>OZ038372.1:40520058-41806797 GCA_964036015.1 Leptarthrus brevirostris
GGGGTCCCGGGGGGGGGGGGGGGGGGGGGGGGGGGTGTTGATTCGCTATGTTTTAAGCACATTTGTGATAATTTTTTTTGACCATATGGTAAATTGAATTAATTTATATTTTTATATAAAATATTGAAAAATAATCTGCTGAGAGCAAATCTTCGAATACTTCTCAAAAAGAAGGTTCATTGCGGTCGGGTCAAAAACGACCCCATGCTTAAACGACCCCATGCTTAAACTAGTCTAAAAAGGTTAAATTTAATAGAGTGACTGTTTTCCTTCTTTCTTTTCAATAGGACCTGCCGGTCGTACTCCCCAAATTTAAAGTCGGTTTGCGATTTAAAATATAAAAAAATTTCAACGCAACATGTCTCACATTTCCAATAAAGCCTTCTCCAATGAATACAAAGAGAGATGTTCTTCATTACAGATATTTGTCTTTCAGATGGACCACACGAAATGGTATATAGAGTTAAGGTGATGACACAATAGCGGCTTCAGCTCTTACTTTTAATTAATGAATAATAAGCGAAATAAAATATTAAAAATAGAGACAATAGTCAGTTATAGATATTTACCACTAAAGTCATTAGGAGAGGAAAAGACGTTTTTGGGAACGCGAAATTTATTTGGAAAGGAGTGATCATGGCTTTTTTGAAACCACATACCAGTAAATTAAATCGTCAGATGCAGAAATGTTTAAGCAGACATTTAGAATGACAGTAAGCTCCTTTAATATGTTACTAGGGCTAGTGATTCATACAAATGAATACATATATTTCTATTTTATTTTATTAAAATATACAAATACTTGGAATACCCATTTGCTCGCTAATATTCTTCCATATTTTATCCTTTTTGTTGTTATTTTTGTAATCTTTGTCCCTTTTATTGTATAAAGAAGGATTTACTCGAACAAACTCTATCAAATTTTCCTCTAACGACATTTTTATTTACCTCCTCTGCTGTGCTTCGGCTTCGGATTTTATTTAAAGCCGATATTGTGTTAAGCAGCATTGCCATACTCATGTTTGATTTTGACAGGAATCGGCTTCGAATTCGAAGTAAAAGCCGAAGCCGCTATTGTGTTATCGCGGTAAGTTTAAGTTTTCTTTATATAGCGTGTTCGTGCTTGTACTTTAATATAAAATATCTTGGTATATATCTTAAATTCGAAAACAATTTATTACACTACCGCCAAACAATTTGAACTCATTTATTTATTTCATTTTTGTACAACAATACACGCGGTCGATGAAAAACTGACTTTTCAGTTATTTCTAAAATTATTGATGCAAAGTCCCTTACAGATTCGTCCTGATTTTTTTCTGTCATTTTGGAAGACATTCTATGGTTTTTTGAATAGCTTGCCTCACAAATGTTCTATTGGAATCAGGCGAATTGCGAGCAATCAGCGAAAATATACTACGTCTTTTTGGACAAGAAACCACAAATAGAAACATACAGTAAATACTTACAGGAAGCTTGCCATCAAATTGGAATTGAATACTTAGAAATATTTCTGAAAAGTCTAATATTTTCATAGCCGTTGCACGTACAAAACTTAGTCATTTTGATGAACGAAAGTAGTAAAATATTGAGCTATGTTTTGCTCTAAATGTCTTGTTTATAGATTTAATTGTCATACACAAATAAAAAATCACAATTACCGGTTTTATTTTTGTTAATAAATATTGTCCAAAAGCCGAAACACATATGGATAAGTCTAAACTTTTAGGTGGTAGTGTGGATGGTATTAAAATTTATCTCTTAAGAAGATTTAAGATTCTAACATTTTTTCTTGTATATGCAAATCCCGTTTTGAAGTGGTGTAGAAATTATATACAAGATTTAAATACACTTTAGAAGATCTGAAAAAAATTAGTTCGGTGTGAGCTGTTTCGCGTATAATATTTCGAAAATAAAAATTGGTTCATTTGGTAAAAATAGAATCCTGTAAATTTCGGTAAGCCAAACAAGCAAGTCTTCTCACATAATCAAAAGTGTAAAGATATTTCATAACAAAATGTATCAATAGGTTCTTTAAACCTGCGACCGACATGCAGTGTTTCTCACAGTATTCAGTGTTTCGTATAATGAATAACGATACAGATACGTGATATCTGTTATACCGAATCATGGCATACTTATGTAAAAAGAACCGTCTGCGACAATAGAAATCGTTTTCAAAAGTTGGAATATATTTTATTTTGTTGTTTCTTTTGGTTTAACACATTGATCCAGACCCTTGGTACCTAATGTAGCTTTCAGCGATAAATAAAAAAGTCAAATAGCACGAAGCATTAACATGAGCTGGTACATTATTATAATTAATTGATGTAATAGTTTTGCTTGCGGGACCAATAGCGGCCAGCAGTAGAGTGAAAATCGAAAAATGTTTTATATGTGTGGGTGTTGGACAGCTTACAGCTACATGTAGGGACCCACCCTCCAAGCCGTAGAGCTTGTTACATTTGTCGACAAGTAGCGCATCCCGGTAACGAATGTCCCTGCAATGTTAGCCATTGAAGCAGAAAGATACAATGATATTAAATACTAAGATAAATATCATCCTCTTTTTAAAGCAACCGAACGAGAGCTAGTCCCATATCTAGATTTAGGTAGCCAATGCCCGACGATCTCACAAAGTATTGTAGTAGAAGGAGGGATAAAAAAATTCGAACTAATTTTAATGGGCTTGGAGGAAATACTAGTAGAAGCAAATAGTACTAGGGAAAATACGATCGATTTTATGCATCTCAGATGTTGAAGTAGAAATTGACATTCTATGTAGTTGTCCCAGACAAAGCCAATCAACCGCTGTTGTTTGTAGGCAGAAATTTTTTTTGATCGAGAAGATATTAAAGTTATGAAAACTTGACAAACCTTAAAAATTGCAAAAATTCAAACGCTAGATAGACCATTGCAACCAATTAATTGATTTAATCGCACCAACTACTATCGATGATTTTCGTGATTGCTCCGCTAAACAGCAAAAACAGGCAAAATAAATATCTAAATAAAAAATAAATAAATAAATAAATAAAAAAATAAAGAAAAAAATTAAGGACAATAAGATAATTCATTATCTTTTCTGCAAGGTCGCTTACGGACAAAAAAAGGAAATAAAGAATAAGTTTTAGGAACTGCTCTATGCGGATATAGTTCAGACTTCAACCTGTGCTGATGATGTCGAAGAAGGACGGCGAGTTACGAATTGACCTCGATTATAAAATGACACGATCAAATAGAAAATATTACACAACCACGTTTAGTATTGATCCAGAATGTCAACATTTAATTGGCTTCGTTGCCACAGGTGGACAATAGGAGTTTAAAAGAATGCTGTTTGGGTCGATGAATGCGCCAGCCGTGTTTAGAGATAAGAGATAAAGTTCTAAACAAAATTCTAAAGTAGTCTATCTAAGCCTTGATATAGAAACTTGAGTTCTTGAAAAATGAAATCAAGTTCTTGGGACACGAAATTTCAGTCGAAAGAATAAAATCGTGCGGAGCAAAATAACCGGAGACAAGAGAAGTACAACAGTTTTTGGGATTAGCAGGCTATTTTCAACGATTTGTACAAGAATTTTTGAGCATAGCTGCGCTGCATAACTGCTCGCTAAAAAAAAAACGCTGAATTTCAAGTAGACGTCAGAACTAGAAATGGTTTTCAACCAGCTGATGGAAATCTTAATTCCTTAACGACCAGTATACAGTACAATGAGAATGCAGAACATAAGGTAAATACTGATGCAACTAGTCATGGGTTAGCGAGAACATTACCTACTGAAACACGATCATTCTAGAAACGTCATGGAAAGTCTTGAGCACTACTTATTGCATAGACATTTCAAAGTCGTCATTACTGTAATTGGCTCAAACTAACAGAAGAAGAAGAAAGGATTTGTACCCAGCATAGCACCCTGTTGGATTAAAATCGCAGAATAACGTTTTTAAGTTAGCGTATCGTCCTGGAACGCAATTGAAGCATGCGGATGCTTTAAGTCAGTACCCGGCGAAAAGGTAAGGCAGAGCGAACCAGTAAACAATAAAGTTTTAATAATTGCAATAGATGAAGAGAATTGGTTGTTGACACGACTCGAAACCTGTGCAGATTTGAAAAGTTCTCAGTAATATCAGGAGAAGCCGTGGAGAACAAGACAGATCCAAAAACTAATAAGCTCTGTCAAAAACCGTATGAGTCTGTGCAAGCTGTTGAAAGACTCAAGCAGTGGTGTTCATTAGAGAAGTAGAGTGGTGTCGATTCCCGCTAGCTCATCGGCTTTACAGTCACCCGGAATAACACTATTCCCCGGTACCCATGTGAGTGGCTTAATAAAAGTACATATTTTGTGAGTTTTAATATTTTCATTGTGTATCAGACCAGGATTACAGTGAATTAAATATCAGCACGAGCTGAAGGTTGCCGCGAAACAGGTTCTAAACTATTACATGTGTGAGCGGCTGCGGTCCTTACGACTGTTTAAAAAATAAGGTTAATCGTGATCATAAACTAGCATTATCATTAAAAATATAACGCGCTACAACCCAATATTCGCTTAAAGTAAGATAATCCAACCTGTTTGCTGCTAATTTTGCTGCTAACTCGTACTTGCCAGCATCATCGCAGCCACATCCATCTCTATCACAGTGCATTAGTAGGCAAAAGCCGCTACACTTTCGCACTCGGGAAGTTTTTAGAGTACTTTCGAAACTCGACGTGTCCAAAGCTACTGGGCCTGATGGTTTCTCGCCCCTTGTTTTAAAATGCTGCGCCTCTGCTTTGGCTAAACCTCTGCGCAAACTTTTTCACCTGTCATATTCAACAGGAATATTTCCAAGTGTATGGAAACTTGCTCATGTCCAGCCGATACTTAAAAAAGGAGAGGCATGCGACCCCTCTAACTACAGACCAATTGCACTAACCTCGATCATATCCAAAGTTTTTGAATCAGTCGTCAACTCTCAGTTGTTGACATATCTAGAAAATAACCATCTTATCAACGATTGCCAGTACGGTTTCCGCGCTGGCCGCTCAACCGGAGACTTACTAACGGCTCTAACGGAGCGTTGGAATCATTGTCTCCATAATTTCGGTGAGTCCGAAATCGTCGCTCTTGATATTTCAAAGGCTTTTGATAGAGTCTGGCATGCTGCCCTTTTAGCCAAACTTCAAACATTTGGTCTGCATCCTACCCTCGTTAAATGGATAGAGAGCTTTTTGTCAGGCCGTTCAATCCGTGTAGTTATTGACGGCGTTACATCTGCATCCCACGAAATAAATGCCGGTGTACCTCAGGGTTCAGTTCTTTCACCAACTTTATTTCTTCTTTTCATCAATGATCTCTTATCCCTTACTCTCAATCCTATTCATAGTTTTGCCGACGACAGCACCCTTGATTTCGCGTACTCATTTGATTCTGTAATGAATTCACGTGGAAATGCTACAGAAGTCAATCGGGAACGCATGTTTAGATCATTAAACAACGACATTTCTAAGGTCCTCGCTTGGGGCAGAGCAAATCGTGTTACGTTTAATGCATCCAAAACTCAATGCTGTTTAATGTCCCTTAAAAAACGCCCAGTCCACCCCCAACCCATTTCAGTCGACGGAGTGAATATACCCAATTCACCCTCCCTAAAGATCTTGGGTATTGAGATATCCAGCAATCTTAGCTGGACTGATCATATATTTGCAATCGCTAAAAGTGCGATGAAATGTTTGGGTTTTCTACAGAGATGTAAGAAATATTTCACCCCACCCGACTTAGCGTTGATCTACAAGTCCCACATTAGGCCTAGACTTGAATATAATTCCCATATTTGGGCAGGGGCAGGACACACCGCATTGTCCGCGTTAGACAAAGTTCAGCGTAAGGCTGTTAAACTTATTGGCGATTCCTCAATCTCTGAGGGCCTTGACTCTCTTGAGCATCGACGGAATGTCGGTTGTCTCTCACTTTTTTATCGCTATTTCCATGGCCATTGTTCTAACGAAATCGCTAGCCTGATTCCTTGTAGACTCATTACAACGCGCGATACAAGATCTACAAGTCGCTCCCACCCCTTTACTCTCCGGGTCAAATTTGGACGTACCGTCAAATTTCGGGAATCTTTTCTTAGCAGAACAACACGAATGTGGAACAGTTTACCATCTTCTGTTTTTCCCTCGTCTTATGAGCCTGAAACTTTCAAACGGGGCGTACATCGACACCTCCTTCACTCAACCTCCTAACCCATTTCCCTCATCCTTAATTCCTTTCCTGCCAAGGCTGTGCTTTAGCATCATAGGGCATCCCCTGAGCTTTGGCAACATCATATATAAAAAAAAAAAAAAATATATATAAAAAAAAATCGAGGAATTCATACTGGAAAAACAATATTTAATCATAATTTTATTCTTCATAGGATTTCTAACCAGAGTTAGTACATAAAATTTCGTAAATTTCTGTAGTTAACTGTATAATATTAAATAAAGGTTTCGTACGCCATTAATCAGAGATTGAAAAGTGCTATAATAAGCTGTTGTTAATTTTAAACTGTATTAAACAATGAGTGTCACAAACGTAATTTGCACAGCTTAACAGCGTGAGTTCCTCAATAAATCTAATCAAATATTGACACACACCAGGCCCGTAGAAACAAAATTTGGGCCCGGGGGTACCACATACGGGCCCACTCGAAAGGGATTTCGAGACCGGGACTAAGTGTTTACGGGCCCATATGCAATCGAATGAGTGACTTTCATTTTAAAATCTGTCTAGTATATTACACTTTTTCGATCGTGCAACATTTTTTATATATATAATTAAAATCGAAAAAAATTTCTGTTGATGACTTGATGACGGGGCCCCTTTTGAAAGCCCGGGCCTGGGGGATTTACCCCCTTCGGCCCTCTCGGCGGCCCTGACACACTTAATGCATCCACACCAATATTCTATTCATTATAACCTGTAGGTAAGTAGATCAATTACTTGCTATTGAAATGGATGAGTTTTTTTTCGCTTTACGAGAACTAGAAAAGGCGTGGATGGCTTAAAGATTTCTTATCAATTTAATTTCCGCACTGAAATTGATATTGTTAGACAAATGCTATATTTTACACAAATTAGTTTAGGCGACAATTGAAAAAATCGAGCCTCTTTCGTTTGCTATCAATAATGAAATTTTGACTTTACAGAAACTTAAAATTAGCTGAAAACTTAAATAACTCACAACATACTATATTAAAACTTAAAGAAAATCTACGTTGATATTACACAAAAGCTGTCTTATGGGTTCCAAAAATCCTGCTATTAGAATGAATTGAAAATTAAAAATAAATACAAAATTTGCTTTTTAATATAAAAAAAAATATCGATTTACATACAAACAGTTTCAACGCTTATTTCAAAATGTTAGTAATGAAGATAAAACGTGTTACTCTTAAAAGTGTACTGTGAGCAAGATTATAAACATTAAGTATTTTGCCAATCCGTCAACTCTAAGAGTAAAAAAAACTCTATTATCATGCGTTCATCTATTCATGGAACGTAAGATTATTTATTGTATATAACGCTCATAAAAGGAAGGAACTTGTGCACTTAGGAAATTCGCAATTTATCATTAGTTTTTATGAATTTAAGAAAATATTCTCTCCGTTTATATGAACATTATTGATCAAACAAGCCGTACAATGAATGCTTCATTCATTCGAATATCGAGGCAGTAACACTTTAAAAATCCAAAATAAAAAAAATAAAAAGCATTTAAACATTAACAACACTAGCGGAATGATTTCTCCTATCCGAACTGTTTATACTAGGTGTTGCCCAGGCAGTATCAACTTTGGTACTACCAGCTGCATTACATTGATTGTTAGTAAATGAATCAAAATTAATAACGGTAGCATCATCAGCAGCAGAAGTAACAGAACTAGCTAAAAATTTATCTGTAGATTCATCTAACCTTGTTGGCGTATCGCCCATGGATTCATATGAGGTACTTTGATGTTGCGATTGCATTGCGTACGTCAACCCGTCACCACGACTAGAAACAAAATTTATAAAAATAAAATAATAATAAAAGTGGGACTAACATAATGAAATATGAACTTCGTAAATTAATTATAAGTTTTACGTTTAGGGCGCAAAATATGACTGTTGCTTTTAATTTGCCAAATTTGGGCTAATATACGCATGCTATGTGTCCGCAAGCAGAATTATGGTGAATAAAAAAATAATGGTAAGCAATAGTCTAAATATTTCCGGTGATCCAATTAATATAGATTAATTAAATATTATTACCTGGTGTACACTGGAAGAAACCATAGTTTCCAGTTATCTCCGAATACTTCCTGGAAATTCGCATAGCGGCCTAAGTTGTATCCATTTTTGTCTTGACCCCCGACTCTGAATATTGGTGCTCTAAAGGCCTCTGTAAAATCATATTAAAATTTGAAAATACAAAATAAGAATGATAAAATAAAAATCAAGTAATATATTAGAATACATAAATCCCTAAAACACTTTCTATATTTACAAAGTATGAGTAGATCCTGTCAGATAATTTTGTCATGTGTGTGTTGATATTTCTTCACATGCAGAATATATATGTATTGGTCAAAATTCAAGATTCCTAAATACAACTAGCAGCATTGCATGAGATTTGTGACTAAACGACCATCACACGACTAATATTCATCTAAGTATGAGCAAATAATGTCGACATGTTATTAGGATCCTTTAGTAGTAAGACCAGAAGATTAGTTAGTTAAATGATTTTAGGGTTAATATGAGTTTAGTTTCTTTAAATAGCAGATTTTCAAATATTTCCCGGTAAGTTTTCTACTAATAAATTTCTACACCCTTTCTCTACCTGGCATGTTGTACCTTTTTGGAAGTATAATAAGGTGGGCATTCTAATAAAAATAAAAAAGAAGTATACTAATTACATGAATTTCTGAGAAAATTTGGGAAAATCCTGAATTTTAGGTAATCACAAACCATTTTTTTCAAATTTTGGAAGTGACTGTACCTGCAATGGTAGGAGTTAGATCAACATTGTTAACAATTTTGGAAAGGTCATTGGGATAGTGGTTTTTTAGCGTTTGTTTGATGTCGCTGTGTTGGGTAGATCAAAAGATAAATATAAAAGAGTAATGTGCATACCATGAAAAACTGAAATTTATGAATCACCCCGTAACTCCCTAACGGTTGAGATTGCCCCTACCCCACCCGCCATACAATTTTTTGTTAGGTGAGATCTATTACCCCACTCATTTTATTTCACTTACCCCAATGAGTGAGGTGTATTTAGATAGGTCTCCTAAAATACAAAAATGTTTTAGTACTTTCTTTGATTTTAACCCTTCAATCACTAGATATTTCCTTGCAAGGTCGTTACTTCGTCGATTTTGAGAAGGTCTTCGACAGCATTTATCGCGAATATATATGTGCAGATTTACGTAGGAGGCATTCCAGAACAGATTATCACCATTATAAAGAAGTCCTACTCAGGAGCCCAATGTCATGTCTTACAAGAGGAAAAACTGTCGGAGCCCTTCCAAGTGCTAAATGGAGTGGGACAAGCATGCATACTGTAACCTTTGCTTTTCCTGATCGTCATTAATGACGTATTATGCAGCGCCCTAGACGACCACCCATCGCGAGGTATTAGATGAAAACTCTCTAACCACCTTACGCACCTGGGCTATGCCGACGATGTATGTCTTCTATCCAACAAGAAAAGTCATGTAGCCCAAATGTCCAAAGCCCTGAGCAGAGAAGGTCGCAGAGCAGGGCTTGAGATCAATGCTTCTAAAACCAAATTTTTGAGCTTGGACTCCAGGAGACAACATGAAATTTATTTGAAAGAGAGTGGCCTAGGATGCTAAAGCACAGCTTTGACAGGAAAGGAATTAAGGATGTGAAATGGGTTAAAAGGTGTTAAGTGAAGAAGGCGATGATGTAAGCCTCCTTCGAAAGTTTCGGACTAATAAGACGGGAGAAAAAAAGAAGATGGTAAACTATTCCACATGCTTGTTGTTCTGTTTAGAAACGATTCCCAAAATTTGACAATACGACCAAATTTTACCTGCAGGGTACAGGAATGGGAACGTTGTAATGAGCCTACAAGGAATCAGGCTACCAATATCGTTAGAGCAGTGACCGTGGAAATAGCGATAGAATATACGTGGTTTGGGTTTTGTAGATTATCCCGAATCAGAGAGAGTATTTCTTACATCTCTGTAGAAAGCTCAAGCATTCCATCGCATTTTTAGCAACTGCAAATGTAAGATCAGTTCAGTTATGACTTAATATCGACTTTTTTTCTGAAAATAATCCCGATTAATTATATAATGAGCCGTAGAGTTTAGATTCCAACAGTTTTTTCAGCTTGATAAGGATGGTCTGAAATACTTATTGAAAAACTAAAGTCTTACACAAGAAAACAACCATTCCGTTTACTGTACGGTTCTTAAGTGCTTTCAACTTTGTTTTTTTTAAAATTTATTTTATTTTTACTATTTATGTAGTGTATGAACAAAGCGATTGCAACAGTCGCAGAGATAGTGTGCCCTATACAAATTAAACAGAATCATTCAAATACGGCCACACGTTACGAAATAAGTCGTCGCCCCTTTCCATACCGTCCCCTTAGATAAAGTAATTTTACCAGGGCGCTAGTCCACAAACATACTCCATGCAGCAAAAATAAAAAATATTCAAATTGAGCTACGCATTACAAAGTAAGGTGACAGCCCCATCAACTCCTGATCTCCACCGAAGATACAAGACTTTATATTTTAATGTATTCTATACAACAATTGAGAAAGACACTACACAAAATTAACCAATCATCAAATTCGTTTTACGCATTATGAAGTTACGTTCCACCTCCTCCAGTCATCCCCACCGTAACCTAAATATTTCTCTTATGATACAAATATACGAATATGCTCTACACAACAAAAGAATAATCATCCAAATTGGTTTACGTGTTACGAAGTTATGCTCGAACACACAAAACAAACCGAATTGAAACCCTCCTCCTGTTTTGAAATCGGTCAAAAAAAACAAGTTTGTTAAAAATATTTTTATCCAAGCTAACGGCTACTTCATTCTCTATAGAATATTTTAATTACCACTGAAATGTCGCCCGATTAGCTGTTCAAAAGTAACGAAATTGAAAACAAAATGTACTAAATATTATATGTTACATCTTCGTAAAATTATTCATAAAATAATTTTATGTGACCATGACAGAATACAAATGCTTATTAAATTTAATTTTCAAGTTATGAAGAAGAAATTTTATCGCCACAAAATAACATAAAATATTACTTTATGAAAAATTACAGAACAGGGCCCAATATCATAATTACGACAATACTTTATTATTCAGAAAAATATATGTTTTATAATGGGTACTTTTACTTTTGTAGAATAACTAAGGAATTTTATACGTGAGTCAAGTAAGTTCTTTAACTATTCTGTAAAACATGGTTTGATTCTTCTATAATAAGTCTACATTTGACTCCTCCATCGCTTCAATTCATATTTTCGTAATTTTTACAGCGATTTTCGGCGTAATTTTTTACCATACGGGTTCAATTATTTTTAGTAGGGATTGGTTTTGATTCTTGTAAGCAGTAAAAACTTTGGACGAAGATAGGGTGGGGGAGGCAATTGCACCCATTGCCTCCGCCCCTGGATCCGCGCCACAAAAGGACGCCATATTAAAGGATAATGCCACTCATTTTTGTGTTTCTATAATTTTTCACATTACTTTAAGGAGGTTTTCTGGTTCCTTTGGTCCAAAAAATGAATTTTTTTAATTGAATTTTTTAGGATGCCAATGTCAAAAAACAATTTAATTTTTCAATTTTTTAAAAATTCAAAATTTTTTACTTTCATGAATTACTGTATCCGGTACAACCCGCGCGGCATAGATCACGGCCCTGTCGATGCTTTCGTACGATTTTTTGAATCAACATTTGAACCCAAATTTAAGCGAATATAAATATAATAATTTATGGTCCTGGACTCGGAGACTAGTCGTAAATTATAAATTTTTGTGTAGAATGCATGTCATTTCTTTTTTAAACTTTAAATGCGTTTTTCTTCCTTTTAACCTCAAGCTTTTTTTGAAAGTTATGGCATTCTGTGGAAAGTGACAACAAATAGATTTTTAAGTTTGAAACGCCGCCAATTTTTCAATTATCGAGATAAATTTATTCTAGTTTCATCCTAAATTTTTTAATTTGATTTTAGATAAACGGTGGGCCTAGAATCCTACAGGCATTGGGGACATGTCGCTCAAGCGCCGCGAGTTCCAACAGTTTTATTAATTGAAAATATTTTAAAACAATTTTTAACAACGGTTTTTTATAGTATTTATGTTTGCAATTATTTGCCAATTATTTCGACTTAATTTGAAGTATATGAACCAGAACACTTATTGAAATTGTTACTTAAATTTTTTTAAATCATCGTTTTTAAATAAAATTACGTAAAATGCAAAAGAGCACCTCACGGATTATTTCTTGCCTCTATTGCTTTTCCTCTTCCGTCCAGCAAAGAAAGAACTAAAATTTCTTGAAACCTTAAAGTGATTCTAAAAATATTCACAGTACTGCATACATCCTTTCTTTTTGTTATTAAAAACAAATTAAAATATAGAATTAAATTTGAAGGAAAACCCAGTTTTTTGCTCATCTCTCTAGTTTCCGTAAACCTTTGTTGACGGGAGTACAACTTCACCTGATTCGAGAAAACGATTGCAAGTGGACCTGCAATTTAAAGTGGATTCGGTACCACGGAAATTGTCTCTGCAACCCCGTAATCTGTTGTCAGCAAAAAACTACCATGGGTCGCCGCCGGTGGCATTCGAACTTGGGACCTCCGAATTGGTAGGCCGACCAATTTTCACTTACTCCACTGACAACATAAATAAAATATTTCGAGAGACCGATAAATATTTTTTTTTTATGGGAGCGGGGAAATGCATTTACGCACCTAGGGGACTAGATCCCCCCGTGTGCCGGACTCACCTGGCCAAAGGCCAGTAATACCGGCTAAAAAAGCGTAAACAACATGCTCTTCAGCTTTCTCTTTCTTTAAAAAGAAACTTTTTACTTCTCTTTAAATAGAAAGAAAAAAAATATTGTGGTTACAACAACATAGCTGCAAAATTTAAAATGTCTAGATTTAGTCATTTAAGAGTTGAAAGCGTGTGCAGGAATAAAGAAATCTCACACAATATTTTCACGATAGAGGATCATCACAAAAATCATCATGGCGAGCTTCACGAGATTTCCTTACAGCTAACTTTGAAGCTTACCTAGCATTAGGTAAAACAAATTAACGCCAAATAGACTGTTGTATTCGATCAAGGCTAGAATAGGTTGCGCACGATATCACATTGATAGCACCTGGCATGAGAAGAAAATTTCCAAAATAATACAAACGCGCCTCGAATCTCGCTTCTCGACTCCTAGTTTCTCGAAGACTCATAGTTTCGTTTAGTTCTGCTTGATTTAAAAACATGTGAAGGAAATTTGACAAGGCCTTGAGGAAACTCTGACGCATGAATGTGTTCTAGCCTTAAGCGTCTTGTAAAGATTTGAATGGCCGTGGCTCCATAAGTCTGACAGTTTGTATAAATTTACGGTTAACACACATAATTTTTTTTGGATAATAGAGATCCAAATTCAATTTATTATTAAAAATTTCTGAGATATAGAGTTTAAACTGAAATTACTGCATTTGAAATAAGTATATGAGTGTAATAAATTTATTTTTTAATTAACAGAATAACAGACGAAGATTTTATAGGACATAACATATGTCAGATTGAAAAAGATCTCTGTTGAGGATTTAGACTAGCTTTCTAACCTCGTGATGAGAACAGACGTGCTCCTGTTGAAAAAGGTAGGCACAGTAGGTAGTAGTGATTATCAAAAATAACTGTCATTGATGTGTACTTAAACAGATCAGCTCCTTTAATTAATTACGAAAATTTTAAGGTAAATAACTTTTACAACTAAAAGTTTACGTGTTTATGTTAAACACTGATTTACTTACCTAATGTGGTTCTGTTTAGTAGAACTAAATATATGTGGTATCCAAATAAACTAACTAAACTGATTGCAAACATCACAGCCACAAAGAAGAGAAAAAGAATGTGAAACCTTCCCATGTCACCTTCTAATTTACCCTAATATAACAAAATTTAATCATAAAATTAAAAAATAACAATAATGTGGTTTACCTCCCAAAATTTAATAAAGTATTGCAGCGATGTAAGTGCTATATATATGCAATATAAAAGCGCATATCCTAGGAATAGTACAAAATATTTGTAATTGGTGAAATTGACGCAATTATTCACCCATGGGCAGTGATGATCCATTTTCAGAACACATACCCCGCATACGCTGCAATGATGCGCTCTATCAGGTTTTATTATCTGACATTTGTCACAAAATCTTACGGCTCCATTTATCGTTCTAAAATCAAAATAAATTATGACAAAAATTGGAAACTATGTAATTTTTACCGGTTGTTAACTGGTAAATCCCTTGCAAAGTGTTCCAGTATTCGTTTTTGCTGCTCCTGACTTTCGGCATGAAAAAGTTTTCCGATTTCACTTTCTGGTATCCGCCACTAAAAATTTTACACATAAAAAATTTCATTCAAAACGGTGCTTGTGAATTTTAAGATAGATTTCTCTAAATTGTTGAAGGGTGAAGAGAATAATATAATAATAATTTAAATAAGCTAATGATAACAATCGTCGTAAGTTGCCCTTAATGTCATTAGGAATCATTAAATTAATTGCAACGAGAAGTCATTATAAATTGTAAGGTTTAAGATTTAAAATCTGAAAATCAAAAGACAAAAACAAAAAGAAAATTCGGAGAAATTTTAAATAAATCACCTAGTACTGCAAATCTATCAGGTTGTCTGCTTCGGAACAAAATAAACCTATCCATTACGAGTAAATGCAAAATGTATCCAATTTTACTTTCTCCAATCTACAGAGTATAACGTAGAATTATACGATTTACACTGTAGGCATGCATATTGCCTACTTCCCGACTTAAAAAAACTTGTGACATCTGTCTTTCCCTTACGCACACAATCAAATCGTGAAATCTTTCCTTACATTTTTAGGATAGATTTGGAGAGAAATGGAGAAAGAAAACGAACGATCAAGGGATGATGCGGTATCACTCTGTTTTAGAAAAGAAACGCTAAGAAGAGATATGGAGTTATTCCGCATTATGTGGAAAAAGAAAACGAACACGACTGTTTATGTAAAAAGGCGTGAAGGAAATCAAGTGAAAATTTTCTTCTGGTGGTGGGGATAAAAAGACGCAAGCGAGCTGTCAACAACAAAAGTATTCTATCGACCTTTTTATCCACACACTTTATCATGTGTAAAATTTGGGTAAGAAGGGAAGGTAGCCCTGTCTTAAATCTCTCCTATGCAAAAGCAAACAGAGAGAATGGTAGAAAAGTTGTGTTTTAATGTCTAATGTAATGTCAATTTAAAGAGCCTTTCTATTTATGTAATAAAAATCGGAAACATTTTTGATAAGTCATAACTACAAAAAATGTGTAGAGTTTTGTTCGAAAATTTTAGCAGATGATTAAGGTAGGTCGGTAGGTAGGCCGTCAGCCGTCAGGAACACAAGGGGAATAACATGTAATGGGAGGTATTACATGCCGTAAATGTGTGCACTGATGGTAGTGCGACTACAACATCCCCGTGGTGGCGGCTGGAAAGAGATTTCTTTGTCATGTTTCAGCCAGGAGCGCTGGATAATGTAATCGGGCGTAGAGAAGGTAACTCTCTTAAATCAAATATCACCCCGTTGAACAATGATGGAAAAAGTACCAAACAAATCAACTCGGGCGGGGGCCATACGCCCAAACGTCGGTGGAAGCTACGACCACCGGCGGGCCTGGCCCTAGCAATGTGGTTAGGGACAGGTCGCCAGTAGCAGGAATATCAACGACGAACAAGGCAACGAATAAGGACAATGAAACGGACACACGGATGGAACTGACAGCTATACAACCACTTCTTGTCTAAAGGGAGTCAAAGGCAGAATTGCCGATACGGCAAGGAGACCGGTGGGGGGTAAAACTTCGGATGTACTTGGGAATACGAGGAAGAATGCTAATGCCAATTCCGAGTCTGCAACAAGCAAGGAAAGAAGTGTGAAGAAGCCGGAGACTGCAACAAGGGGAAGGTTATATCTGCAACCAAGAAGGCAGTGGAAGTCGGAAAATGAAATATGTCGGAGGAGGTTACCCCTCCATTACCGAAGAATCCCAAAACAGGAAAGGCACCTACTTTCAGTGAAGTAGTAAGCGAATCACTGAAAGTGACAATAATAGACAGAAACCACTCTGAGGGCAAGATCGTGGACCGAACAAAGCAGTTGAGCCTAATGACAAAGTTCTAGGAGTGGCAGATAGAAGAGTTGATGGGCGAATTTGACTTTGTCCCAAGGTTTCACTAGAGTGGTTTTTGTTTTTTCAATGGACTCTTCAGGGTAACCTGTGTGGACATGAGTATGCTGGTACAAGTACAAGGTTATTGAATGTAAAGAACTATGGGTCGGCGCCAACCTTGAAGTGGTTGGTAAAAATAACGTGCCCAGGTTAAATAGAATTTCGGCCGTCGTAATAGATATAAAATTGAAAAATTATTTAATGCTTTTTAGCGCTTTTTGTGAAGTCGGTTAAAATTTTTATTTTTCACTTTTTAGAGTCTTCATATATACGACTCGAAGAATGCTGCTCGTACGAACAAAGCAATTTCAGAAGTTGCAGAGCTAGTGCACTAACAAAATTATCCAAATCTAGCAACATATTACGAAATTAGTCACGGTCACCCTTTAGTACCCTCACCTTAGAAAATTCTTAACATGACCCTAGTGCGCCACTGTTCACTATACAGCAAGAGAGAATTATCGTAGCCAGAGAATCATCGTAGTCACTCTAGGTACAGAATTGTTATCATTTATCAATCAGGAAACGTACTCTGTACAACCGAACCAAAATCAGTCTATGCCTTATGAAGCTAGGCGCCCGGCCATCCTCCAGCTCTCACCATAAACCACAATTTTTGTTTGAATACAAATAGATACTCTATGCATTCAGAATCATCTAAATTAGTCCACGCGTTACAAAGTTAGGTTTCCCACCCCAACACTAGGTCAACATTTTTCCATAGAGTAGCAATGGGGGATTATATAATACACAACAAAAAGGATTCTTCCAAATAGGTGTGTGGATAAAGAAATTGTGTAACGCCCCATCCGTACACCACCCCACCTTATAAATTTTTGTTG
This sequence comes from Leptarthrus brevirostris, assembly GCA_964036015.1. Taxonomy (NCBI): domain Eukaryota; kingdom Metazoa; phylum Arthropoda; class Insecta; order Diptera; family Asilidae; genus Leptarthrus; species Leptarthrus brevirostris. The sequence goes on from OZ038372.1 coordinate 40,537,403, forward strand.
ACGTATCAGTGGGGCAACATATTCTACACATCAAAAGAAAAATCATCCAAATCGGACATGTTACGAAGTTAGACTACCCCTATTTTTTTCATTATTAGCAATGAGGTATCATACTCTGTATATCCAAAAAGGAATTATCCAAATCGGTCCACGCATTACGAAGTTAGGGTTCACCCCTTATCCCCACCCCCCCAAAATAATTTTTTGACATGGTACCAATCGGGGAACATACTCTACCTAACAAAGAAAAAGTAATCAAAATCAGTCCACAGCTTACGAAGTTAAACTACCCACCCCCTTTAATTCCCCATCCACCCTGGGGTCAACTGTTTTTATTATTAGCAACGAGATATGGTACCCTATACAACAAAGAAAGAATTATCTAAATTGGCTCATACATTAAAAAGTTTCACCCCTACCCCGCGAAACATATTTTTTTTATTTTCTACCAATCGGGGTACATACTCTAAAAGAAAAAAAAGAATCATCAAAATCGGTCCACGCGTTACAAAATGATGCCATACAATTATGCTCGGAATACGACTTAAATTGGACTGCGTTATTTAATATCGAATTGTGTTCAAAAATCACTTCTAGTACCTTAAAATAAGGGGTTGAATCAAGCGACAAATCAAAATTTGTTGGAACCACAAAGCCACAATTTTGCTCCAAGTTGATTTTAGTAAGGCCTTTGATACCTTCGATCATGCATTGCTGTGCGCGAAACTGAAATCAAGGCTCGGGTTTTCCTTGTCGGCTTGTAACTTGGTTTTTTCTTATATTACAGCAACCAATGTGTCCGCGTGGAAGAGGTCTCTTCCGGATTCCTGCCAATTTCCAGAGGCGTTTCCCAGGGCTCAGTGCCCCCCTCCAACCTGGCCCCCTCCTCTTCAGCGCATTTATTGACGATCTGGGGCTGCTACATGCCCGTGTAGGATTAATAAATGAGGATCTTCAGGCGATTTGTGATTGGGCGGTCAGATACGTCTTCTCGCTGGACAGGAGAGATCATGTTTCGGACCCAACACATACATTCCTCGGGTGCTCCTTCTTGGATATCCTCTTTCTGCGGAGGCTTCAGCTACTTTACCGGGTTTTAAGTTCAAAGCTCCCTAATTACCTGTTCTGTACCTTTGGCGCACAGGTACCTCGGGTCGCCGAATTCATGTATTATGTATTCATTCGGCTATGTAGTTCTTCTGTAACAATTATTTAATTTTCAAATTTGCTGAGCTGTGTTGGTGGACAATATGCGGATGTTTTGCATTGCCTATAATTTAGCTGTAGTGTTACTCTAGAATTAGGTACGTTACTTAGTTAGCATAGTGAACTAAGTTAAATATTTAGCATCGCATATTGCTTAGCTCTGGTGTTATCCTAGGGTTAGTTACGTTATCTAGTTAACATATTGTTTGAACTCAGTTAACTCATTTTTATTTGTATTCTGATATTGCCTCCACTTAGTTGTAAGCCTATCTTTTGTGCATTCGTCTACAATCTTTGTACAAGGCTCTTGAGCCTCTTGATTGTTATGTATCAAGTCGAATAAAGAATAAAAAACCTGTGCATACATTCGTTACGTATTAAAGAATTATGCACCAAAGTACTGTTACAAAATACACAAACAAGATTCCAAATTGCATAAACGAATTAAACGCAAGCAAGTTTTAATTTAATTTTTCTTGTCTCAATTGTTTTTAAAACGCATTATCGAATTAAAATGGCGTTTAATTCGTAAATGCATATCTGAACTCGTGTGATCTTTCACTCGATTGAGAATGAAGCCCCAATTTATGGCTTCTGATTCGTTATAGCGCATAGTACGTTATTGATAAATGAAATTAGTCTGAATATAGTTTTAATACATAAACGAATTAAGTGCAAAAAAGCCTATAATTTGAGAAGTTTATTATGCATCGTAATATTTTCTTAACTAGTCTAAACTATATACCCATATATAACTTCAGGGTAAAAATTATACGCTTAACATAAAAAATGTACGCACAGCGACAATTTTAACTTTGGAATCTTTGAAGCTTATTTTTTGTTTACCCTAAGTGGCGCCTAATCTGCTGTTACATAAAACAGTACAACTGTAGGGCTACTTGCAGCCTTTGCCATTGAGTCGGGTATGAATTGTTCTCCCATTCCATGATGTTGCGGTAGACAGGCTACAGTAAGTGTTAATTGGATTTCCGGTACCAAAATTTCTCAAAGCAAAGCACCTTAAACCACTTTCTATTCAAATGATTTAATCACAGACAATATAAAATCGATGACCTAAAAATCAACATGCCAATTAAAAGGACCATTAATTGTGGTCTTTTTTTAAAATTATTTTCTTGACAATTCCGACTATATTTTACCAAGTAGGTGTTTTAGATTTCGTGACTAATTATTTTGACGGCATTACATTTTCCAAAATAATGAAACAGAAAAGATGAGAAAAATCATAACAATTAATTTTATTTTAGGACAAAATAAAGCGCTCAGTTTGTTTCCAGTTGTAAATTTCTTAAAATATCTAAATTAAGGTGTTACGCCTTGGTAGATAAAATATTTAATCCTTATCTTATCAAAGATTAATAATAAAATGTTGAGTGAAATGAAAGCACTATACCTTTTGTGGCACTATGCCAATCGGAGTGAAGATTGTATTCCAGTACGACCAGAAAAAAAGGAAGCAAAGGGCATGATAAAATAGGAGAAACACTATTTTCTCGAATACGCTGTCAATTGAGACTGCAAATAGAATAGAAATAATTAGTGATCTAAACTAATTTGAGACGTTCAGCAAACTTACAAATGCATAGTTGTAGGACATAGGCGTAATAAGACCAAACTATGATGGACACAATAAACAACACTGGAATCCATTTCAATGCACGCATGCAAGTCGCACATGGTGTATTATTCTGTCTATCACAGTTACCCATCTTGAACACTTTGTTTACTTAAAACTTTCAATGATTAATTCAATGTTTACTCAACACTTTTCCTCATTTTTCTCATTTTTATGAGGTGATTTAATGACAGTTCGATTGAAATGTTGTCTAATAAATGTTTGAAGTTAGCCGCAATTACCATTTATTTTGATATAGGAAGTTTGGAAAGCAAGATGTGTTCAAAATTTGATATTTAAATAATTTTCCAATTTAATTAATTAGAAAAGATTTAGAAGTACTTAAACTCATAACAAATTAATCGATGGCTACCATTTTTGCAAAACAATAAAATTTGAGTAGAAAGTAATGAATGAAAATAAAGATCTCTTTCATCAAAAATGTTTAATTTGCCAAATAAAAGAGAGTACAGTGATTGAGTAAATTAAATAAGCTATATTCCTACATACCTTCTTTAGATTAAATAGATTTATGCATAAATTTAAACATTGTTTATTAATCTCATTTGGCAAGGATAAATTTACTTCTCTACATAATTTTTCATCTAAAACTCTCCACGCTCAGTTCAAATTCGACCATTCATTTAGACATTCTGAAAAATCGACCAAAATGAATTTTTGACAGCCCATTGAACTTTATCCGCCATATTGTTTTAAGTGGAGAGAGCGGACGTTCGGTTCGTGTCGCGAATTTATATCTTGAGGGGTCCGTTTTCAGCATAAAATTAACAAAAATTCTAAAAAAAAATTAACAAATTCAGTGAATTTAATTCTAGCAATAACTGTAAAAAAGGAATTTAGTGGAAAGCCAGAACTAAAATTGCACTTTCCGATAAGCCGATCTGACGTCTCGTTTTCCAATGGGATTCTAATTGAAGTGAGCTTTCCTCGGTCCTTGTGTTGTGAATCCCAAAAAAATCAAGGAAAGCAATTAAAATTTGTATAACTTTAAAGCTTAAAAAAAATTAGTTAGAAAATAGAAATTGTGGTATAGTGCAGTGAAATCAAGTTTGTGTTATAAAAAGCGAATTTGAAGTGTAAAAAGTGAATCATTTCAAGGCCCAGACTGGGGATCAATATTAGGTGCTAAAGGAATTAAGAGGAATTTGTAAGTTTTACAAAATTTTCTTTTATAAAAAAAATATTTACAAGGATACTGTAAAAAATCTCGTATCGATCTATTGTATAATTGAGGGTGCACTTCGAGACTTAGGAGAATCATCGACCCGGAGGGAGAGAAAGTAAAAGTTCAACAGGATTTTCCACTCTCACCCTTAAACGGTCGGTGTTCCTTCAGGGTATAGGAAATGTATATTATAATATTGTATAGTACTATCCTTCTTGTCAATTATCGATTTGTAATTTGGAGATCCTTGGGTTCACCTGATCCCCTGCACAGGTACAAACAGTACGTGTACATTGTCAGTCCATACCAGGTAGAGCTTGCCAGCTTTTTGTATCCTTATTGCCTACCGTAGAAAATTTTCACAGTTAAAGCGATGAGCATGGCGTTTTATTTCCCCATAAAATTTTCATATCCCGACCGAATATGCTTTTCTGCCAAGAATTTGTTGGTATGTTTGAACGTCCTTCATAAGTTTGCGAGTCACAGTCGCCTTCACAAGGACGAAAATATATCTCTGATGTAAAGTAATTTCGGATATGCACATTTTGCATTTTTTCTTAATTTGGAATTGGTGAGGATAGGCAATATCCTTGATGATTCTTTAAATTTCGGTCGACTACTGGGAAAGTTTTTAAAGGGCTCCGATTTTTTTGCAAGGTGCGCTTTCGCGATTTTTTAACGCTTGATTAGTTAATTTTCTAAAACATATCCGGTATTAAGGGTGAGAAGGGTAAAACGTTTTAAGCAAAATATTATTGATTAGTAATTAGGGCTCAAAGAAATTCGGCGAACATAAGTAGCATTGTTTGGTGTAACACATTTTTCGATTGGGGAATCATTGATCGAACACGGCAGTTAATATAATTTTAATGCCAATTATTTCGGCCTCGGCGGTCTTGTGCAATAAATTTTTGTTGTCAACTGCTACAAAGCACAAAATAATTCGAAACAGGAAAATATTTTTATTTTTTTGTTGGTTCGTTTGCTGATATGTCGAAAGATATGTGGCTATGTTGGCAAATGTACTGCTTACTCTAACAATCCGCAGGCTATTTCCAAGATCTTCTAAATGTTGGATTAGTCTGTGAACTTCGATTACATTAAGCAACGTAAAGTCCAGTCGTATTGCACTATACTAGCTCAACATAACACTTAATTGGAATTTATTGATTTAACTGCCTTGGTTCTTATTTACCAGGGTAGTGAAGAGGGTATTTATCGCCAAGCATTAATCTTAAATTTCGAATTTATGTTTTGGGACTGCTGACCTATTTTCACCACCGATTGCAGTTGCATTTGCTCATTTCTTTTCAATTTGTATACAGATTCTGGTTCTATTCTATCTACTTACCCTAATCTGATCCCCTCGAGTTCCCTCGTGTGGTTCTCAGGCTCCCACACAAAAATCTATACATTGCCGCGTCTATATTCCACCTGGATCGCTCTCTGATTTTAATGAGTTGATATCTACTTGTGTTGAAAGTCTGGCTGATTTGCTGCTTCCGTCGGATGACCTAATGCTTCTAGGAGATTTCAATATGCCTTGGGTCGGTTAGGAGCTCTCCTTGGACAAGGATTGCCTTCACAGTTTCCATTGCCTCTTGCGGTTTATGTTATCTTGCGGTTTTAGGCCTTTGACGTGATGAATGAATCGAGATTTGGTTAATATTCTCTTTCTGTTTGTTTTGCTAATTATGTTCCTGTTTCAAAGTCTAGTGATTCGTGTCATATTAGCCTTGGCTCAATAGTTCCGTGAAGCACTTAAAGAATCTCAAGAATAAAGCTTGGAATCGGTTTTGTTCCTCAAGGAGTGATGCTGACTACTTCGCTTAATTCATCTAACGCAACCAATTTTACTCTGCACTTGATATATGTATCTTATTGTGACTAGTTATTTGGAGAGAATTAAATCGACTTTGCGTGTTGAACCTAAATAGTTCTAAATTCCATGCGTAATTGTGATTGCTACCCTTCTGTGTTCAGTTTTGGTGACGTCTAGATTGACGTTCCTCTGACGACTGCCAACCTATTTGGCGACTTTTTTAGCACCGCTCTTTTGGCTACAGGCTGCGATACTAGAAATAAGGATTTTACTCATATGACGAGGCTTGCGCCGTCTACCCTTGAAACCAAAGACCTAGTGTTTGACCAGGATGCTGTCCCAAAGCATATTTTTAGTTTGGCTGATAGTTTCTCGTGTGGTCCTGATTGTATCCCTGTTTGCTTTGTAAAAAAACTGTCGCATGCCCCTAGTTTCTATACTTTGTCACTTATTTAACTTATCTACTTGTTGTGGTTTTTTCCGAAATCCTGGAAGAAGGGAAGTAAATGTGACATATCAAACAATCGATCCATTGCCAATTTATTTCTGAAGCTTCATGAAAGATAGATCTAGTACGACTAACTTGTTGGAATTCTCTAATTGCTGTATTTCTGCCATTAAAGCTGGTAAGCAGATCGTCTGCATTTTCACGGATTTTAGCAAGGCTTTTGACAGAATTAACCACAGTGTACTTGTTCGTAAGTTATCTTTTTTAGGGTTTCCATCAATTTTCGTTAATTGGATTTTTTTTTATACGATGTGGCCAAATCCTAGGGGACAACCCTTTGATGCGTTAGCATGGTTTTGGCCAACTCCGTCTCCAACTGACTTAGAAGCCTTTCATAATTGTTGTTCTACAGACTTCCTTCCTCTAAATATTAGAAAGTGTGCTACTCTGTCTTTCTCTAGATCAAGGAATCCACTTTAATGCACTTTAACTACACCTTAGAAGCCGGCTCTCTGAACAGACTTGACAAGACCAAAGATTTACGGGTCGTGCTAAATACAACCTTTTCATTTGACGACCATATCAGCACTATCGTAAACAAAGCTAATTTTGCTGTAGACTTTGTCAAGTGATGGTCTAAGGAGTTTGATGACCCATCTATAACTAAATTCCTTTATTTTACGTTCGTAAGACCTGTTTTGGTGTATGCTAGACCTGTTTGGTCTCCTTTTTATGCGACTGATATTAATTGCATTGAGACTGTACAGCGTAGATTCGGAAGATTTGCCCTTCGCCGCCTTCCTTAGATCGATCGTCTTCGGCTGCTTCCCTATACGCTGGCCGATTAAAGCTTATTTCATTGGAGTCCCTTGAAAGTAGACGCGACAACTCCAGAATTGTTTTTGTCTTCGACTGCTTCCAAGGCGCGGTTGATTCCCCCGACCTGTTGGGTGCTCTGTATTTATCGATTCCTACTCATCCCTTGAGGAACCAAAGCTTTCTCCATATTCCCCACCACCGCACTAATTATTTTGAGTTTATTGATTTTCATTTGTCGAGACCTCAATTGAAGAATCAGCTTTGTTAGGGGGGTGGATGAAGCTGGCACCGCCATCTATGAAAAATTAATAAAGCGATACAGCAGAATAATGTGCTCTTTATGGACTAATTTTGTGCCCAAATAAAAAAAAATCTGCTCGACAATTAACGCGGCAAATCACAGTTGTAATTTCCTGTGCCAGCTCACAGTTGTAATTTCCTGTGCCAGCTATCGAAGAAAGCTAGCACAGTCCTCCCCATGCGGGGTTCTACTTGGTCTTGGATAAAAAATAACAGCGTTAAAATTAAGTGCTATTTATGTGCTTTAAAATGGCCGGGACCGATTTTCGAAAAAACCATCCCTTGCATAAAAAACAACCCCATAAGAAATTGATCATTATAAACCAGCTTTTAAGCCTTTCTTAATTCGCATATGCAATTGTTTTTAGAACCCTTAAATGTTTGCAAAAAGTTTGTACATTTTAAGATATTGTATAACTGCTTAGAAAACTACTTAAAAGTAAAGATTTTTTTAACTTTTGTATGTTTTAAAGATAAAAAACGCAAAAACAGGAATCCGAACATAGCCAAAGAAGTGCATATACGAATTAATAAAAGCTTAAAAGCTCACTTGCCCGGGGACATAGCTTTGGCCATCATTGGTTTAGAACAGTGATGTCCAAATTTATGCCCGCGGGCAAGTGAGCTTTTGAGCTTTTAAATTCTTATATGCACTTGTTTGACTGTATTCGGTTTCCTATTTTTGTGTTTTTTAATCCTTACAGCATACAAAAGTTAAAAAAATCGTCATAATTAGGTAGTTTTGTAAGCAATTTATCCAATATCTTAAAATATACAACTTTTTGCAAACATTTTAAGGTTGTAAATTAAAAAACAGTAAAAAATGCTTCTAAAGCCTTTAAGCATTCCTCATATTAACGTACGTCAACTTAGCGGGACAACTTCGGCGAATCGCAACACGACTAGGCTCACAATTTGCCGTTATTTTGCCGTTAATTAGTTGTGGAAAAAATAATTTTGCCGTTCTTATTTTTTAAAAATTACAGGGTGTCCCGCTAACTTTATATAAAGTTAGCGGGACAACTTTGAAAAATTCTTAAAAAATGATTGTAAATAAAATTTAACTATCTTAGAATTTGCCGTTTTTTTGCCGTTAGTGAATGCCTGAAACAGATTTCCGATACGACTTAAATTACTATAGTTATAAGAGAATTTTGATTTCACGAACGGTACTGCAAGCAGAATTTCTAGGTTTCCATCCTTTTCTTCCAACTGCAATTGAATTGCGACAAAATCAACGACTTCACAACGAAATCAAATTGACCGAACGGCAAATTCTTAACTAAAAATTGTGTTGGAAAAACCGTTATACGAGGGTGCATTTTTATATTCGCGGAATGGGTAGGTAATTAATAAATGAGGGTACTTTCCTTAGTCGTAACTGGTTAAGTAGCTCATTATTAGTATAAATACAACGTTTTGTTTTAATCAGGCCATTACTGTTTGAATTATCGTCGATCAAACAACTCAGTTGGAAAGAACATTGTGAAAAATGGAGAAAATCGAGCACCGCGCTGTCATAAAGTTCCTTACCAAGCAAGGTAAATCGGTTCAAACCATACTAGAAGAGATGTCATCCGTTTACGGGGAGTCTTGCCCCGGTAAAACCATGGTTTATAAGTGGCATACCCTTTTTAAGCAAGGCAGGGCCTCACTTGAAGATGATCCTCGGCCAGGACGACCGATCGAGGTGACCACTCCGGAAATAATTCAAAAAGTGGAAAAATTAATACTGGAAGATGCTAGACTAAAGAAGAAACAGCTCGCAGAAATGGTTGGAGTATCCGATACAACCATATTCAAAATTCTTCACGATCATCTCGGCATGACCAAAGTCAGTGCAAGGTGGGTGCCGAGAATGCTTACGCCGCCTCAAAAACAACAGCGCGTAGAGTGTTCTCGCGCGTTCTTGGACCTCTGTAATGAAGACCAGGATGGAGTATTGACTCGAATTGTTACTGGGGATGAAACTTGGGTTCATCATTATGAACCTGAGTCCAAACAAGATTCTATGCAGTGGCACAAAAAAGGTACACCACCACCAAAGAAATTTAAGGTGTCACAGTCGGCGGGAAAAATCATGGCGACAATCTTTTGGGACTCAGAAGGAATCTTGTTGATAGATTATAAAGATAAAGGTGTCTCCATAACCGGAGAATACTACGCTTCAATCTTAGAGCGATTAAAGGAAGCAATCAAGGCAAAAAGAAGGGGGAAATTAACCAAAGGTGTCCTCCTTCTGCACGACAACGCGCCTGTGCACAAGAGCCGTGTTGCGTTGGCTTCCCTGCATAAGGTGGGCTTCGATATTTTGGTTCATCCACCCTACAGTCCTGACCTGGCTCCCAGTGATCATTATCTCTTTCCAAAAATGAAAAAAGAACTTCGGGGGAAGAAGTTCTCGAGCGATGAAGAAGTGAAGGAAGCAGTTTCAGCTTATTTTTCAGACAAAGAAAAAACATTTTTTTTCGAGGGTATACATAAGCTAATTGAAAGATCTGAAAAATGTATTAGGGTTGCAGGAGAATATATTGAAAAGGAAAAATAAACTTGTATTTTCATTTCCACGTCTTACCCCCGATTCCGCGAACTTAAAAACGCCCCCTCGTATATGCGATTTTTGGGAGTTGCCTCGCTAAGTTTATATGAGGTGAGTGATATCGTCCAATTCAAGAATAAAAATTAACACAAATTCTGGCATGGAAATTATTGGAATTCATTGAAAGGGAGGCACTGTCCGACGCTCACTGATTTGCAGTCGAGAGAACTTTTTAACCGACTTCCCAAAAACAAAGAGGTTCTAAGTTCGACGCGTTTTTTTTTTTTTTTTTTTTTTTTTTATGTCTGACCGGGCATAACTTCGTAACGCGTCGACCGATTTTGATGATTGTTTTTTTTGTTGGATAGAGTATGTTCCCCGATTGGTACCATGTCAAAAAAATTTTTGGTAGGGAGGGGGTGGGGGGTGGGGGTGAAACCTAACTTTGTAACGCGTGGTCCGATTTGGATGGTTCTTTTTTTGTTGTACAGAGTATGATCCCCCATTGCTAATAGGAGAACAAAATTTTGGCCTAGGGTGGGGGGAGGGGGGGAGGGGTAGTCTAACTTTGTAACGCGTGGACCGATTTGGATAATTCTTTTTCTGTTCGATAGAGTATGTTCCGTAGTTGATACCAGGAGAAAAAAATTTTGGGGCGGAGTGGGGTGGGGTTGGGGGTGGAACCTAACTTTGTAACGCGTGGTCCGATTTCGATGGTTCTTTTTCTGTTGTATAGAGTATGATCCCCCATTGCTAATAGGAAAATATTTTGGTCCTATGGTGAAAGGTGTGGGTGGGGGAAGGGTAGTAACTTCGTAACGCGTGGACCGATTTCGATGATTCCTTTTCTGTTCGGTAGAGTATGTTTCTTGATTGATGCCATGAGAAAAAAAGTTTAGTGGAATGGGGGTGGGGTAGGGGGTTAAAACTAACTTTTAACGCGTGGACCGATTTGGATGGTCCTTTCTTCGTTGTATAGAGTCGGAGACACTAAAAAGTGAAAAATAAAATAGTTTTTAAAAAAAAAGTTGAACCGACTTCACAAAAAGCGCTAAAAAGCATAAAATAATTTTTAATTTTATATCTATTACGACATTTTGAAGTCGGTGCAAATTAAACAAATAAAACAACTACAGAACCACAATTGAAAATAATACAATACATAATACTACCTGAACGTTTCAGCTTACGGGATCATAAGAAATGACGATTAAATATTTTTGTTGAAGTTGTTTGATTTGCACCGACTTCAAAATGTCGTAATAGATATAAAATTAAAAATTATTTTATGCTTTTTAGCGCTTTTTGTGAAGTTGGTTCAACTTTTTTTTTAAAAACTATTTTTGATAGAATAAAGTAACAGAGGTTTCATCAAAATCGGTGCACCAGATCGTTCATCAAACATAGAAACATATACAATTCATCGTTAGCATTTAATATGTTATTATATATTTCATAGAAAAATCGTTTAAAGGACAAATAAGCACCAAAGAGTATTTCGTATAAATAACATAACAATGATTAAAAATTAAGGGCGCTGATGTGGAATTCCAATAATTTCTATGCCAGAAATTGTGTTAATTTTGTGGCCACAATTTTGATACTTTTTTAAGCCATCGAAAATGTTCGATTTGCCCCCGCTCATAGTTGCAAAACTGAGTACTGTATAAGTGGTATTTATGTGCTTGCCAAAAGCATTTATAAAAAAAAAATTATGCTCGACATGTTTTAGATTTAGAATTATTGCAAGAGGTTCTACAGGAACGACCGACTCAAAATTACATTTTTCAGTACTAACCAATTTACTTCTCGTTAATTTGCGGTGGGTTGATATGTAAAATAAATGGATATATGTATCTAGACCCAGTATAACTGGCAAAATATCATATACTTAGTCAAAGTAAAAGAAGGTATTGAAAAAAATTCTGCGTAGGTATATTGCAACGGTACGGGATCATAGAAAAGAAAACAACTGGTAAACAAATTTCCTCATCTATCTAAATGAATGACTTAAAAGAAAAGTTCTATTTTGGATCAAATGCGGAGTCAGATAACGTCATTCTGATGATTAAAAATTAAGGGCGCTGATGTGGAAGCGCAGGGAAGGAAGTGAAGAATATATTATTCAATTTTGGTATTAAATTAAAATTAAATTTCAACGCTTCAAAAATATTTCGTCCCTTATTTTGATATTCGTCTCATGTCCCTACCAAAATTATTTCTTGTATTTTGTCTGTTACCTGAAAGTGGCCTTATTAAAAAAAATTACACAGAAAGAGTATTTCTTAAAACTATAAACGTTTTCTTATAATAACACCTCAACGCATTCATTCGATTTTGATGTTTTTCACGACTTTAGCTTTAAACTTAATCACTTTAATATTTTTTTTATAAACAAACCATTTAACCAATCCCTTTATTATGAAGTCATTGATTTTGCCGTGCATCGATTTTCCTTGAATTGGACGATATCACTCACCTCATATAAACTTAGCGAGGCAACTCCCAAAAATCGCATATATAACGGTTTTTGCAACACAATTTTTAGGTAAGAATTTGCCGTTCGGTCAATTTGATTTAGTTGTGAAGTCGTTGATTTTGCCGTGCATCGGTTTTCCTTGGAATTGAACGATATCACTCACCTCATATAAACTTAGCGAGGCAACTCCCAAAAATCGCATATATAACGGTTTTTCCAACACAATTTTTAGTTAAGAATTTGCCGTTCGGTCAATTTGATTTCGTTGTGAAGTCGTTGATTTTGTCGCAATTCAATTGCAGTTGGAAGAAAAGGATGGAAACCTAGAAATTCTGCTTGCAGTACCGTTCGTGAAATCAAAATTCTCTTATAACTATAGTAATTTAAGTCGTATCGGAAATCTGTTTCAGGCATTCACTAACGGCAAAAAAACGGCAAATTCTAAGATAGTTAAATTTTATTTACAATCATTTTTTAAGAATTTTTCAAAGTTGTCCCGCTAACTTTATATAAAGTTAGCGGGACACCCTGTAATTTTTAAAAAATAAGAACGGCAAAATTATTTTTTCCACAACTAATTAATGGCAAAATAACGGCAAATTGTGAGCCTAGTCGTGTTGCGATTCGCCGAAGTTGTCCCGCTAAGTTGACGTACGTCTCATATTAAGTAGTGTGAGTTTGGGCATCACTGGTTTAGAATGATCAATTTCTTATAGGGATGCAAGGGATGATTTTTTTCGAAAATTGGTCCCGGCCATTTTAAAGCACATAAATAGTTAGCACTTAATTTTAATGCTGTTATTTTTTATCCAAGGCCAAGTAGAACCCCGCCAGGGGAGGGGCTGTGCTAGCTTTCCGATAGCTGGCACGGGAAATTAGAACTGTGATTTGCCGCGTTAATTATCGAACACAACATTTTTTATTTGGGCACAAAATAAGCTCATAAAGTGCACATTATTTTGCCGTATCGCTTTTTAATTTTTCGTAGGTGAGGGTGCCAGATTGACTGACCCTTGTTAGGGTTACTTTTCCTATTTCTTATGCAAATATTTTTTTATTTTGATGTAGTAGTCAGTATTTGATGAATCTTTATAAATAAGGAAATAAATAAAGTTATTATTTTGTCTTAAGTTGTATGGGTGAGCGCCAGTAAAATACGTAAAATTGTAACTCAGATAAGACGGAAGTTGATCATACTTCATTTTGAAGATGAACATAATAGATTTATACGTTAATCGGTGCTTTATATTCATCCATTGGAGGGTTTCCAGCATACAATATATCGATATATGTAAATCCAACTTAAAAACGAAAATTTAAAAAAAATCATTAAGATCGGTCTAATTTTGGATTTTTTACCGCCAAAAAACCAGGTGACCGCGAAAGTGTATAATTACCAATATCATTAATGTACAGCAAAAAGAGAATCACTCCTAATACTGTTCCCTGTGGCACACCAAAATTTACCTCGACGGAGTCCGAAAGCATGCCGTTCACCTTAGTTTTCTGCGTCCTTCCCGATAGGTAAGAGTCAAACCACTTGTGTCCAGTCCCCGTTACTCCATACATTAAAAGCTTTTGAAGTAGTAGTGTCCAAGGTCTCAAATACCCGTTTAAAATCTAAAAAACAGCTATAACAGCATTTCCAGAATCCATTTCTTTTTTTCCATTTAAATATTATCCAATTTAAGGCAGTTTCGCGAGAGTGCTCAGCTCTAAAACCAGACTGTTCTTCGATGAACAAATTGCTTTTCTTAATATACTCCACCAGCATATTAGATCCATATTATTCCAATATTTTTTCTTTTACAGGAAACATATTCACTGGACGGAACTCCGCACACTTCGTTGTGTTAGGTATTTTCTCGATAAATTCCTTCCAACTCCCAAGAAAAACACCAGTCAATTATATCACAGTCTAAGCCATTGCAATGATTTCCTCATTTTCCGTCACTTAGCTTACTACAATTTTTTCATTTCAACGCTTAGTTTTCTATTAAATAGGCGACATTCAGGATCAAAGGCATTATGGCAGACATCCAAATTCAGATTTAATTCCGCATTCGCTCTACATAGGTTGCTACTTAAGTTTTGAGATATGGCAACAAACATAAGTGTTAATATGTCAAATCTTACATTGTCATCGTAAACATGACATGTTAATGGTACTCGTAGTCAGAACGTTTTGTCATACGAGTGCTATTTGTGTTGTTTACAGGTACTTGAAACATTCATCTTGGTCACAAAATGGAATTAAGTCGTAAACAGTTTTGTGCGATGATTTCCTATAACTTTCGACGTGGATCAAACCAACAACAGTGTGCCTACAAACTCTCTTCGAACCACAGTATTTCGCTAGTTTTTTGAATTCAATCGTGGTCGCACTTCGCTACAGGACGAATTTCGTGAAGGTCCCAAATCGGTTGTTGTGCCAGAAAAAAACCGCGCTGTGCGTGAACTGATATTGCAAGATCGTCGTGTGACATATCGTGAGATTGAGGCATGTTTGGGCATTAGTTCCACTCGCATACATTCAATATTGCAAGAACATTTGGCCTTCAAAAAGATTTGTTGGCGTTGGATACCGCACAGTTTAACAATCGCTCAAAAAAAGAAAGGCTCGTGTCGATTGGTGCAAAGAAATGTTGAAAAAATTCAATCGCGGTGCTTCAAAAGACGACTATAAGATAGTGGCAGGTGACGAATCATGGATCTATGCAAATGAACCCGAAACTAAACAACAGTCGACTGTATGGGTCTTTTAAGACGAGCCAATTCCTACAAAAGTTATTCGCGCACGAAGCACTTCAAAGCAAATGGTCGCCTGTTTTTTCGGAATAATTGAACATTTCGCCACCATGCTATTACAGCAACGTAGAACAGTCAATTCTGAATGGTACCACAAAATGAAATACCAGAAATGGTGCTTGTTTGCCAGAAGTGTTCGGACAAATAAAGGAAACCAATCGCAGAAGACGAATCATTCTCCGTCACGACAATGGGAGCTCTCACACATCGGCTCAAACAAATGAATTTTTGAGGATCCAAAACATCGAATTAATGGACGCATGAAGAAGTAGTTGATGCGTTCAAATCACATGTTTTGAAGGTACCTCAATCGGAGTGAAAAAAGTGCTTCGAAAATTGGTTTAAACGCATGCAAAAGTGTATTGATCTTGCAGACAATTTTGAAAAATAATAAAGCCATTTTAATTATAAATATTTATTTTTACTTTAAATATAACTTTCACACATTTCAAGATTTGCGCTCTGCATTCAATGCCATCATGATCTTCACTACATTTATAACAAACAATCTTATCTACCTTACAATCTTTACTCTTATAGTTAAAGCCTAGACATTTATAGCATAACATATACCCCCTCTGTTACTTCACTGATCGGCTGTAGGGCTGATAGCCGCCACCCTAACCTAACCTAACCTAATACCATTGCTTTTCTCACTTTTCAAAACATGCTCAATTTTTTCACCAAACTTTTCTAACTTCTCAGAAATACTGTATACACTCTGCTCAATATGCTGTAAGGATGTTAATTTAATTTGAAAACTTCTCACATAATATAGCTACACATTTCTTTTTCACAGTTGTTTTCAAGTCATATTCCAATTCAATATTCAATTCGAGTTCATTTTCACGCACACATTTGCTTTGTTGACCTTTCAGTAAGACAAACCCATTAATTTAGTTCGTCTTCAACAAGAGAAGAGCAGAAGAATTATTAAATTCCTTTTTGGGAAATTCTCTATAACGACAACCTTTTGCAGCATATGTGAACAAATCATTAAAGTTATTCCTGCCACGAAATAATTCTGGATCACTCTCAGCTATTCGGACACAAGATCCGCAAATTTTGTCCGCGTCACGAAAATTTTTGCCTACCTTTTATAAAGGCTAAAACAGAAAGGGCCAATTAATATTATGTAAATTTCATGATTTTATCGGCAACAAAGGTAGAGGGTTGTGAGATGTACACTATGAAAAATAGTTTTGCTGTCGACATCAGCTTTTATTTCGCGTACTCTTTCGCTTTTGTAATAAATTCTCGTGGGAACTGATACATAAATCAACTGAGAATACATGTTTGGACCGCTAAAGAACGACGTTTGTTACGTTTAACGTATCCAAAACTCAATGTTGTTTAATGTTTCTTAGAAAACACACAGCCCATCCTCAACATATTTCAGTTGACGGAGTGAATGCATCCATTCGCACTCTTTAAACATCTTAGGTATTGTGATATCAAGTAGTCTTAGCTGGGCTTTACCTATTTATTTTCATTTAGAAAACTAAAACTGCCGTCCTCTAATACTGTTAGAATAATATCAGCTTTCAACAGTAAACTGTTCTTAATCCTTTCGTGGACATTTAGTTTATATGACGGTTCTGATTCACTTGCTATATCTCTGGTTTTATACAGTTGTAAGGACTAAAATATTAGGATAGATAGACAGACAGGTTAGTTGTCGGCCTCATATAGATCCTCACATAGACCTTAATATGGTCCGTTGTGGTACGCCTGCGCAGGAACCTTACCTAGATCGACTTGGCACTGCTATGAAGTGATTAGTTGAACCAGCCACAGCTATTGAGGAACCTGGTTAGGTCCTTTAGCTCCACGCTGGCGAACTCTTCTAGCAAATTACGGAAGTGCTCGCCAAGGGTCTGAAACCTTCTCCTGGTTAGTCCCGGGCATTTGCAAAGTAATTGCTGAATACTTTCGACTTCTTTTTCGTTCAGGCAACTCCGACAGAAGTCGTTGAATGGAATACGTACGCAGATGACACGACTACCAAAAAGGCAGTGATAAAAACGCCGGTCTCTTTTCACTCTACTCAGGCTACAACTTCCTTGACAAGCGGCAGGTAGATCGCTCTTTTTACTGAAATTAGAGACCGTCCGATTGATCTGTCTATTTGTGAAGCGTCCAATTGCGAACCTTCTTTCGCCAGAACATCGGACGCCTCGTTTCCCGTCACATCGCTATGACCGAGTATCCAGCAGATAATTACCAGGAGTGATTTGATTATATTTGATTCGAGCACCTTCATGGCCGCTGGATTATCACTATACAAAAAAACTTCACTACGCCTTTGTGGGTCGTTGAAACACTCTGCAGTGGTCCGGCAGTCGATAAAAGTTTCGTATGCTGAGGCGGTCGGTGAAAACCACGCTCCTACTCTGTTCCTCACTTTTCAACCATCCGTGATGATCGGTATACCTGGCATTGGCAGTCACTGACAACCTTCTCACTCCTCCCTATTAGGTATTCTAGTAGAGAGAAGCTGATTGTAGAAACGGTATAGTCGATGCTGTCCTGCAGATGATCTTCCGGGTAGGGATTAGTATACTGCTGTGTCCATAGGCGGAAGTTTTCCTACTTTTGGATTCTTTCAGGCTAATGGCATTTTATCGTGGACGTCCAATGGCGGACTCCATTGTCTCCAACGCAGTCTATTAACCGCCTCTAAGATGCCAAAGCAGGCAGCTATTTGAATTTAAGTTTTGATTTCCTATCAAGAGCACTCCCCCAAACCAAGTCTCACCATCAAGTGAACTATATGGGGACCAATTCCCAATTTCTTCCCTAGCGGTTTCTTGCAGTCATAAAACGCTATCGATACCTTGTTCATGCGCTCCTCAATGTTGACACCTCAGTTTAATTTGGAATGGAGAATTTCACTTGGGTCTTTACAATTAAGGTGGAGTAAGTAACTTTCACAAATCACCAGAAGCCAAGAGATGATCGTTGTATGAGCTCTCTGCAGCGTACATGGCATAATCCCATTTGTTTTTGGTGATTTGTAGGGATCGAATAACTCAATAGCCCTTTAGTTTTATATTTATGAGTCGCAACTTGGGAGGTGGCAGCATAATTGCTTGGATTGTTTGATATCTACGAGAATGAACCAACGCAATTATATTGAGCTATTATATAATTATTGAAGTTTTGGTAATGAGTGGTTTTTTCAACAACACTCACCTCACGAGACAAATCTGGACTGGTTGGAGCATAGAATGATCCTAACCTGATGGAAAATCTTTAAGGATTACACGTTCTCCACGTCTACGTGAGATGTGTGTAGTTGGAACCCCCTTTTTTGATATTTGTTTTGTGCAATCATTTCACCAGAACGCCAAATTTGCGAAAAAAAACTTTTTGAACTCCATAGGTCGTTTGTCGATCGTTAGTCCACGTTTGTCCACCCTTTCATACTCTATCACTGCGAGACCGTCGGTCGTCAACTTTCGTCTTCGGGAGCAGAACTTCACCCGATTCGATACAAGAATTGCAAGTGGACCTACAATTTAAACTGGATTCTAACTTGGTAACGTATAAACCGATTTGGATGATTGGTTAATTTTGTATAGAGTGTCTTTCTCAATTGTTGTATAGAATACGTTAAAATATAATCTTGTATCTTCAGGGGAGATAAGGAGTGGATGGAGTAGTCAGCTTACTTTGTTATGCGTAGTTCAATTTGAATATTTCTTTGTTGCCGCATGGAGCAATGACTGTGTCTAGCAGAACACTTAAGAATCGTACGGCGCTTCTGATCAATGATCTCTTTTATTTTGTATATTTTTTTGCGTTTGAATTATTGTTGTTGTTGATTGGTTTACTACAATCTAAGACATATATCTCCGGTTTCGTTAGTTAAACTTTAAGTATATTTCCCTAGAAATGTTATTTTTTTAATTAGCTTAGGAGATACAAAAACTGACTAACGCATCGATCTGATATTTTTCACACGATATTCTGTACACTTTATGTATGTAAGTAAGTATTGTATGATGTACGATTATATTTCTATGCTAAAAATTTCATGTTTAAAAAAATGTTAAGCCTAAAAAAATCGAGATGACTTCAATACATTCATATAAATTGGCTGCCATTTTGTCAATATTTTAATGGTTTTTTTTTATATACGATGTGGCCAAATCCTAGGGGACAACCCTTTGATGCGTTAGCATGGTTTTGGCCGGAAGGGAATTAGGGTAGGGGAAGTGAGGAAACATGAGTCTTGTTTGCATTATTTTTAATTTCTTAATAAAAGCTCGCCGTCATCTGGTCTCGAACCCGGGACCCATTGCATGTTGGTCTTGCCGCTCAACGCATTGATCTAACTCCGTCTCCGTCTCCGGCTTATACTATTGTGGTGTTCTTCCTGGTTAATAATCTTATTCAACGTACCTAGGCTACGCCACCGAGTTGTAACTTCCTAGAGGCTTCAACTTCGACGACCAAAATTTTGAAAAAAGCAAACAACATTTTTTAGCAATTTTTTTTACGTTATTTGTAAGTGCAATAACAAAAAGAAATGGTTGATAATCAAATATTTTTTATATCTTTTAAATGTGAAACTGCCTATATTTATAACCAAGAAGATCACTTAATAAATAAACTTATTGCCTTTTTTAATAGAAAAATGTAAAATAAATTGGAGGAACGATACAAATTTTTTTAATGAAAAGTCAACGTAAGTCTGCGTACACGTCCTGTACGTCAGTGTATAAGATTTAATTGTCACATAAACTTCTATGAGCGTTAAACATCGTTGGAATAATTTAAATATTCAAAAAGATTACTCGAAATGACGACAGAATTGTTTACTGGAGTTGAGCCGGTTTCCGCCGTTGATAGACCCACGCTTGAATTCAAATTTCTTTAATCATTGTAACAATTGCCCCATGCCGAGTTAAGTAAGAGCACCGCATAAGTGCGCGTATAGAAATATGCAAAGCAGCAGAGAGGTAAAGTAAAAGTGACTATGGCACTGACATAGCAATGATAGCAATTTCGTGAAGCGTCCAAGTTGGAAGCTACCGAAACAACTTCAATTCGATTAAATTTAGGAACTAAATGAAATTGCGCTGAAATTGCTCCCATTATCAATTTTAGTGGCAGCTGTTTCTTTAATGCTTGTACAACTTAAAAACCAATAAACTATTGCAGGTAAGAGGCAATTCCTTTATAAGCGCCAGCAATGTACACATATTTCAAGACTTTGTTTTTCTTAGCAACTTACGTTTTCCCGACCTAATTTACGAAGCAAGTTTGTTGCCTTTTGAAATGGAATGAAATCGTTAAAGAAGATGAGGGTTTTAAATAGAAAGTATACATAACATTTATGAGATAAATAGTTTTTAATTTTTATAAATATATCTTTGAAGAAAATAGAAAAATCTCGTAATTTTATATTTTTCTGTCATAACTTACAGCGAGGACGAAATATAAGTTCGCGAATTGTCTACCTACGACACAAAGCTGTCCTAAAATAAAAACTTTCTTTAAGTGATGAAATCTAAAATAAAAAGAAAATGAGAGAGACGATGTTTTCAACAGAGCAGCAACTCTTTCCGGGTTTTTTTTTGGGAATAATGGCATAATATTTTTAAAATTCACAGAGGAGTATGTGGAAAGGGGTGATAACATGAATGACATGCTTAAAATAACATAATAATAGAATAAGAGAGACATGAATCACAAAAATTTTACACAAGATGTGATAATCTTATGTAAGTACATTACAAATATAGATACTAAATATATGACGAGCGTCTGTTCGAAAGCAGCTATTTGCTCTTAAGTTGATGAATTTTAATCAGAATTCACTATTTACTGGTAAAATCTAAAAAATATAATTATTTTCGCCAAGAAAAATGCTTTTAGCGGAAATCAGTACAAATTACAGGAAATCAGAGAAGGATTTTGATCCTACGATCGTCAATTGATAATTCCTGCAGTGATTGTTATAATTGTTACGTCTCAGGCAGATGTAATTATAAAAGTAGTTAAATGGTTAATTACTTATTCTAGCAAACTTTGTAAATTTCATTAAAATGTTTAATTCTACTTTTCTGTTTAAAATTTTTCGATTTAAAATGATAGAATCAGAAATTATTTTTGGTGTATACGTTGCGTCAGGTTTTGAGAATAGAATTATAATTTAAGTAAAATAAGTATATTTGATAGAAAAATCAATATATTTCGATAAAGTTATGTATACGGATGCGACTGCAAAAACGACTGCATGACGGAATAGGTGATCTAGGGCGGGCAGTGATGGCCAAACTCACACTACTTAATGTGAGAATTGCTTAAAAGCTTTAGAAACATTTCGTACTGTTTGTTTAATTTAGAACCTTAAAATGTTTGCAGAAGGTTGTATATTTTCAGATATTGTATAATTGCTTATAAAACTACTTAAATATGACGATTTTTTTAGCTTGTGTATGCTTTAACGATTAAAAACGCAAAAACGGGAAACCGAATACCGCCAAATAAGTGCATATACGAATTTAAAAGCTCAAAAGCTCACTTGCCCGCGGGCATAGGTTTGGACATTACTGATCTAGGGCTTCACGGCACCGAGACAAGACCAAGAGTTTGGCATATCTCCGTCCGGGTCTCGTCAAGGTGAAGACGATCTTGATCTCGTCGCAATCTCGGCGAGATAATAAAATAGTTTTGTAAAAAAATTGTTCCGACTTCACAAAAAGCGTAAAAAAAGCATAAAATAATTTTTCATATTATAATCTATTACGACAATTGGAAGTCGGTGCAAAATTAACAAACAAAACAACTACAATAAAACTATTTAATGCTCTTTCCTTATAATCTCGTGTGCTGAAATGTTTAGGTAGTTTTTATATAATATCGTCCATTGTGGTTGCGTAATTTGTTTGTTTGTTTAATTTGCACTGACTTCAAAATGTCGTAATAGATATAACATGAAAAATTATTTTATGCTATTAAGCTGTTTTATTTTATTTTTCACTTTTTAGTGTATTTATATATACGACTCGAAAAATGCAGGTTATACGAACAAGCCCAATTTGAAGCTGGCCCCGAAAAATGAGGGGCGGGGGCGTGGAATGGCTCATTCGTTTGACCATCTTAGGAGCATGTTTGACCACCCATTATTTTTGTTTGACCACCTATTGTTATCTTTTAATAGAAGAATTAATTTTTCGGGGCCAACTTCACACAGCCCTGAAAAATAGGCAAAATGAAATTTTCCGTACACAATCGTTAGACCATCGTTGAACTATGTTAGACCACCAAAAATTATCGTTAACCACCCTTGGGAAAAAAGTTGTTGCAGAATCAATTTTCTTTCATTTTCCACCAGGGCCTAGTTCAATGGCTATAAAATCCAGGGGGTGCATTTTTGGGGGATGATAACATGTTACTACGTTTGACCACCCCCGGCAGATATTAGACCACCCTTGGGAAAAAAGTTGTTGCAAAATATTTTTTTTTCATTTTCCACCGGGGCCAAGTTCACATAGCTCTGAAATTTAGGAGGTGAGTTTTTGGGGGATGATGATATGTTACCACGTTTAACCACCCCAGGCAGGGGTAAGACCACCGAAAACTATCGTTAGACCACCCTTGGGAAAAAAGTTGTTGCAAAATAAATTTTTTTTTCATTTTCCACCGGGGCCAAGTTCACACATGGCTATAAAATCCAGGTGGTGAGTTGTTGGGGGGATGATGACGGGTTACCACGCTTGACCACCCCAGGCAGGAGTTAGACCACCCTTGGGAAAAAAGTTGTTGCAAAATCAATTTTTTTTTCATTTTCCTGTAAGTCTGTGTTGGTCTTCGTTGGTAATGACCTCCGGCCAATGGATGTTAAGGATGATCCGAACACACCGGCTGACAAAGGCTTGTAGCTTAAATGTTAATTGACAGGTCACTTTACATGTTGCACAGCCGTACAACTGACTTTATACAATTTTAATAAAAAATTATAAGTTACAAGTGAAACAGTAAAAACTCAACAGATTTCTAACGAATTTTTACAGTTAAGTTTTTTCCGTGTGAGACTGTGCAAAACGTATAGTTTGTTATGAGACTGCAGAATATTTAGACATGTTATTTGATTACGACTTTTATAAGATTCAGATATTGCTAACGAACAAAGATTTAATAGATATGAGTTAATATATTATTCATAATAAAACGAAATGTACAGACAAGTATCTATGTAATTGCTTCATTCACAAGGTTCCATTAATTCTAATTACAAAATATAAACCCTTTGCCGGCAGTGGTCCAACAAGGTAAAACTTCAACAACACTGAATATTTCACCCTGTAGAGTTAAAACACCCCGACCAAACATGGCACCGATTAAGAAAAGTCTTATCTAAATAACTTTTTCTTAACGGTGGTTCATTGATAATTATTTGTGGTCTAACCCTGCGGGGGTGGTCAAACGTGGTAACATTTTATCATCCCCAAAAACTCACTCTCTGGATTTTAGAGCCATGTAAACTTGGCCCCGATCGAAAATTGAAAAAAAATCGATTCTTGGAAATAACCTTTCTTCTTAAGGGTGGTTTAACGATAATTTTTGGTGGTCTTACCCCTGCCTGGGGTGGTCAAAGGTGGTAACCTGTTAGCATCCCCTGGATTTAAGAGCCATGTGAACTTGGCCCCGGTGGAAGATGCAAAAAAAAGGGTGGTCTAACGATAATTTTTGGTGTCTAACCCCTGCCTGGGGTGGTCAAACGTGGTAACCCGTTATCATCCTCCAAAAGTTCACCTCCTGGATTTTAAAGCCATGTGAACTTGTCCCTGGTGGAAAATAAAAAAAAATTGATTTTGGAAAATTTTTTTCCCAACGGTGGTCTAACCCCTGCCTGGGGTGGTCAAACGTGGTAACTTGGTACGGTGGAAAATAAAAAAAAAATGATTCTGCAACAACTTTTTTCCCAAGGGTGGTCTAGCGATAATTTTTGGTGGTCTAACATGGTGCAACGATTGTGTACGGAAAATTTCATTTTGCAAATTTTTCGGGGCTGTGTGAAGTTGTCCCCGAAAAAATAATTCTTCTATAAATAGACAACAATAGGTGGTTAAACAAAAATAATGGGTGGTCAAGCATGGTCCTAAGATGGTCAAAGGAATGAGCCATTCCACGCCCCGCTCCTCACCTTTCGGGGCCAACTTCGCGGACCTCCCATTTCGACAGTTCCAGAGATAGTGCGGTATATAGAAAGGAAATGTGGCATCTGAAATCGAAATCCAGCAACATATTACGAAATTAGTCACGTTCACCCTTTCATACCCTTTTCTTAGATACAAAATAGTTATCATCGCGCTAGTGCGCCGTACTCTTTACAGCAAGAGAAAACCATTATAGTCAGAGAACCATTGTAGTCACTCTAGGTTCAAAATTTTTATCATTTATCAATCAGGAAGAGTATTCTGTACAACAGAATCAAAATCATCGAAATTCGTCTACGCCTTACGAAGCTAGACGCCGCCGCTCCTTCAACTCTCACCATAACCCACATTTTTGATAATGACACAAATAGATATTCTATGCATTCAGAAGCATCTAAATCAGTCCACGCGCTATAAAGTTAGACTACTCCCACCACAACCCTTGGTCAACATTTTTTCTTGTGGCAATGTACACGTCAAAAAAGAATCCTCGAAATAGGTCTATGCGTTAAGATATTGGGTAACGACCCCTTCCCACCCCACCCGTGGGACCAATGGGGCAACATAATTTCATCCAAATCGGTCTACGCGTTAAGAAGTTAGATTACCACCCCTTACCTTCCCCACCCCACCACAGAAGATTTTTTTCGCATTATTAGCAATAGGCGATCATATTCTATACAAGCATCCAAATCGGTTCACGCATTAAGAAGTTAGGTTACACCCCCACCCCACCAGCAAGATTTTTGACATGGTACCGATCGGGGAACATGCTCGACCCAAGAAAAAAAGAATCATCCAAATCGGTCCAGGCGTTGCGAAGTTAAACTACTCCTCTCCATCCCATCCTAGGATTCAATTTTTTTCTATACTAGCAATGGGGAATCATACTCTATACAACAACAACAAAAAAACAGGGGTAAGAGGAGGAGTTATATTGTTATGACTTAATTGAATAAAAATACCGGCTGTCGTTGATATTCGTTTATATTTATACCGGAGACCTTAACTAAGTTAGAGCTTGTACGGTACTGACTAAACTTAAAACTGGGCTAATCTAATTGTATAGAAAGAAGTGTGTGATAACATATAATATTACATATTCTTCTTTTTTTTATTCAGCCTGGGTAAATAAAAATACATAATTCAAAAAAAATAAATTTATGTAGACTTTCGCTTGTTTCACAGTTTAAGTTTCATTAGTTACATTTTATGATACATCTTTGTGCTTCTATAAGTTAATGCCACTTCATGAAAAATACAAACTTATTTATAAATTCTACCGCTTTTGGTTTTACTTGGACTATTATCCAATAATACCAATTCTCCTTTCATTTTCTTCCTTTATAAGAATGTTTTTAATATTTTGTGCCGTCCTATCTGCGGGACCGTTTGCTTTCGGATTATAGGGATTTGTGGTTTATATTTGAAAATTCCATCGCTTAGCGAAACTTCTACATTCAGAGGAGTTAAATAGAACGTGACAACTTTCTTAGGTATACCAAAACTAGTAAATATATTAAGCCAAGCTTTATTAACTTCAAAATTTTATCTTTTAATTTTCTGAATTCAAACCACTTTGTAGTCTACTATAAGTAAATAATCTTTTACGGAAAATTCAAATGTCACTTGCTACTTTATTAAAAGGAAAATTAGATTAATATTCTATGCGCGATCATGTGTTCTTTCTGATTAGATTTCTGATAAGTTAAGCAGCAAGAACATTTTGAAATACAATTCTCTATAATAATATTTATATTAGGCCAATATACTAAAAGTTTAGCTCATTCTTTTTTTGTTTTTCCTTGATGCGATTCATGCAATTGTTCATTTATCTCTCCACGCATTGGTTGCGGAATAATGATCCTATCATTACCTTTGAACTGTAAAATGTAAATGTAAACGTAGTAAAATAACGAAAAAAATGTATTTTTTTTAATAAAAACAATGAAGGTCGGTGCCCCACAGGTTTGTGCTTGCACTGAAACTTGCCTTTAAAACCTGAAATAAGGACCACTTCACGATACTCGAGATAATGTTTGCTGCCGGTGCCAGTCTCGACACGAGACCAATCGCATTGGTAACAGAGTGGATGAGATTTTAGTTGTTATCATTTAATTGTGGACAATTTTTTAAGTCGCTCATAAAAGTGTCAATTAAATGATTTATCGCGCATGTAAGGATACACTGCTTTCCTCATTCGCTTTTTCCTACATTATTTCCTCCTTCAGATATTTGCGTTTAATACCCAATAGCAAAGAAGAGCTTTTGTTACTTCGTTCAGCCTCTCGCCCTGAAGAAAATACATATATACAAATATATCTGTAATATTAGAAGCGTTAGACCTCTTTTACACCTTTCACTTCAAAGATTTAATCCTCTAAAACTATAAAAAAGTGGTAGAACCTTATGAAAAGTACTGAAAGTCCAAGAAGAATATTGTGTATGTAAAATTTGTTTTTTATACTAGAAATCAAGAAACTTCAGAAGCTTTTGAGAACATTCTCACCGACATTAAAAGGCTTATAAAGTCATGTGAATTCGTAGACCAAAATGACAGTTTTCTTAGAGATAGAATTGTCTTGTTATTGCAAACAAGAACGGTTAAGAAATATTACTCCAAACAGAAAATTAGACATTGGCAGTAGCAATTCATTATTGTAAAACAGCTAAAAATTCCAAAGAGCATGAAAGAATTGTACAGGAGAAAGCTTTCAAACGAGGTGTACATCGTCAGCTCCTTCACTTTATTTCTTAACCCATTTACATTTCCCTTATTCTTCATTATTTTGATCCCAAGGCTGTGATATATATCATAGGGCATCCCTTGAGCTTTGGCATTATAAAAAAATAACGTTGTGGTGCAATTTGAGAAGTTGTTTATTAAAAAAATTATCAATATTCTTTGTGTAAACTGCAGGCCCGTCGGCTGCGTCTAGCATAAATACTTTGGTTGGCTTATCTCATTCTCAACTACGCCTTAGATCTAGTCTAGGGAATAAATAATAGGGATAATTAGCTAAGGTTCATATGGTAATGAAAATGATACGAGCCACTGCTGGGAGGCGTAAGCTGTTAGGGGAGATTTGAATCATGCTGAAATACGAATGGTCACATAACCCTAAAGCAGTGATGGCCAAACTCACACTACTTAATGTGAGGAATGCTTAAAAGCTTTAGAAGCATTTCGTACAGTTTGTTTAATTTACAACCTGAAAATGTTTGCAAAAGGTTGTATATTTTAAGATATTGCATAATTGCTTACAAAACTACTTAAATATGACGATTTTTTTTAAATTTTTTTATGCTTTATCGATTAAAAATCGCAAAAGCAGGAAACCGAATACAGCCAAACAGGTGCATATACGAATTTAAAAGCTCAAAAGCTCACTTGCCCGCGGGCATAGGTTTGGACATCACTGCCCTAAAGCCTTGCGAAAAAAGTGATGGTATAATATGACCCTCGTTGGTTAAAACATCCAATTGCAGAGACCTCACAGCGGCTCGTCGAACATTTTCCCATTAGGGAAAAACCAAAGCAATCCAGCATTCTCTCTCTGGGTCCATAAATCCCTTGGCTACTACACCGATTCTTCACCTGGTCCGGTTTCGCGCCAATGCCTTTGATTGTTGCCACGATTTACTCATCTCGTTGCCTTCCTTCTCTACGTATCTTCTTCATGTGTTGCGCGGTCGTCCAATTAGGCATCTTTGGGTCCCGTGCGGTTTGCAATCTAGAAAGTTATAGAGCGGCTCTAGATTGCAACCTATCCCGATTTGCTCTGTAACTGTGTAGGTCAATGATATTAACGATGCGCCGAAGGCACCCGTTTACAAAGCCTTGCAGCTTAGATGTTATTTGACAGGAGGGACTTTTCATGTTGAAGAGCCATGTTTAACATGTTTCGCTTTTATGCTTTCTACGCTTTTTCAACTCATTGAGAACCTCTACACTCGAGACGCTCTTGCCGAATTACTAAAGTAGAGTGCTTAAAGCAGATTCGCCGACTGTTCAAAATCTCATCCACTTTTGTATTTAGTAGCTGCCATCGCTACAATATATCTGGACTCTCTCTCGAAACAAACATACCTTCTATTATAGTTTTTTGCTTCTTTTGAGTACTGATATTATTTATATGTATAAAATGTATTTCATAGATAGTGATAAGCAATGGTTCTCATATTATGTATTAGATAATGAATACTCTGGTTTCTTTATCTTGTAGGGATAGTTTTTCAGATGGAGATTAAAAAAAATTTTTCGTATCAATAAATGTATGAAATATTTTTCAATAAGATTTTCTTCAAAATCTTAAACTACTCAAGCAATTGTTAGTGGCATTAGTTACGGTTGACGAGTTCAAAATTGAATTCAATTTTATTTTCAACTAGGAAGCATTTTAAGTTTAGTATTTTGAATTTATTTTCTGTATTAATTTCAGAAGGCCAACTAGAACTTAGCTTACAATTAAGTAACCTGTCATCAGGACGAAAGTAGTCAAACCCACGCCAACGAGTTTCTTCGTTAATTACTGTTCTTCCTACAGCGTATATATTTGACAGCGTGCTTCTGCCACGTATAATATCCTTGGCGAGGCTAAAACAACAAACACTGACAAGTGATGACTCCATTAATTTTTAAATTCAAATGCGACCTTTTACATTTTTATGTAGTTAAAGATTTCAATCCGCATCATAGTTGATTTTCCAAAGAAGTTTGAATCTTAGTCTATTTGCGTACCTATTTTAAACTATAATCTAAAAATTTGAAAGGTTATCGGTCTGTCCAATCTATATTTAGTGGCACATTACTGAATAGTGACATGCTTTAATTTTACTTTATTATTTTTAAACACTTTGGTTTGAAAGGCCAACAAGAAAATCCTTTTTACAGAACGATTAAAATCTGCAATTCAGCCCACATGCAAAGAAATACAAAATTCAATTACGACTTTATGGTGGCTAAGTTTCCCTCAGACATATTTCCTACACTCCAGAAATTGCAAAAGAAAAGGCAAGTCGAAGACAAGAGGGCGACTACCCACAATTCATATGACCCCGTTTGTTCCTCTATATCTACGGCAACAACGAGTTCGCTGTTGACATAGTCAATTGGGTTGACAGAAAGCTAATATCAGATTTGAATCAAATAACTGGCAGCACGCAAAGAAAACCTCGACTTGGACAACTTGGTCCGTGTGGTATGTATCAGTAACCCCCAAACTTTAAGTGGTACGAATATTTCCTGGACGAGAAAGGGTGTTTTACTAATTTGGCAGAAAAAGGTGTTTTAAGTGGAAAACAGAGAAACGACTGTAAATGGCTCCATGGTGTATTGTTTTGTGGTTGAGAAACCATTTGTTCAATGACTTACAAATGTTGAGATGTAGAGAGAAATTGGAGTGACCCAAATCTTCCAATTATACAATGTCATGTTTTTGTGTTTTTGCGGCTATTAATACTGGATTAATTAGAGTCGCATATACAATTATAAAGATATATTTTGCTAAGTGCTTGTTTATGGACGTTATATAACTAAATACATTTGCCTGCATCCATATGCGTGTAAGTGAATATATACGTAATACCTTATGATTTTTATGTCATTTTTGTACTTTTCTTGTAGACTCCTGTTTATAGTTCTTTTTATGTATCGACCGGTACTCGTACAGACACACGATTTATATTGCATAAATTGATTTTCTGATACCGTAAAATAATTCCATAGAACCGCTTCCTGAGCACTGTTCGTATATACTTATGTATGTATATCCGTAATGAATCTACGGTGGATTTCTATCCAAAAGATTTATTCTGCCGCTCCAATGAAATTTTTATTGTAAAGCAATTCTGAGTTTCCGTCAGATCATGGTGAAAACTCAGGATGCTTCCCATTCACGAATATCTTTATATTGTTAAGGCAGTAAATACAGTAATGGCCATATGAACAGATTACCGTTATAATTTTAAAGTTAATTAACATTAAATTAAACGTTTTATAAATTACTAAACAAATTAAGTTTATTCTTGATTGATAAAGCCACTTTAAATTAAAAAAATCTATTTTTTTGTTATCTAAAATATTGCCTAAGACACTTCAGCATGAGAAATGGAAAAATCAGAATAAGAAATGGGAAATTTATAAATAGTTCGTTTCTGAGGTTTAGTGTAGAAATTTTACTACTCGCTCCAGGCGCTTCCCGAGCCGCCATGATCCGATTGAGTTTAAATACTCGAAAACCGTTGAGAAAATTTACTTTACGAGGTTTAAATATTATGAGGTTTATATGCAATTTGTAGATGGCATTAATAGTATAAATACATGCTATTATGTTGTATACAGGGTCTTTCAGATCTGGTGTGCTAAAATAAGTGGGGTGATAGATCTCACTAAGGTAAGCAAAAAAATTTTTACGGCAGGGGGGTGGGAAATCTTAACCGTTTGGGAGTTACAGTTACATAACTATTTTATTTTCAATTTTTGATCAACGCAGATCAAACAAACGCCAAAAAACTACTGCCTCAATTACCTTTCCAAAATTGCTAACAACGTTAATATAACTGCTACTATTACAGGTACATAAACTACCAAAAGTAAAAAAATCTCTTTACCGATTCACTTGAAAGTTTTGGATAGCTACCCAAATTTTTCGATAAGTTGTAAATTGTTTTTCACGAGTAAAATTTCATGCGAAAAATCACTTTTTCTCATATGTTCACCATTTTTCCAAAAATTAATATTTTTTAAATTCCGTACACATACTACGAGTTTTTGGCTCAAGTGAATAAAAATCAAGCATTTACTGAAAGTAAATGGTTTCAGTAAAAGCATTTGCTTAAAGTAAAAGCAATCTCTACTAGTAACTGCTAGAAATAATGTGAATAACCTTTTACTTTTACTTGTTAGTATTTGCTGGGAACATAAGCATTTACTACCTACAGAAATAAGTAAATGCTAAACATATAAGCAAAGCCTGAAATTCCAGCTTGTTGCTAGTATGTTTTGGTTCTGCAACGGATTTTACACTTTTCCTTGTAAAATGCAGAATAAAGTTAGAATCTGTTAAGTATCAGTTTATTTTGAGCCAGTGTGAAGTAAAATAAGTTCAGTTAATAATGAGTTCAAGTGACTGTGAAAGTGAATCGGTGAAAGAGTGTTTAGTTGGACATCAAGCTAAATTCGTATGCCTTTTAAAAGGAAAGAATGTTTTACTGACCAAATCTCAAGCCCCTCAAATAAAAATCCAAAAACAAAAAGCACTCTTAGAGTTAGTGGCGGAGTATCGGAGCCCAAGCACCTTTCTATAATTGATCTTTCCTTTGCGTGTACCGCGTTGTAGTTTTTGTCCTCAGTTGTTATGGGTTTTTTAATAGGCGTCATTAAGAAAGGCGTGATTCCGTATCCAGATTCACCAAGAAGTAAGGCTCCTGTACTCCCATAATTCGTCTTCATATGATGGAATACTTCGGAGTTTCTCCATATTCGGCTATCATGTACAGAGCCCGGCCACTGTACATCAACACTAAAATTTCCTTCGCATCACACGTGGACTGCACAATTAAGCTATGGAAACTCTTCCGATTTACGTACTCTTCGTTGTGTTCTATGGGTTGTAAGATACGAATGTGGGTATACTCAATCGCTCCAATTGCACTGAGAAACTTAAAATTTTCCTGCCATGTAATCCTCCTGTGAGCCTTTTCACATACACTCCGTAACACAAAAGAAAATGTCTTACACACTGTCGTTCTGTGAACGCCTACTTCTTCAGCAACTCCAATCTGGTGACCAGGACCAGCAAGGCACCGCAAAAATATGGGTGGGTCAAGCTGGCACTGTCACGTACTAAAAATTAAAAAAGCGACACGGCAAAATAATGTGATCTTTATGGGCTAATTTTGTGCCCAAATAAAAATTTTGTGCTCGATAATTAACGCGGCAAATTACAGTTGTAATTTCCAGTGCCAGCTAACGTGCATAAAAAACAACCCCTAAAAGGAATTGATCATTCTATGTCCGCGGGCAAGTGAGCTTTTAAGCTTTTATTAATTCGTATATGCACTTGTTTGGCTGTGTTCGGTTTCCTGTGTATATATATATATATATATATATATATATATATATATATATATATATATATATATATATTCACTATTCATTGATACTTGCAATAGTTAATTATTATTAATTAATAAAATTATTAGTTCTATGCCGAAGAGATGTTATGAAGTAATAAAAAATAATGGATACTCAAGTAAATATTGAGTTTGTCAACAATAAAATGAAGTTACATTTAAGTTCTTTTATCAGTTCCCTTTGTTATGACCTAGCGAAAATGCAATTGTTACCAGATTTTAATTTTTATTTCGTTATGCATTTGTTGTTTTAAAAAAGTTTGTACTAATAATAATAAGGAACACTGAAATAATTAATAATAATATTTTTTTTTAATACTAATCACTTGCAATACAGATATATCAAAACATTCTATTGCATTCAGTTCCCTTTGTTTTGACCGACACTGTATATATTGACTTAACAAGGGATACTATCCGTATCCCTTGTTAAGTGAAGGGCTGGCGAAAACTGCTTTACTGCTTTGCTTATAACATTTGGTATTATCTCTTATAACATTTGCTTCTCTCTTCTACCGACATTGAGCAGTTGAGTTCAGCACCTGTGGTGACTTTTTACCAATCAGAGTATTCATGGAAAAAAAATTCCTCAAAATTAATCTTGTTTTAGAGTAAGTTGCACAAGCATTGGGAGTTGTGTGTAATATAGAATAAGACTAAGGTGTTCAAAATCTGTTCATAATCATATACGCTTCGTTCATATTTTTACATGTATATGCACATATATCAATACATGCACGCCACTGCGCCTTTAATATAAAAAAAAATCGACATATACATATTTACATATACCGATTTTATCAAAAATGTAAAACGTCAGGATGGGAGCTAACGTTTATAATTTAGTTGAATGCTCAAATGTCATTTATTTTAGAGAAAGGCTCAGGATTCCGCGGAATTTGTGAATAAAATATTTACTCATAACGCAATAAATTTTGAAGCGATGGCTTTGGTGAAATCCATTTTCAGAAGGGATGGAATCAGGAACAAATTTGTACAAATATTTTCCAACTGACAGCTTAGCAGCACTCCTTATTTCGGTCAGTGGGTGTTGAGTTGTGTACATTGAGGAAAATGAAAGGCAGTCAAAAGGAATTACCCTCATCTCCACCAGGGCGCAACAGTTAATTTCAATCAAACAAGGTAAAATTTCCAGATTTGCACTGACAGAGTGACATACATACTTCAAATCTGTTTTTACGTTATCTGCTTGAAGTGATTTATTTCTATGAGCGGAAAAAATGTCGAATCAAATGATAGCATGATGTTATAGTGGGCTGGAATTGAAGGAAAAGAAGCAAAAATTGATTTAAGAGGCTAAAAGCAGGTACAATAAACTTATAATAGTTGTGAGGGTGTGGCTGAATAACCTTTAAAAAAGGAAACAACTAAAAAAACTGGGCGTGCTGACTGATATAAATTCGAGCTTGGTTAGAGTGATTATATTTTCTTTATAAAGGAAGCTGAAAATAATAGATTCTTTTCTTTAAAACGTTTTATTAATATTAAAACACATAAGTAGGTTACGAAATCAAAATAATGATCTGATCTAGACCTCGATTTTGTTCTCTTAAACCTAATCACTTTCATTTTTGAAAGAGACACCTAAAAAGGAGCAATATTTTCGTCACCAACTGCGAAACAATTTCGTTTCTTCTCTATAGGGGCGGCGAAACTTTTAACATCCGCGAGCCAAAGCTGTTAAACTAAACTAAAATTTACATTAAAATCTCCGACAACCCTTGGTAGTCGGTGATAGTTCCAACGCATTAACTACTTAGTAAATGTAACCCTTAGATTTTGGTGACCCAATCTTCTTAATTATTGGCTCAAGTGCTTGAAGAATTATGTCAAATGAAATTCTGTTTTAGGGAATAATTTTTGTATATAATTGCCTTATATATTATTAAATTATTTATTAAAATTAATAATTGTTTTCATAAATTAACTTTAGTATAATTTTATTACCTCAACCTAGATTGTAAGTATTCCATTATGTACCTACGCAATATCATAATAGATACGTTCAACATCACATGATCTACCCAGAAATATGAATTGGGATGCTTTAACTGGACATTAAGTTGATTGAACTTCGTTGAGAAACTGAATCTCTTGAGGTATTTAATTCGCGATATTTAACCTGACACCGAGGTCGAATTAGCTTTAACTCGACATTCGACACGTATTTTTTTCAGTGTAAAATATCCAATTTTCAGATCTCATCTTTTGGGGCCTGTAGATATTTGTAGACACATTCTTATATCACCGGAAAGTTAATTTGCAATGTTAATTTTGGAAAAATCAATGATAGCTTCAAAATTACTTGCAATTTAACATGCATTATTTGTCGCTAGCCACAGAAATCACGGCGACCCATTCTTGTTTTCTGCTAACAACAGGTAACGATAAAAAGGTTAATAGGGGTTTCAGAATAATGTCCGTGGTTCGGAATCCAGATTAAATTGTAGGTCCACTTGCAATCGTTTTCTCAAATCAAATGAAGTTCTTTTTACGCCGCGCATGCCCCACACTGGGTTACGAGAACTAGAGAGAGATATAGAGAGAATATATAAATAGCAAATAAAATAGTTTTTAAAAAAAAAGTTGAACCGACTTCACAAAAAGCCCTAAAAAGCATAAAATAATTTTTAATTTTATATCTATTACGACATTTTGAAGTCGGTGCAAATCAAACAAACCAAACAGCTACAACAAAAATATTTAATCGTTATTTCTTATGATCCCGTAAGCTAAAACGTTCAGGTAGTATTATGTATTATTTTCAATTGTGGTTATGTAGTTGTTTTATTTGTTTAATTTGCACCGACTTCAAAATGTCGTAATAGATATAAAATTAAAAATTATTTTATGCTTTTTAGCGCTTTTTGTGAAGTCGGTTCAACTTTTTTTTAAAAACTATTTTATTTTACACTTTTAGTGTCTTCTACTCTATACAACGAAGAAAGAACTATCCAAATCGGTCCACACGTTAGACGTTTGTTTTAACCCCCTACCCCACCCCCATTCCACTAAACTTTTTTTCTCATGGTATCAACCAAGGAACATACTCTACCGAACAGAAAAGGAATCATTGAAATCGGTTCACGCGTTACGAAGTTACTACCCCTCCCCCTCCCCCACCACCACCATTGGACCAAATTATTCTCCTATTAGCAATGGGGGATCACACTCTATACAACAGCAAAAGAACCATCCAAATCGATTCAGGCGTTACAAAGTTAGGTTCCACCCCCCTTCTCCCACCCCCACCCCCTTCTCCCACCCCCACCCCAGCAACATTTTTTTTCCCGTAGTATCAACCAAGGATCATGCTCTACCCAATAGAAAAAGAATTATCCAAATCGGTCCACGCGTTACGAAGTTAGACTACCCCTCCCCCCACCCACACCAACCTCCATAGGACCAAATTATTCTCCTATTAGTAATGGGAAATCGTACTCTTTACAACAGAAAAGGAACCATCTAAACCGGACCACGCGTTACAAAGTTAGATTCCACCACCACCCCCCACCCCCATCCCCCCAAAATTTTGTTCACCTGGTATCTCCCACTGAACATACTTTACCCAACAGAAAAAGAATTATCCAAATCGGTCCACGCGTTACAAAGTTAGACTACCCCTTCCCCCCTCCCCCCACCCATGGCCAAATTTTTTTTCTCCTGTTAGCAATGGGGGATCATACTCTGTAAAACAAAAAAAGAACCATCCAAATCGGACCACGCGTTACAAACTTAGGTTTCACCCCCACCCCTCACCCCCACCCAACCAAAAATTTTTTTGACATGGTACCAATCGGTGAACATACTCTACCCAACAAACAAAGAATCATCAAAATCGGTCGACGCGTTACGAAGTTATGCCCGGTCAGACATAAAAAAAAAAGAAAAAAAAAAAAAAAAATACGCGTCGAACTTAGAACCTCTTTGTTTTTGGGAAGTCGGTTAAAAAGTCGCCTCTGTGGGCGATTGTAACACTTCTGTGCAAACCCTACTTCGACGGAGTGCATATGTCTCCAGTCGTGTCCATCTAGTTTCGTGTCAACGAATTTCAAGGTGGCACGGCCACCTATGAAGAATTACGGCAAAATAATGTGCTCTTAATGGGCTTACTTTTGTACCCAAATAAAAAATGTTGTACTCGATAATTAACGCGGCAAATCACAGTTGTAATTTCTCGTGCCAGCTATCGGAAAGCTAGCGCGGCCCCTTGGCTTTGGATAAAAAATAACAGCGTTAAAATTAAGTGGTTTTATGTGCTTTAAAATGGCCGGGACCGATTTTCGGAAAAATCATCCCTTACATAAAAAACAACCCCTTTAAGAAATTGATCATTCTAAACCACTGATGGCCAAAGCTATGCACGTAGGCAAGTGAGCTTTTAAGCTTTTATTAATTCGTATATGCACTTGTTTGGCTGTGTTGGGTTTCCTTTTTTTTTAATCGTTAAAAACACACAAAAGTTAAAAAAAATCTTCAGCTTTAAGTAGTTTTGTAAGCAATTATACAAGATCTTAAAATACAACCTTTTGCTAACATTTTAGGGTTCTAAATTAAACAATCAGTTCGAAACGTTTCTAAAGTCTTTAAGCATTCCTCAGATTAGGTGGTGTGAGTCTGGCCATCCCTGTTGTAAATCGGGTCTAACATATACAAATGCCAAAAAGTGAAGAAAGAAATGATTAATTCTGAACTTTGAAGATTTCTGTTTAGTAAATTGCGCCTTCTCTGGTAGATTCAAAAATGGTGTGGCTTTTGTAAAAGTTATTCAGCAATTTTGTGCTGTTGTGTTAATTATCTAGGGAATTATGTGCTCCTGTAAAAACATAGGTGGGCATTCAGTGATCCTCAGAAAACGATCTACGAATTTTATCTCGATCGAAAAAGGTACGCAGGAATCTTGTGCTCTTACAAAAATGACCCAATTATGTGCTTTAGGAAAAACAGATTCACGTTTACATAAATTATGTAAAATAAGCCCACAAAGAGCACATAATTTTTCCGTACCGTTTTTGTGATTTTTCATAGGTGGCGGTGCCAGCTTTACCAACCCTCGCTTAACCCTAAAATGTTATTTTAAACCGGGTCATTTCCCGTTTGACCCCTATGGTACTCACACTCATCTTCCAGAGTTCTCACATTCAATAGCCCGATAATTATAGCTAAACGTCATCATAACAAAATCAGTTCGATTTGAGGGTACTAGATCTTTGATGTATAGATATAGTTAAGTGGGTCATAAGCCTACATATCCCGGAAGGAGGGCTATGCCTTAAGACGTCCTGGGAATCATCGAGATTGTATTTGTATAGCGCACATATTCTCTCTAAGCCGAGATGTTCTTACCGGCCCATGGATTTTCCTCTCCATTTCTCAATCGGGCTTGGGGCTGGCTATGGCGCAGCTAGGGAAACAAATATTTTTTTATATTCTTCTTATGTAACATACTTTGCTATCACGTCGGGTTGGTGACGCCATTATTTAAAACTTATTCTTTCAAGTGTTAAATTTTAAGTTTTTCAATCTTTGGTAAACAATGGAGGCTTAGGTACCTTCATATTATTGTTACATCATTTTGTAGTTTTAAATGTACCTAACCACATTTTTTAATTTAAGTAGAAATTTTTGAATGAACTTTTGATTGGGAAATTTTTCTGCGTAAAACTTAATTTTTCCGAGAGGCAAAAACTCCGGACTCATTCATAAAACACAGTTAAAGGAAAAAATTTAATGAAGGATGAATAAATGTAGAAATTTGTGAATATTTTCGGAGCATCCTTTCAAGCATTTCTATAGAGCAGTCATATCCATGCTTATTACCTTTTGACAAGAAATTAGGTAGAGAGATATAAATTCCCACTTCTGGCACATCTCCTAAACGAGGTCAAGTAGATCTTGTTCATGAATATCGTAATCAAACCAATTTAGAAACGTTTAGAAGGAGAATTTTATTCGATTTTATTTCTGAAAATAAATTGAAATATTATTTGTAAGTTGAAAACGTGTAAATTTTTACTTCTAAAAATAAAAGCCGCAATTTGTAGCTGGTAATCTTATCACGACTGATTTTATGTGTTGGATCGTTTTTTATTGGTTTTTATCAGAGAAGTTATTAGATTGCGGCAACATTAAATTATTTTGTTTCCAATTTGTGAATTGACTGTAAGTAATTTCTTTAATTGCGATATTCATGACACTGGTATCAATTAATGAGAAATATAGGAGAAATAAAAACTCAGAAATTTTTGTTTAACGTAGTCTTAAAAGGGAATTTGTAGAGTGACAATTCTGTTTAGTTTCAGAAACTGACGCTTTACCATCAGTTGAACCGCAACTGAGGCATGTGGCAAAACCAATTCCTTTAAAACAGCGTTAAAGGAATCTCATGAGTAATTAATTTCTTCAATATATCTTTGTCTTCGCAAGATACAAGCCCAAAAATTATGCATTCAATATTCAAAACTACTAAATTACTGTGTAGCATGCAATGGCAATGGAATATAATAATTCCTTTTAATATTAGGGATGTTCCTTTATTTTCTAAATATCTGTTTCTCGTAATGTTACATGCTGTCATTAATTATATAGTGGAACTAAATATGTAAAGAAGTTGAAGAATGAGTTTGTGTTATTTCATGGAATTAAAAAATTAAACAAATTGCAGGAAGAAAAGTCTGTTTTTTATTGCAAACGATTAGAAAGGCAACCAAAAATTAAGTTTAAAAGTTGTCTATTTAATAAACTATAAAAATACAAATAACGTGAAGTGGCCTATTTTCGACCACTTCAATAATTCTGGCCAGTTTATTTTTTATTAATAACTATTTTTTGATTTACGTAAACAAGTAAAGGAGTGATTGGTGCACAAAAGTCCATAAACGTGAAATGGGTCACATCACAGCCTACTTTAGAGACAAGCCCGGAAGCTGACATTAACAGCTGAGCATTGGTGGTGTAAACAAACCAAAACTTTCCACAGTAGACATAAGAAACAATTTGTGGAATTATACTTTCTCGTAGTATATCTGGAAATATATTTAAAGTCTTACATTGGATTTTACTTGAGGTTAACCTACAAATGTTCTGAACATGTGAAGACGATAAAAAGTGCCTCCCTTATACAATTTTCATGTGTTTTAAAATGAAAACTCTCTCGTGCTCGCTTTGTTGAAGTGTTGTGCTTAAAATGCGTCAATGACATCAGCGTCCCTCTTTGGTTTTGGTTACGGGAGTGTTCAGTTTTATTTGTGGGTGCAAGAATTTGTCAATCTGTGGTACGAGAAAAAATGAAATAAGGACGAATCGCTTGGTGGTGAAATAGCCGAACTGTCATGTTTTCCGCGCTTGTATCTAGAGTAGACTGTGGTCACAATAAAGTATTGTGGTCGGAAATTAGATAACGGAGTTATGAGGAAAGTCGCAGTAAAAATGCAATTTATAAAATAATTTTGAATTTAAAAAGCTGAGAGAAATAAGAAACCAAAAATTTTTAGCAGGGTGGTTGTTCTTTATTGAACGATCAAATAGATTTTAAAAATCAAAGTACGTTACTTTTACCAGCTCTGTTTGAGCTATAGTTTAGCTTTTTTAAATTTGGGCTTTTCGGTCGTTCCCCCCCCTCCAAGAACCTTGGAACCCAGAAATTATCCTATCATTGGCCTGTTTAATCTGGTTGGACCCTTTTGTAGAGGTGCTGAATTTAAAAAGACGCGGAATAATATTAAGAACCAACTAACTCGACGTGTGACGACGTTACATCGAACTTCGCCTATCTCGCCAAAAACGCCTTAACTCGA
Source organism: Leptarthrus brevirostris (assembly GCA_964036015.1). Lineage (NCBI taxonomy): Eukaryota > Metazoa > Arthropoda > Insecta > Diptera > Asilidae > Leptarthrus > Leptarthrus brevirostris. The sequence continues at coordinate 40,577,772 of OZ038372.1, forward strand.
CTGGCGATGAAATTTCACTTTGCCCAGCTAAGCGGAATTGTCTAGTTCCCTATCTCCGTGGCACTTTCACATGCTTTCACAAATCCAAGGACTTAGTTGTAAATAATAGGTGCTTCCGTGCGACACGTCTCCATTGGTCAACTGAGACGAAACTTTGAGCAACCGTCTCAGTTATCTTAGTTCAGAAAATGTCAATTTGTACACCTGTTGTTGTAATGAACTTTTTCAATTTGAAATTTAGAAAATAATATTGCTTTCTGTTTGCTAATGACACTATTTCGACCGTTGACGCCAATAGCAGCTACCAAAATATAAATAAATACAAACACTTTTAAAAAATTCACCGGTACTAATTAATATTCTTAAACTGAGACGTCTCACTTGCTCAGTGTATGCAATTTTGTTGTTGCTTAAAATGAACTGAGACGGTTTCGCGACAGCTGAGACAAATGAGAATTCTCAGTTATCTCACTTGTCTCAGGTCGCACGAAGGCACCTTGTTTATCGATTCACTTTCTGTCAAGTTTTGTGCAGTAGTACCTTATTCCCGGAAATAAACTCTATAATCACGTACATCTATCATGGTAAGTAACAATGTTGTTGATATTTAACTGTCTTTTTTCGTGTGTGGTAAAATTTCACGAAGGTTTTCCGAACGTGTGTTGACAACTAAAATTGAGGTTAGAGTTGCTTGTTTAATAGTGACAGTAGTTAATTTCGCTTAAAACCCATGTTTTTAACCGACTTCCCAAAAACAAAGAGGTTCTAAGTTCGACGCGTATTTTTTTTTTTTTTTTTGTTTTTTTTTTTTGTTTTTTTTTTTTTTTTTTATGTCTGACCGGGCATAACTTCGTAACGCGTCGACCGATTTTGATGATTCTTTTTTTGTTGGATAGAGTATGTTCCCCGATTGGTACCATGTCAAAAAAATTTTTGGTAGGGAGGGGGTGGGGGGTGGGGGTGAAACCCAACTTTGTAACGCGTGGTCCGATTTGGATGGTTCTTTTTTTGTTGTACAGAGTATGATCCCCCATTGCTAATAGGAGAAAAAAATTTTGGCCTAGGGTGGGGGGAGGGGGGAGGGGTAGTCTAACTTTGTAACGCGTAAACCGATTTGGATAATTCTTTTTCTGTTCGATAGAGTATGTTCCGTAGTTGATACCAGGAGAAAAAATTTTTGGGGCGGAGTGGGGTGGGGTTGGTGGTGGAAACTAACTTTGTAACGCGTGGTCCGGTTTCGATGGTTCCTTTTCTGTTGTAAAGAGTACGATCCCCCATTGCTAATAGGAAAATATTTTGGTCCTATGGTGAAAGGTGTGGGTGGGGGGGGGGAGGGGTAGTCTAACTTCGTAACGCGTGGACCGATTTGGATAATTCTTTGTCTATTGAGTAGAATATGATCCTAGATTCTACGAGAAAACAAATGTTGCTGGGGTGGGGGAGGGGGAGGGGGAGGATGGAACCTAACTTTGTAACACGTGGACCGATTTGGATGGTTCTTTTGCTGTTGTATAGAGTGTGATCCCCCATTGCTAATAGGAGAATAATTTGGTCCTATGGTGAAGGTGGGGGAGGGGGAGGGGTAGTAACTTCGTAACGCGTGGACCGATTTCGATGATTCCTTTTCTGTTCGGTAGAGTATGTTTCTTGATTGATGCCATGAGAAAAAAAGTTTAGTGGAATGGGGGTGGGGTAGGGGGTTAAAACTAACTTTTAACGCGTGGACCGATTTGGATGGTCCTTTCTTCGTTGTATAGAGTCGGAGACACTAAAAAGTGAAAAATAAAATAGTTTTAAAAAAAAAAGTTGAACCGACTTCACAAAAAGCGCTAAAAAGCATAAAATAATTTTTAATTTTATATCTATTACGACATTTTGAAGTCGGTGCAAATTAAACAAATAAAACAACTACAGAACCACAATTGAAAATAATACATAATACTACCTGAACGTTTCAGCTTACGGGATCATAAGAAATGACGATTAAATATTTTTGTTGAAGTTGTTTGATTTGCACCGACTTCAAAATGTCGTAATAGATATAAAATTAAAAATTATTTTATGCTTTTTAGCGCTTTTTGTGAAGTCGGTTCAACTTTTTTTTTTAAAACTATTTTATAACTTGTGTTGTGTACCGAACCCTAGCAGTCTTAAAGGTGTGGAGTAAGAATTTTTCGAACAGGCCACCCAAATGAGATGCAACATTTTATAAAACTTTTTTCCAAATGCGGCCTATTCTGTTCTCAGCAGCATATCTTTGAAAAACGTATGGGTCATTTCATATCAGATTTAATACCTAAAATTTTAATATCTAGCAGCTAGCTGATATTATCAGCGAACATTTTTCTAGCATTCTTAAGATCAAAATAGTCGACACCTATGTATATTTTCATTACGATACAATATTTTCATTTTTTCCACTTATTATTTCCCAAACTTTTGTCTGGAAAAAAACGAACATTTTTAAATCATCTATAATTGAAAAAATAAAAAATGCAGTAATGCAAGTGTGTTAATTGACTGGACTTTTTAAGAAAAATGCAATCGAAAAATGTGTTTGTTATTCTATTTGCAAAATTTGGAAATGTTATAAACAAATACAATTTTTTTTATCTCAATTGGGTGGCTTGTTTGAGAAATTTTGACTTTATAAAGTGATTAGTTGATGATGAGCTTGAAAGATTTGACAATTCTTGATACTTTAAACTTAATTTTTTAGTATTCACAAAGAATTTAATATTTTAGCTTTAGTTAGTAAAATTGTCAGCAGAAATCTGGCTAATTTCCTAAAATATCTTATAGCCGTCTCGACATAAGTCTATCTCATCCTACCTACTTTACACCTGCGAAAAGAAGAAAAACCCGAAAGCCAGATTTGAAGTAAATCCCCCCCCCCCCCTCCCTCCCTTTCAAGAATTGCCTCTGGATCCATCACTACGTAACAAGACGAAACGCGTCGGCTCTCGAAGTGTTTTTAATATTTATCTGAAAATTAATAGAAATACATACCAGGTGATTACAGAAAGATCAGTAAATTATATTTATAAAGTAGGTTTTTTTTTTATTTTGTGATTAAAAGAAACATATCAGACATTGATTACACTATCTTGCTACCTTATTTCGACGTACCAAAAGTGTTTTTCAGCGTAGTTAAAGTGTTTTTGAGCGTAGTTAATGTTGACAGAAATGCAAGCAATATTTGTACAAATGTTATTCTGAAGGAGATATTTTCACTTGTGTAATTTTTATTTGTTTTTAAAAAATTATTACTCATGTTAAATATGAACGAAATTATTTAAAAAATCTTATTTTAACTATCCAAAACGGTTAGCAATTAGGACATGCGTTTTGGTTAGTTTGCGCATTTTCTATCCCCTGGTCGGATATTAAGAAATTAAGCAGATCAAATGCGAGCAAATCTATCACTTTAGTTCATAACAAAAATCAAAACTAATGAATAAGTGATTAAATAAAACCAATTTAACAATATCTAATATATAATCGTTTTTTTCCTAGTATTGAAGGATCCAAATCAAATTTTTAACATTGATGAGAGTGGTATTTATTTATCGCTAAGAGGGAAGGGTCGAAAAAAGTATATTTACGCACTGCCAATGATGAGACCATTTTATTAACAGTGAGTGCTAATTGTGGTATGCCATCAATTATGTTCATCTTTCCCTATAAAAACGAGTACCACCGACTATTTCAACTAAATATCCTGTAAAATGGGGTATTTGACACATTGACTCAGAGCGACTGAGTCAGGTTGGATGCCCAGTGAAGCTTTTTATGAATATAAGTTAAATTTATTTAAATTTTATAAAATAAAAAAAAACAAATTTTTATTTAATTATCAGCCGAAGCTGGTGTTTATTCACTCGATGCCAAAACCTCACTTAAATTAACTTAAACAGAATAATTCTTATGAGCTAAATTATGAATTGGGTTGCTCACGTTGCAAAGGTAACGCAGACATGCTGTCAGCACTTTTAGGTGGTTCATGTGTCGAGTCGTTGACATAGCTTGCGGCTCGTGGGAACTTCTAATCGTGCGAATGCAATTTTTATGTTTTCCAGATTTTAGCTTAATCGGCGTTAACTCTTCCCCCTTTAAATGAGGATGTCCTCATCCTCAGAAATAAGGAATTTGGTTGATCCTTGTGGTATCAGGTAAGGATGATGTTGTCCCATGATGATCTGCGGTGGTCTCTACCGTTGGTATGATAGTGACTGTTTCTAATACAGTGTTGGTGGGTAGATAATTACTTCTGCAATGTTTAATTATTTTCATGATTATTTTGGTTGCCAAAAAAAGTATTATCAGAGTAGTTAAGCCAAAGTTCGTAAAGTATCCTGTCCGGCTTTCATTTTTAATTAATTTTATTTGTCCCGTATTATTTAGGTGCAGTTCTTTCATTGTCTGAAGGGTTAGGATTTCTTCGAATGTCCTGAAGGAGGGTACTATTGGAGGAAGTGGTTTTATCCTGTAGGCTTCCTGGGATGTGTACAGCTGCTTGTTGATCATGAGTGTTGTGTTCTGGTATTGTATCACGAATGTGCCTGTTAAATCTAGGGCCTCGCCGTCGATAAGAATTGTTCCATTAAATTGGTTTAGAAGCAATGTTCCTGGGAAGATTTCCTCTGTAGCCGGGATGTGCCTATTATCAATTTCGGTGCAGTTCGGAGGTTTGCTCGTGAGCAGATTTGGAATGCAGCTTGATGAGCTTAGGTCTACAATATTTTTCCTATTACAAATTGTTAACTTATTACTAGCTTTAAGCAAAGGTGCAGGGCTTGCGGCAAGTCCGAAGGTTCTCGTATACCGAGAAGTCTAGGTAGGTCGCCTCGGAGCCCTCTAATAAACGTGTCGAGCGCTTTGTCTCGGTATGTCTGAGTTAGTAGAGTCAGAGATTCGTTAGGAATGTCCATGCATCCTATTTTGTTTAGAATTAGGGATAGATGGGAATAGACTGCGTGGTAAAATTCTTGTACGGACTGGTTTCCTTGAACAAGTGAGGTCATTTGGTACTCTAGCGTAGATAAGTCACGCTTGTCCGCATAATGCATAGTGAGGCAACGGGCTATGCATTTCCAGTCAAGTGGTGTATTGTATGATTCTAAGACCACATCTGCTTGACCGACAATTTTGTTGCGTATGACGCTAAGAATTCCATTGATGTTATCGTACAATGTGAGTATCCGATCGACGCTCTTTTTCCACGAGTTAAATTCTCCTGGCTGACCAGTAAAATCTTTCAAGCACCTCACAACATCGGGGATTTTATCTAATTCTCCTATGTTATCTCGGTACTGGGGATCGATAGTTTGGTCAGGGCCGGTGAACTGATCGGAATTCGGATTTATTATAGATTGAAATATTTTACGACCCTCATTTTGGAGAACTCGACTGACTATTCCGCTTATTAACCTTTCTAAGGTTTCGTTGGCTAGAACTCCGCCATTATTTGAGGTTTGTGGCGTTTGTACTTGTACTTGTGGTTGTGGAATAGAGCTTTGCCCTGGTACGTTAAGCATTGGGGGTTTAATCAGGTTGTTTGGGTTGGACATTATCACTTCTTCACTATTTTTCTTAGTCGTAGCTAGTTATTTATTTACGTTAAAAATTTTTTTTTTTTTAAGTTAGAGAGATATAAGAATTAAAAATTTCCAACAAGAGAGAGATATAAGAATTAAAAATTTCCAATTTATTAACACTCTCGCGGGTTTTTCTTTTCTTTCTTTTTGAACGCAAGTGACAGCTTCGTCGATTTCGATCGATTGACTAATAATTTATTTATTATTTTTGACTAACTTCACTAAATTTCTGAATAATTTTTCACTAAAATTTATTTTTTCTCAATAGAAATATTTATGTAACCGTAAATATGTTATATTCGATTTATATTTGATTTTTATTATTTCAACGGTTTTTATTTATGTTTGATTTCTCTTATCTTGACAAGTTTTATTCGCGTAATTTACGACACAATTTGTATAATTTGATTGATAACTTCTTAATATCTAAGCTTTCACTTTTAACAGAATAAAATCTTGAAATTATGGCTTACAATACTACGTGAAGATAGGCTGGCATTCCTAGAAGAGTGGCTGCTGAAAACATTCAACTTCTTTTCTTCCGTAAACGGCTACTCGGGGGCCTTATTTCCTCTTCTTGGTGGTTCAGGACGCGGGTACCTTGATGCTTCTTGAGGATCTTGGTAGTCACAGGTTTTCGGTGAGTTTGTAAGTTGGCGAGATCGATGTCGTGATGCTACTTGAGGATCTTGATGTTTCACTAATGGCACGATCGAACTTCTGGTGCTGCTTGAGGACACTGTTCGCGAGCTAAATCAAACTTGATGTTTCACTAATGGCACGATCGAACTTCTGGTGCTGCTTGAGGACACTGTTCGCGAGCAAAATCAATTTCGCGATGCTACTTGAGAATCTTTGCGATTATTCACTAGTGAAAACGATCGATCTTTTCGGTACTACTTAAGGACCACTATTTACGCACTTTTACTTAACCGAAATAGACGTTTTTACTTCCCGGGTCCCTGCTCGGGCGCCAGTTAAATTTATTTAAATTTTATAAAATAAAAAAAACAAATTTTTATTTAATTATCAGCCGAAGCTGGTGTTTATTCACTCGATGCCAAAACCTCACTTAAATTAACTTAAACAGAATAATTCTTATGAGCTAAATTATGAATTGGGTTGCTCACGTTGCAAAGGTAACGTAGACATGCTGTCAGCACTTTTAGGTGGTTCATGTGTCGAGTCGTTGACATAGCTTGCGGCTCGTGGGAACTTCTAATCGTGCGAATGCAATTTTTATGTTTTCCAGATTTTAGCTTAATCGGCGTTAACTTATACGATCAAGAGTTCCACCCGTGGAATATAGAAAAAATATTCGCAGCCTGTAATATTTTTTATAGATGTCCGTTTTTCCTACATTAACTTTCATATTTCAGAATTTTACAAAGTAAAAGGGGTCAAAATGAGCTTTTAATGCCAAATTAAATATGTTTGTAAGAAAAAATTTGTCTACTTATTTAAAAATTCTTTAATTGCCTCAACGCCGACTTTCATTTTGAACCACCTGTAATTATTATTAAATTATTTATAGAAATTAATCGTTGCTTTCATAAATTAACTTTAATAATTAAATTACCTCAACCGAGATTGTAAGTATGTATCTGCGCAGTATCCTAATAGATACGTTCAACATCATATGATCTACCCAGAAATATAAATTGGTTTGCTTAAACTGGACGACATTAAGTTGATTGAACTTCGTTGAGAATTTGAATCACTTGCGGTATTTAATTCGCGATATTTAACCTCACGGCGAGGTTGAATCAACTTTAACTTACCGCTCGACACACTTCGCGCATCGTATTTTCTACCATTTCTAAAGTGCTTGACGGAAAAATGTTATTCAATGTCGAATGAAAAACACAGTATAAATGAGACGAATGTGCAAATACTGTGAAGATATAGTTGAAAGAAGTTGTGACTTCGAATTTGTTCGGTAGTGTGTCTCGCACATGTAGTATTTTTGCATTCGACAAAAGTAATATCGACTATTCAAAACTTGTGAAGGAAATAAACAGCTTAACCTAATCTTACCTACTTCGACAAATACTCGTCATATGGATGAAACAACGCCTATGTATAAAGTATCTGTGATTACAGGGAATAAGTTGGTAAGTTAAAAATTGCAATTTTTCAGGGCAGAATTTTTTTTACTTTTGATTAGTTCCTGTAAATCCATTTTTGGGAGAAAATTTTGTTGATAACAATGTGGTCGGAAAGTATTAGTCATGGCTTATCAACTTCTTAACTGTGCCAGTGACCACAGTACACTTGGCCATTTTTCGACTTACCAAGTTTTCTCTGTGACCACAGATATAATGAAAGATATTAAAATAAAATATCCAACATCTTTTAGAAGAGCTCTTTACTGCCCGGAATGATAAAAAGAAAAAGAAAATATGGGCAATACAGTAAGGTACAATCTCCAAATATTGTCCCCTGCTCTAATATCGTCCCCTATGATATCTCGGATTTGAAATGAAGAGATCGAGTGGCGAAATATTGAATTGATTGCGCTAGCCGTCAGTCTTCATCCACACAAGTTTAATCGCGCAGGTGTAATTAGTGTGCTCGTGAAAAAATTAAAAAAATATTGTCTATGGTAAGTTTTTTTTCACATATATTTGCGAATACGTGTAGTGTAGTTGTAATGTAGACACTTGCCATGCACTAGATTTATTATTGTTAAAACCAAATTTTGAATTCGAGTTCGTTTCCGGTAAGTTCCATAGTTAAAACAACAAATTTACTAATTAATAAATTAATTTCCGAATTCTTAGAAGTTAGGATAAATAAAACGAAATTATTAATAAGCATGATAGAAATTTAATATGAATTCAACAAAAGAAAATAATCGTAATTATAAGAAAAATAACTGTAATAAAAGAAAAATAATTTCTAAAATTAATTAATGAAATAAAAAATATTAAAACTACGTTAAACAAAATTATAAATGAATGCTGTAGTTACCCTAAAAGAAAAACAAAATGAATACATAATCGAATGCATCAACAAACGTTACAAATGTTGAGAACAAAATACGACCAGTGAAAATAGAGGGAAATTATTTAATCCCTCAGCGCATGATCTGCAAATGCATTTCCGGCAAATCATCTGCTTTCCTTTCTTCCGAACACAGCGAAGAAGTAAAGACGTCAAAGTTAAGTGTCGTCAAAGAAAAATTGTATTATTGATATTTTAAATTTTAAATCCTCAGTACAGAGGTATTAATAAAGTCCATCGGAACCAGTGTGCTTTCGAGGGAAAATAATACAAGGGAGAAATTGCATGCAGCATTATTGGGGCAACTAAAACAAGACAGAAACTACAACAGCAACTACAGCAAATGATAAACCAGCGCTATCATCGCAAAAATCAGGAGCGAAGAAATTCATCTAACAAGACTCTCCACGTGGACATCAAACATAAAAAAAAACAAGTAACAAGTAACTTAATCTAACCCATAAATAACCAAAAACTTGCAATTGAAATAATAATAAATACTAACCTAACAATAGTGAAATTTAGATAAATTTGTACGTAGGACGGCCGTAGGGTAAAACTTCTTAAAATTATAAATTACAAATGGATTTCGGAAATGAGAATTAATTAAAAAAAAGTCATATTTAAAAAGCTTTCATCCTTCGGTTATAAAATAACTTTTCTTTCTTCAAAGAATAAAAATAAATAAGTGTAAACCAGTGGTGGGCATTATTCGAATAAATTTTCAATCAAATAACGATTTTTTTAAAAATCGAATAAAAAATTAGTCGAATAAAGTTTTATTCGATTTTTAATTTATTTTAAGTTATTCGCAAATAATTATTTGTTATTTGGTGCTTTTTATTCGAATTTCAAATAATTATTTGTTATTCGATTATTAAAGAATTATTCGATAGTTCATGGCTCTTTATGAAATAATTATTTGTTGTTGGTGTTCATTAGTTCAATTTCAAAAAATTATTTCTTGGTACACGCATTTCATATCACAAGGTGTCTCGTACTTAGGAAATTAAAACTGTCTTGTTATGTTTGGGTGTTTACAGTAAAGATTTTAGTAAATGATACCATAAAACAAATATATTTCCAATCTGTCAGATTTTTCGAAAATAAACATCCTTAATCATCAAATAAAATAAAATCAACATTACCTTAAGGGGACCCGGTGGTCTACAATTTTCAAAAAAACGATTTTTTTTTAATTTTTCCAAAGTATAGTCTTTCGAGAATATACTGTTAAATGTTTATAATAATATTGACAGTATTTCAGTTTCTACAGTCTTTATAGCAGGTAGCGAACGGTTGGCCCGCCTCATGAATGGAAAACTTTAAGCTCATTTATCTCAAAACTACTTTTGTCTGCACGGCGTAGACCAAAAAAAAAACTGTCCATCCGATTGGGCTAAATTTTGAATATGTTATTCAGTATGCCAGTGGCTATCGTCGGAACTAAAAAAAATTTACATACATACAATGTACATAGTTCAATTATCGTTTTTTTAATTGGTTTTACCTTAAAAAAATCCTGAAAATGCCTTAAATTTACGCGCGCTAGACCACCGGGTCCCCTTAATCTGCCTAATAAATTGCAGGCTTTTGCGAAGAACCTCTGCTCTCTTCTCCATATTTATTTGCCTTGTACCTACTGAACAAGTAAATGACCTGAATACCTTCTAAACTGTACGTTCGGCTTAACTTTTAACTGTAATCTAATAAAGGTTGCATTTGCTTCCTCCAAATCCAACAACGATCAACGTTAATAATACTGTAACGTGCACGAGGTAGGCTACGAAAAGGGAAATAGTCAACCGTGTAATGCGCATGTCCCAGGTGGCCAGAAATCAAGAAAAGGAAATGCCAATCGGGGAAAGTCAAGGATTACTCGAACCCATGGTGAATATATGAGGTGAAAATGTGTAACGGAAATATCTAGAATTAAGTGACTGAACTTTCTAGAATTAAGCTAAGTAGTATAAATAGGGCTGAGCAATAGCCTAGGTAATTTTAGTCGTGATTTAGACTGCGAAGCGTTTACATGTGATAATGGGAATAGTCAGTTGTATTTTAAACAGTGAAGTGATAAGATTTAATTGTTAAAGTGAAACGTAATATTGTGAAGAAATATTGTCAAGGAAATTGTTAAACGAACTAATTACTCGAAGTGAATAAACTTGTGAACATTTGTGATTAGAAATAACTGTCTTAATTAATCCGTCGAACCGGAAGAGCCCCATTTACGTTATAATACTATGCAATCAATTAAGTAAGACTATTTGCAACATAAAACGGTTAGAAAGTAAGTTGCATAGGTCTCCTAAAATTAAAGCAAAACTGTTTTGGAACATTATTGTGTTACTTTTAGTTAGTACCTTTAGTGAAAATGATAACGGACGTTGCTGTAGCAGTAGTACTTTCTGAAATTCATTGAAATGGCTATGGAACTAAACCCTGTCGTGTCCGAAACCAATACGCCCTTGGTTGGTTTTTTATTTAATTTTTTTTTATCTTAAAAAAATCCTGTTTTGATTAAATTTATAATTATTGTATTACGAGTCAACCAACATGTTCGCCTTTTTGCTATTAATCATTTCTTATATTTAATTTACAAAATTTTTCAAGAATTTGTTTAGACTACGTACTTACTTAAGTGCAAAGCTTGTTCCAATTAAATAATATTTCTAAACTGAAGTGGTGTGCAAGTAACAAGAATTAAAGATACTTCCAGTTGCCATAATCGAAATTTTCTTTACAATTTGCAGACCTCTCAAGTTGCAGCATTTTAAATTTAATAAGCGTTCATTCCAGGTTAATGAAAGGCAGCAAGTATATGAATAATTGAACACCTTGTGATAACATCAAACCTGTGGTCGCTTTGAAGCTTTTCTTATCTTTTTTGCACGAGCGCTGTACAAACGCTACTTTATTAAAAAATCACTAATGAAGTTTTCTGACGAAGCATAGCTCCGAACATCGATTTAATTTCATCAGATCTCTGGTAAATTTTTTTTCTAACTTTCTGTTAAACAATATTAGAACAAAAAATTTGTAAAATAGTAATAAAAGTCCTGAGAGAACAAAGTCATTTCCGTTGGCGTAACTCAATTCCAACAGACTCTCCTGAAAGGCAGAAATCAATAACATGGATAAATCCTTTAAACGAGGGGATGACGTCCGTTTTCGCTTTGAAGGCTTTATGTATTTAAGTTGAAAGTCAATCTGTACAGAGCTTTAGACTAAAAAACATTAAGCTACATTCCCGCATTGTATTTTGGGTTGCATGAGAGACTAAGCTTTTGCCTGGAATGAATAAATTTAGAACAATTTTTACTCTTCCCAAAAAAGATTTATCAGTTGGAAACTTGCTAAATATGTTATGTATGTCATCTTTTGAAACGGAAAAGGCAAACCTTTTCTTCTAATTAAATTAAAATCTTTTCTTTTTAATCGTTTTATCAAAAGATTACATTTTCCACGCTGCGATTGATATGGTCTTAGGCGTATAAAAAAAGTTTTTAATTGGATTTAGAAATCCGGTAAAGTATGAAAAAGTTTTGATGGTTTTAAGTCGTTGTAGGATGTTTCTGCAATACTTTATTATCTCGGTTATTTAATTTGGTTCTTAACTGACGTTTTGATTTACGACGCAAGTTAACTTTATGTTTTTAGTCCTGTGTGTAAAAAAATATATTTTTCTACTTTTAAAAGTATAACAATGCTAACTTTGCTTAAATCGCTCAAAATTCTGCCTCGAATTTGGAAATTTTGTCGATTTTGAGATTGCAGGTTTATTTTTTATTTTAAACTTTCATTTTGTGTTATGGCATAAGAAGAGAATTTACTATTAAACAGCGTTTCTTTAGGTATTTATTTAAAATTAAAACTTTCAAGCCTAGCCAATATGGTATGGTACGATATTCCATTTCCAAAATTTAGTTTCCCAAAACCCAGTTTATCAAGAAAATGCCGTGTTCCAAAATGCCTTCTTTTAAATCACCGGCGGCCGAATTAATGAAAATAAATTTCATCCTTAAAAGCGGCATTGATACATTTTTTTGAATAAAGTCATAATTGAAATCCTTTGAGTAACATAACAAATAATGTCCAGAACCTAATGGGACTGTAGTAGAACAGATTCGAACAAAGTGTTTTATGGGTAGGTTAGGTTAGAGTGAGGGTTAGATTCCCGTCCCCTTACGTAGGCACCTAAAACCATTTAGAGCTCTTAATGGACCGCACTTAGTAACTGATATTAACGGATTCCAGTGCGGCTAGGTCCTCAAATAAGGGAAGCCTAGACTGTTGCAAAGGAGATGAGGATTAGTTTCCTCTTCATTTTCCTGGCAACTCCTACAAAAGTCTTTTAAGTGTAATCTATTTAATGTTTAACTCGATAGAAATTTCTAAGCGGCGTATCTATAACTGATTTTTTTATTTTCCCGAAAAACGCATAGTTCCTCTAACCTTTCTCTAGTGCCTTATGATGAGTCACTTCTTCAGTGCAGGGCACGAGGCGATCACCACGTATGTAAATATAAGGCTGATTACACTGACAGAGGGGTCCTACTCTTGATTTGTGTACTCTTTCATAAATATTGGCTTTTCAGCTAATTTGTTTATGATGTAGCCAAAGCTCAGAGGACAAACCTATGCTGCGTTAGCATGGCTTTGACTGGAAGGGAATTAGGGTAAGCTGAATGAGGGAACATGAAAGTCTTGTTTTTGCGTTGCTGCGAGCTACACAACAGCCCAAGACAGAGTGAATATTTTAATTTTAAAAATTCACGGGGTCGAAACCTGAAACCGTAGCACTCATCCATCGATCAAACTCCGACTCAAAGTTGCTAAGTTGGTAGCATTATGATTTTCAAAATACCTACGTAGGCTGGTTCAGCTTATACTAATAGTTCCCAACGATGGTACTGAACCGCCACTTCCCTTTACATGCACTTGTGTGGATTTTAGATTAAATTATTCATCCATCGCCGAATATACGATTTGCCATCAATTTTCAATATTTTACAACAACAGAGAGACACGGGTCTCCCCGTGAGCTTTTATTAAGAAATTAAAATAATACACTATAATAATTTTCAATATTGTAAACAAATTTTTCGATAAACAAACAAAAAATATGGTTAATATAAATTTATTTTTAAGTTAAGAACATAATAGTACAACATTTCAAGGATCTTCTGTTAAATTTGTGGGTAAAAATATTGTGAATTGAGCGACTGACAGGAAATAAAAAGATACTTTGGAAAAAAAAGATACTTTGCGGTGATCATCATCTCAATACTGGAACATATGTTGACAAAAAACCAAAAAGACGAATTTTTTGAATTTATGAAAATATATTGCTAAAAATAGGCGAATTTTTTGTTAATTGTAATAATAAAAAATACAAAATCTCGACGTTGTTACCTCGTGATTTATGTTTAAAAGCAGTGTGTGAAATTTGAGAAGGATCGGATGAGTAGTTTTTGAGTTACAATGATCACCGACTTTAAAAAACCTAAATCTGAGAAAAACGAGTTTAAAGTTTTAACAATGCTCTTTTGTATATGGAATGTATCGAATGGAGGGGGACCCGAGGCACTGTATCTCCGGCAGTTTTGCTCCAATCGACCTTAAATTTTAACTAGTTACTCATCAAATAAAAAAAAATTTAAGTACTAATAAAAGGCTACATTGAGACTATTTCAAAGTTATTTTGTATCAATAGTTTAGAAACCAGAGTGTGGGCGCTTTTGTAACGACTTACAAGCAAATATCTCGTAATTGAAGGGTTAAAATCAAAAGATGCTAAGACATTTTCGCATTTTATTTTTAGTTGCTACGTAATCCTAAAACCAAAAACTCACCTGCATAAGGGTGCAGATGAAATTTAAATCAGGAAGGTGTAAAAGAGGAAGGAACAACATTAGATTTCAAAATTTACGACGGTTACAAGTGCATGGGTTATGGGAGCCTCATTCAACTCAATATATGCTATATTCTGGTGAATAGGTCAATTGATTCTAGGCTTCTGCCTGTGAAGTGCGCCTTCTGAGTTAGAAGGGTTAATTCTAATATAATAATATAATATTTTAGTAACTAAAATGTGATACATATATACGTATATTTACTGATTGTATATATCTGGTAAAACCAGCGTCTAAGTTGTCTGAATAATAAGTATGGATCTAAAAATCCAAAACCCCCTCATAGAAAAATCTCCTATATCTGTCACTGGTCCCCGCAAATGTGAATACTGGATCCGCACGTTAATTTTGTTATGATATAGCCAAAGTCCAGAGGAGAACCCTATGAAGCATAACATACATGGCTATAACCGGAAGGGAATATTTACAATAATACTCGGCAGTGGTTCTTCAGAATGGGAGGGGTTTAAAGTGGGATCATAAGGAAAGGAAATAGGCCAGGAGCCTTGGGACAAACGTTGAGGGTTGACACTACCCTCTCAGTGGTGGAAGTTGATCCTTTTATCTTCCTTTTCTGAAACCGGTATATAATAAAGATGTAGAAACTTGATAGAATTTTTTGTTTTTTATAATAAATTATATATATATATATATATATATATATATATATATATATATATATATAATGGGTTTTTGAGTGCATATTGCGTAGGGTGGAAGGAGGGGGGGGGATAGAAGAAGATAGATAAAACCATTTTTCCCATCTCATCGGAGGGTAGTCAAGGTCATGACGATGCGCTAATTCTTCTTCCTTTGTTATATCCCTGTCAAATCATAAACAATTTCCATCAGAAACCATACTGTCGCTCGTCCGTGCGCGAAGACCGAAAAAGGGGTGATTTTTGACCGTTTGAGGGCACGGATAAAAACTGTTTTTACTATGATATTCGGGTTCAGCGATCTGAAAAACGGGGAGGGGAATTGGTTTTGTAGGTACCCGAATGATAAGCCTTTTTAGGCCAAAATCCCGATCCATTGATTCGACTATAATCTACGACATATCACAGATATTCGTTTGAACCAGATTGAATCGTTTCTTGGTTAATCCCTTCAAGGCTTATTACTGTCTGCTAACTCTTTAAGGCAGTCCACCCTAAATTCTATCAATTTCTATCGATGGAGTCAATAAAAATAATTCACTATCTTTAAGCACCTTAGGCAATGGAGTATATATAGCTGATAACTAGCAACCTCAGATGGACAGTGACAGACCATATCACATAATAGCATTACATAAAATGCGATGAGATGCTTCATGGAATAAATACTTAATTTCATCTGATTTAGCACTTATTTACAAGTGCCATATTTGGGTTGAGGTAGAACTGCGTTGTCTGCGTAAGACAATGAAAAGCCTTCAGACTTATTGACAATGCAGCGATTACTCCGGAACATTACTGGAACATCGACGCAAGCTCGGTTGTCTATCAATCCTCCCTGGTTATTGTTCTTACGAAAACTCTAGTCTGAATTTTGTTTCTATCCAAATCAACAATATTCTCACCGCCAGGATGGCGTGAAATTGTTGCAATACGAAAGTAAAATGTATGTGTCAGCATATTATTTTCTTTAGTTACATCTTGGTCCATCGTTGCCATTGGTTTCTTTATTTAAGTCAATATTAAACTGCCAAATCCTTACGTAACACTTACGTACAGCCAAATTGCTCATGTGCCATATGTTCGTGTTTTTGTTCACACCTGTTGTTCTTCCTTTGCTTCATTAGTGTTAAGTCACCGGTAAAATTCTCAAAATCCTCAGCCAAGCATACTGAAGCATACCAAAATAAACTTCTCAGATCTCTCAATAAATCTTCCTTTTATGAAATTTGACCTCATCTACCAAAACGGAAACCTTCCGGGATAGTGCTTTATGTTCTTGTGGAGTACAAAATGTTCCCCCGTTTTTTTGCCGTATAGAGAAGCTTCGAGTATTGTATGAGTGACAACATGTGGTGAACTAAAATAAATCTCGATTTTGGGTGCCCAGGGAGATGGAAAATATTTCGCTGTGAAGTTCGAAATGGGGAGGACGATAAATGTTTTTGTTTGAAAGTCAGGTTAACGCGTCCGATTACATTTATCGAAATCTTTCTTTCTTGTTAATTTTCCACGTTTAGAAAACAAGGATATTCGATCATTTTTCTTCGATAACTTTGTGTTAATAACATAACAAATCGATCAATATCATTTTTCTAAATCTATATTTACTCTGTTTCCATTTCAAACTAACTCTATTCTATTCTAAGACTAAGTTAGTCGAATGAGTCATTACAAGCAAAGGTAGCGAAGGTGTTTTTACGTTATAAATGTCTCAAATGAACCCTGATTTATTAAATTCGATTTTACTCACTGATGTAAAGCTTTTCAGGTAATTAAGTTAAAAGTAGAATGCGATAATTAAAAAGTATCCTTATTTACGGGTTTGTTTGCTATCATTTAACAAAACATATGTGGCTTTACTGGTAAGTTTTGAAAGATCGCTTTTATTGATAACTACAGTACTGCTAACTTTCAAATACGTACAAAAATATATTACTAAATTTAATGAAAAAGTTGAAAGTCAGTTAACCAATTAATTTTTCTTTGCCATCAAAGTTACAAAAATTATTTTTTCTTGAAAATGAAAATCTAGTCCCCAGGTCTTAATTGCTAACACTTTGTAGAAAACGCTCAAGGTTATTTCCGAAAATGTATGTAAATTAGATTGTTAACGCACTTGCCATTAAATGGAATGTGAGCGATAGAATTTTTAAAGCTTTATGTGTAGCACATCAATTTCTTGTGGTGTAACCATTTCTCCTTAACTCTTCGTCTAGAAGATTTAACTTGGTAAGTGAAACTTCAAAACTTGCAAACTGTCAAACAGATTTGATAGATCATTCTGAACTGTCGGTAAATTTAAATTGAATTTGTAACAATGCTGAAGTAAAAAAAGAAAAATGTTTTCTTCTTTGGAACACCTTTTATTTTATCTTTTTCTAAAATTTGTTGAAATTGAATAAAACATTAAAAAAACATAAGACATTAAAAGTTTTCTGACGTACTAATCGATGTTTGACGTTACAAAGGTTTTACCTCGAAGTTCGTTCATTTATTGCATCGTCATTCAAATGTATGTATTACTTAAGCAATTACAGCAACCATACAAAATATAATATTTATGCTATAACAGGTAATCTATAAATTAGGCTGTTTTACATATTAAGCCAGATTCGAAATATAACTTTTATTATATACTATTTTGACAAGCCAAATTCGAAATTGTATTATATACATACTATTCTGTCATTATAATCGCCATACATACGAACCAAAATGGTAACCAGGTTGAGTTGTGTTTGATCTGAAGCTGTCATAATTGTAAATTATGCGATCTACAAACTGATCAAAATTGGGCTATATCAAAATTCCAAATAACTTGACATGAAAATTTAGATTTCATGCAATTTTAGATATCATTCAAAGTAAGATAACACTTAAATTAAGTTGCAATGCATTGGCCGCTTTGCAAATTCATTCTCTACGCAAATTGAACTGAATATAAACTGAACCAACATGCAAATGATCTATCACGCAAAATGAGCCGTCATGCTAATTTCAACCAACTTAAAGCTGTAAGTTTGAACTACTGCGCAAATTTGGAAATTAAACACTTTTTTACGTGTGACTTGGACGACTCGAATGACATCTACTAGGAATTGGGAAGGAGCATAGAAGAAAATACCACATTGGAGCTATGCGAACCTAGCTAGATCTATATTATATTATTGTAGTTGAGCATGTTTGCAGCGGGACGAGGAGAAGGTGGAAAGCATTCAGCACTTACTCTGCGAATGCCCGGGTCTAGCAAAAAGAAGGTACAATGCAATGGGCGTGTACTTCTTGGGTGGCATGGGCGATATAGCCGGCATCGGGCTGAAGCAGCTCCTAAGGTTTATTAACAGCTGCGGCTGGTTTTAGATAAACCCGGCAATCAGGCACGGTTCCACGTACGTGGTAACACAACGGACCATTCATAGGTCTATGTGAGGCTGATCGGCTGTAGGACTGATAGCCGCCACCCTAACCTATCCTAACCTATGTTTGCAGCAGCGCCCAACCATATGCAAATGCTACAGTATTGGGTATTTCAATAAGAAGTTCTATGTTAAATTGAACGCTATTTTTTGTGTATCAAAGTTGCAGCTTGCTTTGACATTGTCGTAAAAATTATAAATTTAACGAAAATGGATCGATAAACGTCTGCACAACGCATCTAAATTGTAAAAATTCGCTACAAAAATGGATAAAATTTCGTGGAGACAGGTTTGTAAACCTTTAAGTTTTAACTATTCAAATGTCAAAAAATGACATGTACCTCAACTTAGCAAAACACATTTCTCGAATCAAAAATCTAACACTCTCATAATTTGTTGCTAAATAGTTGCTAATTAGTTGTAGAAAAAAATAATTTGTTGCTTTTTATAAAAAAAAAAATTGGATGTTCTGCTAAGTTCAGCTGAAGTGAGCAGAACACCTTCATGAAAAATTAATTTACAGAATCGGGACGGTGCCTAAATTATTAAGTGAATTTGTTGCTAATTAGTTGCCGGCAAAAAAATTATTGCTCTTTAGTTTTTTTTTCAAAAATGAGGTGTTCTGCTAACTTCAGCTGAAGTTAGCAGAACACATTCATGAAAAATGAATTTACAGAATCGGGACAAAGTCTAAGTCATTCAGTGAATTTGTTGCTAATTAGTTGCTGGGAAAGAAATTATTTCTCTCAAGTTTTTTTTTTCAAAAATGGGGTGTTCTGCCAAGTTCAGCTGAAGTTAGCAGAACACCTTCATGAAAAATGAATTTACAGAATCGGGACGAAGTCTAAATCATTCAGTGAATTTGTTGCTAATAAGTTGTGCACAACGAAGACCAAAAATAATGAACCACACCATCAGCATGGGCTGTTTTGCCAGAGATTTCGAAAAAATTATCATAACTTGGATTTTCTGTTTTCCATACTGAGTATTGATGAAAAAAAAGATTTCTTGTAATAATAACGATATCAGTGATAATTACCCAAAGTAATTTAAAAGATATTTTTATAATGCTTTTATTATATTTTATATAGCGTGGAAAAGGAATAACTATTATAAAAGTGAATAAAAAAGTAATCAATAAATATAATTTTATTATCTCTTCATTGTATTTTTAAAATTACATACCTATACTGATTATCCAACGATGACATATAATATGTAATGAAAAACTGTACTATTAAAACCAAAGATTCACAAAAGTGTACATTGTAATTTGTCTATTTAACGTAACGTGGTCCTAATTTGAAAAAAAATTCCATCAAATTTAAAACAGCTTTCGGATTGTAAAACAGAAGACAATTCTCAATTTGAAGCGATGGACATCGCCCTTAAAATTCTGGTTTTCCAGTTTTGAACTGAAGTAAGTAAAAAAGGTGAACATAAATACACAAATTGTAGGAATTCCTCTTTGAAAAATTTTATTAACTTTAATAATTTGGAGTAGCGAAATTTTCCGCAAAAATCCAAGTAATGATAATTTTTTCGATATCTCTGGTAAAACAGCCCATGCTGATGGGTTGGTTCATTATTTTTGGTCGTCGTTGTGCACAACTAATTAGCAACAAATTCACTGAATGATTTAGACATCGTCCCGATTCTGTTATTTCATTTTTCATGAAGGTGTTGTGCTAACTTCAGCTGAACTTAGCAGAACACCCCATTTTTGAAAAAAAAACTTGAGAGAAATAATTTTTTTCCCGGCAACTAATTAGCAACAAATTCACTGAATGATTTAGACTTCGTCCCGATTCTGTGAATTCATTTTTCATGAAGGTGTTCTGCTAACTTCAGCTGATGATGACATATTTGAAAAAAAAAACTTAAGAGAAATAATTTCTTTCCCAGCAACTAATTAGCAACAAATTCACTGAATGATTTAGACTTTGTCCCGATTCTGTAAATTCATTTTTCATGAATGTGTTCTGCTAACTTCAGCTGAAGTTAGCAGAACACCTCATTTTTGAAAAAAAAACTAAAGAGCAATAATATTTTTGCCGGCAACTAATTAGCAACAAATTCACTTAATAATTTAGGCACCGTCCCGATTCTGTAAATTAATTTTTCATGAAGGTGTTCTGCTAACTTCAGCTGAACTTAGCAGAACATCCAATTTTTTTTTTTTATAAAAAGCAACAAATTATTTTTTTCTACAACTAATTAGCAACTATTTAGCAACAAATTATGAGAGTGTTAGATTTTTGATTCGAGAAATGTGTTTTGCTAAGTTGAGGTACATAAAAATGACAGCTATAGTTTGACACATGAAAAATCACGCGCAATTGAAGTTTAAATGTCTTATTGAAGGCAGACGTAATTCTGGGCCTATCTATTACGAAAGTGGTTTTCTGTTCGAATCGACTAGCAGAACAAAATTCATTCTATTATTTTAAATGAGAAATTGTCTCTTGATTGATCGATTCGAACATAAATCGACACTAGCAATAGGGGCCTGTTTTGCTAGTGGAGCTTAAGACAAATTAAACCGAAAGGTATCTTAATAAAGAAGCATGAGAAAGATTCGATTATACCATCTTCTACAATGGGCTGTGACACAAATTCAACACAGGTTTTCTGATTTGCACATGTTGTAATCACAAATTTTTCTGCCATATATTCGAATATTCAAAGTTGCCAGTCTAGGTTGGGTACAACAGATAAGTGCAAGTATTTATTTTATTAAAAGTTAGATGAAGTTTTCAGTAGTTTTCCTAGGTAGGCCACGAAGAAGATTTGTGGTTGACGGCTGGTTCAAACAGCTTTAATTCAACAACTTTTTATGAACACATCATAACGTCACTTGGGAGAACCCAAGACAAGGATAGCGTCTTATTTTTATCTACGTGCGAAAATATAACTTAGGTATGTATTAAGAACTTACAAACATAAGTTTGAGCCTTACGTTCAGTCACAACAACATTTAGATATTAACGAATGCTAAATTAAATTGTTGAAGTGATAGAGTTCGGCAGTGCGCAAGATTTAAAGCACCTCTGAACCTCCTAGTTGGTCGTCAAAGTACTCAAAAAGTTGTGCGCGATTATTTGTTAAATATAAAAGAGGGCATCTTATTAACAATTAATATTTATAATGTTCTTGGAATATGTGCTGCAAGTACATAAGTCTGTATTCACATATAACATGCAAGTAGGAAAATCATTGACGTTATTTATGTACATATGTTAATAACCATCTTCATCGTAATTACCGTTAAGTCGTCGGTGGAGTAAGTGATAACGTTCCGGCCTTTCACCCCGGCGGTTCCAGGTTCGAACCCGTCGGCGACCCATGGCTGTTTTCTGCTGACAGTAGATTACGATAAAAAGGCCGTTGGGTGTTGCAGAGTAATGCCGATGGTTCAGAATCCATTTTAAATTGTAGATCCACTTGCAATCGTTGTCTTGAATCGGGTGAAATTGTTCTCCCACCCAATGCTCCAAAAGCGGTTACTGTGACTAGAGAGAATTATCGCAATGGTATTAATAAATTCATTGTTGCATGAAGAATGCGTCTTTCCATCACAGCATAACATTATGGATCGAACTTTTATCTTGATTTGCAGGTCTTGCCGCTCAACGTATTGATCCAAGTCCGTCTGTTAATGTTTAAGAAGTGAACGCAGACTTTTTCTGCTGAAAAAAATCGTTGCTTTTGTGCATAATTGCGTTTAATTTTTTTTTTCTTAAAATAAATTTGAAAGCAGAAATCAATTTAAGAAAAATTTAGTGGGTGAACGCAGACTTTTTCTACTATGTGTATATCGTACTAGAAAAATTGCTTTATGATGAAAATTAAAATTGATGATTTTTTTATGAATACTCATTATACATTATTGAGCCATGAAAATGGTAATATCCGCTTTGATGATGTAATGCTGTGGTAATACATAAGGGAAGAGGGTTGGTTCTTCACCGTTTTCTTTTACTGTAGTTTTTGTAGGCCCTGTTATTGGAAAATGTGAAGCTATATAGAGAATTTTATAGTAAATTTACATAGTTCTATACTGTGTTATTTTGTTATTTTAACGCTTCGGACTAACAATAAGTGCTTGGTGTATATTATTCAGAGTTATAAAATATTTAAGATTATTTTGATGATATATTTTTAAAAACAAGGCCTTTTAAATATAAGAAAGGCTTTCTTTCTTCAAAAGATATTTTCGACATTAAAAGCCTTTTCTTTCAGTCATCACTTTCTTTTAGTACAACTGCTTCAATTACTATATTTTCTTATTTAGTAAATACAATGGGTGGCCAAATTATTAGAGACACAAATTTTTTTTTTGAAAAGCCTGTGGTAATTGCTAATTTTTATTTAAAACGGCTGTTTCTTAAGAAAATGGTTTACTATTTATTCAAGCAATTATAATTTTACTATTTATTTCAAGAGGAAGAGGATAGATTACTCTATGGCCCAGGAATAGCTGGCCAGCTGTAAGAAACAAAAATTATATTTTTTCCCACTTCATTTCTTTGTCAAACATTAAACGCGCTTTTCTCAAAACCATGTTTTTAGACACGCCATGCAGAGTTGCAGAGTTATCGAACCGTTCAACCGATTGACTTCTTTTTTCATTTAAATAAAGATTATTGAATTTAGGGGGCCATGAACCATTTTCAACAAAAAATATTAATATTTACTATTTTTTTTGACCAAAAACAAAACAAAGAAAGGGGCAACAAATTGGGTTTTTTTCAAACGGTCGCCATTTTATCAAAATTCACTGAATTTTTCTCAAAATGGTTGATGGACCAGAAAATTTATTCTACTTTGCAAATAACTTTGATTTTTGTGTTTTATATAAAAGAGGAAGGCGGAATCCTGCACGGCGCAGCGCGTTGCGGTACAAAAAAAGGTTATTCTAATTAGCAAAATGCTTACCCAGAAAGAGATATAAAATGATTATGAATATTGTCATCTATTTCTAGCGAAAAGTGATACCATTTTCTTGAAGAAATTTCAGAGCACCAATCACTGCAGTATTAGGTAAATATCTCAGTGGGTCGCAGATTGTAAGATCACTCCATCTGTGCTCGGCACGCTGAAAAGCTTCCAGGTCTACTTCTGGTTTTACTTTACTAACCTATTTGTGTAGTGCTTAGTTGCGAACCTTCCTTAGCCAGAATATCGGCCGCTTCATTACCTAATATATCACTATGATCGCGTAACAAGCAGAGAATTACTTAGTGTAAAGCCGCCAAACTTGCATTTTGAGTCGAGCGCCTTGATGGCCGCTTAACTGTCTCCTCCGCCTACCCAATTTTCCACTTTTGAGTCGTCTGTGAAGTATTCCTGGCACTGACAACCTTCCCGCTTATCGCTGCTAGGCGTTCGAGTAGAGAAAGCATTCGCAAAGCTTATTGTAGGAATGTTATATTTAATGCTCACCTGCAGACAATCTCCCGGGAAGGCCATTAGTATACAGCTGTGGCCATAGTCTGAAGTTTTCCAAAGTTTGGATTCCTTCAGTCAAACAGTGCAGTTATACTTTTACCGTGGATGTCCAGTGGAGGGAGATGGAGAATTGTGTTCAAATCTAGCAGTTGACGTTCTACTTACCACCACTTTTATTCCAAGTCTCTCTCTCGAAATTAGAACTTTAAAAGCCGGCTTTTACCACTCTCTCACTTCTCTCAAAGTTAAAATTAAATGTTTTAGTAAGTTTTTTATACCAAGTATTTCAACTGGTATCGACTACTATTTTAAAAGCATTAAGCATCTATTGAGCACGATGATACGGTCTGTCATGAATCATAACGGCTGTGAATGATTTTACATTGTTGAAGGAACATGTTACAAGACCATTACTTACAAGTTTTCGAAACTCAATTGGTGCTCTTGACAAAATAAAGGTTTCCAATGGCAATTATATATTATATAAAAATGAAAAGATTTCGACGAATGCTTCAGAAATAAGAACATGAAGGAAACTTGCCAGATCTTAACCCCATCAAGAAGCTAGAAAAGCTAGAAAGCTAGATATGAAAGGAAATCGTGATAAATAAAAGCATTTTAATACAAAAACTAACTGAAATTTGGAGTAATGGCAATGGACTCAGATTAACTTGCAATCATTGTCGCCAAATCGGACAGTTTTTCTCGCCCTTCGTGCCCCACAAGGGCTTACTAGAGAGCACCAACAATAATACTATTGCCGTAAATCAGTGACTTTTTGTACCCGTTCGCTTTATGGACTATTGAAAACATATATAAAAACCAATTTCTCTTTGAATTCACGATGCAAACGAATGATTTAAGGGGTTAGTCCATTTTTTTAGAAAAACTATAAAATAATTCCAGATTACAAAAACGGGAGTTTATCATACATATGACTTGCTGCATAAAATAATTTTTTTGAAGCGATTAATTTCAATATGGCGGCTATGCAGCGTTTTTGCAATGACGTCTCCGTTTTTCCAGGTTCCACGGCCGGACAAAGAGCACCTGTAATTTTTGAGTTTTGATGAGCCAATGAATTTTTTTCAATTATAAATTGAAATAACAACAGCTACAAAAGAACGTAGGATTTTTTCGATATAAGTGAAAAGTTAAAAATTTGCCTAAGAAATCATCAGAAAATTGCTAATAACAAATGAACTATGCAATATAAAAATAAAATCGTACGTACTTTTATAAAAAATGTATTTTTAAAGATATATTAAAAATTTCAAGTGAATCTGTTGAAAATTGTCTGAGTTATGTTTCCGCCAACTTGAAAAATAAAGTTTTGAGATAAACGCGTTAGAAATTTTGAGTAGTAGAAAATCATGAACAAATAATCAGGTGGCCCTGTACTAAATTTCGAAAACCGAGCACTTTCACGGCCATAATCTTTTGGGATATAATTTTTGTTGTCCTTTTGTGGGACCATTTAAAAAAATAAAAATAAAATCGATTTTTCGAAAATTCTAGAGTGGCCTAACCCCTTAATAAAAACTGTATTTTTTATATATGTGTTAACAGTATCCTCTTCTACAGTACTGCATTACTATGTTTTTTAATTTAAACAAATATATACAATATAATTAATTAAATAGTTCTTTTTTAGATTAATTTGGCTTTTATTTCAGTTGTTAACTTCCCAGTTTATAGGAAAGTTATTGTAATGTGTCCGAAAATCGTAGTTTTCAACATATTTTGAAATTTGAAGGTCACAATAGCATTGCAACATAATTTGGAGAAGGAGTATGTGTGTATGTACGTACGTACGTATGTGGTAATTTTTTCGTGCAGAATATCGTGCGAACAAAAAATGATATCGACTTGGTTGAGGTGCCAATCGAAGTGTATAAACGATAGTATGATCTGAACATTTCATAACGTTCGGTCGAGTCGTATTTTTGTTTATACAAAAAGACTGAAAATAAGTAGAATCTGAAATTTCTGGAAAAAGTTTCATCTGATCTAAGTGGTTCTGATATGAATCGATAGTTAAAAAAATCAGATATAAACATAAAAATGTGTTGACATTTTTGATTTTAATGAGTATCACTCTTTATCATACTTACTGGGAAGTTGTTCGTGTGGACCTCAAGGGTCGCACCACTTATGCGACACCCAGAGTCCAGACCCACTCCACGGGTAGTTTTAATTGTTCTTAGCCTATAATTTGTGTGCTGCGGCATAAAGCCATATTTTACTGAGCAAAACATGATTTGCATTAAAAACTTAATTAAAAGAGAACAAAATTTATTTATTGGAAATCTAGTCATGACGCTAATTCTCCTACTATGTATGTATTAGATAAATATTGCTGTTTTGACAAAGTCTTATTATTCTCTGTTGTTTTATGAAAACTGATCTATTTTATATGAACAACATTGTGTGCCAATAAATATTTAGTATTTCTCGCAAAGGGAAATTCAAATAATATTTAAATGTGTTTTCGTTTCACCTATAAATAATACATTATTTTTTGAATAAAAAATTCCCCGCTTTTGTTGGTTTATGGAAATGTAAAAATGTTTTGTTTTCTCCTGATATTACCATCCTGTCACGCTCCAATTTGAAATTTAGCTCGAAATCGCTTACTTAAATATTTCAGAGACTGTAACATTTAGCCGCTAAACAATTAATCAGAAAAAACATACATAATCAAATAAAAATAAATAAATAAAAGTAGCAAAGCCTTGGCACATTCGTTTTCCACGGTGCAGCAAAGCTAATATTATTCTGTGCGAAGTAAAAATATTCCTGTCAGGTGTTCTGAGTTCAGGTAACGCACAGCGCGTACCCAACAGCAACATATCAAATGAAACGGTTGATGGAAATTTTTTCGATAGAGTAGACTTGTCCAATTATGGTTGTCATAATAATACAAAATAACATTTTTGGTCATGGCTAGAGTTTGCACACCATATCGAGCGTATAGAACTTACGATGAGCTAATTAGTTGACATCTCGAGATCGAAGACCCGAAGAAATGACAGCTATTTGTAAACTGGGTTAGGTAAGTCCATATTTGAACTAATTATCTTGCTTAAAGAAGACAGTGCCTCGGGTAAGATTTTTAACACATCTTTTCACACTTGTAGTAATCGGTTTCTTCGAAATGGGAAGGAGACGAGCTGAATGACTTTCTTTTATTTGCTCGATTGAGTTAGTATTAAATAAGTAATAAGCCGCCTATGTGTTCACCCTTAAAAGATAAAATTGTACATTTATAAAGCCTGTCAACAAGAACAAAGTAATAAATAAATTTCTACGTTTCATTCAAGCTAATAATATCTGTTCAAGGCACCCTCCCCTGAGTGGGCAGGATATTATTCCTGGCAAATCGTTTGTTATTGAACAAATTACGCTCCATTGTGCCCAAGTTATGATATCTTTCTTCTACAGCTTATTGTAACTATCTTAGGAAAGAGACTTCGGAGGAATTGCGACCTTGAAGGAGACTTATAGAAGAATACTGATTACCTCCAGTGGCTGATAGAATGTTCTGCATGGCATGAAATAACATAAAAGAAAGTTTTCTAAACGCACTGCAGTGACGTACTGTACCTGGCAAGTCCTGGCACGTGTTTTAATTTACTCAATACATAAACCCACACACCTCTCGGATAAAAGTTAATGAAATCTACTGAAAGCTTATCTTTTGATACCTCACAGTACCTGGCTAGAAGTAAAATGCGTACAGTATTATTTTTGCTGTTTGCTGTATTATAATGGAGAGAAAGTGTGATATCTTTCAGAATCTCTAAAGTTTTCTGGTTCGTTGAAAATGTTATTTTTTTAATATACTGCCCTGTTATGATAAGGTTTCTTAATTAGCAGAGATTTGATTTCCTGCCGTGTTTTTCAAGTTTTGCAAAATCTTTCAAATGGAAATTTAGATGTTCTTCTTTATTTTGATTTTTATTTAAAAAAGACATTTATTGCTAACAAAGGTTTTTGGGGAACCTTCATTAATTTAATTCGCTTAACGTTGCGCAGATATTTTTGAAAAATTAATATTTTGTCGGAGTTCTCAAAAGTTTTAACAGAATCCTACTACATAAGCAGAAAAAAGGTCATGCAGTCGAAAACTAAAAAAAAGGTGCGATTGAATTAAATTATTCATTTTGTTTTACAACGAAATATTAGGAAAAGTTCTGCCCCTTTTTTGATTATTTCACTTGATACGTTTATTCTTTCATTGTTCATCTATTGAAAGTCAATATTATTGAATTTTAAATTAGAATGGTTTTTTGGCTTTTGAATTTTTAAAAATAAATCAAAATATGAATAGTAGGGTCCAATGATGGTTGGGACAGGTCAGGTGGTATGAGCCTTGAAGATGGCTATCGCTATGTTACAATGTAATCCGAAAAACAGTCAAGGTAATGCCAGGAAGTCTGCTTCCTACCCTTGCAAAGGCCAATTTTCACCAGAAAAGATTTAGGGAAGATATTAGCTGCAAGAGTCACGTTTCAAATTATATCACGTTTTAGTTGCCGCATCTGTAAAGCTATGTGGAGTACGATTATTTAGCCACAGTTACCCTATTTCAAATGACGTTACATTTAATGTGATAGAAAAAAACTTAAACTGCTTAAAATCCTGTTTATCCAACGTTTTCTTTATAGAAAAGCATTCAAAAAGTATCAGGGACTTTGGAAGCAGGTCTTAACTTCAAATGGCCAATATATATTTAATTAATTTTCTTTCTAAAGTTAAATGTATAAAATTACACTTTCTCTTAAAAACCACAAAACTTCTTTCCCCATCTAATATTTGTCGACTACTTGTTCTACATCAGGTTATTAATTTAAAGTTGTTAAAAGATCCAAGTTCGATAGATTTAAACTAGAAGAACTAGTAGTGAAGAAAATAAAATAAAAATCAAACAATTGGCTTTTATTTAATCTTCTTTTTTAAAATTAATAAGACTTCAAAATCAGAAAAGTAAATTATTTTTAAAATCAATAATTATTTTGAATGTGGAAGATTAAATTAAAAATTTTACGGCAACACAAAAAAATAAAATTATAAGTAGCTAAACCGGGAAACCCGAATTTGTGAATTAAGCAAATAATATATACAAACATAATAATAAAATATAATAATTTTGAAAAAATAATTTAAGAGAAACCGTTTTCAGTTTATTACGGGCAAATGCTTTTAATAACGTGTCACTATTTTTGTTTTCTAGTCTAAACTAATTTTAAGTTAAATTTATTAGTTCTAATTTTTTTCCTCGACTGTTGTTCTGATATCCATACATACATATTATTATTTATTATACCCAACTTGGGTGTTATAACCATATTAAATTAATAGCCAATCCAAATAATAGAATAAGGTAGTAGAAACATATGTCGAACTAGTCTACATAAATATAAATGAATGACTAAATGTGTTGCTACGCGCAAAACTCGAGAATGGCTGGACCAATTCGGCTAATTTTTTTTTCAAATATTCGTTGAAGTCCGAGGAAGGTTCTTATGAAGAGAAAAATTAGAAAAATTGCACGGAAAAACGTAAAAACCGCATTTTGCTTTATCCCATTCAAGCTGTCAATAGGGATGGCGATCTGAGATCGATTAATCGAAGAATCGTTTTTTTGGGGTCGTAAAGATCGATGTGTGCAATGAATCGATCTCAGATACCATAAAATCGACTTTCGATTCATTTGCTTCCTGTTTCGTTTTATTCAAATAAAACAAAAGAGTACCAAACCATAATATAAAGAAAAATTGGTAACTTTAGTAATTATGAACGCAACCTTAAAATTACTATAAACTACTGATTTGACGCATTCTCTTTCTACGCTAGACAGTTTGACTAGATAGATGCTCCCCCTATGTAACTTTCCTGCAGTGTGTTTAAGGCGGAGGTCATGGCTTGTTGTTTTTCTGAATATGTATATTTTTATGATGAGGATGTTTCCAATGACAGTTTTGCAATACAATGGGCTTTAAAGTTCTAATAATTTCTTATTCATAATTGTCCTAATGTCATCGGTGGAATAAGTGATAACGTGGCGACCCATTGTTGTTTTTAGCTGACAACAGATTACCATAAAAAGGAATCCACTTTAAAGTGAAAGTCCACTTGCAATCGTTGTCTCGAATCGGGTGATGTTCTTTTTACGAATCATGCCCAAGGAGTTACGGGGAACTAGAGAGAGAAAAAATTCGCTTAATAATTTTACTAAGATGATTACTTTTATTTATGTAATATTCTCATATTTCGTGAAAATAATCAATTTTTTAGGAAATTAAGTAATAAAAAATCAATAAACCGAAATTACTACCCATAACTTCATTGCATAAATTGTGCCTGACCTTCGTTGGCTCTGCTCATATATTGAAGCCTTCTCTTTTGAACAGCAGGGTGCTAACAAAGTGTTAAAAATGCCTTTCTACTTTGAATAAGATATCACAAGCCAAAAGGTTACGGCTTTAATTAAGTCCTATCAAAAGAGCCCCTATACTGAACTGAAGGGAACTTTTTCTTTTGGATTCTTATCACCACCTGAAACAATACGTGCACGGCACATTAATTACTTTCAATTTTGTAAGTCAATTTTGGATTTTAGTTGTTTGAAAAGCTTTTTGTTTAAAAGTGTGTCAACTGCACTTCATAGGGTTAGATAGGCTTACAATTAGTTTCTTTTAAAACTGCATTTGGTCTTATTTCTATAAGTTATTCAATAATTATATCATTTTTTTTCAATTATTTATATGATTTTTTTAATGAATTTTTGAACTATTGAAAAATATTTTAATTATTGAAAAGTAGAGGTTTAAGTAGAGAAACTGAACTGTTATACAAGATCAAATGCTGCAACGCCAATTGAAATATGTTTCCTTATGTTCCGTTTAAAAGAGGAAAACAAATAATTAAAACATAAAACATGTCTTTCTCACAAAAGGCCTTATTAGTTTTATGTATTCACGCCTTATTAAGCTCAAATATGGCACAAGTAAGTTGATAAGCAATGTGTGAGGAATTTAGCACAAAGAAAACAATCAGAAGATGTGTCTGAAAAGATTTCTTATTATAAAAATATACATAAATAACATAATATTTATTTAGAACGTATCAGAAATGTTATTTTTGGTAAAGGCATTTTGATCAATCGGCCGGTTTAATATCAGATGTACTTTCTATATTCATCCACTGTAAAACTTTGTTTAATTATTTATTAACCAGATTTAGGTGGATAAATCAGTTAGGTTGAACGAAAATCAGTCTGGAGAGATCTATTACACTTTGCAATCAAAGATGACAAGTAGACAACAATAATTCCACCACAATAATTATACAACAAAAATTGCTTCGGTATGTCTTGAAAGGCAGTTAAAATATACACAAAAAGGCAATTTTCTTTCTTTTAACAAAATATAATACAAAACAATTTAACTAAGCAATAGTAAAAAATTAATAATAAAGTATTATTTTTCGTTTAGTTTAAAAGCGTTGACTGAATTTATAAATATTTCATAATTGTTAACATTGTAAAGATTTATTATACAGGGTGTTCGGAAAGTCGTGTAGACTACTTAAGGGGAAAACCTCCTCCAGAAATAAATTTTTTTGCATTTTGTTCTTTAAAAATTCATTTACTAAAGTAAAAAGTCACCGAAGTGATGCGCTCCAAGAAGAAAGGACGAAAACTTTAATCGCGTTTTTCTCGAAACGTATTTTTTTCCGCGCCGTGGCATATAACTTAAAAAGTAATAAAGCAATCAACTTGAAATTTTGCACAGATATTCTTTAACTGTTTGACCTTCGCACAAACCTAACATTTTTTATTAATTGTTATAATAAATATTGTTTTTAACGATTTGTTTATAAACAAAAAAATCTGTTTTCTTTTTTTTGTCCTAAAATTTTTATGTTAAAATGTTTTTTTGTAGGTTCATGCAAAGCGGAATGACTTATTTTCGTTGATTTCAGTTAACTACAAGGACTTGGGCGTTCCACGGCGCAAACTCGAGAAGTCAAGTTTGATCAGCTGTATCGCCGCCATTTTGTTTTTTTCACTAATGAAAAAGTGTGTGTGTATGCTCTCAGTTTTTTGTAACAAATTATTAAAAAACCTGTTGTCTGGATGAGGTTCCTCCCTTAAGGATTCGTTAGATTTGGTGAAGTAAGCAAACCATTATAGTAGTACAAATTTGTAGGCCTTTTTTTATAAAATTCTACTAAATGCCATTAGTTTTTCAAAATTTATGGCAGATTGAGAAGGCTTTACTTGTTGTTGTTGTTCTGGAGTCTGTCTGTATATGAAAACTGTCAATGCCCAGTAGGTGTCTAGGGAACTTTAGATACCTCCGTCTCTGACATTAATCCTGTCGGCTTTAATAATTAATTCTTTACTTTTGACAAAAGAGGTTTAAGTGCTACTTCTCAGAATTACTTGGACGTATTACGGCATCGTCACTTTATTCGTATTTACGTTAGTACTTCCCTCTTCGATTACAATATCATGGCTTCTTTATATATAAATTATAAAGAGTAGAATGATTCGACTATTACCAAGTAAATTAAATTTATTTTCTCAGATTCCCTGACGAATTTCTTACTCGCATTAATTAAAATATCCTGAATGATAATTTCAATAACTTCATTATCGTCCGACAGGGTTCTGTTACAAGGTTACCTTTATCGGGACAAAATTTTACATTTAGTTTGATCTGCGTCATGTTTCCCAAATGTCCGAAGCCCTGATCAGAGAAGGTCGCAGAGCAGGGTATAAGATCAATGCTGCTAAAACCAAACTTATGACTCCAGGAAACATAATGAAATTTATCTTGGAGAGCAGCAAATAGAGCAAGTGGATAAATTCCGCTTCTCCTATTAATAATTTTCTCTTTAAGTAAATAATAAAGGATTGTTGCCTGAAATTGTTGATTGAAATTGGAAAGAATCCATTCAAAACTTGAGTAGGTAAAGAAATATTAAAATATTTCTTTACACGATCGGCATTTCTAATAAAGAAACACTAAATTCCTTTTGCTTTTCCTCAATGGCAGTACCAAAGGATTAGTTTTTATTTAGAGAAACTGGATGTTGATCCAACAAAGTAAAAAAAGGCACTGATTTAAACAGCTTTATAAGATTATGAACACTTACACTGTCACACCGACCTGTCGGTTAATCATTCTTCACACGCAAAAAAATATGTACGGAATATACACTTGACCCGAGTGAATTTAACACAAATTCAATAAATGGAACAACCAATAATTAACTTTGCTTTATTAGAAACGCCGGGCACGTAAAGAAATATTTGAATTTTTCTTTCTCTACTCGGATTTAAACGATTTTTACTGATAATTGCGTAGCTGATTCCTTCTCTCTTCATGCTGGTGTCCCACGGGGATCATTGTTTGCACCTCTATTATTTGTCCTTTTATCAATGGCGTCATAGAAGCCAACACTAATGCCAAAATGCATTTATACATAGTTGGCTGTGCTTTGAATAGATGATTGAAGAAGAATCTGTTTTGACGAAACTCTTATGGCATAACATT
Organism: Leptarthrus brevirostris; assembly: GCA_964036015.1. Classification (NCBI taxonomy): domain Eukaryota; kingdom Metazoa; phylum Arthropoda; class Insecta; order Diptera; family Asilidae; genus Leptarthrus; species Leptarthrus brevirostris. The sequence continues at coordinate 40,611,391 of OZ038372.1, forward strand.
TAGTTATTTTTGGATCGTTTTTGCGAGACTATAACTGACCTGACCAGAGTTTTATTAAACCATAATATAACACGAAGTGATCACATCGACACATGCGACTGTTTCTGCAAATAAATCGGGTAAAACAAATCGAAGTCTTAATTCTATCCATTGGTACCTACGCTAATGTTATTTATTGTGTTCTTGACTCGATATAGGCGATATGGAATTTACAGCCGCTTTCTGTGCGATTTCTATTGTACATAACTTGCACAAATTTGATCACGATTTTACCTATTTTCAAGTTAATATATTATTTTTCTTACCTTAATTAATTTCATTCCGCAGCCCATTTTGATTTTTATTTTAATTCACGTTTCTCCACTCAAGTATTCCCAGTCAACTTTTTATGTCCCGCTACCGATATCTGCAAAGCAGGATTGTTTTGCTCTTCGACTAAAAATATTTGTGCTGTGCCTTCAAACTTCGTTTGTTCGTCGCGAATGAAATTTTTTGCTGAGTAATGGTCCAAAATCTTTTTACTCATGTCAGTGTGTGGAAAATGGAACAATACACGTTTTTACAATGCATTTCCGCCTCTATCTCTGTTCGCAATGTTGGCGTATCAACAGCCAGTCTGCACCTTATATTGCACAAAGATTTTGGTTTAAAGGCTGTGTTGGAAATGAAAAAGGTGATCCCAATGGTTTAAACAAGATGCTTCTGAGTGGCGAAGCTTAGCTGTCACATTATGGGCTCCGAAAACAAGAGAGAACTAGTGGAACATCCTCTCGATCTACAACGAGTGAACCTATCGGGTTCTTGTGAAAAACTTTCCTGGGTGTATAATTTTTTGAAATGATTAATGATTTTATAGATCATAAAACGGGTTAACACAATATTCATTCGAGGAAAAGAAATCAGAAAAAAAAATTTAACGTTTCGTAGTTAAAGAAGCCTTCACAGTTTTTCCTCTGGGACTACGTCAAAGATATGCTTGTGATCCAGCAACGATTAAGGAAGACCTTAATACATTTGAAAAATCGATTTTTTTTGCAGATTTTTTTTTCTCGAAGATACGTTTTTAAAAATGGCTAACACTTTCCTGAGCACTGTTTTTGACTGATCGATTTGAAAATTTGCCAGGTATTCGGAAAACACGAAAACATAGATTTTTGTTTTATTTGTTTGTTTTATGATGTTGCCAAAGCTCAGGGGATGCCCTATGATGCCAAAGCTCAGCCTTGGCCGGAAGGAATTAAGGATGAGGGAAATGGGTTAGGAGGTTGAGTGAAGGAGGTGCCGATGTACGCCCCGTTTGAAAGTTTCAGGCTCATAAGACGAGGAAAAAACAGAAGATGGTAAACTGTTCCACATTCGTGTTGTTCTGCTTAGAAAAGATTCCCGAAATTTGACGGTACGTCCAAATTTTACCTGGAGAGTATAGGGGTGGGAGCGACTAGTAGATCTTGTATCGCGCGTTGTCATGTCTACAAGGAATCAGGCTAGTGATTTCTTTAGAACAATGGCCATTGAAATAGCGTGAATAGAGTGAAATACAACCGACATTCCGTCGATGCTCCAAAGAGTCAAGGCCCTCAGAAATTGAGGAATCGCCAATAAGTTTAATAGCCTTACGCTGGACTTTGTCTAACGCGGACAATGCGGTGTGTCTTGCCCCTGCCCAAATATGGGAATTATATCCAAGTCTAGGCCTAATGTGGGACTTGTAGATCAGCTCTAATTCAGGTGGGGTGAAATATTTTTACATCTCTGTAGAAAACCCAAACATTTTATCGCACTTTTAACGATTGCAAATATATGATCAGTCCAGCTAAGATTGCTGGATATCTCAATACCCAAGATGTTTAGGGAGGGTGAAATGGGTTGGGGGTGAACTGGGCGTTTTTCTAGGGACATTCAGCAGCATTGAGTTTTGGATGCATTAAACGTAACACGATTTGCGCTGCCCCAAAATTCGAAAAAAATCGTTTTTTTTTCAAATTACTGGCATTTTCTTAATTTTGCAGTAAACAAAAAAATCGTCCGTCATTCTGTGGCCAAGGGGACTCTGATTAATAACATGCATTTAATTTTTGTTTTAGTTCAATGGGGAGGGGCAGCGATGTGAGACGTCTGCCCGCAAAAATCGGCAGACCTCTTTCCGCGAAGCTCTAACGGCCGCCATTTTAGATTTTTTATTAATAAAAAAATGTGTTTGCATGTAATAAAAAACCGCAGTCGTCTATATTTGTTCGTTTCTCCCAAAAAAAAAATATTAAAAGATGAGCACATGAGAATGGTGCTCCAAAGTAGAAGTCTCACTAAATGCGCAGAGCTGTTAATCGCGAAATAGAGCCACAACTGTGCGTAATTGTGATGGAAAATTTTCTTTAAAAAATGGATATCTGTAAGCAGAGCCGAGGTAATCAATTGGCAGATATTTTATTCTATTATTAATCCACAGTTTTGACTTTTGATTAAAATAAAAGTCTGAAAAATTTAAATAAAGGCACTTGTTAAAACACTCTTTAAGATAATTTAAAATTTTTCATCTGATTGACTTGGAATTTTATATACAATAACTCTCTCTCTTCCCGATTCCCCGACAACAACTGGAAGTGGAGACAGTAAAGGATGGATTTTTAACCACCGATACTACTTTGCAACCTCCAATGACCTTTTAGCCTAATCCGTTGTCAGCAGAATACAACTATGAGTCGCCGGCGGATGGTGGCACGTGGGACCCTCATGACGAAAGGCAAACATTGAAAACTTAACTGCGATTTAAAGCAAAAATTTTAACAAAACCTTCAATATATTATGTAAAAATCCCAAAATCTATAAAAAATAACTTTTCTTTAGGCCGTACAAATAAGAACTTAATAAATATTCTCCAAACCATGAATACACGCCGCTGGATGGAACGTGTTAAATTACAATGAATTCAATTAGGGCTGAAATATTTCATCCTCTTTAATTTTCTCTCGGGTACATTAAACTTCATATCGTACTACGTATTTCAATGTAGTGTAGTACATAGATACAATCATTAAAGTATTCATGATTATTGGTCGTGTTATCACATGTGGATGAATTTTTATTTTAAGCAAAGTCGTACTTGATTGATGAAATGTTTAACCTAAAAAAGTTAATTTACCTACTTCGCTCGGAGCTTTGGAACTCCTCATCGGAATAAAAAAAAATTTATGTCATCGCCACGTTGTGTGACCTCATCCTTAGAGATAAACTTTTCTACTTTCATGTATTGTTTCCGCCGCTGTTGAAGTACCTTACAAAACCCCTAAGTGATAAATTAAATCGAAAGCCTTTATAAAATCGGGGCCTTATGAATATCTGTACAGATAATTTTAAAGCAATTCATAAATGCTCAAAAGGCTCAAAGAATACTTCAGGACCTTATTTATTTTACTATTCTCTGATATGTCTAGATGAAGTGTAGAATATTCTCCATTTTAAATTTCTTGCTGTAGTACGTGGAAGGACAACTGTTGCCATAGCAATGCTTAAGCCCGTATGATACTTCATTTTTTCCACATTTTTAATACTTATAATGTAACTAGATACGAATAATATGCAAGTTGGATTTACAATTGGTGTGAATGAGTACGCAGCAGATATGAAAAATGCAAGAATATCATAAAAGTGAGAAGCTGTGAAAAATATGCATTAACTTCGATTCGCATTTTTAAGTTCCTGCGAGCTTTATTTTGACATTTCCACATTAAAAATTGACAGATTGTTAACATATTTGGGAAACATTTAAAATTTTATTTTAAATATATTGTAAGCTACAATTGTCATGTTTAGCAAATATAAATTTGTTAAATATAGCAGCTTTATTAATTTAATTATAGCAGGTATACTATTGATCTCTTTCTTAAAAACACTTACTATCTCTTTTTCGAGCAGCGGACAGTTGCATTTATTTTAATGCATTGAAATTTTGTTAACTGTTTCAGATATATTGAATCCCACCAAAAACATTTCATATAAAGAAGGTTGCTAAGACTCATAAGCTCAGACCGCTTACTCTAGAAACCCTAAATCTTGGTCAAAAAGTATGGCCTGGCAGTTTCGCAGCCATCGCACAGTCACTGCTATGGACTTACGGTAAGAAATTAAGTCACTGGTCTTCAATATTGTGTAATGCATTAGAACTATGAAACGGCCAAGCCATACATTTTGTTCAAGAAGTAGGGTTTCTAGAGTTAGGGGCTTGGCTCCACATGAGATCTGATAACTTTTTAACAGTGAAAGCGGTCTGAGTTTATGAGTCTTAGCAACCTTCTTTACATGAAATATTTTCGGTGGGATTTCATTTCTTTTCATAAGATGCTCTGGTTCTTTTTATGTTTTGTTGTGCGTCAGTTATTCTTTTTTTCATAGCTCTCTATCGTCGTTGCCTCTTTTCCTTGTTGGCTTATTACTTGCAATAAGCGATAAATCAGGGTGGTACTTATAGCTATTAACCGATTATATTCAACTATAGCTGACGGTTGTGCTTTACTTGTATTAACTTAAAGCATACTAAATTATCTTTCCAACAAAGTAAACAAAGTAAAAACATGTACACTTTATTAACCGAAATAATAAGAAATCTCTGATTAAACCTGAAATTTTAGTCGCAAACCAAATTTTCATCCAAACGGAAGCAGTAAATCATGGTCCGATCATGGTCTGGTGCTTGTATTTTTTTTTGTAAATTTCTCCTTCCGTACAATTCCGCGCTTTAGGCTTACTTCATTCGAAAGATTGTTTTCTTATCTTCAAGTAGAAAAAAACAATATTTTCATAGAAGCAATAGATTAGGCACCAGGGCGAGTTTAAAGAAAAATCACTCCCCGGCGGCACTTCGTTCTGGCGTAGTCGAGTGAAGAAGGTATTTCTTCTTCGTAGTACACTCACTTTTTAGTTGTTTATGTACCAATAAAAGCTAGCTTTGAAATCAAATTTCAGCTTTATAGATCTGACGACCCCCCCCCCCTTTTAAAAGTTACAGATTTCTTAATATTTTCGTTGTTTCTGTGCTAATCCTAGCCAGCATACGAAATTTCAGCTTTCTAAGACTTCAATAAGTACCGTAGAGGTTTTGATGATCATGAGTGGCGAAATCGACGTATTTCAGGTATTAATAAAATCTAAAGTATAAAAGCTGGACAAATGAAACTTAGTGTGTTTCGTTAGTCTAGTAACTACATCTTATTCTAAGAATTTGGGCTCTCTGGTATTATCCAGACCGCTTCGAGAAAAGGTAGGTAGTGCCCAATCTTGGCGGGGGCACTGCCGTTCCCCCAAATCCAACACAGAATATATTTATATCCTTAAGTACCTATAAAGTGTAAATATGTATCTAGGTTATGAATATACAATTTATAATTTACACATTATCTGACATTTTTGTTAATTTTTTATGAAACACTTAATGTCCTTCCATAAATTATCCTGCTCTGAAAAACCTTGGTAAACATCGAAGGATGACTCAATTATCCACTCGAAACTTTTTATCGTTCGTCCTGCCCCTACAGTTTAACTTTATTTTTCACTTCTTGTCTATAGTGTCAATTTTTCCCTAATTACTCAATTTGAAACTAATTACGTATCTTACTTAGGGAAGAGATTATGCGGCTGTTAATTGAAAATTAATTCTTGAAGGACTTTGGAGTGGGTGTCATTTGTTTATTATTTTTTCCTCAAACTCAAGTGCTTGCCTCTATAGGTGCCTTAGGTTGTTTTCATGCTTTGAGCTTTTTCATAAGTTTGTAAATAAGATACTTTACAGCCGTAAAGAGCTTAGGGTGCTCATTTATCTGATATAGATGTTACATATTTCCTGAAAAACATCCTCTTTGACTTCTACTAAGCTAATTATGATTTTATTTTTTCACATTTTTTGAATGGAAACTGTTAAACTGATTTGTTTTTATGCTACGACATTATCAATCGAGAACGGGTTCAAAATAAAGTTTAATCTTACTATTCACTTAGTTTCTATAATAGTTCTCGGGCCCAGACCAACAAAAGTTTCTGATTACCTAACCGTTAAGACTTCGTATATTTGTTCTTTATATCGATTCGGACAAATATTTTATTGGCTAAAATTCTCCATATTGGGGGAGGGGGGTGCGTTTTCTTTTGGAACCCCAATCTCATTGATTTTAAAGTTAAAAACGTTTTGTCGGACAAATTTATTGCGTTATATTGGCGCGTCCGACACCCCTTACATGGAAAAGGTATGACGTCATAAGGTTTAGTGCCTCATAGCTGATTTGTTTTGGCTAAATAAAAATATTTCAAACAAACTGGTAATCTTATTCGACAAATTTGGGAGGGGGGAGGGTGGGTACTGGTTTTCGGACGCCCTAAACTCAAGGGTTTCATGCAACCCCTATATTTACTATCTCAAATTTAATTTTCAGTTTTTACTTTTTGTAATTACTATATGTTTACAACATATTGAACCATCTGACCGACAATAATATTGGGAATTTTTTAAAACAAAAGGAAAAAAGCTACTCCAACTCCTAAAAGTTACATATATGTATATTAATTATTTTTACATATCAAAATAATACATTGGATGTACGTTTATTAAAATGAAACTGAATTTTTATATAAACTAAGATTGCATCATTGATCTAAATCGTTAAGTACGCATTATTATTGAGAATGTCAAATCAAGATAACCTGTTTATTTTCGACCAGAAACTACTGGACTGCTGAAGCCCTTATTTCGTCAAATAGGAGCACCGTAACTAACATTTTCCGCCCACATCATACAAAACCCAAATTTTTAATATGTATAAAATTCTTTATGTAAATAGAAGCTTTCTTTACATACATATATTGTGGCCAAATTGAAATAAAAAGAATATATTTAAGGTTTTACTATATTGGAACACGCTTATCCAGCAAGAGAAAGGAGATGATTGTGTATACTGTAATCTATTTATATTATTTAGGTAACTTCTTAATAAAAAGTGATTATATTCAAGGACAAAATTTTCGTTATCCAGAAAGAGCCAACTATCGAAAAGGGAGCCCATTTTTATCTGAATTTTCCATTTAATACAAGTGATTAAATCTAATTGATCAATATGGCGATATTGTGCGTGCGTTGAAACTATGCAGTGGTAATATACGATAGAGGTAAGCTATATATAGAGAGGAAAAACTCAGGGATTTGCTCAAAACATACTGAGCCAGCGTAGTTAGCCCAGTTGTCCTAACATATGTTTACGGCTGTTTCAGAGTTCGGTGGACTCGATGGAATTATTCTAACGATCTATTTTTTGGACGGCCGTTCACCGATATATACGCTTTCCTTCTTGAAGCTTTGTAATGTTGGATTTAGGATTGCTTTCTTTAATATCACTTACATGGAGAGAAAACTCCAGAAAATATTACGGCACTATAAAATTTGCGATCCTTCCAGTAATTTTTAATGTGTTCAAGTTTTATGTATCATCACCGTGAAATTTACTCCCTGATTTAGTAAAAATTGACCAGAATAATCGACGAACTTTATGGTTCTACACGAAAATTCGCTAATACTGATGATGATGAATTAAAGTGAAATCAAACAAACTTGAAATCATTTTCTTTGTAACAATTGTATATACATACATATACTACTCAAAACAATTAAGGGAACAAAAAAAATATCTAAATTTTTTAGTGATTTTTGACGGGCTGTATCTAAGCGAGAAATAATAGTATCGAGGATCTGAAAAAACCGTCTTAAAGCTCAAAAACTCTAGTTTTTCAAACTTTCAGCCAAACAATTTTAAAGGCCACGGCGGTACTCACGCAATCCGAAGGAATAGCACAAAAAAAAAATTTCCAAATTTTTAGTCTTTTTTTTCCAAAATTTTCCAAATTTTTAGTCTTTTTTTCCGAAATTTTCCAAATTTTTAGTCTTTCCTATTTGACCACCCTATGGACCAGATAGCCTGTTAATTCAGCTTTAATTATCTTTTTTCAAATCTTTGATACGTCGATTTTGTCGCGGAGATATCCGATATTAAACGAAAGTCACAACATTTATTTTTATTTTTAAATAGTCAATAGTCCTTGTTTGTAGGAATTTTTACACCACAATGTACGCCCAATAGCCCTGTAAATCCGCAGATCGATCCATTGGACGGTTCCTTCGGCCCGATTGATCAAAGTTTTGGAAAAAATTAAAGGAACAAGAATTGTGATCTCAAACATCGTGTAATCTTCATAAAAATGGAGGAATAATTTTTTTTCGACTTTTCTCACAATTATGCAATCAAATAAAAAAAAATCGAAAATTTGAAAAAAAGAAAGTTGACAAATCGAAAATTTAGTTAAAAAAATTTTCTGATTGATTACCGTTAAGGCTGTTGATTTCTATGCTCTTGGACTATCGTTCAAGAAACTTTACGGTACTGTTCCGTGAAAATTAAGGTAGCTGACAGTTGCGGCATTATTACACTTGACAACCTTAATTTGTTCCGCAATTTTGGTATAAAAATGCCAGAACTTTTCTCGCCAAAGATTTTACTTTTGACGAAATTTACTTCACCTGCGGTGGAAGTCAAAATATTTATAGTTCCGGTTATTTTTGTGGTCTATTTCTGCATTACTGGCTCTGTTCCTACGAATTTTTCTCGTTTACGATTTAAATTAGTTTATTTATTTAATTTGTCTTTCTCGTGATATCTTTTCTAAATCTTAGAAACCTCCTTGATTGTTCCTTTTCACACCAGTGGAAGCTAATATAATGCTTTTTAACTGTAGATATACTACCATTGTATTTTTTTAATTGTTTGAATCTTCTGTAAATTAGGTTGTTTCGGATCATATGTAAACCATTTGTGGCTGGCTACCTTTAAACATGTAATTATACAAAGCTTATCAATAATTAATTATCATCTTATTACAATATTATATCTGTTTACGTGCGATGAAAAATGCTAAGCATGTGGACGAGCTTAGTAATGAGTTTGATAAAATTAATCACTACATATTTGTTTATAAGTTAATACATTTTAAATTTTCTTGTACATATTAATCGATTGCTTTCGTCTTTATATGAGGTCTCAAACGCAGCAGGCATTGCTTCGGAGTTCTTTATCTGATCAAATTTTTAACACCTCAGGTGTACCCCTGGAAAGTTATCTCAACCTACTCTTAATGATTATCTATTACTGAATAATTCATAATGTCTATTTTATACTGGTGACGCCAATATTTATAATGGTTCCTCAATGAAAGTGCCCTTCAAATTTTAAACTTAGTATTAGTAACATTTTACGATTGGTGCTCTATTGATTATCTTCTTCTTGATGTAGGTAACGCCCGCAGTTTTCTCAAACTTATTCGGTGCTCCTTTTCCGTAACATGTTTAAAAGAAAATTAAAACATTTTATTAGAGGATTATGCTCACTGAACATGAACGGAATTAACACACCCATATCCAATATATCACTCATATACGTATACAAACTAAGTGAAAAAGCTCAAAGAATTGATTTAAGTTGGAAGTTGGCCCTAAGTTATTGATTTTGTAAAAATTGTTTTTGAAGCGAGTGAATTGCCCTGGCAAGATTTGCATAGTAACTTAGACCAATTTGAGATATAAAAAGGACATTCGCATAGAAAATTTTCATGGTTTTATACAGGAATTCTTAATTCAGTTTAATTACCATGGAAAACATTTCACAGTTATTGCCATTTCTGTAGAAATTTAAAAAATTTCTTTTGGTGTAGGCGCAGATATAAAATACTGTACAAAATTAGTATCCAAGTAAAGCTCATCTCATTGTAAATGAACATAAATGAAATTTCCATAATTAAGAAGATTTCTATAATCAAATACCAAAGAAAGCAAAAATCTGAAAAATAATTTGTTCAAGTTCATTTTAAGTTGAATGTACGAGAAAAATATTTAATCTGAGCTGAGGGCTTTAGGGTATCTCCGTAGGCTATTACTCAGAAGCTCGTGGCATAAAATAAAAATATTCGAAATATTTTGTCTACATACGGCTTAAGGGGGTCCGTAATGTTGGTTTATTCAAGGATCTGTCCACTGAAATTGGCCTTTCTCTTTGTATCAGACTTTTCTATTGTTCGTTCTAGTCTTTCTTGTGTATATATGTACATAATAGACTGTGTGGAAATGAAATGAAATTAACAGTCTTCTTAGCGCCGAAAAGCTTTCCTTATACAAAACATCTATATAATCACATCTAAGACATGCCGAAATGGAAAAAACTGGAAAGAGGATAAATTGGTTAGCCAGCTTAATTATGCTATGAAGTAATCTTCACTTATATCATTGCTTTTGAAAAATTCAAATTTAAGAGAGAAGCCGATTAAGCAGTTAATATACTATGCTTACTAAAACAGTCCTGTATCGATATTTCCGTGTGGCAAGCAGCTTTATAATATGCTCATTCGATTTGCCTGAACGACTGTAATTTCCTTAAAAATAGCCCAATCTTGATAAATCAGGAATGAGCGAATTTCTACGAATCTTCTCACCTCTAAAAGCAGCAAATTGCTCAAAAACGCGAAAAACGTAACATTTCAATTAACGAGCTTTAATCAAGCTTTTATCATTTTTGCGAGAAATTCTCTCATTCTTGATTTATCGAGATTGGGGTTATTTTTAAGGTGGTTATAGTCGTTTAACCGGTTCGCACGGTTTTAGCAGTATAGCGCGACAACGAAGAATGAACAAAATGTAAAATGAACGTGAAATAAAATAGTTTTTAAAAAATAAAAGTTGAACCGACTTCACAAAAAGCATTAATTTTTAATTTTATATCTATTACGACATTTTGAAGTCGGTGCAAATTAAACAAACCAAACAATTATAAGAAAAGTATTTAGTCGTCCTTTCTTATGATCCCGTAAACTGAAACTTTCAGGTAGTATTATGTATTAGAGTTAGACTATCCCCCTCCCCCACCATAGGAGCAAATTATCACCCTATTAGCAATGGGGGATCACACTCTATACAACAGCAAAAGAGCCATTCAAATCGGTCCACGCGTTACAAAGTTAGATTTCACCCCCACCCCCTACCCCACCAACATTTTTTTTCTCGTGGTATCATCCAGGGAACACACTCTACCAAGAGAAAAAGAATTATCCAAATCGGCCCGCGCGAAGTTGGACTACCCCTCCCCTCCCCCACCCCACTCTTTTAAAAACTATTTTATTTTTCACTTTTTAGTGTCTTCATATATAGGACTCGAAGAATGCTGCTCGTAAGAATAAAGCAATTTAAAAAGTTACAGAGGTAGTGCATCCTAAAGAATGGAAACAGAATTATCGAGATCCGGCAACAAACTCTATACAACAGAAAAAGTACATATCATCCAAATCGGTCAACGCGTTACGAAGGTTTCACCCCATCCCGTACCCTCACCCCACCTAAAATTTTTTTGACATGGTACCAATCGGGGAACAAAGACTACCCTCCCCCTCCCTACGCCACCCTAGGACCAATTTTTTTTCATTGCTAGCAATGGGGCATCAAAATCTATACAACAGAGAAAGAATCATCCAAATCGGTTCACGCGTTACCCCAACACTACTTAATTTTTTTTTTGACATGGTATCAATTGGGGACATACTCTATTCAACAAAGAAAGAATTAACAAAATCAAAATTTCCATAATGATCCCTGGTCAGGCATAAAAAAAGTACGCGTCGAACTTAGAACCTTTTTGTGTTTGGGAAGTCTGTTAAAAATAAATGTACTCGCAAAAAACAATCTAGGTTGGTTGGTTGAAGTGGCAACCCAGGCTCCTCGGCTAGGGTCCTATTAGCACTAACGTATGCGATTTTGTTAGCACATCTCGTAGTCAATGTATGTCTGTGTGGGATGGGTTAGGAGATCGGTGGTTGGGCATAGCTGGCACTAGGTTTATGAAGTGGATGATCTCTCCAACTTTTAGCCTTGATACCTCCTTAAAGTCATTAAAAAAGCAGCTATCTAGTACGCTTGGCTGGAGCGAGAGACGGACATATGCAAAGGTAATTAAGAAAGGTTTCTTTCTCACTTTATCCTTGCAGTTGCGGCAGTATATGTTGAAGGGGATAAGCAGTCTAGTCGCATGAGTTTCCACCGACCAGTGTCCCATTATTACCGAGCCAACCTGGCAATGTCTCTGTGGTATCTGCGAATAAGCTCACGGCTTTATTCTCTTATTGAAGGAGGGCCGTATCGCTCTGGATATGCCACAAGAATAGGCTGCTCCACTTGGAGTTAGCTGTAGATAGATAGTACGATAGAATGGCACCCCTTGCAACTCTCAGGGAAATCTGAACAGTTTCCACAGGGGAGCTTTGTGGGGTATTGCCCTGCACTAAATGTAACATATTTCTTTGTGAAGGTATTTGGTATCGAAAGTTTTAGTGTAAAAGTTAACAGAGTCATAGAAGATTTTTTGTTTTAGCTCTTACTGCAATATGTTAAGTTTATGTTTTCCAGTATCCAAGGTAAAGATTAAAGTCTACATTTTGGCTAAAAATATCAGAAATCTGTAATTGTTGAAGACACATTTATTAATGATAGTATGCTAAATTTTAATAATATATGATTTACAAACACAAATTTTTAAAACCCGAAATTATAACTAAATGGTTTGCTATAATCGCTAAAAACCAATTTACATAGATGTTTACTATAAAATGATTTTTTTATAAGTGTAAATTTTTTTGATTTCTCATTTCGTCTCTTTAATTTCAGGATATTGAAAGATGTCAGCACATCAACAAAAGCAGCGTATTCAAGTTCCTGATGGTCTTCGAGATGTTCTCCTAGAATTTTCAATAGCATATCTTTTAGAACAACCTGGTGATGTTATAGATTACGCTGTCGAATTTTTTACAAAAATCCAAGAAAATCGTAAAGCTGCAGCGGCCGAACAAAGTGACTTACCCTCACCAGATGAAAGTATTATATCACAAGATGAAGGTAAGTTTTTCATTGTCAGTTTTAAATAAATAAATAGGTACATATGCGGTTTTCTTTGTTAAAGTTTCTATTGCTTTTAGCCTATAATTAAAATTTCAAGTTTTACCTGAACAAATTTCTTATTGAAATATACAAGGTGTTTGGTGGTCGACTGTACAAACTTTAAGGCGGAATAGTGCACTCAATTTTATGGTTATGTACACCCCAGAAGTAAGGTCAATCTCAACCTCTCCAAACGGCAGCCATTTAATTTTTGCGTATTACTTATGTATCTGTTAAATAGACCATATATAAAGTTGAAGTCTTATCAACACATGCAAAACACCATTGAGTACGTGAAAGTATTAACTGTTGATTAAACAAATATGTATTAGCTTGTGTTAGACTTTGTAAAACAGTAATTGACCCCAAATTTGCAGTAAGGTCTGGTGATCTAGCAGGCCAAGGAATCGGTGTACCTCGTTCAATCCAGCGGTCGGGAAATTTTTCATTAAATAATCAATAATTTACAATGTTAGTAGTATGCGCTTTTGCTGCATAGTGTTGGTGAAACATTGACCGTTGATTATCTAGAGGGATGTCCTCTTAGTATATCTGTCTGTTTGTTTTTCAAAAACTCCGCATACATTTTGCTATTAAGTTCTTACGGCAAGATTAATATTTATGCGGAGATAGATCTCACCCAGCCAAACAAAAAATTGTATGGCAGGTATATGGGCAAACTCAACTGTTTGGTAGTTACAGGGTCATTCAGAAATGTACAATTTCATGGTATGCACATCACTATTTTATTTTTATCTTGTGATCTACTCAACAGAGCGACATCAAAGAAACGTCAAAAATCTACTATCCCTTTCCAAAATTGTCAACAATGTTGATCTAACATCTACCATTGGAGGTACAATCACTTTCAAAAGCGGAAAAATGTTTTGCGATTACCTAAAATTCAGCATTTTCCGAAATTCATGTAATTAATACACGTGTTTTGTATTTTTACTAAATCACCCCCCCCCCCCTTATTACCTTTCCAAAAAGGTCCAACATGTCCAGGTAGAGAAAGGATGTTGAAATTTATACGTAGAAAACCTGTTTTCGATGTGGGCAAATCCTAGGGGACAACCCTTTGATGCGTTAGCATGGTCTTGGCCGGAAGGGAATTAGGGTAAGGGAAGTGAGGAAACTTGAGTCTTGTTTGCATTGCTGAGAGCTAGACAACAGCCCAGAGACGGAATATTATAAAAATTTTAACAAATGAAACTCAAACGAACTCTAAAATGCTTTCTTTTGAATTCGAAACTTATTACAATTAATCTTAGTATGTTACAAAATTGTTCCAAATGTACTCAACCACTTTCGATGCATGCCAGTAACCTTCTTGTAAAGAGGGATCTTTAAGGTGTATTGTAGCCAGCCTTTCCCGTATTTTCGTCGCTGCCATCACAATTCTGCTAACAAATTCGTTTCTTTTGTTAACTGGGCTTCATTTCCCATAATAAAAAGTTCAATGAGATAAAAATTGAAGATCTAGCAGGCTATGGTGCACCTCGCCAAGCCAGCTGTCAGGAAATTTTAATTCAGTATTCGCTTTACAATGTTGGCAGTATGCGCTGGTACTGGTAAAGCATTGTCCTAAGATTTCCCGTAGGGATGTCCGTTAGTAATGTGGCAGTGTATTCTCCAAAAAGTCCGCATAAATTAGACTGTTAAGCACTTACGGCAAAATGAATATTCCTATTGAATGGTGTCGATGATACCAGCCCGAACATTGGCCCAGAATTTGGGGTCGATAAAGGTCCCCCGTCCTAACTTAGCGATGAATAACCCTTCAAACTTAAACTGACACTCCTAGTCGTCTTGCGACTCGTCTCTTGTTCGGGAGGGTTTTGCCTGACGAGGGTGGCTATTTACTGCTGGACGTCGGCAGAATCTTCCGATTGTTTCAGATCGCCGATTCCCAGCTGTTTGAAGTTGCACTTCCGGTTTCTCCTAACCATCGGAAATTCCGCAAAAATACCCCTCGAAAAATGCACGTCGATTAGGGAATCTTCTTCGTTTTCGTACACTTCACCTTAAATGTAAATTATATCCGCGTTTCCTCAAAAGTAAATTCTCCCATTAGTAAACACATATATAGTGGTACAGCCACTGGTGTATGTATTAAGGAAAAGACTCTTAACACAGAAACTTTTTATCAGCCCAAGAAAGGTTGTATACTATCGCCAATACGACTTGCAGCTTTTCATTCTTTAAATTTTTTTTGTTTTCTTTTCACCCAGCAATTTATGTTAATTAAGTCGGAGAAATAAATGATAAACTGTCGGTCTACAAATCCAGTGGTCCTAGGTTCGAACCCCACCAACGGCGAGCCATGGTTGTTTTTCGCCCCATGCCCCATAAACTGTGACGGGAACAAAAGAAATAAAAACAGATCTCTACTTAATTTAAGTCGATGGTGTGCAATATTCCTTGAAAATTGTGCAATATGCTCCGTTATGTATAATAAGTATCTCGCTGTCGCGGTATATTCTCGTATTCTTATTTCTCCTCTCCACACGAATCTTCTTGATGATGAAATGTTATAGCATATAATGATATTATAGAGGTGCTCCATCTGCATCTTTGTTGTGCAGTCTACTTACATATAGGAACCCTTCCATATGAGATATTCATATCGGTTTTATGGTAATCTGAGGATTTTGCATATCATTTATTTCTTAGACAAATTGTGATTCGTAAAGTCTAATCGTTATTAGTAAATTTTATTGTAAAGGAATAGCTTTCGGGTTATTACTAAAACGTATCTCTCTAAATTATCATAAGTAAACACATTAAAATCTGATTACTCCTGAATATGACATTGTTCTGGTAATGTGTATTAACTCATAACAAATACGACAGACATACATATCTAAATCAAGTTCCGGCATTATTCATTATTCACCATGCCTACGCAAATAAGGCGAGCGCCGCGTGTATATCACTTTGTAATTGGTTGTCAATCTCGACAGCAAAGCAATTGATTACCGGAGTCGGGCAGATCGCTTACACACGTTTGCACATGGCTTTGTATGCTTCAGTTATCTTCGCAAGCCAGCTAATCTGTAATAAAAGAGCTTTTAATATTCCTCCCCCTTTGAGGTGCACACAGTTCATGTATTATCGAATCGTGTTTAAGGTGTGAATGAATTATGCGCGAGAATGAGTTTGTTATCTTATTTCATGTCGTCATTATATTGAATATCAAAAGAATTAAGTTCCCACGATAATTAACCCAATTTATTATCATAGCACACTCCTGAATTCAAATTTATGTAATGTCTTAGTACTTGCGGCAATGTCGCTTTATTTAGGCTGAACACACTCGATTATTTCGAAAAGCGATTAAAACTTAATTAACTAAAATTCACGTTCTGCCTTCATAATATTCTAAGAGCATCTTAGTCCATTATATCTTAGGAACGTGTCAACAATAAATGTTTCTCTATACACTGAACTAAATAAAACTTTAAATCTCTTTCCTTCCTCCTCTTAAAACCCAAATGCTATAATCAAGACACAAAGCATACTTGGGTCAAGAAATGTCAAGTTACCTAAAACAAAAGTTTTCTGAGCTCGTTAGTAAACTCAATCCTCCTAGTGTCAAGTGTATTTCGGTGTTTCCTGCAGATTACCCGGATGAATACGAATTTCTCATATAACGTCACATTGTATTAGCTAAGGACACGTATCACCCATATGTGAGTATTTTAGATGATATCTCGAGCCAATAAAATCTTTATCATGTCTTGCCATCTATCAATTTCTCGGGAATCATATGTGCCACCAACACGTCATTGTGAGGGATTATTTCCTCTTCGAGGACAGTATACTGACTGTATTCATTACAGATTAATGGAGTTAGCATTGATTTAAAAGCAGAGAAGGACGGAAGCGGGGATAATTCTTTTATTGTTTCCGTACATTTTAAAAAAGATATCCGTTCGCTTTTAAAGTGTTCGGAAATTGATGCAATTGGAAATATACATAATAAATACACGTAGTTTATAAAATAAAGTTATTAATGTTTCGTTGGAGCTTCGTTGAGGAATCAGTTGCTTGGAATTTTAAGTCTTTTATTCTTACTGGAAAGCGGATTTAACTTTTACCATTATCAGAAGATATTGAATGGAACGCTGCGTTGAATTTGGAAATATATTCCATAATCATTTCGGGAACCTATGGTTGAAGGTGGTTTGTGAACTACCAGATATTACTTTTAATTGTCGGACTTATTTTAGCGTTGTCTATTGGTAGTAAAGAATAACCATTGTTCGCGTCCGGCGCAATTTGTATCTGTGAATCTCATGATGAAAAGTTTTCAGCTCTATGCTCCGACATTATCAAAAACTAAGCGGCCAAATAAAACTTCTCGTTATTTTCTATAATATCTTTCTTTCGAAGATTCCAAAGCTTAGCAGATTTGCTCTTGTAAGAAAAGAAAGAAAGAATTAGGGTTAACGGGTCGAGTGAATGAGATGACGCATAGCGGACAATTTTGAAATAGGCTCATGTAATTCATAACTATCTAATAATTTAACTAGTGTTTTTACTCTTTGGGTTATTTTGAGGCGGCGGATTTATTATAAATTATATGAGTTTCGCTGGCTCCGACACCGTTCTGTAGCCGGAGGTAATTCTAAGGGCTTCTCTTCTCTGTACTGCCGCCATCCGTATCCTGTACTTTTCGACCTTCAGCGCATCAGCCCAGATCTCTCATCCATACAGTAGGAACGAGTGCGTGATCGACATAAGCAGTCGCCTCTTACTCGCTAATGGGCCTCCCACGTTAGCCATGAGCCTGCTCAACTGGGTTGTGGTCTGCGTTGCCCTGTCTGCCGCATGCCTAATGTGTTCCCAAAAGGTGAGTTTGGAGTTCAGCCTTATTCCCAGATATTTAACTGCCTGGTTCGTCAGGATGTCCTCATCCCCCAGTCGCACTTCCCTAATCGTAGGGATCCGCTTTCTAGTGAGTAGGACAATCTCTGTCTTCTGGTTGGCTTCACTTAGGCCATGTTCTTCCATCCAGGTGGTCACCCGTCGCATTACCTAATTCAGTCTAAGCTGCGCGGCGTCGACGACTCGTGACGCTATTACTGTGGCGATGCCATCCGCGTAACCCACCAAAAAGGTGTCTTCTGGCATGTCCATGCGCAGTATATCATCGTACGCTATATTTCACAGCTTTGGGCCTAGAATCGACCCTTGCGCGGCTCCTGCTGTGATTTTCTTCCTGCCTGGTCCTTCTGTGGTGAACGCTACTTTACGATAAGTAGGATGCTTATTAAAAAATTTTCTCGAGCTCTTTGAAACTTACCTCTATTTCGAAGACTTCTGATTAACTTTTTTGCAAGTTAATGGAAGTTATCATGAAATTTTCTCGAGGTCTTTGAAACTTACCTCTATTTCGAAGACTTCTGATTAACTTTTTTGCAAGTTAATGGAAGTTATCATGATTTAGCCAAAATTCAAAATTATGTCGAAAATGGAAAAGTTCTTTTATTTTTTGAATATAGGTCTTTACGCGACCCGAGTTATAAAGATAAGACTGATTGAGAACAAAATTGTTCCGACCTACTTAGAGAACGTTTACAACAATAATCAAGAACAAAAGAACAAATTTAATAATCTTAACAAATGTAGTATGGTCTTGGTATAGTAGTTGTGTTGCCCCCATAACATCAACAAGGCTCGAGTTGCATTTAATACTCTTGCTAAGTTATAGTGCAATAATAACATCTACGGGCACACAAATCTCCAGATCTTTAAAGCGAAAGGACCCAAGGAAGATGGTGAATTGAACAACCGCACAAAGCAACCGTAGAAAAGTAGAAGGGTACAAAGATTTCAAAGTCGAGGCAGGCGTTGAAGCATTAGTGCAGAACTGGATTGGTGGTGTAGTAAACGCTCCCCACATGGGGTTATGGGACCAAGAAAGAGAACTTGATTATTGTTGCGTTTGATTAGTAGGTAAAAATATTTTCTTGAAGTTTGAATTGGCCATTTTTCAGAACAAATCGGAATGTTTTGACGTATTTTCGTTACTCCAAAATGTGAGTTTTAATAAAATCTTCATTCCAGCGAAAGAGGATTTTTTCATGGTTTTCCTAACATCTTTTACTACGACTTTTTAAGAAAAAATCAATAAACTTTTTTCGATTTACCTATAGTCCCTCATACACTATGATACATTTAGTTCTCACTTCCGTCGTTGCAAATTGTCGGAAGAGCAATATTGAAATTTTTCTGTAAGTCCTTCCGCCGTCTTCTACCTTTACCAGGAAAATGAAAATATTGCAGAACAGCTCCACATGCAGCGCTCTTATTTTAGCTATACCTATTTCTATAACCACAGCTTCCATTTTTCACTTAAAACGGAAATAGTTGATTAAAGTTTACACATTGTTGCCGGTTCGATGAGCAAAAGTGTCCTGGAAAATGCTTCTTTGAACAATGTGTATGCATCAACATGTTCACTTGTCCAGAAACACAAAAAAAAAGTAAATTCAACTTCCAGGTAAAGTAACTTAATATAGCGTAAAGTCAAGAGTGCCACTTAAACTCCCAAAGGGTGGTTCACCTTCGGCATCGAGAGTGATTCCAAGCACTAGTAGCTTTTAATTATCACCACTAGATCTGAAGGAGAACAGCAGGGCTAGTCTTGAAATAGATTGGTCCGCAGTTGGACGCCGTCCTTTTAAACGAGAACGTTTCGCATCCATTCGCTTTTCGCTACTCAATTTATTTTCAATTTTCCAACCCGTTAATTGTATAAAAGACGTGTACGTTGATTTTCGTGAAATTAAAGTGCAAATCATAGCAAGTTTTACGATTGGCTTTTCCTTCTTATATCCATCCCAAAGCCAGGACTACTGTGAATAACAAAGAAAGTGTAATTTACGAAATTGCTTTTGATCCATCGTTTTATTCTGTTGTTCTGCCAAAAGTAATACCTTTACTTTGGTGATAGTGTCTGCCCTTTAGCTTCAGCGATATTTCATTAGGCGCGAGACTGCATTTGTTCGGTTAAATCATCTAGGATTAGACCTATGTAGGCCAAATTTTTTCGCGTTTACATTAACAGCAAGAAACGAAATACAAAAACAGCACTAGAATAGCTCCAACATCTGACAAGTCAGTGTTTCCCTTAGCCAACACATTTTCATGTGAATGCCGTGAAAAATAAATATTTTGTGATTAAAGGTGTGGTGCTTTTTCACGGGAAATTAGTGTGGTAATTAGAAAAACGCTTAGTAATTTGACAACGTGAACGCCATTGTAAGCTTCGCACGTACATTCCTATGACATAAACGCAAAGTGTAAATTTAAAGTTTAGTGAATTTAATTTGACGTATATCAGTTGATTTACTGCCAATTGAAATAGTTAACGTAAAAGTATCTTACGTCTATTATAAAATTTTAAATTCCTTAAGGGGATTTTGCGAAAAAAGTTTGTTCGGTTCTGTAGAAAAAAGTGAAAAATACTCGTTTTTTCGAGTTAAGTTGTGTCGTGAAAGAAACTAAATAGTTTTTAGAAATAAATTATACCCAGCCTATGGTAGATCAATGATCAACATTCGTCTCTATAAGCTTCTGGATCACATGATGTACCTATTTGTTCATCAGATTTTGTTTTACACTGCAACTAAACACTTTTTCATATTCATTCAAAATTTCAAAGTACTTGTCCTGCAAGTTCTTGTGCAATATGAATAATGGTTAACGATTTTTAAGTTAGTGAAATGAACGGAAGTTTCATGGCTTTAAAATCTTTTCATCCATAACTCTTCCTGAAAAGGGCATATGCTTGTTGTGCACAAGGTCGCGTCCTGCACACAACAACGGTTGCATAGTATAGTACGATTACAATGGTATTAGGTTAAACTAGGTAATACTGTTCTTTAGATATATCCAGTTTCTCTAAGAACTTTTAGCGTAGATCTGAATTCTAATTCAGTTCTCTAGCAAAATGATGTAGTCCTAAACGAAAAACATAGCACATGACAAAATGAGTCAATCTCTTTTAGGTTTTTACAGCACGTATAATTTCAACTATAGTTTGGGATCGTGCTGGATTTCTCTTTTCGGTCCTCCTGAAAATAAGAAGTAATTTAGTTCTGTTGTATTTAGGCCATAGTTGCCTTGCAGTATAACACGTATTCAAATATATCCAATTTATTTATTTTTTATCGATGTAATCATCGTATATTTGCCTTAAGAGCGTCGATCTAAATTTCTTCATTGCCTGGAATAATTCCAATTTCAGGCACCCAGCATAGGGTCTCGTTGTGACATCTGGTAATCTTTTCCACGCTATGTTTGCAATTTTGCTTCATCCCCGCCTCAATCACCTTAATGTCCTTATGACGGAATATCCGCTTTTGCCTATATACGATATAACGCCTGAAAATACTATACATATTTGTTCGGCAATCTGCAGTGCAATTTGATGCAGAAACCACTTCCCTCTGCACCTGCATTTGGTTCAGACCAATCCAATATGCATATGATGAGTTCGGATTCTTTTACAACCTTTCTATCCAATTTAGCACTTGCCAGCTGCTTCGCATCAGGGCCGCCGACAGGGGGGGGGGGGCGAAGGGGGTAAACCCCCCGGGCCCGGGCTTTCAAAGGGGCCCCGTCATCTAAGTCATCAACAGAAAATTTTTCCATTTCAATTATTTATATAAAAAAATGCTTCACGATCGAAAAAGTGTACTATACTAGACAGATTTTAAACTGAAAGTCAATCATTCGATTGTATATGGGCCCGTAAACGCTAAGTGCTGGGCCAGAAATTCGTTTCGCGGGGGACCCGTATGTAGTACCCCCCGGGCCCGAATTTTGTCTCTCGCATTAAGCTGCTACTGAGTTTTACACTTGGGATATGGTAACCCATGTCTATTCTGTTGGTAGATAAATACTTGCACGATGTATGGCGGACTACGTAGTCTTTGGTTTTCTGCATCATTTACTCCACAATTCACAAGGCTAAAGTTGATTAAGTCTCTGCTAATTCCACTGATAATGTTTGGGGTGGAGATTTATGGTTGTTTGGATGCTGAATCTTCCC
Organism: Leptarthrus brevirostris; assembly: GCA_964036015.1. Taxonomy (NCBI): domain Eukaryota; kingdom Metazoa; phylum Arthropoda; class Insecta; order Diptera; family Asilidae; genus Leptarthrus; species Leptarthrus brevirostris. The sequence continues at coordinate 40,633,458 of OZ038372.1, forward strand.
GCAAACTTAATGTAGCATTCAATTCCTGTGTACGATACGTATATAAATTACGTCGTTACGATCACGTGTCCTCTTTTTCTAGTACGCTTTTGGGTTGTAGTTTAAACCAATTCATTAAATATCGTATAGTGGTTTTCCTTCGTAATTTGATGACGTCTGGGCGGCCGGAGTATCTCTTTAGCAAGCTTTCTTTTGCAACCTCGTCAAGGACAAGATCACTAATTCTACCTAGATTTACGGTCTTGCAGTCGAAAAGATCATTCTTTGTTCATGCGATCAGACTTTGGAACTCTCTGCCCTCGGATTTGAGACGCACAGCTGCAATGACTACTTTCAAAAGTAAAGCCTTAGAGCACTTCAAAACCAACTAAATTTTTCTGAACTAAAATACTCCTTTGTTTTCCGCGGTTTTCAATTTCTTTCTTTTTTTTTTTCTCTCTTCTCTTTGTCGATGGCAGTTTAGAAGGAGAAATTTAAGTTATTTCAACAGAACAGTTCCTTAGTTAGCATTTTTTGTAACAAATTTATTTTTCAGTCTTTCCTTTTTATTACATCTTTTGTAAAGTTAATGGATTTTTGAATTTGATTTTTTGTACATTTTAAATATAAGTTTTGTCAACTTAAATGAACTGAAATAAAATAGTATTGAATTGAATTGAATTGATATCATAGAAAGCAACTGTAAACCCCTTCTCCAATGTGTCAGTGAATACATCCATCACCAGTAATGCTGTACTGTTTCTCTGCATACGGTTTTCTTCACTGTTGAGTCGCCTATGCTCTAGTTTACCTTTCCGATTAGGAGTCAGTCATATAGACCACTCGTTTATTCCTAACTCTCTCAGTTTTACAGCTTTTTTTGAAATATAGCCGTCCTGCCTTACCCTTCATATGCGCACATTTAGCAACCTCTCAAGTACCTTAAGCATAAAGGAGGAAAGGGTCATTGGTCTTTAATCCTTCACTGTTACACTTCCGCTTCATTTTGCTAACTTCCGGAGTAAAAGGCTCTTTTTGCTTATCCTAGTCAGATATATGTATAACTCGTACCTTGGTACGAGCCGTTTTAAACTTAAGGGCATCAAACGAGTTTGCTGTCAATTTTGTTTATCTGCCTTTGACTATATATTTTATAAGGTCGCAATTAGAATCAATGTACGAGCGTTCAAGAGAATCTGCATCATTCTCGGTTCCGAATTTGATTTTGAAATGAACTTTTTTTCTAGACTGTGTTAAGTCAAAACCGTGTAAAAACAGAACTGGATGTACTCTAAAATCCTTTTTGTACTCTAATAAAACGGGCTTAGTAGACTGGTCTTTCGAAGCGCTCTCCGACGTCTGCAGACTTTTACGTTCACCAACATAAAGGCTCCCACTATAGAGCAGGCTCCAACAACTGCCTCCAAGAGAATCTTCCTATAGTCTTATCACTTTCATAAGCGATCCACTGAATACCTCCGAGGGTTTTTCCCAATTCACTTTGCAAGTATGCCAAGTAGTAGTACCTGCTTTGACATTGCCCAGCTATATACTGCAAAGACATTAAAACCATTAAAGCTTGCGATGGGGATTATGTCCAACACTTCTCTATACGTGTTACCTCAAATAGTTTGGAATTGATGTCTCGCATCTCTGTCGACGCTACATTCTTTTCAGTCATTCCGAAGCCATTTATCATTTCTGCTTCACCGCCTCTATCTTTTCGACTACCAGATTCTGAGAGTTGTAATTAGAAAGCATTAGTTCAGGTATAAAACGCAGGTTGTTATCTTCCCTGTTGCTTGCAGGTTGTTATCTTCCCTGTTGTTTGATTATTAAGTAGTCTTGAACCCTGGTTCCTAGTTTAAGGCGCCAGCTTCCCTACAGCTATGTAGCCAGCGGAAAGGCTACCGAGGATATACTTTTTCTAAACACGCAAGTACGACGTAATCCGGAGACGAAGTTTGATCAATTAGTTGAGCGCTACGACCACCATGCCATGGTAACCGGGTTCGAGACCAGGTCTCCTCGTGGGGTTTTAAAATTGAATTAAAAAATTCGCTCCGTCTCTGGGCTGTTGTCTAGCTTGCAGCAATGAAAAAACAAAACTTTCCAGTTCCCTCACTCCCCTTAGTCTATTTCTCTTCCGGCCAAAGCCATGCTAACGCATCAAAAGGCTGTCTCCCTAAGCCCTGGCCACATCGTAAAAAAATCCTCCCCGTGTCCGTCAAAATCGACTCGTGGTGCCGAGGTGCTCAATAAAGGCGGTCCCTAATGGAACTTTCGAGGTCTCTTGGGTGGTTGTGGTTTTTAAGGGGGCACCGCCCTTTTCAAATTTTCCTTAGTTACAAAATCCATATGATTCCTACAAGAAGCGAACAAAAATCCACATTACGCAGGAAGGCTCTAATTAAAACTGGAGGTCCCCGGAGCGATATTATCTCTACGACTAAGCTCCTTCCGCGACGCACGTCTTTTTTCTTAACTTGATTTGGTTCAGACTTTACAATGGCAATGAACTCATTCCTATCACACAAGCGTCTAGGAGATGCCAGGATATGTCCTGTTATAATATAGAAAATTATTAACAAACTAATAACGGCTTGTCTGAGACAAGGGTCACTTTAATGCCCAGACTAAAAAATTGTCACCCTATTAAGCTAATAAATCTTCCGGTGAAAAACTTAAAAACTTGATGAAAAATAAACAGATATGTTATTAAAAACTTACTTTTATATGGTAGAAAACATATCTATTAAAAAAAAGTAACTAAATCAGCCCTACATAAAAATACCGTAAACTTGAAAAAGTACGGTTCGATAAGTAGTTCGTTAGGGTGTCTTTATGGAACTTATGAAGTATTTTATAATGAACAATGTTGATATACCCCTCGTATGGATAACATGCTCCGAAATTGCATTGCATCTGCTACTATTGGCAACTTTGAAGTCTAAAGAAAAATAGAACATTGAAAAAACGGGGATATCCCTTCCACGCATTTGTGGGGCCTGGTGATGATTTAATCATAGAGTTGACTAAGCTTGGTTTATACATGGTTGGGTACGCAAACGACTTTGTTGTCCTCATCACGGGAATATTATTAAACACGCTTGCAAGTTAAAGCAGACAGATCTTAACGTGGCGGCAAAATGCTGCAGAGAAAGGAATTTATCCATAAATCCACATTAATATTCCTCTTCATAATGAAAAGAGAGTTCGAAGTCACAAAACTTTATTATTTTTAAAAGAACTAAGGCGATAGTGTGAAATATTTAAATGTTATACTGAAAACGGGACTACTTTAAAGGGCAGACGATAACAATTTCATAAAAACCATTACGCCTTTCTGATATTGCAGATCGACTTTTGACTTGACATATTATTATGCTAGATATATATTTATGCTAGATATACACCTCCATAATCAAACCTAATCTCTGCTATAATGCCATTATCTGGTGGACAAGACGTCTACTAGCAATAACCTTTTAAAAATTTAAGGAAGACATGTTTAGGGTTTATACTCCAGAAAGGGAATTTTAAGAAATACATTCCTGGTGCGGTAATCAGTATATTAGCACCAAATTATATTTCTTTAGAATTTATTACTATTAGTGTTATATTATCAATTGCTTATACTTATTATAAGCATGCATATAACTACTTCGCCTAGTTATATTTCCGCTTAACTGGAATCTGGTATCTAGCCTTCTTCGTGATGGAATATCATGAGCATTGTCCTCGGTTCAAAACTCGATTTCACCATGCTATCGAACGATTATTTTTATTCAAACGATATAATATGACTGTCGCAATCATATAAATATTTACAATTCGTGAAGAAAAGTATAGTGTACTTGTACTATCTTACTGGGCATATAGAGTAATAAATTATCTCGATGTGTGTTATAAATAGTTGTCAAATAGTTCATTTCTTATAAAATTTCTCTCAGTGCAGTCTTAACAAGCAACTATACTATTATAGTAAACAGCACACCATGCATTCGTGCGATCTACATAAACGATAAATTACTTCTAAGACGAGTTCCGTCGTTACATCACGAAAGATTTGATTATTTTGGAATTCTTCAAAAAGGGAAACAAAAAAAACTCTGACCTAAGCAGAGTTGTAAGCTGAAACGTGAGTTTGGTTAGGCAAACTAAACGCCCCTTAAGCAAGCGCAATTTGCCCTCAAGTCCTGAGTAGAAATCCAACTTTTACTTCGTCGACATTTTAAAGCTAACTGAAAAATGTTTTAGTGCATATACTTACTTACACCATCAAAATTAGTTAATAGTAGCCAAAGTTCGCGCCTGGCGAATGCAAACAGTTTGCCTCAGTTCATTGTTATTCGCTGTCTTTAAGGTGCGTACAGATCACTGACTTATAACTATAGACGGACTATATACTATGTATATCATTTGAGACATCTTTTATGAACAGTTGTGAAAGACTTTTTGCATTTTTATTTTCAGTATTTTGCTAATACTGTCTAGAAAAAAAACCATTAATGTCTCTCTAATTCCCGCAACCCCTTGCGGCATGGGGTGGGACAAATACTTTACCTGATTCAAGACAACGGTTGGAAATGGATCTACAATTTCGAGCGGATTCCGAACCACCGACCAAAAAAAGTTGGTGACTGAGTGGTAACGTAGTCAGTATCAGTCAGAAAGGGCGGCAAGGATCTTATCTACTATCACGCCAAAATCTACCTAAGGGTAGCGGCATAGGAATTTATATAGACAGTCAAGCAGCAATTAAGCCGCTGGACTCTAACATAATAAGGATATAGGAAAATGATGCATCTGGCAGGCTTGCAAAGGAAGGTTCTCAACTGAACGCTTTCTATATAGACAGCTTGCTAACGAAGGATGGAACAATCTGACAGCATGCTGTGGTCAGCTTGGGACATTAAGAAAACTGTTTTCCTTATTACTTGCCACTGTCTCTTTGGTAGACACGCAGAACGCTTACGCATCCCCACCAAAGATTTTGTAGAAGTTGTCTGGACGAGAAAGACGTAAAGAGCGTTCAGCATTTACTCTGTGACTTGCCGGGCGCGTACTTCTTCAGAGGGCTGAACGATGTTGCTAAGATAGGGCTGGAAGCAGCTTCACAGGTTTAATAACAGTTGTGGCTGGTTCTAAATAAAGCCTATACAAAATTCAGGGACGGTCCCGCGGATGTGGTGACAAAGCCGTCCTTTCTTAGATTTATGTGAGGCTGATCGACTTTCCGACACCATACCTATATATGTAGTCTGCCTGTGGCACTATTCAATCAATGATCTGTAACTATCGTAGAGTCGTATCGAAAATCCGTTTCAGTTATTCACTGACTTCAAAAACCATCAAATTCTAACTAGTTAAATTTGTTTTACAATCATTTACATTTGCACTCTGTAATATTTAAAGCATATAAAATAGTTTTTTAAAAAAAGTAAAACCGACTTCACAAAAAGCGCTAAACAGCATAAAATTATTTTTAATTTTATATCTATTACGACATTTTGAAGTCGGTGCAAATCAAACAAACCAAACAACTACAACAAAAGTATTTAATCGTCATTTCTTATGATCCCGTGAGCTGAAACGTTCAGGTTGTAATATGTATTATTTTCAATTGTGGTTCTGTAGTTGTTTTATTTGTTTAATTTGCACCGACTTCAGAATTTCGTAAAATACAATTAAAAACTATTTTATGCTTTTTAGCGCTTTTTTTGAAGTCGGTTCAACTTTTTTTTAAAAACTATTTTATTTTTCAGTTTTTAGTGTCTTCTGCTCTATACAACGACGAAAGAACCATCCAAATCGGTCCACGCGTTAAAAAGTTAGGTTTAACCCCCTAACCCACCTCCATCCCACTAATATTTTTTTCTCATGATATCAATCAAGGAACATACTCTAACGAACAGAAAGGGAATCATCGAAATCGGTCCACGCGTTACAAAGTTACTACCTCTTCCCCTCCCGCACCACCACCATAGGACCAAATTATTCTCCTATTAACTTAGCAATGGGGGATCACACTCTATTCAACAGCAAAAGAACCATCTAAATCGGTCCACACGTTAAAAAGTTAGGTTCAACCCTTACCCCCTCAATCCCACTAAATCCCGTGGTATTAATCAAGGAACATACTCTACCGAACTGAAAAAAAAAATCACTGAAATCGGTCTACGCGTTACAAAGTTACTACATCCCCCCCCCCCCCCCTCACCCCTCTTTCCGCCACCAGCACCATAGGACCAAATTATTCTCCTATTAGCTTAGCAATGGGGGATCACACTCTATACAACAGCAAGAGAATCATCCAAATCGAATCAATCCAAAAATTTATTTGACGTGGTACCAATCGGTGAACATACTCTACCCAACAAAAAAAGAATTATCAAAATCGGTCACGCGTTACGAAGTTATGCCCGGTCAGACATAAAAAAAATAAAAAAATAAAAAATACACGTCGAACTTAGAACCTCTTTGTTTTTGGGAAGTCGGTTAAAAAACGACAAAATTCTTTTTTCCACAACTAATAAGCAACAAAGTAAGAGCAAATTTTAAGCCTATATTAATTTCGCTAACTTTGTTAATACGTTTTTGAGTAGCTCGAGAGCTATTAGCAAACAACTGAGAGACTAGGGATCACGAGGAGCTGGTGTTCGGTTTAATTGTTGACTGAAGGTCTCTACATGAGCAAAATCTGTAACGATCACGTCGAGAGCAACGGAGAATTGTAGTAAATACTTAGTACCTGATGTATACCTCAAACTCTTGAATTGTTCACGTATAGCTTTTTCGAACTCCTTGTGAACACTCGATTTTGGTTTGTACGCACCTTCAAGTACACATCAAGTTCTTCAGTTGTTCGCTAACATTGTGCGAATAACTTGCGCGCATTGACGTTTTGTAGAGAGTAGAGTAGAGAGTAGAGTAGAGAGTTTTGTAGAGTATCTTAAGATTACCAGCAAAATTTTAAAATGAAAATGAAATAATATTTATACAAAGTATCAGAAATGGTTTGATACATTCTTGTTGGAGAGTATTAATATCTTTTCAGGCAACGACATGTGATCATAAAAATTAGACCGAATCGACTGTTCGTGTGAAAAACATAATCCGTTTATGAAAAATATTCAGAAATTAATTCTACTAAATTGTTATAATTTTGTGTGACTCAGCCAAGCTATTGAAATTAAAATATTTTTTATATCATGTTATTAATTAAGTGATAGCCACCCACATGTTTTTTACAGAAACTAATTAAGCGACACCCCCGTTATTTTAGAAAAATTTTAATGTAAGAATTAATTAAACCTTCTAATTATTAACTACTGCAAAAAAATTATTACGTAATACGATTTAACTTTTTAACTTGTGTACTCAAAGATCAAACAGATGTTCATTGCAAAACACTTCTCAGCTTTTCGATCATGACCTACCCCAGGTCAGTTTGTTTCACTATATCAATTCTCCTATCACCCACCAATGCAGTTACGTATGTCCAAAAAAAGCAATATCGGTCAATATGGAATATTTTAATTAAGCTAGTCTGGAATTGAAACGTTTTGCAATGAATCTAAGCGCGCAATTAGTTCTCCTCCCACAACAAGAGCGTTTCGAATGGCAGTTTAATTCACTGTCAAGACAAAGTTCTGCTAAGAGCATTTGCCTTAAACCAGTCGCTAAACTGTTTTCAATTGGTGCCTTCGCGCTAAAAACTCAACCAACGACCGCTTTTTAGAATGTCGTCAACAACTTAACTCGAAAGAAACGTAGAATTTTAAATCGGTCTTCATTTACCGTGCAGAGTTTGCGAAAACTTTACAGCACTTAATCTAAAGAAACAAGAAGTGTTTAGACACACAAATCCGGTTGTCCGGTGTGGTAAAAGTGAGTGCAAGAAGTGCATTGAAAAAAAAAACTTTTTTGAAAGCTTCATTTCTGCAACGTATAAAGGGCAGCTTAGATGAGAGCATATACAGCAAACAAGATGAACTCAAAAGATGCAGATTTACTTAGTACTGGTAAGCATCTGTTCGTTTGTGAATTATAAAATGTTTGTGAGTAGTTCAGTTATTACAAGAAATTTCAGAAGCACCATACATTTGTAGCTGTCAAGATTTTTTACTTTATTGTTAGTGTTTTATGTGTTATGATTAGGGAAAACAAGAAAAGTTGTTTTCGCTAAGTTAAAGTTTGTACATAGTAAGTAGCACGCGATACTTATAGGAATATGCACAAAGTGGTTACTAGTGATTCCAGCGAGCCTTTTTGCACACACCTTCCTTACTGCTTCTAAAGAATGCGATAGACAAAGCAATAAATTATTAATATCAGTACACACATTGGTCTGATAATGTTACTAGTGACTGTTGAAATAAGAGCGTGTTGGGCACTGACATGATAAAGTTCCGCAGAGTTATTTCTAAGTTCTTCATAAACTACTTTTGCTGCAGCGTTTATAGTAATAACTAAAGGCTACATTCGGAAATTTTTTTCAGTTATTTTACATCAGTAGTTTAAAATTAGAAGGGAAAGCTTTGAAAACGATTGTGAAAGCAAATTCCTTGTAACTGAAGAGTTAAAATCAAAAGGTCCTTAAACATTTTTTGTTGCATTTAAGGAGACCTACCTAACTATCTGAAACCACAATTGAGGAAGGGAAAAAATTCGAGGCGGATAATTTTTTTTGGTTTTGGGTCATCAATCTACATCCGTATACCAAATATCATTTATTTATTTATTTAAGCTTAATACAAGCTATAACATAATAATAATACAAAAAATAAATACTAGCTATAACATAATACTAATACTACAAGCTATAATAAATGATAAGTCATAATAAGTGAATAGTATAAGCTACAATATGAGCTTTAATTATAGTAAATACAGGCTGGAAGGAATAAGAATTAAGAAAGGCGATCAAGATATAAGGCCTTGTGAAGGAATGATTTACTCAGATGGAAGTCAAAGGAGACAAGGTCGTTGACTTATCGTAGCATCCTGGTAAATGGTTCGCGTTGACCGTAGTTCGTGCGATGGTGGTCGAGTTGGAAAAGGGGAGTGGACCTACAGTTGCGGGGATTGGTGTAGATGGGTAAAGATTACAGAATTTAAGGGCAGTCTATGGCACCAGTTAATAACTGATAAATGAAGAGAATGTCGGAAACATCACGACGTTTACTTAGGGGTTGTAAGCCGATCAGTTTCAGACGGTTTTCATAAGGTGGAAGGTTGAATCTGTCTACCCACGGAAGATCACGTAGAGCGAAGCGAATGAACATACGCTGGACAGATTCAATCCTGTTAATGTGAGTAGTTTGTGTAGGTGACCATACCTGGCTGGCATATTCAAGGAGAAGTCTATTTAGGGAGATATAGAGAGATTTGGAAACATAAGGATTGGAGAACTCTCTAGACCAGCGCTTCACAAACGCTAGCGCGTGTTAATTATGCTGTCAATGTGGGAACGGAAATGGAGTTCGCTATCACAGATTATTCCTAGGTCATACGAAGAGGTAACGATAGGGACTGGTACGTCGGGTAACATGTAGACTCTCGCGGTGGTGGTAAGATGGACTGGCATTTGGATACATTGAGCTCAAGAAAGTTTTTCATGCACCATGTAGTGAACGAATCGAGGTCTTCTTGCAGGAGAAGAGAGTTGGTTGTGGACCATGTCATCAGCATATGTGGACAGCTCTGAGTGTTTGATGACACATTTAACATTATTTATTGTACCGAGGTGGCTTCCCTGAGGGACGCCGGAACGATCGACTATAGAGTTAGAAATGGATGAGCTGAAAAGAAAATTGTACTGACCGTTGTTGAGGTAGGTTTAAATCCTGGAGATGACTCGGGAGGGGGGGGGGGGGAGCCTAGGCGATCATGTTTGAACAAGATATCGTTATGGGAGATCTTGCCGAAGGCTTTACTAAAATCGGTGGTGATAGTATCAACATCTTTACCGTTTTCCAGGGCACATAGTGTTTCAGAGACGAAGTCGATAAAGTTGGTTGTTGTAGATCTACCTTTGAGGAAGCCATGCTGGGAGAAGGAGAAGATAAACTTACAGTGGAAGAACATGGAATCATTGGCCAATTTTTCGAATAGTTTAGGTATGGATAATAATTTAGCAATGGGTATGTAGTTGGACAAATCATTCTTGCAGCCTTTTTTGAAGATATGAATAATATACCAGTTTTTCCATAATTGAGGGAAAACCGAGAGGCGGAAAAGCAAAATAAGGGGTTGAACAAGATGCATGGCACACTTTTTCAGAACGATGGCTGGAATTCCATCTGGACCTGGGTGAAAGTCATCCTCAAGCCTGTTGATACTGACGGTGATTAGTTCGGGATCAGGGTCGAAAGATGTAAACCACGTTTAAGTGCATTTGTCCATGAATGAAAAGTAGTTAAGGTGAGGTTGTAGGGAATTGTCGCTGAAAGATTTACCGAAGAAGTGTGCAAAGATGTTGGCGATAACCTTAGGATCAGACGAAGAGGTATTCTCGAGCTTTAGGGTGGAGGGGTAACCATTGGATTTCTTCTTGGAATTAATAAAGTTATAAAAACGGTTGGGGTCGGATATGAGGCTTGTTTCCATCCGTTGGAGGTACTCATAGTAGAGGGCATCACAACGTTCAGAAAAAGAGGTATAATTAGATAACTAGGTAGGAAGACTAGTCAGACTCAGTCTGGGTTAGAAGAAAATTTTGCCAACGTTTATTTCTCCTGTTGCGGAGAGAGCGTAATTCTTTGTCGTACCATATGGGGGATGAGGAATAGTTTTTACGAGGAAGAAGAGGGATAGATTGTGTAAGACAAGCGTGTATTTCCGAAATAATTCCTCTAAAGCAACGTCAATTGGAAGATATTGAGGGATAGTGCCAATGTTAGAGTTGAGGAGCAAGTGATTTAATTTTTCAAAGTCGCCCTTACGAAAATTGAAGGAACGAGAAGACTCGGAGCTTGAAAGGTCATGAGCGTGTTCGTAGGAGAAAACAAGGAACAGGGGAGGATGGTGACGATCGACGGAGGAGAGGAGGTGGTTGCTTTCCGCGACAGCCGAGTTAACTAGGTCTGAAGAAAAGATTAATTCTAAGCCTGTCCAGGAAGTTCCTGACTCCGCTAACTTGAAAGAGACCAGAAACGGAGAGCTGATCGGTTAAAAAGGCTTCTTTGCCGGAAGAGGCGTGCAGGGGGACAACGTGAGAAAAAACCTCAGACAATGATCATTGAATACGGGGGAGGTTAAAGTCACCCAATAAAATAAATTTATCGGAAGCATTAGCGTTCTCAAGCAGGGTGTCGATCGCTTCAATTATGAGATCGTAGGCATCTAGAGGTTGAGAGGGGCGAATGTAACAACAAAGAATGTACAGGAGACTCTTATTTAGTAGTAATTTTATACATACAAATTCTGATATTGTAGAGTCGGAGGTCTTTAGCAGGGTGGCGTCATAACAGCCGTGAGCAGCTATGAGAACCCCGCGACCTGGAGGATCATTGGTGCCTACATAACCGTCAACACGGAATATGGTATAGTTTGGGGGGAATAGTTCGTTGTCGAGAATTCCTGGTGTTAGATTGGTTTCAGTTAAGGCAAAGATATCGTGCGGGAATTTGTGGGAGTTAAGGAAAATATTGGATGTTTTTGGGGAGAGGTGCTTCATCAGATGCATTTGGGGGGAAGTCAGAAAAAGAGATAGCAAGGGAGGGGGGTTAGGAGCGAAAGTAGTTTAAGGAGTCGTTGCGACTTTTTTGGAAATGGGAAATGCGGCGAAAACTGACGTACGCAGCATAGGTGGATAGATCTTCTGAAACCTTATTGGAAGGGATATTGAATGCTTCATGGTACTTAGTGAAAAGTTGGTGTAAGGCGGTTGGGTCTGTGGGCAGGCCTTCTTGATGTATACTTAACATGACGTTGGTGCTGATGTTACCGTCAGCACAGACGGAATTCGGTTTGTCGTGCAGATAAGCTAGAAATAGACGTGCGTTGTCATACATGCGGCGGTCCCGTAAACGGGACAAGAGGTATCGTCCATCGTTGGAATCAGCAGAACGCAAAGTCAATTTAACTGTAGGAGGGATTAGGGCATCGATATATGAGTTATGTTCGGATGAAGGAGTTTTGGTTAGCGGAATGGGCGGGTAAATCATCTTTTTAATAATTAAATGAGTGGATGAGAGACAAACAGACAGACGAATAGTTTCGTAGTTTCTACGGAACCATAAAGAAATATTATCTAAACTTTTGCAAAGTCCCATTTAATACACACCTTGAATTTTTTCAATAATACATAGTACGGTAAGTATCTTGGTATCATTACAGGACCTGAGAAATTTGACGCAATATTGATATTACTCATAAGGCAATATATTGCGAAAAATGCTAGGAAAAATTCCATTCCTGGCACTAAGTAAAAACTAAACTGAACTACTTTTTTTTTAATAATATTAATAATCTTTTATTAATTGCACTTATGAGGGGAAAAAGATCATACAAATGTGACAAAATATGGCTTGAGAGAGGAAAGTTCCGCTATCGCTAAAAATTTATGTATTTGTATACAATATTTTTTTTTTCCTTACAATTTATTAATTTGTTATTGATGAATTTAAGCAGTTTTACAAACGCTGCATAAGCTACATGACATTAATCATATAAACAAATTGCTGCACAAAAGCTGCAGTCCTCTGAGGTTTTAATTAATCCACGAATCTAGCACGCTGCTAGATGCTAGATATAGAAACTTTTCCTTCTCCAATGGTTTTCTATCAGATCGTTGCATAATCGTTGTGTAATAATTATAATAAATTTTAATTGTTAAAATATTTTCCATCAAAATATATCGTTCGTTTCCAATGTCATGTAAAGACCATAGCATCTTTGTTTTTTTCAAAAATCCTTAGTGTCAATCAGATTGTTAATTTTGAGATAGTTGGCGGGACTTCTAAAAAGGTGAAAATCTGTAGGTGAAAATTCTCCGGAATATGGATGATGTAAAAGAATTTTATATCCTAAATCATTCAGCTTTGAAATCGTCTTACTGGCAACATGAGGCCTGGCGTTACCGTGCAGAAGAATGAACTTATGGCTGTTATTAAGCGTAGGTTGTAAATGCCTTAGTTTTGCATGTATTTTCTTATTATAATAATATAATTTTCGACAAGGCGTGCACAAGCCCAGTACAGTCTCAGATCTTCCACGGAACTCTCTCTCTCTCTCTCTCTCTCTCTCTTTTGACTCCTTTGGATTCTACAGACGTCAATCGAAAGCGTATAATTGTATCATAAAACAATGACTTTTCTAGGATACTCTATATTATAGAGTCTATAAGCTTATCTATTTCTGTCAGTGTAGTGATAGATATATTCGCACGGTCCTGGTATCCTATGCATTGATATAACCAGCAAAATGCGATGCAATGCGTTGGCGCTTTGGCTTTCTATATAGTTGTACAAAATACGTCTCTCCACTCGACTTGATGCAAATTAAAAAACCGCACATCATTGAATACGTAGTTAAATAAAGCTACCAAGCTCATAGGTTACATAACAGATTTGACTGCCTAGAACAAAATCAAATCTTCTATTGTTATTTTCGCGGCTATTCTATGAACGAACTTGCTTACTTGATTTTTCGTCGATATATACCTACGCGCAACACCAGAGCTTCAAGCCTTAGTGTAAATTTCCATTTTATGTTTTTCCTGGCTAAGGTTATGCATCCTACAGCGTTCCTAGTTTTTACATCGTTGTGAAATTGAAGCAAAATTTGCAAAGGCAATTATAAATTAGTAAATGTGGCGTCATGAGAGGTTCTGTCAAAGGGAAGACCCTAATACCGGTTAATTCAAATGATGTTATGGACGACCACTAACATGTATATACGATCTTTTAAAGCTAACTTTATTAGAACGCAAGATCTGGGTGTGATCGACATGTTTGAATTATGCAATTCATTAAAAAACTAATAAAAATAATTATAATGAACTATTAGATAAATTTTTAAATTGTTTTAAACCCCTTAAGCCTCTTTGCCTTCGAACACATATAGGAAGACTATTTCAAACTTTGGCTCTGTAGATGAAAGAAAAAGAAAATTTGGTTGTGGGCAAAGCCCAGGGAACAAACCTATAATGCGCTAGAATGGCTTTTATCGGAAGGGAATCAGGGTAAGGGGAATACCGGACCATATCTTGTTTTTGTAGTGCTGCGAGGTAGATAACAACCCAAAGGCAGAGTGGATTTTTTAAATTTTTATTGTAAAAACTCACGGGGAAGACCGAGTCTCGAACCCAGTAACAGTTGGGTACATTGTGAAGGAAAAAAATTTAACCTAATCTTTGCTGATATCAGCACACAAACCATTGATTAAGCGTCATGACCCTATTTTGAACACCATGTAAAGATCTTACTTACATTCGAAGACTTTTCTCAAGATCCCCGAAATTTTATAGTACATCCAAATTTGATCTCCAGGGTAGTAATGTATGTACCTATAGGCAATGAATCAGGGTAGCAATTTGCTTATAGCGAAGGCCAGAAAATAGCGGTAGAAGAATGATAAATGTCCGACATTTCGTCGTTGCTTCAGGAAGTTGAAGCTCTAAGAGGTTGTGGCCCCATAAGTATATTAGTCAGAATATCGCCATTTATATTCACAAGGTCGGCAAGGTTCGAAGAAAAAATTAAGAACTTAAAATTGTGCTTTTTCATATTTGCAATCTTTTAGTAGGTTGTAGTAAAACATTGAAAAGTCGGTTCGTTCATTTATACTGAAGTTCAGTTTACATTCACCTCCATCGAATGTAGTCAAATGAGTGAAAAATAATTTTCGTCTAATTAGTGAAACAATGAAAAAGTTCCTTATCTATCGATTTTCGCTAAATATTCATTTCGTGTTCGCGCAAAGTGTGTTTGAAAAACAGTTCAGTTGGGTGTTAAGCACCTTTTGAGTTTATATAGCATTTACACTCGCAAAAACAATAGCTCCGTGAAGAATTTAATTAATTAAATTCCGTTGATTTTTAAAAATAGTTACGCGTTTTGCTGTTGATCAGTTAATTGATTAGTTAATTGATCAGTTTGTTAACTTTTACGTTGTTTTGTGTTTGTTTTAAACCAATATTTGGATAGGAGTCTGTACGGAGCCCTTAGGGGCTGATTCATCCTCTAGCAGGATGGAAGTGGATCTGAAAACGTTTCACGTGCAGTATTTGCAACCACGAATACGGCAAATCAAGAAGTAAGCGTACTCAAGAAATCCGAACTAGAAATAAGGTCAAATCTGGTCCCAAGTCTCGAGATTCCAGCCTGTAAAAAGGAGAGAATAAGCAGAATAAGAAAATGAAGACTTCGAACATGCTTGCAGATACAGCGGCGATGGAAATAGGTAACATGTTCTAGCTAGTGATGAAATGACGGATGTTCAGAAATTTTCATATTGAGCGAAATCGTGAAGAAAAAAACACAAGATGACATTTAGAAATTAGTTCGGCAACAGGGAAAACATCAACAGAAAATTCTAATATAAGTAAACCAAATTTAAGTAGTATTAGCAGTAATATTATAAAGAAAGAGAAAGTGCCTCCAATTGTAGTGTTTAAGCAGGAAGTTAATGACACGGTAAAGATGTTAAAAGATGTTTTAAAAATTCAAGAATTTAGGATTAAGCGATATAGTGTAAATAGGCATGCAATTTTGTTAGATAAGAAAGGAGATTTTGTAAGAACCAAGGAGGTTTTGAAAGCATTACACGTATTGTCCGAAAATTTATAAAGTGAATACAATTTTGTTAAAAGGTTTCGATCCGGAAAGTAATAGGTACTGAAGAAATTTTGGGTTAGTTAAACAATTTAAATAAAAATAATAAAAAATAGTGATTTAAAATTTATTAGTGTAAAACGTTTGGAAACTCCTATGAGTAGAGAGAAAAATTTTAAAGTATCAATTTTTGTTGTGCAGCTTTCGAGTGACAGCCAAATTAATAAGTTGAGGAATGTCAAGTACGTCAACCATCAAGTGGTAAGGTGGGAAAGGATTGAGCGGAAAGATGCGCTACAATGTAGGCGCTGTCAGCGATTTGGACATACGCCAAGTAATTGCTAGTTGAAGTATAGGTGCGTTAAGTGTGCCAAAAAACATGAACCCGATAAATGCCTGATACAGGCAGGCAGTACTATCACTAAAGATAAATTATTCTGCACATTGTGTAAAAATTACGAACACTTTGCCTCTTATAGAGGGTGTCCAAAATATTTGGATCTAAAACAAAAATTATTAAACAAAAAAGAACAAGCCAAAATTGATAACGTGAATAAAGTAAAAATGTATTCGAATTTTATTAATAAAAATGTTTCATCTGCTAAAGCAGCGGCAAATATTTGGAACCACGTTCAAAATTTAACTAATGATAAAGGGAGTAATCAAAATGGTATGAGTGAAATGAAATCAATGCTGGCAAATATTCAAAATCAGTTAAATTCTTTCAAAATTATTCTATAGGAAGAAAAATCCAGAATTGATGTTCTTTTTTATCTGATAGGCTCGAATGGTATGGATGAGTAGATTGGACAGTGTCAGTCATTCGATTCTAAATTCTTTATATATAATTTTTATAAACTTAAATTCTTTAATAATGAATCAAAGGAGGGCGAGTTTATTAAACTTGTTGGATGCTCGAAATCCAGACATACTTCTACTTTCGGAAACAAAATAGATAGAAAACACATTTTACATAGAATTTCAAAATTACGAAGTACATAGAAGAGATAGGCAAAAATCTCAGCAAGGTGGTGGCACTGCGTGTTGGTGAGGAAACCCTATAACTTCAAAATTATTAAAAATAGTGTAATTAACAATTTTAAATGGTTGGAAGTTTCGGTCGTTGAGTTCAAAATTTCAACCTCGAATAAATTATTTGTGATTTCGGATTACGCTTCGGGAGTTTTTCAAGAAGAATTTGGCAAATTATTCAAAATTTTGGAATTGGATAAAGATCAAAATTTGTATATTTTAGCAGGAGATTTAAATTCTCGCCATAGTAGATGGGGAAATCTGGTGAGTAATAGTAGGAAAAACCAGTTGAACCGAGGGTTAGAGGAGAATAGTTTGTTGTTCAAGGCAAATCTGTAAGGTACAGACATGCCGTCATTTCCTAGTGGAAATTCATACCTCGACGTTTGTATTACGGACACAAGACCTAACATCGAAAACTTTAACGGAAACAATATTAACTGTTTGCACACGATACCATATGAAAGTTACCACTATGGTGTTAGCGTTGGAGCTAGTTTAGATGATATACCCTTTCGGTTTAACAAAAGAAGATAAATTTAAATTATCGTTGTCAAAATTTAAAGTGGTAATCGAAAAATATTTTAGAGAAAATAGTAATTGTTTTTCGATCGCTAACAATCGGAACTTAATAAATCGGGAAATAGAAACATATTTGAGTCATTTGAACGAAGCAAGTTTAAAAACGGTTGATAAACCGGTTCCAAAAATTAAAAGTAAAAATTCGGTTAAATGTTATTTAAATAAAACGATAGACAAATTACAAGTATTGAAGAGCAAAATTTTAACTCACATTAAAGCAATTTATCGGCGATTTTAAAATTATAATAATCAATTTTTGGTCCGGTTAAAATCGGCTTTTCATTAAGAAATATTGGAAAAACAAAACTAGAAGTATAAGATCAAATGAGTCAAATATATTTCCAATGAAAATTTTCAGAACTAAAGTTAATTGATACAATTAAAATTTCGAGACAGAACATTTAACAATGACAAAACGTCGAACCACCTAAGGATAGAACAAATGGACCAGTACTTTGTCACTTTAACTGATCTGACTGACACCTTTCGGCGACTCAGTAACAAAAATTCTTCGGGAAATAATGGCATACCTAATATTGTACTTAAAAATTTGCCTGATGCAATTATTGAGCAATTTTGCACACATTCAATAATGCCTTGAGCAATACCTATTTTCCTCCGACTTGGAAAACTGCGTTAAACTTCCCGATCCCGAAAAAAGGAAAGGATCACAGTGACCCCTCAAATTTGAGATCAATAAATCTATTGCTGAATATAAATAAAGTGTTTGAATCTGTGATTAATAGCAAATTAGTGAAATTTTGTGAAGAAAATTGTGTCGTTCTAGAAAATCAATTTGGATTAAAACGATACACTCGAGAAAGATTTTGATACAGTTTGGATTCACGGGCTAATTTACAAATTAATAGATTTTCGGTTACCAAAACATTTAATTAGAAAAATTTCGGATATGATATCGGACAAAAAATAATCGGACAAGTAACGGACGGGGACAAATAAATCAAAATTACAGTTTCAAGTCTGGAACGAGCTCCAACAAGGTATGGTAAACTCGCCTATACTATTTAATATTTTTACAAGTGCTTTGAAATTTTTATAATTCGGGAAACAATATTGACCAAAATCCGAGGCTCTTACAAAGTTACTTAGACAAAATTTAAAATTTTTGTAACGATTGGAATCTGAAAATTAATGTAAACAAATGCCAGCTAATTTTATTCCGAATCCTACCTTTCTGAAATGGATTAAATGTTTTCTATCTAAGTGTCCATCGAATTCATATAAATTTAACGGCGGTGCATCGCAAAGCTAAATTCTCTTACCTATTTTATGTCTTTGTTTTATGTACAAATGACCTTTTATCCTTAACCTTCGATCCTCTTCATAGTTTTACAAATGACAACATCCTTAATTTTGCATACTTTTTCGGCACTGCAGATGTCAATCTCACTTATTATGTTGAGGTCTTTAAGCAACGACTTTCGCAGATACTCGCTTGGGACAGGAGGAAGAATCGTGTCCTATTTAATGTATTCAAGACTCACTGTTATCTATTTTCCTTTAAAAGTTGTATTCCACGAAAAATATTTCAAAATTATATCAGTGTAAGAGTAATTTTGTAAATCTTTTTCCACTCAATTCGAACTCTTGTTGCAGACGGCAATAAAATAAACGTTGGCAAAATTTTCTTATAACCCAGTCTGAGTCTGAATATTATTCCTACCAATCTGCTTAATATACCTCTTTTTCTGAACGCTGTGATATCCTCTACTACGAGTACCTCCACCTCATGGAATCTAGCCTCATATCCGACCCCAAACGTTTTTATAACTTTATTAATTCTAAGAAGAAATTCGATGGTTACCCCTCCACCCTAAAGCTCGAGAATACCTCTTCGTCTGATCCTAAGGTTATCGCCAACCTCTTTGCACACTTCTTCAGTAAATCTTTCAGCGACAATTCCCTACAACTTGACCTTAACTACTTTTCATTCATGGACAAGTGCACTCAAACGAACTAATTGTCGCCAGTATTAACGCGCTTGAGGACGACTTTCACCCAGGTCCCGATGGCATTCCAGCCATCGTTCTGAAAAAATGTGCCATGCATCTAGTTCAACTCCTTACTTTAGTTTTCTGCTTATCGGTCACTCAAGGGGTTTTCCCTCAATTATGGAAAAACTCGTATAATATTTCCATCTTCAAAAAAGAACGATGTGTCCGACTACAGATCCATTGCTAAATTATCATCCATACCTAAACTATTCGAAAAATTAGTCTACAATTCCACGTTCTTCCACTGTAAGTCTATCTTCTCCCTTTCCCAGCATGGCTTCCTCAAAGGTAGATCTACAACCAACCAAACATATCTTCTCCACAACTGACACTCTTCTTCTGCAAAAAGACCTTGATTCCTTCACTACATGGTGCATGAAAAACTTTCTTGAGCTCAATGTCTCCAAATGCCAGTCCATCTCTTATTCCCGTAAACGTCTTACACCACAGTACCATACCGTACACCACCCCGATAGTCTACATGTTAACCGACGTACCAGTCCCTATCGTTACCTCTTTGTGTAACCTGGAATAATTTGTGATAGCGAACTCAATTTCCGTTCCCACATTGACAGTATAATTAATAGAGCTAGGGTTTGTAAAGTGTTGGTCTAGGGAGTTCTCCAATCCTTATCTTTCCAAATCTCTCTATATTTCCTTCGTTAGACCTCTCCTTGAATATGCCAGCCAGGTATGGTCACCTACGCAAACAACCCACATTAACAGGATTGATTCTGTCCAGCGTAGGTTCATTCGCTTCGCTCTACGTGATCTTCCGTGGGTAGACAGATTCAACCTTCCACCTTATGAAAACCGTCTGAAACTGATCGACTTACAACCCCTAAGTAAACGTAGTAATGTTTCCGACATTGTCTTCATTTATCAGCTATTAACTGGTGCCATAGACTGCCCTTAAAGCCTGCAATCTTTACTCATCTATACCAATCCCCGCAACCTTAGGTCCACTCCCCTTTTTCTGCTCGACCACCATCGCACGAACCACGGTCAACGCGAACCATTTACCAGGATGTTACGGTAAGTCATCGACCTTTCCTCCTTTGACTTCCATCTGAGTAAATCATCTTTCTTAATTCTATCGATCCCTTTAACACCTCACGTAGGAATCCAGCTTGTATTTATTATAATTATAGCTCATATTGTAGCTTATACTATTTATTATTACTTATTATAGCTTGTATTATTATTATTATGTTATAGCTTGTATTAAGCTTTAATAAAAAATAAATAATTAAATGAAAGTATATCATATAATGGAATATAAATTTTGTAGACAAAAAAATATTGACTTTAATTTAAGAAAAAAAACTGTATACGTTCAAGGAAGGGAATGCGATTTTTAAATTTTTTAAGTGACACTTAAGTGGAATGCAATGAGCTATTTTTGTTTCGGCCTCCAGAGAATAAATATATCATTAATTTATTCAAAGTAGAAGAAATTCTGTTTTAATTAAAATGTAACGAAAGCGTGTTTTAAATGTTTAAATTGAATAAATCCAAGGTTAATTATCTGATAGAGATTATTGAAAGATGAATTCCGTGACTCTCAATTTTAAAACATTTTTATATATTTGTGTAATAAAGTTTCTTTAATGTCCTTTACAGAACCGATTGTACAGAGATTTACTGGACGACGCAAATCTGTTTTTGCTGAAGCATATGACCCTGAAAATGATCCTGACGAAGATGAAGGTGCCACAGCGATTTTCCCAAAAACAGATGAACAGAGGACACGTCTCATCGAATCAGTCAGAAATATTCTCTTATTTAGATCTCTAGATAAAGAACAGGTAAATATACCGAAAGCCAATAAATTTGAAGGATTTGATAAAAAATCTCTGAAAGATTCCTAAAATGGTTCTACCTTTAAACTTTAAAGTACTTTCCCTTTTCACTTGAGTCTATTTTTAGATGAACCAAGTGCTGGACGCTATGTTTGAGAAAAAAGTTCAACCCAATGAATATATAATTCGACAAGGTGATGATGGAGATAATTTCTACGTTATTGAATCGTAAGTAATTTAAAATTTCTAAATGTGAATGGGATTTGTGTTGCTTATATGTATGTATATTTAGCAGCGTAAACGAAGCCATAAGCTATTTAGAAACAAGAATTATGTTGTTGTAAGAATAAAAACGTACAATTAGTTAGACTTAGATTTATAAAAGAGTTAGGCCTTAGAATATTATAACAGTTCTCTTTTCGTATCAATAATTTTGAATTTTAATTATTAATAATTTAATTTGATTTAAGTGAGCTTGACTGCTTTTCTATAGTATAATTTATTCCGATTAATTAAAGCTTGTTCCAAATTAATACGAACTTTTCGCGCATGACCACAGCAAAACTCTTTGTGGTTTACGATAAGTCAGATAAAAAGTATCAATAGATACGAAATGCATGAAAATCTTGAAATATCTGTGAGCATTTGTATAAGAATCCTAATTCAGGGTGTTTCAGATCTGGTATGTCAAAATAAGTGGGCTGAGAGATCTCGTCAAACAAACAAAATTTTTGGCAGAGCAATCTCAACCGTTTTAAATTTGCAATTTTCATGGTATACACATCACTATTTTATTTTTATCTTTTCATCTACTCAATACATAGACATCAAACAAACGCAAAAAAAAACTGCTATCCCAATGCTCTTTCCAAATTTGCCAACAATAACTCTGTAACTCTGGCCAGTGCAGTCAATTCTAAAAGTGAAAAGAAATGTTTTGCGATTACCTAAAATTAAGCATTTTCCAAAATTTTCTCCGAAATTCGTAATAAAAGCATGCACATGTTTCTTTTATTTTTATTAAATTGCCAATCTTGTTACTTTTCCAAAAAGGTACAACTGCTAAAATGCTTTTTATTGAATTCAAAATTTATTACAATTTTAGTATGTTACAAAAGCTGTTCGAAATGTACTCAGCCACTTTCGAAGCATGCCAATAACGGCCTTGTAAGTCCCTGTTTAAGGTGTATTGTGGCCAGCATTCCCAATTCTGCTAACAAATTCATCTCTGCTGTTAACTGATCTTGAGTAAACTTCATCCGTCATTGTATCCCCTAAGAAAAAGTCTAATGGGTTAAGATCTGGCGATTTATCAGTCCAAGGAACTGGTGCACCTCGCCCAAGCCAGCTATCAGGAAATATTTAATTTTTTATTACCTTTGGGGGGTAGGTTCTAGTCCAGCAATTTCAAAAAATTAATTCTTTTTGAATATTTTAAATCCTTATAGTGGGTAGAGTAAGGCTGTAAAACGATTTGACGAAGTTCGGAAAAATGTAAATGTTACCTTTTAAAGGGCAGTATCTTAAATTCTGCCTGCGATGCTTCTTCATGCTCGACAATATCCTTAATTCTATATAATAAAGAATTCAGATGCATCTTAAGATCTTAACACTGTTGGAATGTAAAATTTAATAAAATAGTTTTTAGAAAAAAGTTGAACCGGCTTCACAAAAAGCGTAAAATAATTTTCAATTTTTCTATGACATTTTGAAGTCGGCGCAAATTAAACAAACCAAACAACTACAACAAAAGTATTGAATCATCCTTCCTTATTATCCCGTGAGCGGAAACGTTCAGGTAGTTTTATCTTCAATTGTGGTTGGATAGTTGTTTTTTTTTCAAAATGTCGTAATAGATAAGAAAAGAATATAAATCTAGCCCACCCCCCCCCCCCCCCCCCTCTCCAACTCTCACCACAGACACAATTTTTGTCAGATTACAAAAAGGTACTCTATGCATCCAGTATCATCTAAATCAATCCACACGTTACAAAGTTAGGCAATACTCCTCCCCTCACCCCAACCCTAGGTCAACATTTTTCAATATAGTAGCAATACTGTAAACAACAAAAAAGAATCATCCAAATAGAAAAGAAGATTGGATAACGCCCCCTCCGCACACCACCCCACCCCATAAATTTTTGTCGTGGTACCAGTGGCGCAACACATTCTACACATCAAAAGCAGAATCATGCACATCGGTCCACAGGTTACGAAGTTAGCCTACCCCTCCCCTCACCACCACCTTAGTGCAAAATTTATCCTAATATTAGCGACTGTACACTATATAACATAAAAAGAATCATCCAAATCGATCTACGCGTCAACAAGTTGACATTCTGCCACTCCCCTACTACAACCCCACCGTTTAAAATTGTGTCGGGGTACCAATGGTACATCAGAAGAAGAATCATCCAACTCGGTCCAAGCCTTACGAAGTTACACTACCGCTACCTCTCCCCCCCCCACTCTAGTAACATATTTTTTCATTATTAGCAACGGGGGATCATACTCTATACCGCAACAAAGGTATCATCCAAATCGGTCCACGCATTACGAAGTTAGACTACCCCCCCCCCCCCCCAAACTTGGGCCAACCAAAAAAGAATCGGTTCATCGTCGGTCCACGTATTACGTTAGGTCTCAGACCCCCCCAAAGATGGAAAAATACCCTGCCCGACGACACCACACTAGGTTCCCTATCAGCTTTCATCCTCATACAAAATTTAAAAATTGAAATTGTACAGCTCAACGTTTTTTCACCTGAAAATTTTTACTTTTGTCATTTTTATGAAGACGTATAAGTTATTACAGCACAACGAATTTAGAAGAATTTTGTCAAAAAACGTATATTGATCCTAACTGATTTTACTCGAATTCTAGCCTAGTAATGTAAATGATAATTTTATGAGACAGAGGGGTGATAATGACTTGTGTTCATCTCGCTAACAAAAAATCATGTGTAGGTGTCACTTTTCTACAAATCATTCGTCTGAGACACATTTCTCCTTGTGAGATACTTCCCATACTTTCTTTGTAGAAACCCTCAACTGCGCTACTTCTCGTTTGATGCTGTTTACTTTTAATTAATTCAATAACTAATTAATCCTAGTCGTCAGATGTGTGTATGTTTGTGTTTAGGATTTTACGCTATAATGGACGCACGTATTTTTAGAAACCGTCTTTGATATTCTTAAACAGCCTCAAAACCATTTCGTTCTACTTCTAAAGAATGCTATTTACGTGTACTGAAACAGTATACGAAAATAACACTTTAAAAGTAAAGGCATCTATTGCTGTTATCCGTTCATACCATTTCTTTGCTCACAAAAGTGATATTTTTTTCTATGTCGTATTTATAGGAAAATGTAAGTAGGAACCATAATTTTCTTTTGTAAGATGACACAAATCATATAATTGTGATTAGAGGCAAGTTATTCCACCACTTCTTACCTTAATACACAGAATGTTAATGAAGCCAGTTAGGATCGAAAAGAATTTTTGACCCAGGGATTATGATTATCAACAATCGAAGCATCTTGGACAAATTTAGTCACTTTATGAAATATTTTTAAGGCCTTTGCCTTAAATACACTTGCCGTTCTCCAACTGTTTGTTGGAGATGTAAATTTCAGAAGATATTCCGAGCTCTCCATGTCTATGAAAATGTTACATGGACCTCAAAACATAGATGATGGTATGCTACCACCGCTTGGTAGTGGCCGGCCTTAATAGCATATTGTATTTAAACCACATGCTCTCATATCTATTAGTGATAAGTCTTCTCGATCATTTCTCTTAATTTTCTTCGTTAAATAAAAAAAAAAATTATATATTAACATTAGGTCCGTCCATCGACATCTGCAGTAGTTTTCCAAGGTTACAGGCAAACCATCACTAAGTGAGCTGCACTGGACATATAACTCGCCTAATGATGCCAACATCTTACTGTTAAATCCGTTTGGCACCGCTGCGAATTATTTTTTTAAAAATTCGTCAAAAGAAATGGCATAACATTCATAATCTTTTTATTCGTCATGTCCTCTAAAAATTTTTTAAAGAATGGATTTTTACGTGAGCGGCCTTTGTTCCACCCTTTGCGATATTTTATTGTTTGTTATCTATCCAAAATATTTCGTGTAAAGTAGAATCATTACCATTTACAACTGTGATTTGTTAGAGACCTGGTGAGCTGCTGTTGGAGTGTCCGATACTCCTATTTTAAGATTTGTTCCAACTGTGGCTTTATTATCCTTTAAATTTTTATAATTTACATGAATAATATAGTAAAAACAATTTTTTTTTTATTTTTCTAATTTATTTTTAAATCCCTCACTTTCTATGACCATTTTTCCAGAATGTGGACATCCTGAATTATCTATAGAAACACATTCACTTCCTGAATCTATAAATTCAAAGTTAAGTTTATCTTGTTAAAAAAATTCCTGTTTTAAATCTTATAAACATTCTAGGATCATTTCAACAAATTGTTTTGCTAATGAGAATTTAATTTCATCTTTATGACGTATGTAGTTATTCTTTACAGAAACAACTTTTTGTAACCTCCTTTATAATTGAAGAATTGAAATATTTAATTTATAAGTTTCTTATAGAAATACTAACATTCGTTTTTTCTTATTAAGGCTCGAATCAAAATAACATAAATACTAGGAGGAATTTGTACACGATATGCAATCATAATTCATCCTATATAGGGCTTACATAAAAAAGGATAAAGTACTTTCTGCAATGTTTTCTTTCATTATTTTAGAAAGGTTTACGGACCCTTGTTGTGTAGGGTTACGTTAAAAGAAACCCTCTCTTTAAGCGTCCCTTGAATACATATATCCCAATTTGTTGATTTCGTACAACCAAAATTGATTACTTAGTCCCGGTTACTATGAACCGAAATGGAATGGATTTTTCCAAGATTGAGGTCAATACCCTAGCTTTCATTCTGAAATATGCAAAAATATTAAAAATATCTTCTAACTAAATATTTTAATATACCTGAAACATTATTTGCAGGGGTGTATACAAAGCATTTGTAGGAGACAAGCACATTCACACATACAATAATAGTGGAAGTTTCGGAGAATTGGCTCTGCTATATAATATGCCAAGGTAAAAATTAATTTTGGGATTGCAAAAACGTAAATAAACAAGAATAATGTTTACACATTTTTTAGAGCTGCAACCATACAAGCTGAAACAGAAGGTCAGTTATGGGCGATGGATCGACAAACATTTAGGCGAATCCTATTAAAATCCGCATTTAAAAAAAGAAAAATGTACGAAACGCTGCTGGACAGTGTTCCTATGTTAAAAGCTTTGCAGGTATGTAAATGTATTTCCTCAGCAAAAAAAAAACCTTTCCTAGCTTAAAAGAGCATGCAACAGCCCCTCCCACGCAAATTTATAGAGAAGCATTATATAAAATTGATTTTACTTGAGGCATTTCTAATGGATATTTTTATTTTTAGAATTATGAGCGCATGAATCTGGCGGATGCTCTCATTACAAAGAACTACGCTAAGGGTGAAAGGATAATTAAGCAAGGTAATTTAAAGTAATTTTATTAACTCTTTATTTTCAAAATATTGAATTCATTTAAAATAGTTTTAAAATATATTTCGTATCAATTACCTTTTTTTATTAAGAAAGAAATTGGCTTTTTTACTATCATGTCAAAGCTGTACAATAGCTTTGTAAACTGTTATCGACTAAATCGAACATCCTGAATACCTGATACATAAATATAATATTTTTTGCCTATGTTTTTTATAGCTGATATAAGATTGAAAATCTATTTAATGCCCCGTTTATCTAATTTTCTCCCGTTTGAAATATTTCTATTTTTAATGAAATTATTATATTTGTTCTGTGCATATATTTATGTAGGTTAAGTGTTTTAGTACCACCGCATTCACACAATGAGACTATATGTAGCCTCCTTTCATACTTTTATGCTCAGTAAACGTCGAGTTAGGTTTGAATAAATCAATTATGGCGACTCCGTAGGAAGTTAATAGTTCTTTATAAACCTTTACTTAAATCTAAACTCTGTTAATACTATTCTAGAGCCAAGACGCAGCGCTTATGTCATCGTCGTTTTTATGCGGAAATATTTATTAAATTTGAAAGGTTTGAAATTGGGTTACTTAATGGACAAGTTAATGAGTCAATTAATAAAACTCTAGTTGTATTTAAAATTTTTTTTCCAATTTGTCGAGGAATTTTCCATTCTCTTTTAAAAAGGAAACAATTTTTCAACGTGATGATGACGAATGCCTGATAATGAAAGAAATAAAATAGTTTTTAAAAAAAATTTTAAACCGACTTTACAAAAACCCGACTGGAAATTAGTTCCGGTTAGGGTCCGATTCGGATCAGGATTGCCTGACGATTGATTAGGGATAAATCAGGCTTCCTGACCGGATGTGACTATAAAACGTCACGCCTTATATAATCCCCTCAGGATCCGTTGAGAGGATCCGATCTTGCTCATTAATTATTTTCAGGAACGGATGAGGTCATCAGATCTACTGGGTATCAGGCTTTCTGATCAAATTCTGATCAGAAAAGTATACTAGTTACGAATTACTCTAATTTGACTTTTTCAAGATTAACTTTGCTTGTGAATGTACAAAATAATTAAATAAATATTACCATTTTATTTAAAGTTTATTAATGATTTTAAGGATTGCATGATATTACACTTTATCTGATCAGATGACCGCATCAAAGGATAGAGTACTGTACTTTTATCAATTTCTGATCAAATGACCGGATCAAGGGATGGAGTACTGTACTTTGATCAGAAACTGATCAGATGGCCGGATCAAGGGATGGAGTACTGTACTCTGATCCGTTCCTGATCAGATGGCCGTGTTAAGAAAAATCTGATCCGGATCTGACAAACAACTAACATTATATTATCTTCAATTGTGGTTCGGTAGTTGTTTTTTTTTGTTTAATTTGCGCCGACTTCAAAATATCGTAATAGATATAAAATGAAAAATTATTTTATGCTTTTAGCTCTTTTTGTGAAGTCGGCTCAAATTTTTTATTAAAAACTGTTTTATTTTTGACTTTTTAGTGTCTTCATATATACGAATCGAAGAATGCTGCTCATATAAACAAAGCAATTTCAAAAGTTTGCAGAGGTAGTGCATTCTAAAGAATGGAAACAGAATTATCCAAATCCGGCAACATATTACGAAATTAGTCACTCTTTAGTACCCTCACCTTAGAAAATTCTTAACATTAGAGAATTATTGTAGTCAGAGAATCATCGAAGTCACTCTAGGTACAAAATTGTTATCATTTATCAATCAGGAAACGTATTCTGCACAACCGCCCATCCTCCAACTCTCACCATACGCCACAATTTTTGTCAGAATACAAATAAATACCTATGCATTCAGAATAATCAAAATCAGTCCACGCGTTACAAAGTTAGGTTTCCCCTCCCCCCACCCTAGGTCAATATTTTCCCATAGAGTTGCAGTGGGGGATCGTATAACACACAACAAAAGAGAATCTTCCAAATAGGTATGTGAATTAAGAAATTGGGGGCCGTTTTGAAGATTTCTGACCTCCCCCCCCCCTTCTCCTAAATGTTACGTTATACTCAGATGATTATTTTTACCTAAAAATGCCAATTATGTTGCGCAAAATACCAGACAATTTCGCCCCATTGTGTATTTGTGAAATTCCTCCCCTAACTACGTTACCTAATACCTGAACGGCCCTAATGCCCCCTCCGCACACAACCCAACTTATAAATTTTTTCGTCGTATTAGTGGGGCAACATATTCTACACATCAAAAGAAGAATCATCGAAATTAGTCCATGCGTTACGAAGTTAGACTACCCCTCCCCCACCACCCACCTTAGGGCTAAATTATTCTCCTATTAGCAATAGGGGATCACACTCTATACAAAAGCAAAAGAGCCATCCAAATCCGTCTACGCATTACAAAGTTAGGTTCCACCCCCACCCTAGCAGCATTTTTTTTCTGGTGGTATCAACCAGGGAACAGAGGGAACAGAAATAGAATTATCCAAATCGGTTCACGCGTTACGAAGTTAGACTACCCCTCTTCCCACCCTAGGCCAATTATTTGTCTCCTATTAGCAATGCGGGGTCATACTCTGTACAACAACAAAAAGAAGTTAGGTTTTCGTAATAATTATACGGTCACCTCAGTCTAATGCGTTTAAAATAATGTTTGGTTATGGGACGCTATAAGTCTTACTAAATACCTACAAAAGTCGAGAGCGCGCTCATAATATACAAAGAGTTAAAAAATAAAATACAATAAAAGTAAAAACCAATGTTGGGATTTGACATAATTATACCGCCACATAGCTGTTTACTTTGTTTTATTGTTAGCAAACAACAATTATTTAATTTTTTTGTTAAATTTTATTTATTTTATTTCCAGTTAAAATCGTTGATACTTTTTTATATAGAGGATTACTCTGTAGCATATGTAGCAACAACAAAGTCTGACTATGATTATATTGAAATAATTAATTTTATTATTGATATGCATGTCGGGATATATTTAATGTACTCAATACAATTGAATAATATTATTATTTTTTTTAACTTTAGGTGACGTTGCAGACGGCATGTACTTTATTGAAGATGGATCAGTATCAATTAGGCTAGAGCAGGACGAAGGTGAAGTGGAAATTTCGGTGCTTGGAAAAGGACAATATTTTGGAGAACTGGCACTTGTAACACATCGACCTCGTGCAGCGTCCGCATATGCAGTAGACGAAGTTAAAGTTGCATGTGAGTAACATTTAATTTATATTTAACTGCACAATAATTTCACTTATTCTTTTCGTTGTACTAATTTATAATTTCTTTTTATCTCGCTTCTTATTTATTTCTCTTTTTTGCTAAAAGTTTTAGAAACTGGATGCTTTGAAAGACTTATGGGCAATGCTATTAATCTAATTAAGCGCGGAATTCGTAATTATAAATATCTTGACGAAGACTTGCGCTTAGAAATTGCAAATAATAAGTTTTAGGAATACTACTTGTAGAATGCCAAGTGCTTTTTTGTTTATGTTCGAATTTATACTGTTTTAGATAGGTACTAATTATTTAGTAGATATGTTTACATTAATATTATATTTATAATTTTACCATAAAAACTAATCATGTTGTCACCAAAGTCGATCGATCATAAAAGTGGAATTAATTTACTATTTGATTTCATAAAAAGCTCAGTCCAGCTCGTAGTAATGCAAAAACAAGTCTATCAATTTCCCTTATTACTCTAATTCACTTCCGACCAAAGCCATGCCAATGCATCATAGCATATTGTCATAAAAAAATATTAAAAATTTGCTGGCCCCATCATTATACCATTCTAACTTGTAAAATCCTTAATTTGTCTTTATGTATTTCTATCTTTTATTATTCTTACTTTAAGCAAAGGGCATTGAATTTAGAATAGTTCTCTTCGGTACAGCCGATAAGTTGAAACGAACAGAATTGGGAACAGAAAATTGGGAAAAAGATTTGATTTTCTGTCACAATCGGACAACCGAAAGTGACTGATTACATGGGTCATTAAGGGGCTCCACCTGTGTGAGGGCGGTATTTCGAACGCTTTTTCGGGAATTTTCGTTCGGAGAACTAATTCGAAAATTAGAATAAGTTTAACGTTATTTTAAAGGTTTGTGCAGCAGGTTGAGGGCATTGAAAGTGACCTCCTCAAAATGGAATACCGAAATTGTGGGCAAGATTCCGCTCGAACCAGTTATCTAAAACACGAAAAGTAAAAAGAACCTTATTTGTGTTTATGTTGTCGAGGTACTAACGTAGGATTTTGACAAAATTCCGTAAATTGAATAAATGGCAGTACTTTTCATAAAAGTTGATCATTTTCATGCTTTTTTTCGATATAATATATGCTGTAAAATAAAAAAATAACAATATTTCGAAAAACTGCTACGTGGGTACCTTCAGTTATCTCTATAAATAAGTCAGTTAAAATTTCAAGTCGATCTGTTGAGTAGATTATTTTTAATCCTGCCTACAAATTTCAAAAACATAGTTTCGAGAAAAACGCGTCTAAAGTTTGGAAACACAACAGAACTTTGTATTCTAGACTCACATTTAATCTGCAATACCAGTACCATAAAGTCGAATCCGTGAAAATTGCTTAAGGACATCATTTGTCACATCTTCAAGATGCGAGAAATGTAAAAAAAAATTTACACATTTACCCCTTAAGTCAAACTGCAAATATTGACCCGACTCTTTTCCAGGCTTATTGTTCTTAGAGTGCTTAATTCGGCGACGTTATCAACAATGTGAGAAAATGCAAAGTCACACAGGGACACAGCATGAACAACAATGGTCTTTCTTCTTCATCACTTAAAACTTTTTTCGATTTGTAACCTATCATATCTGCCCGGATTGATATTTCTTGCACCTACTAATTCATATATTCTTGAGAAAGGGGATGTCTTTCTATACAGTAGTATACGGCAATGGCCTGTAAATGCAAAACAAAAATATAGAAATATTGATTTGTAGTTATTAAAATGCTTGCACTAGTTAAATGTGCGCAAAAATTCTAATAGCTTTAATACAATAACTGCATAATGGAATATTAAGGGGCAAAAGGAATCCTGTATACTTCCTATTTGTTGGTCACTTTGATAAGGAGAAGGTTAGAGATGAAATTTTTATTGTACTTACCCGTCAGAGTGAAGTGGCTTCTATAGATCACCAACTGCAAATTTAAACCCCGGATATAAATGCGCGCTCACATTTAATCGTAATTGATGCCGTTGTAGCTACAAAGTCTCCCTAGTAGTTTGTTCAAACAATTTTTTTTCAATATGGGCACGGAAGCAAGTAAATCTTAACAGATTTCTTTCCACGCATATAATAGTTTTTTGTCATAGTTAGTCTAGTTAAATTTTGGGCTCACTTTTTGTCGAGATCAACCCAAGGAAGCCGGATGGACCAGGTTTGGGGGGCAATATCATCCTTTTCAGTTTTCTGTACTGTTCTAGCTACTCTTAATCATCACGCCATCACCATCAATCATCACGAGATGCAAGTTTGGGGTTAGTACCTTGGTAAACTAAATTATAACTACAAATTCGCCATCAAAAAGAGATTTTCTTTTGAGGCGACTACTATAAGATTATCTTGGCCGTCATTGTCATTCTGTCTTTTTTTTCAAGGGTACCTTTCTCGTTGTTGTTTTAATGTTGCAAAAACTAAATTTTACAAATTGTTTATCCTTTGATAAATAAAGGTGTACCTTTTTCAAAATGTATTTCTTAAAATTTAGGCATCTGGTATAGTATAATAATCATAAGCAAATTGCAACAAGCGATTTAAAAACTATTTGTCAATGTAAAACTCTTTCAAAATTGCTTTTAAGGAAATTGTCTGTAATATCTTTTTTTAAAGGACCTCACAAACCAAAAAATAGGGGCTACAAATTATTTGAAATATCCACAAGTTTAACAAATCATATATCATTTCTGAAGATGTGTTTATTTGTATCTCACATAACTACATAAGTTTGTCACAG
The DNA here is from genome assembly GCA_964036015.1 of Leptarthrus brevirostris. Taxonomy (NCBI): domain Eukaryota; kingdom Metazoa; phylum Arthropoda; class Insecta; order Diptera; family Asilidae; genus Leptarthrus; species Leptarthrus brevirostris. The sequence continues at coordinate 40,666,232 of OZ038372.1, forward strand.
TGCAGTGCTCCACAGACGCTCACATAAGTGTGTCATAAAGGCTGTTTCAACAAGAGGTTTCATTTTAATTTATTAAAAAAAACTATTTGTTTTGTGGTACATTCTTGAAGTTATTATTTTTATTAAATGTAAAAGCTATGCGATCTGCTAAATGGCCACCTCGGCTCTTCTTACAGATAGTCAAGGCTTTTAAGAAAAGGAAGTGTCTATTTACCACGGCAATTACACGGAACTACACGTAAGTACACGACAAGATACAAACCTGGCGGGGGGAAGCAACTAAAGGCCTGATTAATACGCCTCTTCCTCCCAGAAAGTCTAATAAAAATTTTACGTACTTTCCGTGTATTTCGGTAAATAGACACTGCCTTAAGAAAATTTGCCATCACGAATTGACACAATTGTGGTTTTACTTCGCGAATAACAGCTCTGATATTATCTTTAACCACATTAATCATTTCTGAAGCATTGGTACAGACTTTATCTTTGATGTATCCTCAGAGGAAAAGTTTATATACGGCGGCCAACAGTAGTCACAACGACGAGAAAATACACGCTCAGGAAACTTTTTGCGCAATAACCTGATTAGTTCACCACTTTTGTTGAAAAAAAGTTCGTCCAAAGCGTCCAATTCACACCACTCATTAAAACGGAAACGAACCAGATCCAATGACACCGCAAATCCCAAAAACTGCTCCAAACTCTCTCTCTTTGTTGATGGTGAGTTTGTATGACCATTTTTCTTGACTGTTAGAGCCACAGATGCGAAAGATTGGTTTCTTTACTCAAAATTATTTCTTTTTAAATTTAGATAACTTTTTTTTTATTTCCAACACCTTATAAACGACCACGCGGCATTGTCCGTTGTATGCTGGTTTAAATTCTTCTATAAAACGTAGGCTAGCTGTAGATACGCCCAAATTGTTCCTTACAAGAGTTACAATCGCTTTTAATATTTTGTTAGAAAATAAAAGTCTAAAAATGAAAAGAACAAAAGCACTCTAGCACATCTTTTTCATCTTTTAACTCTTAAAAACCCTTTTGTAAACATAGCGTGTTTTTAGAACCACTAAAAAATAAAAACCTCGCCCATCAAAAACATGATATATAATGTCATCATGCTTCGATGCATGTCACACTTTTAACTGACAACATTCCACAATGTTGAAAAACACAAACAATAAATCTTAAACGGGCCACAGCCGGTCACATACATACATACATATATGTGTCATTCTTATGTGTTAAATTTATTTGAGGATTTTTCTTCAAATCCGATGTGTTACGCTTATTTAAAGTTGCCCACAGATGATCAAGCTATTGTGCCATTTGAGCTATTCATACCGAGGTTGTCACATAAATGTGATTGTTTGTGTTCTCCAGCATGCCTTACATTAGTAAAAAAAAATGCCAAATGAATGACAAGATTGAACTTGTTGAATATTTCTGTGATTTCTTGTGAATTTGTCCATAAATATTCTTTTTTTTCATTTTCACAATCAATAGCAATAATAAATCAATAACTAGCGCGAGCGCGGTTCTTTTTCTTTGAGTAATCGGCATGAATATCGGAAATGAACTAAATAGGTAATCAACTAAATTAATTCTTTAGATATTTATCAACTTTATGTTACCATGTGTGGCGAAATTCAGTCAATGTTACAAACTTATGTGAAGAGAGATTTGGCACATTCTAAGGAATGACACATTTGCATGATCGTCTGTGGGTTACAAGATGATTTGCCAAACTTTTAAGTTTGGCAATTAATTTGTCGCATTAATGTGATCGTCTGTGGGGACCTTTATGTGACAAACTGGGTGTGATTAGCTTAAATCACATAAGTGGTGAAAGCCGCAAAAGTGTAGTCTAGTGCCGTCTGCTCCATACTTTCTATTCCGTTGTCTAATTTTATACTTCTGTGAGGATATATCTATAAGACATCGGTAGAGTACCATTCGGCCGTCCATCGCGGAGGTTCACACCCAACCGCCCGCCGGCCAACCATGGTTGTTTTCTGCTGACAACAGATTACGATAAAAAAGCCATTGGAGGTTGCAGAGCAATGTCGGTGGTTCAAAATCCACCTTAAATTGTAGATCCACTTGCAATCGTTGTCTGGAATTGGGTGAAGTTCTTCTTCCGCCAAATGCCACATTCATTTTGTAAAAAGGAATTGTTTTGGCAGTAATAGGAAATTTAAATTCAACCTGTACGTGTACGTGGAAAACAGTGGAGGAGAAAAATTGTGGACGTATTAATCCGCTTCGGCGAAATTAAAAAAAATAATGAAAGATATGTAAGTTTAAATAACTAAACCACTGTTATTGATCTAAAAATTTATTATTTTATTATAGCATTGCCATTGTCAGAGTGGGAAATTAAGTTAGTTATAAAATGTAATAAATAAAAATATTATTGTTTTTGTGGAATGCGTTATCTTCGTGTCGCTGTTCGGACACTGATTGGTAACGTGTTTCTTTTTGTAGTCAGGCGGGTCTCTCGTTTCCACCAAGGGATTGAGCTCGCCGGCTCCAGGGTCAAGGCTTCTGAAGAAAACGCACCGATTCCTTACTACAATTTACTTTTATTCTAAAGTCATTAATTCCGAATTCACTGCCTGTTAGCTTTACATCCGTGACGTCAGTGTGAAATGGACGTTGTCGCTGTTTCCTCTGCCGGTCGCGATGTAGTGTCTCCCTCTAGGTCATGTCTTATCTAAAGGCGGTGTCTCGTGGTGTCGTTTGACTGACTCCCGTCGACGGAACGCTGGTTGCCTGGTTTCCTCGGGGACTAGGATGGGTAGGTTCCTGCGGGGAAACGACGGAGACAGATAACCTTGTAAGGGCTAGATTCTGGACAACCACTGACAGAGAAATTATAACTACGCGGTAGCGCACGAGTGAATAATACGACTGAGCATCACGCCAGTACACGAGTAGATTATAAAACCAGGCGTCACGCTGGTTGTCGGAGTGTCCCGTACTGGGAATCACGCCAATACGAGAGTAAGCTAGATAACCAGGCGTCACGTTGGTTAGAGGAGTGTCCTACACTAGGAAATCACGCTTGTGTAAGAGGAAGTGAACTAGGAATCTCGCTTGTTGTCGGAGTGTCTCGTACTGTCAGCCTAGATCGGTCGGATTGACCGCCGGATGACGACTGCTGCTGTCGGTCTAGATCGGTAGGTTGTGGTTGGGTTCACCACCAGATGAAGACTGCTTGCTGTCGGCCTAGATCGGTCAGTTGTGGTCGGGCTGACCACCGGATGACGGCTGCTTACTGTCGGCCTAGCCTCGGTCAAAATTGGTCGGGTTGATCATCGGATGACAACTCTGCAAATACTTAATTACCTTCTCGTTTGTCTCTTCTTGACTGCTGGTCGAAGAGTGACTGTTATGTGGTGCATACACTGCTTATATAGTGCCGGGGAGCTTTGGCGGCGAATTCGATTTTGGATTTTCCCTGTAATTTCGGGGAAATTTGGCCTGTTGATGTTACGGGATGTTAGGTAATTACCTAATTTCATGAGGGCAGCATATGAGATGATCCGGGGATGCCTAAAAACCGTTATCTCCTCCGGCGCTGTTGACAGGTTTTGTCATCTGTCGTTGACAGGTTTTGGGTCATTTAGACTGTCATGGCGGGTACGGAGTGTTGTGGATCGGTACGATTTACCTAGTTTGACGCCAGAGGTGGTCCAACAGCACTCAAAAAGCATTTATTCCTTACGGTGCTGTTGTAAGGTTTTGCGTCAATATGTTACTCCGTTACAATTGTTTAAGACGTAAAATTTTCGTAATAATAAAACAGCACTATTCATAATAAAAAAAAAGTCATTCAGTAATTTGAACTCATCTCCTATTATTTGTCAAAATTTTTAAACTCTCATATATTATTAAACAATACGTTCACAACTCAAAAAAACTCTGGATTCTCGATATTTTTTAATATCAATTTAAGTAAACCCTACTGTTTGATCCATAATTTGTTCCTATACTATTTTCTTTCAACATACACGTTCGATTTCAATTTCCTATTTCTACACTACCAAAAAAATTCCTACTCTTTACAGAATGAATTAATAATAAACCGCTGCTTTTTAATCGAAATTAAAAATAAAATAACCACAGGTTTCAGTGAGTCTAATAATTTGGCCAGGGACTGCATGTAACAGCACTAACCAAAGAACATTGCGTTACGCTGCTTTAATAGAAAATGCAAAAAGTGAAGAGCTTTTTAAACTAACGTATACTCTCGAATACGTTTTGGTATATTTAGATATGTTTAAACTTATGGAAACCAATACAGAATCATATTTACGTTTATACTCTACCCACAGATTCGAAAATGACCGATCAAATATGCAGCCGATCAAATATTTTTAACAAATTTTATTTATTCTTCTTTTCTGTGTCATAAGGTTTCGTTACAGTGCCAATTTTACTCCATTGAATCTTTTTTAGTATCAGCTCCGTGTTAAAATGAATTTCGTCCAGTAGGTGGAGAAAAACAATGTCTGGGATTTTGCAATGAAATATTTCAAAGTATACGCCAACAGACCATAAAAAATTTTATTTGAACTCCTTCTATTAGTTGACTTCTTTTCAATAGACCTTTTATTCCTAATTTGCTCAAATAATACACATTCCAGACAGGCGGATGATTGGATTTTCCTTTTGCTTTTATATTGAATACTTGTTTTATGCCTTACGTTCCAGACATAAGCTATGGGTTACATTTTTCGTTTCAATTTTTATATTCTATAATAATAAAAGATTATTCCAATTATAATTCAGGCTTAGTAATACATTAAAAGGGCATTTAGTTTGGTTTTACAACAAGTCATATATACACACAGGAAATTTAATCAAAATATTCACAACATGGCAAGCACATATTTATGGAAATTACCCAATTTATGAAGCATATTAGCCGAGAAATGTCAGTTAACGAAAGTTCTGTACACCCACATGAGTTTAACTGAACATAAGAGGATTAATAAAACGAATCCAATGTTGAAAGTTCACCCACTTAAGAATCAATTTAAATCGAATGGGTCTTGTCGACATTTAATTACTTTGCATGAGAAACCTAACAAAATGATGTGTCAATAAATGTAACCATTTTATTTGCTGCTTAAATTGCCGCAAGCAACAATAAACTATGCAATTAGAGTAGTTGCATTAATCGTTAGTTAAGGGAAATTGAAATGATTTTTAAGATTACAGAACAATTAAGTATCAGTTGCATTGAAACTAAAATTAATGGGGTAGTTTGGAGTCTAATCCTCTATATATACCTTTTTCAAATTTAATTCAACAAATTTCATTTATTTTCAACAGATTTCAGAAATACTTCAACAATATTCAATAAAAAATCAACAACTTGCACCAATCGATCAACAAATTTTAAATTAAATTCAACATTTATTACAAATATATTTCAACGGGTTTTTCAAATTTAAATCAACATTTCTTCTAGATAAAGTTCAACGTATTCGTTATTCTATTAAAATTATTCACCAATATTATTAAGTAAATGGCCGCCCTGTTGCTGCTATATTCAAATTTGATGTCATGTGGAGTATAAAATACCGGCAATCAGATTGAGTGATAACATGGATTCTGTCGTTAATGATATCCACTAATCTTGCTTCAATGGCTTGGGAACTCAAACGGTGTCTGCAGTAATTTTTGACTGTTGAAAATACATTTTCAATCGGATTTAACATTGGGGAATATGGTGGCAGACGTTTTTGAGAAAAATAACTTGTGGAAAAAGCATTTCTTACTTCCCTCGTTTTATGAATTGCTGCATTATACATAATTACCAGTACGTTTCGCATGCTTTCGTTCTCATCCAGCTTTTCAAAAAGTTCACGTAAAAAAAATACAAAATCTCTCAGAATTTACTGTAGCACCAGCGTACACTTTGTAATGTAGAATTCCGGTGTGATTCATTGCTGCTACTAGTGAAACATTACGTCCTCTAATAGTTGGTACAGGAATAAGAAAAGAGTCGCAAAAATAACCGAGCTTGAAATTTAAGAGAAATATTGACCTTCTTATCACTCAATCCCATTGCTGCAATTTTGTAGTCCACATAACAAATTTAAATACAGCCGTAGCAGGGTGACTATTAACCCCATAATTCTTAAATTTCTTGAATTAAATGTTGAATTAAATTTAAAAATTGTTGATTTAAATTTGAAAAAACCGTTGAAGTATATTTGAAATAAATGTTGAATTTAATTTAAAATTTGTTGATCGATTTGTGCAAGTTGTTAATTTTTTATTGAATATTGTTGAAGTATTTCTGAAATCTGTTGAAAATAAATGAAATTTGTTGAATTAAATTTGAAAAAGGGTATATACATACACTCCTTCGACGGAAATAAAAAATTTTAATAAAGGAATTATTTCTTCCTCGAAAATAGTTGGCGTAATTGAAAATATTTATCATTTTCTAATTATATAGACGACTTTTGTGACAAAACAATCATAATCATTCCACAGCCATATTAAATTAATTTTGGTATTATAATTTATACGTAGTTGTAGTGCACTTTTAGAATAATTATTCTTTTACTACATCCATAACTAGTTTGTTATCCATTAGTATGTACCTAAATTTTTGTTTGCATGAGTAATGAAAAGTATTTACATTTGTATTATCACGTAAGTATGTATTATAGTAGAAGCAATTTTAAATGTTTCTCAATTTTCTCGTATTTGATTTTATTGCTTGTTTTCTTGTTTCAATTTTAATCTTTTTAATAAAACAGTTTCTTCTTTTTTGGGCTTTTTGATTTCATTTATACCTTACTATCACAACTAAGTACTATTTGGTTTAACTCTATTCATGGTTAATAAAATTCATAATTATTTAGACCAAGTATAAAGTATAAAAGTATAAATGGCTATTATTTTTTATGTTTAAATAAAACTTGTAAACTTTGTGTCCAACTACAATTGACAGTATGCTATCGATAATTGAGACTTAGTAATCTATATACAGATATAATTATAATTTTAGAAACATATGATTTTAGATTGGTTTACCTTTTCTCGTTCAGGGTGTTAAAACTGTCTTCGATACGTTTCCAAATTGGGTAAGCACCTTTGTGGGAATTGGGGAGATCAATATTAGTCAGTATCACCATTATTTCCTTCAAAAAAGCAGAGAAATGCGGAATTGACATATCTTCAATGATGTAGAAGAGCGTTTGACTACATTTGCGAATTTCGGCACATTTGTGATAATGCTGACTTATTGCAGCTTAAGGGTACGATTATCGTATAGCGGATTCGCTCTGCGCGGAGCGGGGCGAAATCGCTACATCCGCCGATTCCACTTCGCTAAGCGAATCCGCGATTTTTGGTGCTCACTTAAAAACGCGGATTCGCTTGTGATTTGAGTTAAAAGGTTTGTGCAGTGTAGTGTGTACTGTGCAATATGCGATCTAAGATAACGCGAATGCTTTTACTCGAAAGCGGTTACTTCAAGTATGAATACTTAAATTAAAAAAGGAGGCTCTTAATGCACCCCATCAATGAAGGAAGGCCAGCATTCGGAGAGTTTCACCATTTGCATAATGAATAACCAGAGCATCCTTTTTCCTCAAGCGATTCCGCTCAATTTTTGATTTTATTCGCTCGTCGCTGTTTTCGCTTCAAATCGCTCCTAGTCGCTAAAAGCGAAAACGCTGCAGGGTAAGCATGAGAGTGTGTTTTGTTGTTCGTTCACAGCGAATCCGCTCTACAATAAACAAACCCTTAATCATCCGATATTTGAAAAGACCAAGAGCAGCTGTATCTGTACAGCACTAAATAAATTAACCCATATAAGCCCAAGGCAACTTAAGAAACGAGCTTCTACTTCAAGAAGAAACAACATCATTTCAAATGATTTTAATAACAAAATAACAGCTGATTTGATTCAAAATCACTAATTATGCAGAGTTGTTACATTACCTTTTAACTTGATTTTATCAAAATTAAAAAAAAAAAAATAATTTTTAAAAAAGTTATCGCATCTTTGTTGGACCCCATTCCGGAAGGTGATCAAAGGGGGGGGGGGGGGGGGGGGGGGGGGGGGGTCTTACCATTTTCTATCATCAGAGTTTGACCCTTTGTGTTGTAAAACAATTGTACTATTGTACTAGGCTATTTTTAATGGTACTACATGAAAAAGTTATTAATAAAAGTTGTAAATAATTTAATTTGCTACAAAAAAATCCTTTTATAAGATTTTTGTACAACTCACTTTATGCACGCTTTTTAAAAATGGGGGCCGAATGCCGGTGATTGCGACATCTGAAACTCAGTTTTATACTCACCACCGACCCCCCAACAGATCTCTGCCTACACAAAATGTTTGACGAGCCCAAGTTCGCAAAAAAGGACTTTTTCCCTGCAGTAGTAGGAGTGGTGGATTATGATCTGTCCCAAATACTGAAAAAGAATATGTGTGAGTGTGATCATTGCTTAGCCTAGCGGGTAAACAAATTGGACAATCACGTTTAAATTCGGCAATATATATTAGCTTCGCTAGAATAGATACAATCCCGGAAATACTGGCAGTTAGGCCATTTTACTACCATAGCTTTAACACTCCTAGCAACACCATAATTGAAATAATGATGTCATTGTCGTGTTACAAGATGGTTTATTTTTTCAACAAGATGCACACATAAGACAGTCTTCCCTTTAAAACTTCGCACTTTGATTGCAAATTCTAAAGAGAAAACTTTTTATCGTTTCCACATGCTTAGAACATTTGTAGGTTCACCTAAAGTAAATTTTAAGTTGAGACTTTAGCAATATCCAGAGAAATATTACGAGAAAGTAAAATTCCCCAATCTATTCCCAAGGTTTACTGAGAAATGAGAAGCAATGGATTTGTTTACACCACGACGGCCCAGCTGTTCGTGTATGCTTTCAGATTTATATCAGGAGTAGACTGTAAAAGAATACGTTACCAACTCCCGCAACGAATTAAATTCTACTAGGTTAATTTTCCGACTACACAAATCCTTGTGATGCCTTTTAAGAAAAAGTATTCAATGATTACTCTATGATTATTTTGTAATTCCTCCCAAAAATTACGATATAAAAGTCATTGGGGGGTGCAGAGTAATGTCGATGATTCGAAATCTACCTTTGATTGTAGGTCCACTTGCAATCGTTGTCTCGAATCGGGTGAACTTCTTCTCGGGCCCCATGCTCCACAGAGGTTACGGGAACTATAGAACTAGATAGATATGAAAAGGCAAAGGTTAGTTTAAATTATTTGAAATTGTTGAGGGTTTAAATAATATTCGAAGTTTTCTATATTTTTACTTCAATTTAATTGACTCAACTCTTCTCGTAGTTATATGAGGCACGTCCAGAAAATAAGAATACTAAGTCTCTGACGATCAAAGGGAATTACTTTGGTAACACTGCTTTCAAATGCAAGCTCTTGGGAGTAAAATGAGGAGTCGTTCACTTCAGTCGGTTCGTTTTGGTGTCGTCTTGAAATAAGATTCTCTATTCCGAATCACGCCAGCTGTGTTTTGGGACAGACCGAAATGGAATTCTCCTCATTGAATACTCGTATTTCCCACAGGGGAAACAATTAATCCCCATCATTATTTCGAATCCCTAAAAAACTATTCAGAGCGATTCAGAATAAAGAAGAATGCTAAGGAGAAGAGTGAGTTTGTTGCATGACAATGCAAGTACCCACACAGCCCATGCAAGCCTTGGAATAATTCGGTTGGGACACTATCAACGACCCAGCTTACAGCCCCGATCTGGCGCCTTCAGATTTTCATCATCTCACCTCTCTGAAGTTGTTTATAAATGATAAAAGGTTTTCGATCGACGACGATGTCAAGAACGCCGTAAAGCAATGGGCACAAGGGTTAGCGGGAGACTTCCTTGACGCAAGTATAAAAACGCTCGTCCCTCGGCTTACAAAGTGCATCGATCGGGAAGGGGATCACGTAGAAAAATAGTGTGAATTAAAACCTTTAAAATTGTGTGTTGCTTTTGTAAATATATTGTTTATTTTTCAATTTTTAAAAAATTCGGTACTCTTATTTTATGGACCTGCCTTTTAATTAAATTTTGCCTTTATACCTTGAAATAATAAATGCAAGTAAATATGAGTAGGCGAAAATTATTTTATTTATGATGTTACTCAGGGGACAACCCTATGATGCGTTTGGGAATTAGGGTAAAATGAATGAGGGAACTAGAATGTCTTATTTTTGGATTTCTGCGAGCTGGACAAAAGCCCAGAGACGAAGTGGATTATTTTTTAGTTTTTTTTTATTATTCGGGGAGACCGAGGCTTGAACTCCGAAACCAGACGTGATGATCGTGCCGATCGCACCACTCAACCAATTCATCCAACTCCTCTACATTGCTAAGTAATCGTGAATCTTATTGATTACTTTTTAAACCCTTTTAAGACATCGTAAGTAATAGTGTAAACGAAAGCATAGCCTATTAAAATTTCATTCTTTTCCAGGAAACGATGATTACGATTACCACTAATTGAACATTTTTAATTACGTTTCCTAAGTAGTCATACGCGTAACCGAGATTTTTAATTCTTAACCCTCTAGTCAGCAAGACCGCCAGCACACGGCCTAAGCATTGATACACTTAAGAAATATGTAAACAAATTTTATGATTGTAATTTATTTGATGTTGCAAAGCCGTTGTGAATCAAAAACCGAAAACGAAAAGATGTTAACAGTAGTGTTAGTTTCGTCGTAATCGGTTACTTCGTGTTGACACAATCGACAGTGTAAGCTAGAATTTCAAATTAAAAACAAAAATAATCCACCTACTAGAGGGTTAAGTAAACGATTAATGTACAGGTCTGCAAATAATTATATATTTATATTCCGTAATTGATTGGAGGTTTATTAATTCTATTTGTAAATTTGAACTTACTGATTGCAAAGCAACGTTATAAGAACTTTAAAATATTTACGATATAGAATAAATACTAAATAGAAGAGCAGCTTCCTAAATTTACCTATTTAGTCTTAAAAGAAATAGTCTGGCAATGTTGTAGAAACTTTGAACTGAAAAATTAAATCCACAATAATAATTTCTTCTTGTCAAAATTTAGTGAGCAAGAATGAATTTCTTAGCTCTCAGGGGAACAATTTCCTATTTGGTCGGTAAATTCTTATAGGCGAACATACATAATATGTATGGGTTGGTTAACAAATTCATCCATGTTTACTGAGAATATTTCCTATTTGGGAAACTTTCTCTCAGCTCCATTCAAATGCAAAATGGAATTACAGAGTTTTTCAGGAAATTATAGAATTCAAGGTCAAGCGAAATTTATGTTCAGAGGCTCCAAACAATTGTGCACATTACAATTTTTATTTGTTAATGCAAAAATAAGTGAAAGTAAAATACAATATTTCTGACTGCATCGGTTCTAAGCTTCTATCTCCTTTATATTTCTAAATGGAGATATAAATTTTCCTTTTTGACCTTGAAGTATAAAGTATAAGTGAAAAATGCTGTAAGGGCCAGGGTATTTTGCCGTTTTGTTCGAAGCTTTTATTTCAATATGCTTAGGTTTTTTTTCTCACAGCTATGTGAGCGATAAATCAACTTGCACGCATTAACATTTTGTAATTTTAAAAATTATTTTAATATCAAATGCAAAATAATGATGCAATTTTTCGCCGAAAAAAATGAAATGCAACGTATTAAGCCCGCGGCTTGTGTACCAACCAATAATGCCAAATATTTTGATTTTTTAAAAGAATATTCGGAATGTCCTCTTAATACGTTTATGTGGTGGTTTATTGGTGTAAGCCAATGTTAGCCACAAAGACGTTAATTTTAAAATTACAACTCCGGGCTTTGATCTGCAAATACACCACTCATAAAAAATCCTTTTTTGCAAATACCCCTGCCGAAATTTCGAGTTCAGTTCCTATTTTACTCCTCTAAGGGACACAACTCAAACAGCAACTTCCGGAGGTGGTATAATAAAAATAAATAGTATGTGCAATACAAGATGTGAAGATAGGTAATCCCAACTCTCGTGTTTATCACATGCAGGTTGGAATGTCCTGTACCACAATGTACTATTTCCTTCGCGTGTAATGTATTTTCCGTAAATTTTTTAAAATTATTACGAAAGTCTTGAGTTAAGCCTTGTCTTTAATTTCTTTCGCGTACGCTTTAATCAATTTTTTCATTAGACTCGCTTATGTTTTAGTGCTTTTAGTTCTTCGCTTACAAATGGCCTTTGAGGTAAAGTCTTCTTACAATATGCTTTATATATTATTCGCCAACTCTTAATTGTAACGTCGATCATTGAGTGACTTCAGTAAGATCTGGTTGAGGATTAAACTGAAATCAACCTATATGTCATTTTGTGATCGACAGTTTTAGCGAAGATAAATTATTAGTTTATTTAATTCTGGTGAATCTCTCAATTAATTTTCAGTTCTTGAAAAAGATTCTTTCGCACGTTTACTGGGAGGTTTTCTGGATATTCTCAGAAGAAATATGGAACACTATGAAGAACAAATTCAACAGATTTTGCTTAGAAACAGCCATTGCTAAAGCCTTGCGATAATTATTTTGTTCAAGTTGTTATATAGTATTTGTGTTTAATATTTATAATTCGAAAAATACATTTATTATTAATTTATTTATAAGATGGTGTTTAGATATATTTATAAAGAAGTATGATTTCAGGCAGATTTCAAAAAAATTTACTGTTGTTATACATTAAATGAAATAACATTAAAAAAATTTCATACAGTCCTTTAATTTGCATTGCGGGACACTTATCAATTATTATGCGATTAATTTTCCTTTTTAATCAATTACAGCGCAGACAAAAGAAGGTTTGTGTATTTGGTACACTATGTATGCATAACCCTTCTTATTTCTTAACTACTTGACTGATTTTAATAAGTTGGGTGGCATTTGATTTGCCTTAGTCAAGCGCAGGTTGTAGGTTATAAAAATACTTCAAAAAAGTTAAAATAGCTCTTTTAATTGATTTTTTAGACAGATGAATTTTGTTTTTAAATGTGCTGCTTGTCTTCTTTTTTGTTTACTTTTTCCGCTGCTCAGATATGGAAGTTGTGGTCGGGTTTAGGTCTGATTAGCGACTTGTGGATCTATGGCAAGCCAAACAGAAATATTTGTTACATCTTTGTAGGAATTCTAAGCACTTCATTGAGTTGTTACCGATGATGAAAATATAATCAGTTGAGCTAAAATTGCTGCAAATCTCAGTGTCCTAGATGTTAAGTGAAGGCGAGTTGAATTATTCAAGGGTACTGTCATCGGTGAAGCTATGAATGGGATCGAAAAAGAGAAAGAGAAGGTCATTAGTTAAAAGAAAAAAATGGTCTGCTTAAAAAAGTAACCCTGTGGTACACCGGACTTTATCAAGTAGGGGTCACTGTCTATTACACAGGTCTGCGAGGTTTTTCCCCTGGACAATGAGTAGTTGTTTCCGAATTAATTTCTCCCGGTGAAACCGAATCCGGGGTCAGAAATGCTCTATCACGTCGGGTTTTTCAGGTATTCTAACCTAAAAGGGCAAAAATACTGATTTTTGTCATATTTTAGGTTATGTAGCACCGCGATGTTTTATTTCTCAAAAAACTATGTGTGGGAATGAATGAATTTCTCGGTATATGAAAAGTATGTGGTCACCTTATTCAATTTACCATTCGTGTGCAGAAAACAAAATGCGATATCTCGGCGAAAAAAAAAGTTATTTGAGCAAACTCAACAGCATTTGAAGGAAGACTTGTACTATAAGATCCCACACGTAGTTTTTTTGAAAAAAAAATATCGCGTTGCTACATAACTTCAAATATGACAAAAAATAATATTTTTGCACTTTTAGGTTAGAATATCTCAAAAACCTAAAGTGGTAGAGCAATTCTGAGCCCGGATTCGGTTTCACCGGGAGAAGTTACTTCGGAAACAACTATTCGTTGTCCAGGGGGAAAATTTTTTCAAAATTTCGCAGGCCTGTGTTATTATTAAGGACATTATTATGCGAATTTCGAAAGATAGGGATGCAGACCAAAAGCTCGAACTATGCCTAACAAGGCAAAATGACAGACTCTAGAACTTTAATGACAGAATCTAGACTTTAAAATTTCCCAAGTATTGATTTCAGACTCACCAAAATAATAAAGTGTGAACCGATTTTTCTGAAATTGTTTTTATGCTTTATTGAGAGACCAAAATTACAGAAGTTTTTTTGTGTGCAAAAGTCCGAAGCGGCTCAAATTTAAATCAAATTAAAATCGGCTGTTGGTATTGGTTTGAAAAAAAAAATCTAAACGGTTTCCATAAGATAACAAAATGCGGCTAAAAAACGGAGAAGTGGCAATACCTTTCGCGAGAAAAAAAGGAACCTAACATAAAAACATGCAAGTGTACGGCATCCATATTACGAACTAGACTAGAAATCGGTAAGATCATTGCTCGTCTAGAATGAGCCTACGTTTTGGTCGCTATCTGTAAGTCGGGTTTTGACGGCAGCCGCGTTTTAACTGCTCGTGTAGAAAGGGCCTTAGCAGTTAATACTAAACCATTTCAAAGGTTCGCGCATATATTTTAGAGAGAGGGAAGAATTGGATCAATTGGTTGAGTGGCACGATCACCACGCCATGGTTCCAGGTTTCGAGCCTCGGTCTCCCCGAGAGTTTTTAATATAAAAATTACAAAACTCCGTCTCTGGGCTGCTGTCTATCTTGCAGCAATGCAAAAACAAGACAATCAAGTTCCATCATTCCTCTTACCCTATTTCATTTCCGGCCAAAGTCATGCTAGCGCATCATAGGGTTGTCCCCTAGGCTTTATTATAAAAATTGGCTGCTAACCAACGAGCTATATAAAGAGATTTGTTCAGTAGTTTCAATGGTTACTTTGCAGGAAGCTGTCGTTTTTAAATTTGTTTTACTCGCAGAGGGTACGTGGACTATTTTAGCATCAGAAATTCGTCAGTAACGCAATACACAGAGAGAACTTATCTTCCTCTCTTTCATGGAACTTTTATATTTCTCCCCGTAAAAGTATTGTTACCATTTTCGTCACATACTATAACAATATATTAATTCTGATATCTAATATCTTCACGTTAACATTATTATGAATAAAATATTTTTCTATATTTCAACTTAACCATAATAATTTTCTGACCGCTATTCTACTTTAATAAGCATAACTATAAATTCACCATAAATCATTCGTTAATTTCTGTTTTTAATTAATTTTATCATGCATGTGTGATAATTTCGTTCAGTTTCTTATTCTAATGGGCACACTTGTGTCTAATGTGCCTGTACTTAACTATTCCATTCATTGCAGAACAGCTTTGTAAGTACTAATTTTATTTATTGATATAATTGAAAATACCAAACTCAAACAATTTTTACATTAACTTATTCTAATTCAAAAATAAATTATAATTTCAGTTTTGGATGTGGATGCCTTTGAGCGCTTATTGGGTCAATGCATGGAAATCATGAAAAGAAATATTGACGACTATGAATCTCAGCTTATCCGAATGTTCGGAAGTAAAAACAACATTACAGACACCCGATAAAAAGGCTGATATATAACTTTTAACACGCAAGCAACACAGCACACAAAATCTAATATAAATCAGAGCAAATGGTAGATAAATATTATTTAAATTATTTAAGTCAAAACGATGCCATTTTAAGTGAAAAAGTAATGCAGTGGTGAGAACTTACATAATACAAGATGTTTAGGTAAATCTTCAATTATACTTGGAGTCCAATGTGTTTGATTTTGTATTCTTACTGTTAAAGTGTACCGTCTAAGGTATTTCAATCAATCAAAGGTGTTTTTGGCTCAAAGTCGTACAATTTTCGTGTATAGTTCGAATTAAATTAAATTTAGTTGTTGATAAAATTATTTTTAGGATTTAATGATACATATGTGTATGCACAAATGTCGTTTAGTACTCAGTCAAGCGTCAAATTGTTTCGATAATATGTTATAGCTAAGAATTTAAATTATATGTGAATCAAAAATATTTTATGTACATCCGACTTAAAACACGATTTCTTGCTAATTTATTTTAATATTTTATTTGTAGTTAAATTTTGAAATAGAAGGAAATAAATTTGATATTCGTTCATAATATTTACAAGATCTTTGGACATTTTACAAGATCTTTGGACATATTTTGGACATTATATTCATCAAGTTTTAGTCAAGTATATGTGTTGAGTACGTTACGACTACATTTTGAAAATAAACAGTAAATTTAATTAAAAAAAAGACGGTTAGAAACTATTCTGTTAAGTAAGATGCAAAAATTTAAGACCTATCTTGTACAAACGGGTCCATGTATGTGACGATGACCGAATGCTAGCTACTTCACTCTGTCTCAACTCAGCACATCACCCTATCATCAATAGTCAGACACCCATCAAAATTTTTATACTTTTCCATACGGCAACCGTCGGCGATGGATTAATGGAAAACGTTTTGTTGAAGTGTTATCAAAAATATTTAACTAAGCGGTTTTTAGTCCATGGAGCTTTGAAACAACTTTCAAAATTAGCCAGTATTTGTCAACTCCTTCAAGTAGAACTTTTGTGACTTGATTTTATCTTAAGGAATCCATCAAACTTAAGATCTTTATTAAATCTTGTCAGCGTCCTTTGAATTATTTTATTACGCCAACTTACGATAGACACGCAATTTAGAGATGATTAAGCAAGCTTCATAGTGGTAAGGATACCGGCCGCTTTGTCTGTATCCATATAAAGTGACGTGCTGCGTTCTAAACTTCGTAAACCTTGTTAAGATAACATCTCAAATGGCAGGGAATATATCTGCAAAACTTTTAATTCTGATTTACGTCACCTTCCAAGGCTGTGCTTTATCATCATAGGGCATACCTTTAGCTTTGGCATTATCATAACAAAAATGTACTTTTTACTTTCTAAATTTATTCTCAGTTCTGAGAGATTGGCCCAATATAAGGTTTGTTTCCCGATCAGAAATTGGGATCCCGCATGTGCACGAACTTAGCCATTTTGTGTTCCTTCGCTTTTCTTAGCAGGCAGTGCGAACTTACCCAAGAAATTTAGGTGGTGCCCATTCGTGCACGGGTTAATGCTGTTTAATGATATTTCATTTCTAACATTTTCTTCTTGTTTTTAATGAACACGGTTTTAAACAATTTTTCCCCTCCACTCCAGTAAGTTTTTGCACGAAAATCGGAGGAACAGAACAATTTGTGTTCCCGTTTTTCCCAGACCTTACTAACTAGAGTCTTTTGCAAGGCATTTCACAATTTAATTTTCCTTTCGCTTTCGTAATCTTAGATAAAGCAAGCAAGATAAAAACTCGGCTTGCGAGGCATTAACATATAGCCCGCGATTTCATATTTGAAGTTCATGGATATTTTTTAATATAAAACACACATATGTTTTTTTTATGATATAGCCAAAGCCCAGGGGACAACCCTATGATGTTTTAGCATGGCTTCGGCCGGAAGCGACTTAGGGTAAGGGGAATGTTTTGTTTTTGCATTCCTGCGAGATAAACAACAGCCCAGAGACGGAGTGAATTTCTATTTAATTTTTTTTTAATTAAAAACTCTCGGGAAAGACGAGGCTGGAACTCTGGAACCCTGGCGTGGTGATTATGACACTCAACCAATTGATCGAACTCCGTCTCCATCTATTGTCATTATCAAAATGAAATTTGCACAGAAACAAATTCAGATTCATATAAAATTTAAATTATGCTGCTATCTTGAGCTTGATACACCTGGATTAGAGTGATCAGCTTTATTTTATGTTTTATTTTTGAGCAAGCGAAGTATTATAGTTGTAAAGAAATTCGACTTAGAGTTTTTGACGAATTTTGACTCAACATCACTTCCAAGTAGTTTCTGAAAAATGGATGAGGTCGTTGCTTAGCCTAGTGCCGAAGAAAATTAACCGATCGATTAATTGATGCAAACTTTTGAATATGTCCAACCATTTAAAGCAAAGTTTCTTTGTCAACCGACAAAATTAGAAAAAAAAAATTGGGTGGTCGGTTGCAGTTCGACAAGCCGTTATGTTAGCAATACGACGACTCTTCTCAAGTGTATCCCTGTTTTATTAAAATGACAATATTTGATAAAGATTTCAGATGTCAAATATTTGCTTGTGCTTATGAACTTCATCCGAGCGAAGTTCCCATTGTTTGCACCAAAACAAACGCTGTCACTGTAGACGGCATTTACACTGAAAGCGAAGCAAGCGACGTACATAATTCATAATTTCTGCACTAACTGCAAAATGTACAAATTATTAAAGGGAAACCGAAGCTCATATCTAAATGTAATTTTTTCAAACAGGAAAATTGATATCGCAGAACTATTTCTAGTTTAGCAAGTAAAAAAAAACTCTCTCTCTGGTTTTTTTAACCCCTTGTGGGCATAGGCATCTTTTACGCCGACTCTCCACCTGGTCCGGTTCTGCGCCAAGGTCTTCAACTGGGTGTCTTCCCTCTCGACGGATCCTCTCCATATGTTGCGCAGTCGCCCAAATCGTCGTCTTCCTTGGATTCCGTAGGGAAATCATTACAGGTAGGTCAGGTCACGTTGAACAGCCGTACAACAGAATAGATTTTACGTTCGATTAGAAGATCCGCAATTTTGTGCGTCTGGAGATATTATTATTGTTCAAAATCTCAGCCAGAGTATTAAATGGTAACTCGAGCCTTATTGCTGCGTGCCTGCCGTAACTATCCTTCCGAGATAGCAACATTTATCTCCGCTCTATTTGCTGCTCTCCCAGATAAATTTCATTTCTCCTGGAGTCCTGCTCTGTGACCTACTCTAGTTAGATCTTCGGACATTTGGGCTACATGACCTTATTTGTTGGATAGAAGACATACATCGCCGGCATAGGCCAGGTGCGTAAGGTGGTTAAGGAGTTTCCATCTAATGCCTCGCGATGGGTGGTCATCTAGGGCGCTGCACAATACGACATTAATGACGATCAGGAAAAGCAAAGGTGACACTCCATTCAGCACTTGGAAGGGCTTTGACAGTTTTCCTTTGCGTAGAACGTGACATTTGGCTCCTGAGTAGGACTCCTTTATGATGGTGATACTTTTTTCTGGGATGCCTCTCCTACGTACAGCTGCTTATATATATATATATATATATATATATATATATATTCGCAATTAACGCTGTCAAACGGCTTCTCACAATCGACAAACATTAGATGTAAAGGGGACCTACATTGGGTTGATTGCTCGATGATAATTCGGAGGGTTTTGATATGATCGCTACAGGAGAAACCCTAACGAAAGCCTGTTATGCATGAAAAAATATAAACCCATTAGTTAAGCTCAGCTTTTTCTATTAAATAGCTTGAATTACTAATAGCGGTCCTGATACTGTAACCAACAATTGAAACGACGCAAGACATCTTTAATTGAACGTGAAACTTCATTTCACGTTATAATTTATCATAACAAAACTTAGGTGGAAGTTTGTTCCTTAATAAATATTTGTAAATTTGTAAAATATCGTATATATTAGAATTTGTGAGTAATTGTAATCAAAAGGATTAGTAAAATTAGAAAAATTATAAGCCAACATTTTCTTTTGATTCAGTACCTATCAGTTGTTGTTTTATGTGTTGATTTAAGTGTTTTAAGTGGATGTAGCATAAGTTGTGAGCAAACGCAATAAATTATGCTTTAGTATTCATACGCATACCGTTGAGATGCATTTAATATTTTTATTAAATCAGTCTATAACTTGTTTTTGAAATCGTGCAAAATCAATTATAGCTAATTTGTTATTTACTCGTGGTACTCGTGTTTATACATAAAACTAACAACTAAACAACTAAGCCATGTAAGACGCTCCGAACTAATATATTGCGTGTAGACTTATTTTAAGAAAACTTTCTACAATTGCTAATTATACAAGCTCTAAAACGTCCAACGTCTTCATACTGGTATTTTTGAAAATTTTATAGTTTATTTATTTTTGTATTTATTTTAACTTATTTGTATTATTACAAATCACAAAGCAAATCTTCTATCAAAAGTAACCAAATATAATTTATTGTCTCAACTTTGGGAGAAGAAAGATGCCATTTCTGTTTGAATGAACCAGTAGATATACAACAAATACTTGTATTTGTATATTGTATTTATGTATATTAGTAAATATTGTTACTTATCATGTTTTTTTATTTTATTCTAATTTTTTTTTATTTTATATGGACGACTTTTTATACAGGCAAGTTTTGAGAGATGAGTGATGATGCATCTTAAAACATAAATTTGAGAAAAGTGTGAGTATAAATTTTGTAACATGAAAAAACAACAAAAGCAGAAATACACCTCAGGAGGCAGTATCAGACACCTTATCCGTGATATGATATATAATATGATTAATATGTAAATGATTCTATTTTCAGTTGTTTCTTCTTTTCTTCGAATCCAGTCACAGTTGCTCATATTCCCGTATCCGGACAGCCGTCATAGGATTACCTTGCTACATCTAGAAACCTTTTCCATGATATTGTCGCACCTCAGTACTAGCTCTGATTTTACCATTACCGCTTCCAGTGCTTTAATGACGGCCTGCTTTGATTGACGATCCTCCAATATATTAACACTGCCGCTTCGTTAGTTAATTTTATTTCTGCCTACGAGACACTTCATTTTTCTTGCAGTCTGTATGATTCCTACCAGTGCCATCCGTATAAAAAGATATTTAAGAGATATGACTGTTCCACTTCATTCCTGTCCCATTAAACCCATGTAGATAGCTTTGTATTAAAGCTTGTCGAAAAGGTTAGAATCAGAACAAGGTAGTTCTTACCTATGCTATTTTCGATGTAGTGTAATTTCAGAAGGATACTAGAATGCCCAATCATCCTTTATGTTTCTGCTTGACTGCGTACGCTGTAGCTAGATGATTACAGTAGAGATTTAGCGACAGCAAGACACTCATGGGCTCCCGATGTTGCTGTAGTCTTGCTATATATACATCCAGGTATAACCAAGAATTGGTCAAAAAACGCAGGGTAAGTCCAGTGCACCTCTTGGTTTCAGTCCCCATTTGACCACAAACACTTCATGGGCTTCTTCAAGAGCTCTTCAAATATGAAAATACATAAATCGAAATTATGTAAATCGGGGATCTCCTGTATTGTTCTTTAATAAAATAAATAAATAAATAAGTGCTCAAGACAAGAATTAGCGTGGATTTCTTTAAACCTGTATAAAAAGTGGTCTTTATAATTCAAATTGTATGGTGGGCTATACAATATTTCCACGAATATGGATGCTGATTTGAAAAAAAAACAAAGAATAATTTGGTATAGGGACCAAATACCATTCTACATAATATCGCAAAAAGATGTATTCAAATTTTTTCATTTTAAAATTAATATCTTCATTTAACTTAGCATGAGTAAATTGTTTGAACTGAAATTTTAGGGAATTTTTATAAATCGAGGAATATTGTATAAATTTATGTGACTTTAAAATTGTATAGCCCCCTAATATACTTGTGTATTTTGATTAAACAATCTCTTGCTATTCTAAAATTTTACAATAATTGAAATGGAGAAATATTAAAAATATATTTCAAAATAAAATGTATTCTTAAAAAAATTTACTTAATTCACGTGCAACTGGCTACAAAAGCACAAAGCTAAATAGCCACTTTGTGAACTGATATTTATAATTTTTTCTAATTTTCGTAAAGAAATTTTGATTCTCACATTGACAATCAAATTTTGCAAATATTTATTTAATTAACTTATTCAGTTTTTAATTATTATTTACATATACACTGCATAATAGTTTGATAACGTGAATATATTATATTTGCTTTTTATTATTTTCATACTTATGGTTATAACATCTTAAATCGGTGAAAACCTTAAGACAGTTTTTAGTGTACTGTTTTAGATTGCTGGCCAACGTATAATGTATCTCTCTAGTTCCCGCAACCCCTTGTGAGGCATAGGGCGGGAGAAGAACTTCACCCGATTCGAGACAACGATTGCAAGTGGATAGAGAACAACCATGGGTCGTCGTCGATGGGATTAAAACCTGGGACCTCAAAATTGGTAGGCCGACAAGTTATCACTTCCACTCCACCGACGCACGTATTACGTATATAATGAATTTAAAAGAAGCCATTTATATTATAATTCTCCCTTTATTGTACAGGCGACAGTGGGATTTTCCCTATGGTATTGTCACAAGATCACCTAACTCTCTGATTTTTTTGTATAAGCCTCCCCTGAGTGTCACAAATGCCCACTTATCTATATTTTTGAAGTCCCGCGCAGGGCCGGGACTGTTCATTTATCTCGGCTTCAATTGAAGCTACGACCAAAGCGATATCAGCGTAAAGGTTGCTTCGAGCACTACAACTTTGCCCGTTATGACTTTCGTCGTAACTGCAAAGGTTATCGATTGGGGATGAGGCAAGCTTTTTCGGAGCAACAGTTTTTCTTTTTTTAGACGCCACCTGGATATTTAACTTCCTGAGATGTAAAAGTAAAAATTTGTTGTTTTAGTTATTATCGCTAATTAATATTTATTTATGTGAGGAATTTTTTACTTTATATGTATGTGCACTATTTTTTTGAAGTATTTTCATAACCTCATCATAAGTCACGTTAAAATTAAAAAAACTGACTTGGGGTTGGTTGGCTCATTTTCTTCGGGGTCGGTTGGCACACATAATAATTTCCTTTTATTGTTTTATATTGTTACACATAAAGATAATAAGTGATCGTGTTAAAACACGATCGAAATTTGTACAGAGAAGCTAGGATAAAATTACGAGGAAACGAGGGTTTTAAATGAAAAAAAGGATCGGCAATAAATTCAGTCAAAGTATTTGGAAACAATTCCACCCTTTTCACGTAGACTAGAATTGCGTGATCATGAAATAGACGACAATATATGCCAGGTCCGCTTAAGATTTAAATGGTTAGTTAGGAAATTTCTGAGAATAACAAAAATCGGAATGCTTAAAGAAAACAAACAATACCAAAATGTACCCAATTAGGTAAGCGTGCCAAGATCCAGTGTAGTCTCCGTAATAATAAAAAGTTGCAAGGGCATTTAATATGTCAAAGATTACACTAATGAGTTATTCATTATGGCATCTTTAGAAGTGAGGTAAAAAATGCAGAGCCATATGCATATATTTCGATTCTAGAAAAGAATCTGTAATAAATTCAGTCGAAGTATTTGGAAACAATATGTATATGTATGTCTTATCTATATATATTGTCGTATGTATATATATATATATATATAGTTACTTTTTTAAATTGGTTTTTGATTTGTTAGATGCTAAATTTCGTGTCAATCATCCCCTGCTTCTGTGCCATCCATCCCCATTACGGGGTTTGTTGGCACATGTGCATCACATTATTAAAATTCCAACCAGAGACATAAATGCTCCAATAAGGGTTTCGCGACAATGTTATAGTAAAGCACAATAGTCAAGCAAAATTTCCTATAAATATAAAGTTAATAGCAACTTTCTTCTCCTTGATATGACAGAGTTTCGAATAGTGTAGCCAACCATACCCGGTCTCCTCCCTACTATTAATATTTAGTTTTAAATTACCGTGTTACTCCTATGAACTTACAGATTAAATCATTTCTTAAACCTACATACCTCGAAACTTACGAACGATGCTAACTTAATAATTCCTTAACTACCTAATTTTCTATTATTATTGTTCTAACCTGTATATCCTGGATAATTCCTTCTTTTCTTGATGTCTTAATTTTTTTCCGCATTTTCACTCTTCATGTTTTTTTTCATCCGTGCTTTTTCATTTTATGTCCTGTTAACTTCTTTTCCTTTATCTTCTTTTTTTACCTCCTTGCCTGGCAACCTCACAATCTCTTCTTTCTTCATCTCATTTCCGGTCCACCAGATATCATGGATCTTCACGGATGTCAACATCTTCTCGAACCCATGCTCCACGAAGTTCAAAATATACTTTTGTCAGCATTGCTACGTTTACCATTTTTGTGAGTCACCTATGAGGCATTTCCTCGCATCGCTATGATGTCTGTGATGGAAAAGTATTGCTTGGGGCTGCTAGTGCGTAATGAAATAAATAGTGGGGGGGGGGGGGGAGTCCTGCATGTTGTGACACGTTTTGTTTTTCGGTCACAACTTTTCACTTTATAAAGATATCGATGAATTTGGTATACCGTTGGAAAGCTAAATGTCATAACTATATACCGTTTTTAGATTTTAGAAGAAAATAAAAAAAAAAATTTCGTCAAGGTTATGAAGACATTGTTTTTTGGCACGAAAAAATTTGTCCTAAATGGCTATAATAGTGGCAAACTGAAGTAAAAAAACAAGAATTTCTTAATTTATTAAGAATTTTATTTATTTTTTACTCTTTTTACATAAAATCGGTACAAAAATCAATCGAAATCAGATTTGACCTCATTCAGTCCATCGCCAGAATTGCAATCTTGATGAGCTAGCTTTTTACAAACAGCACCTGATAGAGTTTTTAGTTAGTTTCTGGCTAGTTTTTCTGGTAAGGTTTTTTCGCATTGAACACAAATATTGTTGTCAACTTCATCTTCCGACAAAATAATGATGTGCTCTTCTTTTTCTTCGTAGGTCGAGCTTTTTTTTTGGCTATTTTTGGCGCACTTGTTAGGGTTTCTTCTTCTTCGATCAATGACGATGGTCGGGCCTATGTTTAAGTTGATGGCACAGACATGGACACCGTTTTGTGAGCCGCAATGTCAATTGGGTCAGATATAGCACAATTTCGGCCTTGAAGATTTTCACCACTCATATCTGCCTGAACGAAATCAGCACCGGTGAAAACATTTGGATTAAATGGGCAAATTCCCAATGACTGGAATCCAGCCCTGACGTTTCCTTGTGAGAGGGTCTTTCCCAGTGCCACTGTCACAGAAGCTACAATGTGGCGCAATTTGAAGGCTTTATTAGCATTGGCAACCATCCAGCGTTTTCAGCCATGCCATGTCGATTACTTCGACTAACAAATGAGACGCATGATTGTCCAATAAAAACAGTGTTGTTGAATTTTTCGATGACCGTGTACTTTCAATGAAATGTTCCATGAACTTTACGAATTCAACTTGCTGCATACTTCCGGATTAATTAGCAAATCAAGCTGCACTTGGGCCGGTACCGTCCAGAAATGATGACTGCATGTTTTTCTTGGGAACAAGAAAATTGTTGGGAGCGCGTTGCCAGCAGCACTCACAGATAGCGCAATTGTCACCATGGTTCCACGCTCTTGAGATGCAATCACGCTTACGCGATTGGATCCGTTCAAGGACATCACTTTGCCATTTGTGAATAAAAAAAGATATTGAACTTGCGCGAGTTTTAGGTCCATTCAATTCTAAATTTCCTATATTTACGATCAAATCCAATCGAATCGTATTCGGTAATAAGACCCCTGGAAAGTTCTAGTCAGATCTGTTGTGGAAATTTTGCGATTTCGACAATGTTCAAGAAAGTTCTCGAGTGATTGGTGGAGAATTCAATTAATTTCTAGAAAATTCCATTGTCATCTGGAAAGATCTAGACAGTTCTTCATTTTCTAGTCGACGTTATGAAATTTTTACTAAAAAAGAAACAAAAATCACACAAAATTCAAATAACTTGTCGAATAAATCAAATAACTTGTTAGAAAAAATGAAAAATTAAAAATATGGGTGTCCCAACATGCAGGAAATAGAGTGTCCCAGCATTCATTATAAGTGCCATTTTTAGTTTACGAAATATTAAAAGTGTGCCAACATGCAGGACTCTACCCTAATAATAATAAATGTAAATCGTATATTTGGCTTGCACTACTGAAGAGTGTAGCTGCATTCAATGACGAGCGAGACAACCTCTGCGATGAGTATTCCCATCTATGTGATAAAGAGTACGACGGCGTTAATAAAAATGTTTCTTAGTTGTGCCATGTAAAAGGTGGCGTGCGTGTAGATGAGCTTGTGTGTGGTGAAGAATGTGACTGGATATGGTAAAGAGTGTGAATGTATGTTGTGGAGTGTGACTAAGAGACAGTGATGTGAGTTCCCGAATGGACAGAGTGAATGTGTAGTGTGAAAAGTGTGAATGTGTTATTATGTACGATGTTATACATAAATTTTACCATGTTTGGCGTACTATTAACCTAATATTTCTCTAGTTTTACATTATGAGTTCTAATATTTCTTGGTATAATTTATTCTAGTACAAAATTTATTTTGCTAATATAACTATTTATTTATTTGAATTTTCTCTTATCTTAAAATCGAATACTTAATTCATTGTTCACTATTATTAATTATTATTTCACATTATTATTTCCTACTCAACTGCAATCTTGTGGCTACCCAGATTAGATAACAAGAACGAGGAAAATTTAATCTTTACATCGAATATCGATCTATAAGTATTGCTTTGAAGATTCTTATGCACGTGTGGAAATAGAATTGCAATTACAGAAAAAGCAAACTTATCATATTTCATACTTTCAAGTTCAAAGAAATTTACAAAAAATCTCTCCTCTACTTCTCCTGAGCCTCTACTTCCGATTACAGTCTTAATTATTTCTAAGCAACTTGTTGGATTTTCCTTTTTTATTAGTATTACTTAAAAGGTCACGGCATTGAGTACACCAACCTTCCGGGAACGGAGGCTTTCTCTATCTAGATAGAATGTACATACATATTATGCCGTAAAAATGGAATATTCTTGATGTAAGCCTTCTGGAATTACTTGACATTTTCTTAAATATAAAATTATTCTTGAGTATTTATCTCGACCTATTTTTAAATTCGATATAACACGTCAACATTTTCGGCTGTAAAACCATATTTTTGATGCAATTCTCCCTCGAAGACATCCGATGTTAACTTCTGAAATTGAGAACAGATAGTTAAAGTGATTTTACCTTGCAATTCTGTTATGTTGCTCTCTTAAAACTTAGTCAGTACTTAAATCGCCTAATCCTTTCCTTACAATACTTTTTATAATGTAAATCTTAATTCACAGATAATAGAAGCTAAATTAATTGAATATTTTCGCTTTACTAAATTTATATTCCAAATCACTTTACTTCTATTTTTTCATAAATCGCCAGCCACGATCAATGCTCTCCTTAAAACACGTACTCCAAGTGAATACTAGATAGCGCTTTTTCTACTCTTAGATCTGTGCAAGGGCCAAGATAAGATGGTTTTGAATGATGCTAGTTCCTGTAGTAACGTATTCCTGAGTGTTTGCTTTAAATTTTTGAGGAAACATTAATCTACAGGAAACTCCTTCTGCAACGTTCATTTTGAAGTTACTATTTATTCGACGATTAATGGCATAGAGATACATTTTTAAAAGGAGACGTTTTGCACATCACTACAAACTATTGAAATCTTTCGGGTTCTCAGTGTATATGCTCTCCTTAAGAGTAGGGATCAATTTTTTAATTGCCATGCATACATATATCATGTCATCGGCATACCTTATATTCTGTATACCATGCTAAATGTAGGCAATAGAATTAAATAGGAATATTCGCAATTATTTTATATCTCCTTCTGGGTAAGCATTTTACAGATTAGAACAACCTTTTATTTGTAATTTTTATTTCAGTATTCTTAATGATTTATTCATTGTCCGCACAATAATATAAAAGATTAAAATTACATATATATTTGGTTATTTTATTCTACAGCTATTGAGCTGCAAATTCACAGTAAACTTTAGAGATTAAAAATGGTTTTCCTCCACTGAAAGTAAAATTGTGCCCATATGAGATAGCTGTTAAGTCAGACCAGGGTAGGAATTCTCACGAAATTTGTTGTTTCGTTGCCTTGTAATTACGCAAAATTGTAAAAATGTGTAGAGCTTGAATTTAACAAGTGTGTGTTCAATCGGTTGAAGGAAATGCAAACCGTTTTACAAAATTTTTACTCATGGCAGTCCAAACGCTATGAAGTGTCAAAATCACACGCCAGCTCCCAGCCAGGCGACTGAGTATTTAGATGCAAGCTCCGGGGAACGGCATGGGAGAATTACAGATCATGCGCACAAACTTGACATATTTATTCGTTGCTATGAAATATTTTTCTGTTGCCATAACATTTTTGGGCATGCGCTTAATTTATTGAAACGGTTAGGCAACCAAATTGTGTGAGAATTTGGTTCCCTCCAGCCAACCAAACCGTTTCAATAAATAAAGCGCATGTCCAAAAAACGGTGTAGCAACAGAAAAAAATTTCATAGCAACGAATAAATGTGTCAAGTTTGTGCGCATGATCTGTATTTCTCCCATGTCGTTCCCCGGAACTTTCATCTAAGTCCTCATTCGCCTGTTTCAAGCTGGCGTGTGATTTTGATATTTCATAGCCACTGCCATGGGTGAGAATTTTGTAAAACGGTTCGCCATTCCCCTTTTACCGTTTGAACACACACATGCTAAACACATACCCTACACATTTATAAACTTTCGTGTATTTACAAGGCAGCCTGGTTGTCTGAAAACAACCAATTTTGCCAGTTTAATACATGTCAGTGGTTAACTGCAGCATTTTCCCTCTATAGAACTGTCCAAAAACCGCGCATGTTTCTTTTAATGATGAAAAATTGATTATTCTGACGGGCTGTCACATATTACAAGTTTTGACTTGATTCTGTTATACTGGCAACAAGTGTTGTCTTTTATTTCAATTTTTATTCCAATGCTTTCTTTCTGAATTTATTAAATCCATTTTTCTGATAATCAAACATTAAGTGCTATCAAAAGTTAAAAATATGGAAATTCAAAGATAGCGGTCCAATATATAGCGACAGCGCCAGTTTTCAATACTTTCAACTTTTGACGCGCGCCAAATTTGACAATTCAGCGTCAGTTATAGTACCTGCTGCGAGCGCCAGCTACATATTCTGTTCCAGTCTTTACTCTTGAACTTTATAACTTTTAGGTCAGATCTCTCGCAGAACACTATGAGTACATTCAGAAGAGCAGTTCCTGCTCAACTCGATTGTGAACGAACCGCCCGCCTCTCATCTGAACGATCTTTCAAAACTTGTTTCTTTACTTTCGGTAAGCTGGGGCTGCCAGCTGATTTTAAAAATTTAATTGCAGATCCCTAAAAATACATTTCATCGATACTAGAGATGGGAAAAATGGATCTTTTGAGCGAACTGGCTCTTCGGATCTGCTTCTTTTAAAAGATCCGGCTCCAAAGAGCAAAGAGAGTCGGTTCGAAAGAGCCACTGAAAATTTTCAGCTTGAGACTCTCTCTAGAGCGAGTTCTGTTTTTTATATATTCCTCTTTACATCATTCTTTTTCTATGAGCACGGCTCCAAGAGACGGTACGAAAGAGTCACTGAAAATATTCAACTTCAAATATTTGACTGTAAGTGTTGCGTTTGATTCAGTTATAGTTCTTGCAGAACTTTTAGTTCCAGGTTCTTCTGTTTTTTCGTGTATTTATCTTTCTTTCATTCTTTTCTTATGAGCGGTCATTCTCATTAGTCAACAAGAAGAATCAAATCATACTGATGCAAATGTTGAGAAATGACTTTTCGGGATCCGTCACGGGACAAAACTGAGATCCGGTTCACTTGACTCACTTTTCAGAGCCGGATCTTTGAGCCGGTTCAGATCTGAGTGCCCCATCTCTAATTGAAACAAATAAAATTAGTAAAAAGAGTATATCACTTTTACAGGAAAGATTATATAAAAAACTGTTGCGTTCGGGACGAACCCTTCCGCCGGATGACTGCCCAAGGTATGCTATGATCCAAAATTTCGAGAGCTTAAAATCAGTTGTGTTAAATGTGTACGAAACAATGTGCGGAGGAATTATTGACAATAAAAGTGTCTACAAATATATTCGTGACACCATTCATTCATTGGTAGTATTAACAGTCCGGATAACATCTGGGAGGACTACTTACATATTTATCGAACGCTGAAGCTAATTTCAAGTACATTAAATTCCATTCATGTATACATTTTGTAATTTTTTGTTAATTATATTATGAAACTATTATGCAACGTGATGAACAAAGAAAAGCATTTCTCTAGCTTTATAAAACAATTTTACCCTTAAAAAAGAGCTTATACATATAATTATAAAACATTAGGACAATATGTACGAATTGTTTGAAAACGTGAATTTTTGCGTCTATTTTTGTTGATCTATTTGCAGATAATTTAAAAGTGAAAGAGATTTTATTTACCGCATTTCATAAAGCAAACATTTATATAAATCAATTAAGGAATAACAGAGCAGTGTTTCTATTAGAAATAAAATGAATTAATAAGATAAAGTAAGATATAAAAATAAAAATCGTATCACGTAGTTAGTGAAAAGTAAGAAGATGCAGGTCATTTTCATCATATTTAGCTACTTAATGTGGTTACATCATTTTTGTGATACATTTTATCATTTGTTAGCAATTAATTAAATAACTTACATTTTTTTCTTTATGCATTGCTAGTGAATTTGGTGATCCATTTGTCGTTGTCATCATTTGTTTGTATTGGACATCGAGAGATACAAATTTGTACGACAACTAGACTGGAATCACTAAAAATTTTATTTTAAGAACATTTCGTAGTTTTATTTAGAATGAGTCCAAGTTCCTTTGTTGAAATTGAATTTAAAAACGACAAACAATATAAACAGCAACCAAACTACATAATGGAAAAAAAGTTATTTATAGTATCAATAAAAAAAATGTGTGAATTAGTGTCTGCAAAACCCTTATATGTACCTATAGGTACTTGAGGAAATATGTCTAAATGTATTATTAAAAGAAATATGTTATTTTTGGAAATAAATTGCTACAACAAAACTAATTTAAAGATAAACAAAAGGCATAAATCTCACCTTCATCATAATTAATTGAATTCTATTGAACTGCCATATGCTATTCGCACATGAAGCGAAATAATGCGTACTGAAAGATTCTATAACTATAAAAAAAAACACCTCATGAACTAAGAATATACAAAAATTCTTCTACAACAATTTTAACGTTTCCAAAGAACATATCTTCTGCAAAAAATATTAAGTTAAATTCACGCATATATATTTTTTCAATAGAATCACATTTTCAGTAGTAGAAACCGTTTTTATTCTTTTCATCGACATGTTATAGTAGTTTTCTGAAACCGTATTAACTTTGTCTTTACGGATCAAGCAAAAATATCAAAATTTAAGAAAAATATCATGCAAAACAAAACATTTAGGCAGTAAAGACTAAGAGGAACTTTTAGTTAAGCATAAGTAAATATTCCTGTCGTGTCATACTAAATAAAATGTTAAAGAAGAGTAATTTTAGCAATAAGACTAAAAGAGAAATAAAAAAAGCAACTGTATGAACAGCTTAAGGATAACAACTCGGAGTAAGAAAAATAAATGTATTTGTAAATTAATTGACACTTTTTCCTTTTAAGATTAAACAAAACATATATAATTACTGCGAAATAAATTACTGTCTTACAATTTAAAGTCTCTTGGCACTCTAAGGCCGCTTGGAATACCTGGTCAAGATATCGACGGGCACTTCGATTGTAAGGAGGTGCAACCCCGTTTTGCTGAAAATAAATTTAATCCATTTGGTTTTTTGTTAAGGCTTGAATAGCTGGGACTATTTCTACCCGAAGCATTGTTACATATTTTTGACCATCGAAATTACCCTCTATGAAAACTGGACAAACTTTCTGACCATTAAAAATACCTTCCAACACATTCAACTTTTGTGGATACTTCCCGCATTCGGTAGTGTTACTCCAGTATCTAAAATTATGCCTGTTGACATTGCCAGACAATTCAAAAGTGGCCTCATCTGTAAAAAACAATGTTGTTCAACAATAGAGGATCATCATCGATCATATTCATAATTATTTCATAGAATTCAACGCGTCTATTAAAATCATCTTCACGCACTTCTTGACGTACTTAGGTGAATTTTATAAGGATGCCATTTACTTATTTTCATAATTTTAGAAACAGACATCCTGCGCCAAATCAACACGACGTAGAGGAATGATCAAGTCTTCAACAAAGGATTGTGAAATTAAGAGTGACTTTTCCTCATTTGTTGCCTCTTTTGATTTACCAGAGCTTGCGCGATCTTTAACTGACCCCGTCCGTTTCTTCAAAACATTGAACTGTACGCGCAACTGTTCTTTTGGATATTTTATTATCTTCAACGCGAAAGTGTACTTTTTTGTAACCCTGTATTTGACCACCCTATCCTCGCATCAATAACAGTGTTACACACTCTCTCTCAGATAGCTCTACCATAACCAGTTTTTTAGTGAGTTTTTTATAAGAACAATGTTAAGAAAACCAGAATTTAACTGATTAAAAACTGTCCTCAGCAAATGTTGCCCGAAAAATAAAGAAAAAGCGAGACGTGGTGTGCACGTACAAAAATATAATGCAAGCAGAGTCGAGAAAACGACTGATTAGAAATTGTATTAAGTGAATTTTGTTACGCAAAATTATGAAAAAACAAGTAGATTGTCCGAACAAATTTCAATACAGAGTTATGAAAACGACCGATTAACCCTTTGCGACATCGAATTTTTATTATGACATTTGTTATGTCAAACGGGTGGTTTTTGAGATCGCTGATTCCGTGGCCTTGAAAGGATAAATTTAAAAAATGGTCAAGGACGTATCTGAACGTTAAATTTCTTTTCATTTAACAAAATCGGCATGACCTTCAAATGGTCTTGAAGGTTAAGGTCAAACCCGAGGTCACCGATATATAGCCAGGACAAAATCCCACAACATTTCCTTCTCCGATCAGGGACACAATACGATTCGATCGAAAATATTAACGATTCGATTCGGCCTCCGCATTACTGATTACGATCGTAAGCTAAGTATTGTAGTGCCAAATAGAAGGCCATGAATTTTATTTCAAAACAATATTGCAACTAACTTTACTTTTGTTTTATTTGCACCGACTTCAAAATGTCGTAATAGATATAAAAATAGCTTTTTGTGAAGTCGGTTCACCTTTTTTTTAAAAACTATTTTATTTTTCACTTTTTAGTGTCTTCTACTCTATACAACGAAGAAATCGGTCCACGCGTTACGAAGTTACTACCCCCCCCCCCCCCCCCCCAAACCACCATAGGACCAAATTATTTTCCTATTAGCAATGGGGGATCAGAAAAAGAACCATCGAAATCGGACCACGCATTACAAAGTTAGGTTCCACCCCCATCCCACCAAAATTTTTTCTCGTGGTATCAACCACGGAACATACTCTGCCCAACAGAAAAAGAATTATCCAAATCGGTCTACGCGTTACAAAGTTAGACTACCCCTCCCCCACCCTATTCCAAATTTTTTTTTCCTATAAGCAATGGGAGATCATACTCTGTACAACAAAAAAAGAACCATCCAAATCGGACCACGCGTTACAAAGTTAGGTTTCATCCCCACCCACCCCCTACCAAAAATTTGTTACATGGTACCATTCGGTAAACATACTCTGCCCAATAAAAAAAGAATCATCAAAATCGGTCGACGCGTTACGAAGTTATGCCCGGTCAAACATAAAAAAAAATAAGATAAAAAATACGCGTTGAACTTAGAACCTCTTTGTTTTTGGGAAGTCGGTTAAAAATTAATTTAAGCCACGAATCCGCTTATCTTCCATCCCGCCAATTCTAAAACTTGCAGCTTCTTTAAGATTTCTAGCTAGTGGCAGTTATCAACGTTGTGTGGGACAGGATTATAGTGTAGGAATGGCTCAGTCGGAGGTGTACAATGTGCTTAGCGAAGTCCTCCAAATAATGGAGCAAAAATTATGTCCGACACAAATTCGTATGCCCACAGAAAACGAAGCCCTTGACTTCAAGAGACATTTCTACGAGAAATACCAATTTCATGGAATTATAGGTTGTGTATTATTCGACCCACTGAAAGTGAGCATATATACTATAATCGAAAAGGAAGACATTGTATTAACGTTATGATTGTAAGTCGATAACTTTTATTGTAAATATTTTTCCACGAATATAATATTCCTTGTTCAGATTTGCGATCATAATATGCGAATAATTTGCGAAGACAGGTGTTATGGAGGTGCCAGCCACGATTCATTTGTGTGGAGTCAAAGTGCGATGCGTTGGAGTTTAGAAGATAAATTTAATAACGGCGAACGAAACACTTAGCTTTTAGGTATGATTTCGTTAGGAATGTTGTAAAATTGTTGATGTTTTCGTTGTGAGTAATTCTGGCTATCCACTAGAGCCCTGGTTAATTACGCCATTCAGAACCTCTACCGATGGTTCTAGAGAGAGTCAATTTAATGCCAAACATTCTAGAGCAAGAAATATTGTTGAGCGCACTATCGACATTCTGAAATCTCGTTTTAGATGTTTACTTGGCGCTTGAGAACTCCATTTTAGTCCGAAAAAAGCTTCACAAATAATAAACATGTGTTGTGCACTGCATAACTTTTGCAGAGATTTTGGTATCACTCTTGACTATATAGAGGAACGTAATCATCCTGATAATTTCTTAAATGAATACGTTGAGAATGAACCAAACCTACTAAGTTTATATACATAAATAAAGAAAATTTGAACTTCAAACCAAGATAAATATCTCACTTACTTCTTACATAAAAAAAATTAAAAAATTTGTACTCTATTTTCTCTTGCAGCGAGTACCAATTCGACTAAAGCTTTATTTACTGGTAAGATTGTCTTAAATATTTACTTAGAGAGAGTAGTTTGCAAAACTTCAATATATACAGGTACTAAGCGTCAGTCGTGTTGGTTAATATTTTCTTCTTTGTTGCATGCATAAATTTTTTGCAGTTCTATATTTATCTTCGCCTTTTTTAAACGCACATCATCAACTCTGTATTTGCATTTCACTAGATTTGACTTCTTCAATTCTTCTAATTTTTCCTTCTTTAATTTATATTTTCTTCTACATAAATAATAAAGTTTCTTTAGATGTCTGTTGTTTTTTTATGTTCTTCTTTTAATGATTTTATTGCACTTAACATATTTATTAATGGATGTTGATGGTCCTGCGCTTCTACTACGTTGCGAACAGTGACTTGTATTTAAATTATGCTCTTCAAAGACTTCAGAGGATTTCTCAATGGCTACTAATTCTGAGTCATTTGAAGTTGGTTGCATTGTGGGATTGAAATGGAAGGCAGGTGATATCGTTGGTGGAAGTGGTTGAGATGATGCAAGTGGTGTTGTTGGTTCTGCAGGAAAGGCTTGCGCACCTGCTATGCCATCAACAGCAGAGCGCATATCCACCAAACTTATAACTGCGTCCTTCAAAGCAGAAATACTAATATTTTTATTCGGAGAACCTCCTGTGCCCTTAATTTGGTTCTTGTTATGCCTTAATTTTCCTTTAAATTGTGTTGTAATCAGTGTTGCCGCCGAGCTTAATTATTTTGTATCCAAATTTCCGAAAAAATGTATCCACTTCTACTTTTATGATACAACTTGCAAAATCACAATGAATAATATCATAACTAAAAAATAACGATTTAAATAAATATATTTCACACACTTGTAACGGAAGCTGTAAATATATTTAAAATTTTTTTGAAATTTTCTATTAACTTTTACCCATTATTATATTATTGTAGGAGTATTAAGAACTTTTTTTAATTCACTCATGCACGATGCTCGATAGCAAGCAAATGTACCTGCTCTTCTTGAATTTTCCTACTGCAGATATCATAATTGGTATCTGCGAAACTGTCCTGCCAAATAAGCAAAAAAAAAACTTTCGAGGTGGTATAAAATAAAATTCGTAAACCTCATATGTAAATTAAGATTTAATTTTATTTAAAAGCTTTTCTTAGTTTAAATATTCCCAGAAATCTTTCCTGAACACAAGAGCTAGTTTCATAGAAAACCTTTGTAACTAGCACAAGGGCTTTGGACGTACTTACATCCGTAGTTTCGTCCCCTATACGAGAAAAATTCCTCTTTTCCAGTACTGCAGAAATCTCCCCAAGGCCTTTTCTTCCACAGAGTACTAGTCAATTATAATGAAATGGAATAGATTTGCCGCCGTCGTGTGTTCATAAGTTAAAATGCTTTTTTAAATTTTTCTCACTACTTTAAGGTAACCAGGTCGCGAATGGGGTCAAAAAAATCGATTTTTTAAAAACAGTTCTATTTGAAAGCCCGCGCTTTCCCCTTTCAGAAAATGTATGACATGTCATACCAACGCGACTATTTAACCCCAAAAATTGATATTTTAAAAGATGGTGACGCGTCGTCTGCACAGTTGTCACGAGACATTTTCGTCTTAACCCGTGAGTTCCTTTTTTTTACCTTTAGGTGCCATTTGCAAAAAAACTATTCAACCTATTTTGATGAAATTTTGCACAGTTCTTATCCTTTATGTCCTTCATCTTTTATACCTAAATTCATCTTTGTATTCCATTTTTAACTTTATTTTAAATCCAAATGCATTTTTTTTAAAAGAGTGATTTTTGACCTTTTTTAAAAAAAAATGGTACAAAATTGCAATTTAGGCAAAAGGTTGAAAATTTTAGGTATACAATGTTGCCTTACTCTTGTTTCAGGTTCACCATCAATTTGGAGCAGATAGCACCAGTGGTTAATTAGAAAAGTGTACCTAAATAAGTTAATTTTATCATGTTTTATTTTTTTCTTGTAATTTTGTAATTTTAATAACTTTTACACTAATATAGTCACAGGTTTTGTTTAGCACTCATTTTAATCCGTAATTCGTAATCGAAAGCATATTTAAAACCGCGAGTTTATATCTTAAATACCAACTGAACAGGGGCAAAATATCTAAACGCGTGAAAAAGTCCATTTTAACCATCATTCGCGACCTGGTTACCTTAAGGGAAAATGTATCCATTGCGGAAAAAAAGTATCCATGTATCCAAAATAAAAATTCTACAAAAAATGTATCCAAATGGATACATTTGTATCCAAGTGGCATCACTGGTTGTAATCAATCCAAATCTGAAAAGTAAATACATACGTATATTTTTACAGAGTTAATTAAACAATGTTGGGTTGAATCTTTTTCCAGCATTCGCCATTTCTCACGGGAGGTCCAATTATATTTAAATCGTTCACAATAGTATCCCAAAGACGCTAAGAGTATTGTTTTGCTTCACCTCTTTTTAAATATCCTTTTGCAAGATCTACATGGTTTTTCATAAATTTGATTAATTTGTCAAACTACTCAAATGTTGTTGTTTTAGCCCTTTAATTGAAATAAAATATTTAATATGAATTGCAGCAACTGGGAAACAGATTTTTTGGAGTTGACAGAATGCGTAGAGACACTCAGAGTAGAGAAAATATTATTACTAGGCGAATTTAACGTCAGAATAGGTGAAGAACAGGAACTGGCCCCTGAACTTAGAACAGTAAACTGCAATTTAGTTAAAAATAGGAGATCAAAGGATAAAACTCTGAATAACAGAGGAAAAAAATTTGTAGAGTTCTGCAATGACCACGGACTAATAATTCTAAATGGCCGAACACCAGGAGACCTTACTGGCGAACTTAAATTTATTGGAGCGATGGGAACCTCTGTTACTGATCTAGTAGCTATCAGTCACACACTGTCATTTAATATTAAACGGCTTAACATAAAAAATCAGCCTTATTCAGATCATCTGCCAGTTGAAGTAATATGTTCGTTTAAAGATGAAGTCAACGCCAGAGAGAAAGATATGAACTTGCTACCTAAACTTGAGTGGAAGCGACAGAATCCAGATCAATACCGAAGTAGATTGCAACGGAGCTTGAGAGAACTGCCTAATGACCCTTCTGTGAATGACCTCGTAACGATCATCTTTAAGTCTTCAGCAAGAACAGATGGCTTGCATTACATGCCATACAAAAACAAGTGGTTTGACATCCAATGCCACAAAGCAAGGAAAAAGTCAGTACCGGAAACATAATACCGATTTTGAAAAAAACATGTACTTGATGGAGAACAAAAACTTCAAAGAGCTGTGTCGTAAGAAGAAACAAGTCTACTTCGAAGAACTTTCGAATAAACTCGGTTCATCGCGAGATACCAGGGAGTTTTGGTCTTTGGTGCGAGAAATTCGTGGCAACAAATTCACCACCAAAGACAATAGGCACCGGGACCAGATCTGATCCCTTATGAATTTTTCAAATATGCGCCAGTAGATTTCTTGAAAATTCTTACGAAAGTTTATAACAGTAACCTGGACAGTGCAAGAATCCCAAGCAGCTTTTTAAACTCAATTGTCTTTCCTATTTTTAAAAAAGGGGATCCAAATACCCCTGAAAATTATAGAGGGCTCTCATTTATGGATGCGGTAGCAAAGCTCTTAGCGGGAATCGTAAACAACCGCCTTACGTTGTGGGAACAAAATTATGACATAATGAAAGAAGCTCAGGCAGGCTTCAGAGTATTGTATTCAACTATAGACAATATATTTAGTCTTTGTAATGTTGTGAAAGCCAAGTTAGCAGAAAGAGGAAAAAAAGTGTACGTTTTCTTCGTAGATTTCAAGGCAGCGTTTGATACCATCGATAGAGGCGCACTCTTCTACAAACTCTACAATATTGGAGTTTCTACGAAGTTAATCAGATTCCTACAAGAATTATATAAGAATACCTCGGCACAAGTGTGAAATGGATGCTCTTTCGGAAAAGTTTTTCACTTATACGGGACTTAGACAAGGATGTATACTCAGTCCCATGCTATTCTCATTAATTATTAATGATATTGATGACAACATGAATGGCGGAGTCAATTTAGATGGATTCATCATTAAGATTCTACTATACGCGGACGACCTAGTCCTGCTAGCGGAGGACCCCATTGAACTGCAAACAATGATAGACCAACTAAGTAAATACTGTCAAACCTGGAACTTGGTGATAAATATGAGCAAGTCGCAGATTATGATATTTCGGAAAGGAGGAGGTCGAAGAGCGAGTACCGAAAACTGGGTATATAATGGAATAAATATTGAAGTCGTCAATAGGTATAAGTACCTTGGAATAACGTTATCACCGGGACTGTCTTTGAAGGAACATATGACGGAACGACTTAATGCGGCAAAAGCTACTCTCAACAGCACCTGGAATAACTTTATAAAAAATGAACACATAACTCATTCATCTAAATTCAAATTGTTCTTAGCGGTGTCCAGATCGGTGATGTGCTATGGATCGCAAGTGTGGGGCATTAAGGAATATGAAGAAGTAGAGAAACTTCAGCGCTCTTTTATTAAAAAACTGTTCTCATTGCCTAGAACAACACCTAATTATGCACTCACCCTTAAAACAGGGTTAGCAAATATTTACATATATACCCTTAAATGTCATTTTTCGTATTTGCTTAAAGTTTTAGGTACATATAGTGACAACAGATTTCCCTATATTTTGGTAAAAAAAAAGCTGTAGAGAAGAAAATATATTGGTACAAGGAATGGCTTGAACTAGCTGAAAAACACGACCTCGAAATCAAAATATCAGAACGCAGTGTTGAAGATTTATCAGAGATTTTAACAAAAATTGTGGACAGGGAGGAAAGGTAGTTATGGAAAAAAGCTGAGGATAGGGCCAGACAAACCGTACGACACGGTCTGTATGATAGATTGATCTATGACCCGTGCGAGCCAACTTATTTTAGGGATGATTTCAGCATCGCGAAAATCAGAACAATTTTTATATACAGATGTGGGATGTTACAACTAAATGCTAGCCCGTGGCGAACCGAAGGAACATCTACATGCTCACTCTGCAACATGCTCGAAGATGAGACCTTGTTACATTACCTGGCAATTTGCCCGATCTTGACGGAATTTCGAGTTGTAGCGTTTGGTAAAGGAACTCTGACTGAAAATGATGTTATAGAAGTATTAAACGGCAGAAAGATCGATAATCTCATCACATACGCTCAATTAGCCTGGAAATACCGGAAAATGCTGATCGATGAATACAATAGCTAAAATATTAATTGCGTTCCACTGTCAACAAAAGCACATTGCTGAATATTGAATCGTGCATAGTTTTATAAATAACATAAGTTTTAAATAATATCAGTTCATCCGCTGCCTCACTCTATTTTTTTTTATATATTTATATATATGTATGTAAATAAGTACCATTAGATTATTTCACGTAAATTGGATTTGAACAATATGAAATGCCAACTCGACAGACGACCTCGGAGTCATTGTTGATGTTTATTTAATTACTCAATCGTATTACTGAACTGATTTGTAAAATGAATTGTTAAAATAAACTTATTATTATTATTATTAACTTTACGATTTGAAGTAAAATCGTAGGTACTTAGTAATGCCATAATTACGATTTACGATTCACTTTAAGTCGATACTTTTTGAACACCCTGTATAATAAAAATATTTCTAGTCAGCAAAGGTTTAAGAAGCAAAACTCTTGAAAAATTTATAATATAAGTTTAATAATTTTGTCGTGACTTCTGCTTAAGTACAAACTCATCTGCCGCACATATGCAAATGTATACGATGTAACTTACTACTAAACTATGAGTAAACTATAAAATATCCTTCGACTAGAACTAGACTGAAGGGAATATAGGAAACTAAATGGTGTGGGAGTCTGATTACGAGGGAGCCTATCAAACTAATATGATCAATATCTAAGCAAAGATAGAAAACATTTCATACGAAAATGCTAAATCTGGACAAATTGTTTAAAATAAATTCTACATACAAATTTTTAAAAATTTTGTTTGTTGTCGAATCCTAAATTAACTGCACATGCATACAGAAATATATTTTTATTAATTTTGAGCATTTCACTTTTAGCTCGGAGAATCCTTGTTGGTAATTTGGCATCGATGTTTTCGGAAAATGTTCGTATAGCGATCAAAACAAGTCGAAATATAAATTTGGCAATAATTTTAATTTAATTAAGACAATCAGTCTAAGGACTTTTTCCAAATAACACTTATGCATGGCACTGTCTTATTCTTCTGAGCTTTTTTCCTGCAAAGCAAAACATATACATTTTTTACTGGCTTTAAGTTAAAGTATTTTATTTACCTCCTTCTCTTCTCCATTTATGATTTCCATGTCTTCATCTAGAGGACTGTCATCTTTATCACTTGAAGATTCTTTTTGCTTGTCGTCGCTTTCTTCAGATGAGCTAAGATTTATTAAGGATAGCGTCATTTTACTGCTTAAAACAACCTGCAAAATGTTTTGGATTAGGAAAGCTCGACCAATTTACTATTGTGTTATGTTACGGCAGGTTCTTCTGGAGTGCCGTTGAGCTCTTTATCAATAACGTTTTCCGTCCGAATTTCTGAATCGGCAACTAAAATTTGTGACTCATGAGGTAGAGAACCTTCAAGGTAAATCGATTGAGGCTCGGGATTTTCGGTATCGTCATTAGTGGACTGAAAATACATTACAGTTTGCATAGTAAAATTTGTACTGGATTTTTTTAAATAAAGTTTTAGTAAATTGAATTCAAAATTGCAATTAAGTTATAAGGGAAATTTATTTTTTTACATATAACTGTCCAACTGTACTTAGAGTACATCTTTCTTGATGTTTTTGTTTGTACAGAATAAACTACTTAAGGGGGGGAGGGGGGTATTAAAATTGTTTTTGAATTTTTTTTATTTGATAGTACAATTCTTCAAGAGTATCTAGTTTAAATTGGAGGTCGATTGGAGTAAAACTGCCGGAGATACAGTGCCTCGCGGGTCTCCGTACATTGAATACATCCCATATAAAAACTTTAAACGCGTTTTTCTCAGATTTACTTTTTCAAAGTCGGTGATCACTGTAACTCAAAAACTAGTCATCCGATTCTTCTAAAATTTTTCACACGTCTTTTATACATAAATTACGAGGTAACAACGTCGAGATTTTGTATTTTTTATTATTACAATTAATTTTACAACAACAAATTCGCCGATTTTTATCAATAAATTTTCATAAATTCAAAAAATTCGTCTTTTTTTACTTCTAAAAATGGAAAAATCAATAAAATAAACAAAATCTCGACGTTGTTACCTCGAGAAACTCATAAACTAACGAAATCTTTTTGGTTTTGTGTCAACATATGTTCCAGTAATGAGTTATGATGATCACCGCAAAGTATCTTTTTTTTGTGTATACGAAGATTTCCTGTCAGTCGCACAATTCACAATATTTTTACCCAAAAATTTAACAGAAGATTCTTGAAGTGTTGTGCTATTATGTTCTTAACTTAAAAATAAATTTATATTTACCATTTTTTTTTTTTTAAATTAACCCTACCCCCTCCCCGCCACCCACCCACCCAACCCCTTAAGTGGATGTTTTCAAAGCAATAAAGCTGGGCACAACAAGAAATATACTGAGAGAAATAGTTTCACTTGAATAAAAAAATTAACGACTTTAGAAAACAACTGCGGTCGTGAAGTTGTCTGTGAGAGCCTTACCAACAAATTTTCTTCTGCTTGGAAGAGGTTATGCTAAAAGGAGCGCAGGGTAACGATGGTGGATTAGAGTTTTCTATTAGCTGTAGCTCAATTGCAATTCCTGACATATTTTGTGAAAACATGTAAACTTCTATGTACATATCAAGAAGCTTTGTAGCCATTCAAAATTTAACAGTAAAGTGCGATAGGGGGGGGGGGTAAACTATTTTGCAGCTCTTTTAATTTATTTACATCTTTTTCAATAGAGTTCTCATTGAGCATATCCTTGATTTTTTTAAATTTTTTTATTTATTTAAAACGATAGGACAATAACACTATTTGCGGAAAATAAAACCACCATTTCTATAATAAAATTTTCCGCGAATTCCGAAAATCATATTGGTTTTTCTGGATCAGGTCTGGTTTCCGAGATAAATGGCAAAAACCAAAAGAATGCGACTTTACGAGATCCAGTGCCGGATTTACATTTTTGGGGCCTATAGGCTGAAAATTGGCGCAGGCCCCTTTAAGGAAACAAAACTTCCTCTTTTTAGTTTTTTTACCTTGCATTTCCTATTAAAAACTTTAAAACTTAAACAGGTAAGAGCCCGTTCAAGTATTACGTAACGCAGATTTTGAAGATTTCTGACCCCTCCCCCCTTGTAA
The DNA here is from genome assembly GCA_964036015.1 of Leptarthrus brevirostris. NCBI lineage: Eukaryota > Metazoa > Arthropoda > Insecta > Diptera > Asilidae > Leptarthrus > Leptarthrus brevirostris. The sequence continues at coordinate 40,709,415 of OZ038372.1, forward strand.
CGCACCGTAACGTTTCGCGTAATCCCCCCCCCCCCCCCCCCCCCCGCCCCCTAAACGTTATGTAACACAACTGTATACTCAATGACGCGACTCTTTTCGTATGGTACCATATAAACTGAGCCGTGAGTCACGAGTCAAGAGTTAGGACTTATTAATTTTAACAAAAACTTAATGTTACGTAACGCGTTGCTTGACTTCCCCCCGCACATCTGAGTTACGTAATACTGGGACGGCTCCTAATCTGTAATCGAATAATCGGTGGAAAATTAATTTTAACTTATAACCGGCTGGAAAATTATTTCTTTAACCTGAAGTCCTTATCAGGTGACCTATAAATAATTTAATAGATCAGGGTAACTTGAGTTCTATAACCTTAAACCGTAGGCAGGCAACCTTATAAATTGCAGTGAAAAATTTGTTCTAGAAAAATTTGGTTCTTTAACTTAGGAAAAATTAGTTATATGACCTTAAATAGTAAAATCATGCAAGGAATCAGTAAAGCCTAGTAAAACGAGGGAAAATTAATTCTATAGTCCAGTAAACAAGTTGACAATAACAGAATAAATCGAAAAAAATCAGTTTTATAAAACAATAAACTTTTGTGCAATTGAAATGTATAAATTTCAAAGAATTGCACCACGAGATGAACTAAAGAAAGACTTGGACCACATCGCCTTCAGCTCGGGTAACAAAAAAAAATTTTTGTAAAAAACATTTATAAATAAATTTAAATTTTTTGCTATTTAAATAAATTAATTTCATTTTTTTACGAAAACAAAATGCTTTTATTCGCTGTGGTGGAGGCCCTAGTTGGTGGAGGCCTACACCAGCCTATTAGTAAATCTGGCACTGACGAGAGCTAAGCCATATAGACCGGAAGTAAAGATGTAATATTATATTATGTCATTCCAAAGGTTTTTTTCCTAAAAGAAGAGATCACCACAAAAATTTTAAGGTGTTACAATAGTACCACTTGTTCAATTTATACGGCCAAAAACAGCTTAAAAAATGATTTATTTTGCAATTTTCCAACAAATTTTCAACTTTTGCAACCTATAACTAATAAAAAAGTATAGTACTCAAAAAGTTAGTATAATATATCCATGTGTCATACCTGATGTAGGCATTGAAACCGTTCAAGGAGAGACACCTTTGAAAAAGCGATGGTCACAGCTTTCAATGTCTCTTGTCCAATAAAGTACAGCAAAAAAAAGCCCTCCCGCCCTGATGAAATGAAGATCTCTCTAATATCAGGAAGATTACCCTAGACATCTTCAATATCTGCTACAGGCATATGTATTTCGAGCCTTATAAGGACTACCTTAAGGTTTACCGAAAAGCCATAAGAAAGACCAAGAAACAGGCTTGGATGGAGTACTGTCAATCTATTGAAAACTCCAGTGAAACGGCTAGACTAAGTAGGATTTTGTCCAACGGGCACACCAACACTTCCTTCCTGAGAAGATCAGATTGCTCGTGGACGGAATCCTCTGGTGAAACCCTGGAGCTTCTAATGGATGCTCACTTCCCAGGTTCCAGGGAGGAAAGTCAAAACATATCGGCAACTTGCAACTCGGCTACGAACTAGTTACATTCCAAACAACGAGGTCGAAGCCATCATCACCAGAGAAGGAACGGTGTGGGCTATGAATAGCTTTGCCTCATACAAATCCCCTGGGCCGGATGGAATATTTTTGGATGGATGGTTTTCAATTATGATCCTCAAACCTGGAAGAATGTGAATGTTATGTTCATCCGTAACTTCAGAATAATCAGTCAGACATCCTTTTTGCTTAAGACTCTGGAGCGCGTGCTCGATGTTCACCTTAAGAAAACTCTTGTCACAATCCCAACTTGTCTAGTGCAAGGGAAGACCCACAAAGACGGCTCTTCACGAGGTTGTACGTACGATTGAACACTCATTAAAATACAAGGAATTAACTCTTGCTGCGTTCATTGAAGGGGCTCTGAATCTATCTTTGATGCTTTAACTGAGGTCTTGGCCGTTGGATTTTAACGATGCTAAGACCAAGAATTGTACAGTCCGAAATGGGTATCATAGTGGTATCATAGTGGAGAGCGAGGTAGGCAAAGTTGTGGACTGTCTGTGAAGTCGGGAAAAACCGAGCTGATGCTCTTCACTACAAAAACCAAAGTTCACAACTTTGTCACGCCCAAACTAAACGGGTATCAACTCTCCTTAACCTCCAAAGTTAAGTACCTGGGGTTGGTTCTCGACCCCAAGTTGAACTGGATGCGAAACATTGAAGAACGAGTTAAAGAGGCTAGTTAGGCTATTTATGCCTACAGCCGTACGTTTAGTAAAAATTGGGGACTGAGACAGCTGTGGTACGTCCTATCCTAACTTATGGCTCCCTAGTTTGATGGTCGGTCATAGAGAAGGGCTATAACAACCAAAAACAAAAATAACAATTTAAAGAAGCTGCAAAGAACCGCTTGCATGTCAGCTACTGGGGCGCTGCAAAGAACCGCTTGCATTTCAGCTACTGGGGCGCTGCAAACAACGCCAACGGAGGCCCTCAATATCATGCTGCACCTCCTATCTCTGGATCTCCACAAAAACTATCAGGTGTCATACAGTGCAGTCAGACTAAAGGAGTCTGGTTGCTGGGTTGCAAAAATCTATTGCCACAGTAGGATCCTCGACTTAATACCGAGGGGATCATCTAATATAGTGTCTGATTACGCTGTACCAAACCTTGATTTTGCGAAGGAATTCAGTGTCAAAATTTTATCTAGCAGTGAGTCGGCAAGGTCCGAACTGCTCAACTGTTCACTGATGGCTCCAAGATGAACTGTGGTGTCGCAGCAGGTGTTTTTTACGATATACTGCATATATTGGAGTCATTCAGCCTACCTGATAACTCAAGTGTATTTCAAGTATTCCAAGCGAAAGTCCTCGCGATCCTGCATGTTATGACTCAGTGAAGTACCAATGACGAACGTTGGCATTTTCACCTACAGCCAGCATGCCATAAGGGCGCTTGAGTTGGTTACCTCCTCATCGAAGCTAGTGAGGATCTGTAGGGAGAACCTGACCTCTCTTGGGAGGAGATTCAATATCATCTCCTCTGGGTGCCAGGTCACGTGAATATTCTAGGGAATGAGAGAGCAGACAAACTCGCAAAGAACGGCTCTGCCCTCCACTTCTCGGGAGCAGAAGCAGTTCACATTCCATTAAACACCCTTGGCCAGATTCAATAAAAATACAACATTGGAGCTGCTCAGCAGGTCTCGTGAACTCATCTCAAAAATAGTCGCCGTCTGCACGCAGCAGACCGGGATTTCCTCGCAACTCTCAATGCCGCAAATGCGGCATCCCTAGTAAAAGATAAACCGTACTTTATTTTCTCTGTAGGTGCCCAGCCTTGGCGAGTATCAGGAAGAAGTCACTGGGAGAATATGAATGAAAATCTACAAGCAATCTCAGGAGTAAAGATTGGGGAGTTAGCTCAATTCCTCAACTTATGCGCGGGAGCAGTATGCCCACAAAATACAACATCTAATATGTCACGGCTTAAACACCGAACATCCGCAGCGCATATACCACCGCATTGCGGCAAAATCTGATGTGCTGCAATTACCCTCAATTGGCAATTACATCAACTCGTTAGCGAAGAAGGCAGAAGAAGCGGCCTACCGCGGTGATAATGAAGATCTTTACAAGATTGCCAAAAACTGGCAGGAATGACTCTTACAACACAACATCCTGTAAGAGATACTAATGGATCTCTTTTTGTCACGGAGGAACATCAACTGCGGAGGTGTAGAGAATATTTTGTTCAAATCCTAAACAATACTTTAGGACCGCCGAATGCCTTTTCACACGAGCCTGAGCACGCGTCGGCTGCGGCTAACATTAACGCCAAAACTCCGACATTGGCTGACCCAATTAACTCGATAGACCTCGGTAAGGCCCCAGGGATTGATGAAATACCAGTGGAACTACTTATGGCGGATCCCATTGCTGCGGCTGATATTCTGTTCCCCGTAATCCAGCAATGTTGTGCAATCGAGGCCTATCCCAGTGAATGGAAAACAGGCGTGAACAGGTAAAGTGAATTAAAGGTACATAAAAAGTAAAAAGTACACAAAATGAAAAGTAAAAACCAAAAAGTAACCTCAACAAAGCTGACTCCTGACATGATTTCGAAAATCAATACAATCAAAAGAGGAATTAAAAAATCGCGACATCGATGTGATAGGCTCATTTAATCCATAATTAATGCGATGAAAAGGTAACTGAAGAAAGTCGTGATTCCTCACGGAGCGAGCCGGAACCCATATGTCAAAATAAGCCCAGAGAACAGTAGAGTCTATGTACCCCCGAATGCAGTCGATAGCAAAAAAGATCCTGGCGTTATGCCGTCTCTTTTCAAGTGTATCCAAGTGCAGGAGTTCAAGTCTACCAACAAAAGGAGGCAATATACGGGAGTTATTCCAAGGAACGCCTCGAAAAGCGAACCTAACGAACCTCAGTTGAACGTCTTCAATACGATTGATATGTGTCACATAGAGCGGTGACCAGACTGGAGAGAAATAATCCAGAATAGGCCTGACAAAAGTGCAATATAAAAGCTGTAAGGGTCATCAAATTCCTTTGACCACCTCTTCACAAAACCAAAAGTCAGATTAACCTTGTTGACTATGGCATCAAAATGATCCTAAAGAACACCTAGGTCCTTAAGGACACTTAGGTCCTAAAGGACACCTTAGTCTTAGTAACTCTTGTTAAAGGACAACCCTCTATGGTAAAGTTAAATTTAAAGGAAGACCTCTTTCGTGAGAAGGACATGACGACACTTTCCGATATTTAGGGGAAGGTCGTTAATGGAATCGGATCGGATCGGAGCCCTTCCAAGTGCTGAATGGAGTGAGACAAGGATGCATACTGTCGACATACGACCACCCATCGCGAGGGAGTAGATGCAAACTATTTAACCACTTTAGACACCTGTACTATGCCGACGATGCATGTCTCCAATCCTACAAACGGAGTCATGTAGCCCAAATGTCCGAAGCCCTGAGCAAAAAAGGTCGTAGAGCAGATCTTACGATCATGCTAGCAGCAAATAGGGAAATTTTGCTATCTCGGACAGCAGACACTGATGTACAGGCTCGAGTTGTATTTAATACTCTTGTTGAGGTCTGGCTTAATAGCAACATCTCCAGACGCACAAAACTTTGGATCTTCAAGTCGAACGTAAAATCCGTTCTGTTGACGGCTGTTTAACATGGAAAATGACCTGTTAAATAACATCTAAGCTACAAACATTTGTCAACCGGTGTGTCCGGCGCACCTTAAGATCCATTGGCCAGAGGTCATTACCAACGAAGACCTACACAGACTTACAGACCAAGACGGTATAGACACCAGTATTCGCAGGCGAAAGTGGCAATGAATAGGCCACACACTAAGAAAAGAGCCAAACAACATCGCACGGCAGGCTCTAGATTGGAATTTCCAGTCTAAGGAAGACACTGAATTGGCACATGAAGAAGAACCCTCGAGAGAAAATGTACCCAGATCTACAAATAGGGCCTACAGTTGAAGGCGTTGGCGCAGAAACCCGAATGGGTGCAGATTCGCCCTATGCCGCACAAGGAGTTAAAGAAACCAGAGAGAGAGAGAGGTCCTGCGCTCAACAGAAAGAAAACATAATCAAAAAAAATTAAATTTTCCACAAGATATAGGAGTAACTTTTAGATTCGCATTTTGTTAGTTATAGGTTGCCAAAGTTGAAAAATTGCAAAAAAATTATTTTGTAAACTGTTTTGGCCGTAGCAACTAAACTAGTGCTGCTATTGTGACATATAAGGAAAAAAATGTTGGAATGATATCATGTAAAATAACATTTTTACTTCTGACCGTCATCTCTCGAAGATAAGTTAATTTAAGTCGGTACTTCTGCAATTGTAGTTTCATCCTTTAATACCTTGGTGAGGGAATTTGTTGATATTCTTTCGATATTATGCCTAGCATCGGTTTATGGTCCGTTATAATTTCTATTTTCCTTGCACAGATTAACGAGTGCCAGTTATTATATGCAAAGGCAATTGCTAACAGCTCTTTCTCTATTTGTGAATAGTTATCACTTAGACTTCGAGACGCGAAGCTAACTGGTTTTCTGCTTTGCATTAGACAACAACCTAGACCTGTTTTTGATTCATTAGCCTGAATTACTATGCTTTGCTTTTCGTCGAAAACCTCTCAAATGAAAGCATGTGCTATCAACTTCTTAATCTTTTCTTATGACATTTCATGATATCTTAACCATTGAAATCATACATCCTTTTTTAGCAATTCTCTAAGAGGAGTAGATTTCTCAGCTAAATTTGATATGTAGTCTCTTTAACGTTCGCTCTGAATCTATCCTTGAACCTCTCGCCGGGCTGGGCGTGGAGCAAAGCATCGACCGTTGAATTTTGACGATACTTAGATCAAGGGTAGTACTAACCGAAATGGGTACCAGCCGTGTTGTATGGTTCATCTGCAGGGGTACGCCTTAAGGTGGACTTCTGTCTCCTCTACTTTGGCAGATCGTAAGAACATAATATTTTTGAAACTCGACCAGGAAAGAATTAAGGCTGTTGCGTATGCCGACGATTTGGCAATCATCGTATCGGGGAAATTCCTTCCCGTAATAAGCGATATTGTGGAGAATGCGATGAACAAGGTTAGCAGATGGTGCAAAGATTGTGGACTGTCTGAGAACTCGACAAAATCCGAGCTGATGCTCTTTACCACTAAAACCAAAGTACCCAACTTTGCATTGCCCAAACTAAATGGACATATACTCTCATTATCATCCAGAGTCAAGTATTTGGGAGTGCTTTTGTACAAAGCAGTGGCACCTCCTATCCTCACATATGGCCCCCTAGTTTGGTGGCGAGCTATGGGGAAGGGTTTTAGCAAGACCAAATTAAGTAAGGTGCCAAGAACCGCTTGCATCGGTGCTACTGGAGCGTTCTGCACCACCCCGACCGATGCTGTTAATGTTCTGCCGAACCTCCTACCCCCCGACCTCCTCAGCCGTCATGCAGCGCATTCAGACTGAAAGAAACTGGATACTGGGTGGCCAAACCCTATGGCCACATCAATATGCGAGAGGATTATTTGCCATGATGTCTGACTATATAATACCTAACCTAAATTTTACCAGAAGCTTTAATGTAAGAATTCCAACCAGGAAGGAATGGAAAAACACTGAACTGCTACGACACCATCCTATTTACTGACGGCTCCAAGATGGACTGTGGTGTCGGTGCGGGTGTTTTCTCTAAAACAGTATATATATGGAGTCCTACAGACTGCTGGACAACGCAAGTGTATTCTAGGCGGAGGTGCTTGCGATCCTGAAGGAATGTTCTTCTTTTAGTGAATCACTAATGATGGACATTAGCATCTTTACGGACAGTCAAGCTTCTATTAAGGCGCTTGATTCGATTACCACCTCCACGAAGCTTGTGAGGGAATGTAGAGAAAAACTCAGTCCACTGCTCGGTAGCGGAAGCCATTCACATATAGCTGAATTCCCTCAAAAGAAGACTCTTCCAGCACTTCTTAACGAAAGCTAAAGTTAGATGAAGTGCTTCCTCAACCTGTGCCATCTCTAGAATGACCTGGCGAAGCTTTAATTTCATAGTCCTCGTGTTCTCGCTGCTAAGCTAATTGTGGTCTGCACAGGCCACTGTCTAATAGGTAAGCATACGGCCAGGCTGGGCGCTCCTTTCAATACGTACTGTCGCAATATTGGCGTTACGAGTAAAAGAGAAACCAATCTTCACCTTCTGTGCAAGTGTCCAGCAGCAGCTGGTGCTGCTAGAAGTTTCTGGGAGCTGACTTCCTGGAGAACCTTCAAGCAGGAATTAGCCCAATCCCTGAACTCTTCGGGTTAATTTTATTATAGCCCTCACGCCTCGTCGGACGTCTACCTCGTTGTCTATGATAGGCCGCGACCAACAATCCGGGTCTTACAGGTCGGTGGACCAAAAAGGCGCGTTAAGTGCTAGCTGGAGTGCTAGTCATGACGATAAGAACTCGCCACCTAAAGCAACCAACCATTCTATTCCCTCTTTATAGTTGCCACTCTATACGATAAAATATTATATAAAGCTTGTTATATTGATTTTAAGCAAAAGCATAGTAGCACAGACACTAAAGTTCGTACTGTTAGAAGTTTTGAGTAGAGTAAAGATATTTAATATCTTCTTTCGAAATGGAAATTTGTTATTTGTTTGCAAATCAGTGTAAAATATAATACATATTTTTTTTATTAATTGTTTCATTTTTGAGCTTAAGTTGTATCTTACTCAAATTTCCTATCTGTACGAATTTCAGTATGCTTGGGCTAATACAAATGTTAGTAAACGGCAGCATTAACCAACACACAAATGTTAATAAATGAAAAGCCAAAAGCACTTACATGTTCAGTGTGAGAGATGAAAACAGGAGTTGGAGGGCGATTCCATTTTTGACCACCCTCACAACTAGCTGTCATTTCCATGCCAAGGACCTAACATTTATGCAAAGCACAGAAAATTTTATAAGTCATGATATAATACAAGAATTAAGAAAAATTAAATAATGTGTACGAAAAAATGTAATGTGTATTTGTCTGTATAAGTTTAGATTAAGCATTGAACTCTACTAGGTGCATATTTCGCCATTGTTGCATGATGATATCGGTAGTCATTAATGAGCGTAGGGCGTTCTAACTCATTATTTGTTAACAACGCACTTCAAAACCTTTTACAATTAAAATAAGAGCCATTAGTCAATAAGCAAAGAGATCATTGGCCACTTTTTCAGATGTAAGCAATTGTTAAAGAAAAGTTTTTACTAAGGATCAGGCGAAATTTTTAATAATAATAGTTTCCGTAGTCACAAGGCAAGGGACGGGAGAAGAACTTCGCCTGATTCCACGACAACGATTAGAAGTGGATCGACAATTTAATGTTGATTCCGACCCATCGACATTACTCTGTAAGCCCCAATGGTCACGTAATCTATTATCAGCAGAAAACAACAATATGTTACTTTTCCACCGGCAATAAATACAATTGTAACAGCATTAGTTTATTTACCAGAATTAAGACAGATTTACAGGATTGAGCATAGCAACTACTGACTAGTAAAGTTTATAAGATAGGCTGCTGGCTTGTTAGTATTTCGATCTTAGTTCTTAAGCGCTGCTCTCTACCTTAACTAAAAATCGCGCAAACTTTTTTCCGTTCCCTTTCATTACGAATCTTTTCATCGATATCGAACCTAAAAAAGAGAGACTACCTATCTGTCGAACTGCATTCTAACTTCGGTCCTATCTAAAGTTTTTGAATCTCTTATTAATAGTTAGTTGATAAAAGATCTTGAAACTATTCAGGAGTGCACAGAGAACAGAGATCGTTTCAGCGAATCTTTAGTAAGGGTTAGGTCGAAAAAATCGCACACACTCACGGCTCTACACATGAGATTTATGGGCTCGTACATACCATAGTTAGACCGAGAGGGACGACATGTAGCAAAGGCAGTCTCCTAAAGAAACCTTACCTGCGAGAGCACGAGAATCTATGTTCGAGTTCCAAAACTGGTGAATAAAAGCCAGGTCAACAACTCTGCGTCGTACCTCTAAAGAGAGCGTATTAAACAATCGGAGGCGATCCTCGTAGGGAGGAAAGGAAGCCTTGATGGCTCATTCCACGGGAGGTCTCTTACTGCGAACCTAACAAAGTTCCTACTACTAGACACAATATAGTTTATGTGCAGAGTGAAATCGAGCTTTTTGTCTAGCTTCACACCAAGATCAGTAACGGACTGCACAGGACGGATAGTAGTATCCACAAAGGTATAATCAAAGACGAGCTGACTGGGGTTCCTAGAGAAGGACATAACTTTACATTTATCCAGGTTAACTTGCAGGCCATTTGATCCACACCAAACCTTGAAGGTATTTAAATCATCCTGAATGCAGGAAGAATCATAACTGTTTCTAACGCAAGAGAAAATCTTCATATCGTCTGTATAGATTAAGACTTTGGAGTGTTTAATCAGAGGGGCAATGTCGTCAATGGCAAGAATAAACAGCAGCGGACCAAGATTGCCATTGACGACATTGTCCTTCTGAATAAACACTCTCAGAGGCAGTATGTAGGTACAATGCGAACGGCCCTTTTATCGTAATCTGTGTCAGCAGAAAACAAACATTGTAAGCCATCGGTGGGTGCGAACCTGGGACCTGGGGATTGGTACGCCGACATACTCGAATAACCTAAACTATCTAGACTGCGGGCCCCCTTTTTTGGAAACTCTGTTAAATAGTTATTTAGTACAGTACAAAAAATTTTGTTATTTCAATCTTAACCACGTAGAGTCGTTACCGTTGACAGTTTTTTTTTGATAATTCGCAAATTTTACTTCTTTATAGTACAATGGACCTAAAAAATAGAGCTGCTTCCTTCCAAGTAAATTATAGATGACTAAGTTATTACAACTTTAAATATATTCCTCGATTAAAGAAAGAATTCGAGCTGAAAATCATTTTCTGTTTACTGCACATTCACTTCGCATTGTGATATCATGCTTAAAGATGTGCAATTAAAAAAACCTTAAAAACAAGCTAAAAATTTTACTCACTGAATTGCCGCACGTCCCACTCCGTTCCGCGCATAGCGTCACGATTACCACCATTAAAAATAAGTTCTTTGATACTCTAACTATAATGTGGTATAACTTGATTTTCAATGCCAAGGTTAGTTTTGGAGCTACAACACAAAACTGTATACCCTGATTTCGTTATCATCGGATTTTTAATAAAGTCGCCAGTGCGGGAAGCAATTGTACTGGCGTATTCACGTCAAAAAAAACTTTGAGCTTGATCTAATGGTGTATTCGGGCAGGAAGAGAGCCCTCTTTACTCGCTATTTAGAAGGTCCTTTTAATTACTAAAAATGTACTGCGAAAAGGTATGTATATGCATGCGAAATGACAAGAATTATTATCCTTTTTCAGGCTGTGTCATGTGTAGGATTATGCAATAATTTATACAGCTCTCTGCCACTAAATTATTAGCACTAGGACCTTCCTCCCATGTAGGTAATTTTGCCGGAAAGTTAGTCATCTAGGCTTGCAGTGGATAATGGTATTAATCGGTTCACTAGAATTTTGTGTGTAATTGGAAAAACCAGATTTTTTTACCTGTCTGCATGTTGCTATAAACTAGGTCCTTTTTGGGTACAGTTTCAATTTTGGTACGATTTTTAACAAGACAACATCAAATAGTAAAGTTTTTTTTTAATTACGTGATTTATCGGAAAAATTTGTTGTGTATTCTATTACAAAAATCACCACGGTCGGTTTTGCAAGGTTTGTACTTTTTACTAAATTTTATCCGTATTTTTTTCTAAAATATACTAAAAGAAAAGCCGATATTTCGCCAACAAAAAAGGCGACTATTCGTACTCTTCTAGGGCTACTCTCTAGGTTACTATTCTGCGCGAGAAATTCTTCGAAGGTAAGGGGTATCACACCCTGTAGTGTTAAAATTAGCTAAAATTCTGAAGGAGAATATCACAATTGAAGAGAATAAAAGAATAAATTACCGTCGAGGGAAGGTAAAAAAAATACTAACCACAGCTCTGCAACACACAAGACTTTCAGCTAGTGAAATAAAAAAGGGCTAAAGGCATCAGGGATAAACCTATCCTTAAGAACTTTAGGGAAAATATTTTCAATTGACAATCTGAAATATCGACGGCCAGTTAAGAAGCCAAGGCTGACACCCAGAATGAAGTCGGGTTGACTAAAATTGGCCACAGATCACAAGACCTTTACAGTTAACCAATGGAAGAAGGTAGGTATCCATAATTTTTCTTCTTCATCAAAGAAGAAGAATCGATTTAATATCAATTTTTTCTTGTCACCGCAGGTTTTTTCTCCGATGAATCTACCTTCAATACGACGAAAGCTTAAACATTTGTTCGCCGTCGACTTTCAGAGAAGTTTGAGGAGTCCTACCTTCAAAGGACCGTAAAGCATCCTACCCTCTACCATGATCTGGGGTGTTATAAGCAGAAGTGGAGTAAGAAAAGAGCAGTATATTCGAATGTTGTAGGGTTAATTTTTGCTCTATTTTGAAGATATTCGGATAACTGGAGATCGATACATCTTCATGCAAGATGGTGCACCACGCCACACTGCAAATTGGTCAAAGATTTCCTTACTTCCGAGAATATTCCTCTTTGGTCATAACTCACCAGGCCTTAACGCCATCAAAAACGTATTTAATAACATTACGGATATATGGGTAAATGACCAAGCAATCAAAGATTGCATTATTGCATGTATCGAAAGCATGCCGCGACGAATAGAGGCAGTAATTAAAAATAAGGGGAGTATTACAAAATAATAATTAATTTATATTCATTTTAGTATAGACATGTAGAGAATAAACAAGGCTGTTCCGGGAGAAAATAATTGAATTGTATTCTTGGTTTCTGAAATTTTGAGAGTGGTAATAATTAAATGGCAGAGAGCCGTATTAGTTAAAGAAGTCGCAAAAGATATTGTACTTATTATCGAAAAATTACTAAGCTACAACTATAGTAAAACTTACGATCGCACAGAATTAAAGTGTATTGAAAGAAATGGTTGACACACTTAACTGGAAAAATGATTTACTTTTCTAAAGAAAATACATTTTAATTAGCAGCTGGTGTACATATTCGTGTAATTTAAATTAATGAACGTATTAGTTGTGCAAAATTAAGTATTGTGTTGTTTCATTTTGAAAAAACTGTGTTAAATACTCGAGTAAATATACAAGATATAATTGTTACACTTATTTATTGCTCCCCCGAAGGAAAAATGATGATTGTCACATTTATATCTCCAAACAAAAGGCAGAATTTTTATGGTTCCTTTCGTTTGATGTGTTTTTTAGTAAATAATATAATTTTTTCCGTCTTCCCGATATACTCATTAGAAACAACACACGGTACTATTAACTAAATCTACAAAAAATGAACTATCACCGTTTTCCACCGTGCTCCTTTTTATGCATTAAAAAAAATCAAAGTGTAAAATTAAAAAATCGCAAAATTTATGTTTTGTGTAATTATGTTATTATTTTAAGGTAGAGTCCTGCATGTTGGGACAGCCTGCATGTTGGGACAGTTTCAATATTTGGTAAACGCGTTATGGTAGCAGCATCGTTTACACTACCAAAGTTACATCTCATTGATATCTAATCATTCGTGTGGTTACAGAGAACGAACATTCAATTGTTGTATTTTCTCAGCTGTAATCATGAATTTTATTTTAAATTCTACGTTGAGTTTCTGGAAATTTGTATTTGTTTTATATAAAAGGCCACACGCCAAAAGTGTCATTATTTACTTAAATGTCGACTCGTCATGTGGTGAAAATTGAGAAGCATTCAACATTTACAAAAATTGCTGATAATGAATTGATCAAAATGGTGAAGGAAGTTACTTCATATACCTTGCACAATATGTTTGAATGGTATGTTGAATTTTCGGTAAGTTTTCAATACCGAATAAGAAGATTCGCTTGTGGTTTATATTTTACGATGCTGCGCTCACTACTATGTCTTGAGCACGACCGAATTACGTTAATTGGCCTATCAATTCGCACGTAAAATGCAAATCAGTCATCCGGAAAGTTGGAGCGTTTTTGAAATGCCACACCACCCAATCACTTCGAAGGCCGGCATAAAGAAGCCTGAACCACAAAACATCGTTCAAACATGTTACCATTTACAACATGGATGAGACTGAATTTTCCAATGTTCCAAAATATATCGGCAATCGCGTAGGCGTGGAACCATGCTGACACTAGCGCTGTGAATGCAGCTAGCAACCCGCTCCCACCATTTTTCTTGTTCCCAAGAAAAAAAATTTAGTCATCATTTATGGACGTTCGGTCCTAGTGCTGCTCACTGACATATAGCTATGGACCGATCGTATGCTATTTCATTTTGAGACAACTTTTTTACCAGTAGTGGGAAACCTTTTTTGTCTATATTTTTATTTCGAGTATTTTGGTAACAATGTCAAGAGAAAAAAACATTATTATGTACAGATTAAATTGCCTTCCCTGAAATTATTTTTTGTGATATACTATTTCTCTGTACTCCTCGTATTTCTTAAAATAAAATTTAGAAATAAATGGTTGCTTTCCTCTGGAATGTGCCTAACCAGAATGAGAGGGGAGATATTTTCCCATATATTTGTCTATTTCTATTACACATTCAGAACAAGAAAGCACTTGTTCTGAATGTGACACCAACATAAGAACGCAATTGTATTTGCTGGCGGCAATTTAAAATCGAGATCGAGAATTTAATCGATAATATTTTAGATCGGCGGGAACTGCTATATCTCACATTATGCCGAAATTTTTTATATATGTCTATTCCACTAATATTTATTTACCTTGTTAGGTTACCGCGGTTTCGCCTCACTCCCGTAGGCATCTTCAGACCGACTGAGCCAACTACATCTCTGAGTGATCACATCCATGGTTGAAGGAGCGGTGAATTTAACACAGGGTGATCATTTAATGTCTCCAAACTATGGTCCCTGAATAGTCTATTGATTTCCAGGGTCTCAAGTGCATCCATTTTATACCCCTTATTGATCACGTGTAGGACTTCCCAGTTTTCTTTATTTTGACTGTGGTTTCTTTCAGTAATATGCTTAAAGAAGCTTGAAGTGTGTCTGGTGTGGTGCTCCTTAATACGGGTGGCAAAGGATCTTCCTGTTTGCCCCACATAGGCGGTTGGACATTTTTCACAAGTTATTTTGTATATACCATTTAATTTGCTTTTGTCCTGTTGAGTGGTTGGTTTTAAAAGCTTGCCGAGATCTTGAAGACAATAGTACGCTGGACTGATGCTTAATTTCCTTAATTCTTTTCCCACTCTATCTGAAATACGGCCTATGTAAGGAATTTTGCGCCAGTTATGTTTTTTTGTTTCTTTTGTTAGAATAGGGTGCAAAATATTTCTAACTTGTTTCCTTTCTTTCTGTTTAAGTATATTATTTACCAAGTCAGGCCCATAACCGTTATTGGTAGCTATTTGTTTAATCGTTCTTAGCTCTTTCTGGTAGTTAGATTCATCCATTGGGATCCTTATTAGGCGGTGCAGCATAGAATGAAAGGCAGCTAGTTTTTGGTTCCATGGATGTCTTGAGGTAATCGGGATGATGTTATCGCTATAGGTTTCTTTCCTATAAATGCCAAATTTATGCTTTCCTTCTATTATTTCAATGTTTAGGTCAAGAAAGTTTAAACAATTGTTGTGTCCTATTTCCATTGTGAACTGTATTGAATCGCAAATAGAGTTCAAATAGGTCAAGAAGTTGTCTAGTTGTCGGTTAGTCCCTGTCCAAATGCATAATATGTCATCGACATACCTATTCCAATATAGAATGTTAGACGTTTTGTCCTTGTCTTTAAATATTAATTTTTCAATTTTGGCACAGAACTATTTCAAATTTAAAGATAAAGTTTTTAAACAAGATCAAGGTTTAGCTATGGGCTCCCCACTCTCCCCTCTTTTGGCTGACATTGGACATTTTTGTAATTAATTAATTACAAAAATTATATTTTTGTAATTAATTAATTACAAAAATGACCAATTAGGGCTCACCTTTCACGGAGTGATTATTTTCTTGATGCCAGTAGTCTCTGGCCTCTATGACCACTCTAAATGGTATTTCGATATGGAGTTAACTACTGGGTAATTTTTTAATTCCTCGAGGGTTCTGTCATGTCAAGCTGGTTTATTAGATTTTAGGAAACATGTCCGAAGTAGCCGAATAGCACAAAAAGCTGCCCCTTTCCTTATATGTGCGTAGTGAAAATTCTGCAGACGTCTTAGTTTCGTATGTGACCTGGGGTCTTATCAAGTAATAAGCCTATAGGACCATTTTAGGATTGAGTCTCCAGGTATTTCCAAATAGCTGTCAGCATGTCCATAAGCCTGGTGGTGTACCTTTCCTATGGACGGCTTGCAGCTGAGGGTTACAGATGAGTTGCTGGTCTGACTTCTAGCTCTATTTTCTCAAGTGTCGAAGTTATTGGAATTAGCTTTCTCTTCCTCGTGAATGAAATAATAAATGTTTTGCAGTGGTTTATTCACCAGTTTTTGACTATATATTGGGCCTTTTGAATTCGGTTAGAGATTGTTCGATGATTCCCACCCTTGATTATGATAACTAAGTCATCTACATATTCTTGGTTTTCAAAACTGACATTTGTTAGCTTAAGTAGGAGCTCGTTAATCACAATTGACCAGCGAAGGAGAATAAGATCCTTCTTCCTCCTAAGGGCACCTCTATGTGGCCTTAATAGTAACTGACACTTCTCCTAGGTAAGCTGTGATTTTCCGGCAACTGTGCTTCGCTTTCATTCATTTTGCTGTCGATGGTTCTTTTTCCCTTTTGATGGGTCAAAGGTGGTGTTATCAAAGGCACCTTCTGTGGCCATGAAGATGCAAAGTGCTACTTGTTTTTCCACAATCGCCATTTCTATTCCTCCGACCAGCATGCTTCATGCATGGTTTCATTTTCCGGATCCCATATCTGATGTGTTGGGCAATTGCCTTTTCCATTAGTTTAATTAGAAAGGAGGTAAGAATAACGGGGTGCTACGCTTTGGGGTTTGCAGGTGACCGCCCTGCGCCCTTAGGTATGAGTACCACCTTCACATTTCTCCAAAGATTGTGAATATATTTTAGAGTGTAATTAAATTGTAATTAGCAGCATTTTGACATCGCCAGAAAACATTGCCACACTTTGCACAAAAGCAGGCGGCCGAAAAGAAGAAAAAAACCCCAACAAAAAAGTACCGAATATCGCCAAAAAAGTTCGACCTACGAAGAAAAAGAAGCGCACAACATCATTTTCGTCGGAAGATGAAGATGACAATAATGTTCAATGCGAAAAAGTCTTCAAGAAGAACTAACCAGCAAAAACTCCATCAAGTGCTTTGTTTGTAAAAAGCTAGCTCACAAAGATTGCCGTGAGAAGCGCTTCCATATTTTCATTAATCAAGATTGCGATTCTGGCGATGAAATGAATGAGGCCAAATCAAATTCCGATTGATTTCTTTTCCCAGTTTTATGTACAAAGTGTAACAAATAAATAAAACTCTTTAAACTCTTAAATTAAGAAATTCTTGTGTTTATACTTCATTTTGCCACTATTATAGCGATTTTGTTTGTTGTATCCCAACATGCAAGACAAATTTTTTTCGTGCCAAAACGAATGTCTTTCATAAAATTGAAATTTTTTTGATTTTCTTCTAAAATCTAAAAACAGTTCTTCTACTCTACCCTATATAAACTCGCATTCTTTTTAATAATAAAATATATTTTTAGGTTATGTATTACCTTAACAGTCCTTTCCATGCTTCCATCCCCTCTTCTTTTTTCAAGTTTTTCTAAATTTTGCTCCTTTTTAATATCTTCTAATTTTTCTGATTGCGGACAAGGGTCACTACTATCAATTGATTTGGCATGTCCATTTGAAATGTTTCCATTCTGAGGTGGTTGTTCTGATATATCCTGAATTTAATGGAAAAGAAAAATTAGTACCTTTTTATTTTATTTAAATTTAATGAAATATTGCAAATATAAAAAAATAAATTAACAAAATATCCAAACGGAAATTTTAAATTTTATTATAATTTTGGATTTTAGTGTTTTGAGTACGTGTTAGCCACTTTTATTTTTAGTCACAGAGTTAGAAAAAGCAAGGAGTTAATAATTTACATAAAGAGCTTATGTTACGATACATTGAACATCTTATAATCCTTAGACATAACAAGGGTTAGTTACGAATTTTTGATTAAAAACGACACAGAATTAAGAAAGATAGAATCACCCAATCACCTTGCTTAGGTCAGTAGAATTTTCTCGCAGTTTTAAGTGTTCGTCAGCAGCATCAATCAAACCTTGAATAGCAGTCACGACTATTGAAAAAGATAAAATTATTACCTTATGTAACTTAAAGCTTTATATGCATATTTTCAAAGGGAAGGAAAAAAAATTGTTGTACATTTTTAAAATATGTCCTCTCTTTCATTTGGTTAAAATGGTTACATAAAAAAGGTGACATGCTTCATATATTTTGGTGCACAGCATTTCATGCGAACATATATTTTGTTTCGAAGTAGATTGAATAATATTAGTTTAAAATTTGGATAACAATCATTTAGTAAGTAATAGTGGCATACATTTCATATGATCGCCTAGGTTTCTTCAAGGCAGGGTCGTGTTAAATATTACTCTTTCTGAGAGTTTTTAGATAAACAATGAGAGAATGAGGTAAACAAATCAATTAGAAAAATACAAATCCCCGTACGAGTATCTCAATGTAAAAACATTAGATTTACAAAAATATAAGCTAAGTTGATAATAAAATAATAATTGTTCCCGAAAAACAATTAAGTTTTAAGAGTTAAAGTATAAACGTTAGGACTAAGCTATTAAATATAAGTATTTTATTTAGCTCTAAGACGATGTCCCCATTTCAAAATACCGACAAGTAAAATTCTTACAGTCTATTTTATACTGTTGTGTTATTGGTTTAATTTGCACCGACTTCAAAATGTGGTAATAGATATAAAATTAAAAATTATTTTATGCTTTTTAGCGCTTTATGTGAGGTCGGTTCAATTTTTTTTAAACTATTTCATTTTTCACTTTTTAGTGTCTTCTACTTTATATAACGAAGAAAGAACCATCCAAATCGGTCCATGCGTTAAAAGTTAATTTTAACCTCCTACCCCACCTCCATTCCACTAAACTTTTTTTCTCATGGTATCAATCAAGGAACATACTCTACTGAACAGAAAAAGAATCATCGAAATCGGTCCACGCGTTACGAATTTACTACCCCTCCCCCACCCCCACCATAGGACCAAATTATTCTCCTATTATTAATGGAGATCACACTCTATACAAACAGCAAAAGAACCATCGAAATCGGTCCACGCGTTACAAAGTTAGGTTTCACATGGTACCAATCGGTGAACATACTCTACCCAACAAAAAAAGAATCATCAAAAGCGGTCGACGCGTTAAGAAATTATGGCCGGTCAGACATAAAAAAAAAATTCGCGTCGAACTTAGAACCTCTTTGTTTTTGGGAAGTCGGTTAAAAACGATTTCTTTGGCACAATTATGAAGAAAATAATAAAGAAAAAACAAAAATTTTATCGCCTTCTTCCGAACAATTAAAAAGCTAAACACTTAGACCCCACGAGCGCTGTATCAAGAGGGTCCCAAATAGAGATATTTTTCATAGAAATGTCATTGTTTTTAGTCATAGTGTCATTTAAGGTGGATTCCGAAACATCAACATATTCTTACTGGCCTTTTATCTGTTGTAAGCAGTGGGTCACCTCCGGGTTGAAAAGCCAACATGTTAGCACTTACTTTACCTATAACTGACTTGCATGGAATAGACGTTTTTTTTTTGTATCTTGAAAATATAATTAAAGTATGTGAAAAATTTGAAAATGATATATAATAAAGGAGCCGAGAAAAAAATATAAAATTAGGATGTTTTTTACCTTTATAACCGGTACTACTCCCTTAAACTAGTTATTGCGCGAGTAATATTTATTTATCAGATTTGGCGTAATCAAAACTTCCAACAATTACAAGTTCTTTGATATTGATAATAGGCAGTACATGTTGATGGCTGGTGCGTAATTAAACACAAAATGAAACAGTCAACATCAATAAATGCTACATAGATGCTCGTTCTGAAAAACCGGAGAGATTTATCAGAAAAATCATGGAAAGATTTCTTACAGTTCTTCGTGAAAAAAAAAACAAATATATTATGTCGTTACAGAAATTTTTTACAGAAATTATATTAAGTGAGTGAAAAATATTGGAATTTTAATTAACCTCATAAACAATTTTCGTTTTATCTGTGAACATTGAAGTGTTTTGACAAACTATTTCAGACAAGTCATCGGTTTAGTAAGTGAAAATGAGTCGGCTTACCAATCCGGAGGAACCACTGTTCAAATACCACCGGCGGTGTCCCATTGTTTTTTACTGACAACAGATTACGAAAAAAAAACGATAAGGGTTGCAAAAAATGCCAGTAGTTCGAATTCCACTTTAAATTCTTGGTTCACTGCAATCGTTGTCTCGAATCGGATTGAAATTCTTCTCCCGCATAAATGCTGCACAACGGGTTACGGGAACTAGGTTGAGATTTTAGACAAAAGTATGCTTTGAACATCTCATGTAAAAAATAAAATCATAAAAACTCATCCGTTTTGTTATTTAAATCAAACCCCTACGTCAAACCTTTCATCCTCGAACCTGACCAATTTTTTCTGCAACATTCTATTCCTATCGGGTAATTAGTTGTCGGAAAAATCTCTTTTGAGCCAATTTCTTTAGTGTATTTGTAATTATAAACCCAATAAAACTATGGGAAATACCTAATTTAAAATGCTAGGGGGTAAGATTAATTTCTCATTACATTCCTCTTGTATTTAATTATTCTACTTGTTCTATTATTGGGGAAATGTCCAAGGAATTCATTAGAAGGTCATTTCTAATGCCTCTAATCAATGTGTCTCATTATTTCCAATACTTCAAACGCGAATTACAAGTAAAGTAAAATAAAAAAACTAAGTTAGGTTAAATTGTACAAAAAAAAATAAGTGACAAAAATTGACGAATGAAAGTTCTTTTAGCAGATAGAAAGAGAGCAAAACTGAAAAAAGGTAAGAATTTCTCAAAAATCTGTTAAGGGGGGGATTGGGTATTAACATTTTTTTTGCATTTTTATTTGCATTGTTTTTATATGATAGTATAACTCTTTAAGAGTATCTAGTTCAAATTTGAGGTCGATTGGAGCAAAACTGCCGGAAATACAGTGCCTCGGGTCTCCCTCCATTCGATACATCCCATATACAAAAGAGCAGTGTTAAAACTTTAAACTCGTTTTTCTCAGATTAAGTTTTTCAAAGTCGGTGATCACTGTAACTCAAAAACTACTCGTCCGATCCTTCTCAAATTTTGCACACTTTTTTTATACATAAATTACGAGGTAACAACGTCGGGATTTTGTATTTTTTATTATTATAATTAATTTTACAACAACAAATTCGCCGATTTTTATCAATAAATTTTCATAAATTCAAAAACTTCGTCTTTTTTTTACTTCTAAAAATGTAAAAATCAATAAAATAAACAAAATCTCTTTTTTTCCAAAGTATCTTTTTATTTCCTGTCAGTCGATCAATTTACAATATTTTTACCCAAAAATTTAACAGAAGATTCTTGAAATGTTCTACTATTATGTTCTTAACTTAAAAATAAATTTATATTTACTATATTGAAATTAACCCCACCCGCTTAATGTAAGTGCGGGCGACAGAGAAAACTAACACCGTGTGCAACCCGGAAATTAATAAATTTAATGAAAAATTAGAGTACAGGAACAAGCAAGGACCTATGTGGTAAAATGAAGAATTTCGAACTTTATATACTTCTAAGCACTGAGAGGGAGGCATTATCCAAATGCGGTCTCAAAGCGCATAGGTCACGAAAAAGCAAAAGATCAGTTCAACAATGGACCGCAATTTGGAAACGTGGACTGGAAACAAGCTATAAAATTACATATTTTGTTTTTATTAAAACTTAGTTTTAAAATTGTTTTTGAAAATAATACTAATACAGCTGATATTAGTTATTATTCAACGTCAAAGCGTATGTTAGACGGCAAGTTTATAGACCTTTGCAACGTGACGCCATGTTGACGCCTTAACTTGATCAAAATGGCTGCAAATCGGTTTCAAATCGTGTAACACCCAAATTTGTGACGGTCGTAAGTGGATCGCAAACTTCTGCAACCCACTTGCCCCAACTTGGACGCATTATGGCTTTTTCATTCGCAACACATCATTTGTGGCGATTTGCGACATTTCGTCAGGTGGTTGCAAATTAATCTTTTCACCATGTCTAGTTCTACCATTATTCAATGACTGTATTTTCACTGTATTTTTTAGAAGCAACACATCTCTGATTTCGGGTGAGGTTTGTTTTCATTTTTTCGTTCGATCTATTTGTATTTTATTTTCGTTTCTCTTTGTTTCATAATTATTTTGCTAGTGAATGTCGCGCATTCTCTGTAGACTGAAAAAACATAAGTAATCGGGACGAATTAATTGACGAAGTGGACGATGATTCGGAGTTGCAAATGTTGAAGATTAGAACGATACTGATTTGTGCCGTCCAGTTTAAAGCCAAAATCACATCGTAATCGAAAATCTAGTGCAGGCACATAAGGAGTTCAGCATGAATGGAAACAGGAAGAAATCCATTTGTTTTTATTGGATGTCGAAAAGCGTTGTTTGCTAAAGTTTGGACCGCACGATTTTTGATGAAATCAGCTTGAACATCAAACGAAAGGCACCAAATCGAGGTTATAACAGATGCGCGGCCAAAATGGCAATAGTAGCCTACTTTCTTTTCGACATTTCAGTTTAATTTATTTTTAAAATATCACTATAGATTAAATAAAATAAATTGTTGCATATGACACTTGATGGGTAAAAATAGACAATTGCAAATAACAAGGCGTAATCGGAAACCGCAAATATATCCGGACTTGGCCTGGTCGCAAACACCATTTGCAATGATTGTTAAAAAACGTAGTATGGCAAACTTTGCAACCACATTTACAATTACTTTGGTCGCAAATATATTTGTTGCTTTTGGAACAAAGGACGCAAATCGTTTAACATCCAAATTTCACTATTTGCAACCAGATTGAATTCGCAATCAATTTGCAATTGATTTGCAGCTTTTTTTCGTGTCGTCATGGCCGCAAACGTTTGCAACCATTCATTTGGGTCTAATGCTATTAAGCGTGATTTCATCCAAAGAAGAAGGAAATTTTAATCTTATAAATGGTACATTGCGGGAAGGCCAATACTTGAAGGTGCTTCAAAACAATTTGATGCCACAAGAAATGGTTTCCAGATCGCCAATACCTTTTTATGCATGATTGAACTCCCTGCCCAGCTAAAAAAACGACAAATTTCTTCAGTAAAATAACGTTCAAGTGCTTCCATGGCAGATATGAATTCCGTATAAAATATCTGTGCCATCATTAGGAAAAAACTAAGAAGTAAATTTATTACAACATTGGTCGATGGAGTAAGTGATAAGTTGTTGGCTTTCCATCCCGGAGGTTGAATGTTCGAACTCCACCATCGGCGATCCATGGTTATTGCTGCTGATAACATCACGATAAAAGGGCCATTGGGGGTGCAAAGTAGTGTAGGTGGATCAGAATCCAGTTTAAATTGTAGGTCCACTTGAAATCGTTCTTTCGAATCGCCTGAAGTTCTTCTCCTGTCCCATGCTGCACAGAGGGTTACGGTAACTAGAGAGAAAGCCAAATCTTATGAGCTGTCCGTAAAATTTGATACGAATACGATTCGAATATACAAAGTCAAAACTGCCTATGTATAAAATCCTTTATAAATGTTAAAAGTCGCGTACTAAATACAAAGTTTTAAATTAAAACATTGTTATGACGCTTAAAATAAATAAAATAAAATTTCTGTTATCAATTGTATTGATTCTAATAACTCAAGCACTTCTGTATATTTAAGCCAGATAGATGAATATCAATTTTAAATAAATACCTAAACCAAAATTTGCGAGCAAATAGAGCAAACTTATTAAAGCTCATTGTTAAGGATGTAGTAAGACACTTGTGAAAAAATCATTGCATATCTCTCTATCAATAGAAAGAATGTTTAACCAATTTCAAGCTAGATAGTACATTATGATAAAAAATCGGTTGATTGATATAAGATAAACAATAGTTGCTACATACAATACAAAATCTACTTATTACTACTTCAGTTTCAGATGAAACTACATTGTGTTTAAAAGAGACGTTTTGTTAAAATTAAATAAAAATGAAACATGCACACAACTTAACACTTTTTTAGGGACTAGGGAGTGCTTGTGTTAAATTCAAAACACACGGAAAACATTAAAATTATGGGTATTCAGTAAGTTTATAAAGTTCATTTACAATACAAAGGATAAAAGGAATTTAAAAGTTAAACAAATATACCCAGTTTATACAAGTAGATGTTGACATAAATTTTGTGGTTGAATCATTGCCCGTAATCGGACGTTGTTTTAAATAGTTCATCACGATCATCTTAAAGTTACAAATAAAAATTTATTCACAATAATGCACTAACTAATACTTAGTAAAGAAAAAACAGTACTCTGCAATTTTAATTTTTGATTTTTTAATACAAGAAAAACCTATAGGGTGTCTCAAAAGAACTTTGCAATACTGAAGAGGTGAAAGTAGGGGTGATTTTCAGTATACACAATTTTTAAATTTAGGCTTAGTTTTGAAGAATTGTATGTTTTTATTTAAATTTTTTTTTATTGAACTCGGTTTTCTTAATAATTTGCTTCAGTTTCTTTCATAAATTTTCAATTAATAACACTGGTCAGCAACATTTTGCAAAAGGAAACGTTCTTACTAATTTTAAAATATATAGTTGCCCTTATTATAAAACCATATTTATTTTGATTCGATCAGGTCTAGTTTTTATGAATTACCTGTAAAAATTCAATCCTACCTCAACAACCGTCAGTACAATGTTCTTTTCAGCTCATCTATTTCTAACCCCATTGTCGCTCGTTCCGGCGTCCCTCAGGGCAGCCAGTCCTTGTCGTTACCTCTTTGTGTGACCTAGGAATAATCTATGACAGTGAACTAAATTTCCGTTCCCAAATTGATAGCATAATTAACAGAGCTAACTCCGCGCTAGGGTTTGTGAAGCGCTGGTCTAGAGAGTTCTCCAATCCTTATGTTTCCAAATCTCTCTATATTTCCTTCGTTAGACCTCTCCTTGAATATGCCAGCCAGGTAATGTCACCTACGCAAACAACACACATTAACAGACAGAACTGAATCTGTTCAGCGTAGGTTCATTCGCTTTGCTCTACGTGATCTTCCGTGGGAAGACAGATTCAACCTTCCACCTTATGTAGACCATCTGAAACTGGTGGACTTACAACCCCTAAGTAAACGTCGTGATGTTTCCGAAGTTCTCTTCATTCATCAGCTATTAGCTGGTGCCATAGACTGCCCTTCAATCCTGCAGCCTTTACGCATCTATACCAACCCTCGCAACCTTAGGTCCACTAACCTTTTCCGACTCGACCGCCATCGCAAGAACTACGGTCAACGCGAACGAATTACCAGGATGCTAAGAAAAGTCAACGACCTTCCCTCCTTTGACTTCCATCTGATTAGATCACCCCTTCACAAAGCCTTATATCTTTATCCCGCCCATCTTGATCCTGATCGCCAACCTTAATTCTTCTTACTTACGCCTTCTGCCAGTATCTACTGTATTTATAGCTCATATTGTAGCTTATAATTTTTATTTATTTATTATTACTTATCATTTATTATAGTTTGTAGAATTAGTACTAAGTTATAGTTTGTATTTTTTTTTTGTATTTTTATGTAATAGCTTGTATTAAGCTTAAACAAATAAATAAATAAAAACTTTTTCTAGCTTGTCTATGTAGTAGTTGCTAGTTCTTTACTTTAATAGCTAAGAAATTACAAGCCTGAAACGTTTTTACTTTTTTAAAAACGGAATTCTAGGAAAATCTATCAAAACTTATTATTAAGACAACTATTCGCTTTATTTTAACAATAATAAATTACTTCTATTTTGGTGGAACCAACGAAAAGATGATAGTGACGAGTATAGCAAAGTGGAGTAAAAACATACATTTAATATTTTGAATATAATACTTTCACGATTGACATCTTTTTTTAAAAGAAAAGTTGAACCGACTTCACAAAAAGCGCAAAAAGCCAAACCAAACAACTACAACAAATTTAATCGTGATTTCTTATGATCCTGTGGGCTGAAACGTTCAGGTAGTTTTATATAGTATTTTCAATTGTGGTTCTGTAGTTGTTTTACTTGTTTAATTTGCACCGACTTCAAAATGTCGTAATAGATATAAAATTAAAAATTATCTTATGCTTTTTAGCGCTTTGTGTGAAGTCGGTTCAACTTTTCTTTTAAAAAACTATTTTATTTTTCACGTTTTAGTATCTTCTACTCTATACAACAACGAAAGGACCATCCAAATCGATCCACGCGTTAAAAAGTTAGGTTTAACCCCCTACCTCACCTCCATCCCACCAAAAATTTTTTCTCATGGTATCAATCAAGGAACATACTCTACCGAACAGAAAAGGAATCATCGAAATCGGTCCACGCGTTACGAAGTTACTACCCCTCCCCCACCATCCCCATAGGACCAAATTATTCTCCTATTAGCAATGGGAAATCACACTCTATACAACAGCAAAAGAACCATCCAAATCGGTACACGCGTTAAAAAGTTAGGTTACATCCCCCCCCCCCCATCCCGCCACACCTCGGCACCAAAATTTTTTTTCTCGTGGTATCAACCAGGGAGCATACTCTACCCAACAGAAAAAGAATTATCCTAATCGGTCCACGCGTTACGAAGTTAGACGACTCCTCCCCCACCCTAGACCTAATTTGTTTCTCCTATTAGCAATGGAGGATCATACTCTGTACAATAAAAAAAGATCCATCCAAATCGGTTCACGCGTTACAAAGTTAGATTTTACCCCCGCCCCCCACCACCAACCTGCCAAAAATTTTTTTACATAGTACCAATCGGTGAACATGCTCTACCCAACATAAAAAGAATCATCAAAATCGTCGAACTTAGAACCTCTGTTTTTGGGAAGTCGGCTAAAAAGAAAAGTTACTGTGTTTGTGTAAAGAGAGGAGGGTGGGGGTTGATCCCGCCCAATGACGTAAAACTGTGGACGAACAGAGTGCTATTTCATTTTAAGACAAGTTTTGTTACCAGGAGTGAAAAACCTTTTTTACCTCCATTTTTATTTTGAGAATTTTGCAGTATTAGCAGAGAAAAAACCATTATTATATACCGATTAAATTATTTTTTATGATATACTTTTTCTCTGTACTCCTCTTATTTATTCAAATAAAATTTAGAAATAAATGGTGGCTTTCCTCTGGAATGTGCTTAACTAGAATGAGAGCGGAGATATTTTCCTGTACGTTCGTCTATTTCTATTACGGGTGCTTTCTTGTTTTGAATGTGCTTACAATTGTATTTGCTGCCGGCAAATTAAAATTGAGATCGAGAATTTAATCGAAAATATTTTAGATCGGCGGGAACTCCTATATCTCACATTATGAATATAATAAATATTTTAGTGCCTTACACGAAGTAGTGATTGAAATTAAAGAAAGAAAAATTCGCACTTTGAAACAGAACCATCCAAATCGGTACACGCGTTAAAAAGTTAGGTTACATCCCCCCCCCCCCCCCCCCCCCCTTCTTCATGTTGCTAGGTCCGAAATAGCTCAATGTCCACGAAATAACCTCTTAAAGTTCAATGCAATGTTCTTATAGGGAAAAAGATGAACATATGTACAAAAGTGTTTACCTTGCGGCAAGTAATTTTGACAGCTCTATCCACAAAATTACGAAATTATTTTTTCCTATTGAACTGAATATTACCCTGTTCAGGCACCAATTCAACTTAATATCATTTTCATAAGAAATGGAAACTTTGAAACCAGTCAAAGAAATCTTTCAAAATCAAAATTTGTTGGAAAATGGTGGTTGGTTGGTTAGTCGGGCTGTTTGTTGCTAAGAAGCACCAAGTTTATTCGGAGGCCATGAAGGCCCATTGTGAATGCCCTTAAAAAGAATAAGCATGGTCAGAACTTAAAACCACCCAGATCTCTGTATGAATCTATTTAGGTCCACCAGTGCTATCTCCGCTAAGTCGTCCAAATTGTCAAAGAACCTTGCTCCAAAACAGGCGAGTCGTCGTTCTTTTAGAGCCGGACATTCGCAGAGCAGGTGTACTATGGACTAAATTTTTTCTTCATCTCTGCAGCTTCTACAGAACTCATTCGATGGTACGCCGAGTCTAATGGCCATAGCTCCTATGGGGCAGTGTCCGGTGATGACGCCGACGAGTGGAAAATGGAAAATGATAGATAGAAACAAATTTTCATTGCCTAGGCACTTCAAAATTATTGCACGGTAATTGATCATATTGATGAGTGATATTACCGAATTATCAAATAAAAATTATTAAAAAGTCACAAGTATATACATACGTGATCAACGCCCTTGATTAGATTATACAATTTTTTATATTTTTTGATTAATTTTGTGGCTTTAATTTAATTAAATAAAAGTGTTTAAGTTAGGTATCATATAAAATCAACAAATACCATAAATAAGTTAACTAAAAAGTACATAAAACTAGCAAAAATATATGAAAATAAGCGCAATAATGAAATTATTAGATAAAATTATTTTTTAAAAGAACTAAAGTTATATTTTCTAAAATATTAAGATATTAAAAATTATCATTAATCTAACCTTTGCCTTATAGCGATCACAATTCATTTCAGCAATTAATCGGGCCATGGCCTTTTCGGTTTCCTCAAGTTTTCTCCTTAATTTGTCAATTTCCATTAATTGTTCGCGTTCCTGACCATCTTGGCGGCCTATACCAGCAATTCCATTAGTTCCATTAGTAGTAGCTTTAACAATGCTATGTTGAGCTGAACGATTACTATAATTAGTTGATGAGATGTCACCGTTTACATGCTTTTGGCCTCTGTTACGAGAATCGTGCATATGTTGGTGATTGCATCCTAAAAGTTTTTGGTTGGTTTGATACAAAAATAACAACAAAAATAATGTTGCGCATGAAAAATTAATTTTAAAACATGCCGTTTTAGATTTTCATTTAACTTCAATTATCTGATTTAGTATAAATAAAGAAGTTGCATAAATAGTTGAAGTAAATAGTAGAAAACCATATAACTAAGTAAATATTTTAGTTTATGTTTTATTGTAATTCACATACGTTTCTCCTACAAACTTATCATAATTTATTGTGAAGAATGTGTGCATATGAATAGGTAGGGAAAAGTGTTTTCGGTAAAAGCTATTATCAGTTTTCTTTAGTATTAATAGTTAGCTGAAAAATATAAAAACCTAAAAAGCATTGATTTTCCAATTGTTTGAGCATTATAAATATATTCAACGTCGTTCCGTATGAAGAAATTTAGAGTTAAAGTTGCTTATAGAAATTATTAGCCACCACTTTCGTTTTAAAATAAAGAGCCAATTCATTTCCATTCTTCCTGAATATTCACCAATGCAATTAAGAGTGTGCGGTCGAATTTCAGTTTATGTGAGTGAAGTGATTTTTTTTTAAATGTTTATATTTTCTTACAACTTTTGGAACTTTATTATTGAAAATTATTAATATGATTCAAACTTATTAAAAATATTTGGGGCTTTTTAAATTTCAAATTTGTTTAAAAAGTTGTCCAACTTTTGGGCAGAAAATCTGACCTGACAATTGAGAAAAAAGCATTGATTTGTACAATAATAAAATCCATCGACATATTTATTCCCTTTAACATTAGGGCGCCTAGGCAATTGGAATAATATTAATTTGGCATGATTATTTTTCGCAAAACTCAATCGGCATATGACTGCGGATGATTGGTAAAGGAAGAAGTTCAAAGTAATCAGTAGCCACAGATGCAGGATCCATATGTGCGCAATCGTAATATGAACATTTTAACAGGTGCTAAGCTTTCAGATCCTTACCAGGAAAAGTACCATTCGGATTTGGATATAGTGTGGGGATAGTGTTAGTGTGAAAGTTCTTTGTTACATGCTGCAACTAAGCATCTTTAGATTAATTAAGTTAATAATCTATAACTGTTATTTTTAAGTCATTCAACTCAGTTCGATCACGGAAATTTAACACTTTAGGTATATAACGAAGAATTTATGTCAGAGTCAGTAAACTCGCGCAATATTTTTGCATCAATTTGTTACATTGTAATCATTTTACACATCGATTAAAGTTTGTTATTTGGTAATTTACAGTTTTATTGCACTAAGCTATTGTTAATGTTAGCATAAATTTTATATTTAAGACTGTTTCAATCAGTTTCTTATGGAATTTCGTGTGTTTTAATTAATCGTTTCAGTCGAGTACTCTTTTTTATTTGTATATAATACTGTTTTCCTTTACAGCTCTGGTATTCGGTTCAAGTGCCTTGGTATAGGAGTTCAAGTGATGTTTCTGCCCCAGCGTAGAAGAAATATTTTAAAAGAAATCCTAGGCAGGGCAAAACAGTTCTGCACTTAATGGTGCTATATCCGTATGTAACTTAGCAATCAAAACATTAAAAATGTTAGGTATTCCAAAACATCCGTAACTTTCTATTTCAGTAATTACTAAGATCTAATTCTATTAGAACCCCCCCCCCTCCCCACTCCATGGCTATGGCCGGAAGGAAATTAGAGTAAGGGAAATGAGGGAAATCGAATATCTTGTTTTTTTTAATTGCTGTGGGCTAGACAACAACCCACAGACGGAGTGAATTTTTTATTTATTGCAATTGCAAATAAAAACTCATAGGCAGACCAAGGCTCGAACCTGCACTCATTGCGTCGTGATCGTGCTACTTATCTATTGATCCAACTCCGTCTCCTTACTTATAGAATCTAGCAAACCCTCTTAAAAAATATACAAGACCTGTTGTATGATGACGTATACCACGTAGGCTGTATTAAGTCATTTATAAATAGCTTATAGTCTAAGATCCCACTGCGGTAATATTGGTGTTCATACTCGTATGATATGACTTACATATATGATTTAAATGAAAGATAACATTTAGGGTAATACGTAGCAGCCGATGTGTCAACTTAAATCCGTAAGTATCTTTTATTATTTTAATATTAACCTGTTAACCAGGGAATTAACTTTTGTTTAACTCGTTGCACAACTGGTACTTTTTTCTTCGAAAGGAGAACTGATATTGTTGTTAAGATAAAATTAACACATGGATTGGATTGAGCACAACTAAGGGGCTTGTCGCAACTTAGTAGAGACTCACAACCAAAAGAATTTGGGGAAGGTTGTGGGATTATCTGGGTGAGCGTTCAAAATTTGTCGGGCAGGCTGAACATAATATAACCGAAGAGGTAAGGGGACCCCCTAGGTAGCTGTGCTTAGCTCGTCGGATCGGGATGAGATCTTGCCTCTCCCTTAGGTTCACTCACCCGTACATTAAATGCGGGCACTCTTTAAGTCCTGTGGACCGAAGTAAAACTACGGAGAAAAATAAAAAATGATGTATAGACCGATAAAGGATTAAAATCAAAAAAAACGATAAAACAAGCAGCCTGAAGTAATAACAGAAAATGACTTTACACTTGTTGATTATTCAGTTGAATGTAAATATATTCTGGGCTGTTTTCTAGCTTGCAAAAATGCAAAACTAAGGCATTCAAGGTTCCTCATACCCCATACCCTAATTCCCTTCCGGTTAAAGCCATGCTCACGCATCATAAAGTTGTCCTCTGGGCTTTTTTGTGTGCAAAATTTATAACTCTACTTATCAAAATTATTATAACTTGAAATCTCATAATAACAATTCTGTTATACTCCCATTTTTTTCGTATTTCTCGGATTCATTCCCATACCTCAAAAGAAGATATTAAAAACTTCATTGCTTCAAAAGCTAATATTTCGGCTTATATCACCATTTCTATGAGACTGGTAAATATAGATGCAGATTTCGCGGAACTGAGGTTTCTGATCTTGATGGTGGTTATTCTTGATCATATGATTTCAATGCTGATGTCATCCGACTTTTGGTCGATAGGAGTTCATGTGCGCGATGTTATAAATTGTCAAATACCTTATTATTGAGCCAACTTGTAAGTCAGCCAAAGTATATTTAAATGCCCCTTTTCTAATGCTTCTGTGCCCTCACGGATAAATGTAACTTTAATTTTAAAGTTTTTTATGAGAATGCTCACGGTATTTGAACCAAAGCAGTTTTAGAAAATGGTTATGATGTTTAGTTGGTTAAACATCTCAATTTCTTCATGTGAAATTTTTTGTGGAAATCAATATAACGTGTATTGTAAGCATCGGTGTAAGATAACAACTGGTCAAGAGAAGGGAGGAGATAGATAGCGGTTAAAACTGGATTAATAAGTGAACAACTATCCTTACTTTATGATGGAAACGATATAAAGGAACTATGGATATTCGTGTTAGTTATATACCTCCAGCTTCTTCTATTGAATAATACATGAATCACATTAATAATGTTTCTGAGTTTTATGACGTCAATACTTTTTTGTGTTATTTTGGTGATTTTAATTTTCAGAATATAAAATTGATAGTTAGAGAGAACGAGGCTTTGTTAACACCAGTTAATGTTCTTACAGAATGCGATGACTTTGTCGCCGACACATTGTTAGGCCTAGTTCAGTTCAATAATGTTTGCAATATCTTTGGTAAATATTTAGATTTAGTTAAAACTGGTTATCATCATAAGGCTGTAGAATCAAATTTGTCATTTTACCATTTTGAATTTTGAATTTAGATATAATTTCGGAAAGCTGACTATTTCGGTCAAAATGATTTCTTTTCATTATTATTGAGTAGTATGTTCCAGTAAAGAAAAAATCTTCTAATAATCATCCGGTTCAACAAAGAACTTTTGAAACTCATAGCCCATAAATTGTCTAAAGAAAGAATTTGAGTTCTTTCATAAGGAACATATATGGTTAATTGAATGAAGTATAAGGACCAACAATAAAACCTTTTGATTTCATATAAATAACACGCGGGGTTCAGCAGGCTTTATTGATGTGCTTGAATGTAATCAGAATAAATCTTATTATTTGTTTACAAGCTGTAAGCTTTTTGCGCATTACTTTAAATCCATATATGAAAATGAACATAATAAAGGTGAAGATATCATTAAATTATATAACGTGTCTTATATATACGGAAGGGTATATATGGCTGCGATAAACCAGACGACAATATTGACTCGAATGCTTTGCACAACTTTGTCACTTTTGCAGATCCTCAATATACCCAGTCAGACATTTTCGATACCACAACAGAATTATATGACGCTGACGCTGACGATTTTAGTTTTCTTCGTGTCTCGGCAGATGAAATCCTTAAAGCCCTAATAACTGTCAAGTCTTAGGCCGTTGGAGCAGACGGTATCTCACCAATAATTTTCAGGTTGTTGCTCCCAATAATCCTCGAGCCTGTAACATACATCTTCAATTCCTGCATTACACGCTCGCAGTTCTCTTGTAGTTGGAAGAAAGCTACAGTACTTCCGATAGCAAAAAGTTGATCTCTACTTTCACTGCATTATCTAAAGTGTTAGAAAAGCTCATGAGTATTTAAATAATCAATAAAAAAAAGCGGTGTCCCCCTATCTGCAGGACCCAGGGGTATTTGGGTCTCGAATGGCGTCTCCTCAGGCACTTCTGTAGGAGTGTAGGCGGAGCGTATGGTAGTCTCTAACAGGTTAACTATACCCACGGTACCCACAAAACAACAGAAGCAGCTTTGGGAAAATTACCTTTCGAAGTTCGAAATGGTAGACCCAGAAACCGAGTTTAGTGGCGACAGTGGGATATCTGGATACTCAGTTGCCCCCACTAAGGGAGACCAGGAGAGGACGAAAAGGGACCCGATTTTATATGGCACGTTTCGTCTTATCCCAAGAAAAGTGTTTTTTTTAGTTCATAAGAATTTCACACTGGCGGGCTTTCTTGTGTCTTTTAAAATATGTTCACCACTACCGATAAGAAAAACTAAATTCAAATAAATCAATATTCTGCTGACCATAATTAACTGTCCAAATGACAGTCAGGTTCGTTATAAGCTTGATATTGATCTTCTAGTAATTTTGACAATCCTAGACTTTTCGAAGGCCTATGATAGTGTCAATCACAGGCTCTTCAT
Source organism: Leptarthrus brevirostris (assembly GCA_964036015.1). NCBI lineage: Eukaryota > Metazoa > Arthropoda > Insecta > Diptera > Asilidae > Leptarthrus > Leptarthrus brevirostris. The sequence goes on from OZ038372.1 coordinate 40,743,417, forward strand.
TTTAAAACTTCTTAATAGCTTTTTATCAGACCGGTGGTAGCAAGTTAAAATATATCTAATAATATATCTAATCCTCTAACTGTTTTCTCTGGGGTTTCTCAAGAATCTAAATTAGGCCCCCTGCTGTTTATTTATAAATGATCTCCCTGATGTAATTGAGGATGCGAATTTACACATGTACGCTGATGATGTCCAGATTTAACTTCTAGACCTACTAGGTTAACAGAAGACTGCATTGAGCACACAAACCCCAATATTGCTTGCATATTTATTTGGGCTCCTCAATCCAAAGAAGTCCACGTGTCTTGCTTTGTACAGAACAAAACTAGATAGTTCCAGTTTACCACCCATATATCTAAATAATGCAATGTTGCCGTACGTAAACAAAGTGAAAAACTTATAAAACATGGAATCATTCTAAACAGCAAGCTCTCTTGTTGTGACTAGACCTCATTTACGTTATAGAAGATTTATGACGGTTTTTGACAGCTATGGCTTTCAGCTTACCTTCTACCATAGCTTACTCTATATACAAGGCCGGAAGCTGGCACAAATAGCTGCGCATAAGTGGTGTAAAGAAACCAAAACTTGCTACAGTAAAGAATAGAAAAAGCCTGGGGATTTCTACTTTTTCTTAGTATTTCTCGCAGAATTTTCAAAGTTTGAACTTTAAATTTACTTGATGTGAACCTACAAATGTTCTAAACATTGTGGTCATGATGGAAAATTTCTCATTTACAATTTTCATGTGTTTTAATGGGAACACTCTTTCTTGTGTTCGTTATGTTGAAGTATTGCGGTTAGAATGTGTCAATGACATCAGCAAATCTCTGTAGATTTGGTTAAGACAGTGTGCAGTTTTATATGTATGCAAGGATTGGTTAATCTGTGGTACAAATGTAAATGAAATAATGACGAACCGCTTGGTGGTAAAGTGGCCGAACTGGCATGTCCGGGCTTTTACCTAGAGTAGGCTGTGCTTCTACCAATCGAATTCCGAAAAGAGCTCATTTGATCACTTATAATTCCTCATTTTACTTATTGCAACACCACTTATGCAGAACTTGACGCCAAGTGCAGTCCGTTACTAACAATGCTTTTTACAACTGCATTAGATTTATATATGAATTAAGCCTTAAGGCGATTCGATCACGTAAGCCAAATTACCAACACATTATTGGGTTACTTAATGAAAACGTATCTGAATTTGACAGCTATTGCTTTCCTCTTTAGACTTATTACGACGCGTTCGCCAGCATAACTTTGGACATCTTTAATTCTTGCACTCCATGTGCTCTATGACAATATTGACGCCTAGATGTAACTACTTGATAAAGAACCCTTCTTACTTTGTGTATGTTGCAAGAGAATGGAATTCCTTGCCTGCAAACGTCAGAGGATCGACGACGGTGGGGACATTCACGAAGCTACTAAATCAATATTGAGTTGGATCAATTCGTTGAGCGGCACGACTACCATGCCATGGGTCCCGGGTTAGAGACCAGATCTCCCCGTGAGCTTTTATTAAGAAATTAAAATAATCCACTCCGTCTCGGGGCTGGTAGTTCGCAGTAATTCAAAAACAAGACTCAAGTATAGTCACTTCCTTTACCCTAATTACCTTCCGGCCAAAACCATGCTAACGCATTAAAGCGTTGTCCCCTAGGCTTTGGCCACATTGTATAAAAAAACATATCTGTTCAATTTAAATATATCTTCCTGGTCTTGTCAAGCTTAAATTTGTATTCGAATTTTTGGCAGTTGGTTTTCGCTTTTCTAAGTATTTCTTTAAAGGACTTTCGCGGACGTTTAATTTTTATATTCTCTTTTTTTAAATTTAGCCAGTGCTATATTAGCTTTATTTATTTTGTAAAATTTGTTTTATAGCAATCTCTTTTCTTGGTCATAATCATATTCATTTTACTTTTTTGAATTATTTTATTATCAATTGATATCTCATACAAATTATAAAAGATGTAAATCTTGTTGTATGACTTACCATATAATAAATAATAATAAGTGAGTTATCCCTTGCTATAAAGGATATTTTGCTTTTATTAAGGAATATTGAACCTAGTACAAAACAAAATTATGAAGGAATTTGTCAGACACTATTTAAAGATTGTACTGAAGTGTTTGCAATACCCCTGCATTATTTCTTTAACAAATCGCTTCAGTTGGGATTATTTCTGGATACTTGGAAAATTTCTTATATTGTACCAATTTTCAAATCAGGCTCAGAGATGTTAATAAGTAATTACCGCGGAGTTTGTATAATGATAACTGTACCTATGTTAATGGACTCACTCGTAAATTATAAAATTAATTTCTTAGTAAAAGAAATTATTACTTCTCAACAACATTGCTTTGTATTCTGCAGATCTAATTCATCCAATTCAGTATATAATTTCAAATAATGTTATTAATGCAGTAGAATTAGGCTTGCAGGTTAATGTAATGTATACTGATTTTCCAAAAGGTAACATTTTGTGTTTAATTCCTAAATTAAAATCACTAGGAGTTCATTCTTCTATTCTAAATTGGTTCCAAATTTACCAGATTTTCTATATTCAATATGTAAGAATTAAATCTATCCTTTTACGGTTCACCTTGGGCCTTAACTTTTTTTGCTTTTTATAAACGATATTATGAACTGTTTCCAATATGCTAAATATGCTATTTGCAGATGATTTGAAAATATTTTTAAAAGTATGATTTTCTACCTAATGTTATCAGTAGGCTTTACGATTGGTGCAATCTAAGTTGCATCTTAATATCTCCAAATGCGAAATTATGTCTTTCCATCACAAGCTAAATTTCATTTCACATAATTACAAAATTAATAATATTAATCTGACTACCGACTACAATATATGAAGTCAAGGATTGAGGAGTGATTTTCAACTCTAAAATAAAGGACATTTAGAGTCGCGTATGTTGAATGTTTTTTCGTATTGCAAATATTAGGTTTTCTTAAACGTAAGACCAAAAACTTAAAGATCCACATACTCCAGGGATGTTTTATTTTTTTATTAGTGCATAAGATCCTGGAGTATGCCTCAGTCGTATGGTGTCCTTAATAACAAGTTCATATCAATTGAATCGAATCGGTACAAAAAAAAAATTATACGATTCATTTTTTTTGTGTGTAATTTGTTGTTGAGCAACTGTATGTAAATAGAAGTGAAAGGCAATGGTACCCACCTTAAGCAAGCACACCGAAGGTGATAGGCACCTTAAACATGTACCATAAAGGGAAAGTACATCAAACTACTACATTCACGCCATTGCTCCTGGGTAATGCTAAAACTATAGTTTCAGCTACTTCTTTTTGTTGTTAAAATTACATTTATAATCGATAAAAGCTCGTTCGAAGGTTTTCAACCAACGCCTCCTTTGAAATCCACAGACTTTTTAACGAAAAATATTCTTACTTAACGCTTTCAAAATAGCTAAACTTGAATTAATCGTGTTTTTACAAATATGATTGGTAACTCCGAGAATATTTGTCGGATCGACCTGACATTTGCGTACAATCTATGTAAATTCAAAAAATGAAATAAAAAAAATCTATTTTTTCAACATCCCCTTAATGATTTAAAAACATAAAGGTTGTCCCAATACTACGTGACAGACTTGTTTTTTTATATGAAATCTGCAATTAACGAAAAATTGTTGTCAAGTATTGACAGATGTCATCTAGAGATTACAGCATTTAACCATGGAACGCTACACAATTCCAAATTGTGAAATTTTATATCCAAAGTTCGAAGTTCGAAAATTTAAGAAAAAAACTTTGGAAAAAAATTATTCGATTTCAAAGAATACTGTGCGGAATATCGTTGAGCAGTTTTATCAAACCGGTTCGGTTCATGACTTGCTAAGGTCTGGTCGACCTCGTGCAGCACGCTCGGTTGAAAATATTAGTGAAGTACGTGACAGTGTGAGTGAAACTCCATCAACGACGGAGTTGGATCAATTCGTTGAGCTGCACGACCAAGTTCGAGACCAGGTCTCCCCGTGAGCTTTTATTATGAAATTAAAATAATCCACTCCGTTTCTGGGCTGTTGTCTAGCTCGCAGCAATGCAAAAGCAAGACTTTCACTTCCCTTACCCTAATTCTCTTCCGATCAAAACCATGCTAACGCATCAAAGGGTTGTCCCCTAGGATTTTGCCACATCGTATAAAAAAACCTCCCTTTTAAAAGTGAGTTGGAAAAGAAATGTTATTGAGGAAAATATGTAAGTAATTTAATTAATTAATTATTTCAGCTATTTTGAATATACAGTAATAATATGGATAAAAGATATTTACGACGTTTGGTGAAAAAAGGGAAAGAAAACTTATTAAATAGAGTTAATATTAGAAAGAATAAAAATTTACCAAATGTTATTAGATGTACGAAGCACTCGAAATTGCGAAAATTATAATGACAATAGTCATGAAAATTTGGAAAAAACGGCTGAAGAGACGCTATCAGATAAATTGATTAAGTGGTACATAAAATATCTGCCACCTAGAGATTGCTGTGAAGATATCTTAAAAATTCTCAAATCTCAAGGTTTATCAGTTTCTAAAAGTCTGTTTCCTAAGGGGAATATTATCATTTGGGTGTGGAAAAAGAATTACAAAAATTATCGATTGTCTTAAAAAAGCAAGATGAAGTGGCACTTGATATCCGAATTGAGCTCTCAAAAATTACTTAATAAGTATTGTTTAAATAGTGAAAATAAAGGTCTAATTTGCTTAATTTTTGTAGAAAATTCTAAAATTGAAATATGCTTAATTTTTAGAGGAATCAATAGCACCAAAATTATTTTATATCTATAACTTTTTCCGAATTAGGCCTTTTTACTTACGATATAATATGTTAGTTATTACTTAAAATTAGAAGCCGCTTATTTAAGAGTAATACTTGACTTTTGTAATTGCAATTGTTCTTTTATAGCACAATGGAACAATTAAATGAAAATATTCTAGTGCGCCGATATAATGTTGCCTTATGAGCAGAAGCTTTTGGTTTAAGTCTACCATCTGTAAGGGAGGATATAAAAGAATTAAAAACCGAAATGGACTATTAATTTAATGCACCGAAAACACAAAATGAAGAACTCATAAAAATCCTGGCAGAACAAACTGTATTAATGATAAAAGAAAATTCTATGATGTCGCGTTTTATGATCCAAACGGACGAAGATCTACAAGAACTAGAAAAAGATTTAGAGAAAATGAAGATGAAGTTGTACGTTATAACACATAATATGCATAAATCACATATTATGAAGTGATCTCTCCATTTTCGTAGATTGCTGTAATAAGACGTTTTGTTTTCCCTTTGGCTTTAAGGCGAAAATTTCATCTACTTTTCGGAAAACAAATTGTGTTAACATACAACTAAGACGGTGTTCAAAATAAAAAGGCCTTTAAAAGTTTGGATAAAATGAACGCAATATTATATAGTAAGCAATTATCTATCTAAAAATAAATTGTGAAACATTTATTTCATATATGAACTTTAATACAAATTTGGTTTACAGAGGCTTCTTCAAAAGATGGATATACCAACGAACAACACATTAAAAACATTAAAGAAGCTTTTAAATCATTAAAAACAAATTCCGTAAGGTGGAACATGTCAAAAGGATTAATAATAACACAATGCCAAATGATGAATGGCTTTTATTAACACTGTTACCATTGTTACATGTTACACTGTAACCATTATTCATTTACCATTGTGATATTAGTAACATGCCTCCATTCCTTTAATTTTACTGCAAAACCAATATGCCTTATAAAAGAAATTGATTTAAGTTTTACAAAGATTTTGATGAAATTTGAGAATAACTAATTGTTAAAACAAGATTTTTTATAATGTTAATTAAATAAAAGAAAAAAAAGGAGTTGAATTTTCTATAAATAAAAAATCTCCATCGGGGGAATAGTTAAGGTGCTTATAAATTGGAATATTTTCGCGATTTCTGTTTAAAATTTTAAGATAGTAATCTAAAGACATTAAGCTTTTGGAATTTTTGAAAAAGCAAAAATCGACTTGTTTTCCCAAACGACTGGAATCCCCTAAAAAGGTGCGTATCTAGTATTTTCTTGATTTATTACCCACCCCTGAAATAAGACCTTCTTGGAAATGTGGAGCGTAAGTAATATGTTCGACATTTTCTGTTCATCAATGAAGTAACCGGTTACTGGTAATAAGAAATGTAACTACTGACTTCGACACTTATTGTTCGCTAATGAAATAACGCATTCTTGTTTATGTTGATTGCGACTACTTACCATCCTAGTGTAACTTCATGGTAAAGTAATCGGTTCCATCATCAGCAAGGTAAAGGGTACTATTTGCTAAGTACTCTATCAATTCGGACTCTAAGTACTCTATGCATTTCGAGAAGCTCTACGCATTGAATTTTGATAATCGACTTGCATCTTCACCCGTATAAAGTTCAATTGATACAGCAGCTAAAAGTTACAGACCATAGACAACGTCATGAGCTTACTGAATAGGCCCTAAATCGATTAGATTTTTCAAAAAGAACATCTTCAGCGACGAAGCTCACTTTTATTTGCATGGGGACGTAAGCAAGCAAAATTCTCGCATATGGGGGGGGGGGGCACTGAAAGCCCACATGCAATCGAACAGCTGCCAATGCATCCACAATAAATCACTGTTTAGTGCGGCTAATGGGTCGGAGGCATCATCGGACCGTACTTTTTTGAAAACAATGAAGGCCAAACGGATACGATCAATTTACAACGATATCATGTGAAGGTTGAAAACTTTTTGTGGTCTGAACTGGATGGTATTGACTTGGATAATATCTGATTTCAGCAAGACGGCGCAGTGTCATACATAACTAATGCCAATATAAACTATTTGCACGCCCATTTATCCGAAGGCGTGATTTCTCGTTTTGGCTATGTCAATTGGACGCTGTCTTCATGTCATTTAACGCCATTATACTTTTTTTTGGGGCTATGTGAAAGTTAAAAATTCATGCAAACCCTGCGCAAAGAACTCCACCACTCAAAGCAAACATTCAACGCGTCACCAACGCACGAAATAGTTGAAAAATTCGCCTTAAATGCTGCTCAGCGAATGGTCTGCTTGAAGAAAAGTCGGGGCGAGCATGTGAATGAAATAATTTTCCATAGATAATGCCAAACTTTATACTTTATAAATAAAAAAAAAAACAAATCGGTCACGTAGTATTGGGACACTTTATTTAGACGCAAAGTTTTCGGCTCTTAAGATTGACAGTATTCAAAATAGGAGTTTCCATTAAATTCCAAAAAATTTATTGAACGTCATTCCAAGAACCTCGAAACCATTCACATTTTATTCGAAGTATTTTTCTTGAGATATTTTCCTGAATTAATTGAAATGCCTTAATCTGTTGTTTTTGAAAGTAATATATTATAAATCCACTTGTAAAATTGGACAAATTTTAGATTTCAAATTGAAAAGATTGAATAATAAGCAAACGATTTAAAATAATTATTTTTTTGCTAAAATAATAATTTGAAAGTCAAACATATCTAAATAAATTGGAATATAGAATCAAATATTGGAACCTCCAAACTGGATTTGTACCATTTCCATTTAAAACGGATCACATGTAGCTCTTACTGATTTACTAGTTCATAGTTTTATTTTCTCATTAGTCTATTTTTGAGAAAAATGTTTGACTTTTCACTTATTTTATATATGGCTGTATAAACTGTTTTAACAAAGGAATTAAAGCACCTTTCTAATATTGCGTTTCACGCTCTGTACGTAAACACCCTCCTCCAAAATTTCGAGTTATGTGAATTAGTATGTGCTATATAATTTTTGTTTTGTTAAAAAATCAGTAATATACTTTAAAGATATTATAGACTTAAGTTGCAGTATGAGTACGCTCTCCAGAAAATAATATACCTTACCACACTTACGTATTTAAATTAAATCGTTTTAAACTACATATATGTATTTTTTAATAATTTTTCAGAAGATAGTCCACCTATGCTTCGGTGTAATGTGCAATACATTTAATACCAATAATTTAGTGGAATATACTAGAAAAAATTTCACAAGTGCGTTCTAAGTAGAAGAAAACATCTATTTCAAATATTATATAAGTATAAGCCCATAACAAGAAATGTATTAATAAATTGTAGAAAAATTCAAAACAGTAAAAGAGAATAAAGCTCGTAAGGACATATTTTAAAATTAGAAGAAAAATTAAATGACAAAAGGTGGTTCGTTTTAAAAGAATCAAGTTAGCCTTACTTGCCGCATGTTCATTCCACCCTGATTAAAAATACGAGAGCAAAGGAGAATAGTTTTTTTGGCATTTAAATATTAGACGTTATTAGGAGTATTTTTTTAAATAGTATTAAATTTACAAGCTTACCTATTTTTGGACCGCAGCTCTCCTCTGGTCTTTTGCAAAATGAGTTGTCATGACCGAAAACTTCCTTGTGGAAATTTGGATCCGTCCGTGGTGGCGCGTACGGGGCATTTGCAGCTGGTTTTTTGAATAAAATCTAAAATAAAATGCATATTAAGAAAAATATATAAAAGATAAACAATTATTTAAAACTGACCTTCATAATGGTGTAAATAAAAAATGCAACGATTCCAACAGTATATAAAGGCATAATAAATCCCATGCTGCCAGCTTTTGGCTGCGCTTGATGTACTGATCCGGCACCCAGTGGAGGCCTCATGCCGGGTATTGGACCAGGCTGCAATAATTAAACGAATATTATACAACAGAGATCGATCGTAGATGTTTACTGATAGTTTTGTGTTTATGAATGATGAACAGCTGGCAATTTGCATGAAATCTGTTCCTGACAAAATATCTGCTGACGACTAATCCGATTACCAAATTCTTATGAGTGTATGCGTTTAAGCTTCCTTTTTATGGCTTATCCAAACAATCAAAAAATAGCTCATTACATAGTCAAGGAGAAATACTCATGTGATCAAAAATTATGTGTATGCAACTGAAGTTAATGTTTATATGGTTTTCTTTGAACTCAATCTTAGGTTTCAGCACCTGTGGTATGTGCGTTACCATTTGACGCTTTAACGACTTCCGTTTCAATGACGTAACTGAGAGAAATTCGTTGTAAAGCCATAAATTCCTTTAATAAATGACTATTTTGACAGAATTATACCGTTCATACGAACTCGAGTTTATGCTTACCTCAAAATATTTTCGCAAACTTGTTTTCAACAAATGTTTGTTTACAGCAATAAAACTTATAACGCACATTTGAATTTTAGTTCCTAAATGCTTTTACTTCTGTTAATTAATCCAAAATGAGCATATTAGTTAACTATGTATCACTTCAAAGAATATTTGGAATTGACAAATTGTAAAATGGTGCATAGTAGTGAAAGCAACGCGATATTTCCGGTCTATAATTTAGTTGTTACGAAAGTTAAGAATAAATATTTATTGGCCTTCTACTATTTGTATCTTGTTGGCGCAATAAATCAAGTAGAGGTCATACAGCAATAAAATGGACCAGATTTTCATCATAATTTAGATTAGAAAGGGAGCAAAGAGTGCTTCCTTCAATTCTGAATGTACTGACATTGAGCTTCCAAAAAAACATTCTTCAACAAAATATTCTAGCTTATCATAAAGCTCATGCCTTCAGGGCCGTGCGCAGGATTTGCTATTGGGAGGTGTTTTTTTATCTAATTTCGTTAAAAAAATAAAGGAGCTGTACAAATAAAACAATCAACAAATAGATGTACATATAAAATAGTTTTTAAAAGAAAAGTTGAACCGACTTCACAAAAAGCGCTAAAAAGCATTAAATAATTTTTAATTTTATATCTATTACGACATTTTGAAGTCGGTGCAAATCAAACAAACCAAACAACTAAAACAAAAATATTTAATCGTCATTTCTTATGATCCCGTAAGCTGAAACGTTCAGGTAGTATTATGTATTATTTTCAATTGTGGTACTGTAGTTGTTTTATTTGTTTAATTTGCACCGACTTCAAAATGTCGTAATAGATATAAAATTAAAAATTATTTTATGCTTTTTAGCGCTTTTTGTGAAGTCGGTTAAACTTTTTTTTTAAAAACTATTTGATTTTTCTCTTTTTAGTATCTTCTACTTTATACAACGAAGAAAGAACCACCCAAATCGGTCCACGCGTTAAAAGTTAGTTTTAACCCCCTATCCCACCTCCATCCCACCCCCATTTTACTAAACTTTTTTTCAAGGAACATACTCTACCGAACAGAAAAGGAATCATCGAAATCGGTCCACGCGTTACGAAGTTACTACCCCTACCCCTCCCCCACCTCCACCATAGGACCAAATTATTCTCCTATTAGCACACCAACAATTTTTTCTCGTCGTATCAACCAGGGAGCATACTCTACCCAAAAAAAGAAAGAATTATCCAAATCGGTCCGCGCGTTACGAAGTTAGACTACTTCTCCCCCCACCCAGGGCCAAATTATTCTTCTATTAGCAATGGGCGATCACACTCTATACAACAGCACCATCCAAATCGGTCCACGTGTTACAAAGTTAGGTTCCACCCTCCTCCCCCCCCATATCATCATATTCTACCCAATAGAAAAAGAATTATCCAAATCGGTTCACGCGTTACAAAACTAGACTACCCCCCCCCCCCTCCACCACCACCTTTTTCCATAGGACCAAATTATTCTCCTATTAGCAATGGGGGATCCTACTCTATACAACAGAAAAAGAACCACCCAAATCGGACCACACGTTACAAAGTTAGGTGTCACCACCGCCCCCCACCCCCACCTCAGACATAAAAAAAAAAAATTTTAAATAAAAAAAATACGCGTCGAACTTAGAACCTCTTTGCTTTTGGGAAGTCGGTTAAAAATATGATATATTATGCAATTAAAAAATATGGTCATATACATTTTAGGTTATTTTTTTAGTATTTCAGTCAAATTTGTCCTAATCAAGAAGTTTAGAAAATTTTAAAAACCCTTCCGGGGGGTGGGAGCGGGGGTTGCCCTTACGTGGGCATACACGGGCCTGGATGCCTTAGTCACCCTCGTGCCTTTTCAACAGCTTTCTCCCTAAACCTGCTTGTTTTTCTTACCGACTTTGTAAAGCGTACTTTTCATATTCTCATAGCATTATATTATGGCAAGTAGCTACATCATGCCGCACATCGTACCAGAAGATATCTCTACTAATTATTTTTAAGGCTAACTTGTGAGGAAGTCGATGTGAAAAAATTGTATGGCACGGGACGGTTGCAATCTCAACCGCTTGGGAGTTACAAGGTGATTCATAAATTTAAGTTTTTCAATTTTTCGTTTTTCATCTACTCAACGCAGCAACGTCAAACAAAAGCTAGAAAACTACTATCCCAATCACCTTGCCAAAATTCTCAACAATGTGGATCTAAGTACTACCATTTCAGGTAAAGTCTCTTCCAAAAGTGAAAAAAATATATTGAAATTACTAAAAATTTTGCATCCTATCAGAGAGTACATATTATAAAAATCTACAATTTACATAAATTAAACTTAAATTAATCCTAAAAGGCTTTTTATTTAATTTGAAAATAATTAGAAATAATCTTAGTAACTTACAAAAGCTGTTTAAAATGTCCACCACTACTTTGGATGCAGGTCAATAATCTCCTTGTAATTCCCCTTTTAAGGCCTATTTTAATCAGAGTCTCCCGTATTTTCGTCGCTGCATTCTCAATTCTGCTAACTAAATCATCTCTAGTGTTAACAGGGTTTGAATAAACTTCATCCTTCATTGTTTCCCATAAACAAAAAAGTCCAAATGTGTAAGGTCTGGAGATCTAGCAGGCCAAGGAATCGATGCAGCTCGACCAATCCAGCAATTACGAAATTTTTTATTTAGTATTGCCTTCACAATGTTAGCAGTATGCGCTGGTGCTCCATCATGTATTCTCCAAAAAGTCCGAAAAAATTTCTCTGTTGAGCACTTGCGGCAAAATGAATGGTCCTACCAAATGGTTGCCGATTATACCAGCCCAAATATTGGCACTGAATTTCTGATAAAATGAGGTCACCTTTGTCCGGTTGGGCTAGTATCCAACCAGATATGGAGGGTATGAAAGTTCGGCATACCGTCCCTGCCGTGTGAAGTTACACCTCCAGCTTCTCTTAACCTTCGGAAAGTCCGTGTAAATACCCCTCTTTGGGGTGCTCGTCGACTCGTCCTTTGATATTTCAGGACAGCCGCTCTTTCGTTTCCATCTACTACACAATAAATGCAAATAATATCCGCGTATTCCTCAAAAGAAAATTCTACCATTTTTTTAATATATTTTTGCTTCAAAACACCTGTACTTATCGATTTGTTTTTCAACTATGATCGATATTCTTACTGACTGACCCTCTTTTAATAGCAAAATTCCCATCAGGTATGAGTAACAGAATACCAGGATACTAGAGTGTGAATAAAACAAAAGTACACTAACAGTTCTTTTGAAGCAATAATTAAAATTAATTACTTGTGTACTCTAAAAAAACATCTTCCACCCTTTGGCTTAAAAATTTTGTTTATTTAAAGAATTTCCTACCTAAATTGCAATAAAATAATTAGGTAGTCATGGATTTCTAAGGATGCGGTTTTTCTAATTTTTTCTAAAGCTTACCATGTTGTACCTTTTTGGAAAGCTAATAAGAAATAATAGGAAAATGCTGAATTTTTGTTAATTTAAAAACATTTTTTTTCACTTTTGGAAGCGACTGTACTTTTAACTGTAGGAGGTAGATCAACATTGCTGAGAATTTTGGAATATTTGTGATAGTAGTGTTTTAGCGTTTGTTTGACGTCGCTGCGTCGAGTGGATCAAAAGATAAAGATAAGAAAAACTTAAATTTATGAATCACCATGTAACTTCCAAACGGTTGAGATTGCCCCCCCCCCCGCCGTCAATTCTTTTGTTTGCTTACCACTTCACTTATTTTGGAACTACAGAACTGCAACACCCTGTATATCTAAAATGGCATTTCAGTGTGTAAATATACACATTGGAGAGACCAAAATTTAGGTCTATCATATATGTAGTTAGACAGACCTCCGCCTTGACGCGCCCCCCTAAAGATGTGCCTTTACAACACGACTCTTTCCAAGTTCGGACTGTATTACCCTTGATCTTGGAATCGTTAGTATCAACAGTCTGACTGATTCCCTAGAGCAGTGATGGCCAAACTCACACTACTTAATGTTAGAAATGCTTAAAAGCTTTAGGAGCATTTCGCACTGTTTGCTTAATTTAGAACCTTAAAATGTTTGCAAAATTATGTATGTTTTAAGATATTGTATAATTGCTTACAAAACTATTTAAATATGACGATTTTTTTAACTTTCGTATGCTTTAACGATTAAAAAACGCAAAAACAGGAAACCGAATACAGCCAAACAAGTGCATATACGAATTTAAAAGCTTAAACGCTCACTTGCCCGCGGGCATAGGTTTGGACATCACTGCCCTAGAGCTCTCAATAGAATGGCAGGACTTCATCCAAGGGTGTTCCTTGGTTTCTTTAACGGTTTTTTATAAACCTTAAGGTACTATTAGCGAGTTAAAAAAAATGTTTTCCACTTTTTTTTCATAAAAGGGTCAAGAATATGTACTTAAAATTTCAGGTCAAAATTCAAAATAGAAAAAAAGTTATACAGATTTTTGTATAGTCATGTTTTGACGACGCTGCGTAAATTCCTTGTAACTTTAAACGCGTTTTTCTCGAAATGACAAATTTCAGATTTGCACAAATTCTAGCTCAAAAGCTTTTTGTCCGATTTTAATGAAGCTTGGCTCATTTTGTTTATTATTATGTATATTATGAATCCCCCCACGGACCCTCGTGACTTTTTTTTCTGTTTTCCCCGTTTAGAGACTTACAAGCGCGGGAAAAGGAGGCTGTTTTTAAAACTTTTTTTTCAAATACGCGCCATTTTTCGAAAAAACGCTGTACTTCCGGTTTTGGTGGGGGGATGCACAACTAAATATGTCTATATTAAAATGCCATTTGATTTTTTTCTTCACATGTACTGGAGAGGCTCTATCATTTCCGCAGATTTGGGCTCTTTTTTTTACTTCAACTTCAACGGAATCTATCTATACTAGAGAGAAAAAAATTATAATTAAAAAAAATTTTTTTTATAAATTGTAGATCTTAAGTTAACATATGAAAAAATTTTGCTCTAAAAATAAATTTTTCACTTAAAGGAAAAACATTTAAAAAGGGTATTTTTTTAACTTCACTCGCTAATAGTACCTTAAGAAAAAATCCTTATAAGGTTCGCAGAAATTATGTCTGTGGCAGATCTTTATTCCAGCATTGAATGCTGTGCTCATGGCTTTCTTGAATGTACCTACCCTAGATTCTAGCTCTTGCATAGAATGTATGCCTAAATCTGATATGATTGAAAGGTATGATTTAATAATTTGGCTGAATTTCTTCCAATCCACTGTCCTGGGGTTTCTGAGGTTTAGGTCTTTCCTTTTATTTTTTGTTTCATGAGGAGTTCATTGAGTATTCGAAAAGCTATTTTTTTCACAACTTTTGGTAGATGGGTTATAGCCCATAAATTCTTTTGTGACAAAAGCCAGCATTACATAAAGCCGCAATAATTATTCCAGTGATTGATGGGAGCTCAATAATTATTCCAGCTTTTATCCTTTATTACCTTGACATCCTGGTAAGATGTTTACCCAACAAAAATCGAAAATAATAATTATTTTCAGTTATTTTTAGCACAGGGTGGTCTTCCCGACAAATAAATATATATCCCTTCTATTCCTACGTAGGTTGCTACTTCAGTTTGAGATATGGCAACATCAGTGTCAACACTCAGAACGTTTTGTCATACGAGTGCTATTTGCGCTGTTTACAGGTACTTGAAACATTAATCGTGAACATTTTCGTGAGTTGATTTCATAGAAAAACGACGTGGATTAAACCCACAACAGTGTACCGATCAACTCACTTCGACTTTTGGTAATGAAGCACCATCTCGACATACCGTGAGGAATTTCGGGAAGGTCGTCCTAAATCGGTTATTATGCAAAAAAAAAAAATCGATGCAGCGCTTGAACTGATATTGCAAGATCATCATGAGATTGAAGCATGCTTGGGCATTACTTCCACATGCATACATTTACTATTGCATGAACATTTGGCCGTCAAAGACTTTAGCTCGCGTTGCATATCGCAGAATTTGACAATCGCTCAAAAAGGCTCGTGTCGATTGGTGCAAAGAAATGTTGAAAAAGTTCAATCGCGGTGCTTCAAAAGACGTCTATAAGATCGTGACAGGCGACGAATCATGGATCTATGCTAATGAACCCGAAACTAAGCAACAATCGACTGTATGGGTCTTTCAAGATGAGCCAAATACAACAAAAGTTATTTGCGCACGAAGCACTTCGAAGCAAATGGTCGCCTGTTTTTTTTTCCAAATATAAGACATGTCGCCGTCGTACCATTATAGCAACGTAGAACGGTCAATTCTAAATGGTACGACACCATTTGTTTGCCAGAAGTGTTCGGAAAAATAAGGCAAACCAAGCGCAGAAGAAAAAGCATTTTACACCACGACAGTGCAAGCACTCGCACATCGGCTCAAACAAGTGAATTTTTGATCATTCAAAACATCGAATTGATGGGTCACCCGCCGTGCAGTCCTGATTTGGCACACAATGATTTCTTCTTATTCCCGCAGATCAAAAATAAAATGCGAGGTCAACATTTTTCGACGCCTGAAGTAGCGGTTGATGCGTTCAAATCTCATGTTTTGAAAGTACCTCAATCGGAGCGGAAAAAGTGCTTCAAAAATTGGTTCAAACGCATTCGGAAGTGAATTGATCTTCATGGAGAATATTTTCAAAAACAATAAAGCCATTTTCGATTATAAATATTTATTTTTACTTGTCTATCTCAAAACTTAAGTAGCAGCCATCGTACTCCGCAACCAAACTGCAGAATATGATAGTTTTTAACCGACTTCCCAAAAACAAAGAGGTTCTAAGTTCGACGTGTATCTTTTTTTTATGTCTGACCGGGCATAACTTCGTAACGCGTGGACCGATTTTGATGATTCTTTTTTTGTTGGGGGTGGGGATGAAACTTAAATTTGTAACGCGTGGACCGATTTGGATGGTTCTTTTTTTGTTGTACAGAGTATGATCCCCCATTGCTAATAGGAGAAAATTTGGCCTAGGGTGGGTGGGAGGGGGGAGGGGTAGTCTAACTTCGTAACACGTGGACCAATTTGGATAAATCTTTTTCTATTGGGTAGAGTATGCACCCTGGTTGATACCAAGAGAAAAAAAATTGGGGGGGGAGCTGTAACCTAACTTTGTAACGCGTGGACCGATTTGGATGGTTCTTAGTGTTGTATAGAGAGAGTGTAATCGCCCATTACTAATAGTAGAATAATTTGGTCCTATTGTGGTGGTGGGGGAGGGGTAGTAACTTCGTAACGCGTGGACCAATTTCGATGATTCCTTTTCTGTTCGGTAGAGTATGCTCCTTGATTGATACCATAAAAACAAATTTTTGTGGAATGGAGGTGGGTAAGAAGGTTAAACCTAACTTTTTAACGCGTGGACCGATTTGGATGGTTTTTTCTTCGTTGTATAGAGTAGAAGACACTAACAAGTGAAAAATAAAATAGTTTTAAAAAAAAAAAGTTGAACCGACTTCACAAAAAGCGCTAAAAAGCATAAAATAATTTTTAATTTTATATCTATTACATTTTGAAGGCGGTGCAAATTAAACAAATAAAACAACTACAGTACCACAATTGAAAATAATACATAATACTACCTGAACGTTTCAGCTTACGGGATCATAAGAAATTACGATTAAATGTTTTTGTTGTAGTTGTTTGGTTTGTTTGATTTTCACCGACTTCAAAATGTCGTAATAGATATAAAATTAAAAATTATTTTATGCTTTTAAACGCTTTTTGTGAAGTCGGTTCTTTTTTTTTTTAAAAACTATTTTTTGAACAGTATAAATTAATTAGTTTTATATTGATTCGATTGATTTCAGGGTATCGGGCTTACTAATATGTATATCTCATTATAGAATTAAAGTCTCTGTAATTTAGGCTTTTTGTTATAGCAAAAAAAAATTAAAAATGTTTTATCTGAAAATTAATTGACAAATAAATAATTTTTTAAATTTAAGCGGGAAATAATGAAAATTTTTATCTTCTTTTTATAGAAATAACTTGACTTATGAATGCCACCAGTAAAACTTGAAAGTTCTAAAAGCCTACAAAAGTGCATTTTCTAGGAATGTCTTGTCTACACATGTATCTTGTACGGATAACAATTTCAACAAGTAAATTTTCCATTTCCAGAAAACAACAATTCTTGAGCTTTGGATGTTCTAAATATGTACAAGAAATTTGTTACTTGTATTCAACCGCTATTGATACAAACAAATACCACCCTCCCCAATAAACCCAACGCATCCAGCAATTTGGCAGGTGTTCAAATTATAAAAATAGCTTCACTTATATAAATTTACTAAAACTGTCTGCGACAATGAACTAACCACACAAATTAAATAGCAAAGCTTACACCAAATGACTAAATCTAAGTGGACTTTGCAATTAATTCGAGAAACGAAATCAATCAGTAATTAACAGCAAGTTCAGATCAAAGGCCGAAAGAGTGATGTGAAATAGGTAGAGGTTAGGAATTTTGAAATTTTAAGTATTTGATCTATTTTTAAAAAAGATTTGTCTTACCCGTCCTTCAACCACTCGTGGAGGAGGTGAAGATTTTGACCTTTCAACTATGGGCACTGTTGGAGTTGTAGGTATTGCTCGACCTCTCTCGCGCATTGCGGGATGAATTGCATCTGGTCTTAAGTGTGGTGGTCGTTCTTGCCGTAAACCTAGAAATAGGAAACATAAATTATTAAACTGTGGAAAGGATCAGCATTTTTGGTTAATATTAAAAAACAAATCGCACTCAGTTAATTAAAACAAATAAAGTCAACCATTTAAGAAGATATTATATCGCCATATCTTCTGACTTTAATACTTGTACGAAGTTAATTTAAACTATAAAGAACAAACCATTTGCGTTAGAGGTTAATACTTATTTTGAATTTAAATCTTCAAAAAAAGCTTTGTAATTGTAATATTTTACTATTCTAAAATTAAAAATGTAACTGCTTACACATAAATTAGGGGTGCTACTATAACAGAATCAAAATTATTTGTTGACAATAGCTTCAATGCGATAAAAGGTTTCTTAATTATACATAACGTATTTTTTCTTTAAATTAATGAAAATAAAAGTAGATAAAATATTCTTTAATGGTTTCAACATTTGTATCACCTTTCTATGCGTATTTAAAATATTCAATATCGATTAGGAGATCGAAGAAGGTGAACACGGTAGTGAGTTACATACTTCATCTAAGAATACGACATGTCGTTTATGAAAAATAATAAAAAGGATTTGTAAATGGCGTTTTACAGTGTCTCGCAAAAGTAAGTAAACGCAAACTTCAAAAATAATTTAATTTGTAGGGGATAAAAACAAAGCAAACTTCTGATATTTTTATTAAATGGTTTTATTTAGCTTCCCTTCCATATTTTTATTTGTTTTTTTTTTTCAAATCTTGCAAGTCTATTTTCACCCACTTTTACCGCAAGGTTAGTGAGACAGTGCAAGTGATCTTAATTTGATACAACTGTCTAGATCGGTTTTGAATTTTTGTGTTGGAGTTTTATCTAGTTTTCGTTTTTTCGTGAAGGCGTCCAGCAGCTGAAGAAAAGTTAACCCTTTGGTGCTGCTGTTGAGAACGAGCCAAAGGAGCTTAAGTTTTCTTCATTAGAAACGCCGATCGTGTTAAGAAATATTATTAATATTGTTTCTTACGTTGCTCGAGTTTAAAAAACAGATGATAGAGAGCTACCTACATGACAGGGTTCTCCTCTATGACACCACAGAAGGACCAGGCAGGAAGAAAATCACAGCAGGAGCCGCGCAAGGGTCGATTCTAGGCCCGGAGCTGTGGAATATGGCTTACGATGGTATACTGCGCATGGACATGCCAGAATACACCTTTTTGGTGGGTTACGCGGATGACATCGCAGCAGTAATAGCGGCACGAGACGTCGACACCGCGCAGCTTAGACTGAATCAGGTAATGCGACGGGTGACCAACTGGATGGAGGAACATGGCCTAAGTCTAGCCAACCAGAAGACAGAGATTGTCCTACTCACTGGAAAGCGGATCCCTGCAATTAGGGAAGTGCGAGTGGAGGATGAGGACATCCTGACGAGCCAGGCAGTTAAATACCTGGGAATACGGCTGGACTCCAAACTCACCTTTTGGGAACACATTAGGCATGCGGCAGACAGGGCAGCACAGACCATAACCCAGTTGAGCAGGCTCATGGCCAGCGAGTAAGAGGCGACTGTTTATGTCGATCACGCACTCGATCTTACTGTACGGATGTGAGATCTGGGCTGATGCGCTGAAGGTCGAAAAGTACAGGAAGCGGATGGTGGCAGTACAGAGGAGAGGAGCCCTTAGAGTTGCCTCCGGCTACAGAACTGTGTCGGAGACAGCGGTTCTGGTTTTGGCAGCCGTCACCCCCATAGATCTATTGGCGCAAGAGCGGAAACAGCGTCAGGACAAGCAGGCCGAAATTGGAAAAGAGGCAGAGAAAGTCGAAGCTAGCGAATACACCCTTACGAGATGGCAAGACCAGACCTAAGGAAGTGGCTAAAGCGAGAACACGGAGAGGTAAACTACTATCTGACGCAGTGCTTGACCGGACACGGGTACTTTAACGCTTACCTCCATAAAATGGGAAAAACAGAAAGCCCAGCCTGCCAACACGGCGACTCCCAGAAGGACGACGCCCAACACACCTTCTTCGAATGCATAAGGTGGAACGCAGAGAGACAGGAGCTAGAAGAAGAGCTCGGGGGATTCACGCCCGAGGATATAGTGAACAGCATGCTCAAAGGTTAAGCGCAATGGGACCGAGTTGCAGTATTTATCCAGAAGATCCTGCAAAAAAAAAAAAAGGAAACCCCAAAAGCACTGGACGAACTGTAGTAGGATAAGACCTAGAGCATAAGAAGCCAATGATGCGTTATAGGTACCACCCTGAAGTAATACGAAAAGTAGTCCCGGGGTGAAGACGTGCCTGAAAGGAGGAGGTTTTTTAGTGGGTGCGAGTCCCACACACCAGGGCAAGGCACTGCCCTGACGGTGTATAAAGCATTTTTCCCCCTCCAAAATAAAAAAAAACAAAAAAAATGCCGTTAAATAAGTTAGTGATAAGATGCCCTTTCGAGTGAGGTGGGAAGAGAGTGAAATGAATGTTGTTGAATTCATAGTTTTTGAGATTACTTAGAGAACCAATCACACCCTAAATATCGTTATCTAGCACCTAGGGGTGGGTGTGAAAAGGGAGTGACATGTAAAAAAAATAGGTAAAAAACTTTAAAGTTAAACGTTTTTATGTACCATTAAATGATGTACTAAAAGCTAGAAAATAATATTAGTTGTCACAGATGTGGGGTTGACCGAGATACAGGTACTGTCTACTGAAATCGCGTAAAACCAAGAGCAGTGGTGTCAGAGGCCGTGATCCACTTTGGGTCAATGCATCAGCGGAATAAGAAAGTAATCGGGCGCTTTCATCAGACTTAAATAAAACCGAGGGTTTCCTGGCCCTCAACTCTTACTTTTTGAATTCAAATAAAAATCGGAATTTGATCATCACTTGGTGAAGTCGTTAATTGCTACGACACCGTACTGTTCACCAACTGATCGAAGATAGACTGTGGTGTCGGGGCGGGTCTTTTCTCCGAAACTTTGAACTAGCTAGTCAGACATTGTAAAAAGGAACTTGCCTCTCAAGAAGGTAGACTCAATATCACCATTCTCTGGGTTCCGGCCCACAGGAATATTTCAGGGAACGAGAAAGCGGACAAACTCACAAGAAATGGCTCTGCTCTTTACTCATCCAGAACAAAGGACGTTCACATTCCACTTAATTGCCTTAAAAGAAGTACTTGCTAGCTAAAATTAACCTTAGATGGAGGGCGCCCTTAACCTGTGCCATCTTTAGAATGACATGGCCATGATTCTGGAAAATCTTCAGGTAATTTCAGGACTAAAGATTAGGGAATTAGCTCAGCACAGTGGTCTCACGTCTTGTGGAATTGCCAATATTCTACTACGCCTTGCCTAGGACATCCAGGTGACTGACACTGGGAGATTACTTTCTGGAGAATCTTCAGGCAATTTCAGGAGTAATGATTAGGGGATTAGCTCAATTTCTTAGCTCTTCGGGTTGGCTTGACAAAACTCAGGCGATGTATTTTTGACAAATCAACCCAACCAATATTAGTATGAAGAGGTAAAATTAATGCGCAAGTTCATCGGAATTCGATGAGAGGACCACTTACTTACTTCGCCAACCGTAATAGCAAAGAAAATTAATAAGAATAACTCAGAATTTTCCTCTTCAATTATCCTCCAAAATGATGATGAAAAAAATATGTTTTTGCTAATTTTACAAATTCAGTTGTGAAATGTAAATACCACTTTTTTCTGTCTATTCGCGCGCCTCGTGTACGTGTACTCACAC
Source organism: Leptarthrus brevirostris (assembly GCA_964036015.1). Classification (NCBI taxonomy): domain Eukaryota; kingdom Metazoa; phylum Arthropoda; class Insecta; order Diptera; family Asilidae; genus Leptarthrus; species Leptarthrus brevirostris. The sequence goes on from OZ038372.1 coordinate 40,765,079, forward strand.
GAAGGTACACGGAGTTACAGGGACTTACACTGGGATTAAGTGCGCGTGTAGTCTCCGTATCTCTTACAAAAATGATTAAATGCGACGACTCGTTTAGCTTCAGTATCTAAACATTTTCGCAAATTACAGTACCTTTGATTTTCCACTCACTATAGACTTTGCGATTGCCGCGAATTCGGTGCAATGCAAATGAGGTATACCTATCTGTTCAAAAGTGGATATTTACATATTCCAAAAGTTGTTTTTTGTTTTTTTAATCAGACTCGACATCGAAAACAGTTTGCGGTATCAATCACAGAATTGTTGAAAGCTGCCTATTTCCACCCGAAAGTTGACGTAAGAAGTCATCCAAACTCGCTATTTACAAGAAATTAATCCTATATACATAATTATTTGAACGACGTCGATGGAGTAAGTGATAACGTTTCGACCTATCAATCTGGAGGTCCCAGGTTCGAATTCCGCTGTTCTCTGCTGACAACAGATAACGATGAAGGCCATGGGGGTTGCAGAGTAAATGTCACTTGCAACCGTTGTCTCCAATAGGGTGAAATTTTTCAACCACAAGTGATTACGAGAACTGGAGAGATATAATTGTTTACATCAAAAAAAATCCTTTGGACGGCAATCAACAGTAAAAAATCATAGAACTTAAATAGAGGATTGTAATAATTATAATGGTAGTCACCGAAAATCCTCTCTAGTGATGGTACGGCTAGAAGAAAACTAACAGCATTTGGAGTTATGTTAACTTGCACTTTAAGAAACCCAACTGTCGACACTAAGCACATAGACGAAACAAAGTAGTTATTGGTTTATGATCCTACGACTGTACGACCAGCAACAAAATTATTACTTTTCTGTTCACAGCTATTCTATTTTAAATGTCTGACAAAATGAGACTACGGCATTTGGGAAACGGACTCAGGTGAGACTTAACATATAGATAGAGGGTCTTTACCTTTAGTAAAGCTCATGGAATAAATGGAATATTAGCAGAGTTTTTTAAGGCTGTCTGTAAAGCTGCAGCTGATATCCTTCTATCTCTACTACGAGAGTGTTAGCAACTAGAGACCCTCTCGTCGAAGTGGAATAAAAGCGTCATTGTGAAAACCCCCAAAAAAGATAAAGATTGTAATAATTAGCCAGGAATCTAGCTGTTACCTGTTCTTTCCAAACTAACGGCTAAAATAATTCTCTACAAGATTAAACAATCTATATATATTTATATAACTATATTAATATATAAAAGTTGACTTTTTTTGCAAAAATTTTGATTATTTTCGCGTCAAAAATGGTCTTAAAATGATTTTTTTGCTATGTCCGTAGTCTATCTAGAGTAGTTTTTTATGCCCTTTAAAATGAGTGCTGGATGAAGAAAATCGGTTCACTAGTTTTTTTGTAATCTTTTACGCCAATTTGAAAAACATAGTTTTGAGAAAACGCCATTTAAAGTTTGTCCCGAAAAACTAACGAAAAAGATGCAGATAAGGAGAAGGTAAGAGGGGCGGGGTATTCTCAGAAAAATTGGTATTTGGACTGAAAACGTTGAGAACGCTCTTTAACAGAGTCGCATTCATCACTCTAAATTCCAGAGCAGAAAAAAAAAATCCGGTAAGCGGAATAACGCGCGCAGCAGAGATCCTCGATCCCAGGCGCGCTGGGCCGGATCGGCGCCGACCACTTTCAAGTGGCATATCTTTCACAATTTTCGAGATAGGCTTTTGGAATTTTGGAATTATATTCTTAGAGCATATACTTATCGATTAAGACAATAGAAAAAATAGATTTTTGAAAACGTCTTCATATACTACCCCCCTTAAGTAAGTATAATATATATATATATATAATAATGAACTTCTCAAACCCAGAGAAAGGCCCAATTCAGAAATGTATTGACGACAAATAGGTAATTTGAAGGAAGCACTGAAGGAAAAGAGACCGGCACACAAAACTGTATGTGCGACTCGCCAGAAAATCGCAAAACTAGGCTGGGAAATTCTGCCACATCCACCATACTCTCCGGACCTAGCAACATCCGATTCTGTTTCTCTCCCTGCAAAATTTTTTAAGGAAAAAAAATTCAAAAATGAAGCAGATATCAGCCAAGCACTGCTTGAGTTTTTCGCCTCCAAAGATGAGTTATTCTACAAAAATGGAATTCATAAATTACCATTTGTCGTCAATGTAGATTAGCTTGGTGAAATGATACCTCATAGGTGTAGAGTCTATGACTATTATATTATTTCATTATAAGTAGGTGCGTTTGTCCTAAGAACTAGAATAACTTATTTTGCGAGACGATTTAAATGCTATAAATTAAGTGGTTAAAATATCGTACATAGTTCATATTTACACGGCTTTTTATACTTTTTAAAATACTTTTCTGAAAATACTCTTTTACGACTGATATATCATGGATTAATCATCTGCCATCAACTGCAATTCACTCAGTTATAAACACCAATTATTTGCACACTTTTCCTTGAAAGAAGTGCATTTCCGACTACAGTTAATAGTTCAGAACTAATTTAATAATTTGTTAGATGTTCAATCGGCAAAAGAAGAAACGCCAGGTTGCATTTATTGAAAACAAAACTCAGTAACGCTTCAATCATTTCAATGGCGTGCAAATTAAAAAGTAAAACCTACTCATTTCACCGGTAATCAGATTAAGTCGCTTTCGGTACAACTGTGGTCCAATTGCCTCTATCGTTGCATTCATAAATGCTTCTCTGTCTAATACAACTTCACAGCAAACTTGTGACAAAAATAGAAACATTTGTGAAATGAAAATTGGATTTATAAAGAGAAATCGTTTTTTTTCTTATTTCAGGTTACCACAAACTTATATTAACTCAGAAATAAGAAAAAGCGATTTTGTTAAGAAAAATCAAAACTTACCAGATCCACGATGTTCTTTTATAGGATTCTGTTTTGGAGCTACTCCGAACATCATGGGATAAAATACTTTTGGCCAGAGTATAGCAATACATCCCACGACTGTGACCATCACAAATAGGGTTTTCCGGGGTCCAATACCCTGGCTTTCTGATTCTGAAGCACTTGATAAGTTCCTCATTTTGTTTTAAATTTTTTTGCGCAATCGAACAAGCACTTTTTATGAAATAGCAATTTTTACACTACATCTACATTTACTTTTGTTTCGATTCTTCCTTTTTAAGCGTTCATGACTTTTAATATAAAAATCAGCGAATAACCCTGAAATGATAAAAACTTTGTTTTAGTTTTTCATATCTCTCCTCTAAAAATATTTTTGAAGTTTTAATTATAATAAAATACAAATTATCGTTTTGATCAATCCTACTTATTTACTACAATGCATACACATAGTTCTCCAATATTTAGGGACTATCCATAGATTGTGTTCATGTTATAAGTTATGCGCGATTATAACTGATTTAAGACAAGAATACCTGTTCAATGTTAGTTTAGCAAACTTACGAGGAAAGACTCGAATGAAAATCCACAGAAGGTGAAAGTAATACATTGAACAGTGAGCATCGTAATTAAAGCTTTCTAAAATCTGATTTCTCGTTCCCACGAACAAACTACTATACATATGTATAATACTGGACTATTTCCACATTTATGAATCGCAAGTCTACCATACTATCACGAGAATCTAATCGATAGGATATATGAAAACTGCTGGAACTTTGTTCTGTCCTTTTTAATACAGAAATATAAATAAAACTTGATAGGGCTTTACGATGTGATACGATTAATAGGCTAGCGCTTTATAGTTCGGGAACCTTTATTTTACAGAAATTAGTACACTTTAGTGATTATGAAATATTTCTTGCAAATTTATACTACTCTGAATCACAATATACAAAAAGGTGTATTTACGCGTAGAAGGACAATACAGCATTTTCACGGACAAATCAAAAGAAACTTTTAACAACTCGAACAGAGAAAGAAATATTAAAATTTCTTTACGCGATTGGCGTTTCTGGTAAAGAAAAGCTAAACTCCTTAAGCTTTTCCTTGTGAAGGCGACCAGCAGCTAAAGAAAGGCTAACCCTTTGGTTCTACTGCTGAGGAAGAGCCAAAGGAGTTTAGCTTTTCTAAATCAGAAACGCCGATCGTGTGAAGAAATTTTAATATTTCTTTCTCTGCTCCAGTTATGAACATCTATCTTACTCGCACCAAGTGTGTTTTCGTACGTGTTCTGTACATTTTCAAAGCATTTTCACGTCTATAAATATGGAGTTCACAATACTAAAGTGGAAAGCAGCTTCACAACAGAGATACGCAAGTTAGAAAAAGTAAGACAAGAAAATATAAAAGAAAAGTTTGAGTTACATTGAAATTAAGGTAAATTCTCGAGTATTTCTCACTGTAATTTTGTAACGACTTAATTTTGAGAAAAGTGATTGTGATTGGTTATGCAAAATTTCGTGCTGGCAAATTGTAAAAGAAGACATTTGACCATGGAGTTCAGTGGGGGTAGCTGGATTTATCTTCTTTGAGAGCCTATGGTATTAGTTTTAGCGCTATAATATTAAAAGTGATAAAAGTCGACTCAGCAATTGCAAATTCTTAAAATAGATTTAGCTTGGTAACCACGAAGAATAGACTCCTTGCTATGAATTTTTTGTAAATCTCGACCCGTACCTCCCAAAATATTTTCTATTTATTCTGGAACCCTGAATATCAAAAGATGTTTTCACATTATTCTGGACGTCCTAAAGAAACAGAGCATACAAAAAAACTTTTGATATCTTGGGCTTGGATACCCCTTTAATGAAACCAATTTCTCACAAGACTTTTCGAAAAACAGTTATCAATAAACTCAAACACTGACCTCAATAATAAAAGTAAATACATGGTTGATGAACGTTATTAATAGAAGTGGTAGAAAATGGAAGAAAAGACCCAGAGTGTCTTAAATATCTTAAAAAAGCACACAAACTCCTACACCTCCTACACCTTTGAGTCTAAAATCATCTCTCAAAGAACTGGATCAGAGCAACAGCATTACGCTTTCATGGGTACCAGGGCATGAGGGCATTGAAGGCAATGAGAAGGCGGATCACCTAGCAAAGAAAGGTGCGGATTCTCAGTTTATTGGACCCGAGCCATTCTGTGGCTACTCGAAAGGCCGACTATCAGGTCATGGGAGGTCGAACGCAAATACTCACACTGGACAAATATTCCAGGGATGAGACAGGCAAAGACGTTTATAACCTACAAAAACAGAAAACGGAAGTGCTGCTCTCACTCAGCAGACCAGATTTAAGGCTGATAACAGGACTTCTAACTGGTCACTGCCCCTTGGGCTACCACCTAAGAAAGTTAGGGCTGGCTGAAGATGACACCTGTCGCTTCTGTTTGGAAGAGGAGGAAACTGCGGAACATATCCTCTGTCACTGTGAGGCCCTTGGCCGTATTAGGCTCAGACATCCCATCACCACCAGATATAGCTAAGGCAACCCCCAAAGAGATTTTAGGTCTAATTAAAAAAATAAAGCTTGACTGCAGTCAAGCTTGGGCAGCTTAAATCTGAACCTGGATCAAGTCACGAAAGATCATCTTGGTCGAAGTGACCAAAGGATGTTGTTAGTCCTTGATCCACTTCTAATAATAATAATAATAAATCTTAGAAAAGTAGCATAGGTTTTTGGTTGTTTTCAGGAACAAATCATTCACTACTTTATCTTATTTTCCTAGTAGGGTACTTGAAGGTATAATACCCCATTATGATCTCTACTTAATTCATGGTGTCAATTCTACTATCGCTTAGGAGTGTCTGAATTAACTTTTATTTTATCCAGACTACAGTTGTCACATTTTATACACCGATGATTATCAGCCTAGTCTAACCTAATCTTCCGGTAGATATTACTAATGCGTCTCCACTAGAATTTTCACACAAATGAATGCTTCAGAACCTTCCACCCCATCACGCCCCTTTCGCTGTTTTATTACATGAAATATTTCTATGTCCTGGCACCCAGCATGGGGTTGTCTTGTAACGACTTAAACTTATATAATTATTCAAGCTAACACACACTCTTCTTATGCTCTAATGAAATCTAATAGCAAAAACTTCTGCCAAACGTACTGCATAATATCAACGTTGACTTGATTCTATACGGTAGAACTTAAAATTATTACATTATGTACGCTCTAGATTAATTAATTTAACTTACCTTAAGCTAAGATTAAAATGAAAGCTAATTGTTCAGGCAATTCGGCATTTGACTGAGCATTTCGATTTTTTTTTTCGTTTTGTGTAGTGGAAGTGGAACAATGTATTAGAGATTTTTATAAGTCATTGTTAGAGTAAGTGATGACGGCCTTTCAACCCGGAGTTCCCAGGTTGGAATCCCAACGACGGCGACCCGTGATTGTTTTCTGCTAATAACAGATTGCGAGAAAAAGCTATTGGTGGTTGGGGAAAAAATTTCGGTGATTGGGAATCCATTTTAAATTGTAGGTCCATTTTCAATCCTTGTTTCGAATCGGGTGAATTTCTTCTTCCGCTCCATGCCCCGCAACGACTTACGGGAACTAGAGAGAGAGAGGTTTTTATAGAATTTTTTTAATTTTTATAATTCGATTTATTTCTTATAAAAGTTATTATCCTTTTTATTCTGATCATGAAAATTCGTTAAGTCTGCTTTTTGGAAGAAAAGACGTTCGAATTTCTTTGATCTGAATTTATATTTTGCGAATTCTCTTCTTGTTCTTTGTTTTTATATGATTTGTTATAGAGTTTTTATTTAGTTTTTGTTTAGTTTTTTTTTATTTAGTTTATTGTTTAGTTCTTTTTTGCAGTAATCAGCACATTGATGAAATATTGTAAATAAATAAGGAGTAACACCACTCTAGAATTTTGAAAAAATCGATTTTTTCGTTTTTGGCTTAAACATTACTTTAAGGTCATGAAAACAATATCCAGTTGATCCTATACTAAAAAAAAGAATTTTAAACGGTTCAATTCTCGATTTTGCCGCAGATTTTTGGGCGCGCGAGTTACGTCACACCGAACAACACCTTCCCATCAGCATCAACATAAGTCACGTGGCATAGCCTCACCTCAAGCTTAATTAGAGCTTCAGGTTATCCACCTGTAAAATGCATTTTCACATGAATTTCCAGACATAGCGTCAGCAAAAAGATCTTTCTTTGTAAACTTAATTAAGCTAGAAAATTCAGTTTATTGTCGACCTCTGTAAAGTTCAGTTTAATAAAGCTATAACAATTTAATAACTCTTTTATTTGAAGTTAAATTATTATTTTTTTTATTCAAATATTTGGCGAATAACGTAATTCGCGCAATACAATTTAAGTTTAGTAGGTACAAAAGTATTATTTTTTTATATCGGAAAAATAAACTTAAACTGTCAATCGCGTTTTTCTCGAAATTAATTTTTTTGAACTGGCGGGACAAATAGCTCAAATACTAAAGTGATCCGATTGCATTCGATTAAGTCACTATCGTTGAGCGCAGCCGTTTATTTTTATTTTAAAAATTTAAATTAATTTAAATTGTTTATACCTAAAAAAATAATATATAAAAATAAAAATTAAAAAAATTTATTTAAGAAATTGTACCTGCAACTTTAATTGACGGCCATTTAGCGAATTATAAAAAAAATTGAAAAAAGTGATTACAGTTACAGATTAAGAAAATTTTTAGATTTTAAAATTTATCTGAACGAGACTATGAGAAGGGATTTTCATCCCGTCGGGTGGACAAAACCTCTACGGCGGTCTATTGTAATTTTATGTGCTTCATACTGTTCTTCCCCTTTAATTGTTTTAAAAAATATATATTTTAACTCTTCGTCCCCTAATTTTTATGACTTTTTATTAAAAGATGTAGAATAATTTATTATCTACAACAAAAGCATAGATATATTCAAGGTATCGGCAAAATGACAGCACTCCCGACCACGCAAACTCCATTTTAGCCTAACCGTTGACCCCGTCCCTCTACACAAAAACAATAACAGCCTACCCAAAATGCATTTAAACCTTTTTCAACGCCGGATTTACTGTACTATATACTACTACAAGAATGTATTCCTAAAAATGCAGAAGAAATTATAAGCCTCTAAGTTTAAATATACGGAAGCTATTTTCCTATGGCTTTTTCGGCAATCCTATTATACATCCTGTAATCCTACCTTTTTGTGATTATTAAGTAATGAATAAGACATAGAAAAGCCCTTAGAAAGGCAAGAATAAAATTAATCAAAAGCAGCCATTATTATCTAACTTGTCAATTATGTACATATCTCCCTCCGCCGATGATATTGCCCTGGTATGTTCAGGAAAGCACCCCAATACACTGGCTGAGGTTTTACAACACGCCCTCTCCAAGACTTCATCATGGAGTGATGGGTGTGGTCTAGGTATAAACCCTAACACAACAGAGTTAATACTCTTCTCTCGGAGGCATAAAACACCTCCTATTAATTGCCCTACACTAGACGGGGTTAGGCTGGAACTGTGTAACCAGGTTAAGTATCTAGGTTTAGTCCTAGATAGAAAACTTACCTGGAAGCCTAACATCCAAGAAAGAGTACGGAAAGCCACAGTAGCGCTGTACTCGTGTAAGAAGGCTATAGGGAAAAGATGGGGTATGGAACCACGCATTGTGAATTGGCTCTATACAAGTGTCATACGGCCTATACTCATGTATTGGGTGATTGTCTGGTGGCCGGCACTAAATATAGCAACCCATCTCAAAGCAATGGACAAAGTTCAGAGGATGGCAGCACTGCTGATAACAGGTGCCCTGAGAACCACACCTTCCAAAGCCCCGAACACTATTCTCCACCTTCTACCGTTGGATCTCTTTGGTAAGCAAACCGCATCGTCAGTCGCCATTAGGCTTAACTCAATCCAGACCTGGAAGCGAACTGATTTCGGTCACTCCAAAATATTGCACAATAGAACTGCTAGCAATATCGACTACACCTCGCCCAAGCCTTTCTTTGGAGCAAAATTCGATTCCTTCTTTCCCACCAGATCGGAGTGGGAGAAAGGTCCTCCCCAATGGGAGAACTCAGTGCATCTCTACACTGACGGCTCCAAATTGGATGGCAAAGTGGGTAGAGGAATATTCTCGGAACACTTGGACCTCGATGTCTCATTTCGCTTACCTGACTACTGCAGCGTGTTTCAAGCAGAAATCATGGTTATAAAAGTAGCTGCGGACCGCCTGAATCAACTAGCGCTACCTACAGGAAATGTATGTATTTTCACAGATAGTCAGGCAGCTATTAAATCCCTTTCGGGAGTATACACAACCTCCAAAACGGTCATGATATGTCGCTCAACACTAAATGACATAGCTGAGCACCTGAAAGTACGGCTCATCTGGGTTCCTGAACATAGTGATATTCCGGGCAATTGCAGAGCCGACGAACTAGCTAGAATCGGTACCACACGTCCTGATTCGGACATTAACCACCAGCTGGGTAAACCACTAGCTACATGCAAAATGGAGCTCTCACAGGAGGCTCTCAAGATTGCTAATAATAACTGGCAAGAAGAACACACCTGCCTGATTACCCGACAGATATGGCCAAAGCTTGACCTTAAGCGGTCAAGAGGGCTTACCCTACTCGGACGCAAAAAAATTAGCAGTAGCCGTAATCACGGGTCACTGCCTCATAGGTAGACACGCCGATAGGCTGGGCGTGCCCTCAAACGACTTCTGTAGGAGTTGCCACGACGAGGAGGAAGAGGAAACCATACTTCACCTCCTCGGTAGCTGCCCGGCCCTAGCCAACCGTAGGAACCGGCTTTTGGGCTCCCCCTACTTCAAAGAGCTAACCGAGCTAGGCTCCATAGATGTCAAAAACCTGACTCGATTTATCGGGAGTTCAAAATGGTTCCCGACGACGAACTAAGGATGAACATCCTTCACAACCCAGTCAAAATAATTTTGACTTCCCGTGAACTAGTTCCACTAGATACAAAAACTGGTTCGGTGCACAGGGAATGGGAATGTTAACCCTCCTATTCCTTAGGTAATTTTATGGGGTTGTAAATTTCAAGCCTCAACGTGGTAGCACAAAGGGCCTCTTAGGCCTAAGTGTGCCTTCTTAGGCAGCCACTTTAACCTAACCTAACCTATCTGCATTATTTTTTGGGACAAAATTGGTACTTCATCAGATTAAATAAAGTGAACCTCCAGATTAAGGTTTGGACTAATCCAATAAATGCTCGGCAAGCCCTAATAGCTTAAGTGCACAATTAAAAAATTTAAAAATTACCTGATTGTATTATTATGATTAAACCAAACTGTTCAATCTTACCCCGATAAATAAAAGCAAAACTGAAGAAATTCTTTAATTATTTAAATTTACTTTTAAATTATGCAACTGCGTGACTGATTCGTATTAAATGTTGACTGAGTCACTATTTCAATCGGTCAAGGTCAAGCAGCAGCAGCGCGAATTTGATGGGCTTCCCGCAGCCTCAATAACTAAATTGTTTTTCGCCTACAGTCTTTAAATAAATAGCACCAGAAATTAAAATATACTGGAGGAAAATATCTTTCTAATACATACTTAAAACCCAAATACTAATTATATCAATATATCTTCCACATCAACAATTATGTTTCGTTTCTCGTTTCAAGTGATTCATATCTCTTGTTGTAAAATTGGAAAATAATTAAATAGTCAAACGTCCAAATTTCATACAACTGTAGAAAAGATGTGATTTTTTTACAAATTTACAATCATTGTCAAGTGCCACAAAATCTGAATAAGAAACAATAAGCTATAAAAAAGGCTGAAGCTTGCCTTAATTTACAAAGTTGTTTACAATGCGTTGAGAAGAGATTAGCTCATTCAATAAATTTCCGATATAGAAAAGAAAATATTCAGCTCCACCTTCCCCGATAAAATTAAAGCTCAGGTTGTCGTCACTTCCCAAAATAGTTACTTTTTTGCAAATTGGCTAAAGTATTTATTTCTAATAAAAGTATTAAGAATAGGTCATTACTATCAGTTAGTTTTATCCTTTTGAATAGTCTTATTTATTTTTTATAAGGTCTGTCTTGTCACTTGCAGCTAAGACATCCATCTGCTCATTCTTGTTAGAGAATTTCACCTGTGCTATTTCTGAAGTATCTACATTTCGCAATTTGAGGTCTAATTTAAGAGTTTATCTTAATGTTGTCCATCTGCACTTTGATTGCTAATAAATGTATGAATAAAATAATCGTAAAAAGTGTTCAATGAATTTATTACTCATAAGGATTTGATTATGTATTGAAACTTGAACAAAGTATTTAAGTTAGAAATAATCCTAAGTAAAGATATTAATTTTTGATTTCATTACATATGATCTATACCATTAGCAAAACACGGAATTTTTGCAGGAAAAAAAATAATTCGGTACAATTTTTTTCAATTAAGTATTTCTGTCATTTGAGAAAAATTGGTAGCAATAATTTGTCTAATTCAGATGAATCAAGCATTAACTACAGACACGTGCAGAGCAAGCACTCAAGCATTCCCATCTCTTATATCTGCACTAACTACATCATATGTAATTTCTGTACTCCTTTGTGCGGCATGAGGCCGGAGAAGAACTTCACCTGATTCGAGAAAATGATGGACCTACAATTAAAAGTGGTTTCCGAACCAACATCACTTACTCCATCGTCAACTTGTATAATAGGCTAAAGCACAAACAATTTTTGTCCGGTTTCGTTAAATTACAGAGCTGACATATTAGTTCCGAAGGTTTTCAGATTCTAGAAGTTCTGCATAGAGCTAAAAAGCTGTTAACCAGATCATGGTAAAATTTTTAAGTTGAAGCCTGTTTAGTGATTCTGTAAAAGCATTGAGTCTTCGATTGTGTAAGAGATACATCATGAGACCCAGGCCCCTGTTTATTTTCTACTGACGACAGATTACGCTAAAGGTCGCTGGGATTGTAAATGGGTTCGAAATTTATTACTTGTTATCATATCTGGTAAAGGTCTCTTCACGCTTTATGCCAAAAATCACATCCCTTATATATTATAGGATAAAAATAATATCATTTATGTAGGAGGAAAAAAGTAAAGGAATTAAACTTGATCCTTGTGGTATACCAGAAAATGAAGATATTATCTCTAAAACACTAACAAATGCAAAAAAAGAATCCTATGTGCTCTAAAAACATCTAGAAAAAAATCTTTTAGTTTCTAATGAAAAACGAATCATTGAAAAATTTTGTGTTTTCTTCCTTCTCGCAAATCTCCCATTTGACACTTTCAATGTTTTTTAAAAAGACCCATTAGTTTAGATTTCATATGCAGAATGACTTTCTCCATTTTGACTAAAGGTAAATAGTTAAAACATATTTCATATAATAAAGGCAACAAATTCGTTTTATGACCTCAGACGTGAATATTTCCAAGAAAAAGGAAATATTTATTTTTATAAATTAAAGAATGATTTGCGTAAAACGTTTTCTTATTTACTCTTTTAACAATTTTAGATTAATGGATTATCTTTTATTTCAGTCGCGCAATTCATACTATCTTAATAAGTGCTTTATAACAGCATCTGCAAAATTTTTTATAATTCGTCAAAATAGAGACTTGCGAAGCATTATGAAGCGTATGATCTAAATAATCTCATCTGCAAAATTTTGATTTAAAAACTATGTGATATCTATAAATTAAGATGAATTTTTATGTATGCTCACATAGTGAACTCTAAATAGGACCCTAAATATAAAGTAATAATTTGTTCTATGCCGGCGTATTATCTTTTTAATAGCATGAATTTTAAACTAACCACGACATTTTCTATCACCTACCAACAGAGTTGTAAAAAATAAATATCAGTTACAGTACCAGTAGCTACTTGTATTTGTAAAATTTTCCAATTCCAATAGCAGTACTGATACTGGTATTGTAAAAAGTTCAAATACCAGTATTGGTATTCGTACTGACACCCACCAGTACCATACCAATACTAACAGTACCTTGCCAGGCCTTCCAGTCTTGGTACTGCATTATTGCGATCACGAACAGAAAAAATCTTAATTGTTATAAACGTTGGGATTAGGATGATAATGGGTGATGACCTCCCAGCACGCATGACAATTCTATCATGCTGGTTAACCCATTCCGAAAGAATTGGCGGAAGGCACTCCAAAGTCATCTGCCCTGAGGTGAAGGAGTATGCCTCAGAGCTAGCTTTACCGGCAATGTAGACGCGAAAACTCCACTGCATCCTTGAGCCAAAGTTGAAAGTTAAGGTAAACACTGTGGGGGGGGGGGGGGGGTTTAAAGCTGTGGCGCGTGCCCCTGTAGGGAAAAACTCCAGCACGAAGGCGTTTAAGCGCGATCGTTCTGATGGTGGGCCCTCTGTAATATAGACCTTCAAGAAGGTTAGGCTTACTAAGGCTGACATACGCCAAAGTGAAGATCAGAATGGTATGGGGTCTCCCTCAAGACTGTTGAAGATAACAACCTACCTAAACTGGTCAGGATAGCTTTTTGAATGTTGAATAGGTAGGAGCTGCAAAATGCTCCAATGCAACTCTCTTCTTGGATGATATTGGGTAGAAAAGCCGTCGGCAACAGGCAGACTCTTCCCATATTGATTGACGAGGAATCCTTGCAGCTTTTACGGGAGCGACAGATGAGACTGTTCTTTAACATCACCACTGTACACTTCAAGATGGGGGGGAGGGGGGTTTTGAAGCGGATGGGAGGAAGACGCATCGGCTGCAGGCTGCTCGGACACAAATGATGATGGTGCCAGCAAACCTGCAACACAGTAGGGTAGCTTCGTGCCCTCTGTATTTGCACATAACATTGTTCTGCATGACGGACGTGAAAGCTGCAAAAGTGCTGGTGCGAACGTGGGCTCGCTGCATAATTATTTGCTTTGCGTTTCTCCCGCACAAATCCGTAGAATGCACGGGCGTCGAGGGAGCTCAGACACCTTATCAGAATGACGAACACCTAAGCGCAAAATCATCCGACCTAGGGAAGCACCATTATCAACAGAAGCGGTGAGTTTCTTTTGATTATTTATTGGCTATTAATCTGGTTGTGGTTAGTCGTAAGCCTGAACCTACGTTCGACAACAGGCGACGAAAGGAGTTACTAGACATCATAAAAGTACGCTTCTCCTATCACGGTAAGATCCCATCACAGGGGCGTTGCCTGGTGGAATAAGCACTGAGGACTGTATAGCACGCATTAATTCTGACCTTGATATTATATGCACATGGTCCCATTATAATCGATTGCAGCTTAACGCTAGGAATTTGCAACTTATCATTTTCTCCAACAGCGTAATTGATCCGTCTAATATTCCGTCGATGGTTTTAAACGGGTACTCGCTACCAGTTCAAGAAATAGTTACGAATCTTGGGACTACTATGAATCAACATATGAAGTGCTGTGACAACACTAAAAGGAAGCTTGGCATGATTTATGGTGGACTTCGTAGGCTGTGGCTCTCGGCGCGCATTTTACCCGTTAGCACACGTTTAAGATTAGTTAAGGTGTTAATTATGCCCCATTTTTCCTTTGTTAGTATGATCTTCCCCAAGCTAGATAGCACCTGTGCGCGTAAAATGGAAGTTGCTTTCAATGACTGCATTCGGTTTGTTTTCGGACTACGGAGGTACGATCATGTTTCACCGTTCCGGATGAAAGTGCTGGGTTGCACACTATCTTCATATATAAAGCAAAGGGCTTGTTAAAAATCATTTTTTATAATTCTTATCATCAAATCTTTGTCTGAAATCATCAGTAGGTAATTGTTATGTATTTACTTTCTTTTTCTCAATTATTTAATCTAATTTTGATTTTATTTTTATTTTCATACTCTTCTCAATAATTTCATACCATCTGCAACCTGTTTTGAGTTAGTACGTAGAAAAGATTGTTAATCTTGTGTACTGTAACCAGCAATAACATTTATTTATTTATTATTATTTATTATTGCTTCCCTGCCAGTGTGATTGAAGAGGACGCTACGAGGGTTATGTCAGGCCTTGGTTACTTACCATATGTAAGGGCTACCATAAAAATTGACGCCTGGCCGTCTTAACCTTCACCTAGAGAATGCTACAAAGAACCGGGTTTTTAGAAAATTTTGAAGTGTAATGTTGATTGCAATAACTCAGGACAGGAAAAAATCTTAAATATTATAAACGATGGAATTTCGACCCCCACTCATATCGAAATATTTCAATTTATGACTAATAGTAATAGATATAATCTAAATAAAATATTATTACGATGCAAATATTGATACACAAAAACTATTTTGCCATCCTTCACAGGGCAGTTTCTACAAATCAGATCTTTTTAATTATTTTTTAATAACAATATAATTATTATTAATTTAAAATTTAATTTATATTTGTTTTGGACATTTAAACGTTATCATTGAAAAGCTCAGTGATAATAAAACTCAGATAAGAATAAGAATATGGATCGAAGATAAGTTTAATTTAATGGACAAGTCACTCTCAAAGAACAATTTCTGTGCTTGTGCAATTTTGGATACATAGACTATTGAGCTTTATTGAAAAAGCACTAAACATTATATATAATTAGACAGGAGTCGTATTGCGTCAAATGAATGCTTTTTTATTTCCATTTAACATAATGATGAAATCGTCAAAACTCTAATTGAAAGAAAACTCATTACCAAATCAAAAACCTAGGCTACATAAAAATTGGTATTTTAAAATCGAATAAAATAATTGTGCGCATGCAAAATATCAATGGTCGTAATTGTCAATGCATTAATATCACAGGAGAAGGGAAAAATGGTATATTTTAAAATGACAAGAATACAAAAAGAAATCCAAAATCTCTTCGACGTGAGAGTTATTGTTTTATTTATATAATGATTTAAAAACAGTTACAACAAATATACAAGCTTTTAAAGTATAGAAATCAATTTGGAAAAACATGGTAATTATTTATGACCCTTGATATACTCTCTCACTCTAGTTCCCGTAACCACTTGTAGGGTATGGGTCGGGAGAAGAACTTCACCGGATTCGAGACGACGACTACAATTAGACTTACAATTTAAGATGGATGCCGAACCACTAACATTTTCTCCCCAACCCCCATGGCCTTTTTATCTAGTCTGTTGTCAGAGAAAACAACCATGGGTCGCCGTCAGGGGGATTCGAACCTAGGGCCCCCAGATTGGTAGGCCCAAACGTTATCGCTTACTCCACCGACGACTTATACCGATATATTATTTTCAACTTAATGCACATACCAATAGTCTTAAGGGGGTCCCCTACTCTCGCGGTTTCAAAAAATCGATTTTTTTTTTAATTTCAATCTATATGTATCTGAGAATACGCCACAGAAAGGATTTCATGAAAATCACGTTCCTTTGCATGTTTCTGGGAACAGAAAGGTACCCGTCTCCGGCCGTTTCCGAGAAACTAAACGCGGCGCGTCACGACGGCGCTTTTCCAGTTAAAAATCATTGTCTAAAGAATTTACCGGTCCGTTCTTGAGAAGAATGTGGACAACCAAAAACATCAACGTGATGAGGAAGGAGAACTCTACGGCGCCGGTATAGCAGATTAACTCGTAAGTTACTACAATCAAGTTATACACCGTAATTTATCATTAAACGCGTTTTCCCGAAAGTAGTGTTTTTTTAGCTGCCGAGTAAGACTTCTAATAAAAGTATTGGTCCGATTTCAATAATTTTTTTTTTTTAATTGTTCAGAAAACATACCGCTATGTTTTCCCGAGTACGATTTGCAAAATTTTATTTTGTTCCATTTTTATAGCCTCTAATAGGTCAAAAATGACGTAAAATTTGAAATTTTTACAAATTGTTGCATAACTTTTACAAATTGCAAAATAAAATAAAATCTGTCACGGGAAAACATAGCCAACGTATCTATGATTATAAAGAATATAAATTTTCAGATTACAGATTACCCAATTGGCCACAACTGTGCTTAAGCGGGACCCATGCAGTTTCAACATCAATGTCATCAATGACGTTTCAAGGTCGCGATAGTTATTTTTTTTCATCTTCAAAAGTAAAATTGAAAAGTCAAAACATGTATCTTCGAAATAAAAAAAAAATTTCAAATGTATTCAGTAGATCCTTCACAATTTATTCCCCAAAAATCCGCTCAATTTCAGGCCTCGAGAGTAGAGGACCCCCTTAAGATATTATTTTGCATATGAATTAAGAATATAAATTGATGAGATAAATTTTATTAAGAATTATTATAATAATAAACCACGGTAACTACTCTGGAAATAATCCAATTGAGAAATAAACGCAACTTTGATAGAAGCGAAACAGTGATGACGTTTACTTGGCGGCATTATCCTTTAAACGATTAGTATCATATCTTCAAAAATAAGATCCTAAGAGGAATAATATTTCAGTATAGTACTTTTTAACCAATTTAATTTTATTAGATGTGCTAACAATTTTTCATAATCAGCCAAGGAATTGAAGTTTTGAAAGCTATTTGTAAACAAAAACGCTCTCAAGAAATTAAAATAGACGCCAAACGCCGGCTGAAACCAAAAGTTTAAAACTTTCAACCTAAAAATTTAACGGAAATTTCACGGATCAGCACACAATTATTGTCCACTTGTTAAGTTTTAATTTTATCTCAAGAGAAAAGTCTCTACGCTTTTGGCTTTTATGATTCAAGATGAGAGCAGCCACTCTTTTTCAACTGTATGAATTTATTTTTAGAAGTTTCTTTGTCAAATTTCGACGAATTGTCCGCCAAACGAAACATTGACATTTCATAACTAAGTAACTACGTCTTTTCAGAGGTACTGCAGGTGTTTTTCCACCAATATAAAATCTGCATTTTCATTTCTGTAACTGTCCCTTCGCAATACAGGGCAAATTGAGGCGCCTAATTAGAACTAAAACACGCTTCTATTTATGTTAGCAGAAGATCGGTGTAATTACATAAAATTAGCAAGTCCTGAAAATTTATTTTTAGCACAATATTCTTCCAATTTGCCGTCTTCTTAATAATATTTGCAGTGACTAAACTTTCTAGTAATTTTATATTAAGAGGCAATACTTTCACTTTGTCGTTTTCAAACAAAATTTTACTAAAATACAGCACTTTTCCAATTTTATTCAATAAAACTGATATTGTTGCTTAAATCACTAGCACTTTAACACAATTTAAATTTCACAATGCTATATAGATTCGCTCAAGTAACTTTTAGGGCAAAACACAACTTCGTAAAAATATAACAAATAGACATGCAGTCGAAAATTTTTAATTACTTAATAAAATTACGGGGAATTTGAAAACTTTGCGACTCTTACAAAGTTCGAATCTTTCGTTCGAACTGGCCAAGCTTAATTCTGCGACTACTTGGCGCACACGGCGGTGCAAAGATGGATTGCTTCATTCGATTCTCGGAGCTTTAAGCATATTAACTATCTGCAGTTAAGACTGAGGGAAATTGAATTTAGATTAGCATGAATGAAATGTGTAGTTCCTCAATAATTAAATAAATCCGGAAATTTTCTTGCAGCTTTCAAATGCACTGCAGCGTTTCTATTTTATTTCCACCGATATCTCGTGCGTTCAATTCATATTTAGCATCGCCAATTTTTTTAAATGGCGCAAAATACGTGAGGCTTATTAAAGAGTAAAATCAAGTAGTGGAAATACTCGTATTAAACTGTTTTTTCCAATGCAATTGATTTTTATCATTCCTCGCTTTTTTCCTATTCAACACGATACTCTTATTCATCCAACTGCTTATGAAATATTGCATGCAACACATGTTAGGACACTATAATAAGCAAAAATGTTTAACAAATGTCTTGAACATGACGTTACTCTCTACCTATGAATCGTGACGTGCATTAAAACATCACGTTCATTAAAGTTTTAAATATTTTGATTATTATTTTGTTTTGACACGATAGATACATTCCATAAATCGTGTTAAAAAGCTACCTTGTATTTGCCTGAATCTGCCCCATGTATGTCCCTGTATATGCACCGTACAATTTGCAACACATTAAGGCGGCATATGAAGAAATGGAAGAGAATCTGGACAAAGCGCTGCTGCAAGAACCCTGGATATTCAGAAGGAGAATGCCAACAACAAAGTGTGGGTAGCACAAACGACAACCTTAATGGCGAAGATTTGCTTGAATTCGCGGTGGTAAACAACTTAGCTATTTTAAATAGGGGGACAAACCACCTCTAGTAGATGGAAGACGTAAGGAGGTTACCGATGTAACCCTTAGCAATACTAAATTGTTAGATAGGGTGCTCAATTGGAGAGTAGCTGATGTGGTGACATTTTCAGACCATAGAGCCATTTAATATTCGCTATGGAGAAATTAAGAGGGTAACTGGAGGCTGATCAGGTTCCCTAAGATCACTGGCTGTTGTCAGAAGTACCAGGAGGTGTTAAAGGAGAAATTGATGGCATGGACGCCTAGAATACCGGAAAATAAAAAGGATCGGTGCAGCAGATTTTGAGCTACAGTGGGCACCGACTCTGAAAAAGCTAAGTGTGAGAAAAATGCGTTTAAAAGTTTCAAAGATTTTTACACCACAAAACGGCAAATTTTAAACTAAACTTTCTTTTAAATACAGAATTTTAAGGTAGAGGAACAAGCATTTTTTCATACGTACACCCTTTGACTAAAAGAGTGATTTGGGGATTTGACAAAAAGTATGGAGCAGCTGCTGGAAATTCCCAAGGAAATCTCTTTTTGTTAGCGCTGTCAGGTAGCTGTCCGCTGCAGACCGAAACCGGACTGGAGGGGCGGAGACTTACAACTCCATATCTCCGTCAGTTTTATTCCAATCAACTTCAAATTTTGACACCATAATCTAAATATGTTGTATATTAATATAAAAAAAAATATTTAAAAAAACACCTTACCAAATTGTTAGACCCACTAATTGTTTTAGCCTGTGTTAATTCTTAAGTTTTTTATTAGAATGCAGCTGTTGATTAAGAAAAGTTTTTACTATTAGTTCATTCTGTAAAGAGTACAAATGCTTTTAGTAGTAGTAGGAGGAAATTGAAATCCAACGTGTGTATGGAAGACAGTGGAGGAAAAAAATTATAGGCCAAAAGGTAGGGATTTACTTAAACTTCTATTAAAAACATTGAGAATCCAAGGAGTAGATTCTAAGTTACCTCTAAGTTGTGAATACATTGAAAAATAAAGAGATATGATCGACGGAATTTTATCAAAAAGTGTCATTTTATCAAGATAATGTTTCGTGTTGCCCAAAAAAACAATAATATTGCTATTTATTACATAATATTGTACTTAACAACTAACTTAATTTTTCACTGTGGCCAGAGGAATGCTATATAAAATATTTTTAGATCAATTACTATCGTTCAATTATTTAAATTCATCTTCCATTATTTTTCAAAATTTCACAAAAGCGAAACTTAACACAATCACATGTTTTAAATAATAATATAAAATAATAACAACTCAGAAGTACCTTTGTGTCTAATGGGCCCTATTCTGTAATTTTTCGTGAAATAATATTTTTGTGGCGATATATCTGGAATAGAAATTTAAGTAAACAAACCCCTACTTTTTGGTCTATAATTTTTATCCTCCACTCTTTTCCACATATGTACACGTTGAATTTCGATTTCCTATTTCTACCAAAATAATTCCTCCTTTTTGCAGAATAAACTGATATCCTTCATAACCAGCTGCTTTTTAATAAAAATTAAGAATTAGCACAGACCTTTTTTAAGAAAAAATTAGTGGGTCTAACAATTTGGAAAGGTACTGTATATACAATTAACAATAAATGTTTTAGAATTCAATAAATTGAACAATAAAATTTAAAAAGTTTCGTATGAAATAATTCTAGTTAAAACTTTTTAATCTTTTTGGTTGTAAGCAAAAGATGCTTAAATAATACAAAATCTGAGAATCTCAAATCATCTGAAGAGAGTTCTTCCAAAGTTCTGTGAAACATTCAACAACAAAGGACTACAAAGGAGCACTTTAATTAGTTTGGATACTTCAACAAGACCAAGTTGTCACACAGAAGTAGCAACAGTAGCGTTCTAGCACACTATCAACCTACTAACTCTACAACAAAAAACATTCATTTCTAATTACTGCATGCACATGTTTGAGAGAAAACACATGAAAATACGGTAGGTATAGAAATTTTAATCCTGATGACACAAATAGCTAACTTACAGTAACTTTAACTAATCTTACGTCAGTGACTTAAGCTCTTGTCTTCCGCAAATTCATCCCTATGATTTCTTATATAAGGTTTACAGTAAATTACACAGCAAAGTTATATGAACTTCAACTCAAATGTTAACACTAAATAATTAACTACCTGCAAGTAGTTCACATATAGTATTACCTATTAAAAATATTCCGATGCTCAGATTTAATATTTTATAACAAATTTTTAAACAACAATACAATTTCCGAACCGCAATGCAAAAGCATCGGGTGGACCATAACCCGTCTGAACCTGACAGAACGGAGAGGGTGAAAAATCGATATTCGAACAAATAGGGGAAGTAGTCGAAACTGTGGCGGTTTATTTTTAAAGCCTGTGGGAAAATTTCTTATTTTCATCAGTCCATGTGAATTGGTAATAAAGAAAATAAACAAGACATACAATTCAAAAAAAATTATTACAGATTGACAAAATTATTAGCAATCATATCATTATAATATATTTTAGGAAAATACAGAAAAAAAACTCAAATAATTCAAGTGTTTTTAAGTAGGGTATTAAAATTTTTTTTTGCATTTTTTTTATTTGATAGTACAACTTTTCAAGAGTATCTAGTTAAAATTTGAGGTCGATTGGAGCAAAACTGCCGGAGATACAGTGCCTCGGGTCTCCTTCCATTCGATACAGCCCATATACAAAAGAGCATTGTTAAAACTTTAAACTAGTTTTTCTCAGATTTAGTTTTTCAAAGTCCACTGTAACTCAAAAACTACTCATCCGATCCTTCTCAAATTTTGCACACTTTTTTTATACATAAATTACGAGGTAACAACGACGAGATTTTGTATTTTTTATAATTATAATTAATTTTACAACAACAAATTCGCCGATTTTTATCAATAAATTTTCATAAATTCAAAAAATTCGTCTTTTTTTAACTTCTAAAAATTGAAAAATCAATAAAATAAACCAAATCTCGACGTTATTACCTCGAGAAACTCATGAACTAACGAAATCTGTTTGGTTTTGTGTCAACATATGTTCCAGTAATGAGTTATGATGATCACCGCAAAGTATCTTTTTTTTGTGTATACGAAGATTTCCTGTCAGTCGCACAATTCACAATATTTTTACCCAAAAATTTAACGGAAGATTCTTGAAATGTTGTGCTATTATGTTCTTAACTTAAAAATAAAATTATATTTACCATAATTTTTGTTTGTTTATTTAAAAATTTGTTTAAAATATTGAAAATTAACCCCCCTTTCCCTAATCGACATAGAATTAAATACTGACTGACTGATTAAATACGGACAATGTCGGTTATGATGCTTTTTGTAGTTTTAAAAAGAGTACTTAATACTCACGACACAAAAAAATAACATTGGTATCATCAAAAAATTGAGTCACACTGTTTACCAATTAAAAATCGTGTGTATATGTCGTTATTGGACATAATACGTGCTGAAATCAATCCCTGTAAGTGATTGTTTATATAAAATAAAGTAAAAAAAAGTTTTTTAAAAAACAAGCTTTTATTTGTTGTTACTTTGGAAAACTGAAAAAATTAAATTAAATTTCTCGATTTACGAGTACCACTTTGCTGAATATTCCCCACAATAATAAATAATTCTCTTAGCTTTACTTAGAGCTGATTGAAATTTTAGCTTCAATATTTTACACCTTTACTAAACAATAAATTTGATAAAAGCGTGTAGCACTCTTTCTCGCAAATTGCGTTTATGCATATGCATGCTTTTATTAAATTTATTGTTTATTGAAGATGTAAAATATTGAAGCTAAAATTTCAATCAGCTGTAAGTAAAGCTAAGAGAATTATTTATTATTGTGGGGAATATTTAGCTAAGTAGTATGTACTTTTAAATCGAGAAATTTATTTTTAATTTTTTTAGTCTATTAAAGTAAAAACAAATAAAAAACACTTTCTATTTTATTGTTAACTTTCTAATTGTTAGTGCTATTGTGGAATTAAGAACCAATTATACTTACAGTAACTAGAACCTAACACATTTAATTTGACCGTGGATGATATGAGTTTCTCAGTTTATATTTATTTACGCATTTTCATGAATATCATCATTTTCTAAACTACAGCAGTTCCTCATACGGTTCATTTCGTTTATAGCATCAATATTACAAGGCCTTTTCGCAGTCAATTCAGCGTAGTCCAGTTCTTCAAACTGTAAGCCTACTAAATACCTAACTCGACTTAAGGCGACGTACTCTTGATCTCCAGCAAAGAGCTTAGGGCCAAGAAAAATTTCAGCATATTTTTTCATTTTAGTACATTTATAAAACACATAGTTTATAGTATTTTACTTGTAAAACGTTTTCATTTGACACCCATGTCTAGGGGGTTGTGAAGAAAAGATCATCCGCCATTTTGGGTCTTCCACCATATTGAGTTTAGAATGACGTCACACAGCTGATCGAATTCTACTTATCCAAGCCTTTCATTTGATACCCATGTCAAGGGGGTTGTGAAGAAAAGGGTAATCCTGGTGGTAATCTTGGTGCATCCACCATATTGAATTTAAAACAATATTAGACATACTATAATTACATTAACATCGGATGGAGGTATGCAAAATTTCAGCTCACTCGAATATCAGGAAGTAGGCTAAAATCGGATTGCAAAATTTGACGACGGACGGATAGGCGAAGGTAAATAAAAGCTTGTAAGAATAAAAAGTTATGAAATATAGGGCCATTGTTTGGACAATTACAACTCTTCAATTTTGCTGCTGAAACTTGAAAAAAAAACTTGAAACTTGATAAACCCTCAATTTTAGAAATTAAACTCAAATTAACCCTAAAATGCTTTTTATTGAATTCGAAACTTATTACAATGGATCTTAGAGTGTTAAAAAAAAGTTGTTCAAAATGTACTCCACCCTTTTTAATGCAAGTCAATAACCCCCTTGTAATTCCCTCCTTAAGGTGTATTGTAGCCAGCTTCTCCCGTATTTTCGTCGCTGCAGTCCCAATTTTGCTAACAAATTCGTTTGTATTATTAACTGGCTTTCAGTAAACTTCATTCTTCATTGTTCTCTATAAAAAAAAATCCAATGGGGTAAGATCTGGAAATTTAGCAGGCCAACTAATCGGTGCACCTCGTTCAAGCCAGCGGTAATTTAACGTTCAGTATTATCTTTACGATGATACTAGAATCCGCTGGTGCTCCATCGCGTTGGTAAAACAATGCCCTAAGATTATCTATAGGGAAGTCCTATGGTAGATCTGGCAGTGTATTCTCCAAAAAGTCTGCATAAATTTGTCTATTAAGCACTTGCACCAAAATAAATGGTCCTATTTAATGGGTATCGATGATACCAACTCGAACATTGACTCAGAATTTGGGCTGGCAGGAATTCCCCTTATCCTATGTGGGCTAGTATCTGACCAGGCATGGACGTTGTGGAGGTTTGTGGTACCATTCACGGTAAACTGCGAATCTTCCGCCCACAGAAGTCGACGCAGGAACACCCCGTTTTCCATGTCGCTTTCCAGGAGCCAAATGCAAAATTTTAACTTTAACGGAAGACACGCCTAATCGTCATGCGACTGGGAATTAGGAAACTCCTTCCATATTCCAGTACAGCCGCTTTTCGTTATAGTCAGTAAATTATATCCGCGTATTAATCAACCAGCTTACGCACCTGGACTATGCCGACGATGTATGTATGCCTCCTATCCAACAAGCAAAGTCATGTAGCTCTAATATCTTAAGCCCTGCGTAGATAAGGTCGCAAAGCATGAAATGTATCTGGAAGAGCAACAAATAGAGCAAGTGGATAAATTTCGCTCGGAAGCATAGCTACAGCAGACGGCGGAGCTGAAGCTGATGTACAGGTTTACATCAATAAGGCTCGAGTTGCATTTAGTACTCTTACTGATATTTAATATTCTTACTGAGATCTGGAACATGGAAAGTGACCCGTTAAATAACATCTAAGCTACAAGCCCTTGTAAACCGATGTCTCTAGCACATCCTTAACATTCATTGGCCGGACGTCAACAAACAACAAAATCACACCAACATTTTATAACTTTTTTACAACAATAATTAAAATTAATTACCTGTGTACAATTCGACCCCTGTGTACATTTTCGACCCTTTGCCTTAAAAATTTTATTTATTTAAAGAATTATAATTATATGAGAATATTATCTCTGGGCTGTTTTCTAGCTCGCAGCAATGCGAAAACAAGACGACCAAGTTCCCTCATTCCTCTTACCCTAATTTCCTTTCGGTCGAAAACATGCTAATGTATCATAAGGTTGGCTTTGGCTACATCATAAAAAAAAATTTGGCATAAGTTTCTCAACATGTTGAAGCCAGCGGGTTGTATAAATCTTGCTCGCAAATTTGTCTCTAAAAAATTTTAAATAGAATCTTAATATTAATTCCACCCATAATATCGATCACAAGCCCCCTTGTCTTCAATTTTACAATTTAACTCCTGTATATAACCGTTCGCATCGTCGATGGAGTAGGTGATAACCTGTCGCCTACCAATCCGGAGGTCTCAGGTTCGAATCCCACCGGGGGTTGCAGAGAAAATGTCAGTGGTTCGGAATCCACTTAAAATTGTAGGTTCAGTTGCAACCGCTGTCTCGAATCGGTTGAAGTTTTTCTTCCACCACATGCCCTACAAACGAATACGCGAACTAGACGTTCGTCTAGAGTCCTAGCCACGTCCTGGCAGATTATATAAAATAAACATTGAATGAAGCCTTATTTTTCTTAGGGCTAACATTCTTGTTAAGTAGACAAATTGGACAAAGGCTCAGTAGTGAAACGCAGTTCATAAGCAAGGTAGATTCTGACATATATATACAATCCGTGCCCGCCTACATCCACAAGATGAAGCCGTTCCCTTTCGCTCCCTTTTCGCCTATTAAGGAAAAAAAATAGTGATAGTCCACTATAAAGCTGAAATAACAAAAATAAACGAAACCGGACTGTGGAATAAGATAATGTTAGTAAATCAGTTCTTCAAATATGCAAAAGTTTTAAATTTTCTAATAAAATGCATAACTTTCGTCAAGCAATAAAAACGGCTATTGGGATACACTTTGCTGAATAATAAATGAAAATACTTAGTCTTTAGATAATATGATCAACCCTATGTCGGATTAACTAGAAATAATAAATATTAGAAAAGGAAGTAAAGAAGAACTGAGAATAAATATAAAAGATAATACTTAATGCGCATGTAGTCAGAAAACGACATCAAAAGAGATGCTATAAAATTTAAGTCTGCTAATTGTTTCTCCATCATATCACTTAATTGTCTAACATGCACATCACTTTTTAATAATTAATAATAATAATATTTATTTTTAATAGACACCAAATATACAGGCCGCTTGAACAGTCTTCTGAAAACTAGCCTTAATGGGAAAAATCTCATTAAGGCTATAAACACGTATGCAACACCAGTCCTTACTTATTCCTTTGGGGTAATTAAATGGACACAGACGGACTTAGAAGCACTAGACAGAAGAACGCGAACGATGTTGACAAGGTACAGAGTACATCATCCTAACTCCTGTATAGAACGACTAGCGCTACAGAGGTGCGAGGGCGGTCGCGGCCTGATAGACATAAAATCACTGCATTATAAACAAGTGAAGTCTATCAGAGAATACTTTTATAGCAAAGAAGATAGCTCTCCATTGCATGCAGCAGTGATCAAAGCCGACAACAAACAAACACCACTTGATTTGCACAACAGAATGCTGAATAATACACTAAACATTGCCACACACACAGATAAACACAAGCATGGTCAAAGAAGTCTCTCCACGGAAGACATTATGCTGACTTGAACCAAAATCATGTCGACAAAGATGCGTCGAAAGCTTGGCTAAGTCGCGGTGATTTATTCCCTAAGACGGAGGGATTCATGCTTGCTATACAAGACAAAGTCATTAACACGAAGAATTATAGGAAACACATCCTTAAGGATGCGGCAGTTCAGGACGACACGTGTAGGCTTTGTCGTTTAGCTTCTGAAACAAAAGAATATATAACGGCTGGATGCAAACTCCTTACTTAAACAGATTACTTGCATAGGCACAACCAGGTCTGCAATGTCATACACCAACAGTTAGCCCTAAAACACAACCTTATTACACCCGCCACATACACACCATATTACAAATATACACCAGACAGTGTTCTTGAAAACTCCACACATAAAATATATTATGATCGGTCAATAATAACTGATCAGACAATACACCACAATAGACCGGATATTACTCTCATAGATAAACACAGCAAAACAACATACCTCATTGACATTGCAATACCCAAAACCAACAACGTGCAGAACACTTTTAGGTAGAAGATTACAAAATACACAGATTTGGCACACGAGGTGCAACGGATGTGGAAAATGGACAAAGTGACTATCGTACCAATCATCTTGTCTTCCACAGCCGTTGTATCGATAACACTAATCACAAATATACAAACACTAAAGTTACATAAAAACACTCCACACACACTACAGAAAACGGTTTTTCTTAACACTCGACGAACGGTTCGCAAATTCCTGAACTACGGACAGGACGCTACAGACAATACATAAGGACATAACGAACTAATGATAAATCCCCGAAGTCGTGGCATTACGCTCGATGAAGGGGAAGGCTACCGCCGCGCCGGCTAGAAGCCGAGATGACACGCGTCAAAACCGAAAATAATAATAATGTTTATTACTGCATTTCAATTTACAATGAAAACATCTGCATAAAGTTTAATTTCAACTAATTAACAAAGTTCAACTAGATATAAGTGTAAGTATGCTAAAAAAATATATATATATAATAATACTCATAAACTATGACAATGGCACCGAGGCCGTCTGTCAATACTGACACAATAATGATAATATAAAGATAACAACCTATCAGCTAATTATGAATATTCATACTAAACATTATAGAGGCTAAATGAAGAGAAAAAAACAAATGAAAACAAGTATAGCATTAACAGTAAGCAAAATCATCTATACTGAAAAAATTTAAGTTGATCCAAAGATTACTACCCATACTCTCTTATCCATACAGCATGTAGACATAGCAAATGAAGGGAGAAAAACAAACAAAAATGCAAAAAGTCATTTCAAATAAGCCGAAATTTAGCTCGCAATGTATAACACAAAATCCAGTTTGATCTTAACAATTAAATTCCTCTACAAGAAAGCTCCTATATTTCCAGGCTTTTTAATAATTAACTCTAACAAATGATCTCAGAGCCAATTTTTGAAAATAAACATAGAAGTTTTTTGACATTTTCAACGCCAGTTGAATCAAACCGAAAATAATCTATGATGAGGGTTAAAATATAAAGCAATCCCAGGGAGGAATGAAATACTGAAGTTGATTTTTAATTTAAGAAAAACCTACAGTACAAACTCACATATTTCTCAAAAACGTTTCTTCTTAACTTCAGCACCCCAGTTAGTTCCAAATGTTCAAACCGTATCACTAAAACAGATTTATTGAATGTAATCTACTTCGAATTTTTATAACATCTGGCAATAATCTGTCGAGCAAATGTCATTTAATTTATTTGATAAATCGCCGGTTCACCGGCTTTTTTTCTTTCTCTTTCTCTTTCCAATATGAATTCTTTCTAACGCACGCAAAAATGTCGCTTTCTTGTGTATATTTCGTGGATGAATTATCAGTTCACTGAGAATTCAGTCAACTAATTTCGAAACATGTGGCGAGAAATGGTTTGTTGTGCGGTATAAAGTCATTGCGGAGGTTGTACGCTCGCGAAATTTGATTTTATTTTAATTTATTTTAACAGAAATATAACGAATTCCTAATTAAAACGACATAAAGAAAGGCTTTGTAAGTTGAATATCCTAAAGTTTATAATATATCGTTTCTGGGTAAATTTATTTGCAAAGTGCGTAGCAGCGTAGGAGGACTTTCACAAAGGTAAATAATTTGTAAATTGTTCACGTTTCTCTTTTTTCCGCAATGATATGGAGTGCATTTAGTTATTAGCTTACTAGTTTTAGTTTTGTTGTAATTTTATTTTATTTACAATTTTTTCTATTCAAATATCTTGTGTAGATTTGCTTGTTATCTTAAGATGGTGCAAAAAAAGCTAAGCGCGTGTTGTATTGATACTAGAGAAATTTACATATTGAGTTCCTCAAGGCTTGATTTATCAGCATCACCGCAATCGCAGCGCGTGTATTTTTGCATATGTTTAGGAAATTAGGTCAAAAGCTAGTACATACAATGATTGCTAAAAAGTCTAGACAAGGTGCAACAGTTTCATAAAGCCGGTGACCTGTTAAGCCACACTTAAATTGTTAATTGCAAATGAGCTGTGCTCGTGTGGGTCATTTTTTTTTGTAATTTGGAAAGGAAGGTATCTTATTGACAGTATTTATGTGTTTTCTGGTTTTACTTGGTAGTTAATGCTGCCTCTTCCACCTTTCTAAAGTTGCAACCTTTTACAACTTGAAATAAATAAGTTTATTCTGTTTTATAGGAAATGTACATTATTTTTAAGACGACTGCCATGCATGGTTATTAGTGAAGTAAGATAACGCATTACATATAGTAATTTTAACTGATTTTATGCGAAATTATTTTAATGATTTTAAGTGAAATTATGTAAAAAACTGAACAATAAACATATCAATCTTCTCGAAATCATCAATACGAAACGAATTATACTTCAAGCAAACTCCAAACAGTCAAAATATTTCCTTGAAATAAATCATATAAACGTGACATTAGTACTTAAAAAAGTTCATCATTAAGTACATCTGCTTATTAGGAATTTAAAATAAAAAAGATATAGTTCTTTATTAAAAATATGAATAAATAAATCTAATATACTCAATAAACAATTTGAGAATAAAAACGTACAGGCCTTGAAAGTAAAAACGAAATTTTAAATGTCAAATTAAGAAAATTTCAAGTCAACTAATTGAAATTACATGAAAACCCAACTTGAGAATCGGGTGAACTTCAAGTTAATTTTTCAGGTATGCATGTAAACGTTGTGCCTTTGGCTTTAGACCTTGAACACATATCCTTTCAGTTGATTCTTCGGATTTGTACCATTATTTCTTCAACCACAGAAATGTATAAATATGCACTTACACTCTTTTCCTTTTCATCAGATAATACAATTTGTTTTATCTAAATTATATAAGTTTTGAATAGTTTTATTTCAAAAGGAAATATAGAGTCGAGATCTCCCAATTAATTACTTCATTAATAACTAACAAATTGGAACAAGAATGGCTGGGCACATCCAACTATTAACACCGTTTTTATTAAGTCTAAATAAAATATTAAATTATGCAAAATATCGTTTCGTTGACAAAATAAATTCAAATGGAGCTCGTCATAGAGAATATACAGGAAAACTGCCATTGCATCGTTAGTGATTAGCAGTGGCATAAATGGGTAGGTAAATTAGCAACTATAAATCCAAATGTGATTTTGATAACCAAGGGTCATAAAACTTTTAACCTTTTCCAAATGGTACCTGGTGCGAATATAGGTATAAAGAATAAAATTTCACGTAATACAGGAATATTTGTTTCATTCAGATTATTACCGAATTGCGGTATTTATTGTAATGCAACAAATATCGCTTACTCTCATATGAAAAACATAAAGTCAAGTTGTTGCCACACATCAATGCGACTGAGTGAAATATTATGATACAATTTGGAACAGATTTCTCAATTATACTTGTGCCTTTGATTTCATTGAAATATTTGTCGCAGATTTTGATAGGGACATGAGTGTGATTTTTTCTTAATAATTCGATTTATTCTTTAGGTTAATATCTTCATCAAATCAAAGACACTTAATCTTCCCTGGAACCACAGCCACAAGCCCGGAAGTAAATACGAACACCTGGGCTTGGAGGTGTAGAAACACGAAACTTGCAATAATAAACAAAAGGAAAACGTTCAACAAAAAAACAAAAGGAATGAGTTCAGACAGATTTTGATAGGGACATGAGTGTGATTTTTTCTTAATAATTCGATTTATTCTTTAGGTTAATATCTTCATCAAATCAAAGACACTTAATCTTCCCTGGAACCACAGCCACAAGCCCGGAAGTAAATACGAACACCTGGGCATTGGAGGTGTAGAAACACGAAACTTGCAATAATAAACAAAAGGAAAACGTTGAATAACTCTACTTTCTCGTACTGTTTCTCGCAATATTTTTAAATTTTGAAATTAGCATTATTTACTTGAGGTGAACCTACAAATATTTGAACATGTGGTCACTGTAAAAAGTTTCTCCTTTAGAAGAGGTTTTAAAGGGAAAACTCTCTTTTGAGTTTGTTTTGAAAAAGTATTGAACTTTAAATGCATTTCTCTTTGCTTTTTTGGTTAGGATAGTGCAGTTTTATAGGTTTGCAAAGATTGGTTAACAAATTAAGTATTAACGACACGCTTTGAGGTAAAATTGCCGGACTATCCTGTTTTTCGGGCGTGTTATCTAGAGTAAGCTGTGCTGGAACTCATTTTAATTTTTAATTATCTACAACTCCGCATTATAATAACGTACCTTGCGTTAAGTGTTTCATAAATATGTGACTTCAAGTTGCAATATAACAGATGCTATCTTGCAATATTTACATCACCGCAGCAAATGTCGCATACCTAATCACGGTCACTTTGTCTTCACTGTTTTAAAGGGAACACTCTCTTTTGTACGTTTTGCTGAAGTACTGAGCTGGAATGCGTCAATGACATCAGAATTTCTCATTATATTAATTAATTTTCGCATTATATTATGTAACACATACTGCTGCATTAGACACTGTCCTTAAACCACTGATGGTTCTGAGGGCACTGAGTCTGTTTACTGCTGTTAACTTTCTACTTGATTCCTTCATCGCTACCAGAAGCGTACGGTAGAATTAATTCCATAACTTTAGCTAAAAAATTTTTCCTTGCTTGTTTTTCTCCACCGATGTTTGGTGACTAGCAGATTAGACGCCCTTTTCCTGCTCACGTAATCCAGATAAGCCATGTAATTTAGCCAATTGTCCAGCCAGCATAACTTTCAAGCATTTTATGGACTGTCATTCCAAAATTTCAAAGAAATAATAAAAGAGAGAATGCTTAATATAGGATGGAATAGGAACTTGATTCAAAAATGTCTAAATATGAAACGTGGTTTCAATCATTCAACAAATGAGTGCAAAAACAAAAAGTATGTACGCGATGTGCTAGCGAACACGAGGTATTTGGTTGTCAAGTGCCTGGGAAGAATGCGTTAATTACTTATTGGCGAATGTAAGATTAAATATATAGCTAGAAGTTTTAGTAAAAAAGCTGGCGTCTGAGATTATTATGTGGTTTGAAACTCATTTATGGAGGACAACACTTTAAAGCTCGAAAAGATGGGGAGATTTTAGTTTCCGTGGCACACCGATTTGACGATGAATTTCGATAAAGCACCCCAAAATAAAACGCAAATAATAAATAAATTTTTTTGATATCTGGCTTAGTTTTGGAGACATTCGATCTTGAAATTTTAAAAACACATCACTTCACGACTTATTAAAAGAGGTGTATTAATTAGGCTTTTAGATAGATGTTTTATTAACTAACCAATGAAATATATGCCCCCCGCAAGTTAATAAAAGAACTAAGACTTATTTATACACCTTTTCCTCCACTAAGTTTAATAAAAAAGTTCGCGCTATCTTTGAGTTCAGCCATTTTGACAGTGAAGTGTTCCTAAAATTTCAAGATCGAATATCTTGAAATCTAAACCAAATATCAAAAAAATTTATTTATTATTTTCTTTTTATTTTGTGGTGTTTTATCGAAATTCATAAAAATGTTCGCGTCTAAATCCTTTAAGGCCGTTTTGACAAGTCGTGAAGTGGTGTTACTTAAATTTCAAGATCGAATATCTCCAAAACTAAGACAGATATCAAAACAATTTATTTATTATCTTCGTTTTATTTTGCGGTATTTTATCGAAATTCATCGTCAAATCCGTGTGCAACGGAAACTAAAATCGTGCCGAAAAGGTGGTTGAGATTTTGTTGGCTCATAAATCGTGGCAATGTAGATGATGGCTTTTTCAGCCACCCAACATCTACAGTACCACTTACCACTGTCTTACATATTTTCAACTACATTTCAGTTTTTTTTAATTATAGTATATTAATAAGGGTAGCCGCTTAAAAAAAACATTAATTTTTACCAAAATGGCAGTCTCTGAAACAATCCCGAAATAACATGAAAAAATCGACTTATTTCGAGTTGGAAAAAATACTAAATATTTATTAAAAGGAGAAAAGGAGAAAATGTCAGTGGTTCGGAATTCACTTGAAATTGTTGTCTCGAAACGGATGAAGTTGGAAAAATAAACATGGTTTCAATGTTTCCATTGTCGCTTATAAGCTGATCCTCTGAGGGTCCAGTTGATAAAAAACAATGTATGTACAAAATTTGAAGTCTCCGGTAAATAGAAGATATGAGCTGTCAAAAATGTTTTCCGAACTGGTGTACAGGATTGCGCATGAGCAATTTGACCGATAACTTGAATTAAACTGCCAATAAAATACAACGATTGAACGCAGGACGTGGTACCGAGTATTTTTTTAAATAAAATTATTTAGACATTTTTATAGTAAAATTAAGGAGTAAAAATGTGTCGAAAATCGCATGTCTAAGTTTGAGGTTGCGCCATTTGCACAATATTTGACATACAAATTCTATTCGAACGCCACGTCCTGCAGATATTTATAAAGACTACTAACAAATGCTGAATATTGTACACCTTAAAGTGGTGTCTCGGCGGCAACGCCATCTTTGTGACATCACTGCACGGAGCCAATAAAAAATTGCTGTTAAAAATATAGTGTTGTAAGATTGCAATAAAAAAAATTAGGCTAATCGGACTTTTCATTACTATTACTAGTATTATTAAAGATTAATATAAAAATAAAAATGTAAATTAGAAAATACCAATTTATTTAACAAAATGGCCGAAGATGATATCTCCCGGCCTACATCTGGTTGGCGCAAGTGTTAATATTACTCTTAGATATCTGAAAAATACCAAAGATATTTTTAATCAGTAAAAGATCTGTTATC
Organism: Leptarthrus brevirostris; assembly: GCA_964036015.1. NCBI lineage: Eukaryota > Metazoa > Arthropoda > Insecta > Diptera > Asilidae > Leptarthrus > Leptarthrus brevirostris. Next base: position 40,799,444 of record OZ038372.1, read on the forward strand.
GCTTGAACTTAAATAAAATGGGAGGGGGGGGGGGGGGGGGGGGGGTGATCGCTGAAAACTGACAATGTCCCCTTAATAGTCTGTAATTTGTCACTTTTTTGTAGTTATTCAACTTTAAAAATATAAATTTTTCGAAATAGCAATACAATTTTATTTCGAAAGAGATGTGATAGTTGGCAGGCAGACTAACATGTTAAATTTTCAACAGGATGAGTCGTTTAAAGTTTGGCTTAATATACGGTCACGCTCTACCTCTCACTTTATAAAACAGTGTAAAAACCCAAATAATAGATATTTTAAATTCATATGTTTACAGTACATTTGTGAAAATATAAACAATCAAAATTGAACAAATTAAATTTTGGAATACTTTTACCGGAAATGACCATGACCCCTTAATTTTACCAATTGTCGACCTGTTTTTAACCGACTTCCCAAAAACAAAGAGGTTCTAAGTTCGACGCGTATTTTTTTTTTTTTTTTTTTTTTTTTATGTCTGACCGGGCATAACTTCGTAACGCGTCGACCGATTTTGATGATTCTTTTTTTGTTGGATAGAGTATGTTCCCCGATTGGTACCATGTCAAAAAAATTTTTGGTAGGAAGGGGGTGGGGGGTGGGGGTGAAACCCAACTTTGTAACTCGTGGTCCGATTTGGATGGTTCTTTTTTTGTTGTACAGAGTATGATCCCCCATTGCTAATAGGAGAAAAAAATTTTGGCCTAGGGTGGGGGGAGGGGGGAGAGGTAGTCTAACTTTGTAACGCGTGGACCGATTTGGATAATTCTTTTTCTGTTCGATAGAGTATGTTCCGTAGTTGATACCAGGAGAAAAAAATTTTGGGGCGGAGTGGGGTGGGGGTGGGGGTGGAACTTAACTTTGTAACGCGTGGTCCGATTTCGATGGTTCTTTTTCTGTTGTATAGAGTATGATCCCCCATTGCTAATAGGAAAATATTTTGGTCCTATGGTGAAAGGTGTGGGTGGGGGGGGAGGGGTAGTCTAACTTCGTAACGCGTGGACCGATTTGGATAATTCTTTTTCTATTGAGTAGAATATGATCCTAGATTCTACGAGAAAACAAATGTTGCTGGGGTGGGGGAGGGGGAGGGGGAGGATGGAACCTAACTTTGTAACACGTGGACCGATTTGGATGGTTCTTTTGCTGTTGTATATAGTGTGATCCCCCATTGCTAATAGGAGAATAATTTGGTCCTATGGTGAAGGTGGGAGAGGGGGAGGGGTAGTAACTTCGTAACGCGTGGACCGATTTCGATGATTCCTTTTCTGTTCGGTAGAGTATGTTTCTTGATTGATGCCATGAGAAAAAAAGTTTAGTGGAATGGGGGTGAGGTAGGGGGTTAAAACTAACTTTTAACGCGTGGACCGATTTGGATGGTCCTTTCTTCGTTGTATAGAGTCGGAGACACTAAAAAGTGAAAAATAAAATAGTTTTTAAAAAAAAAGTTGAACCGACTTCACAAAAAGCGCTAAAAAGCATAAAATAATTTTTAATTTTATATCTATTACGACATTTTGAAGTCGGTGCAAATTAAACAAATAAAACAACTACAGAACCACAATTGAAAATAATACATAATACTACCTGAACGTTTCAGCTTACGGGATCATAAGAAATGACGATTAAATATTTTTGTTGAAGTTGTTTGATTTGCACCGACTTCAAAATGTCGTAATAGATATAAAATTAAAAATTATTTTATGCTTTTTAGCGCTTTTTGTGAAGTCGGTTCAACTTTTTTTTTAAAAACTATTTTTTATAATAAAGAACAGCTCATATGTGTAACACGTTTAATAGTTAGAAATTTACAATGCCGTTGTTGTACGGTTGCTTATGTAAACAGAATAACCAAATGATACAAAAACGTTTGAAATTCTGAAAATATGACAGTTTAAATCATAAAATTAGGAAGAATAAAATTTAAAGAATTTGTTGCTAAAATTACAGTGTTTCCATTTGTTAACAAGATGGTCAATTTAATAAAATTATGAAACATTAAATCGCAAAACATTTTTTTTTCAATTTCGCAAGTGAGTGTGCTTGCCAGTGGTAGGAGTTAGTTAACATTGTTTACCTGAGTTTGATCTCACTGCATTGAGTAGATCAAAAGATAAAAATAAAATTATGATGTGCATACCGTGAACATTTTAAATTTATGAAGCACCCTGTAACTCCTGAATGGTTAATGAATGCCATTCAATTTTTTGTTTGGTAAGATTAGATCTTTCCTTCCACTTATTTTGGTACACCTTATGTGAAGCAACCTGAATACACATATAGGCAAACATGGCTAGTTTAATAGTATAAGATTTGTATTATTGTATTTTTTGAAAATATTTTATTCTAACCTTTCAGTATATTGAGTTCGCTTTATCTCTTCAGATTTTGAAAACTTTTTAAATCATGAAAAACTCAGTGGACGTTATGTCGGTTCAGCAACGCGAAAACTCAGTTAAACCACAGAAACCAATTACTACAGATTACAGGTTTGATTATTTCATTGTTAATTGTTTTAAATATTATAGTACAAATTACTTTGTTTTTAGAAAAAAGACTGGCAAAGGACTTGCGCCCCGATTTCTATTTGAATGTGCTATTAAGCTCAACGTTAAACCTTTAACCTCCGCAACTGCAGCAGTTATTTTTCATAGATTTTACAAGGAAGTCGACAATACTAATTATGATGAATTCGTATGTTATTAAACGAAGTTATTGTTTTATTTGAAATTTTTAATTTCATTTAATTTCCAGTTAATTGCATCTGCCTCACTATATATGGCTGGAAAAATAAAGGACGATCCAGTGAAAATTCGAGATGTCATTAATGTTGCGCATAATACCCTCAATAGAGGTTCGGGCCCCTTAGAATTAGGTGATGAGTATTGGTCTATGCGAGATGCAATCGTACAAGCAGAATTATTGATCACAAGAATGCTGAAATTTGAACTTAATTTTACTCATCCACATAAGGTAGTATTTAGTTATTGTTCGTTTAATCAAATAACATTTTTTATTTCAAATTCCAGTATATGTTGTATTACATGAAATCTCTTCAAGATTGGTTTGGACCAAATACTTGGAATTCTTTACCAATAGCGAAAACTGCAGCAGCTTTTCTACAGGTAAACTTGATTAATTTTACTTATTCAGATTTGATTTCCAGGTTTTTCTAAATTGGGTAGGAACTTGTTTTTCAAAAGTCAATAAGAATGAATAGCAAAACAGCTAATTTAATAGACATATTCTGTGTCAACGCAACTCGGCCCACGATTTACCTACTTTGGTGCCTTCAATCCCTTTATGCGTTACGCTGTCGTCCAACTAACGTTTTTTTTAATTCCATGCAAGCTCCAAATCCATTGTTTGACCTTTTCTTAATATGTGATCTATCCATTTTGATTTTCATCACACACTCTCTGACTTCTTGACCGGTGAGTCTGTATCTCTTCATTGGTAATAAACTCCGGCCGTTATATAGTCACCGGTGGAGTAAGTGATACCGTGTCGACCTACCAACCTGCAGGTAAAAGGTTCGAATCTCACCTGCGGCGATCCGTGTTTGTTTTATGCTGACAACAAATCACGATAGAAAAACACAATGGGGCTGCAGAGAAAATGTCAGTGTTTCAGAATCCACTTTAAATTGTAAGTCCGCTTGCAGTCGTTATCGGGTGAAGTTCTTATCTTGCCCCATGCCCCACAAGGGGCCACCGGAACTATATATATATATATATATATATATATGTTTAGGAGACGCTTGTTGGCAGAGGTTTGCATCTGCCTGTTGAACAGCCACACAACAGCCCAGATTTAAAGGTTAATTTAAAGATTCATAGTTTGGTTTGTCAGCGATGTTGTTATTGCGCCATTATTTTTAACTTCATTTTACAGAAATGATCATTGCTGTGATCGTACAAAGTACTAGAAATTATCAAAAGTTAAGTAAGACAGGTGAATAAAGAAATTTTCAGCTTAATGGTCTTTAATCTTTAACGAAATGAAGAAGGGGAGAGGTTACAAGTGCCGATAGAGGCTTTATCGGTGCTTGTCGCCTCTTCCAATTGTTACCCCTTCCGTCTCCACAATATATAGCCTTCGCAACATCTTCAGCTTCCTCACAAATCGGTTAAGCTTCCTTGAATATATTGATTCTTTCAGAAGTTCCAATATTAAAAAAGTTTATTTTAGTTGACGTATAAAATGTTTTTATAAAATAAACAGTAACTAAGAGACTCATTAAAACAAAACAAAAGTAGACCTCCTGTGATGCTTAAACAACACATGGGTTGAACCTGGTTCATTGTCTTCTGGTTTCTGCCCACCTACATTGCTTTCCACCAGCCACCTAAATTATGGATCTGATTACACAATTGTAATTTTTTTGCGCGATGATAATCCCTATACTTTCCCAATTGCATTTCTACACGTCCAGAAAGCTCTTAGTGCTTTGTTTTGGTTTTCATATAAGTGGCTAGCGCAATTTAGTTTCCCGTCCATCAGCATACCCAGAAATTTGGGCTCACTCTTATGGTGAGCCTGGTGTTCCCTATGCACGGGGGAACTATCTTCCTTAACTTCTGTTTTCTGGCAAAGCAACAGAGTTCCCTTTTATCTGGGTTAATTTTCAATCCGCAGTTCTGAACCCATGTGGTTGCTGTGTTGACTGCTTCTTGAATTAAATATTCCAGATTTTCTTCAAACTTACCTCTGACTACTATCGGTAGGTCATCTGCATAACAGATAACGTATAAATTCTTATTTTACAAGGCTTCTAGCATTCATCGATCACTATCACCCATAGGAATTGTGAAAGAATCCCTCTTTGTGGAGTTCATCTATTTACGGTCCCTGTCAATTGTTCATTTCCGAAACTCGTTTTAATGATTTGCTTTCCCAACATCGACTCGATCCAGCTGATTATTTCTTGATTAAACCTCTTCGCTCTCAATATACTGAGAATCTTTCCGATTCTGACGTTGTAGAATACCCTCTCTGGCCTCTATATCAATGAAGCAGCCCAAGGCCACTTCCGTGTACATCATTGCTTTTTCAAGATGGTGTACTAAGCTATGCAGAGCAGAATTAACCGATCTCCCCTTTATGTAGACTTGTTGGCTATTTGGTAGTTAATTTATGCCTATTTTCTTTCTTATTTCCAGTTCTACCAGGCTTTCTAGATTTTTCAATTTTTTTTTAATGGAAGCGGGGAAATGCATTTACGCACCTAGGGGGCCAAGGCCCCCCGTGTGCCGGACTCACCTGGCCAATGGCCAGTCCTACCGGCTAAAACCCCCCTCCAGGAGGACCACCACGGAAACGTCAGGAAGACATTACTTCGTAGCGGAGTCCTACAAAAGCCTCCGACGAGGCAATCCAGCCAACAGGTGCTCCCCTAAGAGCCCCCCCCCCCCCCCCCCCAACAAGTTAGCAGGAGCCCCATTGTTGCCTCCCTCCTCTTGGCGAAGGATCCCTCTTATGAAAAAGGCAATCATTGGCCAGTGGTCCTCCCTCTGCAGCATGACCCCGACAAAATTGCCCGGGATTATGCTGCCCGTCTCCACCTCGAGTTCATCCCTCTCCGCCCCAAAAAAAAAAAGACTTTTCAATAGGAATGAAGTTAAGCATATCGGTCTATATGCACTTGATGTGACATAGTAGGTCTTGCTGGGGTTAGATAGGAATACTACCTTAGCCACTTTCCAACTCTTAGAAAGTCTCATCTCTACACGGCGATATGTATAGCCCATTTTACCTTATCGATACACCTGTTCTCCTCTCTTCCATCCCTATTGGGGGTCTTCTACAGGTAGTATCTGCACTCGTCGATGCCGTATCCACAAGGATACTCTCCGGGAAGCTGTTTATTAATAGCTTCTCTACTGATTCCTTCATGTTAGATGTGCTCCCGGTGATTTCGGATTGGCTTTTAGATTTGGAAAGAATTTTCCTAAGTCTACCTGTATCTCCTTACTTTTTATTTGGCTAGTAAATTTCCTCCACAATACCCTCTTTCAAGCATTTCATATGCTTAGTTTTGTTTATTACCTCCCCGTATTTATCCCAGTAGGTTTTCCTAGGGTTTCTGAGAGTTAATAAGCTGTTACTTACGGTATTGACACCTACTTCAAAGAGTATCTATCGATGGTCCGGGAATTATACTTCGTATGAGACGTACCAGTTCTCAATCTCATTGATTGCTCTCCACGCGTATTTTCAGCATTTTTCTGCTCAATTTGGCAAGAGCCTAATTTTGCTCCTGCGTCCAGGAATGTAGAGTCCCCTGCCAAAGCTTTATCCCAATTTCTCGAACGTTTAGCGCAGCCAGCAGGCGGATTTACCCAAAGGCAAATAGGCACGTGCCTAGGGGTCGTAGCTCGAAGGGGGCCGTAGGCCTCAACTGAGAAAAAATTATAACGAATATAATTTATTTCCTATAAGTACATAATCCCTATATGTCTATAATATTTGAAGACAAAAGATGAGATGGTTTTCTCCAAGGTTTTCCCTCATTGGCTTTTTATTTCTTAGGTATATGGCCCCTGTCCCCTCATTCGAAAGAATTGTCCCGATCTTCTTAATTGTCGCACACTTTTTATAGATAGCTGGCAGGAGCAACGGGTCTCAAGTAAAATAAAAGCACTGAGATAAATACAATTAAGATAGCGCTGGTTGCAAAATGCACGCGACAACAACAACAATGCATGGTCAAATTTTTTAATTCTGTTCTTTTCATTATCCTTAGTTTTGCAACTTAACAAACATGAAATCACGTCAGGTTTCCCTTTGGCGGCTTATAATACATATTAAAAGAAACTATTTATATATATTCAAATTTTTTCGTTTTTGTGTAATTGCGATTTAAAAAACCGCCTATTGGATCCAAAGTTACCGTAAAATTGGGTGTTAAGCGCCGCTAATATCTATCTGGTGCATGAAAATTCAAACAGAAAGTGGTCTATTCCAATTGTGTCTCTATTTTAAGAATCAGTAAAGGTTTCGATAGTGGAAATATGATTTTTTTAACCGCGATTTTTGCGAAAAGTCGAAATGGGGTGTCAAAGCGGCACTCATCATAGAAAATGGTCAATAAACAAAAAACCCTCGCCCTCGAATTCGGCGTTTGTAATCAGAAATCAGAAATTTAACATTTTCCAACAGCAATAAACGATTTTTAGTCTGAATCAGAAGCCGGAAACGGTTCGATGTCTTCATACTCTACAATCGTTTTGCTACGACAGCTTCTTTTGCAGTTTTTTTAAGGAAACGCCGGGTTTCGGTGATGGTTGTTGGTATTTTGGGTCGTCCTCGTTTTCTTTAAGCATTTTTTGATTCATTCGAAGGGGCAGGAGTAGCTTTAGATGGGTCTGGAACTGGGTCTAAATGCAATTCTTTCGCTGAAACGTTTTTTTTCAGGTGCAGTAGACAGTCGTTTCTTCCTTTGTCTTGCAATGACTTTTTCATTAAAATTACAATATTTCGGAAATTGGAAGATTTAAATTTAATCTGAAGCTCGTTATTTTATCACAAAGCATTGCACACACACCCACTTACTTAGTTTTAAAAAGATCGGAATTTACCTTGGTAACTGAATCTTCTGAAAGTTTGAAAAATTCGTAAAGAAGTGTTTACATTTTTTGTACTGCAGCCAATATAAATGCTTTTTTTTACCACAGCAACTGTTTAAACATTATTTTCAACATTCCTAGCACTCATTTAAGGTGGCAGCTGCGTCGCATAGCTTTCACGCAATTAAATTTAAATTTCAAAACAAAAATTGGTGCTTACACCACCCCCATTTTACGGTACGTATTTTCTCTCAAGCCGTTAACTGTCGATTGTAATAATTATCAAGTCCTGTACAGGGCATGAATGTATCACCTCATATCTTCAATTGCCTTCTATAATATGTTTACATGTTTTGTACGTATATAGAAAGCTGTTTATATATAAATGAAGAGTATATTATTGAGGTTGCAAAATCGTTAACTTTGACATTAAGAGTATTCACAGTTTCTGATATTTGGTTTCGTATTCTAACCTAAACACACCAGAAATTCGGCATGCTTAATTTTTGAACATACATATTTACCACATTACGCCAAACTGTGAACTCTTCTATTGACTACTCTATTACTTGTGTTTCCTTAAAATGAAGCTAGTTAATTTTCTACTAAAATTCATGCAAAACAATTTTTTATTGAATATTGAAAAACAAAAATCTAACGTGAAGTATCTTAAATTACACTTACGTAACGTTTTTCTTTAGGATTTTCATCATAACCCGGCAATTTTGAATTACAAACCATCACATATTGCCATATGTTGTCTCTCATTGGCGCTACAGACATACGGAGTACAAGTTCCTTTAACTGATGAGAATGATGAATCAACTACGTGGTATCATGTAAGTACAAAATACAAAAACAAATAACAATTATTTTAACCAATTCAAAATCTGTCAGGTCTTTGTTAAAGATTTGAGTAAAGACAAGCACTGGGAAATCATTGAACACATCATGGAGGTCTACAATAATGAAGCGGAAATTGACGGACATTAAGCTTAATTTTTGAATTTATTTGAATTAATTTTAAGCTTTATTGCAATTTAAGTAATTATTTTCCCGATTCTACATAGAAAAATTAAAATCTAAAAGTAAATGCCAGATATGAGTATGTGAATACATACAATACAAAAATTTATCTGGTCACAGAGACGTAAAAAAGAGTAATTCAGTAGATTCGGGAAGTTAATTTGATGTATTGTATTCTAGTACCAGTTTACCCAAAACAACGAACATCGGGTAAAATGGTATCCTTATGTGATAAAAATCGATTGTGCGTATTACAACAATTAACACTAAGTTGTTTCTGTAATGACATTTTTTTACAAATAAACCGTGCTTGTAAATTTAAATACAATATTATTCCTATTTGTATATTTTACACAATTTTCTGAAAAATTTAAACAGTTTTATGTATTTTAATCACAATTGCACTGCTGAACTTATGTTAGGCCAAATAGCGGGAACACTACGGAGTTAAGTGCAAAAAAATCTCACTAAGGGCAAATGTTTTCTGCAAATGTTTTTCACTAAGGGCAAATATTTCGCTTTTGGTTTTTTTTAAAATAATATTCACAAATTTAATACAAAAAAATTTGAGTGTCAGCACCGACGCATGACTAGAGTTTACTCCTGAAAAACGATTGTCTTAAAATATATATAATAGACAAAGGAAGTAAATGAACCCATATCCGTACCTCAGAGCAAAAGGGTATTAAGTCACAAAGTGTAAATTTTTACAGGAGAGCGTAAAATACAATAATTTATTGTGTTGTACAGGCTACAAAGTAAGAAGAAATAAATATTATTTCTACTTAATTTTTAGTTTGTATAAATTAGTAATTTAAACGTGATTTAGATTACTTATTAAATGAATAACGATAAAAAACAAATACGCTTTTGCTCTGAGGTACGGATATATTTATTTATATTGATATGATAAAATATATTACATAAATTATATTATATAAAAATATATTACTTATATTACATTATTCATTTCGTGAATAGTAACGTCATTATTAAATACTGTGACAATAGGTTTGTGCAAACTAAAGTACGATACATGAACGTCAGAAGTAACTCATGTAACGAATCGATGTTTGCATCAATGGTTGTACCATATCTAGTTGTCCCCAGTGTTCTACCAGAAACTAGATTTAAATTAAGTTCTTTTTTCAAAAATTGTACTAGCTGCAATCCGTTATCTTTATCGAAGGGAATATTGAAATCGCCGCCAAGTATAAGCGGAAGTTCATGATAATGTTTCTTTAACTGTTTTGAACCTCCTTCTGTATATGCTTATAATGTCTCGTGGAGAAAATTTATTATATGTATCTTTAACTTTCTGATTGACTGAAATATAAACTGTGACCATAACAATTTGTTACCGTTAGGCAAAGTGCATCTCGCGGCGGTTTGACTAACGTGATGGGAATTTCTTCTCAAGTAAGCACCATCACAGAGTAAAGTTATGTTGCAAATCGCCAACATTATGATAGATGCTGACGCCTCCCCCGCGCTTAATGTTGGGTCGTCTGTATTGTGTTATACAACATATATTAATTGGTGTTTAAGCATAACATATTTATAATCTTTAGTGTGCAAATAGTTTTGTCCCCCTTCTGTACACTACGTAAAAGGTACAGATGTTTGTGTGTACAATCTGTATCATATCAGGATTGTAATCGCAATTTACGTGGGTATATTATACGTATAATAAAGCTGTAAAATCTCATAACAAAAACATAACCTCTCAGAACTGTTTTTATTGAGACTTGAAACTCTAATGCAAATATTAATTTTAATCAAAAACTTTAAACGTAAAATTTAAACTTTTACGCCTTTATTTTACGTATAATACATGTAAACATGAATTATATCACCTACCTAGTAACCGCATCCACGTGTTCATCGGATTTTTTTCATCATCACTTGAATAGATTTCTTCCATATCTTACAATATTTTGTTAACTTTATTCAGTTCACTCTATATAAATATTAACAGATATAAAAAAATCAAACTTTAAATCTTTAAAACTCCACAAATTGACGTTTGATATTGTACATATGTATATACTGAATGCTATAGTCAAATTATAGAAACAGTGGAAAGAGAGAAAGTAAATATGTACTTGGCGCTGAGGAGCCGAGAGCGCTATGAGATGCGCAGAGGAAAACAGTAACGGCTTCACTTTTTGTTAACGCTTGATTTTACTACCCATCTATTTTTCATACCGTGCGCTATATATGAAACGATTCTTAAGAAGTAAACTCAAAAATCTTTAACTATTAAATTGAAACTACTATTTATGAGGAATTTATTGTTTCATCCAAAGGCTTGTTTTCTCTACTATCTAACAACCTTTTTGGATGTCACCTAAGTACATGATTAAGCTAGCTTATTAGCAATTTTGCCTGTGCTTAGATCTGCGTTATTTTTTTCCAGGCTACCTCTTTTAATGAGGCTGGCAGTTATTGTAGTTCACTTCAAGACAAGGAAGCAAGAATAATAGACGAAAGACTCAAACGTACAGGCATTAAAAAACCGACAACTCTTCCATAAAAGTAATTCTAAATGGATCAATTCCAAAATTTATAATCATAAAAGTTTAATTAATGCACTTACTTACCTGAAAAGATATTATCGGGTCCCACGTTACAGGAAAATAGTAATATACTTTATGTAGTCGCTGTACTAAACTATTTAAGGTTTTCATTTAAAGGAATTGATTTGAATTATTTAAATTGTTTTTGTAACAAGTTTGCAACACCATTTGTCCCACTACGAACAATCTTGTTCTTCCATGTCGAGAGTTGCTTGCATACTTGGCGCACTTTGAGGTTTTCAAGAACTTGATTTTCTCTATGGAGAGGAAAAAATAAAAAAACAAAATGCTTTCTTTGCCTAAACACGAAAAACTGACAAAATATTAAACTTGAACAGTTTTGCACTTGATTTGCTGGAGAAGTGTTGACCTGTGGCGGCACGTGGCTTTATTTTTAGAGGAGGCAGAGATTTTTTTTTGGTTGAGCTCAAACTTACCTGGTTTGGGTAAGTATTTCTGTACCTTACATATGTAAAAATTGTAAAACCAGGATAAGGAGCCCCCTCCTTGAGCGATAAAATATATTTGAATACCAACGCTCAATCATTTTACTACTCGCACTAAATGATGAAGATTATTCATTACCTATGCTGGAAACATCAAGCCGATGGTAGGCATCTTTTAAGCACTGGGTCACTGATGCAAATTAGAAAAATTAGCAAAATTTGCTTTTAGGGGAGAAATGTGAAGACTGCTCCCCGATTAGGGGAACGCCATAAACAGCTACTAAACATTCAAATTAACTTTACCGGTACCGTCAAATTTTTTTGAAAAATTCATTTCAAAATCGAATGCATTTTGATGCGTATTCTCATCCTCGTCAGCGACTACCGCAAAACTAAGACCTTACAGCTGAGTCTGATCAAATGTAGCGAAGGTCAACGTTGGGGGTTTTCGAGCTGACTGTGTAGATTTCAAAATGTTATCAGTGGGCCGTTATCATGATATTTTCTGCTTTTTTGTGTTTAAATATACCTCCCCACTCATAAGAGAATTTGTATTTTTCACCGCTTTTTCCAGTTTTACATACATCTACGTCATAATGATTCATTATAATTATGTGTTGTGCTACAACTGATCTTAATATAGAATTAATCCTTCTAACTCAGAACGCGCACTTTTTAGGCAGAAGCCTAGAATCAATTGACCTATTCGCCAGAATAGGAGTTGGATCAATGCGTTGAGCGGCAAGACCAACATGCCGTGGGTCCCGGGTTCGAGCCCAGATGACCGTGAGCTTTTATTAAGAAATTAAAATAATCCACTCCGTCTCTGGGCTGTTGTCTAGCTCGCAGCAATGCAAACAAGACTCAAGTTTCCTCACTTCCCTTACCCTAATTCCCGTCCGGCCAAAACCATGCTAACGCATCAAAGGGTTGTCCCCTAGGATTTGGCCACATCGTATAAAAAAAAAAAAAAAAAAAAAAAAAAAATATATTGAGGCGAATGAGGCTCCCACACCAACATGCAAAAAAACGTTAGTAATTAAAACAATAAAACACGCCCACACAGAACAATCAGGTCGTTAGAGCAAATCCTTAGTTAGAGTCAGGTCAAAAGAGAACATAATATTGTTTCCATTCAAATATAGAAGTATCACAAACGTAGGTCTGCTAATGATAGACCTACACATGCGGTTAATGGGCTCGAACATGCCGAAATTACTGCTCGAAAAAGCAATCTGTAAAGGTGATCGATTGCGTAGGGAATAGGACAGTTCTCTAGGCAATATTTTGGAAGCTTTCCCTGCAGAAGCTGATGCAAAAATATCAAATCAGCAACCCAACGTCGCTTCTCGAGGATAAGTTGCAGTCACCCTAAGCGCTCCTCATAAGGTATAGAATAAGAGGGTCATTCCAAGGCAAAGAAACGTAAAACGGAGACCAAACCTGACTAGCATATTTAAGCAGGGGTCTAACCAGGGACGTATAAAGATGGAGTCTTATATGAAGGCTTGGAAATTCCTTGAACCATCAAAGAATAGATTCCAGCATAGAATTTGCCCTAGCAACGACGTTATTAATATGTGAGATAAAGTTCAATTTAACATCAAGATACACTCCCAAGTCCCTCACCCCTTCCGCCGTTTTGTACCAATACCTTCAAACATGTACTGAAAAGTACGGAAACCGCGAGAACTCTAGAAGGACATAACCTGACATTACTCAATGTTCAGCATTAGATTATTGTTGCAGCACCATTCATAGAAAATATGCAACTCTGATTGCAAAATCTTACAATCAGCATTAGATTTGATTGGGAGAAAAATCTTAATATCGTCAGCATATATAAGAATTTTACATCTTTGAAGCAAATATGAAATATCATCAATAGATAAGATGAATAATAATGGACCCAGATGACTGCCCTGGGGAACGCCAGAATGAGCCACAAAATCATCAGTGCGCTACGAAAACGTACTCTATAAGTCCTATTAGATAAATAAGACTTAATCCAAACAATAACCGAGGGCGGGAAACCCAACTTAGCCAATTTAAAAGAGACAGTGAGACAGCTTATCAAAGGCCTTAACTAAAATCAGTGTAAATACAGTCAAATTGGCAACCACCCATGAATCCACCCACAGTGCAAGAAACAAACTCAACCAAGTTTGAAACCGTGGACCTACCGTGAAGAAAACCATGCTGCCGAGTGGAGATTAAACCTTTACACACTTCGGATAATTGGGATTGAGTTAATAGTTCAAAGAGCTTAGGAATACAGGACAATTTAGCAATTGGCCTGTAATTGGAAATATCTCTTCTATTGCCACTCTTGAAAATAGGAATTAAAAAGGATATCTTCCAGAGTGCTGGGAAATGGCCCCGCGAAGGAGACTTCCTCAATAGTAATAGCAAAGGCCATAATAACACCGAAGAACATTTCTTTATGACTGCAGCAGGAACCCCATCAGGACCACCAGAAAAGTCAGTTGGAAGTGCACTAATATGCTTCAACAAGATCTCCTCCGTGATAGATGGAACTGGTACCATGGGTAAAATTCGGCTATTTATGTACGAAAAGTTTCTACTATCCGGAATAAAATCAGATGATTCAAATGCACCCTTAAAAGATTCAGCAAATAGGTTACAAAATAATCATTGCTGGAAATCTCCCCGAATTCCATAGTCGATGGATAGTTATCAACCTTTTTCTTCAAGTCGACATATTCGAAAAATGCACGGTGGTCAGAAAATAATCTGTTCTTTGAATTTTGAAGGTATTCTTCATAGAAAGAACGAGAACGGCTAAGAAAATGTTCATGGCAAACACTAAAACCATGCCAGGAGTCAACACTGCGAACTCGAAGGTACTTTTTCCAAAGTCTTTTCGTCCTATTCTTAAGAGTCTTCAATTCTCTGTCAAACCAGGGTGAAGCGGAGTCTCTACTTCTAACCCGCACTAAGGAAACAAACCTCCCAAAAGCTTCATACAAAACGTCTTATAGACCTGATACGTTTCTGTCGATATCGTCACCAGACAAACAAGTGTGGAAGTCTATCTGAAGATAATCATTCAAAGCCTCAAAATCGGCCGCTCTAAAGTTAAAATGATATTGGCTATCGAGGTTATCGATAAGCACGTCCGACAGACAATGAAAAGCAACAAGCAGTGCGGGATGAAACACGTCAAGATTTGTCAAGGAAAAGAGGCTGGGTTCAACAAAAGTGAGTGTGGAGTTCGTAGAGAACACCAAATCAAGCTGTTTTCCCATATTGCTCCTCACATTGCTCATTTGGCAAAGTCCTAAGCTAACCAAGGTGTCGAGGAATAACGATTGTCCTTCAGTCAAGTCATGGGGATGAAAGCTATTGTCATCATCATCCGCTACCTATCGTACATTGGGTAAGTTGAAGTCCCCCATTAGAATAATTTCATCCTTAGAACCCAATCGATCATAGATGTAGATGACATGCTGAATGAGAATATCATACTGACTCCAACCATTAAGGGTTGATTATTCTTTGCATAAAATCAAAGATCTAAACTATAGTAAATACCTAGCATGGCTTGAATTTTTAGATAGAGAAGAATTTCAAGTTAGACTAGAAGTAAAAAAAATTTCATACTTACATACAAAAATTACTAAAAAAATCAAAAATAAATATGTTGCAAATATTTTTTAAATGCACTCACTATTCAAATAGTTTAAATAATCTTTCGAAATTGTCGTTAAAGATTGAAACCTAGCAACATGAAGTTTGCCGCAGTTGCTAATTAGAAATACCATAAATTGGTTCAGAAAGTTCCCAACTTTGAACAAAAACAATGCCGCTTGGCCGTTAAATAAGAGAATAAAATTAAGATTTTAAGCATTATCTTTGAATAATAAAATTCACAAATTATAATTTAATTAACTTTCCATAGTTCTACACAACTTGATGCGTGCAGTTACAAGGAAATTTCTGACAACTGGATTGACATTTCTGCTGTCAAAACACTGCCGGACGAATTCCAGTTACGTAAAGTTCGCAGGTATTTTTTTAATTCACCTATTTTTGCCTGTAAAGAAAGCTGTGATTAAATATTAACTCCTTACTTTGTATTTGAATAAAAAAAAATTAACAAGTACCCAACAGCTGTTTATATTTTATGACATTTTGTCCGTTTCAGGTGCATCCAAAATGAACTTTAATGCACAATACTACGATTGTCCTGAAGGGCAAGATGCTTTCGGAAAAATGGTTGCAATAAATAAATATGCAGCCGGTATAGGTCTAGGTTGGGGTACAATTGATGTTTTGATGATTTCCAAGCCCCAGGGTTACTTGCCGACTTTGGGACGCTATGCATATTGGGTTGGACCGTTAATGGGAATGGCTTCTGCATTTACAATGGGAACGTTTTTAATGACGAACTTGCGGAAGAAGGATGATAGGATTAATTATATTTTCGGAGGTTTTTGTGCTGGAGGTGTTCTTGGGTCATGGAAACGTTCACTTGCGCTAGGCTTAGTGGGTGGTACATTTTTGGGTAATACTTTATTTATTTATTTAAATCTCTTACAAACCTTTGAGTCTTTATAGCAATCGCTGCTGCTGTAAAGAAAACTTCTAAAATAGAAGGCTGGGAATTCTTCCCTCCACTTAAAACACGGGAACTGGGTTCGTTGCGTGGTGTTCGACATGATTGGACCCTTTTAGCTGATCCACCAAAGGGTTGGACAACAGGAAAAGAGCAGTAAATGGGTGTTATGCATTATTTAAGTAATATTTGAGCGGTAAAATTTGTAAATAAAACTATTAATTCCGGAGCGGATTAATGAAGAATATACGATTCTTCTACAAGCTTATTTCTTTAAATAACCCATGAGACCTTAAATGAAAGGATCAGGAGAAACGTCTTGGTTTCTTTTTAAAGCATAAATTAAAAAATCCCATATTCACACTATTTGGACAAACTTACAAAAGAGTTAGCAAATTCGTTAACCATGAGGTCCTTAGGATGGCCGCTCTCTGGAAAACCAAATTCAAATTATTTTCTGATGAAGGTCCCATGCTGTTACGGTATAAATACAGTCATCACTCGAAGCCTATTTCTGAGAAAGTTTAAAGGGAATACCATGAAATTAATTCATTTCGGTTATTATTTCTGGCATGTAATAAGTTCTTAGAATAACCGCATGAAAGTGAGTTTCCGAAATCTAAAAAAAATCACGAACTTTGTGATGTACTGTGGTAAATTGCTTGTGCAAAATTAGTGTTTGCTTCAAACAGACTGGAAGTAAACAATAAAAAGACATGTGTCGCTTAAAAAATTTAATTAATTTTTAAGTGAAGTAAACTGCTGACAGTTCTTACTCATTACTATACTTCAACACTAATAATATATGAGAAAAAAATTGTTTAGTTGAAAACGTTCGTAATATGCGCTTGGTCTCGCTAGTGAAACGGTTAGAGGTCTAAAGTTTGCGGGATTTGGAAAACCATATCCATAACATAATTAAAGCAATAATTTTGATTTAAGTGCTGAACACTTTGTTCAATTACATTGACAATATTATGCTCCGTGCTAATGTCGCTTAATGTTGAGCCGGCGAATAACTTCGTTTTCAAAAAGGGCTCTACTATAGGGTTCAGCATTGATGAGTAAGGCGGTATAAATTTAAAGTGACATCCACTCTCTCGAACCATATCCTGAATTTGGCGCGTTATTTGGATTCGAGCATTGTCCAGAATTAAGAAAGAGAGCTCCAATTGTGCGACATTATTAATTTTTTCAGAAAGCTCATGCAGTGATGGTTGGTTGGTTTTCGAGAGAGGAAAGATGTGTATCTTCCTTGCACTGAGGCCTTTAGTGACCCGTTCAACGCCCCCTGCTCGGCAGCGTACCCTAAAGTCCACTGTCGAGCCAACTGATCCCTGAATCGAATTGGATAATTCGATTATAACCCGATTTCTTAACTTCTGCTAAATCTTCGCAGTAGTATGTTCCTAAGATTCTAAACCTTTTTCGCGTAAGGGCTGGGCATTGGCCGAGAACGTGTCATACGGTCTCGTATTCTTCCCCACATCCCCTGCATAGACTAGTGTTCGCCCTTGCCATTTTTATGGTATGCGCCCTTAGTCTTGCATGTCCTGTCACAAGGCCAACAAGAAGTTTCAGTTTGGCTTTGTTAAGCTTAATGATTTTTCCATTGTGCCTCCTCGGTTTCTTTATAAATTTCATGGATGGGTATGCTTAGGTTGAGCTATACAGGGTGTTTCAGATCTGACGTGCCAAAATGAGTGGGGTGGTATATCTCACCTAGATAAACAACAAATCTATGGCAGGGGGGAGGGCGCCGTTTAGGAGTTACAGGGTGTTTCATGAATTTCAGTCTTTCATGGTATGCACATTACTCTTTCATTTTTATCTTTTGTTCTACTCAAAATAGCGACATCAAACAAACGTTAAAAAACTTCTATTCCAATGACCTTTCCAAAATTGTCAACAATTTTGATCTAGCTCCTACCATTGTAGGTACAGTCACTTCCAATAGTGAAAAAAATGGTTTGCGATTACCTAAAATTCAGCATTCACTTTTGTCGGGAACGGAGGTTTGAAGGTTGCCTCTAAATTTGGGTTACCAGTTTTGAAGTTCCAGCAATCTTCTTCCTGAAACAGTCTCTTGATCGTATTACCATTACATACTCGGTCGATCTTTTCATGTTGGGTTTGCATTCCCGTTACCTTCTACAGTTTAACATAGAATTCTAGTGGAGTAATATTTAGAATGACCTCCAAGGCCCTTGTCGGTGTTGACCAGGTAGCCCCCGTTATGCCTAGACAGCACATACGTTGGACCTGGTCCATAATCTTCTGGTTCCCGCCCACTATCGCTTTCCAACAGACTATCGCTCCATACGTTATCATGGGTCTGATTATACATGTGTCTATCCATTTTATAATATAGGGTTATAGTCCCCATACTTTACCTATAGCATTTCTACACGTCCAGGTAGGTACCTCGCTCAATTTAGTTTCTCGTCCATCAGCACACCCAGAAATTTGGCCTAATTCTAAGCTTAATCTCGTGTTTCCGATGCACGGGGAACTATCTTTCTTAATTTCTGTCTTTTGGTGAAGCAGCAGAGTTCCGCCCAAGAGGTTGCTGTGTCGATTGCTTCTTGAAGTAATTATCCCAAATTTTCTTCAAACTTACCTCTGACTACTACCGCTAGGTCGTCCGCATAACCGTTCTTGGGCTCTTTACAACATTGCTTCATGAAGGGTAAGTCCATCACTACCAACTTGTTGGATTTCTCCAACTTCTGTATTCCTGTAATTGAAGCTCGAATGCTCTCCAGCTTCAGTTGCAGGAATACAGAATGCTCGTTGATTGCCTTTTTACTAATTTCAGCAAGGCCTTTAACAGAATTAGCCGCAAGATTATTATTTACAAGCTTTCAGTTCTGGGATTTCCTCCAGTCTTCGTCCAGTGGTTATATTCTTATTTGTTTGATCGCAGACAACGGGTTTTATTTCGTGGTGTACTCGCTGACGAAATCAACAACTCTTCTGGGGTGCCTCAGGGCAGTCATTTTGCTTTTCATCATAAACATCAACGATATATCTTTGATTCTATCTCATTCGAAAATGCTCTGTTATGCTGACTTTGCCAAGATTCTCAGTGTTGTGTCAAATGTTAATGACCTTGCCCTATTCAACTCTGACTTAGAGACCTTCTCATTGAACAGACTTGATAAAACCAGAGATTTTGGCGTTGTCATTAATACAAAATTTTCATTTTAGGATCATTTTGACGCTATTATCAGTAAGGCCAATGCGACCCTGGGCTTCGTAAAGAGATGCTCACAGGAATTTGATGACCCTTACATAACGAAGCTACTTTATTGCGCTTTTGTCCGACCAACCTTGGAATAAGCTTTACCGGTTTTGTCTCCATTCTATGTAGATTTGTGAGATTCGCCCTTCGTGGCCTTCCCTGGACTGATTTTCGTCGTCTACCTCCATGTGTAGATCATCTTCTGCTTCTTCCTTTGAAGCCTCTTGAGGCTAGGCGTAACAGGTTTAGAATCATTTTTGCTTTGACTGTCTGCGATGTCTCTTTCCCTGAGAGCTCGGAAGTTTTTCCATATATCATCGCACCAACTATAGAATGAACGAGCCAATAACTTCAATGTCTTGCTTGTCTGTTTTGATTGTATTGGCTTTCATTTGTCCAAGTCACAGATAAGAGATCGGCTTATGTAGAGTTAATTTGTTTTTCTTTTCTTTTCTTTTTTTTGTCTTTTTTTAATATTATTTTGGTGTTATTTTTTGTATTGTATTTTTTTTTCGTATTTTATCTAGTTTTTTATTGTCAGTACGTTAGGTTAGGTTCGTTTGGCTGCCTTAAAGGGCACACTTAGACCTCAATAGGCCCATTGTGATGCCACGGGAATCCAAGAATTTCCTCCACCTCCGGAGCTGTCGATGGAGCGCCAAAGATCTGCAACGTCAATCGCCGCCAGATCGCAGAGACTATCAAAGAAATAGTTGCCTAAGAATGACTTTCGCCTGCGTGCCAGTGTAGGGCACCGGCAGAGGTAGTGGAAAATAGTTTCCTCCTCTTCCTCGTCCATGCAGCTTCTGCAGAAGTCGTTTGAGAAAATACCCAGTCTCTTTGCGTGTAAGCCAAAAGGGCAATGGCCTGTGATTACCCCAATAGCTATTCTAAGGTCAGATCTGCCGCTCGAAAGCAGACACTTGGAGCGCCTAAGATCCAGATTAGGCCAGATCTGTATGGAAGTATGGCACGTAGTGCCGTTGCCCATCTGTGGTTCGCTAGGTTAACTGCCCTCGTGCTATGCAACATCTTACAGGTTGCCAGGGGCCTACCAAGAGTAGTCCTTTCCGGTTGGATCTCCAGGGTGGTACAACGTCTTGCAAGCTCGTCCGCCACGCTGTTTCCTTGAATATCCCTGTGTCGCGTGACCCAGCACAGGTGAATCGACAGCTATTAACAGCCCTAGCTGTCGATAGGACAGAATCAAGGGATATCAAAGCAGCCTGGCTATTTGTAAGGATACAGATGTCCTTTGGAGCTTCGTTCCCCCTCAACCAATTCAAAGCTTCCATACCAGCCATGACCTCCGTCTGAAACACACTAAAGTAGTCTGGAAGACGGAAGGTTAAGCTATTCTTCAGTGCCTTTGAGAAAACACCTCCCACCACCCTACCCTGTAGTTTAGAGCAATCTGTATAAATTTGAATGGATTCCCCACAGGGAATGGTGTCCCCATCCCAGTCAAGCCTGGTTGGAATGGTTGATATGAATCGCTTGACAAAGGAGTAGCTAGGAGTGGTGTAGTCAACAGTGGAGAAGTATCTCCAGAGCATCAGTAGGAGTGGACCGTAGCGCTCAGGTGATACAGATGCAGGCCGATCTCTGCACCTTCCTCAAAGCGTTGAGGTAAGTGGCCTTGTCCAGTGATGGCCACCAGACCCTCTCATGAATATTAGGCTTCCAGCTGAGCTTTCTATCCAGGAAGATACCCAAATATTTAGCTTCCTCGGTAAAGCCCAGGCGGGTGTCATTCAGATACAGAGGGTCAACAGGAGGAATTTTATATTTCCTAGTAAAGATGACCATCTCGGTCTTGTTAGGATTAACGCAAAGCCCACGTCCCACCGCCCACCTGGTAAGCTTGGTGAGGGCATTCTGCATAAGATCCTTTAAAACAGGCAGGAATTTTCCCGAGATAGCTATAACGATGTCATCCGCATAACACTCCACAGCTCTACCCTTCCAGGATTAGAAGCAGTTTATTCACCACCAAATACCAAAGAAGAGGAGATAAGACCCCACCTTGCGGTGTGCCCGTGCTCACAGTTCTGGTAGCATGAGCCTCTCCCAGCCTTGAGCTGATAGTCCTGCCATGAAGCATCTGACTGATCAGCAACATAAGATTGGCATTCACACCCAGAGAAGCGAGTGCATCCATGATTGCCCCGGACTGCTTTTCTGCTGTTTTTTTGTAGTAATATTTAATTATATAAACATTGTATAATTACTATTCATGTTCCGTAGTTCGAATTAAGATCGGCTTAGTCTAAGTTGCATTTTCTTCTCTTCTTCTTATATTTTCTTTACTATACTATTGAGGGGCACGCTCACTCAAGAAGCCTTAAGCCCTCACCGTCGCCGGGTAGATCCAGGGGGCTCCTCAAGCTGAGCAGGTTGGATGTTAGAACTCTGCCTGGCCTACTTACCGGCCACTGTCAGCTAAGGAAGCACCTGGTAGGTAGAGCCATCGACCTGGAGGATGATGAGACCCCATTACACGTATTATGTGAATGCCCTTCAGTGGCCAGGCGCAGATTTAGCCTATTCGGGAGACCAACCCTGGTACTGAGCGGGCTGAATGACTGCCAACTGCGGGAGCTCCCCTCTTCAGAGGGACCGGCTTGCTATAAGGAGTTGAGAGGTTTAGCACAATAAACCCCAGTGGCCGCGGCGCTTGAGAACCTCACACCTCCAATTTAATCAATCAATACTAAATGTGTCAACTTATTGACTTAATTAATATTTTTCTATTTTGCTTTTATTAGTTAATCACTTTGATTCTGTAATTTATTTTGATATTTCATTTTACGTTAAATTTATTGTTTAAATTTCGTTAATTTGTAGGAGTCAGTATTTGGCGAATTTGTAAATAAAAAATTAAATAAATACAATTTTAAATCTCCACTCTCTCCATCTCTTCTTTGCCATGGAATTTATAGTATATAAAGATGTTGAAAATGTCTCCATAGTTCCGTTTCGTAAAACATGAATTGAATCCTAATAAGAAAAAATACGGGTCGAACTTATTACCTTTTCGTTTTTGGGAAGTCGGTTAAAAAAGAAACTGAATGGTTGCAAAATTCAATTAAATGAGAAACCGTGCGGGTGCCTTGCTTTATTACGCTTGCAGTTCCTGGAATCAATCAGGTAAAGAAATCACGGTGAATACTTTACCGAGAAGTGAAATGTTAAAATCTTTTCGAAATAAAAAACCCAAATCGCGGGAGACGTCAAACAGTAATGGACCTTCCATTTTTCTCTGAAGCGATCAGTTCGGCTTCACACAGTTAGCATCTGCTCTTATGATATATCCGCCACGAATGATTATGATCTCTTTGTATATTCAAAGAGATGCTCAGTTTTTTGAACTTGGGAGTAAAGGCCCAGATTACAGATACCGGAAATTATTAAGCTTTTGTTATGCTATTTGGGAGATGTAAGTCAATTCTTATGTATTTTTACGCTGATGAATACTGCTACCTAATATTCGTTTGTGCTCGCATAAACTTAACGCAGGTGTCAAGCTAGGGTTATTCATTTGGTCGGAAAGGCGTTAAGCTGGAGAACAAACTCGGGTATGTATTCAATTTTTGGTTGCCTACTTGTGATCCAGGGGAAGAAAGAAACCCTCTTCACAAAAAAATATAAAAATTAGAACAAAATATCTTTTGTTCCATTTGTTGGTTGGTAAAAAATATGTTTCTTTATACTTGCTTAAGATTGTTTATTTCAATTCAACAATTATAATAAACAATTTTAAATACGGATAAAAGTACCCTAGCTATCAGCTGCAAAGTATCAATTAAGAAGAGGAAATAGTACATATGAATTTCAAAAAACCTGAACACCCTATCCTTTGTTACTGCTTGTATCAGACATTGAATTCACAAGATTCCTTAGATTGTCTTTCATTTATTCAGGTATGGTACCTTTTTTAACCTGGGACCCAATCAGATGGTATTTTTCGGTTTAAACCTGCTTAGCTTCACCTTCATCTGACAAAACAATTTGTGTGTGTGTTAAAATCAGGACTGTTGTCAGGCCAGTTCATATAAGGAATTCTTTATTCGGTTAAGTAATTTTTTACCTACAAAAGATTAAGATTGAACTTACTTTTATTTTTTATGAAATTGGTAAAAGGTTAAAGAATAAATTAAGTTTACTAATTTTTGAGATGGGACAGAATCATCCTGAATAATATATTTTGGACTCTTGGAAAAGTGTTTCTCAATTACAAAGGACCATTCTCCAGAATATTTTTGTAAACTTCGCCATTGACACAATGACGTTATATTAATTTTAAAAATTGCCCCAGCAGCTAGTAGTTTCTGTAACTTTCACGTGAATCTTTTCTTATTTTGTTACATAAAACTCAATTAAGTTCTTGTTGTGGGCAACAACCATTTTGTTTACTTTTCCTTCACTTTACTTCACTTTTCCTCACGTGAGTTACAGTTAATGGATACAATACAATACAATACTTTATTCAAGGAAAAAGTACACACGATTTACAAATCTTTTATAAGTCAAATGTTGGAGCTAGAGATAATCTAGAGGAATCAAGATATTACGGTTGCGTTGCGACGTCAGAAACGTGAAAAATTCTCTGAGATACTCCAGCGAATTACTACTTAGTATCCCAAAAAGAAAAATCATTAATCTGCGCTTTATGTATGTATCCAGAGAACAGCCTAACAACACCGAACTCTATTGGGAGGCTAGTCCCGGGCATTAGTAAAGTAAATGCAGAATCCGTTCAACTTCTACGTCGCCCAGGTACCTCCGACGGAAGTCATTGGTAGGAATACGCACGCGGACGGCATGACTACTAAAAATGCAGCGACCTTTTATAACCGCAGTGATATTACTGAGATTCCAGTAGCTTCACTCCCGTAAAACTGTCGTTCTATTTTTTTTATTCCACTCAGGCCACATCTTCCTTGATAGGTCGCAGATTGCTCCATCTGCGCTCAACGAGTTGAACAGCCTTCAGGTCGTTCTCTTTTTTTACTGAAATTAGAGGCCGTCTGATTGATCTGTCTATTTCTGGAGCATTCAGCTGCAAACCGTTTTTCGAGTAATAAGGCGGATTACTCGACGCATCGCTTTGAGCGGCTAGCCAACAGAGAATGACCTTTTGTAAAGCCTCATATCTTTGGAGGCCAGTCCGGTATCTGCGTACTATCAGTGATTTAATCATGTTTGAGTCGAGCGCCTTGACTATTACTATGCAAATTAATTTCACTACGCCTTTGTATGTTCTTGTGTGACAGCAATACGCTTGTCGCCTTTTCAATGAACAGGACCTCTGCTTGAAACGTACTGTAGTGGTCCTGTCAGTCGATATGAGTTTCATATGCTAAGGCGGTCGAAAAATATCTTCGCTTGCACCCTGTTCCCCACTTTTGAACCATCTGTGAAGATCTGTATACCCGGCATTGGTAGCCACTGACAATCTTTCTACTCCTCTATACTAGGAAGTCTAGTAGGGAAAGTTTTTTCGAAGCTTATTGTAGGAACGATACAGTCAGTGCTTAAGGTTTCCAACTTTTGGTTTCCTTCAGTCTAATGGCATTACGAGCAGCTATACTTTTACCGAGGATCTCCAATGGAGAGAGATGAAGAATTGTCTCCAACGCAGCAGTTGGCGTTTTACTTACCGCCCCTGAGATTCCCAAGGCAGCTCTTTGAATTTTGGAGATCTTCTTGAGGTTACAGTTCGTTTCAAGAGCACCCCATCAAACCAAGATTTCGTACGTCAGGATTGGTCTCACGTAGGTAAGGTATCCCAGAAAAAATAGGATAAATGGATGGGTGGCATGATCACCACACCATTGATGTAGGTTCGAGCCACGGCCTGCATATTAGTTTTTCATTTGTAACTGCAATAAATATAAAATCCACTCCGTCTCCGGGATATTGTCTAGCGGCAGCACTGCAAAAGCAAGGGAATCAATTTTCTTCTTTCATCCCCTTTCGAATATATCCATTCTAATGCATCATAGGGTTGTCCCCTGGGCTTTGGTTATATCATTAAAAAAATATTAGAAGGGACTCAGGAACCCAATATCACGCCCTACACAAGGGAAACCTGTAGGGGCTTTCCAAGTATTGAACGGAGTCAGATAAGGATGCATTGCTTTTCTTAATCGTCATTAATGACGTATTGTGCAGCGCCCTAGGTGACCACGCTTCGTGAGGAATTAGATGGTCAACGTTGAAAAAACCGACACTCCACACGCCGAGTCAAATATATACATTTTGTTGTTGTTTTTCGAAAGCACTTTAACTGCCACGCAATTCGGCAGTTTAACTTTTACAGTGTGTGGAGAAAAATCTTTTTTAAACACGCAACGCAAAGTGGCAGTTTTTTCAACGA
Organism: Leptarthrus brevirostris; assembly: GCA_964036015.1. NCBI lineage: Eukaryota > Metazoa > Arthropoda > Insecta > Diptera > Asilidae > Leptarthrus > Leptarthrus brevirostris. The sequence goes on from OZ038372.1 coordinate 40,825,286, forward strand.
GCCAACCGACAGTTTTGTTTTGAAAGAAAAAACTCTTAGTGTATGGCTTACTAATGTAAAACTGTTCAGTTTTACGCCTGCTCCAAATTTACTTTATTTCTTTATCAAGATTCAGCTTCGACTTCTCAGTCGACTGCGACTACAATTCCTCACTGGGGATAGGTGGGTGGTTGGAATGTGTTGTGGTCGGCATGGTATCGGTAAGCTTAGGCACCCTATCCAAGATTTCTCTTATAGTCAAGCGCCCTTTTCCTAAGTTCGCGCATTGGAAACCTGTCTCTTCTTATCTATAGGCAGTATGTATAGTCACGCCCTCCACCTCAATTTGGAGAGGTATGGGGTTCAGAAGGGTCTTCTCATCCGTGTGCCATAAGGGTCGAATGAAAAAATTAGATTGAGAAACATCCGCAGTTGTTCATAATGTCAAGTCGGTGTCGAAGAAGGATCAAAAATGCTGGGGAGCAGTCGAAAGAGAAGGCTCCAAACCATCTAACTCAACAATCTTCTATGAGGCAACTGCAAATCTACACAAAAGAGCTCCAACTCACCACAGCCGACAACATGCTCTACAGAGCAAGAGATGTCAGCTTTATTTGTGGAATTCACACACCACCATTCTGAGCGCAAAATTCAGAGTAACGATCATGACGGACAACCTGAGATTCAGGTTCGCACGACCATATCTCGGTCAGACAGATGACATCAAAACCACTATAAATGCGCCGAATGCGGAGAGAAGTTAACCAATGCTGACAATTTATACTAATAATTCAAGTTCTTCAGTTGACTTACTGGTGGTAACTAAACAAATATTTAACAGTTTTCAAAATGTTCACCCAAAAGAACCACTTGTTTAAACCGTTTGAAGATTAATGTAGCCCCTAGCAAGCTAATCCTTCCAAAATCCTACTCCTGGTAAAGGAATGAATATGGCTTTATGAAGTTGATTTTAATGTTAATCTCGTGGCAATATTCTTGAACCGCACAGGTTCTATAACACTGTTCCGGTAGTCTATCCTATTATGATGATCACAATGCCATTAGCGTAGCCTGCCGCGAAGGAGTTCCTGACGTTGTGCCACACCTTAAGCTTATTAATAACAAGGCACCACAGAAGAGCAGCCCTGGCGGCAGTGGCTCACATCATTTCTCCTAGAAGTTGAGTTGGCTCGATCTGATTGTCGACAGAACCTCAAAGAATGAGCTATAAAACGCTCCCTTAATATCAGAGAAAGCCGCTACTGAAGATAGCTCGTATAAGCACAACCAATAACTTTTTCCATCGCTTTCAAAAGTAACGAAGTAAGGCTTATCGGCCTTTAAGCCTTAGTCAGGAGATAGTTCACTCGACTTTGTTTTGAAATAGAAACTAATTCCCGCAGTCATTAAATAAATTAGGACGGAAGAGGCTCTGAAAAGCTTTCAGAGCACAGGAAAAAGTAACTCTCTTGTAAGAGTGGACAGAAGAAAGGATTTATAGGTTTCTAACCACAAAATGAGGGGAGGGGGTCGGTCACGCACAGTCTTCTTTCTTCCAACTGATGGTTCACCAAGGATAGTCACGACCGTGTCTGCATCCTTTCTTCTCGAATACGGTAAAGGATTCGTCTGGCTACCCGAATAAACCCAGGCCTCCTAAGGTTGCTTTCATAAGGGTTTTGTGGAGTCCTGCAGAGTCTCGAGCCTCGAGGGTTCCTAAGGTCGCTTTCATAAGGGTGTCGTGACGTCTTTAAGAGTCTATAAATTCTTAAAAAAAAGTTTCTGTACCCTGACCGCCATGATTGCCGCAATTCACGATTGTAGGAAATTAGGGCGCGTCCATATACTTCCAGGATCCTCGTCTCTGTAATGGAATTGCACCGTAATAGTATTAATCAAAAAAGTACTAACCCCTTCTGATGATATGTTGCGTCTGCATCGTATCCCTTCACGGTTGTGGGTCTAAACAATCTAAACTTTAATGTTGATTCTATTCGCTATTAATCTCTTGGGCATTTACCGGTTTTGGTATTTTTAATAAGATTGCACTTTAGATATTTAGCTAGAAAGAAATGTCTATAAGAAATAAGTTCACTGAAAAATTCGTGACATATTTGTACTTGACTCGATTACTGGTAGCATCATTGAAAAGACTAAGAATCTACGTAAAGGAAACCGAGGAAATGGAAAGCAAAAACCTCGCTGATCCATCTGGGTTCGGAGGCCTACCTAAAGAAAGAGACACCATAAATCAGACAACAGAGGAAAGACACTAACTAGACATAGTCGTCAAGATATTCCGATGTCGTGATCAAAGATTATTAATCCGAAAATGTAAATTACTCTGAGAGACAACAAAGGCATTAAATGCTCCTGCATTACGAGCTATGCAGCTGCACGACGGATTTCATCCGACAGACGCGACACTTCCATCAGATTTGAGCACTTAAAGATAGAGCGTTTCCCCTTAGCTAAATCTAAAATGCTACGGACTTGGCTGAAGTCGGTAATTAATTTTATGTCGCGGATTATCTTGCGGTTAAACAGTATCGCAAGATTCGATCTGTTTATTTTTGTTTCTAAGCAAGTAAAAGTTTGCTCTTTTTACTTGCTGTAGAAGCAGCACTCGGTGCCAGTCGAGTAGAGCAAGGTCTTTAAATGGCACAAACTAGAATCTGGTTGAGCGTCACAGCATCACAGCAATTCGCCATATAAATGTAGACGCTTGGAATTTCACGAAGAGCAAAAAGAATTTAGTTGGATCTCGTACATTTAAATAAAACTGGAATTTGTTACTCGATGGGTGACATTAATTAACCGGAAGTGTATATAACTTTAGCCAAAGCTGACGGTTTAGGATCTTATTTATGCTTCGTCATAAAGTCAATTAACATGTGTTACAGGTGTTTACGGTTCAAAACCGGAATTTCAACTTCAATGATGGACAAATTACATTTATATTAATGTATTTTTGATATCACTTCATTACGACATATTACGATTACCTTGACAACTTCTTGCTTTCCAACTATGAATCAAACCTATGTTGCTTTCGCTGTCATTATTATTAAGTTTGAAAATGTTATGTGTATTTCGGTGTTCAAATTGTTTATTTATTTATTCATAGACTCACTAAAAGTCTGATTACTCTATATTTAATACAAATATGAAACATTCAATAAAAACTAACTAAGAAAGATGAAAGTCATTATAATCAAACTTGTCCTTAAAGAGAGGCGATATCGATGTCAGCGCCTCATTCATAGCATATTTAGTACGATGATAATTAGGAAGAAATTTGTGAGTCCGCAGGGAGCGATCCGGAAAAGGATATAGCAGTACACTTGAGGATGTTCAGGGGAATGGTAGTTAATAGAACACCAATTATGAAAGGAGTCTATGTCAGAATTTAAAAGTAAATCCTCTTCATTAGCAACAGTACGAAAATGTTTTGCGTAATCAGCATAGCAAAGAATACTCGAGATATAGAATGGATGGTTGATACACTATTGATGTAAATGATAAAAATCAACGGCCCAAGATGGCTACCCCGTGGCAATCCTGACGTGTTAGATTTAGTATTTCATTAGAAAGCGCACCACGAAACAAGGCTGAAGTACCATCGAGATGTGCAATTTTCAAATACAAGATCCTACAGTTGAAGAAAACTCGGCGAAGACTTCGTCAACTAAGTAAAATTCTTATCACAAATATCACAGTCTTTGCCCAGAAAAGCAGAAGAAGAGATTAGAAATAACAAGGGGATCACCACTCCCACAGTCCTCCAGGTTCAACGTAGAAGGATATCCACTATAGTGACTCTTCGAGTTAAGGAACCTCTAGATTCGCCTAGGCCCACTGCTCAAAGTCGGCTTGATTCTATCCAAATAAATTTTGGATAAAGACTGGAAACAAATTATAAATGGATTGCGTAAATCTGAGTAAGATAAGTAATGGGTTGCTGGAGAATGGACGGAGGAGTTGAAGCCTTCTAGGATACGGTGATCCTCATCTGGATATTCTCAAATGTTAGTTACACCTCCAAGTGGTAGTAACCGGGCAATGCATCCTAGAATGTAGCCAAGTAACTAATGCGGGAGGATATAACCTCTTGGAAAATCCCCCTAACTCCAAGGGAGTCTGCAGTGTCGTCGTCCCCTCTGCAGGACCCAGGGGTAATTGGGTCGCGAATGGCGTTTTCCTCGGGCGCTTCTGTGGTAGTGGAGGTGGATTGTATGGGAGACCCCAACAGGTTGGCCATACCCACGGTACCCACAACACAACAGTAGCAGCTTTGGGAGAATTACCTTTCGAAGGAACTGTGGCGGCTATGGAGGCTGGTTCGATCCCACCGGCTGAAACTGCTGTAGCAGTCCTGGAAGAGGGTGCCATTGGCATAATAATAACTAGCACTTCCTCAGGTGCGGCGGTGCAGAGACGGGAGACCCTAACGAGTTGAAGATGCAAATCTGCCTTCCAAAGGGTTAGCTGCGGTTAATCCGGAGGGGGTTCCTTGTCCTGGCTCAGGACTAAAGCGTTACGGCCTGGAACCCTTCAATGCCGTAGGCAGAGAAGGGATAAAGGTTGTAATTAACGCATGGACCAAGAAGGAACACTGGAAACGGTGGGAAAACATGGATTCATGCAGATCTGCCTTCCGTAGGGTTAGCTGCGGTTAATCCGGAGGGGGTTCCTTGTCCTGGCTCAGGACTAAAGCGTTACGGCCTGGAACCCTTCAATGTCGTAGACAGTGAAGGGGTGAGTGATGTAACTAACGCATGGACCAAGAAGGAACACTGGAGACGGTAGGAAAACATGGATTTATGCAGATAGGCTAGGACTAGCAGTGACCCAGGAAACCGAGGTTAGTGGCGACAGTGGGATAACTTAATACTCAGTTGCCCCCACTAAGGGAGACTGGGAGGGGACGAAAAGGGACCCGTTAAGTGGTCTGTTTCGGCTAATCCCCAGAGAGGTGTTTTTAGTGACTAAGAATCTCACACTACCGGAGGGCACGGGCTGTCTGTGTCTTTTTTAAGATTTTCACCTCTCCCGCAAAAAAAAAAAGATAAGTACTCAACATCTTTCCGAGAGAAGCAGAACCTCTTCCAAGCCTTACTTTTTAAATTATTAGTATGTTTATTAGAGCTATTCAGCAACGGTTGAAAAGTATGCTGACTTTTCGATTTAGAAATAGGAACACATTGAGCATGGCAAACTACCAAATTGTCATTAAAATTTAACACTGGTTCATCGACGTCGTGCTCCTCAAGAACATTTGTCCAGACCATTTAGTGTAGAAAAATTAGCCTTTTTAAAGTTATAACAGTAATCTACAAAACGATAAGAATTTACAATTCTAGGATCAAAATAGATAGTAATATGAAACGCAGAATGATGACCGGTTTCAAGAACAATGGGCGACAAGCATCTTCTCACGACTGTATCAGTAGAGAATACCAGATTCAGAAGTTTACCAGAGTCATTCACAATTCTTCAGTTCCGTCCATGAAAGATGAGCGGCATTGACGAGGAGCCAACAAAAGAGTCAACATACCGTCTTCGTCAGAGCCATTAGCCCAATAAACTGTAAGCATATTGAAGTCACCAGGAAACAAAGGCTACATACCATCAGTAATCTCGTCAATTCGTTTGGCGGGCAGATCATAAACATCAGAAGGAAATTTATGCAGTGGTAAAAAGTACCCTTCTGTGATGAAGCCTCAAAACTACACGCGAAATTACCAGCACGTCAGATTCAGCAACATCGAAACTTGAGCACGGAATGTCACACGAAAACCAAAAACTCCGAGCTGAAGAGTTCCGCGTCAGATATTCTGCCACACAGCTAAGTTTCAGTCAGGCAGATCAGAGGTACCTACAGGCAGACTATCTACACTGTTCTGCCACACAGCTAAGTTTCAGTCAGGCAGATCACGTCTTGACGATGCACTTATTGCTGGTTGCCTTTCTAACTTGACTGACGGTTTCTCGAGTGGTCCCGATGGTATCCCTGCTTTCTTTTTTTAAGAGTTGCCGATCATCTCTTGCTCTTCTCTTTTATTTGTTCAATCTTTCCTTGCATTCTGGCCATTTTCCAGCGCTGTAGAAGTCTTCTTTTCTGAGCCCCCTCCAAAAGAAAGGCTGTAAGTGCGACATCCCTAAATATAGACCGATCGCCAACAAGTGCCATGTTGAGGTTTTTGAGTCCCTCGTTAGTGACATACATCGATTGGGATCTTTCCAACATGGCTTCCTTAAAGAAAAATCGACGACTTCTAACTTTCTTGAATTCATTAATTATTCTTTACCGACCATTGAGACTGGCAAGCAAGTGGACTGTGTATTTACTGATTTCAGTAAGGCCTGGGGTGGGGGTGATGTTTGCTCAGAGGCACCGAACATTAGCTTATCCTTCCGTCTTCCAGACTACTGTAGTGTGTTTCAGGCGGTGGTCATGGCTATTCAGGAAGCTTTGAATTGGTTGAGGGAGAACGAAGCTCCAAAGGACATCTGTATCCTTACAGATAGTCAGGCTGCTTTGATATCCCTTGATTCTGTCCTATCGACATCTAGGGCTATTAATAGCTGTCGCTCACACTTAAATGAGTTGGCTGAACGGAATCAAATTCACCTGTGCTGGGTCCCGGGGCACACGGATATTCCAGGAAACTGCGTGGCGGACGAGCTTGCAAGACGTGGTACCACAATGGAGATCCAACCGGAAAGGACTACTCTTGGTAGGCCCCTGGCAACCTGTAAGATGTTGCTTAGCAAGAGAGCAATTAACTTAGCGAACCACAGATGGGAAAACGGCACTACGTGCCATACGTCCAGACAGATCTGGCCTAAGCTGGATCTTAAGCGCTCCAACTGTCTGCTTTCGAGGGGCAGATCTGACCTTAGAATAGCTACTGGGGTAATCACAGGCCATTGCCATTGGCTTACACGCGAAGAGACTGGGTATCCTCTCAAACGACTTCTGCAGAAACTACATGGACGAGGAAGAGGAGGAAACTATTTTACACTACCTCTGCCGGCGCCCTGCACTGGCACGCAGGCGAAAGTCCTTCTTGGGAAACTATTTCTTCGATAGTCTCTGCGATCTGGCGGCGATTGACGTTGCAGATCTTTGGCGCTTCATCGGCAGCTCCGGATGGTTCCAATGAGGAGGTGGAGGGATTTCTTGGATTCCCGTGGCATCACAATGGGCCTTTTAAGGCAGCCACACGAACCTAACCTAACCTAGTGCTGCAGTTATAGATCTTCACAGGCAGAATCCATTTGTTTCAAAAAAGTTCAATTATTATCAACCCTAAAAATTTACTTCAAATAAGTGTTATATTCCCTACTAAGTCTGATGCATAAATTGAAGCGTAAGCGCCAGTAAAATAACGAAGAACCAACGATGGTGGGAAAATTTGTAATTTAGGTACTTACAATCCACTTCCAGTCAATTTTCTGCATTCTTCAGACGCGCAATAAAAATTATACAAACACCAGGAGAATAAGACAACGACAGCTTGACTTGAATGCATAACTTAATAATTTCCTTGTATGATGGTAATTACAAGGCTGCACAAAGTGCGCTCGCAGTTACTTAAATAAAACAACAATCCAGTCCGCTAAGTGAATTAAGATTTCATAAAATGCTTGATGACGTCAGTAATTGCAAGAGTGCTTAATACATTCAGTGTAACTAGACGGAACTAAGAGGAAACCAGTTGGTGCAGAAGAGCGTCCAGGGGAGTTGCAAAAAACCTTTCACTATTCTTCGCTTGGAACTCGAGTACGAGCCTTTACCTTGTGCCATCCGAGATAAAACCTCACTGGCCCGCGCTGAACTTTTTTTTATAGTTTAAAATAGGAAATCAAGCTGTGAACTGCGATAGAGGCACTAAATTAACTCGGTTTGAGACTGATAAGAAAGCCTCAATAACTTAAGGAAGAACCTCACCTATAGAGGTCTCCATACAGAAGAAGGTCTATTGACTCTGCTGCGAATAAAATGCAAAAAATTATTTGAAAATGCAAGTTCCTTTATATTGAGTTCATTGGCTCCAACTTAAGACAGATTTATGAAATATCTGACGTCGTAAATTACTCAAGATGTTGCTGATCCTGGATATTTCAGAAATTTATGAACTTGGGACATGTGGCCTCAGAAAATATTCAGGAATGGATTCAGAATGGAGTAAAATATTCATTAATCTTCTCAAATTCTACTTGTCTCTTTTAAATATTTTCAACCAATTTTCATAGCAGATGGTGTAGTTAGTTTTAACTTTTTAAGCAGATTTTGAATCAACTGTTCGCCAATTTAGTTTTTCAAATTTAAAAAATTAATTAATATCATATGAGATATGGATCTGGTTTTCAATAGAATAATTGATTAAAGCAAACAAATCATCTTACCGGCCTTTGTCTATAGAACATTATTCTGTTCAATGTATTATAATTATGAAATGAATTACACAAACAAGCTAGCTACCGACTTACTATCCCCATAATCCCTCTACCTTCCTAAGGGGTTCAAATCGATGGTCTGTTTGGTTATATTCTCGTTCTCATGACCAAGCCAGTTCAATTTCATTCGCCGAATTTCGTCGTCAAACTGTTCCTGACCGGTCATAGCCACAACTTTTCATTATTTATTCTGTTCTTGTGGAGCCTAACTCTAGATGAGTTACTAGACCTAGAGTACTCTGCTCACAAGGTTATCGGTTATATTGCCCTGATTTGTTCAGATAAGCACGCAAACATGCTGGCTGAAGTGTTACAACACGCCTCTCGAAGGTATTATCATGAAGCTATTGGTGTGATCTGTACATAAACCAGGATCAGACGGGGTTAATACTCTTCTCTCGGAAGCATAATGTTGCTCCTATGAATTGCCCTATACTAAACTTGGTTAGGCTGAAATCGAGTAATTAGGTTAATTATCTACAGTCGTGCTGTACTGGTGTACAGCTAAAGCTACAGTCGTGCCTTACTGGTGTAAAAGGGCAATAGGAAAAATATCGGGTCTGGAGCCACGTATTGTGCTTTGGCTCTGCACCAGTGTCATACGACCCATACTCACGTATGGAGTAATCGTATTGTGGCCGGCACTGAATATAGCAAACCATCACAAAGCACTGGATAAGGTTCAAAGGATGGCAACACTATTGATAACAGGTGTCCTTAGAAGCACTTCTTCTAAAGCCCTAAATACTATTCTCCACCTTCTACCGGTAGATCTTCTCAGTAAGCAATCCGCATCCTTGGCTGTAATTAGGCTTAACTCAGTCCAGACCCGGACTTCTGTCACTCCAAAATCCTGGACTGAAAAATCGATACCAATATCAATTATACCACACCAAAGCCTTTCTTTGGAGCGAAATTTGATTCTTCTTTTCGCAACAGATCAGAGTGGGAGGAAGGCCCACCTCAGTACATCTCTACACTGATGGCTCCTAACTGGAAGGCAGAGTAGGTGAAGGTATCTTTTCGGAACACCTGACTACTGCAGCGTTTTTCAGGTGGAAATCATGGCTACAAAGGTAACTGCAGACCGTCTAAAATATTTAACGTTGCCTACGAATAGCATTTGTATCTTCTCAGATAGTCCGACTGCTATTAAATCCCACGCGAGTAAATACAACCTCCAAAAAGGTTATAGTATGTCGTTCAGCTTTAAATGACATGGCAAAGTATCTGAAAGTAGGGCCATCTGGGTACCTGGAAACAGTGAAATTCTGGGTTACTGCAGAGCCGATGAACTAGAGAGGATTGGCAGTTCTCGTCCCAACTCGAACATTAACCACCGGCTTGCCACTTGAAAATTGGAGATTTCACAGGAATTCCTCAAGATTGCAAACGCCAGATAGCAGGAGCAACACACCTGCCTGATCACCTGACAGATATGACCAAAACTTGACCATAAACGGTCAAGAGAGCTTATCCCACTCGGACGTAAATTAAGTAGCGTTATCGTGGCCGTCGTGACACGCCGATAGACTCGGTGCGCATTCAAGCGACTTCTGTAGATTTGCCAAGGCGAAGAGGAAGAGGAAACTATACTACACCCCCTCTGTAACTGCCTGCCCCTACCCAACCGTAAGAACCGGTTTTTGGGCTCGCCCGTCAGAGTTAACTGAAAAAGGCTCCACGTCAGGGACCTAGTTCGGTTAATCAGGAGCTCTAAATGGTTCCCGGATACGTCATAAGGCTAAACCCTTTCCGCCCCAGCCAATATTTTATATTGGCTCACCAGAACTAGATTCCACTCGTGACAGGGTATAGCTCGGTTCACAGAGAGTAATTAGGTAGGCGCTCCTCTTTTTCTAGGGGTTAAATGCGATCTAAAAAACAGCCTCAACTGTGGTATCACAATCGGCCACTTTGGTATAAGTGCGCCTTTTTAGGCAGCCACTTCCCAAGCAGCACAACTGGGTTATTACTACGTCTTATAAGGGTTAAAGGGACTTAAAGTCACAACTAGTGACTTTCATAATTACTCCTTATGTAGTTCTGACGATATCGTGGCGACCCATATGCGACTAAGTGGAGAATATATACGACGTCGCCTTGACGTCATAAAAGATCATAAAAACCGATATACTACCCTATTACATCTACCTAAAGTTGCAAGAACAAGTAGTATTGTGGTTATAAGTAGTTGAACTAACCACTTGACGACCATGCTTGTAAGTTATTATTACTTGAATTACGATCCTTGTACACGTGCATACATTTTTGTATACAAATGAATTAACACAGTTTTCCATATACACACATTATTATTATACAGGGTGTTTCAGATCTGAAGTGCCAAAATGAGTAGGATGATAGATCTTAACTAGACAAAAAAACAAATGTATGGCAGGGGAGTGGGGAGGGGAGAATCTCAAGCGTTTGAGAGTTACAGGGTGACTCATAAATTTCAGTTTTTCATGGTATGTACACTATTCTTTTATTTTATCTTTTGATCTACCCAACATAGCGACATCAAATAAACGCTAAAAAACTACTATCCCAATGACCTTTCCAAAATTGTCAACAATTTTGACCTAACGCCTACCATTACAAGTACAGTCACTTTCAAAAGTAAAAAAAATAGTTTGCGATTACCTAAAGTTCAGCATTTTTCCAAATTTTCTCCGAAATTCCTGTAATTAGTACACACCTTTTTTATTTTTATTAGATTGCCCATCTCATTACCTTTCCAAAAAGGTGCAACATGTTTACGTAGAGAAAATATGTAGATATTTATACGTAGAAATCCTATCGGATGCTATTTCTTGAATTTAAAAATAATTACAATTAATCTTGATAAGTTACAAAAGCCGTTAAAAATGTCCACAGAAACTTTGGATACATTTCAACAATCTCCTTCTAAGTCCCTGTTTAAGGCGTATTGCAGCCAGGCTCTCCCATATTTTCGTCGCTGCATTCCCAATTCGACTAACTTAATCCTCCCTAGTGTTAACTGGGTTTGAATAAACTTCATCCTTCATTGCTCCCCATAAGAAAAATTCCACTGGGATAACGTCTGGAGATCTAGCAGGCCAAGGAATAGTGCACCTCGTCCAATCCAGCGGTTATGAAATTTTTCACTTAGTATTACCTTCATAATGTTAGCCGTATGCGCTGGTACTCCATCGTGTTGGTGAAACATTCTCCTAAGATTATCCATATGGTTCTCCTCTATTAGATCTGGTAGTGTATTGTCCAAAAAGTCCGCATAAATTTCAATATTCAGCAATTGCGGCAAAATGAATGGTCCTACCAAATGGTTGCCGATGATACCAGCCCAAACAATGATACTCAATCTCTGCTGGAATGAGGGCACCTTTGTCCTGTGTGGGTTAGTTTTCAACCAGGTATGGAGCTTATGGAAGTTTGTGATACCATCCCTGGTGAATTGAGATTCATCTGTCCACAGAATCCGGTCCAGAAACGCTCTGTCGTCAATGTCGCGTTCCAGAAGCCAAGTGCTAAGTTTCAGTCTTCTCTCGGAATCTCCTTCCAGTAGTCCTTGGGCTGGGTGATATGGAAGTAATCCCAATCGATGAATAACCCTCTAAACCTTAGATGGGGGCACTCCTAATCGCCTTGCGACTCGTTTCGTGCTCGTCACAGGGTCCTGCCTCACGATGGTGATTATTTGCTGCTCGACGTTGGCAGAAGTTCTTGAAGTTTCCATTTCGTGTGAAGTTACACTTCCTGCTTTTCTTATTCTTTGGAAAGTCCGTGTAAATACCCCTCTTTGGGGTGTTTGCCGGTTAGGGAATCTCCTTCTCTCCTCCTCCTCAAATGTAAATTCTACCATTTTTTAATAATTTTTGCTTAAAAACACATGTACTTATAGATTTGTTTTTTAACTATGATAGGTATTCTTGTAGACTGGCCCTTTTTAATAGCAAAATTTCCATCAGGTACGAGTATCAGAACGCCAGGATACAGGGGTGTGAATCCTGGCTACTAATATCGGCAATAAAACAAAATTACACTAACATTTTTATAACTTTTTTGCAGCAATAATTAAAATTATTTACTGTTAAGCCAAAACAAAAATTTTCGACTTTTTATCTAAAAAATTTTGTTTTTTTTTTAAATTTCCTACTTAAAGTGCAATAAAATAATTAGGTAGGCCGGGATTTCTAAGGCTGTAATTTTTCTAGTCCTGTGTCTACCTTGTCATGTTGCACCTTTTCGGAAAGGTTGTAAAATGGACAATTAAATAAAAATAAAAAAGAGGAATACTAATTACATGAATTTCGGAGACAATTTGGGAAAATGCTGAATTTTATGTAATCGCAAACAATTTTTTTCTACTTTTGGAAGTGATTGTACGTGCAATGGTATGAGTTAGATCACTAGTGTTGACATTTTTGGAAAGGTCATTAGGATAGTTGTTTTTTTAGCGTTTGTTTGATGGGGCTGTGTTAGGTAGATCAAGAGATAAAAATAAAAGAGTAATGTGCATACCATGACAAACTGAAATTTATGAATCACCCTGTAACTCCCAAACGGTTGAGATCGCCCCCTCCCTGCCATACAATTTTTTGTTTATCTAGGTGAAATCTATCACCCTACTAATTTTGGCATGTCAGATCTGAAACACCCTGTACATTGTCGCACTTCTACTTTTTCGAGAATGTAAATGAAATTAATAAATGACAACAACATTATAACTGGCACCTGATTACCGATATCCGACAGTTATACAACTTTTCGTGAAATAATAACTTTAAAGTCGTACAAAAGCAGTTGCCACGACGTCGTATAGATTATGGTAAGACTTTGTGCTACTTGGGTAATCAAGGAGAATAAATATTTCTCATTGTATGCAGTTAGTTATTTTTGTTTGTTTAATTTTTGATCCAAAATTTAGTAGTAGACATAAAATAAATATTTACTTATACTTTTTAGCACTTTTTTTTGAAAAAGGTTCATTTTTAAAAAAAAACTCTTTTTAAATATATGAAGTTAAGAACCCAATATTGCAGTAAGATAATGCGTCAATCCATATTGCTAGGTTTTTTTTTGGTTTTGCAAAAATCATTTTTTTGGCACGGCCTCGCGGAGTCCTAGTTTGAACCTAAAAAAAGGTAATGGCAGGCAATGCAAATCTATTGCCAACCTAAAAAAATAAATCTTTTTTTGCTGGAATCAAATTTCTACAAATAACAAAACATGTTATTGGTGATTTGTGAAATCCATGTTCACAGGCAACCAATAGATGGCTACATGCGGACATGGATTGGATTGAGGGTTGGGAGCACTACTAAGTTGTTTGACACAACCTAGTAATAGTTTACAACCAAAGGATATGGGGAAGGTTACGGGAACTACCAGGGTAAGCGTGAGTATAGCCGTGCAGGCTCTGTCAGATGACCGAGGAGGTGAGGGGCCCGCCTTGCTAGCCGTGCTAAGCTCGCCGGATCGGGGTGAGATCTTGCCTCAATTCCTCGGTACACTCACCCAAACTTTATTGCGGGCACTCTTAATTGTCCTGAAGGCAGACAGAAGACAAAAAAAGGGGAGTGCACAAAATAAATTAAGGAAGGAAAAAGAAAAAGGGATAAAGAACAACCGTAGCATGTCCCTGACGCAGAAGTATCCTCAGCCTCTAGTTGGTACGAGGCTTAAAAGGCTTGCCCCCCCCCCCCACCATCCAATGACTATGTCTAGCCTTGATTGCGACATAGTCCCTATACCTCAGAAGGCGGTCCGGAGTGGCTAGTCGGAAGAGAGGGGGTGGTGAAGAGGACTAAGGCGGTTGTCTAACAACGCATTATTTGTGATACAAGATAAATTCTACGGCTCGTTATTTGCTATAAACGATATTTTTTTTCTTTTGCTATACCTTACTTGAATAAAAAAAACAGGATAGTAAGCTGAAAACTAACTTAGGACACTTTATGCTCAGACAATTCAAAGGCCAATAAGCAGGGAGAAAATTGTGATAAGGTCAGAGAGTTATCAATTATTCACCGAAATCGATTACGAAATTTCATTTTTTTTTTAAAAATCCAAATAGAATTTAAATCGAATTTGGTTAGTCAGCCAGATTTCAAGTTCGGCTGCTGATGAATGGAAGTTGTACGATGACTTAAGAAAACTCCATCGATTTGAGTCTAATATTCGAGCTTGGCGTTGCCTTTTATTTCTTTTGATTAACAATTTTTTTTTTTCTCCTTCCCTCTTTTTTCTTCTTATATATATAAACGATGATTTTACCGTGTACTATGCTTAAATCTAATTATTTATGGGTAATATTATAGCAGTGAGATTTTCTGTTAACGTGGTCAATTCAATAATTCAAAAAATGGAAAATTCCCACAACCGGAGACATTTCAATCGCATTTCTGTTCACAACTTCAAATTTGTCCTTGATAAAAATTTTACTGTTTTATTTTTCATACTTTTCCTTCAATAATTTGGTTAATGGTAGTTTCTAATTATTTTTTTGCCACTATCGATGTCTTTTTGGATTCGATTAAATATCTAATGCTTACTTGCGAATGATTTCAATTCATGTTTTAATTTTTAGTGGTGTTGGATTTCACTAATCAGTAAACGAGAAACCAATTTCAAATTCAGTTTTATTGGTGTCGTATTTTGTTTTTCTTGTTAAATTTTTCTTTTTTTCTTATATATGGTACTAAAGAGTTTATCAAATTATATTGTAAAAAGAAAAGAGCTTATATACGTACTATGTATCATAAAAACTAAAATGCATTTAGGTATGGTGGTGATGGCTATATGAGCCTACCTTTACCTCTTCAATAAATCATTACCTAAATTTGTGTTGATACAACCAGAATACATAATGTTCCACAAATAAAGATGTAATTTGCAAAACAAAAAAAAACTAATGGGAAAATCTGTAAGACAGTATATTTGTTTTCTGTCCGCTTTTGGCTACTGGAAAGAAACGTCCACATTTCTAAATGACCTGATATTTGGGAAATTATAAATTATATCTTAAAATTTTAGTTTTATGTTATAATTGTACGTTAGAGTGGCGTAGATGCGTCCACATACTGCCACGCTAATTAGATAGACACAATTCCTAAGGGTTAAGTTTGCTTCTATATATTAATTGAGACAACGTCCAAAATACGTCTCCCCAATATAATTGCTAAGCATAGTTTTAACAACGTGATAACTAACTAATCTTTGGTTTGTCTGAAGTACCTCTACGGCCTCCTTACAGTGGATCTTCGGAATTTGGTTCCGAGAATAGATAGTGCAGTCCATACACAATTGAGTCAATAATCAATACTGGTTTCCTTTTACTATCGACTCAGTTTTCTTTTTCAGGGAATACCATAAACTGTTGTACATTAATGACGAATGAAGGATTATCAAACGCTAACAAGTCTTGCCATAACCTTCCGCTGTTATCTTTTAAAATACAGAAGTAACAATAACGAGAGAACCATTTTACTCTATTAAATTTTTAGTTTGTTTTTTGTTTGTATTTGATAAGTTAAATCTTAAATCCCTTTCCAATTAATGGTTTAATTAAATAACAGCTCTCAAAAGAGCCATAAGGTTTAAAGATCTATTTTTACCCCAAAAATTTCGTAACCCGCCATGACTCCACCTAATCGCTTAATATTTATGTGCATATTTATGAAAAACCGCCCAAATGTTTGCTGGTCCAACCTTATGAATAAGCAATTTGGGCTTCGCTTAGGTACTAATGGAGGTTGTTATTTGAAAATTATATTTTTCCCACGCACAGTTATTCTTATGGCTTGCCGTTCTTCTTTCGAAAGAAATTTCAAGTGAGGAAGATCACTTCACACCTCTGTGCTTTCCGTGCATGGGTTAAGGTTTAACGCGCACGACTACCGGGTATCAGCCGGAAAATACAAGATTATAAAAATAAGTTTCACGACACTTCCTTAGAAAAAACCACTTAACCGCAAAAGAGTAATTACCCCGTGCGTTTTCCTCTGTCAGCACTTACAATTGGATGAATTTTAATGGTAGACTCTCACCTTAGAACATAATCAACAAGCGGTTAATAATATTCTCGGTATCTTCGCTGAGAAATGTGGTTGGTTCGCAATAATTCTGGAGGTTATTTGAAGAATTTTCTATATAAATGGATGTATATAATGCATCTTGATTTATCTGCATCATATCCCTGGAACTTACCTTCCGCCCACGTTAAGAATACTTTCAACTTCAGTTGAGGCGCATCCAATAACCACTGAAGAACTTGAAAATTTGCAAAACTCAGAAACACCTAAACTGGTTTATGGAAATCCAGGTATAATCAAGTAAAAAATTCAACCAGGTCATCCGCCCCATCAAGTATGCATTTGAATATTTCATTCATCCGTAAAATAGTCAGTAAAACATATAGCTGTTGTGGCCGCAATCAAGTATGCTACAAAATAGAAAAGAAAGACTTTAGGTTTTGTGTACTTTTTAATAGTGCAGGCGACTTCGACGGACCTGACTGAATCATTTCATTTGCATTTGAACATGATAAATTTGTCGTTCCATTTGGGGCTCCTATGCATCGTATCTGTCTGCCGTATCCAATTGTTTTCCCTGCGGCTAAAAGTGGTGCAACGATCTTGAGATTGCTAGCAAGACATAGCTAAATGCGAAAAATTTCCGTTTCTGCTAACAGCGACTAGGTCAACAGAGAGTTCAACGAAACAGACCGTTTTATTTAGTCACGATAGCGATAAATATATTTTCCAATTAATGGAACAGCCTTGCATTTGTGTATTTCGTATTTCGTGATACACAGGGCCGATTTGCACTGCCAAAGCTATTTTCTTTTTATGAAAGCTCGATAAAATATTAACTTTTGAAACCTTGGCAGCAAATAATTCTATGATTTTTACCCGACTTAAAAAAAAAGGAAGGGTCGTCACATTTGGACGTTTGTTATATGCATTTGAACATTTAACTATTGGTCGTCTTTGGATTTGTTTGGAGACGAATGACTAACAAAGCCCTCGCAAGTTTTGCGGATGAACATACTTATCAGCATAAAAGGGTTATTAAAATTCTGCTAGGAACCCAAAAGGAACGTTATAGAGATAGTAGGCATGATATTCACCAAACAAGCTCATTAGCTCGGAGGTTTATTACGGCACGTGTCCGTATCAGATCAAGAAACACAACAATAATACAATTCTACGCTCCAACTAACGACGAAAGAAATAACATCAAAATAGAGTTTTACACATGATTCTCTACTCCTAGAGAAGACGCCGCTGATTCAATGAGTGACATAAAAACTCAATTCGGCTCTGGCATCATTGGTATTAAAGATGTTATCGCGAATCAAGGCGTGAACAAAGTTACCAAAGACAACGGTGGCCGTTGACGCTTCTTCCGACAAGGATATAGGACAAGAGAAGAAGATGTCTAAGGCTTAAGGCTTAAGGTAAGGAATCTTCCAAAGATACCAGTAGCCCGTGCTAGTGGCATACACGATGCACCGCCGATGCAGTGCCTACGTGCTAAACCACACCCCCCATCAGTTCCTTTTGGACGTTTATTATAAACTCAGTCACTTCGCTCCAATTTTCGTCACTTTTGAGCATATATTCAATTACTACCGATGGATTCAGTATATTTACACGCCATGCCTGGAAGCGTGGGCAATGAAATACTGCGTGTTCAGCATCTTCCTCCTGATCTAAGAAGTTCGGACACAGCGGGGAGCTGTCATCCACCATGACCAGTCAAGAATTGCGTCAAGTGGTAGTTGTTTTCTCCAAGCTTGCGGTTGACCCAAGTTTAAACGCATGGAATCAGTTGGTGCGTCTACCTTCCTTTCGTAGTATTGTCCCATCGGTTTTGCCACATTAACATCGAGATCTGTCTCTCTTCCTTTTTAATCTCCTTTTTTCTGAGGATCGGCGATGACACAAGCTGCTTAGTCAGTTAAAGTTCTATAGGCACTTATAGCTCTTAAAGCGCACAGTCTGTAGACTGTTGAGAGTTTTCTTCATCACTCTTGCACCGCCAATGCTTTTGCCCAGATTGGGGAGGCATAAAGAAGCACAGAGCTCACTACTCTTAATAGCAGGGCTCTTCTATCTGGTTCGGGACCACCAACATTTGGCAGAATCCTGGAAAGAGCCGAAGCTTTTTTGCTCGCATATTCCAGATGCGACTTGAAATTTAGCCTTTTGTCCAGCATTACTCCTAGGTATTTCAGTGATTGTTTAGACCGGATTGTTTGATTGCCCACCTTGACATTGACGTATTCCACCGTTTTCCGACTTGTGATTAAGATCGCCTCCATCTTTTGTTTTGCTAGTTCAAGACCTGCAGACTCCAGCCGGTTCTTAAAATTGGCAATAGCTTCAATTGTTACCGCCTTTATTTGGTGGATACATTTCGCTGTTGTAACGATCGCAATGTCGTCTGCGAACCCTATTATTTTCGTCTCTTGGGGGATCTTTAGCCTAAGAACTTCATCATACATAACGTTCCAAAGAAGGGGACCTAGGACAGATCCTTGTGGTACCCCTCCGGAGACGTTATAGTATTCCGTTCCTGTATCACTATTATATCTAAGTTGCCTGCTCCTTAAGTAACTTGATATGATCTTCAAAATGTATGTCGGAGCTTCTAACGAGGGAATTTTTTATGAATTCCCAGTTGGCCGAGTTAAAGGCGTTCTTGACGTCTAGTGTAACCACTGCGCAGTATTCCTTGGTTCCCCATATCCACGTTTTACCAAATTGGGCGGTAGGATGAAGGTTCTCCAGGTGGTTTATCTCCTTTTGGTAGCAGCACCAGGTGTTGCAGCTCCCATTGTTCCGGAAACACGCCTTCCATTAGAAATTTTTTTAAAACTTCTACAAAAATATCCGGTCTTTGGAGAATCGCTGTTTTTAGGGCTTTGTTTGGAATTCCGTCTGGCCCCGGCGCCGTGTTATCTCCAATTTTACTGTCGGGAGTTCCTCTACATTTTTTCTTCTCTACGCTGTGGGAAAAGTGTCGTTATTATTTCTGTCAGCATTATTGGGCATGTAATCTGGGGAGATTTTTGTCCTTTTAATTTCGACATAACGACTCTGTAGGCGGTTCCCCATGGGTTAATGTTAACCTCTTCGCACAGGCGTTTGAAGTTTTCTTTTTTACTGTCCTTAATGGTATTCTTCAAAGCATTTCTTTCTTCTTTGAAGGCACTGAGCAGCGGATTGTATTCCGGCCTACCTCTGAACCTTTGAACTTTGCGTCTGGTTTTTCAGGCATTTCGCTCTAAGTGACTGAATCTTATCATTCCAGCAATAGCATGGCGAGCCTCTCCTATTGGGCTTCCTGCGTGGAATTACTGCATCGCATGCTCTATTCATCAGTTGAGTCAGTTGCTTCGTACCGTTTTTTGCGGATCCCAATTCCATTTAAGGTGTTTTTCCTTCCATCATTAGCTATCTCAACATTGAGCACAGCAAGCGATTCTATGAGGCTGCGCCCCCTTGCATTCGGGACTCTGCTACTCCACTCTACAGCCCACGCGTTGAAGTCACCACCAATGACCACCGGTGATCTAGTGCGGGCATCGGCTACGAGTTCATCTAGCCGTATCGCTGTGTGTTTCGACTTATCTGTGCGACGTATGTTTCGCTCCCCAAATTAGTTACTAACTCGGTCACGAGCGATATATTGATAATTTCGCTAAAGTGAAGTGTCATCTGGACAAGGGGAATCTGTTCCTTTATATTTTTTATCCAGCATTCAAGGTAGCACACCCATATTTCAATGAATGAATGCGCTTAACGGATCTCGGTTAGGGGAATGTTTATGGCGTCTTAAAGGAAGTACGACTTTCAATCAGTGTAACATAAAAGAATCTGTCTTCTATGAAGTTTTGGACTATTTTCAGGAGTTCTTTTTGAAATGTAAGTTTAATAAGCCGTCAAGTCAAACGCCTTCTAAATATTAAGTTCCCGTAGATGTGAAAGACCAGTCGCGTAGATGGAAGAATCGCCTTATGATCTTTGATAAATAAGAATACGGGCTTTTGGATAATATTTAATTGATGTGTACGCGTTTCTGTTATCTACTAAAACAATAAAAAAAAGGAAAAGCGATATGGTGTTAAATCGATATTCTTACCACCCAAAAAGGTGAAAAATGAGGCAGTTTCACTAAACTTCACTTACTCCAGCAACGATTTTAATATTTCCTTTACGCCATTTAAACTTTATCTCCGCTTCTTCCCATGTAGGCTTTTGATTGGCCCAAGCTTGTGTCAAACCTTCTAAACACTGGCATAAGCTTGGCATTGAAGCATGGTCCAAGTCTGGGAAAATATTGATAACTTCGTGCCAGCCCTAGCATTCCAGAGTGACAAAAGGCTTGTACTAAAACTTAACACAGGGCCGAATCTCAAACTTACCTAAATGCTGGTACGGAAATAGGGTAACTCACAATTTATAAATAATAAATAAAAAAAGATCTTTTTTTACTTATATGTAACATTGTATTGCAAGAGACTGCTTTAGAGTGGCGTAAATGCTGGAAAGCTTGGGCGTGGATTGAAAAACCAAGCCTTGAATTTCGTTTCATGACTCAGGCTAGAAGATAAGGCCCAGCACTCATGGCTCAGCCGAAGCTTAGCAAAAACTTTGGCAGAGACAACGATTTTTAAGCCGCGGTTAAGGCTTGGGCAAGCGTAGGGAAGCCAACGCTTGGCGCACCAGATTCGGCCAAGCTTGGCCGTATTCTAGCCCGAAAACATGGGTTATTGAGCAATAATACAAATGGGTTAAGCTTAAATCTTAAATAGCAACATCAATTTCTAAATTTTATTTTCGACTCTTGATCTGATGTCCTAAATATTGATTTCAAAACGCCAATTGATTATAATATCCTGTTTCTTATAGCAATTATGTCGTAGGTCATTATATCGTTAGACCTTTTGTCATACTACCTTTTAAAATACCTTACCATCAAATAGAGTCATGTAGCTTAAATGTCCAGAGCTACGAGTACAGAACGTCGCACAGCGGGGTTAAAGATCAATAGTGCTTTAACTAAACATATGAGCTCAGACTCCAGGAGATGCAATTAAATTCGTTGTTAGCAGCGAATCGAGCATGTGGATAAATTCTGTTTCCTCGCATTCAAACCCCATTTCCTATCAATAGCTCTTTTTTCAAGAGTAAAGAGCTGTTGTTGCTTTTTAACCCTCTCCTGGGTGTTCGGTTTCCAGCTTAGCTTAGTATCCAGGATAATGCCCAAATACCTGTAAACGCCAACCGAATTCCGTTTAACAACTGAGGATCTATATAAGACATTTTATATTTCCTAGTATAAGTAATTAGCTCAGTCTTTTTGGGATTTACCTCTAACTCGCGCTTGACCGCCACTTAGCTGAGTAAGGGCATTCTGAATGAGGTCCCTGAGCAAAGACAAGTACTTTACGGATACAGCTATTGCGATGTCATCGCCATACTCAATCACATCACAGCCATCTCCTTCCAGGATTAGCAGTTCATTGATCACCAAATTCCAGAGAAGAGGATACAAAACATCATCTTGCGGTGTTCCAGTACTTACAATCCTTGTAACATGAGCCTCTCCAAATCCTGTGCTGATAGCCCTGCCCTGGAGTATATTGCGGATCAGTGACACAAGTGTGGCTCCTAACCCTAGAAATTGCTAAAAGCTGCCTCAATATTAATGAAGGCTACTAAAGTATATTCCTTGGATTCAAGAGATTTTTCTATCCAGGGGATGTAGAGCTTTTTCCACAGATTAACCTACCCAGTACGCATGTTGGGAACAAGATTGAAAGTCCTTTATGATACTGTAAGTGTAAGTCAACTAATCTTTCTAACGTTTTAAGGAGAAAAGAATATCAACTAATAGGTCTGAGGTCCTTAGGGGTGGCATGTGTGCTTTTTTCTAGGTTTGGACATGAATGTTTAACACGTTTCCACAACCTTGAGATGTGGATCTATGCAAGACAGCCCTTATATGTAAGGAGCTAATAACCACTGGAGTAGTAAATCTAAATTACATTGAAGCTCGACAGGAATAATACCATCAGACTCCGCTGACTTGAAAGGTTTAAAGCTACTTACAGGCCAACGCAATTTCGTCTCCGTTACCAGATCTGCCAAGTCAAAAGAGGGAGAGAAGATATTTTGATGGAACATTTCTTCCCCGTAGCTTTTTCTGGAAATTTGGTTTCCAAGAGAATATCAAGAGACCTTTAACAAATAGCTGGGCATACCTGGGTTAGTCGATAGAATCTCTTTAAGTCCGGAGCACTCAGAGGTTTCCCAAATTCTACCGTAATACATCTTCCATGAATTCCGCTGTGCCTTCTTAGTTCCCTTTTATAGGCTTTCAGTCCTCCTTTATATAAGTTTAATGAGTGCGTGTCTCTGTAAACCTTAGTCGAAATAAAAAGCTTGCTGCACTCTTTTCTAAGAGTCTAAATTTGGGCAGTCCACCATGGTAGTTTCTTCTTCCCTCTAGGTTGCCTAAAGGGACAGGATAGAGCCATCGCTCCATTACGGACCTTGGAGAATTTATATACCAACTCGTCCAGATCCTCTTTGCTGTTGGGAAGACTAGGAGTATTTGAGGACAATGAAGTCTCAATTATGGCCCTATATTTAACCAAGTCAGTCTTCCCTTAATTCCTAAAGACTGATGGTTTCAATGGGCGATCCTCAAAATCGAACTTAATATACTTGTGATCAGAGAAAGAGTATTCCTTAAAGACCTTCCAATTTTTTTTAAGGAGTCTAAAATTGTCCGAAGCAAGGGTCAGGTAAAGAATCTCTTGCCTATTTCTAGCTATAAAAGTAGGTTCATTACCAAAGTTACATATTAGGTTAGTACTTAAAAAGAAATCAAACAGTAACTCACCTCGCTTATTGATGTCGCAGTTGCCCCATACTGTATGATGTACGTTGTCATCGTATCCTAAAATGAGCCCCACATTACGCCTTCCCGCCTCGAAAGCTGTGTCCGATGGAGGTTCTTCGAGGTCATATGCCACGTAAGCAGAGACCAGCCAGTAGTATCTAGAGCCGATCTCCAGGTTAATCGCTAACGTGTCCGCATCACAGTAGTTATGGAGTAGAAAAGCACTCAATTCTTTTTTCACTAGGATGCAGGATCTGGCTGTAGCAGTTCCCCTCTTGGAGAGAGTCAAATACTCTCATATTGATAGCCCTTGAACCTGTCCTCCTACGACCTACGGTTCTTGGACTAATACAATATCTTCCCCGTCTTTAGCCGGACGAAATAGAAGAACAGCAGATGCTGCTTTGGAGTAATGGAGGTTAATCTGCAATAGCCGGAGCATCCAAACCGTTTTTGGCGCTAATCTCCACTACTATATCATTGAACTCGTCTTCTGTATGAATTTCGCAAGCCAAATACGATTGTGATTATCTTCGTCTAGAGTGGTTTCGTTTCTAAAATTCCTAAACGTGACATTAATGTCTACTCAAGGGCCAATTATTTGATAATCGAATAACAAATAATTATTTGCGAATTATTCATCAATAAACGAATAATTTATTATCAAAAAAAAAGCACGATCGAATAACAAATAATTTGTTTCACATGATGTACTCAACGCCCGGGGGCAACCCTATGATGAGTTAGCATGGCTATGGCTGGAAATGAATTGGGGTAAGGGAAATTGAATCTCTTGTTTTTACATCGTTGCGAGATCGACAACGGCCCAGAAGTGGAGTGTATACATATTTAACTTTTACTGCAATTGCACATGGAAAAGTCAAAATTAGGCGATCGGGCCACTCATCCATTTATCTAACTGCATTTGTATTTGCAAATAATTCATCAAATAACGAAAAATTATTTATTTATCAAATAACGCGCGTAGAATAACAAATATTTGAAATTCGAATAAGGAGCACCAAATAATAAATAATTGTTTGAACATAAGTTTCCAAATAACAAATAAATTTGGTAATCAGTTAAATGTTTAATCAATTTTTCGGAACGAAAATTTGCAATGGATAGAAATGAGCCAATAATATCGCTCAACAGGATCTAGATTGAAACCTGCATGGAACTCAAAGAAGACAGAGGTAATAGGTGACGGGCGGTAGCGCAGACTAGTTGGAATGTGTAAAAGACGTCCTACGTCCCACAAGGGTTTGCAGATAACGGATAGGATGTTCTTCAATATCGGAAATACCTCTGAGTGTTTAAATACGTTAAACGCGGCATATTTTAAAAGATTTTAAATTCGATAAAGCAGGTTTAAGCTCACAATCAAATTTTACTTCTTTTGCTTATTATGTTAATTATTTTTGCAAAACTACCGCCTCGATTTTAGAATAACATTTTCACAAATAAAATTATGAATGTGTTTGTTTCTTGTCTTCATGAATTCACTTTTGAATGAAGCAAACGTAAGGGAATGTGGTAATTAAATGACACTTTGTCGACCGATCGAGAACTCCTCTTTCATGTTGCATCTTGCTAGTTTAGCGCTCGGCAATGTCTTAATATAATTGAAAAACATTCCGGTCGCTAAAAATATGTGGCGTTTCATAAATTGCTATAAATTAATAATACGTACGTAATGTATATAGGTATACTTAAGTAAAAAAATATTTGGACATAATTTTCTTATTGCCAATAAAGCAATATGCATGCATTCCTTTTGTTACGCGATATATAGCAGCAGCACTGTAACAAATTTTTATGAATCAGACGGAGCTCAGCATGATGTCATACCCAACCAATGTAGTGCCCGAAAAGTGTCCAAGTTCAGGTTATCGCGTTGGGTTGCTATTTATGCACCGCGACTGCAATCGAAGGTAAAACATCGAGCATTCAGAAATTCTGAGGCTTCCACTGGACGGTATCGTGACTCAGCTTTAACGAATGCAAGAAAAATGTCTACCACTGGACATGTTTCTTAACCGACGCTGACGACCCCTCCAAAATCAAATTTATTTTACAAGTTAATCACCGGACCCGGGCTTGGATTAAGATACCTTTTTGACTTTATCGGGACTTAATGGCATACATAAGTTTTCATACGTTAGGATTCATTTATGAGAGGATTAGATATGAAAACTGTTGAAAGCTTGAATAGGTCTGATAGGGATTTGTCGAATTTTATTGATTTTTTACAAGTCGTAGCAACTTAAGTGGAATCCAAAAAAATTCTTTTGCATATACTCAATTAACTGTAAACATTTTCAATTCGATATGCATTTACCCAGTTACTCGTACATCCATTTAGAGAACACGAGCAAACTAAAATGCAGCACTATCTCGATACTTTCAACTATTTCGAATTGCACTCTTTGTACTTTTTGTACTTTTAGAAAATAAAACAGAAATGTTTGAAAGTAAACTGATTTTGTGTTAAATTCCAATAAAGAAATATATTCTCAGTAAAACCTATTAGTTCTAGCAATAAGACACGTTTCATTCTGATTTCCAGACTATTTTGCAATCATTTATATTAGTTGCAGTAGAAAACAAGTCGAACAAAAAATAACATGACAAGACTTCACGTCACACCTCTATTAAATTGCGATCAAAAGATAAATTAAAAAATGGCGACATGGATGTGATCGGCTCATTTACCCCATAATTAGTGCGATGAAAAGGTACCTGGAAGAAGTCGTGATTCCTCAGTGAGCGACTTGGAACTGATATACCAAAAAATTCCAAGAAAACCGAAGTCTATAGACCCACGAATGCAGCCGAAAGCAAAAAAGGTCCTGAAGTTTTCTTTTTAAACAGAATTAATCCTTCTAACTCAGAAGGCGCACTTCATAGGCAGAAGCCTAGAATCAATTGACCTATTCACCAGAATATAACGTATATTGAGATGAATAACAGATCAAAAACAGGACACATATTCACGGCTCTACACATGCGATTTATAGGCTCATGCATACCATAGTTAGACCGAGAGTGAGCAACATGCAGTAAAGGCAGTCTTCTTAAGCTATAAGAAACCATACCTGCGAGAGTGCAAGAGTCTATGTTCGAGTTCAAAAGCTGGTGAATAAAGACTAGGTCAGCAACTCTACGTCGTTCTTCCAACGAGTGCATATTAAGCAATCGGAGGCGATCCACATAAGGAGGAAGCCTAAGTGGATCATTCCATGGAAGGTCTCTTAGTGCAAACCTAACAAAGTTCCGCTGCACCGACTCAATGCGTCTGGAATGAACAGCATAGCAGGAAGACCAAACCTGAGACGCATACTCGAGAATTGGCCTGACCAAAGAAAAGAATAAGTGAATTAAGGTCTTCCGATCAGAAAACTCCCACCGCTTTACATAGGCAAGAACTGAATTACTCCTAGAAACAATGTAGTTAATGTGCAGAGTGAAATGGAGTTTACGGTCAAGCTTCACTCCAAGGTCAGTGACGGACTCAACACGACAGATAATAGTTTCCGCAAAGGAATAATCAAAGACGAGCTGATTTTGGTTCCTAGAGAATGACATAACTTCACATTTATCCAAGTTAAGCTGCAGACCATTAGATCCACACCAGTTCTTGAAGGAATTTAAATCATACTGAATGCAGGAAGAATCATAACTGTTTCTAACGCATGAGAAAATCTTCATATCGTCTGCATAGATTAAGACTTTAGAGTGCTTAATCAGAGGAACAATGTCGTCAATGGCAAGAATAAGCAACAACGGCCCAAGATGGCTACCCTGCGGTAGGCCAGATGTAGCCCTAACGACTCTGGATAAAGTATTACGGAAAGATACTCGATATATCCTGTCTTTTAAGTAAGAGAAGATCCAATCGAGCAATAAAGGCGGAAACCCCAACTTTCCAAGCTTAAGCATAATCACAGAGTGAGGAAGTTTATCAAATGCCTTGCTAAAGTCGGTGTAGACGCAGTCAATCTGGAGACCTTGCTGAAAGGCAGAGATTATGTGGTATGTATATTCAAGCAAGTTAGTTGTCGTCGATCTACCGGGCAGAAAGCCATGTTGATTGGATGAGATTAACCCCTTACACTGCCCTACAAGCTGTAAGTATATAACAGATTCGAACAACTTGGGTATGCAGGAAAGCTTTGCGATTGGCCTATAATTTGTTATTATGTTTTTATGCGCCTTTTTATAAACATGAATTATAAAGGAGCTCTTCCATAGCGTAGGAAATCTACCGGCCTGAAGAGATTTGTTGAAGATGAGTTCCAGTGGAGTGAGTAAGGCGTCGGAACAGCATCTCAAGAATGCAGGTGGAACACCATCGGGACCAAAAGAAAAGTCCATTCTAAGTTTCTTGATATGATCTATAATAATATCACGAGATATAATGGGCAAAGCAATGGAGGCAGCGGGACGATCGTGGATATGATCAAACTCTTCCAGGGAAGGCACAAAATTGCCAGATGAAAAGGCAACCTCGAAAAACAATGCAAAGTTATCGGCTATTTCGGGCGCGCTGCAACTAGAGGATCCATTGTAGCACATTGTTGATGGATAATTATCAGTTTTCTTCTTCATATTAACAAATTTAAAAAAGGTACGAGGATCAATTTGCAAGTTATCGCGAACATTATCGAGGTATTCCCTGTACAAGGATGATGATAACGCTAAAAAGCTGTCATGACAATAAACGAAATCACAATAAGTTGATGTATTTCTACAGCGTAAGTAAGTTTTCATAGTCTATTTTTCTTATTTTTAAGTCTACGTAGATCTGTAGTATACCAAGTTGGGGGGGGGGGGGGGGGGAGGGGTGACTGACAGGATGATCTTGACCGTTTGAGTGGTACACACAAATTAAACAGATCATAAATCCTATCATAAAACACGGAAACGCACTCGTCGATATCGCTATCAACAAAAAGAGATGCGAAATCGATCGAAAGGATCCTGTTTGAAAGATCAGAGAAGTCCGCCCTTTTAAAATCAAGAACGTATTGATCTACGTTTAGGTCGGCAGTATTAGAACCATCGTAGCAAAAAGAGATGAAAATGGGCGGATGCAAACTGTCAGTAGCGGATAAGTTCCGAGAAGTCGGTTCGACTATAGTGTTACACGAATCAGAAGAAAAGATAAGATCTAACTGTGTTCCCATAGAGTTCTTTACATCACTCATTTGGTGTAAACCAGAGGAGGAGATGGCGTCAAGAAAATGGGAGTCTTTAGCAGTAACACAATTAAAGGGAAGGTAGTCATCGTCATCAGCGTTGAGTACCCATTGAACGCTGGACAAGTTAAAATCACCAAGAAGGATGATTTCATCCTCTGCGTTTGTCATATTACTAATTAAATCTAGGTTAAGAATTAAAATATCGTAAAGACTTCTACCATTTACATCAACATAGTTTGTCAAGTTTGGAGGGATATAACAACAAAGCAGGAAAATGTGCATCTTCATCAGCGATATCCTAAGAGCTAAGAGCTCAATTGTGAGCGTGTCGGAAAAGGCAGGTATATCAACCAACCTGCAATACAAATGCGATTTACATGCAACCAGCACGCCGCCCCCACGAGCCATGGAGTCAGAGTATCTATCCTTACGAAAAATCTGATAGGACTCGTCAAGAATTTCAGCATCATTAAAACCGTTATGAAGCCAGGCTTCGGTCAGAGCGATGACGTCGTAACAACAGGCAAGAGAAGCCTGAAATAACTGGCTTGTTTTTGTTCTTAATTGCCTTACATTTTGGTAGTAAAGGGATAGCGTACTTAGTTTTTTTGGTTGCTCTTTTCAAGAGCATCTAAATGCAACAGTCCAAGTCTACCGACGTAAGGTGGAAATATAAGAGAGTTATACCAAGGAAGGCCTCGAAGAGCGAATCTAACGAACGCTCATTGAACAGCTTCAATGCGATTCATTTGTGTTGCATAGAGTGCAACTTCTTCATTAGGAAAAATTTGACTGAAATACTAAAAAAATTACCTAAAATGTAAATGACCATATTTTTTGATTGCATAATATATGATATTTTATGTACATCCATTTGTTGATAGTTTTCTTTGTATAGCTCCTTTACTTTTTTTATGAAATTAGACGACCCCCCCCCCCCCCCCCCCCCCCCTCCGAGCAATTCCTGCGCACGGCCTGTTACCACATCGTCCACGGAAGCGACGCCCCTTGCTCAAGTCAAAGCAGGACCTTCTTCATATGCCCATTAGCCATGGCAGGGTAGAAAGAACACCACCTAAAACTGCTATAACTTCTTTCGAGAGGTGAAAGATGGTAAGTTGCTACCATTTAAAAACTACATTGGGCATTGTGTCAAAATAACACACCAGCCTAACCTAATCAGGTTTTTTGACGGCACATAGTTTTTTTTTATTATGTAGCCAAAGCTCTTGGGAAAGCTATGATGCTTTTAGCACGCCTTAGGTCTAGAGGGAATTAAGAAGAATGACGAAAATCGAATGTCTTGTTTTTTTGCAAGCTAGACAGTCCGAGGCTTGAAACTGCACTGGCGTGGTAATCGTGCCAATCAACCAACTGCTAAAAGTTGAAAAACAGTTTTTCTGGACGAAAACGGTAATAGTGTTGGAAAGATCGTTGATTCTATACCATAGCGCGGTTCTTCAGGACTTTTTACTAATTTTAAGGTCACAAAAAACCTACATTTGCTATGGCATCCGAAACATGACCTAGGGTAACAAATTTAAAAAAGTGTAAAAATTTCGACACGATGACATTTTTTATAAACTTAAATTTAGTATTATGGGTGGTTTGATCTTCCTTATCAGGGGCCTTATTACTGAATACAATTCGATTGCAATCGACCGTAAAATATAGAAAATTAAGAATTGAATGAGATTAAAAAGAGATAGGGCGTGTTCAGAAATGTCAAATTTTGATCGCATGAAAGCAGTGGCAGTACTGCAGCCGAAACCAGCAATCCAAAGCAGAAGATAATAACCAAAGCAGATGTTTGTTGACAACTGCGTTTATGCTTTGGCCTTAGAGTATAGAACTATGTATAAGGAGAGGCCATCAAGCCAAAAAACCTCGGCACTTTTCTTGATGTAGTTGAGTTGTGTTTCCTTCAGTCATGGCAGTAGTAAAACAGCGACATTCCTTAAGGTATTGCAAATGATTTTCTTTCTTTTTGGCGAATCTATATCACAAAATTAAGTAAACTTTTAAAAATTTTAATCACGAATTTTAGTTTTTAGTGTCCCTGTGTAAAAGTTAAATCACGAGCCACTGGGTTAGCTAAGGAGAAGCAAAAAATGTAAGCAAACTAAGAACGCGAAGAAAACTTCACTTTTCCTTGTCAAATAAATGTTATAAGGCCTCGATAGTTTTTCTATCAATTGTTCATTTTAGGCAGATAAAGCTTTTATTTCCAATGCTACGTGAAAAAGTTATTAATAAAAGTTGTAAATAATTTAATTTGCTACAAAAAAGATCTATATAAAATTTCTGTACGACTCACAAATATAAACTTTGTGTTCTCTTGTTTTCAAATTAGCGGCCGAATGGGAGAAGTGTTGTGATCTCGGAAACTGAGTTTTATACTCACCACCGACCCCCTCCCAACAAAGAAGTCGATGCCTACAACCAAAATCTTTGATTAGCCAGACCATTTAACTGGACTAGTACCCGTAGAAGGGTGCGAAGTTCCATAAGTGCATACTTATAAGGCAGGGGATCCGAAAAGAACTCTTCTGATGACATTGTATACACGTTTCTGTGCAAAACGTCACAACATTCATATAAATAGTTCTACAGCAATTACACCCTTTGCTCAACAGTTCCTTTTAAATTTTTTGTGTTTCCGCCAATTAATCATTGACAAATGTCCATTGCAGTGATTTTTTTGTGCACAGCCCTTCAACTCCTGATCCCTTCTGTTTATATATGTAAATTGTGTAATTGTTCCTATTTCTGCTTGAATACTCCAATTGGATTACCCAAGTTCCTGGCCATGTTGTACAATCTTCTGTAACCATGCGGCATTCGAGAGATTGCAACCCCTTAATATGGGCTCTTTTTAAAGGGTAAACAACCAACAAATCTGAAGAGCTAACTTGAAGGGAGGAAAGTGATAGAGTCAAAAACCAGGCCTAAAGGGCTGGAACCACTCATTCAAAGGATAAAACGCGCTGACTTTAAGCTACAAATCATCTCAGAAGTGAATAAATGTCAGCCCGGTCGCGTGTTCTTCTTGATTAATGCCCGGCTGGTTAAACTAATTTGTGTCGCGACAGCAAACAGAGGGTTGGTTAGTACCACTAAACACTAAGGCCATCACATCCTAGACAATCAGAAGCTTGAAATTGCAAGATGGATCATTATGCAAATTACGGGGCACATGCTCAGCATGATACTTGTTGCTCTTAGCCCACCGGGACGTCTATCGTCAACATGTTTCGTGACGATCATTGCTTTGACCCATTTTTATTTTATAAATTTGCACTATTAAGAGGGAAGAGTCCTGCGAATGGCTTACATGTCTGTCAAATGAACTAATTACCTGCAGAATGTGCACGAAATTCCATGAAATTCTAATGGGCTGTACCCTGACGTAGTACTCTGGTGACTTGACTGTTCCCTAGAACTTTTAGATTAATTAAGTCGGGAGTAGTAAATCTTATCTTGTGCCTCTCTTGGGGGTCATTTGTCCAACGATTTATGACTAATATTTCTGTTATTAATTTATTTAACAGTGAAGTGTTTATGTTTAGACAGTTTCGAAAGAATTTGTCAGTTAGGTCAATTTTTAAGTGCTGGAGAGGTAAGAGACCCTTCAAATTTAGGAGACATAAAATCAAATCGCAATTGTTGTAATTATTTCTCATCTTTGAAGTTTCATGAAAGCAATAACCTTCTTGTTGTTGATGATCTTTTCTTTGACTGTAATATTATTTTATCGATTTTACCTACTTGACAAGGCTTCCGCCAACTTGTTTTGAACCCAAAAGCTTTGTAGTCGACGACGTAACTGTTACTGAACACCTTTCTAATCTGTTAGCGGTCTAATGTTCGAACGTTCCTGACTGCATTAGTGCTTATTTTTTAGTATTAATCGTCTCTTGTTCATGTTTTTTGTTATTTAATTATTTTGACTCAATATCTGGCTGTTTTTCGAAGGTGGAGAAGGATTCTGCGATAATTCCCCTTTAACAAAAAGGTAAATATTTGTAATTACACGTTTGTTGATAATGTGTGTGTGCCATGTTACAAATTTTATCAAGGATCTTTGGCAGCCATCGAAACTATTGAATTTATAAAGAGCGTATTCACTGATTTTAGTCAGTCCTTCGATAGGATTTATTATAGGATCCTTATTACTCACTAGGTGAAGTATCTTCCCCATTCCTTGCACGGCATATACATACAGGATGTATCAACTCTAGAGGTCAGTGCGAGTTTAAATAATAGCTCTTAAATATGCAAACAAAAAAATTTATGGCGTGGGGGGGTTAGTTACAGGGGGATTCATAAATTGTTTCATGGTATGCACATTGCTCTTTTGTTTTTATCTTTTGATCCACCCAACACAGTGACATCAAAAAACGCTAAAAAACTACTATCTCAATAACCCTTCCAAAATTGCCAACAATGTTGATCAAACGCCTACCATCGCAGGTACAGTCACTTCCAAAAGTGAAAAAATGGTTTGCGTTTACCTAAAATTTAGCATTTTCATCAAATAAGTACACCTCCTTTTTATTACTTAGAAATCCCGGACTACCTAATTATTTTATTGCACTTTAGGTAGGAAATTCAAATAAACAAAATTTTTAAGACAAAGGGTTGAAAACGTTTGTTTTGGGTTAACAGGTAATTAATTTTAATTATTGCTGCAAAAAAGTTATAAAAATGTGTGTGTAATTTTGTTTCATTGCTGATATTAGCTTGTGCTAGCTAGAATTCACACCCTTGTACCTGGCGTTCTGTTACTCTTATCTGATGGAAATTTTGCTATTAAAAAGGGTTAGTCAGCAAGAATACCTATCATAGTGTACTAATTACATGAATTTCAGAAAAAATTGGGAAAATACTGAATTTTAGGTAATTGCAAACATTTTTTTCACTTCTGGAAGTGACTGTATCTGCAATGGTAGGGCTTGGATCAACACTGTTGACAATTTTGGAAAGGTCATTGGGATAGTAGTGTTTTAGCCTTTGTTTGATGTCGCTGTGTTGGGTATATCAAAAGATAAAAATAAAAGAGTAATGTGCATACCATGAAAAACTGAAATTTATGAATCACCCTGTAAATCCCAAATGGTTGCCCCCCCCCATATATTTTTTTGTTTTACTAGGTGAGTGCTATCAGTTAAACATTGACCTCTAGAAATTATACACCCTGTATATAGGTCTGTTCCCTGATAAGAAGTCGGGATCCAGCATGTGTATGAACTTACCTATTTTGCGTTCCATCGCGTTTCTTGTCAGGCAAAATGGCGGGAAAAAAATCGACGTCACATATTCCCCTACTGCACGATCCTACCCAAACTTTTTAGCTGGTGCATTATCGGCCATCTTTTCTTGCAAAAGTATAAGCAGCTGTTTGATGTTTTTGTTTAGAAAATGAGGTTAGGTCAAGTGACTGTTTAATAGTGAATTGGATGAATAAAGTTATTACTATTAGGTCTATTTAGAGATTAAAATTAATTAGGTTAACAATTTATACTTAAGCAGGCCATACACGATCAAGTCTACCGTCAAGTCTTCAGCGGACTTGACGCAGCGTCCAGTAAACTTGACGGTGTATGACAAATCTACTTGAAGAAAAAATCGAATTTCGATTCTGCGGACTTGATCAAGCCTGCAGCGTCATGCAAACTTGAACGTGTGTATGAGCGGTCAAATAAGCATGACGTTAGTTGGCATCTGCAGGCGACGATACACGCACATATTTTAGGAACGAGCACCATGTCGCAGAATACTGTGCGCTACAGGGAAGTCCTCAGCGAGCTTATTGGTTTTTATAGAGATGAGCCATGTTTCAACTGGTGCGGCATCGCGCAAACTGCAGTAAACTTGATCGTGAGTGGTCTATATGGATGCGCTGCAGCCTGGACGGTAGACTTGATCGTGTATGGCCTGCTTTAGAAGTGCAGTTTAAATAAATTCCGTGTGTTACGTGAAAACCAGCAAAATATATTTATTTGATTTGGCCAGCTTTTTTGGCACTTGGACCACTGTGCTACGGCATTAAAAGAACAGAAAAGATTTGAAAAGTAGGGAAGATTTAAGAAAACACACAAATTATTGTTTAATAAAAATATAGTACAGTAATATTTGTCCCAAAAACAATTTCCAGGAACATGATTGTAAAAAAAAAATTAAAATTTTGTGTAAAAGCAATAAAAATTGAAAAATATAAAAACACTAAAGTTCAACTTAACTATTGATACTAAAAAATTATAATAAAACTTAGAAAAACATCACGCATTTTGCTTATCCTAAGAATTGTCTCCATTCTTAAAATTACAATAATTAACTCGAAATGTTTGTTAAGGCAAATTTTTTTTAGTAATTATTTATGTAAATATTTCATAAATGTCTTTCTTTGAATTATTTCATGTAATATAGTTGTTTCTATCGTATAAAATAAATATAAAATATTTAAGCCTATGCCTAAGATAAAAAATACACCATTTGCCTTTATTCAAAAGTCTTTTGATGTTTTAATTTTTTGATTTTAAACTTGTTTTTTTCTTTACTTAACTGGCTAAAGTCTATATGTCTCACTTAGGAAATTAGAACAGTTATTTATATATTTGTACAGAAGTATAAATTTAATTTATAAATTAGTTTTAAATGGAATTCATTAATTTTGTCAATAATGAACTTTTTATTTTAGAATTTGTTGTTGTTCGGTAGTATGAAGTTTCTGCGATAAGAAGGCAATATGTAAATGGAGGAAACTTTTGTACAGTCTTGCTAAAGAAATGCATGTCTCTAATTTTCTCTTGAATTTCGATACAAAATTTAATTATTTTCAAACTTATCCTATTGCGCATTATTAACAAATTTTAAACAATGTTCGAATATAATTGAGTGAAGAAATAAAAAAGGTTTTGCAAGTCCCAGCACTTAAATTAAATGTAAATAAGTGTTAAGCAGATCGGAAAATACATGAAAATGTTTAAGTCATTTTCACAGAAGAGGATAATGACAAAAAAATAACAGAAGGCCATTCATGCCCTTGGAAACTTAAAAACAAGCTGTTCAACTTTGGCTCATTACAATAAGAAAAATAAGTGGTTTACCTGATCGGCACGCTCCACGTACATATATCCTGACAAAAAGGATAATTTTGACGATCGGGTGGGGTGATATGTTTGCACTAGCAGTGGACTGGAGGACTTTATTCCGTAAACTGGAAAATTTACCAGATCAAAACATAAAAATGGTAGGATGGTATTCATGATACTAAACGGAACTGCTGAGAACACATATCAAGAAAGACATGAAAAACCGCACTATAAACTTGATGTATTATAATATAAAAATTACAATAGATTCCTTCGTTTTATGTAGGCAATTAAGTGAGGCATAGTTGATCTATAAATGAAATAATGCTGCAACCAGTTTAACTGAATCTTTGCAGATACTTATCAGTCTGCCAAACTGTTATTTGGAGCGAATAACACCGATTATAATCTACAAGAGCACAATGATGCAAAGGGCAGGAGTAATCTCTACACGAAGTAGTAAACTGAAAATGAAATCATCAGAATAAGCTGGCCAGCAGTCAGTTCATACAAAGTCGAATTTTTGATTAAAATAGAATTGGGAATAAATAAAAAAGAAAGTAATATAGAGCACTTAAAATGACACATAAAATGGATTTAAAAGGATCTGAATAAAAATTAGCCTTAACGTTGTACAAGTAAATAACTGAAAAATATCTTACTAAAGTAATTGCGCAATAGATTTGAAACAACATTCTATAACATTTTTCTGTTATTTTGACAGTTAACTTGTATTTTAGCACACATCTTTTTTTTAATCGACATAAAACACATCAAGTGAGTTCTTTATAAAAAAATATTAAAAGAATATTACAGACCTTTCTTAATTTCGAATGTTTTTAGTTTGTGACTTAAAATACTCAAGGATTAAAAAACAATACTTTTTAATTTACATCGTCTAAATAGACTACTTGAAAAAAATTATTGAAGCATCTTTAGTAATGAATCACTTTCGACTAACCACTCACAGTCGCATATACATAATCCTGTTAGAAAATCATAATATTTTATATCGATAATTTGTTTTTGATATACCTACTTACATAAATTTAATTCCAATTTTTTTATTCCCATCTAACAAACTAAGAATCCAAAAAAATTTATGCAAATATTTATACGGTTTTTTCCACTGATGTAATACTTGAAATTAAGCTTTTTACAAATTAAATTCACACGTTAGCAAATCAAATTTATCGTTTTGGAAATCAAATTGAAATTTTTCCAAATTAAATTAAACTTTGTACTCCTTGCAAATCAAGTTTTTCTACAAAATTCAGCATTAGCAATAAAAATAAAATTTAATGTTAATTTGTTAGATAATAAATTATAAAATTGTATTATATGTTATACATATGTCCATAAAATATTATTTAAAATTAGTGGAATCCATAGGTTTGTGATTAAAGGTTGAAAAAAATATTACCTTACGTAGACTATTACTTGACTGCTGATCTCAGCAGTAAGTTTAGAAAAGTTGCAGATTGACATTTTAGCTTTGATTGCAATTTTGTTAAATACTTTTTGCTTTCGGTTTTCATAAGGGAAAGAAAGCAATCATAAAAATTTCAAAATTAGTTGAGATTTCAGATTCTTTGTATTTAAAATAAAAAATAATACCCGTCAACCCGTCTCTCTCTGTGTCCACGTAGTGAACAATAGAATAATCAACCAACTTTTAAAAATAGGACCACTGGAAGTGGATGATCTGAGAGTGCTAAGTCGTATAACTTACCTCTGAGCATAATAAATAATGTTGAAAATTTATAAAGGGATTTATCGATAGTAAACCAATAATTTATCATAAAAACTTTGTTTCATTGCTGTAGCAAGAAAAAATACTTTGGACCAAAACCCCGTACACTTTGTCAAGTCTACTTTTGTTAGAATATAAAACTAATCAGGAATGTCAACGACTGAAATTAAGCGACCATAATCCAAGTTGTATTGGAAACACTTGCATTTGTATGCAAAGTTGAGTGTAGGTGTAATTATTAAAAAGGCCAGGAGCGGGGCATTGAAATTAAATTTGAAAGTAGTTCAAAGTCACTATATTAACATTAATAGAACCGACCGAAATGGCTTTGTGAAAAATACTAATAAATATAAGCAATACTAATAAATAATACAATACGTAGGTCTGTTTGTTTCGCTGCACAGCAAGTGAAAATTAAGTGTAACATGCAATTTTGGTGTAAGTCAAGAGACGTCAAAAGTGTAAAATTTACCACACAATCACGTTAGTGAAACCTTAGAATAAAGAACTAGAGGAAAGGACATCATTCGGAAAAATGTAAGCATTTTGCTATATAAAGTAGAACCCAAGCGATGTGTGCGTTTCGAACATGAAAGTAGTAAAATCATGTGTTAGCTAGATCGGGATCATTATATCAATCGGAGTGAAAAAAGTTCCGAATTGCATATATTTGTTTTTGCATTGTAACAATAAAAGTTAGCAATTAGGATTATTTTCCACTCCGACGGATACAAGGAAAAGTCTAAATATTGTCCATTGAGAAACACATTAAAGACATAAATGTAACCGATGTCCCCTGACCCCTCTAAAATTCGTTCATTCTGCATGTGAATATATCAATAAGAGGTGTTTTTATGACGTTTACTATATTATGTAAATTTTTTCTTGTGTCA
Source organism: Leptarthrus brevirostris (assembly GCA_964036015.1). Classification (NCBI taxonomy): domain Eukaryota; kingdom Metazoa; phylum Arthropoda; class Insecta; order Diptera; family Asilidae; genus Leptarthrus; species Leptarthrus brevirostris. Next base: position 40,863,579 of record OZ038372.1, read on the forward strand.
ATCAGAAAAAAGTTAATTTTTTATGTCAACAGAAACGACATGTTGGTGTGTCAACAATGGAGCAAGTTCAATTAGCAACTTCTCAGCTGAAATGATTCTGTACTTGTGCAGCTGAGTATGTTTTACATACATGTGTTTTTTCATTACCTCACTTCAAAAAACATGTGAATAAACTAATCATAACTAAATAGAAAAATTTACTCAAAAGTTTACGTCAAATTTCCATAAAACACTTGTTTAAATTTTGTTCTTCTGGGTACTCATTTTCAAGAGAGTTTCTGTTAAATCATGGTTTAATAAGTTCTGAATAATGTAGTACAAACTCAGGATTACAAATATACTTAAAGAAAAATAGGACAAAAACCGGCTTCCTTAAGTACTTTTATTCCCAAAACAATCCGCGTCAATAGAAAAGCTAACTATTTTAAATCATAAGTGGTTGCTTGGCCACAATTAAAAAGATTGTTAAAAGGAAAGTATGTGTTAATATCCGATTTATGTGACCAGCGATGGCCGCATGTAACTTGGATCTAGGAATGAAATTACTCCTAAGCTACGAGTAAGTAACTAAATGGAGTGGCCCAACAGCAGAGATTTCCGTAGCCAATTCTAAAAGTGCAATTTTTAAACTTCTGGAGAAATATGTTTAAAATTGCAATTTAAAAGCAGCTTATTCACTAAAATTTGTAATTTTTATTACGGCTTTTCATCACATTAATATATTGTTAAAACAAGAAATTCAACTTACTTATTTGCAAATCAGTAAACACTTCAATAATAAAGTTTTCATCTACTAACTCCTTGCAAAATTTAATTACACCAGCGCCTTTGGTAGTGGTAACTCAAGAAAATATAGCTGCTGGACCAAAGGTAAACAAAGTCTACCATAACGCAAAAAGTGGGTATTTTGTAAGTTAATAGTTTGTTTAACACCACCTGAAAGCTATTTTCTCTACTTTATCTGTGAAATGCAATCCCGGGGTGTTTTAAATAACTTGAGTTTTTGCAAAATTGCACTACACACTTGTCACTAATCGTTTAAAACTCAAACTTTTCTCAAATAGTTTTGACACAGCACGCAATAGTTTTATATTTTTGACCTTCGCAATAAATTTAATTCTTACTTTAACTTTATAGGACGATAAAATTAGCACTTTTTCACCTACAACACTCGGTTAAAGAAAAATGTCAAACAAGTGACAGCAGGAGAAGAAAAATGAGAGCAAAAAAAATTGTAGAAATCGGCACACTCATGTACACGGACTTTACACGCTAGGGACACTCCATTTAGTTTCTTACTTGTAGCTCCTAAGTGAGAAAATCCTTTGAAATTGTTCGACAACAATGAACTTATTAACTATTTTCTTCACTTTTGCTGCATTTTCTAAACTGATTTAAAGTTATTTTTTGCATATCCTAACATTGAGACCTCGTCAAGTCGGAACGAGATATATGATATCACCCAACACAGATAAAATCAGGTGCCCATTGAAACCATATAAAACATATTGGAGTTTAACAATTGCTATTTAATATAGCAAAAATAATAATAGCATAAATATAATTATTTGGATTCTGTTGTTATCTGTATGCGAGTAGTTCCATACGTTTAAGTACATATAACATCGATTAAACTGCAATCTACGCTAGTCAATTTCATTCAACTCTTCCCTATATAACTATAATTCTAAAACGAAATCGTAAAAAATTGACTATTAAAGGGGCCTAGTAAGAATAGTGTTTAGTTCAAGATTCCTGAACAAAATATTGTTATAGAAACAAGTTATATGGACTACGGAATCACTGACTGTAGCTATCCTTCATGACTATATGGTTTAGTCAAACTTTCATAATAATGTTAAATTCTTGAAATATTTTGACTGCAAAATGTCTTTCTCGGTTGAAATTTAACGCAAAATATGAAAACTTCCTCTGTATACAGGACACCGCAGTATAACAAACAGTAGGAGCACACTATTTAAGCAACGCTATTTAGACGGTAACTTTTCGCTTAAATACTACAAAATTAAGAAATAAGATAGTGTTTGGTTCTGTAATTAAATAATAAGCAAAGAATAGAATTTCTTGCCATTCAACTTTGACATAATTCGTTAGCAGGAGATGTTTTATTACAAAATATGAAGGGATATCAGTTTTACTTTACACAAACGTATAATTCTGGAAAAGAATTAAAATGGATAATTTTTCCAGAAAGAAAAAACGAAAGATTTAAGTGTAAAGAAAGTTGTGAATTAAGTTTTTCGTATCTTTAACAAAAGAAAATGTACAGAATTGCTGTGCAAAAACTCAAGTATCTAAATCACATTTCGTCGTACTAAAATTAAAGGTGTCTTACATTTTCAACAAGAAAAATTCCCTTATAAACTCAATAGTTAAACTGAGTGAGATTTAAAAATTTCGCCGACTTATCCCTAATAAAGAAGAAAAGGGCCCAACAACGGCGGTCAGTTTTATATCCAAACCTCGAAATCGAATCGTTAACACCTCCTAAAGGATTATTCTCTGCTTTACTAGCTAGAAAAAACCTTTCATTAAATTTATAGTTCAGTATGTTCAGAACCTGTATTTTACTAGACGTGAGTCCAACAGCACATTAAAACTGCATTAAGATCAGACATGAAAAAGTGTAGAAGTTGCAAAAATTTTGTCATCTCAGAGTTCTGTATATATTATCTAAACAATCGAAAAGGTTTTGTGGCGAAAAGTGAAAAGCAAAGATCATATTTGATATTATTCCTATTTGAGTAAACTATTTACGCTTCAGCGGTAATTATAGAAATCGAGGCAGAATTGACCGAAGTATATTGCCAAAAATGGGTTATCTCACTGACACTGGTAAAATTGATTTTAATGCTTGGCATTCGCAATAAATATCAAATTACTCCAAAGCCAACAAAATCGACACTTTTCGTTATTGTGTTTGTTTCCGTCATGGCAGTAGTAAAACAGAGGCATTTCGAGAGGAGGTGCAAAATAAATTGGAAATTGGAATTTAATCGCATTTTGCCATTGAAAATAAATTTTTCTTTTTTGGGAAAGTATATTACAAAATTAAAAATAATTTTAAATATTTTAATCATGGATTTTCTTAGTTCTTAGTGTCCCTTTCAAAAACTTAAATAACGACCGCCACTGGGTCAGCTAAGAAGAAACAAAAAAATGAAATCTTAGAAAATGTAAACAAACTAAGAACGCTAAGAAAACTTCACTTTTCTCCACTTTCGGTTCCTGTTAATGTTTACTTAAGAAATAAGAAAAAACATTATTTTAATTAAAAAATTCCCTCAAAAACAATATTTTGCCTATTGTTTGTTAGGGTAAAATGAGGAATCCATGGCACTTATTTAGCCCTTTTGAAATTAAATTTATGAGTCCAATGCGTTTACTTGTCTTGTTGCGGTTTCAATACGAAGTGATTGGATCTGTTACTTTGGAATAGAACATGGCCAGAATGTTTGAATTATATATATATGGAATTATTACAAAGGTTTCATCTTTCTATTGGTTTCAAACTTTTCGGGGTTGCGATTTCATTTGAGTCTCCGACAATAATGTTGCCGTGTGTGATAATTTGAGGACATCTGCTGTCTCGGAAATTTCATCGGGAAGTAGTCTAGTTTCTTGAACACACACTACAAAGCGCTTTTTTAGAAGGTCAGGAGTGCTTTTACTTCGCTTTTTATTTTGATCTCATTCTGATGATAAGAATGTTCTTCGTTTAAGCTGTTAAAGTTTTTCAAATATTCCTAAGAGTATACTTTTCTTCGCTTGCATTTTATTCCAAAATATTGTTCTATTTCATTTCTCAACAAGAATCTCAGATTAAATGTTAATGTTTTTAACTGTGAATTTCATTTAATTCAAAGATTTTTTATTAAAAATTGGAGTGCGGACTATAATACTTTTAAAATTGATGCAAACAATAAAATGGTTCAACATAGCCTACAATGTCTGTTCACTTAGCACTCCATAAATTTTAACTGAATATGTAATAAGAGAAAAGACATTTTTTCGTTAAAGTTTTCAGAAACATGGCTTATAATAAGGTGAGCCGCGGTGTAAGTTTGTGTGGAAGTTCGTCTTAGGTAAATGTTAAGACATTGTTGTCAATTTGAAAGTTTTTAGGAGATTTTGCAAAGAAGTCTATGGAGTAAATGTTTAAAAAAATACAAAAATGGTGACCAAATTAAAAAACATAAAAATTAAGAAAAAAACTCTGTACAAGTAAAAACGTTAAATGGTATTAATAAAAAACTCCACTACGAATGAAAACGTAACCATATTGCTTGACAAAAATCGCCGAAAGTTACAAACGAGGAGAATAGGTGCTTTCGCGCGGCCTGAGACAAGTGAGATAACAGAATTCTCAGTTGTCTCAGTTGAAATTTGCTTTCGCGAAACCGTCTCAGTTCATTTTCATTTTGAGAGTGAGACTGTTTTCTCACGTCTCAGTTGTCTCAGTTAAAGAATTTTTTAAAAGTGTTTGTATTTATTTATATTTTGGTAGCTGCTATCTGCGTCAACGGACGAAATATCAAGTGTCCTTAGCAAACAGAAAGCAATATTATTTTCTAAATTTCAAATTGAAAAAGTTCTTTACATTAACAGCTGTACAAATTGACATTTCCTGAACTGAGATAACTGAAACGGTTGCTCAAAGTTTCGTCTAAGTTGACCAACTGAGACGTGTCGCGCGAAAGCACCTAATTAAGGAACTTGTTGCTTTTTCTTTCATTGATGAAAATGAGCCTTTCTATAGCTTAAAATGAATATTGGGCAAATAAGATAATAAGAGCAAGAAGAGAAGAGCTCAGTTATGGAAAATCCTCTTAATGGAATGTAAGAGTGGTTTCAATTTAATTTACTAAATTTATTTCCCAACCTGCAAAAAAAAATTAAGAACAATTTAAAACTCTTGTGATTGCTGTCACTCTGCGCTACGATAGCATAATGGTTTTGGTTGGACTTCAAAATCGTCGCATGAAGTTGGACAGTGTTATATTTACAGAAATTACCAGTTTTTCAAGGATTGATTTGCATTATATGATGATACTTATACCAGGCATAAATTCATGTAATATCTGTTTTTGCATTGCAACAACCAATGTCAATAATTAGGCTTTTTTCCGACGGACACAATAAAAAAGTTAAATATTGTCCATTGGAAACCGTATTATAATAATTATTAAATGTAAGAGTTGGCCTTCTGACCTCTGTAAAATTCGTTCATTTCGCATGTGAACATAACAATATTAACAAGAGTGCCCTTTTAATTGAATTAGATAAATATTTTCTACGCAATGTTGGTTCGCCAACAATAGATGAAGTTTAGTTAGCGATATGTCAGGATTCTGCACATGTGTAGCTGAGTATGTTTTGCGTACACGCGTTTATTCATTATCTAACTTCAAAAGCACATGTCAATAAACTGATCATAACTAAATGGACACATTTAAGCAAATTTAAATTTACATAAAACACCTGTCTAAATTTTGTTCTTCTGGGTAAAAATTTTCAAGACAGTTTCTGTTGAGAAGTCTACATTTTTTGAAACTTTAATAAGACACTGCGCACATAAGACAAACTCTGTACACGAAGAAATCTCAAGTAATTGTGTTTTCCTACAGCAGTCGGACAATTTTTTTAAGACGCTTTTCTAATATAATAATTAGATTCGACAAGTACTCGCAGTTTGCTAAAATTCGGAAGTTTAAATTTTAGTTTATCAAAATTTAATATGTTCATCAGGATTAGATATTCAACAGGATTATAATTATGTACTTGTAATCGATGCCTATAAAAGTATTTAATTTTATGAGCAATGAATATGTAGAAGAAATTCACAATTTTTAGTAAACTTCTCACCCTTCAAGAAGCCTTTAACCACTCATTTAACAAAGATTTTTCCATTGGAAAACTGAAGTTTTTATTATTTTTGTCACCTTTCTTGGCGCTATAGTTTTTGCATGACAACACTGTACGTGTAACCATTGTCCTTAAATTCACTTTACAAAAAATATTACTCGTCCATAAAGAACTTAATTCATACTAAATAAATATTCCTTCAATTTAAAATATTTCACAAAGTTTATTAAAAAATTGTTTTTTTTTATTCAAACCTCACTTGTCAATAGATTGATAGGTTTTTTCAGTAATCACGCACAACATGGCGTCCAAATTATTGCACAGACCTGGTATTTTGTAGACCGTGGGGTTACGCAATAACTTGTTAGAAAAGAAACAAACACGAAAAACTGCATCGACAAAAAGATTGAACTTATCGTTACGTGGTGGAAGGATAATCAAATCATTCTACTGACTTATGACCGATGCTTATTACATACAAATTTAGGATATGAAATCCATGATCCAAAAGACAATTTAAAAGTGAGCGTTATGTATATTGCAATACTGATCTCACCACTTTAGAATAACATTTAAGCCACGAGCCATCAACATCTTATCTACGTGAATTATAGCATATTATTAAAATGTCATGGTTCTCATATTGTTGTTTTTTGGAAATTAGGTCTTTACTTGAAATAGCCATTGCGAGCTTTGTGACTGTTTTTTTTAAATATTAATTCCAATGGATGTTTAGACTTTATATCTTAGAACAACTAATCTCGACATCAAATCACCGCGAATTCGGTTTGGTCTTTAAACCCTTGTAGGGATCAAAATAGAGGGTTTTCTGACTAAAATTTCACGGCTTAATTAAAAGGGTCAGGTAGTAGTCGTGCTGCGCTCCTGGCCAAATCAAATGTAAAAGAGCGGCTACCATAACCCTCTTGGTATGTAAAAGTTGCACAATTACTCTAGATAGCTATTACTTTGTGATAATAATTATTTCCTTTTTCTTTTAACAAAATATTTAACGATCGTTAGCAACCAATATGTCCTAACTGATATAAGAGAAATATTTGTTATCCAGTAAAATTGTTTTTACATCAGTTAGGAGTTATTGATCGCTTGCGGTCGGAGTGTTATTTTGTTGATAGGATTAAAATAAAATTGAATCGTTGATCTTTTTAATAAAATAAAGTATTGCTTTAAATTACTTAGTGTTGCGTTTGCGCAATATTCTGTTTTCACTATTACAAACAATATTTTACTTTTGTTCATCTATATTAAAATACTAAGAAAAATAAAAATAATCATAGAAAATACTTTTGGGCATAAATGACTTAAATTAATGAATACATTTGAAGAACTCTAAATTGAACTCGCACAATAATCTGCTACTATTTTTATACTTTTATCACATCTGGTATAATTGTGTTATTTATGGCAATTTCATGAAACAACTGTATTTATTATTTAAAGACTATATTGTATATCTTTAGAGGGAGCAATTAAAATAATATAATTGTCCAAAACTTTAAATTTTTTAGTAACACAATTATCGAGAGAATACAGTTGAAATTTTAGCACATGATCGTTCGTAAAATATAATTACTAATTGCATTTTATATAAACATATAAAATAAAATAAATTATTCATTATTATTTGTCACTAAAACATTATACAACGAATTTAAGCTTAAATTGTAAGTACAAACGGTGGCAGACAACTACTTAAGACCGTAACAAGGTAATTCAGGCATATTTACATTGGACTTATGTCATATAAAAATTTCGTTATAAACGTTTTAGCTTGATTTTACAATACCACATAGTACTCTTGCTTCAGTAGAATATATTTCAAAATTAAGCTTATTATTACAGGTTGTAAATCATAACCTTGTGAAATATCTTCGCATTTACTTAAGACCTATTATACTATTCGTGAAATTTGTAAGATCACTAGACAAAACTAAGTTTTACTCAACATTGTTCGCGAACCTTTTGCGAATCAGGCAACATTCCTTTGTTTCCTCAGTTTTGTAAAATGAATCGAAGAAGAAACATTACGCTTGCACAACGCCTTTAAAAGACTATGATCCGCAATAAATATTTTAAGTATTAACTAAAATTATGGCCGTTTTCATAACTAAATTATTGAAGGCATTACCAAATTTCATAAGTTTAAAGTGCGTGTTGTGTTTCGATTTTTTATGCGATAATAAATCTTATTATGACTTAGTCTTAAGTAGTTATTCGTCATTGTATGTCTTACGAAATCTTGAAGTAAGTGAAAATGATTCATTACTAGCGATAACCTAGGGAATTCCATTATATCTTCATCAAAAATTTATCACAAAACCAATGTAAACGAAGTGACACTTATTGCAGTTTCAGAGAAATGATATGACATTATATTTTGTTTAATGTTCATGATATTTAAGGATAATTTGTTACAAACAATTTTATTATCATTTAAAAAAAAAGCTGCCACTTGAAAATTTCATTATATATACGTTTTTAATTCTTTATCGAATTTTATAAAAATTTTGCATATATTTCTACGGAAGGCATTTTTATATTTTTTCATTCTTAATTTATTCTGTTTTGTATCTTAATTATTTCTAGAGCAGTTTGAATATTACAATAATTCAGTTACACAAAAAATAACTTTTTACGTGAAAATAAAATTAAAAAATAATATAAAATTTTTTACATTAATTTATTTATATTCTATTTAAATAAGAAAGTTGTGATTTTTTCATTAAATTATATTATTTTACCTATTTATTTTTAAGTTGGTCCGTGATACACTTAACCTGCCTAACTATTTGGAGATCGAATGTTTCGAAAGTGTTAAAATGATGGAAGTTTTACGATGACTTGTTATAATAACAACTTTTCTCTTTTCCATGGGAAAGAATCTGAAAACAAATAATAAAAAAAACATTAATATTTGAGATATTGTATCATTAGGAGTGTTTTTAATCAAGAGTAAATTATTTCTAAACATAATATTAAATATCAAACTATTTTTCATACAATGTGGCCAAAACCTAGGGGACAACCCTTTGCCGGAAGGGAATGAGGGTAAGGGGAGTGAGGAAACTTGAATGTCTTAGTTTTACAACAGCTCAGAGACGGAGTGGATTTTATTAATTCAATTTTAAAAACCTACGGGGAGACCTGGTCTCGAAACCGGGAACCATGGCATGGTGGTCATGCCGCTCAACCAATTGATCCAACTCCGTCTCCTAAACTACTTTTGTTACATAGTTCAATTCCTGTTTATTCTATGCCAATAATTTGTTATTTTCAAACTTGACGATTTGTTGTCATTTTATTGATATGGTGTATAGTAGGAAACAACGAATTCGTTACACTTCAAAATAGTACATAATATTGCTTTTTAGGATAATTTCTAATCTAATTACTCAAAAATGTATTTATTTATTTACAAAATTTATCAAAGGTATAACTTTTTATAAAGGATAACTAACAAAAAAATGACAACAATTATATGTAAATGAAATTACTTAAAAATAAAAGTATAAAAGCTGGTTAAAAAATTAACCTATTTTTAATATATTTAGTTTTAATAATATTTAAATGCATGTTGAAGCACAGAAGAAGGGCTTAAGAAAATTAAGAAATGAAATCCCGAATTGCCAAGGAAAGCACTCGGAATCTATACATAAAGAAAGGATGGCAAAACAGAGAATAGGAAAACACTTAAAAGCAAAAACAGTTTTGAAGCTCTTTCATATAAATTCGAAAGAGACAAGACCAATTTTTTAAGACGGTCCAACAGGAGGGCAAGACAAGAGAGTTGCTTCAAGGAATCCCCCATTCGTGAAGCCAAAAATTTGAGGACCTCAACACTATTATTATGAACATATTTATTTGTTCCGACTGATCGAAACGCACCTAATGTGTTTCTTTATTCGTTCGGAATCTTCTGTTTCTAATGTTCTGTGTTGTACACAATTTGATGTTAAATTATGTCTTTTGCAAGGTTTGCCGGGAAATGCATCCTAGAACGTAGCCAAGTAACTAATGCGGGAGGAGATAACCTCTTGAAAAATCCCCCTAACTCCAAGGTTGCGGTAGGCTGTGCCAAGGGAGTTTGCGGTCGTCCCAACTGCAGGACCCAGGGGTAATTGGGTCCTGAGTGGCGTTTCCTCGGGCACTTTTGTAGGAATGGAGGTGGAGGGTATTGCTAAACCCTAACAGGTTGGCTTTACCCACGGTACCCACAACACAAGAGAAGCAGCTTTGGAAAAATTACCTTTCGAAGGTTCTGCGGCGGCTATAGAAGCTGGCCGGCTGACAGCGCTGTAGCTGTCCTGGAAGAAATTGCCGCTGGCAAAATAATAACTAGCAATTCCTCAGGTGCGGCGGTGGCAGAGATGGCAGACTCTAACTAAATGACTATCTCTGCGGTACACGCGCCAGTAGAAGATGCAGACCTGCCTTCCGAAGGGTTAGCTACGGTTAATCCGGAGGAGGTTACTTGTCCTGGCTGTGGACTAAAGCTTTATGACCTAGAACCCTTCAATGCCGTAGGTAGATAAGGGGTGAAGGTTGTAAATAACGCATGGACCAAGAAGGAACACTGGAGACGGTGGGACAACATGGATTCCTGCAAATAGGCTAGGATTCTAGCAGTGACCCAAGAAACCGAGGATAGTGGCGACAGTGGGATAACTGAATACTCAGTTGCCCCCACTAAGGGAGACTAGGAGGGGACGAAAAGGGACCCGATTATATGTGGTCTGTTTCGGCTAATCCTCAGAGAGGTGTTTTTAGTGAGTAAAAATCTCACAGTGCCGGAGGGCACGGGCTGTCCGGTGGCTTTTGGAAGATTTTTACCTCTACCGCTAAAAAAAAAATTCTTTTTCAATCATTTTAAATAATACCTCAAACTTTGTTCCTTGAATATTTGCTTTAACCTACTTTCGCTTTCAATTGACAATATTCCTTTGTGCTTCCATATTGCTTCCGCTCAGTTTATTCCGGCACATATTCTGTTCCTTCTATTCCTTCCACAGAATGAAAAAAAAATACACCCAAAGTCTACCAGCTAAAGTGGGAACAACTTCAGGTGGCTGCCATTTCGAAATGCGATGAGAAGTTGGATCAAGAACAACTCTTTGTACGCCAGTGAACGTGCACAAAGTGAGAGATAGTTTGGGTCTGTTGAAATATCTACGTCGCAACGGCTGTGGCAATATCACTTGGAATTTCGTGGACGAGTCTAACAAGAATTACGAAAAATAAACTTCAAGTCAAGACCTACAAAATACAAAAAGTGCAAGTCTTGACAGCGGTCTGAACGACCAAAATTGAACAATTTGGTCTTTTCAGACGAGATAATCTTCACTATTCAGCAAATTGTAAACAAACAAAACGATCGCTTTTATCGTACTGATCGCTCTAGCATCGAAAACGAGCGTCTCTTGGCTTTTCGCAAACAAAAAGAAGCGTCAGCGATCACGCGAAATCGACGTTCTCCGCTTGTTTTTATGCCAGAAGGATGCAAAATGAATACTCAAGTATACCGTGATTTAATTCTATAGGGAACTTTGAAATCGTGGACAAAGAGACAGTTCGTTGGCTTCAAAATCACATGCCACTCTTCATTTCGCCGACAATGTGGCCGCCGTAATCCATGGATTTGTCCATTTGCGGCATTTTGCAGACCAAGGTATCAGCAAGAAAATATGACAGTCACTGACACAAGCTCTTGTACCAGAGTGCAACCGAATTCTACAAAGTCTTCCACGGACCGCGTGCGATACGTTTTACGACCGACTGGACAACATAATTCTGTTTAAGAACGGATATATTGAAATTTGAGAGATGAGTGTTTGTAGAGAATTTATTCAGCTAGAATAGTAGCAGACAGAACTTCTATCTAACAGACGCTACAAGTGAAGAACGCAAAATCAGGTTTCAGGTAAGCAGGCCGAGTTAAAACATTGTACTTTTAAGCCGAGCTGGTTTAGAACTAAGTCCAGTTACATTAGTGTAGTAGAAAGTAATTTTTCCGAAGTCCAGAAACACAATCGAATTAAATAAATAGTGAAAAACAGTTATCTAAGAAAAGAACTGGCATGCGGAGTTTCTCTTTTCACTTACAGCTGAAGACATCCAGAGAAACTATAAGCTTAGAAGTGAGATGTTGCAAGTAACTTTTACCTTGGTGGTGATACGAAAGCACTACAAGGGAGCAAGGTATGTTATACGTTACAGTGACGGCAGTGCTTAAGCAATACTCAGAGCGGAAAACAGCTATCTATGTTTCGCGACTATTGAGGTGGTAAGAAGATTTATAAATTGGTCTTGAGATACCAGACATTCTAGCGAATGAAAGCAAAGATGTGGCAGATGATTGAACTGTGTTATCAACCACTATCAACGGCTTCGAAAAAGGACTGAAGTTTTTAGAATTCGAAGAACCACCACAAAGAAGAGATGCATGCGTTCAAATACTGTTTGCAGTGGAGTACATTGAAATGTCAAAATCCTTAGAATCTGTAGACCCGTTGGGCCTTACATCAATATTGACCATCAGAGGCTATTTCACTATTAGTCAATACCATGATTTCAAATGCACCATTTGAAAGATGTGTTGAAAAATCGAGGAGTTTATGACCGATCAGTATGGCCCAGTTGTGGCCAGGCAAATCCATTGTACCTTCACACGATGATAATGACCCTCCATGGTAATGCTCAGTGTGTAGAAACGATCTTAGGTTTGTGAGATCCTAGTTTTTTAATGTCACGAACGAAAGATTTCTGAATTGTTAATAGTAGCAATCGAGCAGGAAACAATGTCGTTCTTGACTATAATGCGCCGTTCATCCACGGTATCAGACAAAGATGATTCACAACTGGTATTAGATTAAACAGCAGCATCTCCGCTCGCAACAATAACACAACCTGACAATGCACTAAACACCAATGTGATTTAAAAATCGGTTTCATGTAATTTCTGCAGTATTTTCCAGCAGATGGGGTTTAGTGTATCCGTTATTCTGTTTGCGTCTTTTCAATTAACTAAATAAAAATCATTTAAACGCGCATCTGCCTTTATGTGTAGAAACGTTCATTTCATCAGTCTGGCGGCGCGGCATCGATCAAGGTGACAGTTCTGCCATCTAGTGCGCAAATGGCCTTACGTAGCCAGGCTGACAATTTTGCAATTCAGATAGTGCATGTTCTCTGAAATTTGCTGTAACCTGATGTGCTGGCAGGAATGCTCCTTTATATAAAAAAAGATATATCTTTTCTTTTTACCTAATATGTACGTATTTTTTTCTGGTGCTTCTCATAAAAAGTTTAAGGGAACGTTGTGTGAGGTCTATTCGAAACAAACAATTTTCACCAACCCGGCTTATCTGTTAATTCAGTCGCTTATGAAAAGATACTTTCATTTAAAGCTTACACGGCAAGAAGATATACTGTTTGACTTCCAAGGAACATATACCATTTTCAATTGATATTTGCAAAGAACCAACAAACACTTTTGCAAAACTCTTCATAATCCATTTTAGCTGTCAAAACGCGACGACGATGATATCTTTGAGATAAGAAAAACAGACAGGCCACATATTTCATAAAAGATGATTCGATTTCCGTTAAAATAAATTTAGTAGCTATAAATTCCCGGGGTTAACTAAATACGATAAGCCCCAATGAATAAAACAAAACTGTTAGAAATAGTCGTTTTGGAAGCGATTGAACATTTGCACGCAAACGAATCGATTAAATGAATTCGTTGCGATAAAGGTTCGAATTGGAACAGTAGTTCCAGCAGTATAGTTGCGGGTTTTTATAACAACTCCCGGAAGTTTGAAAAATTAGATCGATGTATTTATAGAGTTTGTTTGTGCATCACTAATTCATACTATAAAAAGGTATAAGACGTTTTTGAGTCCCCTTTCAATTTGGGATTTTGATTCTTTGAGTGTACACGCAGCAAAAGTCATCGACCAACAATTTAAACCTTTCGTGCCCATATGAAAAAATTCCAAAGGGAATGATGAGATTGCCCATTTTCTTTCTTTAGTTTTATCGGACGTCAGCACCTCACGTCGTCAGGCATTATATAAAGAAAACAATATTCGTCAACACCAACGAAAAGTGTACAAACATTTGGGGCTTTTGATGATGATAGGTTTACACTCACGCCTTATAGTCATTCTTCACTCATTGTCAGTCAGCAGCTACTGAAGACGATTAGCCTGATTCTCGAGCTTTCTTCTTCCTTGCCATATATACCAACGAGGCCGTTGAATGAACTCAACCGACTTCAATTATTCTGTCATTTTACTTAATTAGGGTCTTCGTTTACTTTATTTCTTCTTGGAGAAATTACACCGCTCCCTAATTGCTTTGAATGCAAGCACTTCTGCGACTATAAACTTGAATGCAGAGTTGGAAGCATGGAATTGAATGGAAATCATATGATGCTGTATATCCCGTCATAATTTTACTGCACTAAACAATTCAATTAAAATTCTTCTGGCACCTAATTGATTTGCGCACAGTTATGGTTTGACATAGTTTACGATAGATTTGTTGTGTCAGTCATCAAGGCCGAAGATAAGGTTTACTCTTAAGTTTAATGAGTTCCAAGATTATGATTTATTAAATTGGAAAATACATCTTGGTATTCTGGATGCAAGATTGTAATTTTTCAAGTAAGTTTGAAACTTACACCTCAGAAATGATAATTATGACTACAAGTCCTATGGAAGTTTACATTATTAATGACGCAATTATATTGGAAACATAAGTCTGTGGTCACAAGTCATAACCGTTTGTCATTAAACCCAATCTTGAAGGAGACATCAAACTAAACAGATATTCCATGTTTTCTCTTAAGATATAAAATTATCGTACTTTCATTCAATTGTTTCTGAAAATAAAATATAAGCCCCTGGAAAGTTTGTTACTATTGTATTGTTTTTTAAGCAGGCTTAAGCTGTTGTTGCTTGTGACCAGAGAAATATATTTCATCAAGATTCTTAAACGCGCTCATATTCACGTTTGCTGATTGAGCTAATAAATATCTGCTAGATATGTATTAACGTTAATGTTTGCTTGATTACGATTATTTCTGAAAATGTTTTATCGATTACTTTCATATGGAGAACTGGGTGAGTCAGTTTCACATGAACTGATTAGATAGAAAATTATTATTTTATTTTCAAGAAGTTTTAATCACTTAAACCCTTGACAACCTTATCATTAGATCCGAAATAAAACTCAGGTGATAACAGTTGTAACAAATCAATATGTGTACAGTAAGTGCCAAAAGTCGTTGTCTTGTTTGATTTTCAGAAATATATTAATACCCACTCAAGTTACTTTGGTATCACCTGTAATTAAACAACATAAAAATGCTAATTAAAAGATACAAGCAGATAAACTTTTACCTCTTTATTAAATCTACACATTGTTCAAATTAGATGGATATTAAATTTATTTCCAACACGACGATCGAAGTCATCTCCTTTTCTGGAGATATTAAGTGGTAAATTCTTTTGAAGAAGAGAAGTATTTATGTTATAGACTCGTGAATATCATATTCTTAACAGTAATAAGGGATCGATAAAACAATTGGATTCTTCAAAGAGTGAGCTATGCTCCATGCAAGTCGAGAAAATAACCTTTAACAGATCTGATTAGGTAGGCGACCGAAGAGGACCAGGGAAGGCCAGGAAAAAGGAAACTTACAAATCTGCGCTGGACTGCTTTGATGCGAAAGTTAAGGGCCGTGTAGTAAAATGACCATCTTTCAGTATTCTTTAAAATTAGGTTTAATTACGGCAGCTGGTGTTTAATCCTTTTAGTTACAACTTATTCCTTTGAATGAACTCATGAAAATATAGTATCTTAAATTTTCGGGATCTCACGATCGGGATGAAGAATCTGAAGACATATTTTGAAACCTCAAAATGAGGAACCCAATATGGCGGACGGAAATTAAAAAAAATTCATCAAATTTTTACTAAATTCAAGGATTTTCGGTAACGCTGATTACGAATCCAACGTAACATTTTACATTTTTTGAATTACAAATGACGGAAACAATATGGCAGACAAAAACTAAAAACATTGACCAAATTTAGACGAAAAATTTAGTGCAGTAAAACCTCTGCTAAGGCGCACCCCTTCCATTAGCGGACACCTCTTATGACCGGAAAATATTGCTCCTAAGGTAGGATCCAATGGGAAAGAATGAACGACTTACCCGTTTTCCCTGTACACCTCTTCTAAGCAGACGCGGACACTAGTTTTCCTGAGTTTTGGTCGAATACTCTTTCAAGTGCGAACGTAACCCCTTGTAAGGCATGGAGCTAGAGAAGAACTTACCTCGATTCGAGACAATGATTTCAAGTGGATCTACAATTTAAGCTAGATTCCGAAACACCGATATTACTCTGCAACCCTCAATGGCATTATTATCGTAATCTGTTGTCAGCAGAACAACCATGTGTCGTCAAAATCCTTGCTGTAATTGTTCATAGTCAATTTTTACGGAACAGCACCGTAAAATTTACGTGTCGCGTAAAATTTATTGTAATGTATGAATAACCGACCACCTAATACACAATTTTCCTGGAATAACTCGCAAATTTGACGGTTCTCCAAAATTTCAAACAAATTTGAAATCACTTCCATCGTCTTTTGAGGCTTAGTTTTCTGTGCTTCTGAATTTTAATTAAACTTAGTTTTCTACATTTCTGAATTTCGATGTGAATATTAATGATTCATTAACTTTCAATCAATTTGGTAATTATTGAAACTGTCAATAAATATTGAATTTATATAGAGACAGCTCCTTTAATCTCTTTTGAAGTGAACTGTTTGCAATGAAGATTGGCTTAATGGTGAAGACGTTGAAGCGTGCTGCAGAGGACAAGAATCCGAATCTCAGACTGTGTAGGTTCTTCATTAAAAGTGAAGTAATTTCATTACTTTTAAGCCTTTCGAATTCTATGCCCGGAATATTCTTTCAAACCGAGCAGATATATAGGGCTCACCGTTCAGGAACTTTAGCGGTTCTGTTTCGTGAAAATTAAGGTAGTTGACAGTTGCAAAGCGATTATAGTTGAGAACCGTAATTTTCGTATACAAATTCTAGAACTTTTATCTCCATGTACTTATCAGTAAATTCTTCAAGTAAGATATGGAATATCTTTTTGAGCGATAAGTGGCTAACGTAAATCATGAAAATGCAGCAAACTAGATCAATCGTCTAGAATCAGCTTTTGAAGACTATGAAGACAGAAATTTTTTTAACGTAGATGAGCCGGGTTTGTTTTTTCGAGCCCTGGCTTTTAAAACTTTTCCTCTCAAGGTGAAATTTGTTTAGGTGTCAAAACCTCAAAAAATAAAATAATTTTCTTTGTCTCTCTCTCTCCGGGTCTCCTTAAATTTCTCGTCAAATCGGTTCAATATTTTGCTGTAGTACTGCCTTGTCATTGTGCCCCAATTTCATTAGGATTAGTCCTTCCGTAGTTCAAAAAACTGCTATAATGAACTTTCCGGCCGATAAGACTGTCTGCCTTCTTGGGAGTAGATTCACCTAGGAAAGCTTATATTTGTTACTTTTCAAATTGGATACATAAAAACTGAAGGAAGTTAGTTAAAAAGGAAAAAAAAAATTAATTTATTGTTGAATATCGATATTATATAAAATTTTAAAAGTAAAAAAGAGTGACCACAGCAAAAGTAAGTAAAGTGTTTTTTATTTTTCATTGTCTGTAGTGAATTAAGAATAATCGAGTAGCTGTGTTTTTTCTTGGTTGTTGCGTCAGAAGTAAATGTTATAATTTGGTTTTTTTTTTAGAATAAGGTAGGGACAAAATATATTATAATAAAATCCAAAAGAGCATCAAAGATTAAAGATTTGTACGAGGGCCTCAAATGAAGGCTTAAAAAGGACGCAAAGGATCGAAACGTAGCTAAGTTATTCGATCTTGGTCACGTGTCGGATTGGTTTACAAAAGAAGAAAAATATCAATTATTTTGTAAAATTTTCGGCCTTTCGCATTTGTGAGAAAGAAGAAACAACCGTGAAAACCCAAAAAAAAATCATTGTTGAACGTGACCAAAATTAAGTTGGTGCGATTACTTCTGCCGAAAGAGGTAAGCTAGTGACTCTGATTGTTCTGTAAATGCCGAATATATTCATTCGAAGTAAGTGCACTGGATCTGCCAACTCTTCAGATTGGATGACCGAAAAAGAATTTGTAAAACTCATAGATAGATATAAATTCATCAAACATATTAAGCCTATTCAGGAGCATCCAGTCCTGTTGACGCTTGATAATTACAGCTCTCAAGTTAACATTGAAGTTGTTAAAAAAAGCTAAAGACAATCACATAATTATGCTCTTCATTCCTCCTCACTGCTCTCACAACTTGCAGCGCTTGGATGTGTGGGGTTTACGGCTCACAGGCATTCAGATAAACAACAATTTAGACCATTTACATATAATATTTCAGTGTTACTGAAAGAGACTGGCAATAAATACTGCTAATATGATGAGTGCATCAAAGCAACCGATATTTAATCTTTAAATATTGAAGTTTTTCAAGATTTTGATTTCGCACCTATGTCACCGATCGCCCAAAAACAAATGCAGATATGACACAAGATTCAAGTTCAACACAAATTGATACCGAACCCTCATTATGTCGTGAGAATTACTGAAATAATAAACCAGATAACTGGAAAGACATCTGCAGAATCTGTGCCAGGTCTGTCGAGCACCCAAAATAGAGCTACCGATCTGATCCCCAAATATTAGACCTTTTCCGAAGACTGGCAAGAAAAAGAATATAAATAGGAAAGGTAAAAGAAACGGAAAGAAGCAAAGAATAGTAAAGAAAGAGGGAAGGGAAAGGAAACAATAAAAGAATAGGTCAAGAAGAAAACAAAGCGGTAAAAGTAGTAGATAATGTTTCTTTTATAAGGATATGCTTCTCTTTTAAGTATAAAAGTGTTCTTGATACTGATAAACTATAAATTTTAACAAAAAATTAAGAAAATAGTTCATTTCGAATAATAAATAAAGAAAAGCTAAAAATCTCTCAATAAATACCTTTTTTATTTGTGTTACTACAATGTATGCTCCTGTCTGAAATGCGTATGCAAAGGAGACGACTATTTAATAGAGTTAGACGCCCCCAAAAGTGGGATGAATTCGCTTCACTGAATATTATAAAGAAATAAGACGTTCCAACGCAAATCCTGAAGAAGGCGCTGTGAAAGCATAGAATCTTTGACAGAGACAGCTTGCATTCAAAAGGTACTAGACAAGGACGCCTCAAATGGAGTAGGGCTTCTCAGGAAACAAAATGACACCACACCGAAATCCAAAGGGAAACCACCCTGGAATACCTATTACAGTTGCACTTCCCTAGCTCAACACTAGAACCAGACTTGGTATATTCTCAGCCCACCTCCAGAACTGCATGGATACCATCCTTGTTCAATTGGTAAATTTTTTTAGGGCCGGCTATAATTGGGTCTACACACCGCTCTAATGGGGAAATAAGTGGTTGTATTTATCCCCAAACAAGGCAATAGACCTCTAGAACTGCCTAAATCACACAAACCAATCAGTCCTACCTTCTTTCTACTTAAGAGAATGGAGGGACTGCTAAACCTAAACATCAGGCGCAAACTGGACTAATCACATCCCCTTTGCTTTACTCAGTTTGCCTACACAAAAGTTACCATAAAGAAATAACTTTATGTGCTTCTTTTGACATAGAAGGTGCTTTTGACAATACCAGGTATGGATCCATATCTAGCTTTCTCACGTGCATGCATCTGGATTGTTATTTGTAAAGTGGGTGAATGCTTGCTAAAGGAGCGAGAAATTAACGTTCATCATCCTAGCACTACAATTTTTAAAAATCACGATTTGAGCTAGTGGATTTATTGCCGTAAATTTGTCGGTACGAAAAATTACGACAACATTTTGTCGCGCTTAAGTTTAAAAAAATAAAATTAATTTTAATTAACGTAATTAACGCTGACATAAGTCAAATAATTTGTCGTGGCCGGAACATGCAGTATAAAAGAATAAAAAAATTGCTTTTTCATAGATAAACTATACCAGAGACGAGAATGAACGACTAGTTTGAGTAATTTCCCTATTAAAGAAGCTTGGAATGACAAACATGAGGATTCAACACATATTTTGTAAAATTTGTCGAGACAAAATCCCCTCAGAAAAGTCCAATACACTCGCTTCTGTGAGCTGGTAATGCCCGCTGTTGTGATTTAAACGCTTTTTAATTAATTAAGATTTCTTAATCGACCGCGACAAATCAAATCTTGCCACGACAAAATCCTGACACCAATTTCTCAAAAAAAATCCACTGGATTCCCTTAGCGTTAGCTTTATTATCAATTAAGAATTTTTTATTGACCGCGGTCAATGCATACGATGAGATGAAATACTTGGACGCTCTATAGAAAACTTAATTGGAATGCTCACCTTGACTCTACCTTAAATAAGGCTACAAGAGTCCTATAAGTTTGGAAAACTCTTCGGAAGGACTTGGAGTCTTTAGCCTGGAGAGCAATAGTTCAACAACGATCAGCAATCACCAAAATGCAACAAACTACCTGCCTCTTCATAACAGAAGCAATGAGAATCTGCCCAACAGCTGCCATAAAGGTGGTAATAGTAGTCTCCCCTACACATCTCTATAATAATCTATCTAATATGCCATTTAGTGTGTGGACGGACCGCGGCGGACCACATGACTAAGGAACTGCGCTTCGGCAGAAGATTTAGGATTTTATTTCCTGAGCGAGCAAACTGCGACAAAGTCTGGACCATAGTAACCTCAAATGATGGTTCGAAAATAGAACACGGTACTGGTGTATTTAGATCCAACACTAGAATTTCGATTTCATTGGGTAATTGGTCAGTGTTTTTAAATATCTACTAGAGAAATGTTTCCTCTGCCGGTCTCTTGAAATGGAGCACTCTTAAAAAACGGCCGATTTTGAGCTGTGTGAAGCTGACCCCCCCTAATTCGAAAATTCGGAATTAAAATGGTCGATTCGATTGACCACCCTGTGACCACTATTGACCAGCAATAATTTTGATTGACCACCCCCCCAGTCACGAAATATGCGAAAAAAATGTTTTCAACCTCATTATCACTGCTACCCCCCAAATGTTATATTTATTTTTATTACTGAATAGGATTAACCACTTTTGACCACTTATTATATTTTTTGACAAACCCCAAAAAAGCTCCCGATAAAATAAAAAAAATTCCCCATAATATATCTCGAACCCGCCAATTCTAGTTCGACGGGGTGGTCAAACGTGGAAAAACGCTTATGATGTTTAGAATAGACACTAACTGTTTTCGACGTTTGACCAACCGTCAAAATAAAAAAAAGTCAGTATATCAAAAATGATGTCTGTCCTCGTATGTTGAGAATAGATTCCGACTGCTTTCGACGTTTGACCAACAGTCAAAAAACAAAATAGTCGGTTTAACTAAATCGTCTACTTTTAAGTGCTGTATTCGGTTTTCATCGGGTGGCCAAAATCGCTTAAGATGTCTGTTTTCATATGTTTAGAATAGACACAAACTGCTTTCGACGTTTGATCAACCACCAAAGAGTTTTTGACTTTTATTTTAATTTTGACGGTTGATCAAACGTTCAAAAGCTGTTGATGTCTATTCTAAACATACAAAGGCACTCAACATAAGCGATTTCCACGTTTGACCACCCCGTCGGGTCCGAAATATATTATGGGGAAAATTTTTTTTTTCATTTTATGAGGAGTTTTTTCGGGTTGGTCAAAAGTGGTCAATCGATGGTCAACCCAATCTAGTAATAAAAACGACTAAATATAACATTTGGGGGGCAGCAGTGATGATGACCCTGAAAACATTTTCTTCACATATTTCGTGACTGGAGGGTGGTCAAACAAAATTACTGCTGGTTAATATTTGTCACTCGGTGGTCAATCGAATCGACTATTTTAATTTCCAATTCTCGAATTTTGGGTAGCCAGCTCCGATTTTGCCATTTTTTTCTGAAACCTAAAACACCATGTTTTAACCTATTCGATTTTAAAGCGACTGTTATAGAAATTTTAATAAAGCTCACGAAGAGTCTGGTTCGCAGCTGATATTTTTTGCAAACTAGTTGGCTGACCAAATTAAAGAAGTCAGCAATTTATGTTGAAAGCTTGCCTCACAACGTGAAAAGGTGAAACATAACTCGTCATTACCTTAATTGGTAGGTTGGGCATTTCACGCGAAGCGGACAACCAACAATTTTGAAAAAGTTATGTATGACCTGTTTCAAAGGTAATTAATCATATTAAGAAACTTATATAAAAATAAGTAAAATAGTGATTCTTATAGGAAATTGCATGCTCTTCACAGTCGTGATTTTTTCATGTAAAAAATCCAAAATTAATATTTAAAATTAAATTTTGACAAACTTCGACCTTTTCATTTTTTTTTAAATAGCTCAAAGAATAACTTAAAATGTATAGTAAATGCCTGTTCAGTTTCATAATGGGATCTGCATTCCAACACAGTGCAGCGCGTAGTCGGCGTTTGGCCAGTGCGATAGTTTTGTATGGAAACATGAAAAAATTTAAGTTTAAATTCTCTATCTTCGATACGAATGCAGATCCCATTCTAAAATTTTACACATATTATTTATGAACTATAAGCTACATTTTGAGATAAAAACAAAAATTTTTAAAAATGTCGAAGTTAAGTAAAATCCGATTTGATATGTTTACTTCCGGTTTTATATACGAAAAAAATTTTTTTTTCAACTCTGTAATAACACCCAAGAAAAACATTTATTTGTCTTTAAAATAACACCATTTACTTTTTTTCTATCACTATGAATAATAGCAAATTTTTTTTTCAAAAAACCCGCTCCTCAAATTTTGTCAATTCTTTGGCTTATAAAAGGGCAACTAGGCTTCATAGAAAAAAAATAAAAATGCACATTCATTCAGGAAATATAGAAGTACAATTAGACCAAATATGAACAAAATCCAGAACCTGAAATTTTTTTCGCTGTCCGCTTCGCGTGAAATGCCCCAGGTAAGAAATATTGCTTTCATTTTGTTTCGCCGCTCTGATTGAATAGGGAAGAATTTATGAAATATATTATGAATTTTAATTGAAGATATTTTCAATCCAAACGGTTTTGTCAACGAAGAAAAGCATCTTGAGAGGTTCAAAAGGCTTTTTAAAAAATCAAGGTGCAGCCTGCTCAAAACATTTTATAAAGTGTCCCAACACGACAATTATCATCATCGTATTAATTGAATTAGATTCAGATAATCCTGTAAATTTCGTTTCATAATCTTCAACGGACCGCATGCTCAAGTTTAAGTTAGTAGAGAGCTGAAAATGCTCCTTTCTGTTTGCCTGAGTATAACTTTCTATTAAATATAAACATGCACTCGTAAAAAAAAGAGTAACATTAATCTTACATACACCACAGGCTGATATTGCTTTAACTAAATAAGAAATAAACACCTGTTTACGTAGAGAAATCAATTTATTGATTTTCCTTCATCATAAATTCAAAAAGTTTTGACCTTTTGCCACGAAAGCAGTTACAAAAGTACTTACTTCCTGTAGTCCCCCCCCCCCCACACTGGTTTGCTGATTTCTGTTATAAGGCCAAAGTTCAAGGAAAGAATTTCATCGCGGTGTAATTATATACAATGGCCACTGTTTCCGATTATAATCTCTCTGTTTACCGCCGGTCTTTACTGTAATGCAAGAGTTCAAAAATTTATGAGACATTTGTTTCAAAGTTCTCAGCGACACTGTTATTTGTAAAACAAACGCGTTCAACGCACATAAAGTTTTGCGTTTATAGGCACATTCTCTCCCACATTCGACGTGTGTTTGTCAGCGGAATCTTGATAAGAAAAAATGCCTATTTTTAGCTAAAGGTGAATGTGATTGCTGTGGTGTCATATATGGAACATAAAGACTTATTTTTATTGGTAACATTGAAAAGGGTACATGGCACTGGTGGTATGTCTGTCAAATGAACAATCGCACGGTTTCATTGTAATTTTAGATATTGTATTGGATTGCATAAGAATTTTAGACACAACAACTTGTTGGTGGTAATAATATTGTGTAATGCACTCCTTTGTGCTAATTAGTGTTCCGCTGTGCACATAACCTTAATAAGGACGAAAATAATCCTTTGTTTTTTTTCAATATTGCATAAACAAAATGGATACGAAAATCAAAAGATTGGCTCCACACTTTAAAAACAATTTGTATATTGACTGAAGCTGTTATTCTGTCAGCTCTTGCATTCCTTTGTAATCCTAAGAATTTTTATGAGCAGCAGAGTAAACAATATCAACTTGACTCCAAACCACAAAATTGTAACATTCTCATTGGGAACACTTAAGAAAATAAGCAAAGGAACAATTTTATTCTTGGAAAAACGATTTTCACTTGACGGCTATTTCGACTTTTATGAGTAACTCGATATTCTTACACGAAACACAGTTTCGAGTATTAAGAAGAACGTAAAATTAATTAGCTAAACTCAATTCGAAAAGAACTAGATATAATAGCTCCTTACAGTCAAGATAATTTATGTGTTTAGATATTGGACCCACAATAAATAATATTAGCCTTAAACTTCGAGTAGTGCCCGTTTTTGTCGATTTTCAAGATTAAGGCGAACTGTAATCAAACATAAATAAATATCATAAATAACATATGTATTATTTGATAGTCGCTCGACTAGAAATCAAGAGGTATAGAGCTTACTTAGCATGAATTAGGTTAACTGCATTTTCTAATAGGCTCTTCTAATTTAAAATTAAGATAAGCTTACGTTTAAGAAAAGTAAGTACAGTAGGATCATCTGAACCACAACAATAGCATGTCTTTCTAGCTTCTGAATAGCGAGGAGTTTTTTGGGGCATTACAGGAAGAAGATTTTAATCCAACATTTGGTATAATAGAGCAGGCCAAATTGACAGTTTCCCGGTCCAGCATAGCCCAATATCCCGATGCCGAGAATCTGCTGGTGGTATATATATATATATATATATATATATATATATATATACATATATGTATATGTATATATATAGATATTACATAGGTATAGATATAACCTCTTTTACAGTCAAAACGCGAATCTAGGAGGTTAGCTAGAACTAAACATTTGTTATTGTCCCAAATGCAGCTTAGCAGACTTGACAGCTGTCAAGCTGGAGGACAGCTGCATCTACATCTATATAGCCTCGCCTTACATGTTGCATGGTAGACCAATCCCGCCATCGGAAGTCGAAGTGCTGTCAAGCTATCTCAAAATAAAAGAAGAAGTTTTGCTGATGAGCTATGAAATGCAAGATACGCATAACGGGGCAGCTCTGAAAACAACGAAAATGGTAAGGTCTTCAAACTCGGAGAACTTCATTGGCTGAGAGGAGGTGCTTGATATCACACTGTTATTAACTAGAGAAAATATTAGGGTCGGAATTGGGGAGTGTAAGATTAAAGGTCATTGCTCGACCATAACTGAATACTGTTCAATCTTAACCTGGCATGTGGTCCAAACCTTTCACAATCTCCAGAACTAACTGAAAGAAATTCAGCTAAATAATCAAATCAAAACTTTCCAAAATACCTGATTTAGGCATTGAAACTATTCAAGAGCTGGAATCAAGAATAGACAGCCTTGAAAAAGCTATAGGAATTATGCCCCTTAAGGGGGTCTTCTACCTTACGACGCCGTTTTTGATACTGTTTTTCGAGGATTAGTCGTAGGGACACCAATAATGCGATTAATATGCGGTTTTTTTGTTCAACTCGTTTATTCTTATACTTTTAAAATAAATTTCTGGTTTGACCTTGAAGTACACCTTACGAAAAGTTTATATCAAAACGGTTGACACGATTCAGCTCATGAAAGTCGTTTAAAACAAAAAATCGAAGAAGATTTAGTTTTATTATCCCCTTGGCTGCCGTTTGACGAACGGAATTCTAAAAAATTCAAAAATTTTGCAAAATAGTCCGCATTTTAAAAAAAATGTGTTTTTTCATGTTTTTGGGCCAAAAAAAGCTGTCAAAATTGTTAAAATGAAAAATTTTCAAAAAGCCTTCGTCAGACGATAGCGACAAGTTTTTCAAACATGTGGATAAAATATTTGAGTTAATCGATCAATTATTTTTCAAGATATCATGTCAACCAGTTGCAAAAACGCAACTTTTGGGAAATCTCATTTAGATATGTTCATGCTTGAACCTTGGTCGAAAAGTTACTTACGATCAATCTGCTATGTCAGGACCGTGGAGTTCATCTTCTTATTGGAGAAGAACTCCTGTTGTGCTACTTGCTGTTCTCGTTGTTCAATCCGAGTCCTTTTTGCAGTGTCGGAGCGCTACAAAAACGGCCCGCAAAGCTGTGTTGACAGTCTCTGACATTCCGAAATAATAAGAATTTTGTTATATCATTTCCAGAGTATGTTTCTGACACGTTCTTGATTAGAAATATGCAAAAAAAATATCGATTTTTTGAAACCAACAAGGTAGAGACCGCCTTAAAGTACAATAAAAAATTCCTTCCGCTCGTGGAATGAAGAACTCTCTAACCTTAGGATAGATTACTCGAAACATCTTCTACGTTTTCGAGCCGTCAGACAAGCCAAGAATCACGCTTGGATCGAGTATTGTTAGTGTATTGAAAACTCTAGGGGATTAGAAAGACTCCGCAGGATACTGTCCAATATAATACCAACCTGTCGTAGAGGGTCAAGTCAAAGTACAGCAGCAACCTGCAACGCGGTAACAAATTACATTCCACAGAGCCATCATCACCAAAGAAAGAACTTTTGGGCTATGAACAACTGCTCTCTCTACAAATCGCCCGTGCCAGATGGAATCATCCCAATAGTGCTATATAAGCTGCCAGATTTAGTAGCAAAGTGGCTAATAACTATACTTAGGAGTTATATTTTCCTCAACAACGTTCCTCAGACCTGGAGAAACGTTAAAGTGGTTTGTGTTTATTTCTAAGGTTGGAAAAAATGGGTCACAAACTTAGAAAGGACTTCAGAACAATCAGTCTGAAATCCCTTCTGTTGAAGACTCTGGAGCGAAAGCTCTACGTAAACAGCACTTCACTCCGGGGCGGTCATACATCAATTAATCAACAAAACAAAAATTTTTTTCATGCAATTTGATTTAAAACAAAAATTTTTTTGAATATCTTTAGTAGTTTTCAAAAAAAAAATCATGAAAATCGGCCTGAAAAATGGCGTTCAAGTGTAGACGACTCCCTTAAGTTCCCTAAACTGTTCCTTAAAAAAGTCGAGGCTGTGATACGCATTGCTCGTCAGTAGGTATTTAGGTACCAAATGAATAACTCGTATTGTATGAAAATATGTATATGCCAACAATCAGCTGATATTTATACTGAGGGTAAAAATTTAATAAATACATGTTTGATTTTTGAAACCTTCGCATAAATATAGATTTTTGTATTTCTTAAATCTCGTTTTGCGATTCTGAGTTAAGAATTGTAGGAGATATACATGCACAAATTGTTGTGCTCTCGAAAATTTGTATTGTTTTTGCAATATTTGTGCCGACTAACGGCTATCAGTTATTATGAATATCGACCTCTTTTTATTTTGATGAGAAATCATTGTCACAGTTAGCAATAAAGTGTCGTACCGTCGAGATCGAAACTAGTTATTTTATTTTATTGCCCAGTCTGCCTACAAAATTTTTCAGAAGTGGGATATGGACCTAATAAATATTAAATTTAGTTCAGTTTTTGAGAGAAAAAAGACTGAATTGATTTGAATTTGCGTGCGTTTGTGCAAAGTTGAAAATTGAAGAACGCGTGGTGAATTACAAACGTTTTCAAGACCAAAATTGTGAAGATCTATTTGGAGGCGGTGTATAATCTTTGAAATAGAATCATCGGTGATTTTAATTTCGAGGAAAATATTGTGATCGTCGGGAATTTGCCGGATTATGGCCAGCAACGTGGTGACGATGAAGCTATAAGTTGGTTTGACAACACGTGTTTCTGGTAAATTTATGCATTTGTGAACAATAAATGGGATTATAGGTGATCCAATGTACTGAAAAAGACAAAAGTTTCAGAGGTGATCTTTTTGTATTTATTATTTTGATAATATTTTGCATATATCGTAAATCTTTAATCCAATGGCGGAAAGAGCAGAAAGGTTTGCCGAGAAGGCCACAGCAAATCAATTAAAGGATAAACTAGCGGAATTTGGTCTAAATACAGTGGGTCCTAAATCAACGTTAAAATCAAGGTTTTTTGATGAAATTGGAAAGATGTCTGATGCCCAATTGAACGAGTATTTTCCAATAAATATTTTTACTTTGAATGACGAGCCAAATGGTAGTGCAGACATAGTAAATTTAGACGAGCGATCTGCAAATGCCGGAAATTGTAGTTCTGCCGATATTGATGACGGGGAGGCTCTAACTAACGAATTGGAACTTCTTAGAACCAAGCTCCGAAAAAAGCAAGAAATTGCCGAACTAAAAAGAAAAATTGCAGAGATTTCAGGAGGTGACGATGCAGTTAGTGAGAGTTCTCGACCATTCTTCAGCTTTCGAGACGTGGAAGAGTCTTTTACACAATTCAGCGGCGATAACAATTACTGCATAGAGAAATGGATGCAAAACTTTGAGGAGTCAGCGGAGACACTTGGTTGGGATTCAAGAACGTGTTTCATACATGCAAAGAGGCTAATGACCGGCACGGCTAAGCTGTTTCTACGCACAGCCTCATTCAAGTCATGGGCTGATTTAAAATCGTCCTTACTAAAAGAGTTTTCTACAAAAATTTCAAATGCGGAAATACACAACCAACTACGAGGTCGAAAAAAGAGAAAGGATGAATCATGGCAGCAATATATATTCGTCATGCAAGAGCTAGCGTCGTTATCAACTATCGATGAAATTGATCTGGTGCACTATATTGTCGGAGGAATATCTGATACACCCGTTAACAAAATGTTTCTCTACGGTGCCAACAACATAGCCGATTTAAAAGGAGCTTTTAAAAAGTACGAAAGACTCAAATCGACGAGCGACAATCTTCCAACCCGATGCGAAACCAAACCTGTTCAGACGTCTCGAATGTCAGGCAAAACGAGATGTTTTAATTGTAATGAGCTTGGGCATATAAGCTCAAATTGTTTAAAGCCTAAACGGGATAAAGGGTCCTGTTTTCGTTGTGGAAAAATGGGTCATAGAGCAGCGGATTGTAACATGTCGCGACAACCAGTTATGAATATTGAAAGTTCCAGAAATTCAAGAGAAGAAACCGTACTTCGGCAGCAGCCATCATATCAACAGAGAAGCCATAAACATATATCATTTTCCGTTACTAATAATTTTGAATTCAATATTAGGTACAATACTGGAAGTGGAGCTGATAAAGGTGAATTTTCCTGTTCCTTGATGACACTGCTGGACTCGGGGAGTGCAATAAGTTTCATTCAGCAGCAATATTTACCACCTTATTTAGTGGACACAACAGATTCCGAGAAGCACAGATTCCATGGCATCAACCAGAGTAGATTAAAAATTATAGGTACGACACTTTTAGATGTATATTTTATGAATACTTGTGTAAGTTTGAATTTGTTTGTCGTTGAAAATACTAGCATGCTATATCCTGCTATTTTAGGGAGAGATTTTTTAAGAAAAAATAATTTAAATTTTAGTTCCAACAAACATAGCAATGAAATTCAGAGTCAGTGCAATAATGATATTTTAGTTCACAACCATGTTCAAACGTCCGATCAAGAAAACTTTGAATATCAAATATTAAATATAAACGTTTCTGACGATCGTAATGTGCTTGCATTGAATATTAACGAAAAGTTGTCTTACGAAATTAAAACAAAAGTGCACGAAATCGTAGCAGAAGCTTGCAGTAATGATTCGGATATAACAAAGACTAACGTTGACGATAAATTTGAAATGGTTATTAATTTAACGAAGGACAACCCTATTTATTGCACACCAAGGAGACTGCCTTATATGCACAGGTTAGAGCTCCAGAAAATAATAAATGACCTTTTGGAGAGAAAAATTATACGCGAAAGCACATCTCCGTACGCGTCTCCGATTGTGTTGGTTCAGAAAAAGAATAAGGAATTAAGATTGTGTATAGACTATCGTGAAATAAACAAAAATACGGTTCGAGACAATTTTCCCCTTCCATTAATCGATGACTTGTTGGACAGATTGCGCGGTAAAAGGTATTTTTCTACACTTGACTTGCGTAGTGGTTTCCACCACGTTCATATGGCAGCTGAGTCCATGAAATATACTTCTTTCGTTACGCCTATCGGTCAGTACGAGTACTTGAGAATGCCTTTTGGGCTTAAGAACGCCCCTTGTGTTTTCCAGAGGTATATAAATCACATATTTAGGGAATTAGCTGCAAAAGATCAAGTACTTATTTATATGGATGATATCCTAATAGCCACCGAAAGCATTGAAGATCATTTGAAGATTTTAAAACACGTCGGAAACATAATAGCCAAAAACCGTTTACATCTCAGGTTAGACAAATGTAGGTTTCTTTACGAAGACATTGTTTATTTAGGTTACATTGTCAGCAATAAGGGAATACGTCCAAACTCCGAAAATCTTCGTGCTATTAATGAATTTCCGTTACCTAGATGCGTGAAAGACGTCCATAGTTTCCTTGGATTAAGTTCCTATTTTGGGAGGTTCATTAAAAATTTTGCTACTTTGGCTAGGCCTCTTTACGATCTTTTAAGAAAAGACTCAGTTTTTAGATTCGGATTAGAAGAGGCGGAAGCATTTGAGACTCTTAAATCAAAATTAACGAGAGCGCCTATTCTAGCAATTTATAGCCCATTAAATGAGACAGAACTGCATTGTGATGCAAGCAGCATAGGTTTCGGAGCTATACTGCTACAACGTCAGGCTGATGGAAAGTTTCATCCCGTCTTCTATTTTTCCAAAAGAACTACTGAGGTTGAGTCGAAATACCATTCATACGAACTCGAAACTTTGTCTATTATATATGCTCTCAGGAGGTTTCGCATATATCTTACGGGAATTACTTTTAAGATCATTACTGACTGCCAGTCATTGACGTTAACTCTGAGTAAAAAGTCAATTAATCCTCGAATATCGCGATGGGCCTTAGAGTTGCAAAACTTCGATTATAAAATTGAACACCGTTCAGGTAACAAAATGGGTCACGTTGACGTTTTGAGCCGTTGTACAGAGATTTTAGTTGTTCAGGAGAGTGCGTTTGATTTTGCGTTAGTTGCGGCACAGGGACGAGATCCGAATATAGTTAAGTTAGTACCTGAATTAAAGAAAAGCGAAAGCCACAGTTTTGCCCTTATCAATGGTCTTGTGTACCGAAAAAATAAAGACAATGTTCAGTTCTATGTTCCTAAACAAATGGAGGATCGCGTTATACAAACGCACCATGAGTCTCTCTGTCACTTGGGTGCGAATAAGTGTTTCGAATACATTAAAAAGTCCTACTGGTTTCCTAATATGAAACTTAAAATTGAAAATTATATAGCCGGATGTTTAAAATGCGCTTATTTTTCACCTGTAAGTGGAAAGGCTGAAGGAATACTTCACAATATTCCGAAAGGAGACGTGCCTTTTGAAGTACTGCATATAGATCACTTTGGGCCGCTGCCGACGACGAAGGCGAGGAAAAAATATATATTTCTCGTTGTTGACGGATTTTCGAAATTTACTAAGTTATATTCTGTGGCCAGTACTAAAACCGAAGAAGTAGTGGCTTGCTTAGATTCCTATTTTAATACCTACAGTAGACCATCTAGGATCATTTCTGATCGGGGAACTTGTTTTGTTTCGAGCGAGTTCACTCAGTTTCTGTCTGACAACAATGTTGTACATCATAAAGTGGCCACGCATTCTCCACAATCAAATGGTCAGGTAGAGCGTATAAATCGGTTGCTGACGCCCATGCTTTCCAAGGAGTCAGAGGAAACTACTACCGGCAATTGGTATAAATTCTTAACGAAAGTTGAGTTCGCACTTAATAACACGGTAAATAGGAGTACAGGGTTTTCTCCTAGTGAGCTGTTGTTCGGTGTAAAACAAAAAGGTCAGCTGTGCGACAGGGTATTAGAGTATGTTCAGGGGTCTGTCCAGTGCATTGATCGAAATTTGAGCTCAATTAGGGATCCAGCTTCTGAAACGATTAAGAGAAGTCAAAGTTACAACAAAAAATATTTTGATAGAAGACACAAGGCGCCGCGCATGTACAAAGAAGGTGATTTAATCATGATAAAGAACATTGTAACTATACCAGGAATAAATAAAAAACTGTTACCCAAATATCGTGGGCCTTACGAAATAAAGAAAATTTTAAAGAACGATAGGTATCTAATAGAAGATGTAGAAGGCATCCAATTGACACGTATACCATATAAGGGGATCTGTTCTCCCGCAAACATGAAACCTTACATTTTGTGCATTGACGATTGAACTTGGTTGAGCAAATAAAAGAAAAATTATAGATGGTTGAAAATTATTTCTTTCTACCTAATAAGGTAATTTCGAATGAACAATCAGATAGATTATAGTCTTTTCTTGATTATTGTATTTATGTGCTGATGTGTAGGAAATAAGCTATATTTCATAGGTATATTTTAGAGTTGCAATTAATGAGCTCATTCATGTTAATAAAATAGATCCATGTTAATTATTTTCTCGTATTATCTATTTGACAGATGAAAAATTGTATAAGATAGTTGGATTTTCAAATGAAAGGTACATTTAGCTAAATATTAAGTATTCGGCTTTTAGATATATTATAAGTACTTCTGTATAAGAATTGTAATGTTTGTAATGATTTTTTGGTAATCGAGTCGATTACATGTCAGGATGGCCGAATTGTAGGAGATATACATGCACAAATTGTTGTGCTCTCGAAAATTTGTATTGTTTTTGCAATATTTGTGCCGACTAACGGCTATCAGTTATTATGAATATCGACCTCTTTTTATTTTGATGAGAAATCATTGTCACAGTTAGCAATAAAGTGTCGTACCGTCGAGATCGAAACTAGTTATTTTATTTTATTGCCCAGTCTGCCTACAGAATTTAGTAACTGTCATAGAATAAACAGACGTGTCCACTTTTTCTTTTCGATTTTTCTAAGGCCCGTTGATGATACAAAATTGCGGAAAATACAGGAAACCTCTCTTAGTGTTATATACGAGTACTTTCAATAAATCCTAATAAAAACAGAGGAGACTAAACATCTCCTGAAAAATTTGGTTTTTGGACATCTCTAGTTTTTCTTCTCAGTGCTTCAATTAGTTTCTAAGGCGTAAAAAATCAGCAGTGAAAAATTGTGTTTGCGTAATTACAGTCGCACATTATCATTTCGTCAATTGCGCATATGTTAAGAATAATGGCAAGAAATCGTGCACGTGCACACAAGTTTTTAAGAACTAAACTCGCAAATATTTAAGTTGAAAATGAGTTTTGAGTCTGTGTATATTTGTTCATATCAAATAGCATTTTTTTTTTAAATTTTAAACCGAAAAGTTTTCCGTGAATAATATAACATTTACTTGTGTTATACTACCTACTATACATAATACATAAGTATACAGAAAATGTTATACGAAACAGTAGATCAATTGTAAATAATAAAAAACAATTCAAGTTTGTGTACTCAAGTGGAGTTTAAGTTCTGACTTAGCCAAAGGTATATAAAGCGCTGCTTTTCGATTGTATCGTGTAATAATGGCTAAATCATTGCTTAAGAAAGTTGTTCTAGTGTCTCTTATTTGTTTCGCCTCTTCACGGCCAAGTGAGGAAATGCCCGAAAGTAGCTATCAAATGAACGAAGAAAGTAGATATTCCCCGTATCTTGCTCACATAATGAGTAAAAAGATCCGCCAATGTGGAGCAGCGATTATTAAACCTAACGCAGTATTAACAGCTGCGAACTGTGTGCGTTTTCCAGTGGAAAAACGAAAAGTACGGGCAGGAGATGAAAATGATCCAGATAGCATCCAGGAAAGAAAAGTGAAGAGCATCAAAATGCATCCAGAATCCTCATTTTTTAATGTACCCAATCATGATATTGCAATAGTTTTTGTGACCCATGAGTTTATGTTTGACGCGGCATTGACAAAGGTGAATTCAATAAGAATGAGAAACTCGGATCACAGTGATTTGGATAGGAAGATAGCAACTAGCTTCTTGTTACTAAAAGGTTCTAGTAATAAGACAAGATTATTTACAACAAAAAATTTAGTGCTACCCGGAGACTTGTGTGAAGCAGCAGTTGACAATCTATATTCCAAACAAACGGGATGCTTTATTCAAAGAAATAAGGAGGATGATTTAAATTTATGCAATTACAGCGATGTTTCGGGGAGTCCTTTGGTTATTCATCAAGAAAAGACAGATGTACTTGTGGGGATTGTAACAGTTGGAAGTGATGTGTATACACATGGTACTTGTAGCAAAAATTTACCTACTCTCTATGCAAAAGCAGAACATTATCGAAATTGGATAAATGATAATTTGAATCAAAATAATAGTGACGTTTAAAAAATAAAATTTACTTAACGTTCACAATAAAATAGTGTTGTATAATTCTTGATAATTGTTTACTTTAAATGAAACTGTAAATGGTTTTCTGTGCACACAAAAGTAGCAGGTTCGAGTCCCACGGGCAACGTCACATTGTTGTTTTCTGGTAACAAAAGATTACGCTAAAAACAATTTTGTGATTAAATGACTCATTTAGTGATTCCTATGACTCCTACTTGAAATTGTCTCTCAAATTTGCCTTTCATATGATTCCTGCTTGAAATGTTCAAGTATCTTGGAAACATACAAAGCACTGTCCTGTCTTCGGAACCGAATCGCGTGATTTTTTTTCTCTACAGAAGCATACGCCGAGGGATGCATGGCCATCGGGGAGCTTGATCTTTATTGTACGGACTCCTTACCTGCCACCTTCCAGTTTCTTGTGGCAACGGGCTCTCCTGCGGGTGAGTCTTCCTACCCGTTTACTTGTGGGAATCACCTGCCACCACCTCGTCAGTGCTAAGCCGTATTGGACAGAAACTGGTACCTGTAAAAGAGTCTTCGGATATTGATTCCGACTGCATCCTAGTGCCAACGAAACTTATCCGGCAGGCGACGTGGGAGGTTTCACGGACACCACACGGGTGCTCCAAGCAAACCTGCACCATGCTAAAGGAGCATCAGCCACAGTATATACGAGTTTCCTCAAACAACAGTTAACCTCTATGGTAATTTAGAAGCCCTGGATTTTCAGTGGCCAAGTCCGAGAACTCAACATCAACTCATGTAAGCTGATTTACCACCCTGGAGAGGATATGCTACGGGCTAATTGACAAAAGTCTTAAACAATTTCCAAGTGAGCAACTTTATTTCCAGGATCCATGTGGCGATCCTAGTTGAGAAGTAGCTGGTTTGCAGGAAATTGTCCTGGCATCGGCCTACTTTCCTGGAAACATCCCATCTGCTGATGAAGCCCAAGAACTCATCAGTTATTGTCAACGGATGAACCGACAGTTCATCATCGGTTGCCAGAGGCAACGAGCCTTCAAAATGTACAAGCCAAGGATATATGATATCTTCCCAGTCCCCCCCCCCACCTCCCCCTCCAGAACTACATGGATATCATCCTTTCACTGGTCAATTTGTTTAGAACAAGCTATAATTGGGGCTACATACTGCTTTCATGGCAGAATCCCAAACAAGCCAATAGGCTTCTACAGCTGCCTAAATTATATAGACCAATCAGTCCTCCTTTCTACTTAAGACAATGGAGAGACTGCTAGGCCTCCGCATTAGGTGGAAACTGAATTATAGAAGAAAAGCTACATTACATAATCTTGTTAGCAAGATTAAGAAAGCCCTTCACTATAAAGAAATAGCTTTATGTGCTTAAGGTGCTTTGACAACAGCCAGTATGGGTCCATATTTAGAGCTCTGGCACGAAGTGGTCTGGATTGTCATACTGTAAAGTAAGTGGATGATATGCTAAAGGAGCGAGAGATTACATTCACCCTGTGTAACACCTGTGTGTGCATGTAACACCTGTGTGTGCATGAACCTACATATATTTTCTGGGCTGGGCTCTTCAGTGTTTCGAGGAGTGTACGCCAACCTTTGAATATCATTCACACTCGTGATCCTGAAGACAAAACCTCTTCATGAATATCAGCAATACGGGCAAAATTCACAATCACAGCTCTGGAGTTGAAATGGCACCTGTTGAAAAACAAATAGCCACATGTGCCTTCAGAGATATTGAAGCCGCATTTAATACCACCTTTAATACCACCTTTAAGTAAAAAAAAACATGGAATACACGATGATTTGACGTGGAATTGCCTCGAAACTCTATGTCGAAAGGAAGTTTAATTTTTGCATTCCGATGTCGTGGGCGTTATGCATACTAGTTTGCGGAGAATTTGCACATCAACTCCAAGAGGAACTTGTGTACATTTTCGACCGACTTTCCACGTGACTGAATTTCTGCTAGGTAGTCGTCGGAAATATATTTTTTGATACCATTTAATTAATGTATAAAACAACAAAATACTCACTTATAACTGTTTATAGTCACAAAATGGAGTAAAACAAAATTGGGTCCATTCTAAAATTTTCCAAAAGTGTAAATAAGGATACATTTTCCATCGACACAAAAATTAAATAGCATAGCCTGCCGATATAGTATAACTCTGAAACACGACTTAGGGTAATCATAGGATCTAGAAAACACTGGTACTCAAATAACTACTTCTTTGAATGAGGATCCCTTATATAGTACACTAATATATCTAAAATATACGATAAAGCTGGCGTGGGAGTATGTTGGCCAAAATTCAGACTCCAAAAAGCGCTACGAACCGTACCAACCATGTTTCAAACAGTGATACATGTTATTGAACTTTGCGCACGCGAGATACTCATGCGAGGTATTCTTAGGGCCAAGATATACATACATATATAACGTCTGGGAGCCCGCGGTACTTAAAGCACTGAAGATATACCCTTGAGCCTGAGCTAATCTGGGACTGTCTCAATGTAAATTGGCAGATTACTCTAGCCCTTAGAATAAAGAACTAGAGGAACCGCTGTACCGTGTAAGATTCCTATCCGTGAGTGAAGCTACTCGAGTTCAATTGTTCAATTCGTTAAGATAGCTCCTACTAAAAGTGTATATTATCTTTGTAATCAAATTATTAGACTATTTTGTGATTTTTTGTGAACCGACATTGCTTAAAAGAACAGAATTTGTTTAAATAAAGGAGCACGGCGTGTTAGATTTTTTGATACCTAAATAATTAGAAATAGCATGACGGGAAATCGCTTTTCCGGTAAATACATTTTATAAATTACTTCTAAATTCATTCTTTAAACATGTCATGTTTCATTAACACCATAATTTGCGAAAAAAAGTGAAAGTTTCGTATGAATGTTTGTGAGGTTAACATGAAAACTTATTTAATGTTTCGTGGTTGTTCCTTGAGTGTTCGTTCTAGTGGTGGCATCGATAGAAAATCTTAAATAAGATTTAATCTATTAAAACCAAAATTGATGATTCGCTTAACTTATAATATAACGTCAAAATTAATATGCAGCTTAAATATTTTATTCAAAGAAGTTAAAATCAAATTATTATTATACATTTACTTTTGGCCCCACTTTAAATCTTGCTTAGTTTACGCCTGTATTGTTGCTACCACTACATAGCCCGAAATTCTACCACAAAAGAAATTTGCTTCACTAAAATCGAGTTTCAGCTCTTCCTCTAGTTCTTTATTCTAAGCTCTAGCCTGAGAAAGGTAATGAGATTGCCACGCAAAAGAAGTTAAAGTACATAGTGCAATCTTTTTCAATGATTGTTGCTTTTGATATTCATTCAAATGGCTGATGCTGCTAGCTGCTGGTTCACACTATAAAATTTTCAAAATCTCTAAAATCGCTCAACTGTAATACGTATGTGCACATAATTCGCCTAAATGCTCGCTATTCTTCGACTATTTGGAAATTCGAAGTTGATGTTTTCTACTTAGGAAAAGTTATGGTAGGCTTGGATTTATGCCAATGACAACTAGCTCATATGAGATAGTGCAGAGTTAGCTATCCAACTAGTTGAAATGAAACAATGCAAGTACGTACCTACATTTGTTTTTAAAAAATCTAAATAAAATACATTTTTTAATTTTCAACATTCGGTACTAGAATAACATAAGGAACATTTGCAGACAAAAGTCTTCTGAACAAAAAAAGAAAATAGAATGAAATAAATGAAAAGTTAAAGTAAGCAGCTGTTTAAATGATCTGTGGCCTAGATATAGGCAGAAATATAAATAAAATATTTAAACACCAGGCACTTAAAGAAAAGAAAGAAAACTTTTTTGCGACTTAATTGTAAAAATTTGTAAGCAAATCTAGATGTATGGATCTGTTATCCAATAACCATACAAGTTTAGAAAATGTTAGCGTTAGTTAATTTATTGTAACACGCATGAGCTCTGCCACGAAAGTCACAAAGCATGTAATACGCATGTCAAAGGTGGCTAGAAATCAAGGAAAATAAATGTCAAATGCCGTAAAAAGTCAAGACCGACTCGATCCTGTGGTGATTAGGTGAGGTAGCAGTCTAGATAGTTAGTATTGATTTAGACTGTAAAAAATTTTGATGTGATTAATACTGCGAAAAGCTAGTTGTGATTTAACCTATAAAGAGCTAAGTTGTGATAAGTGAAGTGAAATGATGAAAATTTGTGAAGCAAATTGTGAAACGAGTAGAACTGGGAGACGGGGATTGGAAATGCATTAATTCCATTTTTGACGATAGAATTAGAATCTCTCTCTCTAGTTCCCGTAACCCCTTGCGGCGAGAGAACAACTTCACTCGATTCGAGACAAAGATTGCAAGTGGATGAAAAATTTAAAGCGGCCCATGAGTCAACGTGGGCGGAGGGATTCGAACCTGGGATCCGGATTGGAAAGCTCACACGTTACCACTTACTCCACCGACGACTAGAGCTAGAAGGGGGAACAACACTTTGAACCCTGAAAAACAAAGGTGTTCTTTGAAAATATTTTTGGCACACTAATAAACCATGACAATGTAGCTGATGGGTGATTCAAAAATACATACCTTTCACTACATTTTATACATTTTTTATTCAAAAGTTCATATTAATTTTGTAGAGGTCGCTATAAACCGCTGCTGTTAACAGTCCGGCGTGAACATTTTTTATCGGAAAAATATATTGGGATTATTTTTGTAACATATACCTTCCGTAGACGTAGCTAATTTAAAAAAAAATAATTTTAACAAAAACTACATATTTTGGGCTGAAAAAAATAAGAAATAATAATAAAAAAAATGGCTACGCTTAACTGAAGACAGTTTTAAGTAGAATAAATATTTTAAGTTGATCCGATTTAAAGTGACGGAAATATGCTATCAACCAGTTGCAAAAACATCATTTTGAGAAAAACATGTTTAAAGTGTAAATTTTATGTCTTTTGTATGTACATATGTATATAAAAGGCAGTGGAGCACGAGAAATCGCTGTAGTTTCGTTATTTTCATGAATTTAACTCAAATATTCTAGGAGGATATTCTCCATAGTTCAAAATTTCGAAAAATATAGAAAGAAAATTTAGATTCATCAAAACCATCAAAGTGTTGTTCCCCCTTAAGTACCCATATGCACTTTATACTGGTATTTTGCAAAGAAACATGATTTCATGACCGAAAACTTGTTTTGTGTTTAAACTACGCCATACACTATCATTTATAATTACTTCAATACAGTAACTCTAATTTAAAAGTGCAAGGCTTTAAAATCTTAGTAACGTAAAAATCACAATCTATTTTTTGTTTTTATTTTTAAAATTAAATATTATATAAAAAGGTAAGTGATGTAAAAATAACAAATATGACCATTTTTTTATTTAAATTAAGCTTCTACAACTGGTATAAAGCGTTCGAGGAGGGTAGAGAGAGCATCGCCGACGAGTCTTGCGAGAAGCGCCCTTCAACGTCTCGCAAGGAGGTTCTAAAGAATACAGATTTGGACCTTGCGAGTTCTAGCCGTTTCCCGAAGTCAAGTTTCCGGTCAGGGGACGGAAATTCAAGACCAATCACGAGGTCATCTAAGCTGTGGAGGCGCACTGCAAGAAGCTCGGGAAAGATGTTCGGCGTTCATGTTTAGCAAGTGTCAGGAACTGTGAGAAAAGTGTATTAGAACCGAGGGGGTTACTTCGAAAAAGAGCATGTAGATTTGAAAGACTTAATAAAACTGTTTCTCTGTAGACCGTTTTTATCACTACTTTTTCAACATTCTCGTATGTGCATTAAGGTGTAAGCCAATTCCAACGACCGCCTTCATCTCTTGAAACAGGCAGCCGCAGTGTCAAAACGACTGAATGGCACTCAAGAGAGGCACAGTATGCCTGAGTAAAAATTATCATTTTCTAAATGCCAGCCCGCTGCATGCACGTATCAATAAAAGACGCACGAAATAGTCCAAACCAAGCACGGTACGCTCACACTTTTTCTAGACTAACATTTAAAATGAAAACAATAAAAATATTTTCGTAGATTAACTCATTCGAGACCCAGGTCTGAAATAACAAAACTATCTCCGCAGTAGTGCAGTTGAGTATTATTTTTACTCGGGTTAATAAAGATTATAACTACAACTAGAAAACTGAACAGAACTTAATAAAAATAACAAATTTCAGGTAATTGTTATCATTATTATTGACACGACTCACCTTGTGAGTCATTGGCATTTGGGAATAATATTAAATCAAGTGGGGCGCTGCCCCATTCCCTAAACACGCGTCTAGATGGGTGAGATTTTACATGAACCACGCGGTGAGTCACCTGTTTCGAATGTGTTAAACGGAGTAACAGAAGCGTAGATTAATGGCGGCCGTATTTTTAGATTTTTGTGCCTGTAACGGGGATGTGCATAACCGTATGGCGGGCACGCATTGCGAACAAATACCGCATAATATAAAGCGGCATCTCAAAAAACTTTGATGAATTAAAATAAATCAAAATTAAGTTCATAATTAGTATAAGAGTCCACAATATAACTATGTAAAATAAACTAATTTGAGTATTTTTATGATTAAATAACGAAGATTTAAGCTTCATTTTCATTTTAAAATGAATAACTAACAATTGTACTGAAGGTTGCAATATAGCCGCAATTTTGGTGTTGCACGAAAAGCATTAAACCTTGTGCAGTCCTTTGTAAACTGATTGGGGAATTAATTCTCAAAAATTTAGAATAATTGAAGGGTATATTAAAACACACGCATCTTTAAAATTTAAAAAAAAATTTGAATATAAGCTTCGTTTGAAATAAGCAGGTTCCAGAAAATCTACAAAGTTTCAATTCAATACATCAAAAACTATGAGAAATATAAGCGAGGAACGAAAATGCCTCTTTAATATTCATCCTTAAAGATGGATGAAAATCTCAAGCTCAATTTAGCTTTTTCCTTATCAAGTTCTGCACGTAGTCTTTTTCAGCATAACCATATAAAACCACCCAAAAGTGAAGCATGAACCTTCCCCACGATCCCAAAAGGAGGACTCGTCTGGTATCGACACGGCACGGTTCGAACACCGATGCGAAGATAGGTGGCGGGAATATAGGGCAAATTCCCTAAATTTAATGCGTCAAACTTGCCACTTTTTCCCAAGCGGAAGTTTATGCCAAGAAGTCGTCGGTGGAGTAAGTGATAAAATCGGCCTATCAATTATAGTACAGGAAATAAACGAATTACACTTCGAAAAATTACCTACAGGAATTTGACTTGATAAATCGTTAGGGGGGCATAAAAAAAGCTTAACTCTAGATTTCCGAATTCCCCCCCCCCCCCTGTTTTTGAGAAAATCCAAAAAAACTTTGGATGCGTTTTTCTCGGAATCTATGGGTTTTAGAGAAAAGTTTATTTAACAAAAAATGTTCAGGACATTGTTAACTACATTTTTTGTCATTGAAGCCAAGTCGTACGACTAACATTACAAAAGATAGGTGGCGCTAAAGTACCAAAAAAGTGGTTTTTTGGCATTTTCGTTAAGAAAAAATAATTTTTTCATAATAATGTAAATGGGAAAGTTGTTCGTCACAAAAATACCTACATTTTTTATTTAAACAATTTTTTTGTAAAACTTACCGTTCTCGAGCTGGAGCTTGCCAAAGTGTGAAAATTGTACTTTATGGCCGCGCTGAGTCGCGTATTCCATAATTTTGATTTTATTTTTATATTTTAGGATTAATAGACCATATTATTTATTTCATTTTTTCATTTTCAAGTATAATTCTGATAAACAAAATTATCAAAATTATGGAATACGCGACTCAGCGCGGCCATAAAGTACAATTTTCACACTTTGGCAAGCTCCAGCTCGAGAACGGTAAGTTTTACAAAAAAATTCTTCAAATAAAAAATGTAGGTATTTTTGTGACGAACAACTTTCCCATTTACATTATTATGAAAAAATTATTTTTTCTTAACGAAAATACCAAAAAACCACTTTTTTGATACTTTAGCGCCACCTATCTTTTGTAATGTTAGTCGTACGACTTGGCTTCAATGACAAAAAATGTAGTTAACAATGTCCTGAACATTTTTTGTTAAATAAACTTTTCTCTAAAACCCATAGATTCCGAGAAAAACGCATCCAAAGTTTTTTTGGATTTTCTCAAAAACAGGGGGGGGGGGGGGGGAATTCGGAAATCTAGAGTTAAGCTTTTTTTATGCCCCCCTAACGATTTATCAAGTCAAATTCCTGTAGGTAATTTTTCGAAGGAACCCTATTTTTTCGTGCTTCGTTTCCTGTACTATTAGAAATGAATGAATTGTTTTCTAATGACAACAGATTACGTAAAAAGTGGCTAGACAGTGCTCTAACCAGACATGTGGCGGCATGCGGGATTTCACCCTAAATTGCTAGAAACGAACGACACATCGATGATAACGGGTCATGTTGTCATTGTTAGAGGGATGGTTAAGATTATGGAGAAACTAGTGTATCCTCAAAAAGAGTACAAGAGCTGGGGACTATTTATACAACACTGAACGCAACCAAATGTGAAAAAATGTCTAAAAATCGATTGCGTCTATTATTTAGAATATCAGCGGAATGAACTTAACTCCATTCACATCGGAGGCAGAAAAAAGAGTCATTACAGAAAAATCCAAGTAGCGCAAACCTAATAAATCTTCGCTAGATCGCCTAAATGTGATTAACATGGACCGCGTAAAAATGGAACCAAGTGATATACATATGCACAGTCCAAAAATTTGTCTGACGAAAGTACAACCAACGAGCGTCATAATGGAAGGATCTTGAAATTTTTTAGTCCGGCTTTTTACAAAAGCCAAAGTAAACTAACGCATAACAATGTTTTCTTTAAACGAAAATCGGTATCGAACGGTCAGATAAGATTTGATGGAGTAACAGGCGATCATAGTCCAAAAAAATTCAATTCATTGACTTTTAAAAAAGGCCAGAGAAATCACTTTTTTTGGACTATATACAAAATTTATGCAAATCGGATAAAAATTGATGGAGATAACTGAAGATGACAAATAACTGAACAAAGTGTCAAATATTTTTTTTGAGGTTATCTCAAAAACAATTCCTAAGAAAAAAAATGGTTGGCATTTTTGGAATATATAGTACACCCCAAAATAGAGATGGGTAACTCAGATCTGAACCGGCTCAAAGATGCGGCTCTCAAAAGTGAGTCAAGTGAACCGGATCCCAGTTTTGTCCTGTGACGGATCCCGAAGAGTCATTTCTCAACATTTGCATCAGTTTGATTTGATTCTTCTTGTTGACTAATGAGAATGAGCGCTCATAAGAAGAGAATGATAGAAAGGGGAATACTTGAAAAAACAGAAGAACGTGGAACTAAAAGTTCTGGGTCTTCGCTCTAGAGCAGTGATGGCCAAACTCACACTACTTAATACGAGGAATGCTTAAAAGCTTTAGAAGCATTTCGTACTGTTTCTTTAATTTAGAACCTAAAAATGTTTGCAAAAGGTTATATATTTTAAGATATTGAATAATTGCTTACAAAACTATTTAAATAATACTATTTTTTTAAATTTTGTATTCTTAAACGATCAAAAAACGCAAAAACAGGAAACTGAATACAGCCAAACAAGCGCATATACGAATTTAAAAGCTCAAAAGCTCACTTGCCCGCGGGCATAGAGCAGTGATGTCCAAACCTATGCCCGCGGGCAAGTGAGGTTTTAAATTCGTATATGCGCTTGTTTGGCTGTATTCAGTTTCCTGTTTTTGCGTTTTTTAAAGTGCGGAACACAATGTGGTGCTGGCGCTCGTAGCTGGCGCGGTAGCCAGACCTGTCAAAAGTTAAAAATATGGAAATTAAGAGATGGCGG
Source organism: Leptarthrus brevirostris (assembly GCA_964036015.1). NCBI lineage: Eukaryota > Metazoa > Arthropoda > Insecta > Diptera > Asilidae > Leptarthrus > Leptarthrus brevirostris. Next base: position 40,908,018 of record OZ038372.1, read on the forward strand.
TCCAATGTGTAGCTGGCGCTGTAGCGCAAAGTTCAATATTTTTAACTTTTGGCGCGCGCCAAATTTGACATTTCCGAGTTAGCTACCGCGCCAGCTACGAGCGCCAGCGCCACATTGTGTTCCAGCCTTAAATGTTGAAGCATACAAAGGTTAAAAAAATCGTCATATATAAGTAGTTTTGTAAGCAATTATACAATATCTTAAGATATACAACCTTTTGCAAACATTTTAAGGTTCTAAATTAAACAAACAGTACGAAGCGCTTCTAAAGCTTTTAAGCATTCCTCATATTAAGTCGAGTGAGTTTGGCCATCACTGCTCTAGAGATAGACAAAATGTCTCAAGCTGAAAATTTTCAATGACTCTTTCGAACCGACTCTTGGAGCCGGATCTTTTGAAAGAAGCAGATCCGAAGAGCCGGTTCGCTCAAAAGGTCCGTTTTGCCCATCTCTACCCCAAAATGCATAGAAAAAAGTCTGAGAAACCATTTTTTTGGTGTAATCAAGAACAAGTTGACAAATTTAATTTGTATTTTTAGTAAACTTTTGACTAAATGCAAAATTAAAATTACATCTACTACAACATCGAACAAAATTTTTTCATCGGTGGTTTTGGCGAAATACCTTACCTTCAGATGATCTACATATTATCAAAAATAATAATAAATTCATATTTATCACATGAGCTGGATATCGGCTGCGATATCTGAAAAAAGCCCAGTAACTTTGGAGAATTTTACGACCAAATGTTTACAAATACATATAACACAATATTTTGTGAAAAAAAGATTTTCTTTTATCAAAAAAAAAACTTTTTAAAAATTCGGTGGAAGAACACCGTTTTTTTGGAGTCGTTTTCTAAAAAGTAGAAAAACTACTTCGTGCTCAGTACCGAAGACTATATGGGCATACATACGAGTACTTAGGATGCGTTATTGACCACTTTAAAGTTTGGATTTGAAATAGGTGATTCGGAATATATGCAAGATAACGATTAGTAACATACTATAACTGGTATTATCGGTATTTGGTTGGAAAAAAATAGAACGAAGCGGTTTACTCAATCCAATCGAAAACCTTTGGGTAAGAATAAAAAAAAGGGTAATTACCCAAAGTTAAGTTCTGGCATAGAACAAATTTTGAATTAGTAAACACTTCTATAAAGATGTTCTTAAAGACTCCACCAATAATAATATCATTGATTACGTTATTGAACTCAATCCAACAAAAGCAGTTACCGCAAAAGAAAAGAGAATGTCGTAAGTGAAGATAAGAATTGTTTATCAATTCGTGCGGTAGAATGGGAATTACAAGAGTTATGTCGCCAGGGCACTCATAGTAGGACGAAACGTGTAACAAAAATTAAGTCAAGATAAACCCACACGACCGCACATATCGCCCTGCATTAACAATCCAAAAGGTAGAATCACTTTACTCTATGTCACGTCGAAATCAGTCATCGTGCACAGCGTGACCCAAACTCTAGCTAGCTGATACGCAGAGGTGTATGAAAACATTTCAAGAGACTTATGATTTCCTGTCAATGAAATGCCAAATGAATTTTAAACCAAAATGTCGGCATTCCAGTTAAATTGAAAACTTGTAAAAGTTGCAATCGTAAAAATTCCTGGGAATGCCCATTGCGATGGCGGGAAGAAAGCATTTAAATATTAAAATTTGAATAAAATGTTTATGACACTCCTAAAATTTGACAGGAAGTTAAGTTTCTGCTATGCTTGCGCGATCTCCCACACAATTCAAGCGTGAAGTAAATATGTCATGGGTCAGATAAAAGGGCACAGCCGAAGAATTGTGTGAACGCAGAAATGAAGAAGGTCAGACATTCGGTCAACGATTCCCTACTCTGACTGTGAGAAAACGCCATACGCCGTACAGGGGAGGAAAGAATCTTGTTTTCTCAATTCGCACCCAATAGCGCTTATTTTCACTTCCGATTTTGTGCATTTCGACGGGAGGGTTCATCATATCTGAGCTGGTCGACTGGGTAAGGGAAGTACGCGCTGATAAGTTCTGTTGGCTCCATCAATATCATTCGGCTTACAATAGAAAGGCTAACCAATTATTAGAGTGTTGACACATTAGGCCAAGAAGATACATTTTCTGTAATTAAGAAAACATAAGAGCAGCTATCAACGACCTCTCTGTGCTACTGATAGGAATGGTGGCATATAAGAAGCAAAGGTCAACTCGATAAAAGTGTTTGGATTTTTCTAGTTTACAAAGAAAAAACCTCTGCCATCGTGATAAATTCTGCAATGAGATAATCTTAAAAAATTATAAAACCAAATCTTCAATAAATGCCAGACCAAACTTAAAAGATACTAGGTTTTATAAAAATCTGTTTAGTAGTTTGGTTTTGAGTTATCTGTGTAACAACAAAAAGGCAAACAAAAGGTAGATAAATACAAAGGAAAAAATGTTTGTTTTGACATTACGTCACAGTGATCCCAAATCCCGCAAAGCTGGCCACTAAACTTTGCATATGGTGGTCGGGTCGCTGATTACAAAGAATAAAGTCAAATTAAAAAATCAATTAAAGAAGTGAAAAAAAACAAATTACGAGTAAATTAGCAATTATTACAATGATAATAGACTTTCATTCCTATACAGTTTCATATAGTTTTTTGCCATCGTTTATTGGTTTAAGTGGTGATCGTGGCCTTCATGGTAACGCTCTTATTAGCACTTTTAAAGCGATTGAGTTAAATTGCGGATTAGGCTAAAGATAACCTAAGGAATTAGAAATTTAACTAGTTCCTTTGCCTTTACAGCCGAGATACCCTGACATTTTTGAAAGAAGTAATACACCAGAGCCCTCCTACTGACCTTAGCAGCTTTGACAGTATCTAATATAAGTAGCGCCCACCCTAGTTGCATGTTCGCCTTTACAGACCGCACTGATTTTTACAATAACAGTTCTCGGTCTGTTAAACTGTTCGGATGTTATATTTTTGTTTTATTTTGCACAAGTCGCCCTGGATGTGCTACCTGCGTCATTGCGATCCATCTGCAGTTTGCCCTAACTATGGAGTGTAAAAAGCCGGATATGAATATCTTTAGCGCGATAATTTCAAGTCAAGTAGAGTAAGTGACAAAGTATCGGCCTTTCATTCCGGACGTCATAGATTCGAACCCCACCAACGGTCACCCATGGTTGTTTTCTGGCAACAGATTACAATAAAAAGGCCATTGGGAATTGCAGAGCGATGTTGATGATTCGGAATCCACTTGCAATTGTTATCTCGAATCGGGTGAAGTTCTTTTCCCGCCCCATTGCCCTAGGGGTTACGGGAACAAGCAGAAGAGAGAGAGATATGTGACAATGGTGCAGCGCAGCGTCCTTCCTGATAAATTTGTCGGGCATGTCATTTCCGGCAATGTCCTTATTCTTACAAACCCAATGCAGAATATCGCTTAACCGACTCCTAAACGAGATAAATTATTCTCTACAGTCCTACATCACCAGAAGATATGGTAACTGAGTCAAGTGCCCTGATGCCAGCTTAACTATACGTAAATATGGCGATGTTTTGTTTTGGTGTGCCACTGCTTTTAAGTATTGAACATCATCGAAAGCGCATCCGTTTGGAAGACGTTCGATCTGTCCGATAAGACTTCGATATGTTCAGTGCCTTCGATATGTGCAACAACTCCTTGTTCTATTTTAGAATCGTCAGTCAACAGTACAATATCACAGTTCTTACTCGGTTCAGTAAATCACCACTATCTTCTGGATGGCATGTTGATACTGAATTCTTTCATTTTAGAACGGATGTAATGTAGTTAGCCGAGGCTTTAGCTATCCTTTTAGGTGTCATAGATGACCAGAGGGCCTAGCACACTAACGCACATGTTTTTTGCGTCTCATTGCACTACGGTTGGAATTTAATCTGGAAATCAGGTTAAAGTAGATACAAAAGCACGTTAAGAGCTGCTGCTCCCGCTCAGTTTGGGATCTACGATCAAACTCAATTACCTGGCGCTGGCTGATAGTGAGAGCTGTAATCCGCTTAGTTTTGGTAAAGCAAAGTACGACACTTTGGTTTTTGTGGTAAAGAGCATAAGTTCAGTTGTACCTTGATTCACTTCCAGTCTACAGTCCCTGGACGTTTACATTCTTCAGAGCATCCTCGATAATTCCGCAGTGGAGAATATTTCTCCAACCAGGATGACCACATTGCCTGCGTAGGTGATAAGCCTAACTCGACCTTATTCAAATATAAACAGGACCTTGGTCATGACCATCAGCCATAGCTAACGGAACGACTGGTTCCGAACTCGAACTGAATTATCCTTGCCTTTAATTAGAGTTGTTGCTATCTAAAGACCAAGATTTTGCTCCATGCCAAGCTCGGCGAGATTCTTGGTATATTTTTTGTACTGGATTAAATATTAAAGTGTGCGTACTACCTAGTGGAGAGCTGTCTCCGCCATCATTGTCACTTGAATCATTTGAAGGAATATTACTTGATTTCGCCACTGAATTTAACTGCTATGCTATTTAAGTCTCTGAGGAGTAGGATCAGTTGGTGGCCAATGTCAAAGCATGGATAGCTTCGAAAGATCAGCATTTCCTCGCTAGTGAAATTGATCGGCTACCGAGAGAATGGGAAGCAGTTATTGAAGTAGACGGTGAATATGCTCCAGAATGATCTATTTAACATGTTTTAATTGCATATTAATATGCAATTAAAACATGTTTAAACAAACATATATTTGTTTTTTTAAACAAATATATGTTTGTTTAAAAAAAACGCTAAAAAAATTCTGTATAAAAACGCCGGGTTATTATGTACCGAAAATCTAATAAAATGAATAAAATTTACAGTTTTCGGTATAGGTATGGGTGGCCGTCCAACGGCCAACCCTCGAATAGTTCGGTGGTGATGCCATGGGAGTATGATACCCTACTGCCAATAAAGCGCCGGAAATTTCTTATATCCGTCATCGTAAAATCGCAGAGGCCATTCAAGAAATAGTTACCCAGGAAGGTCTTCTTCGTACTTTGCGAAGCCTTGCAGCAGCAGAGAAGGTGAAATACAGTCCCTGCAGATTCTGCAGAAGTAAATGAAGAAGAGTCCTAATCTCTTCGCATGTATACTAATAAGACAGTGATCAGTGATTACCCCTATTACTACGTCTATTTTTGTTCTGTCTAACGAAACTAGACGCCTGGAGCTCTTAAGATCCAGCCTAAGCCCGATATATTTGGTCGTGTGGCACGTAGTGCCCTTTGCCTACCTATGGTTCGCCTGGAACAATAAAAAAAGATTAATTTTGGTAAAATTTGGGTGTGGTTTAAAAAAACAAACAAAAGTGATTTGAAAAGGGAAGGATACATGAATTATTTCGAAGGCACTGACTTGAAAACAACCAAACATTAAGCAATTCATTTATATTCAAAATTAATTTCATAAATCCATACTTACACGAGATGCTAAAACAGATTACGTTAATATTAAACAACTGTGTTCAAATGGTAGAAATATTGAAGCATTAATTGCTTGCATTTTTCCAATCATTGCAAATCTTCCATTCATCATGCGAATCTCTCTCTGCAATATGCAATTTTACACTTCTAAGAACATGTATAAAGTTATAGCCTTAATTGCCATCTGTCATGAATCATAAAAATCAAAGTCGAATCTATTTTGTTGAATTAAAGTGGAAAATTGAAGAATACTGATCCGCGGGCATGTGAATTAAGTCGATTTACATGGGGGGAATGAGACCTTAAGGGCGTCAATAAAGATGATTTTCCACGCTGCTTCGCGGAGCCATCATCGCTCATAGAGATTATTTAAATGGTTCTGCACTGGAAGAAAGAAAGGTTCAAGGGCCTCAGTGAAATGTATCTAATGCGTCCCAAGTGCTCGACTTACTATGCAGGCATTGACTTGATTTAATCATGAATAACGTCTCCCTAATGAAGCATTTTTATGGATTTAATATTGATCGTGAACAGTTTATGATTTACATAATTAGCCTCTGTAGAGGCCGTTTATGATTGTTTTTACTTGAAAATGATTTGTGGATGTAATTCAAAATTTCTGTTTTCAAGATTTAATAGTTTAAAAGATCGATTATTGAGTCGATTGTATGTCGCATTACGTAGACCTCCAAGACGTTCTTCTTCTATAGTATAACTCTTACAAGCTAAGCAAACTAAAATCCAATTTTTCTTGAATTAAGTTACCAAAATACCAGGACATTACTCGAATTTAATAATTGAATTAAAAATCTCAAAAGAAATCGACGCTAATGAGAAGAACCAAACCCTTCAATTGAACAACAGTCGAGCATAAATCACTGGCCACTTCAGGCTTATTTTCAGTTCAATAGAAAACCGGGTCAATCACCAAAAGTTTAATGAATCACTGACGCAGAAAAATGCCTCTTTGTGGAGCACTCAAAAAGCAGAAAAACAAATCAAATTTCATTGATCGAAAAAACAATATGTACCTGGGCGAGGCCTCGTCGGCTACGCTATGTGCGCTTAAAGCGAAGAATGACGTCGGCCAATGATTGAAATCTTATTAAATTTAATTTTGCATTAAAAAGGGGAATATTAGCCGCGAGGTCAGGGAGTATGAGACATTTAATATGTCATTGCGCAAATCGAGCAACACACAATGACATTTAATTGGACGTGAATTTAACTAGATCATGATGTAAGCGCGTAGTGTTCTACTTCATTCACGCGATCGCGGAGAATGTGGACTTATGTCGCGGATACTGCTCTTGTTTGGATAACGGATATCACACATCAAATTGCAGTATACAAAAAAAGCTCGCCATTCATAACCTCCTTGGAATGACTACATACGTCTTTAATGAATTTGAAGTTTTACGCTTACGTAACCTATGTTTCGACTAGAATTTCATGACAAAATAAGAATCGTCTGCCCTATCATTAGGGTCCACTGAAGTGAGGAAACCTATTATTTTCAAGAGCTAAATTGCATAGGTAAGCAACACATCGCTATGCTTGACAAAGGAATTTAATCAAAACTGTTGTCTATTAGACATAACGAGGTAAAATAATAAAACAGTTTTTTCAATTATTAAACAAAGAAAAGAAAATTAAAAATTTGCAGTAGTTGGAGCGAACAGTCGATTACGAAAAGACCCGTTTAGCTTGCTTTCTTTTAATTGAAACTGTCAAGCAGTTTTAAGATCCGATTTTACTATACTGTATCTTTAAATCACACTAGCTTTTCGCGGAGAGGGATCGCTCATAAAGCTACAGTTCTTCAAATACGGCTGGCTTCTTAAGTTAAGCCATTTAACCCAGTCGCACATTTTTGATCTCGTTGAGTTTACCTACTATCGAAAACAAAAATCTTTGTGAAGAACCCTATGGAAATTGAGGCATAGCGATGTGCTGTATTTTGTTAATATTTTAAACTTATCAGCAATCTTATTATTTTTGATGTTAACCCTGAAATTATCTAACCTCTCAGCTATGTTGTCAACAAAATATTAGTTGAAGTCGAGCTTTGTATTTGAAAGGGTAGTTTTAGTCTAGAAAGTGTGGTCACGTAATAACATACTGAAATAAAAATGAAATGCTTTTTTTACAAGTTTTTATTTAACTTCTCCTGTCCGTTTGTTTGTCGTGAAAACTTCCGAGTCGATTTTGACCCACTTCCCGATATCCGATTGACCTGCATAACATAACCCTCGTGACAATTGATGTTTTCAGCCCAGTGCGATCTTTTGCGACCTAACCCTACACAATTGAACACAGTCAAAATTAAGGTCGTTGATGAATCCTGTAATTGTTCTTCGAGCCACTTTTACAACTTCCTCTGGCGATAGAAATGCGATACCTAGATGCTTGAACCTTCCGCGACCAAAGACTTCACAGTGGCAAAATATATGCTCTGCTGGTTGGTCCTCTTCCATACAGAACGACTTGTTTTGTCCTCAGCTTTGCCCACCTCTTTGAGATGGTGTCTCAGAGGGCAGTGTCTAATTAGAAGCCTTGTTATAAGTCATAGCTCTGTTTTGCTTAGTGTGAGGTATGCTTTTGTCTTCTGTTGCGTGTAGTTAATAAACCTTTTTTTTGTTTTCCAAAACTTGATTTGTCTCATAATCTGACTTTTTAAATAGCCACAGAACCCTGCTATTGCAAGGCGCTCCACACTTTTATTTCCTGCAATGTCTTCGTGATCTGACACACAGTTTGGCAGTCCTTTGAGTACATTGAGACAGTCCAACCCAGGGCAGCTTGGACGTGAGGGTATGCGCCCTCTGTCCTTTAAGCGCCGGTCGGTAGCACTACTTCGTAATAGCATGCAAATGGGTTTGTGGCTTTTCCGGGGTGTAGAAGATGAATTTAATTTTAAGAGCAAAAAATATAAATCAAAGTAAATAAAATAATTTTAGAAAAGCAGCTTTTACTTTGAAATCTTTAAAAGTTAGTTTTTAGCCACAGTCACAGCACAATTGATTTAATGCTTTATATATTTACATCTAAAAATACACATAAAACAGCTAAATTATCCTGCTTAATTTGGTTAAATTCGTTTAAAAAAAACTTTCTAAAAATGTTCTCCGAAAATAAAAAAGTGAACTGTCAGTCAAATGTTACGATTCAGATTATATTTAAGCAGACATTTTAGGGCATTTATAATTTTGGCGATTTAGCGAAATTAATTTTTTTCTTATAGGATGTGGCCAAATCGTAGGGGACAACCCTTTGATGCGTCAGCATGGTTTTGGCCGGAAGGGAATTAGGGTAAGGGGGGAGCTTGAAGTTTTGTCTTGCCTGCGAGCTAGACAACAGCCCAGAGACAGATTGGATTATTTTAATTTCTTAATAAAAGCTCACGGGGAGAGCTGGTCTTGAACCCGGGGCCCATGGCATGGTGGTCGTGCGGCTCAACTGATTGATCCACTTCCGCCTCCAAATTGGTGGTGGATTATGGTGGGTGCCAATGAAACGAAATACGTTAATTTTTTTACCGCAAAGTGGCAAAGGTCTTTCACACCTACGATTTTGAAATTTCACAACTTTTTCCCCTCAAGAAATACTGCTACCCTGCAATTCTGGGCACCTATACTATATTTGTTATCAGAATTTGCAAGGCCCATATCAACACTCAATGTCGACTTGAACCACTAACCTATTTCATTGGCATAGTATGTACTTTACAGACGAAGAATGCGACCACCATCTAGTTAGATATTAGTAAGATGAAGATAAGAAATGATCAGAGCTTGTGTAAGAATAAGAACAGTAGGCCAAATTTTCGACGATATCATAGTTTATAATAAGAAAGATTGAAACAGCTTAATATAAACAAATCTTCCTCTTAATTATGTGTATAAAAGAAGATGTGAGGCTTAAGAATCTATCATCAGCTTAACAAAAATTTCGGGCTGATTTAGCTCATGAAATATTCTCTTGGAATCCCACTAAACACTCCTTCATTTGGTGCAAATCAGCTTTTGCGGGCGGAGGGCTGCACTTTTACCTGGTTTTCTACAGGTCCTTTTTTCTTCTACATTGTCGTACAGCATCCAATCTCTCCTTTTCATTAAGTGCAAGGCCAAAAACGGACACATTCATGCGGTTTAGTTCCTTCAGTCAAGCGATGCGACACTCATATATCGAACTTGAATATGTATCCAACATTCTTTAAAGCACGAAAAGCGATCGAATTGTCGATATTTATAGTTTTCAAGAAGACACACACGATGTCATCTGTTGATCTTCCAAGTTAAATCACCATTCCGAAATCTGTCAAACCACTTTTTAATTGTCCGAAGACCAGGAGCACGGTCTTTAGAAACGCTCTATATGTTTTTTGCGCAGTGCCAACATTCACTCAAAACCCGTACAACATTACGAGTATATACCGAAAATATATCTTTCGTTTTCCATTTTGCCGACTTATCTAAAAGATGTCTGACACTCAATTGAGACATAAAATCGTCAGAACTCCGCCGTGATCGATTTCTTTACTCCTCACAGTGCTGTTCCCCCTTAAGAGAGAACCTAGGTGGGTTGAAAATTGATTTTTCAAAATTTAATTACAAAAGTTACAGAAGAATTGTTGACCGGATCCGCTCAATTCTGCGCTTACATGAAACTTTAAACGCGTTTTAGTCAAAACTACATTTTCCAAAACTAAACCCAATATATTTCGAGAACTAATAGACCGATTTAGCTCAAATTTATATCAGAGCCTCTTTATGCGATTATCTAGTTTTTTAACGACCCACTTTTCTTATAAGCTCATAAGGTCATTTTTTGAGTATGAAATCACAGACTTACTTCAATTTTTCGAAAAATTTACATTTCGTCTTCAAAAACTGATTGATGCTGTTTAGTTTAAGAATGTATTTTTTAAATACAAATTGACAAAACTACAACGGTATCCAGTTAAAGCTATTATCACACCACACCTGCTGAGGACAAAATCTTTGTAGTCTTTATCGAATTTCTAAAGTAGCTTCTTTCTTAAATCAAGCAGCTTCGTGTAATCCCAAAAATTATATTTTACAACTTGACAATGCATCATGGCACACTGCTCAAGAAGCAATAATGTTCTTTAATTTTCATATTGCAACTTTTTTTAAACTGCTGCAAATAAAGAGGACAGAGCTTCAGTATTTAATAGTCGAAGGCGACGATAAATGTATTCGAGAATGTAACACCTTGCTGTAAAACGGATAACATGAGAAAAAATAAATAAGCCGAATTTTAAAAAAGCATTTACTTATGTTCCACTTAAGAATCGCTGCAAAATACTAAAAATAACAGAAAACAATGCTCCCAATTTATAATTAGCATAACTTTCGCTTCCCTACGTTAAAATATATACTCATTTTGCACTCCCCTTTTAATATCCAAAACTGTTAGTGGGAACGAAGCAAGCCCCTTACTTTTCGCTATGGCACACCGCTTGCAACTGAACTAATCACTTGTTTACTTTGTCACATTTGTACTTAATCGCAATGTCTTCGCAAAGTCTTAAAAAGACGATTAATTGGGGATTAGGGCACCCCGCGTGGTCACATATTGATCTGATTTCTGAGTTCGTTGCTCGCATGATTCTTTCCAACTGCTAAAATGTCTTCCACTTACTTACACATCACGCGACTTCGTGCAATTTACAACATCATACTGCACTATCCCCCGCTGTTCTTCTTCAAATTATTCTATTGGCAGTAGCAAAACGATACCCTTGGGCACCGCGTGGCTACCTAATACTACTTGAAAAATGTTCAACTCGTATATTGATTTCTAACAAGGAATAGGGTGCTGCGAAAATTGCTACTCGTACAAGAGGAGCACGTGCAATGTCAGTCCATTCGAATTTCTTTTATTACGGAAAATTACTGCGATATATCAAAGATTGGTCTCACAAGGGATTTGGGCTGACTGTTGTGGCTTGCAATTTCCTGCTTCATTGTTTACCCTTGCGATATCATCCTATAAGTGCGTGTTTTATTTACAGGATACAAAGATTTATGGTTTGTTTACATAATTGGACTTTAAGGACACTTGGGATGAGTGCTCAATGTGTTTGCACCTTGCATCGTTAAGGGGAAGAAATTACTAGTTACAAAATTAATAGGTTTACTTTATGCATCTTGGAAGATTAAATTTGCATACACACGTCGGTCAACAATCGCAGCGAATAAATATTCTACGTCAATTATAACTTCCTAATCTAGTAAATGCCAAGACTAGTTGGTCTTGCACACCTGCAACGCCATCGGGCATGCAATGAATATAATGAAATTTGTCAGGTAGGAATAAGTCAAGGTAAAATTGAAATCACATCACGTTCCTTCCTATTGTTCTCAAGTGAACAGTCAAATAAGTGAACAGAATTGTTGCAAAACTCCTCGGTCACTTTATTACTTTTTTGCGCGACACCTGAGCTGATTTAATATTTCAAAACAATTTCAACATCAGACAGATGATAGAATTTTAATTGTACCTCGAATTCTCGAATGCTTAATCAACAAATCAGCGATGGTGGGAAAAGGTAAGTGGAAATTCAGACGAAATTAAGTTGTACTTTTACTTGTTCTCACTCACTGACTATGTTCTACGGGTCAACTCTTTTTTATGTCGCGAATCGGTAGAGTCTAGAGGGACGCCCGTCAGCACTATTAAACGAGTTAGTTGGGGAAATTCGCTCTGAGCTTTGCGTAATCCTATTGGAAATTTGAGCTGGACTCACCTTTTCTGTCATCAATTTCGGTTCACAAGTGGGTTACAGTTTTTGTGAGAATGGTTACATGGAAAATGAGCACCAGTCCATTACCTAGAAAAGTCAATTTGTCGCGTCAACAAATATTTTCAGGCATAAAATCGTCATGTATTACGCAACATTAAGACTGCAGTTATTTTCAAGTAAAATTATAGTGATTACATTTCCATTTCCTAATAAGTCATGGGATTTTAAAATTACTTTGGAGTCGTCAATTGTGTAGCTGTAAATATTTTTAAATAATTTGCATTTTGTTCGTACGAGTTGCAGTATTATCTTGCAAAAATTTGTTGCAATAATTACAATTATATATGGCACCATAAACAGTTTCCTTCTGTCGCGATAAAAAACAAAAACAAAGTGAGTGAGAAGCTGGATATACTTCGTCTGTGACTATGATTTTTATTATGATGATGCCATAACACAGCGTTGATGAAGAAAAGGATTTGGGATAATGGTGTAAATTGGGTTGACTAAAGGAAATAACCATACACATTGCGCCTTAATAACCTGTGCTCATAGAAGGTGCTCAAGCAGGGAATGGAGTTAGGATAGAAATTTTGTTAGAATAATGATTATAGAAGTAGTGAAACAGGAATGATAGACAACCGATATTGCATCGATATTCCAATGAACCAATCTTCAAAATGATCGTAGTAACGCCAATAAGCCTGAATGAAGGCTTTTCGATGAACTTTGTCTAAAGGGGATAATAATGATCGACAAATCAGATGACGTGAAGAATTCCTTACATCTTTATAACAGCTACAAACATTTCATCGCATACCTATTTTGTATTTTTGATCTGTCCAAATGAGGTTGCTAGATATTTCACTGCCTAAGATGTAATAGAAGACAGTATTGGGTCTTGGAAGCATTCACCGGAACATGAGTCCGCCTGCATCCAGCGTTTTTTCGTGAAATTTCGTACTTTAATGAATCATGTATGCGGTCTCAATTAACTACTTAGCTGTGTGGCCCTCTTTTGAAGTGGTACCGAAATTGTGTCGCAAAAATAAAGCAATGACGAGTATTCTCATGGGATGCTCATAACTTCTTAGTAACTTTTTATATATACTTATATTCACTTTATTCGGTGTTAATTTACAAATATGTTGACATTCCTGAACGAGATTCCTCTACAGAGTCAAAGGACTACGCAAAATCAATCTAATGTCATCAGCAAAGTTATGTATATAGGATGAAAGAGAGTGATAAAACGTCGTTAATAAATAGAAGAAAAAGAGTAGGTGAGAGAAACGATCCTTACGACACATTGTTACAGCGTTAATTTAATAGGGATGAGCTTTTACTTCATCCGATAAATTCTTACCTGAATTTAACGGCGAGATAAAAACAACAATCTTAAAATATCCAATCCAAGGATAGCGAAGACAATACTGCTAATAAGTGATGTTAAAACTTTAAATAGGATTGAAGTTAGTGCAATTAGCCTGGTATTCTGCAAGTTTCCGCATCGATGAAAAAAATCCTATTGAATATGATAGGTAAAACAATTTTCGCAGAAGTCTGGCCAGGAAAAGCGAAATTCCATCAGATCCATCAGCTTTCGATATGTCAGATATCTTGAAAACTTTCCGCGTGCGAAAATGTTAAGGTGTTTACCTATAGAGCCAAAAAGCTGGAGTTGGAATTGTTCGGGATGAGATTGGCTTCGTATACAGTCTTTAACTAAATTATGAGCTACATCTTCAAGGTTTCCATGTAACGAGAGTTTTAAATTACCACTAATTTCAACAAAAAATTTTTACCTGTTCTAATCGGTAGGTTTTTGAAATTACTCGGTCCTTCATACGAAACGTTTGAGTGAACATCATTGTGCTCAATTTGACAATTGGACCGAATGCACAGCGAAACTGTGAAAACATACTATCTAAAGAAAGACAAAAGAGGCAAAAAAATTAAAAGAATTTCAAACAGCTCTTCTTAATACCATTGTCTACGATGCAGCATAGGTTTTTTTTTATATGAACCCAGCTTTTTCCACTTCAGGTGAACTCAGGCGACTCATTAATTCCGCCATCTGAGCACCTCACGAAAAAAATTCTTTTCAGAGCTGCACATAACTCCGCTACTTTTGAATATTTTTTTATAATTTTTATAATTCTTAATTTTGTTACTAGCGAAAATAAATTAAAAATTATGTGTATCTTAATTTTTATTTATTTCAATAAATATTCCCTTCAAGGTGGCCTAACCTAAATACGTTACCTTTTCTTTAGCATGTACCTTTTTTACAACTATGACGACAACTTTTTTCATTTTGCTATGGCTAACTATAGTTTACATTAATAGCAATAATTAGCTATAGAAAATATTACTTTTTTGGATTCCGTCAACAGCCAGAAACCATTATAATTTCGGTTTGTCCGCCCGTCTCTGTATGTTTTGTACGGACGTAAATTGATGAACCAAATTAATTAAATAAATTAAAAAAAACGTTTGTTGAAAAACAAGCTTTTATTTATTGTTACTTTGAAAAACTACAAAATTAAGAAAGAAGAATTAATTTCTCGATTTACAAGTACTACTTAGCTGAGCATTTCCCGCAATAATAAACTATTCTCTTAGCTTTACTTAAGCTGATTGAAATTTCAACTTCAATATTTTACGCCTTCAATTTACAGTAAATTTGATATAAGCGTGTTGCGCTTATGCATAAACGCATACGATTTGAGAGAAAGAGCGCAACAGACTTTTATTAAATTTATTATTTATTGAAGGTATAAAATATTGAATCTGAAATTTCAATCAGCTGTAAGTAAAGCTAAGGCTTCCTAAAAATCAACAATAATTGTTTGAGGACCGTATGATATTAACCCTTTAGTCATAAGCTATTAGTCGTTATTAACTATAGATGCAATTATGCAAAATACCTGGAAACAATTTCTGAATGTAGGCTTTAGTTAACACTTTCAATAAAAATGATAACGAGCACTGTAGCAAAAAGAGTTTATAATAAATTTATAAATAACGTAAGCGTAATAGGGTTCCATACTTTTACGCTCTTCCCCAATTTTTTCTTGTAAAAATATGAGTAAAATAAATGACAGAGCCAGAGGGGGAGAAATACATAGAAATGGTCAAAAACGTCGAAAAATTTCGGAATTTTTTCCAGGCTTTTTTTTAGTTTGAAACAGAAAATTAAAAAACCATTAAATTCTACATGAAAGTACGCTGTCGTTAAAAAAATTGAATATTGTAATAATGGCGGCACTCAGAGAAAGAAGATCGAATTTTCACCGAAAATTTTTATGCAAAAAATGCGCGGGTCGCACAGTTCTCCGGCCGTAGCATCGAAAGTATTCATCATATCGGTATAAAATTTTCAGAGAATATTCTTAAGATGTTGAACTATCGATTCGTGGAATAAAATAAAAAAACATATTTGAAAAAATTTCTATGTATTTCCCCCCTCCTTAAAGCTCTAGTTGATACCAACATTTATTCTAGAATTTCAGGACGTTTTATGTTTTCTTTTGATCATCTTTAAGGCAAATAGATATAAACATTTATTTAGGTGGAACCTCCGTCGTATCCTATTGCCAGCCTGATTAAAAATAAAAAGGGGAATCCATTGAGGAGAATTTAGGCGCTATACAAATTCTTTCTCGGTGATTTCCAGGACATCTCAAGAAGCAATCCTCTTTCTGTGATATGTACTTGTAATCAGCTTATGTGAAAGCCAACTCCTATATACGAAGCGTCTAGTACGCAGGTGCGTCGAGCCACACCCCCCACCACACCGAAATGAGAAAAGAACTATATAAGAATAATGTGCTAAATATGTGCTAATTATGTACCAGAGTCAATAATTATGTACTCGACAATATATATATTTTTTAAAATTTTTATAATGGGGGGTGCAGCTCGACGTCGAGCCACACCCCCCACCACCCACGTGCCATTAAATTGCATTAGAACAATTTTTAAGCGAATAATAATTATGTGCTGTAAGAATATCCGTAATTCAAATGCATAACATAAGTTTTAATGTAACAATAATAAAGTTTGAAGACCCACCCATTAGTTTTATTTGTCCAAGCTCCATTACAAAATGGCGGACAAAAAACTTTTTTTGCATATTTTTTTACCAGAACTCTAGAATAGAAGAGAGAGTGTTTTCGCAATCTTTCCGAAAGTTAAAAGATACCGAAAGCGTAGCTTTAAACAGCACGGAATTGCGAGTTGAAAGATCGAAAGACTCTGCCGACGTCGAGCAGCAAATACCTAACCACTCTCGTCTGGTAAAACCTCGAAATGAACCCGAGTCTTGTCGCAAGACGATCAGGAGTGTCTTCAGATAAAATTTAGTGGATTATTTATCGATGCTGATGACGTCCATATCATCATATCCCAGATTAAGGACCACTGGAAGAATATCACGAGAGAAAATTAAAATTTTGCTTTTGACTTCTGGAATGTGACCTTGTGAAAGGGCATTTCTGGACAGAATTCTGTGGACATATGAATCGCAGTTCACCGGGGATGGTATCTCATGGCTGGAATCATCGGGACCCATTTAATAGGACCATTTACTTTGCGGCAAATGCTTAATAGCCAAATTTATTGGGAATTTTTGGAGAGTACACTGCCAGATCTACTAGAGGACATCCTTTTGGATAATCTTAGGGCAATGTTTTAACATATTGATAGAGGCCCAGCACGTACTGCCAACATTGTGAAAGTAGTATAAATGAAAATTTTTTGGACCGCTGGATTGGACCAGGTGCGCCGATTACTTGGCTTGGTAAATCTCTAGGTCCTACTCTATTGATCTTCTTTTCATGGAAAACGATGAAGAATGAAGTTTAGTCGAGGCCTGTTAAGGATAAACACGATTTCGGTAGCAGAATTGGGACTACAGTGAAGAAAATACGGGAGAGGCTGACTACTATACACTTTAAACAGGAAATTAGAAGCACGATCTTAGCATGCCACGAAAGTGACGGAGGACATTTCGAACACCTTTTGTAACATAATATCATTAATTGTAATAAGTTTCAAATTCAATAAAAACATTTTAGTATGAGTTTAATTTCTATTAACTGCAGGTTTTCTATCTATAAATGTCTACATCCTTTCTCCATCTGAACATTTGCGCTTTTGCAAAGATGTCCAATTTATTAAAAAAACAGCTTTATTAATTACATGTATTTCACAGAAAATTTGGGAAAATGCTGAATTTTAGGGAATCGCAAAGCATTTACTTCACTTTCGCAAGTGACTGTATCTGCAATAGGAGTTGATAGATCAACATACTTGACAATTTTGGAAAGGCCATTGCGATAGTAGTTTTTTGGCACACCCTGTATAGTATAGTGTCTCATCTCTTTCGAATAATTCCTAGAATATTCTTCGCTCAAATTAAAGGTTTAGTTTGGTTGTTGTTTATATCGGTTTAGAATCTTTCCTAGAAGCACAAACGTTGCAACGTGTTCAGATACTCTAAAACGGCAACGACACAATGTTCTCCGAAATTAACATTAAGAATAATACTTCGAATTTTCTGCGTTCAAATTGAAGGTTCGGCTTGGTTGTTGGTTATTTGGATTTAGAATCTTTCCTAGAAGCACAAACGTTTCAACGCGCTCAGATCCTCTATCAATAACTATAAAAAAAAAAAATATATATATATATATATATATACATATATATATATATATATATATATATATATATATATATATATATATATATATATATATATATATATATATATATATATATATATATATATATAATACATATAACAGTTTTCCTTCAGTTTTTCACAAGCCAAGGAAATTTCTTATCACTAGTGGAAAAATTTGTCAGACTAATTAAATAATTATGGTTGGAGATAGCTCCGCCATTTTAAAAATAAGTTTATGTGACATTTTACTCGTACACTTCTCGAGTTGAGCTAATATATTTAAGATATTTTTAGAGCACATAATTAGCACTAAATTCTCAGAAGATAAAAAATTTATTTCAGTGCAATCTGGTTGGTGGGGGGTGTGGCTCGACGTCGAGCTGCACCCCCCATTGGCTGAATTTTAAAAAAGTCTGGTATCCTTTTCAATTTCAAATTTAGAGCAATATATTTAAGATATTCTTAGAGCACATAATTAGCACTAAATTCTCAGAAGATAAAAAATTTATTTCAGTACAATCTGGGTGGTGGGGGGTGTGGCTCGACGTCGAGCTGCACCCCCCATTATAAAAATTTAAAAAAATATATATATTGTCGAGTACATAATTATTAACTCTGGTACATAATTAGCACATATTAAGCACATTATTCGTATATAGTTCTTTTCTCATTTTGCTGTGGGGGGGGGGGGGGGGGGGGGGGGGGGGGGGTGGCTCGACGCACCTCTAGTACGACTATAAACACCACCGTATGGCTAGGCGACGTGAGAACTCATCGGGCTTTGAAACGTTGAGATAATGAAATTTTTATGATCACAAGTTTTTTTGATTCGGGCCAGAGATATTAGTATGGAAAACACTGTAAAAACTGGAGTCTAATCGGTTCAAAGATTAGCTTTTTTACCACAAAGCCAGCAAGAAAAGTAGTTTTGAGAAAAACGCATTCAAAGTTGATGCACTAATGCACCGGGCAAGTATACGAAATTTCTTATAACAACTTTTAAGCGCACTCTTGAAAGTGTATACTTTCAGAATTAAAAAAAAAAAAAATCAAAATTTTTTTACCAGACTTGGATAGTCTGTAACGGGCAAACTTTTACTAGGATCGGCAAAAATTTGTTTCTTTAACGATAAGGTATAAGCACCGTTACAAATTTTGCAATCATGTTGGAAAATAAATAAATAATTGCAAAATATAGCGTTCAAGCAAACCATCCGTACATTTTATGATTTCTCTCAATTCTCCGAAGTAAACTGCAGGTAGTACCATAATTTCTACCTGATTAGTAAAGTGGATATGCCAATCCTTTCAGCATCATTTAAACTGGAAGAAAATATGACAAGATACGTACAATTGAGCCCGCGAAAAAAAACTAAAATATTGACATTATCTAAAGTCGGTAAGTCCTTCCAGAAAAAAGGAAGATACAAGTTTACCTCTTACGGAGAATTAGTTTGGAAAACCGATTTGATTCTATAATCTGTTCCAAAAAGATTGGCAGTACACGCTCTTATGGACTATTCCTGTCTGCTTTATTATCCCAACATTTTCCTATGCATGCATCCCTCTTCCTCAGAACACTGTTGCCACGATTTCAACTCAGAACATTTTCTGATTTTTCCTCGTGGACTCGGGTTGCCATATCAGAAGCATGTAAATATAACAAGTTTCTTGATGAATCCATAACCATTCATTAGGGCTTTTGTTTTATTACCAGCTGTGCAACATTGAGCCAAAAATATATACACATTTTAAAATAAACAATTCAAAACAATTTGTAATAAGTAAATTCAAGCATTTATTCAAACCTACTACTAAAAAGTATAATCTGGCTACACTAAATCTTCTTTCCGACAATTCCAGTCACTCGACTTCGTATTGCATCGAAAAACTTCTCATGTAAAAACACCCACCACCCACCACTGAGTGCTGATTAATATCGGTCGTCCAAAAGCCGTCCAAAGGTCGTCTTTTGATTGTTCTTATTACAATCAGTGCTTCTTGGTTTGTCGACCAAGAAACATCGAAAGTATGGCTGTACATGGTTTTTGGCGAGTTTGAGAAATTTGGCATCATTACTTGCCATTTACCGTATACTGCCAATGTTTTTGGAACAGGGTATACGATCGATTTAAGAAAATCAGAAAACAGTGCGACGTTAGTCTCCAAATAGTACAGTCGATTTGCAGAAAGGCTGGTGAAAAAATTACAATAGTCAGTAATGTTGTTTTATTC
Organism: Leptarthrus brevirostris; assembly: GCA_964036015.1. NCBI lineage: Eukaryota > Metazoa > Arthropoda > Insecta > Diptera > Asilidae > Leptarthrus > Leptarthrus brevirostris. The sequence goes on from OZ038372.1 coordinate 40,928,165, forward strand.
GTTGAATAATAATGTACTTGAGCTACCTTCGAAGTGCGCACGTGTAATTTTACTGCGCTCTCTTGAAAACTCAAAAAAACTTCCAAAAAAAATTTTGGAATGCATTTTTCTCGAAACGTGTGCATTTTAGGGGAAAATTTTTTAAACAAAAAATGTAAAGGACGTTGAGATCTACAATTAATGTCATTGAAGCAATGCTGTACAGCAAGAAATGCGCACGGTAGGTGGCGCTGAAGTTTCCAAAAAAGGGTTTTTCCACTTTTTCGCCATGAAAATATTATTTTATCGCAAAAATGTAAATGCAAAACTTGTTCTTTACATTATTATCAACAACTTTTATTTAAACAATTTTTTCGTACAACTTACCGTTTTCAAGTTGGAGCTGGCAAAAGTATGAAAATTCCAATAATACGGTTGCGCGCAACATGGCTTTACATTTCACTTGAAATTACCGTTAACAGCACGGTGCTGAATACGCAACGCTATATTCCACTGTAACTTGAAAACGGTAAGTTGTACGAAAAAATTGTTTAAATAAAAGTTGTTGATAATAATGTAAAGAACAAGTTTTGCATTTACATTTTTGCGATAAAATAATATTTTCATGGCGAAAAAGTGGAAAAACCCTTTTTTGGAAACTTCAGCGCCACCTACCGTGCGCATTTCTTGCTGTACAGCATTGCTTCAATGACATTAATTGTAGATCTCAACGTCCTTTACATTTTTTGTTTAAAAAATTTTCCCCTAAAATGCACACGTTTCGAGAAAAATGCATTCCAAAATTTTTTTTGGAAGTTTTTTTGAGTTTTCAAGAGAGCGCAGTAAAATTACACGTGCGCACTTTGAAGGTAGCTCAAGTACATTATTATTCAACGAATAAAACAACATTACTGACTATTGTAATTTTTTCACTCAAACTATTTTATTTTCGACAAATCGACTGTACTAAAAGCAATCGCAGGAGATTTAATAAAAAAGTCTCTTCTGACTCGAAAATGAAGACAGCACACTCCAGTGGGCGAAACGCAATAAAAACTGAACGTTGAGAGAAACATGAGCAAAAGCGTTATATTTTCCAACAAAATCAAATATAACTTATCCGGTTCTAATGATATCCAATACGTACGTCGCAGAGTTGGAGAATACTTTTACGAAGCTGCTGCAGAAAACAACAATAGTGTGGTGTGGACAAGTCTACTTCATTGAAGGAGCCATGATTGCCAAAGGGTACCAGGACATTTTAAAGGGAAGTTTTTTGCCATCAATAAGTCGGCGATGGAGTAAGTGATAATGTATTAATTAGCCTTTCATCCCGGAGGTTTCAAGTTTGAACCCCACTGTCGGCGACCCATGGTTGTTTTCTACTGACAGCAGATTACGATAAAAAGGCCATTGGGGATTTCAGTGTAATGTCGGTGGTTCTAAACACATCTTAAATTGTAGGTTCACTTTTAATCGTTGTCTCGAATCGGGTGAAATTCTTTTCGCTTACGAAAACTAGAAAGAAAGAAAATATTTATCAAGATTAATTTTTCAAGATGACTATACGCCATATTCCACAGCTAAATTGGCAAGTGTTTTCTAATAATTTGGTGTTTTTTCAACAAAAATATTTATTTCCAGATTCAGACTTTTCTTTTTAAAATTAGGAAGTATTCGAATGAAATGATCAGGAAATAGCCCAAACCTCAACCACATAGCGAGCCTCTGGGATATGTATTATGAAAGTAGAAAACAGAAATAGAAAACCAAGAAATTTAACAGAGCTGTAAACCCTTTTGGAAAATGTCTGGTGTGACCTACGAGTAAGTAACTAAATGGAGTGGCCCAATAGCAGAGATTTCCGTAGCCTGTGCCTAAAATGTGGGAGTTTACACGCACACAAGAAAAACAGTACAGGACAGGCTGAAAAAAAAACCTTTATATGGGGGTGCTGCTTTGTGCAATTTTTAAACTTCTGGAGAAATCTGTTTAAAATTGCAATTTAAAAGCAGGTTTTTCACTAAAATTTGTAATTTTTATTACGGCTTTTCATCACAAGAAATTTAACTAATTAATTTGCAAATCAGTTAACAGTTCAATAATAAAGTTTTCATTTACTAACTCCTTGCAAAAGTTAATTACACCACCGCCTTTGTAAGTGATAACTCAAGAAAATATGGCTGCTGAGCCAAAGGTAAACAAAGTCTACCTTAACGCAAAAAGTGGGTATTTTATAAGTTAATAGGGTGTTTAACACCGCTTGAAATAATCTTATCACAAAAGAAAGTTATTTTCTCTACTTTATCTGTGAAATTAAATACCGGGGTGTTTTAAAGAACTTGAATTTTTGCAAAATTGCACTACACACTTCATTATCACTAATTGTTTAAAACTTGAACTTTTTTCACATAGTTTTGACACAACACGCAATAGTTTTATATTTTTGTCCTTCGCAATCACTTTAATCCTTACTTCAACATTACAGGACGATAAAATTAGCACTTTTTCAACCACAACACTCGGTTAAAGACAAATGTCAAACAAGTGACAACACGTGAAGAAATATGAGAGCAAAAAAACCGTAGAAATCGGCACACTCATGTACACGGATTTTACACGCTAGGGCCACTCCATTTAGTTTCTTACTCGTAGGGTGTGACAGGATTTACGATCGCAATCCCCACGGTTAGGTCGCATCAATGCTATCAACAACTCAGGTCATAATTGCAACAAAAGGAGGTTCTACAAAATATTGAGTTTATATTTACTAAATAATAAATAAAATAAAATTTTATTGTTTAGCAAACACTGCATTTCATTATTTTGAATTTTTTTACTTTTGTACGAATTTTTCATTGTAATAAGCAAACAAGAAAAACTTTGTTGGGTTAGGTAGTTAAACATTGTTGGTCTCTTGATAACTTGTCTCTATATTTACAAGGTTTGACGGTGTCTACTTAATTATCAATCAAATTTCATAAATTCTTTTGAAGGCTTAACTATTTTGAAGAATTCAAGAACGCTACGATATGGGCTTTTGGGATAACAACGGTATTATATTTCTTTTTTAAAACTACTACGCTAAAAAAAACTTGTCTACAATGGCACATAATTGCAATTTTAGATAGAAATGTTGAGTTTTTTCAGAGATATCAAGTTGAAAAACAATGGACAATAAATGCATGTAACTCAACTTAGCAAAACACATTTCTCCAATCAAAAATCTAACACTCTCACAATTTGTTGCTAAATAGTTGCTAATTAGTTGTAGAAAAAAATAATTTGTTGCTTTTTATTAAAAAAAAAATGGGATGTTCTGCTAAGTTCAGCTAGAGTTAGCAGAACACCTTCATGAAAAATTAATTTACAGAATCGGGACGAAGTCTAAATCATTCAGTGAATTTGTTGCTAATAAGTTGCTGGGAAAGAAATTATTTCTCTTAAGTTTTTTTTCAAAAATGGGGTGTTCTGCTAAGTTCAGCTGAAGTTAGCAGAACACCTGCATGAAAAATGAATTTACAGAATCGGGACGATGTCTAAATCATTCTATCTTTTAAGCATAGCGCTAGAGAAGAACTTCACGCAATTAGATGCCAATTATTGCAAGTATACTTACAATCTAAACAAAAATCAGAATCACCAACATTACTCTTCAACCAATGACCTTTTATAGTCATCTATTGTCAGTAGAATACAACCAACGGTCAACCCTGATGGGGTTTGAACCCTTAGAATTCCATCAATGCTACCGATATAAATAAAACTATTAAAATTTGCAAACGTTTTACAACTTTTCGATTTTTTGTTTAAATCCTAACAAATGATTACTTTACGAAATTATCAATATTTTTCCCAAAATAGATAGGCAATATATGTTCCCAGTCTAAAGAGACACTTTTTTATACAGTAATGAAATATAGCTTGTGATTATTACAGTGTGTGCAGTAATATTTACGCTGGTAGCAAGTCCAGAAAGTAATAAATATTTATAAAAATTATTGGTTACCATAAGTTAAACAGAGTTGGAAATTATTATTTTACTTGTTAAGATCTTTCATATGAGCCACATTTAACTGCGGTACCAAAGAAAATTTGTCCAAATCCGGTCAGTCTTCTTTCAGCTCAATAGGTCCAGAAGTTTCAGTTATGTTGGAAATGGTCGGATAGACAGGCAAACAAAAGAGCTTCAGTAAAAGGGTTTCCGTTTTGACGGAACCCTAATAATACATTTGAAATTTTTAAGCGACGTTGAGCGTTTTTAATAAATCCGTTCATAAAGCACACTCAATTTTTATGTCCAAACATTCTCAGCTGTCCAATTCAGATTTTTATTCAACCCATAATAATGGCGTACATGAAAAATTGTTTGTTCTGCCATACAATTTTTTGAATAACGCAACATACATTCCGGTAGAATTATTGATTATAAATTTTATTAAGAGCATACATAAATAATATCAATTATTTACTTAGAAATATTTTGTGCAAGCTATAAATTATGAGAAATATGCTCGCAGGGGTGCGGCCCTATAAAAGACGGATTTATGTCTAAGCCAAAATTTATCAGAAATTTTTGAATGGGGGAGTCTTGCATAGAGCAGTTCCTGCAAACAATATTCCACTATGCCAGTGTCAATCACATTAGGGAAGTGGATCCAATTTCTAAATAAACCCAATATTCTACAATCGAACGCTTTCAATACGCATATTTGTATCTGACAGGAATGCGTGCGATTTGTAAACACCAGAGGGGACAAGCGCATACTTTGTATATGGCAGCTGGCCATTTTTCCATGTAGTGATTTCGTAGTGGAAATAATGCAGGAAAACGCGATCACCTTTATGCAACCATTATTCAACTGTCTTTAGAAATATGTTAGGCGTGGTCGCACCTTTGCCTACAGGTGAACGTAAAGACAAAAAATTTGGCACGACCTATTATCGGGGCAATGAACGTGACTTAACTTAGTTGCTTAGTCGCTGTAAAGAAGTATTCTTTAGGCCCGGCTTGAAATTAACTCAGGTACCGGAAAATTGTGTTTTCACAATGGCCGATCACAATAGCTAAATTGTGTCTGACGTCTGAGAACATGTTTTTAACTGAATTAAGTCTGAAGAAATTCAAGCAAAATCACCGCTGTAAGATGATGACAACAATGACTTGTTGTGTGGGTCATACATTCGTCACCCACGAAGTGACTCGTCTTACTCTTAGTCATCACACTGACCTTATTTAAAACTGAAGAGGTTAGTCGTGGCGAAATTATTTTCTACGGAATTATATCTTACTTCCTAAATTAGTACTTTCGGTTATTTCTTCAGCATAATTTAGTTTCTATAGATGTAGGTTCATGTTTCTCATAATTTGAATAGTTTTTTGGTGAGTCTTATTGTTTGAAACGCCTGTCAATTAATTACAACGAAAGCTGACCAGTCGTACTACGAATATAGTCCAATCACGTACCCAGATGTGCCTAATTTTATTCGACAATAGCGCATTTTTGAAATTCTTGTTAACTTGTTTAAAATGTAAGGAACAAGGAAAAGTATACATATGTGTACAGACGTGCATATAGAATAATTTATAATCTACCGCTCTACTCGATTAATACGTCCCTGCCTGCCTGACGATGTAATTAATGTTTTACATATAATATTCAAGTGGTATAAAAACGACACAGCTATAATTAGAGATAAAAACAATACACTTGATTTAAACATACTAAACCACATTCTAACTAATTAGAAAACTTACAAAATCGCAGCTTACACTCCACATTCCGCTTCCATAATCATTAAGTTCGTTCTGCTTTAATTAATTTACGTAGAATTAATTTAATTTACGACATGCATCTTTTTGCAGTAACAAGAGCAATCTTTCATAATGTAGGAGACGAAGTTACGTTTAAAAGATAACTTTAGAAGCAACGAATGCTCTCAATATGTCCGTAATAGTGCACGCGCTAACAGATCTTAGACAAAGAAAAACATAATACCCTACAACCAAAATTTCAAAGGTTTACGTTAAAAAGCGGTCTTACGATAAATCTAGCAATGCTAAATGAGCTGCTCTAGGTTACTTTAGGTCAAAACAGTCAAAAACTCGCATTTCAAGATGTCAGAAAGTTGCTGTAAAATATTTTTTAGTGAACTAACATGGGTTTCATACAGTGACTCTAAAGTGCTTTCGGTTGCTTTAGATAATGACTTTCTGCTGTGATATTTTTGTTAGAGCAATGACATATTTTCTGACCTCGGCGGATTTTTTTTGAATTTGACCACAGTTGAGATTTCCAGGTCTTAGCTGCTCTGCTTAGAGCTGCTCAGCTTTGAGTTACTTTGATCCCAGGCAACCTTATCTAATTGCTCATTCCCCGATATCTCATTACATTAGCGAGCAATTCCATTACATAAATATTGACTAAAAGAAGAGCTTACAAAAATTGCATTCCATCGTGAAAAAGCCATTTGTTTGTTAATGCTGTAGGAAATTTGTTCTTAAAAAAAATTATTGCTCATTCTTGTCTATCAAAAAATAACTTCTCATTGTCGAAATTCACTTAGCGAGAATCCATTTCATAGTCCTAGGCAGATACAATATGTATGTTGGTTAAAAAATTGTTCTTTTGGTTTTTTTTAACTGCATCTTACTGAGGCCAAAATTGAAAAGTTAAAAGAAAAAATTGCACGTGACCAAAGTTAAATGCCCACACTTTATCGTATTAAGCTCAGAAACCAAAGTAAAAATAAATGGATATTCAACTAGTGAGCACTAAATAATAAAAAAAAATATAAATTTATTTGTTTGGTGAAATAAGGGTTAACGTAATACAGAGTAATGGCGGCAGTTTTTAATCCTCCTCCTCGTCGAATCGGGTGATGTTCTTCTCCCTTTAGGGGAACTAAAAACCCAACTTATTAACACAAACTGTAATTACTGCTCAGCTATTATAACCTACTTTGCACCAACGGAATGGAATCATAATGCCCACTATTATCAAAATAATGGCTTATTTTTTGATTTGGTCGAAATTAACATCTACAATACATAGAAGTGTACTAAGAGTATTTTTCATATGCGAAATTTTCTGTCAGTGGCATCTGCATCACATACAAAAAACGCTGTGCTAATATTTGTAGCCAATACCGGAATAATATTGGCTGTTAGTTATGGCTTGGATTAAAATGGTGTTTTTAAACCTAGGTCGCTTAGACGCTTCATAAAGTTAACTTTTATAGGATTTGAAACGATGATAGCTATCCAAAGAGAATCGGGAGGGCATTCTATTATTCAATTTCAATAAGTCCAACAGCTGACTCAAGAACTGAAGCCAACCAACCATAGATAGCGCAAAAGTTTCATCAACTCGATCTTGAAACAACAGCAAGTTGATGATCCATAACAAAATCACAACACTTCCACCTCAACGGCTACATCAGAATTCTCGGGGAGAGAGCAGAAAATCCACATGTCATTCAAAAACTTACGATGCATCCTAAAAAAGTGACAGTTTTATGTGTCGCCGCCGGTGGAATTCGAACCTGGGATCTACGGGATTAGCAGGCCGACACCTTATCGCTAACTCCTTATATATTTTTTAAATTTTTTCATTTGCAATCAAGTTGGCATTATTTAAAACTATTCCAAGTGTCATGTTGATAGCATTAGTAGTTCCTGAAGATGAAGTCACACCGTAAGGGTCCCTTTTTATACTATTTTTGTACGGAACCCTAAAAAAATCAAATTTCTATCATTTTTAAACCAATTCACTGCATTATGAATTCGCTAGTCCTTCGTTAAGAATCTGAAACGATAACGTATTAACCAAAAGACAAGACATTTTACTACTTATTTTATTTCCATTATATCATGTCATCCCAGAAGTACTCGTAATACTGTTTTTCCCAAGAGACAGAAATAAAGCAATTAAGGGATAGCCAGTCATAAAAAATACGAAATATTAAAAGAGAATTTAAGCAGTAGTAGTTTGCTCTTTTACGTGTGCAGTTGTAAAATCCTGAATTTTTCTAATTACGAGTACATTAAGTACTGCGAATAAAAATGCAGAACATTTCTGAGAAATAAAAAACAATGTCTCCAAAATTTTTTTAAGAGACATTAAACAGCATTGAGTTTTGGATGCATTAAAAACAATACGATTTGCTCTGCCACTTTTTACTGACTCAAATATGCATTCTTGGTTGATTTCTGTAGAGTTCCCACGAGAATTTATTGTATTACAAAATCAAAAGAGTACGCGAAATCATGGGTGCTGTCGTTGCCCAAACTATGACTAGGATTAACATTAATTCCTGTACCTTATTTTACTGTACCGCTTTGGACACATCGAATTTAAAGAGCATCTACCTTAAAAACTTAAAAATTGCGCTCGCTGTATTCTAGAATGAATATATTTATAATCTAGTCAAATGCACTATCAATATGTTCTTCTAGTTTGTAAAGTTATTCGATTTTCCGGACGGAGAGTAAAAATTACCTATCTGTAAGGTTCAACGAAAAGTGGCTTTAAAAGTTCCTGAGAAAAAGGAACTGCGTGAGATTCCGGGCAAAAACAAGTCACAGAAAAACTCCATGTCATTTTTGCACGGAATTTTACGAGGTTCGTTTTTGTGCGGAGCATTTTTTAAGCCACTTTTGCTCGGACCTTCACTTTTACTTTCAGCTTATGCGATTCAACCCGTGATACGAGATTAATTTATTCTACTTTTGTTAGGCCGATTTTAGAGTATGCTCTTATTCTTTCGTCTCCTTTTTGTACGTCATATATTAACCGCATTGAGGCGCTCCAGCAAAAATTCGCCAGGTTCGCTCTTCGTAATCTTACATCTACGCTATATCTGAAGTTTGCCACCGCTAGGCAGTGCATAAAAAGTTCTCTCTTAAGGGAGCTTAAGTTTATCAGTCTTCTCGTCAGAGAGGTAAGCTCTTCTCGACATCCATGCACCAGTTTATGATGGTATGATAACTGATTCAAGCGCTCTGAAAGCAGCTCGACTATCTGTAAAGAAGGATATGCTTTGCTTAGATTCTCGACTTCATTTAAGCAGTGAGCACGCCTTCCTAATTGGAAGCGACTGCAATATTTTCAGAGTCTCAGAGAACACACCCGCGTCCTCTTGGAACAATGCGTTATCAAAGTTCTTAATCGGTGAAACCTCTCCTCGTAAAATACTTCGTTCTATGATAGTCAGGCGAGGTTACAGCTATCCTTTTGGGTGACAAGCTGAGAATGCTAGTATCTCTATAAAGCTTAGCATACCAGCACCCAGATTATCTGAGACTGATCGCACCACATGACGCTTGAGAGGGAAGCAGATACAGAAGCACGTTAAGGGGGTCCCCTACTCTCGCGGTTTCAAAAAATCGATTTTTTTTTTTAATTTCAATCTATATGTATCTGAGAATACGCCACAGAAAGGATTTCGTGAAAATCACATTCCTTTGCATGTTTCTGGGAACAAAAAGGTACCCGCTTCCGGCCGTTTCCGAGAAACTAAGCGCGGCGCGCCACGACGGCGCTTGTCCAGTTAAAAATCATTGTCTAAAGAATTTACCGGTCCGTTCTTGAGAAGAATGTGGACAACCAATAACATCAACGTGATGAGGAAGGAGAGCTCTACGGCCCCGGTATAGCAGATTAACTCGTAAGTTACTACAATCAAGTTATACACCGTAATTTATCATTAAACGCGTTTTCCCGAAATTAGTGTTTTTTTAGCTGCCGAGTAAGACTTCCCATAAAAGTATTGGTCCGATTTCAATAATTTTTTTTTTCAATTGTTCAGAAAACATACCGCTATGTTTTCCCGTGTACGATTTTCAAAATTTTATTTTGTTCCATTTTTACAGCCTCTAATAGGTCAAAAATGACGTAAAAATAGGAAATTTTTACAAATTGTTGCATAACTTTTACAAATTGCAAAATAAAAAAAATCTGTCACGGGAAAACATAGTAACTGTGATTATAAAGAATATCAATTTTCAGATTACAGATTACCCAATTGGCCACAACTTTGCTTAAGCGGGACCCATGCAGTTTCAACATCAATGTCATCAATGACGTTTCAAGGTCGCGAGAGTTATTTTTTTCGTCTTAAAAAAAAATTGAAAAGTCAAAACATGTATCTTCGAAATAAAAAAAAATTGTTTAAATGTAATCAGTAGATCCTTCGCAATTTATTCCCAAAAAAACCGCTCCATTTCAGGCCTCAAGAGTAGAGGACCCCCTTAAGAGCTTATGTTGGAATGAAGCGAACGGCACCGGTAGTGGCAATGCACACTGTTTGTTCTTTGCACTCTGCTTAGTTGATTTCGTTATATACCCTACTCATTCCAGGCCACTAAAGCAGTAAACCATAAGTAAAAATGGGGCACACTACAGCTGTGTATAGCCACAGCGTCATCTTAGGTTTCAGACCCCATGTTTGTCCAAAGGTACGTCTGCAAGCGTAAGGGGTTATACACAACTTTTTGATCCACTATTATATGTTTAGCTTCCAGTTCTATTTCGGATCTAGGGTTAAACCCAAATACCAGTAAGAGCTGTTTTCCGTTTAGTTCCGATAGAGCAAAGTACAATACTCTGTATGGTTTTCACCACACCATAAGCACAAATTTATCTGAATTCGCAGCAAGTCAAAAATTATTGGACCACTGCTTACCTTCCTCAGAGCATTCTCCATAATCCCGCTGATCACGGAGGAGAACATCGCCAATACCAGGATTACCAAATCGTCTCCGTAGGCGACGATCCCTACCTCAGAGTGCTGGAGTTCCTACAAGATCTTGTTCATGACCATCAGCTATAGGAGGTGACATTCAATAGGAGACATACCTAACGGCACGAATGATTACAAATTCGGACTTAATTATCCTTGCCTTTAGTATTTTCATTATCCAATGACGAAGACTTTGCTCTACGTCGAGCTCGACGAGAGATCCCTGTATGGCTTCATTGCGTACATTGCTAAGGGCTCTTTCTATGTTCAGGAAAGCAGTTAATTTGTACGGCGGAGTTTGGATTGTATATTTACACAAAAGATGTTTCGTTTAAAGTTTACCGACGTTGATTAACATCGACGAAAAATTAAAATTTCTCCTGATGAAAAATTAACAATGATGTGGGAACCAACCGTTCTAAATATAGAAGTTGCTAAGTATGAATAATTTTAAGGATCAATTTAGCCAGAACTATGTTCAAACATAGTCAGGAATTCTGTAAACAATAATCACGAACCCACGAACCACTCAACCCCGATTTCCCTCTATATTTATTTATTCTTTTTTTCTTTAGAGCAATTTTTTTTTCCAGCAGAATAGAATTCACGATCCTTCAACCCAACTGCAAACGATGGTCTTATTGCACATAAGCATAAAACTGAATTTTCTTCCCTTTTCTGCTTTTTTTATCATATGGTTCTTCGTGCCTAATATAGTAAAGGTTTATTTACGTAGGATGGATATTTGGTTAGTCGAAAATGTGTTTCATCTAATAACAGTGCCCTCCATTCTGTTTTGGAAAAGTTTTTTAAATTATATGGCTTTTCTGCTTGAACCAAATGCCTCGTGAATTTCCAAATCATTTTTTTTCAAATTCCATAATGTAAATAATTAATTCTTTTTGTTGCGCGTCATTTCATCACAACCTGAATATTCTTCGTATTTCACATTGCTATCTCGTTGGTATTTTTTTTTTGGGGTTCCGGAATAGGGAAGGTACAATGTACTAACAAAGTTGAGGAATTCACGAAAATGCACTAGACTACATAAATCAGCTTGTTATGGTAGTCCACACCGCAGAACTACCCTCACTAAATTGTAACTCGTTCGTGTTTCAAGTTCAAATTCCCCCTTAACCTGACCCTAGAAAGTAATGCAATTCTCTGAAAATATAATATTTATCGAAAAAAAGGGATGGAGTGCCGCGCATTTACATTAAATAAATGAAGGAAAGCCACACTGCATACAGCTGATTAATGATAAATGCAAGCCACCGCTCCGCCTGAGTACGGCAATGTTATGAGTGGTTATACTCAGAACAAATCTGTAGTTGCACTGTGGTGCTGTATTATATGAACGAGTACGACCAAGACGGGCCGATTGTTATAGAGTGTAGAAGGCGGCAGAGAAAAACAGCCATTTACTCGACAAAGGGAAGCCCCTTAAGTGAAATATGACCCCAATATATCTCGGACTACACACGACCACGACAGCATAAAGGAGGAGAGGCTGCTTCTAAATTGAATCGAACCATGCCAAACACATTTATCCTCGCGCTAGCAGATAGAGTTTGTTATGATTTTCGGCATCAACAGACAGTGGTAATATGCTGGGGTCTAGTAATTAGCGTTTCAAGTTCATGAATCACTCATTACTCGAGAGCTAATTGGTGAAGACATTAGAAACGTATGATCCAGAGAAGAGTAATCGTCAATTAATGAAACGTCGAAAAGAAGCTGTAAATAAATCGAACGCCCTTCTTGAAATGATCTTAAGAGGTTTCATCTAACCTTGTAATCTCCAATTCCAGTTTCAATAAAAATTTCAATTTACACCTCACTGTTATTTGTTCGTGAAATTCGCCAGATGTTAAATTTCCTGTTCGTCGTCGGTAAACTCACATTTTGCGTTTCTCCTCAACTTTGCGTGAGTTTCTTTCATTTCTCAGCTTTCCGCAGCAACCACGAACCACTTTTAGCCGCAATCCTGGCGTCGCTGCCGTTATGGCTGCTTCTGGCTTTTGGTGTTGTACCTATACTTTATTACCTGTACCTGGTCTTGTTAGGGCTCTTTTAGAAAATTTGTAAGAACATCTGCCCACATGAAACCCGAGCAGTTTCAATAGTCTACAGGGTAGTTTAAAAGTTTAAAACGTTGTTGCCACAAAATTCAAGTAAAGATAAACTTATTAAATTATTTTATCTTATTTTCACGTTAGGAAGATGAGAACAAGTTTATGTTATAAATATTTTACGATACTTGTATTTGAAAATTTATTGGGTAATGAATATGAAATTTCAAACTAATTCAACAAGCGAGAATGAAAATACCTCAAGTAAGTAAAATACTGTGCATTCCAAAGTTGTTACTCAAATGCGCTAAAAAGGTTCTGTTAATTGAAGATGAATGGATCAAATTTATGATGAAATTAATTGGCTAATCGCAGAGATACAGTTTCTTATCAGACTCAACGTATCTGTTAATTGGACTAATAAAATCAATTAATGAAATTCCTCTCATAATTCAATTTATTTGAAGTGAATTGGTTCATTGTAAGGAGTTTTATTTATAGTTTTCAATTGATCTTATGTATGTTACATATACTGCAATTTTATAGAAGCATATCTCTGGGGTTTAAACAGCAACCACCATAAACCGAACCGGTCAGATAACTTAGTTTACCAATAGTCAATAATTATTATGATCTGTCAATTCAGGCAAATAAATCTGAAATCAGGATTTTATCTTTATCTAGTTCCCGTAACCGGGCGGGAAAAGATCCTCATGCAATTCGAGACAACGATTCCAAGTGGACCTACAATTTTGTACAATCCTCAATGGCATTTTTATCGTAATCTGCTGTCAGCAGAAAACAACCGTGGGTCGCTGCCGGTGATATTTGAACCTAAGACCTCCGGATTGAAAGGCCGACACTTCATGACTTACTCCACCGACGACTGATTACTAAATTGAATAATGTTTTATATTCGATATGTGCATAGGTAAAATAAACTACATGTATTTCTCTCTGACTTATGGAGTAGATCAATGTTAACTATATAAAATTCTTTGGCGGCTTCATTTGAAGGGACTATGTACGATAATCAAAATAGTGTCCATCGCCACTTTGGATGGATGAAAACAATCTCCTTCTAAATCCCTGTTTAAGGCGTATTGCAGCCAGCCTCTCCTGGATTTTCGTCGCTGCATTCCCAATTCTGCTAACTAAATCCTCCCAAGTGTTAACAAGGCTTGAATACACTTCATCATTCATTGTTCCCCATAACAAAATGTCCAATGAAGATCTAGCAGCCGAAGGAATCAGTGCACCTCGTCCAATCCAGCGGTTAGGAAAGTTTTTATTCACCTTCACAATGTTAGCAGTATCCGCTAGGGTTTCATGGTGTTGGTAAAACATATCCGTTTGATTATGAACAGGGATGTAATCTATTAGATCCAACAGTGTATTCTCCAAAAAGTCCGCATAAATTTGACTGTTGAGCACTTGAGGCAAAATGACCAAATGGTTGCCGATGATACCAGCCCAAACATTGACACTTAATTTCTGCTGGAATGAGGTCACTTTTGTCCACGTACGTCAACTTACTTACTTAACGGCAAATTGTGAGCCTAGTCGTGTTGCGATTCGCCAAAGTTGTCCCGCTAAGTTGATGTACGTCTTTTGTCCTGTGTGGGTTAGTTTCCGACCAGGTATAGAGGTTATGGAATTTCGTGATACCATCCCTGGTGAATTGAGATTCATACAGAATTCGATCCAGAAACGCTCTGTCGTCAATGTCGTGTTCCAGAAGCCAAGTGCGAAATTTCAGTCTTCTCTCGGAATGTCCATCCAGTAGTCCTTGAGCTGGGTGATGGTGATATGAACGTAATCCCCCTCAATTAATAACCCTCCAAACCTTAGATGACGACACTCCTAATCGCCTTGCGACTCGTTTCGTGCTCGTCTCAGGGTCCTGCCTCACGATGGTGATTATTTGCTGCGTGACGTCGGCAGAAGTTCCCGAAATTTCGGGTCGTGTCTCCATGTCGTGTGAAGTTACACTTCCTGTTAAGAGAAAACCTTCGGAAAGTCCGTGTAAATACCCCTCTTTGGGTGCTCGACGGTTAGGGGATCCCCTTTGATATTCCAGTACATCCGCTCTCTCGTTTCCGTCCACTACACCATAAATGTAAATAATATTAGCGTATTCCTCAACAGTAAATTCTACAAATTTTTAATAATTTATGCTTAAAAACATCCGTAGTTATTGATTTGTTTTTCAACTGTGATAGGTATTCTTGCTGACTGATCCTTTTTTATAGCAACATTTCCATCAGGTACGACTTATAGAACTCCAGGATACAAGGGTGTGAATTCTGGCTACTAAAACAAAAGTACACTAACTTTGTTATAATTATTTTGCAGCAATAACTAATATTAATTACATTTTAACCCAAAACAAACATTTTTGACCATTTATCTTAAAAATTTTGTTTATTTAAAGAATTTCCTATGTAAAGTGCAATAAAAGGTGGTCAGGGATTTCTAATACGCGGTTTTCCGAATCCTTTGTCTACCTTGCCATGTTGCACCTTTTTGGAAAGGTAATAAAATTGGCAATCCAATAAAAATAAAAAAGGGGTGTACTAATTACATGAATTTCAGAAAAAATTGGAAAAATACTGAATTTTAGGTAATCGAAAACCATTTTTTTCACTTTTGGAAGTGACTGTACCTGCAATGGTAGGAGTTAGATCAACATTGGTGACAATTTTGGAAAGTTTTTGGGATAATAGTTTTTTAGTGGTTGTTGGATGTCGCTGTGTTGGGTAGATCAAAAGGTAAAAATAAAAGAGTAATGTGCATACTATTAAAAACTGAAATTTATAAATCACCCTATAACTCCAAAGCGGTTGAGATTGCAGCCCCCCCCCCCCTCCCCCATCCATCCGCCATACAATTTTTTGTTTGGCTATGTGATATCTATCGCCCCACTTATTTTGGGACGCCAGTTCTGAAACACCCTCGCGTAAAAAAATTCCTGAAATTTCCTGTTTTTCAGCTCCATGGTTATCCCTTTAAAGCTGAACGAAAAATTACGAAGTTTATTGAACTAAAAAAAAAGCACACTAAAAATATTATACTGATAAGAGAAGTAGATATACGAATATATCTCATGGTTGCTATAATTAATTTTATTTGTACCATAAAAATTTGTTACAACAGTCCAAAGTTACCTTATGTTAATGTAGACGTGACATTTAGTTACCTATATGTAAATAACCAAATTGCATCTAAGTTACACATTATTTATAAATTCAATGCCAAAGACCAGTACATGTTTACAACACCTTATATAATTTCTTCACTTTTTTATAATCTATTAAATAAAAATTACATCAAATTATTCAATTACCTAACGATGCTAACCTTGCTCTTGTGCATAATTGCATTAACTACTTAATTAATTCATGTTTAAGTACAATTACGATTGAACTCATCCACTAAATTGCTTATTCTTCGTATATGAACTAATCTCGCAAGTGGTTCCAGAAACGTTAAAGAGAAAAAATATGAAGATCAATTACCTCAGTAATTTCAAACAAATGTTAACCTAAACGAAGCATGAAACTTTCACTTTTCAAACAATTTTAAATAAAAAAAATGCATGCATTAAATTCTAATTAAATTCTACGTAAAGAGAAGTGAAAACAATACTCACAAGTCTTTGGCGGTGCTGGTTAAATGCTGGTAGACCCTACCACAAACACACCAATTTATACACCTATGCAGTTAAATCCTCCATCCTTGGTCGTCTACGTTTGAATCGGTGTCGGATGTCTCATCCCCGTACATATCCGCTAGTTTTCTAAATCGAGGTCCAAAATTCGACAAGTAGTCGAAATTAAGATCTCCTTCATCCGTGCAAGACGCTAAGCTAGATAAGCTTCCAGTACTATTACCATCCCCCTCGTAGGCATAGTGCCGTACGTCGTCAATGGGGTACGCACCTATATCTTTATCACAAGTGTCTTTTTTATCGCCTAAGAAACCACCAATATCTGGCACTTCATTGGGATCTTTCATGTGAAGTGTGTCCTTATAAGGCTTATCCTCGTAAAATGGAGGACGCAAAACATTTAAATCATAATCTGTATCCCTTTCTCCACCACCTTCGTCCTCGTAGTTTATAATTGTCTCTCTGATGTCATCCATATCTTTCTCGTGCCATCCATTTTGCTGCCGCTTTTGGACTACAACAGCCAAAAGAAGTATGAGCAACACAGCTATGCACACAAGAATTGCTATCAGGAAATTTCGATCTATTCCAAATGAAACAGCTACAGCTACTGCATTCTGACAGCCAGGATCGATGTTACTGTACAATGAGGGCTGCCCTATGTTGTACGTCATTCCATTGATAGTAAGGTTCTTTATACAGCCAGTGTACCCGATACCACGTGGTTTGTGTGACCAATTAAAACTGTAAGCCAAACGTTCCAAGTCAAGAGGAGTTCCACCTAGTTGAAGAGGAGAATTCACGTTCAAGAATTCATTGGGACCCTGCGGTGCTCCCAGACTCATGCAGGTAGATAACTTGCAATTATCCACGGTCATTTCGATACTACTTCTCTGCAAAAGTATCTCAATCGTGTAACTTTTGCCGTTAGTTAGCTGGATATGTCTGTGCTCAATCCTAATCGCACCAGTTCCGTAATCGACGGTTAAAACCGGGAAACCTTTAACTAGCTCCAGAGAAATAAAGTCTGATATAGGGAGAAGTGGATTAAAGTTCATTGGGCCGGCATACATAATCAGACCTTCTTCGACTTGTGGTTCCAACGCCATCGTAATTCTCGTATTATCGCACGTACCGATCGGTGGGTACATGGCATATCCATTGCCGTGAAAACCAATTCCAATTAATTCGCAATGCGGCCCGGAGAAACCATCAACGCACTCGCACGTATCATCAAAAAGGGTGCCGCCATTTAGACAAAAGTGCGATTGTTTTGCTTCGCAAACACATTCGGCTTGAATATACGCATTAACACCAACAAAGGAAGTAACATTCGAGTAGACTAGTAGAGGCACATTTGATTTTTGTAAAACATTTGTACACGACGCCTCACACTTTGTTTTTTCGATCAGACACTCATCGATGTTTATCATTAGGATCTGAACTCCAAGTTCCTTTTCTAATTCCTCTTGATTCAGCGAAACTATGCCATTGAGCCGTTCTGCAGCATAATAAGGACTGCCATGCGCTGAAAATCTTACATCAAGCGTTGATGCGTTATAATTAAGGACAGTGAACACATCGACATTTTCGTAGGAAGTGTTAAATAAAGTAGCCAAACTTTTTTGAAGATTATCCTTCATGCTCGGGGTGGATGGATCAGCGTATCTTGGAACTTTAATAAAGTCCTCAGCCGTCAAATTATATAATCGAAGAGATCCACTTCTATTTACAGCCTCTTCAGGTATTTCCTTTACAGTAACTGTAACATCTGCATCTACAGAATGTCGCGAAACTAAAACAGATTCTTCAGTGACGAAAAACATTAGGTGGTACTCGCCGGCAGGTGTTCCTTCAGACATTGTTATCATTCCGTCGTCTGAGTTCAAGTAAAATCGGCTGTGAGGCATCCCGTCTTTCCAACCAAATTCTTTGTCGCCTAAATCCCAATCATCCGGATCATTAACATAAATTCGACCTATAGGAGTTGCAGGAGCCTCTCCTTTGTAGTTATACACAAAAATTCGGCTAGATCCTTCTTCCATCGCATTGTCATTTACATCACCAATGATTAAGTGAAGAAAACTAACACTGCTATTCCGCGGAGATCCTGAATCTGTGATCCGAATTGGAATAAAATATTCCTTCTGTTCTTCCCGGTCAAATTGCACATTGGCGTAAAGGTAATCATTATCGATTGAGAATTTCTCTTTGATATCATAATCAGCATCCATGTCGATTGCATAGGTAAACGGAGGTCCATTTTGCGGTTCATCGTGATCATTTGCTTGGAGCTGTACTATTGGTCCAGGGTCACTGTTCTCGTTCCAAATGACAGGCATTTTGACAGTCAGGAACGGCGCATTATCGTTTTTATCCAGTAACGTTATCGTCACATCAGTAATCGATTTAAGACCATTTCCGTTTTCATCAATAGCTGCTATAAGTACTTGCCAATTTTTGTGTCCATTAGGTAAATCGCGGTCCAAAGGTTGTATCAGTTGCAAACAACCCGTATCATTAATTTTGAAAAGATTTTGCTGTTCCGTTTTAACAACGAAGAACTTAATAAATTGCTCAGCGGAACGATTCTTGATGTCAGGATCAAAAGCTCTGATCGTAAGAGTACAGTTTTCGGGTACAGTTTCTTCCTCGATGGTGGTGTGGTATTCGTCATAAAAAACAGGTGGATTGTCATTGACATCTTCAATTTTGATAGTAACCGTCGCATAGTCATCATAAATACCATCGAATGCTTTGATTTTAAGCATGTACTCAGTAATGGACTCGTAATCCAGCGGCTTATTGACTGTGATCTTCCCCGTCAATCCCTCGATCTTAAAGGCATCTCCAATATTTCCACTTTCTATAGTATAAACAATTTGCGATGCATTATCTTCGTCGAGGGCTGTAACTTCGATTACTAAGAAATTTACATTCGCGTCTTCGGGTAACTTTTCAGCAATGTATTCGTCGAGCTGAAAGTGAGGCTTATGATCGTTTTTATCCGCGATTTCAATCCGAAACACTTGCGTTCCTTTGTTTGGTTCACCTGTATTGAACAGACTGGATGGAGAATTATCACTGGCAATAACTTTGACATTGTAGAAATCGCGTTCTTCTCGATCGAAAGTCGTAAGGGCAGTAATCTCTCCGGTATTCCTATCAATAGAGAAAAATTCTGTGTTATCGGCGAGTTCGAAGGAAACAATATTGTTCGCTTCAGTTCCATCCATATCGAATGCTCTTACTTGCATCACTGGTGTGGCAGCTGGTTCATTTTCTGATATTGTTCCTGTTTTGACTTCCGTAAAGTAAGGAATGTTATCATTAACATCTTCCACTTTTATCTTGACCACATGTTCCTCAACAAGGTCGTATGTGTTACGAACACTCATTGTCAGCATATAATCAGTGATCGCTTCGTAATCTAAAGATTTACCCAAAAAGATGCTCGCAGTATCTCCGATTTGATTAAAAACGAAAGTCTTTTTGCTGTTTGTTTGTTCCGTTCTTCCTGTAAGCAGTTCAAAAATAAGATCATGTTTTTCAGGTACATTCGAAACTGCTTTTACTGTCACTATGGGACTTGTGTAGTCACTAAAGTTTTCTTTGAGATGAATTGGTTCTTCTTGAGGATCAATTAAAACGAATTTCGGAGGCTTCTTATTCGATTCAATCACGCGAATACGAACTTCGATTTGTGCGTCTTGTGGTAAGTCAGGAATTGTATTGTAGGCACGGACATTTATGGTATAGTACTGACCTGAACGTTTGTCAATTGGACGATCTAAGTATATTATCCCGTTTTTCTTATCGATGCGAAAATATTGATAATCTCGTTCGGGGAGAATTTCAAATTCAATTATGCTATTATTGCCGTCATCTAAGTCTGTTGCTGATATATACATAACAACCCGATTGACCTGGAAGAAAGAGACAAAATACGTATTTAATTCAAAGTAGTGAAATAGTTCAGTTTTCAAAGTACTCTAAAGACTCTTGGGTAAATAGATATAGTTTAAGCCGAAGAAAATAACGTACGATGCAGAAGAGAAACAAAACAACAAAGAATGAAATATGCATTTAAAATATTTTTTAAAATGTAAATATGTACGTTCTTTATTCCTGGCTGGTGGTTATAAATGTTCGCTACACCAAACATAGCGTTGCCTGTGCTGGTAAGTGATACTATGCTCACTGTCAGCCCCTTTATTACCCGTACTGTTCAGAGTTTGGCCATGCTGCCTGCCAGTACGGACACGGTACTGGGATTTCAAACAGGCCAGTACTGCAAGTACCTGGCAGTACAAGTAGTAAAATAGAAAACGAACGCAGCCAACTTATTTATTTCATTGACATTTTGTTCAATTTTTATTTATTTCAGTAAACCTTACGCAAAAATAAGAAAATATTTATGTCTTATAGTAATATATAATAATGTAATTATAACGTAAATCTAAATAATTGGCTGTAAATACGAGTAGAAATCAAATATTAACGAGACTTTTGTTTCTAAGTAAGTTTAAAGAGAACGAGCACTTTATGGCATAGGTAGGGATGTCAGGATAGGGGAGACAGGCGATCGACCGGTTCAAACCGATTTTCCAATAGTTCTGAAGATGTCGGAGGAACAGGTACATCCTTGCGCTGCACAACGCATAATTATTAAATTTCTTACTCAAGGAGTAAAACTCGCGTTTTTTTTTTTTGGAATAAGGAGTTTAATGAAGGACATGAACGGGTTGAAAATGAGAAACATGCTCGTCAAGACTCGGCTGTCAGCTGGCAAAGTCATCACAACAGATTTTTTGGACTGGCATGGAGTTTTGTACATTACTTTCTTGCATGAGCGTCGCACAGTAAATGCTGCTTATTACTGTGAGGAGCGATTATCGTTCGCAATGACGTGAGCAACCGACTCGACAGATTCTCCTCCACGACAACGCTCGACCCCATACTGCACGTTTAACTTGCAAACAGTTAGAGGAAATGAGATGAACTCCGCTTGAGCATCCCCGCTATAGCCCCGACTTAACGCCCTGCGATTTTCATCTGTTTAGGCCGCTGAAACAAGCACTCGGAGAACAACGATTCATTTTATGATGCCGTGATCAAAAACCTCCCAAACCGATGGGAAAATGCATTTCCAAAGCAGGAGATATTGTTGAAAAATTATGCGGCTTACTCGTAACAAATCAAAGTTGGCACTCTCAGGGTTAATATTCATAGCCAAGCATGACATTACAGGGGGCCGTACTTGGCTGACAATTCTGGCCAGTATTCATAAATCATGCATGGCACAGTTCGGGGTTAGGCTTGGTAAACAAGTTGGGCCTAATATTGGCAACTCGTGTTGAGCCTACTATTAAATCGTACTATGCGTTGGCATAGAATGCCGATGATGGACCTTTGTTAAAAGCAAATTCCTTATTGGCGAACGAAAAACTGACAAGTAACCGAGTACGGAGACTGTGTAAATTTTGTGCATACGGCACCACCAGTGAAGCTGTTTTGATAATGTTAAGGGCCATTTGAAGTTTCCATGTTATATCAATGTGTTAGTTACATATATTATATAATTCTGACGCATGGCGAATAATATACTTAATTTAAATTACACCAGTGATAACATCAGAGTATTTACATACACGATTTTCTACTGTAAAAATCGAAATAGTGCCCTGTCCCACTGCTAATAAAAATGTCTTTTTTTAGTCCCAACGTGAGACTTGCCCTTTCTGCAGCACTTGCAGCAATTCCAAAGTGAAGACAAGTTGCTGCAAGTGGACAATCTACGTGGACAAGCCGTTGCAAGTTTGCCGGTGATTCCCAGTCAAATACGGGACTTCCGTTCGCACCGATGCCAAAGGCTGCCAGGTCTAGATGAATGCGTCGGTCTATGCTGCCAGGAGCTCTTACCGTAATTGTCTCCTCAATCTGGCAACGAAGTGGTTCTTGTGTTGTCCATTTTAGTGGCAGTAGTATAAGAATTTGTCCGTACTCACGGTCAGTCTATCGCAATGGTCAAGCCGATATGGTGGGCTTACTGAGATCAGGTAGTATTTTGTTGCGCACCGAAGAGAATTAATATAATGGAATTGTTGTATTTTAATAATAATTTAAGATTGTTATAAAAAAAACACAAATCATGCATTGGCTAAAGATAGAACAACTGGAAACTGCCTTACAGCATATGTACAATGTACATTCGTCGATATTAGAGTTAATACAACAACGACAAAAAACCTGTAAGAGGGGTGGGTCAAGCTGGCACTGTCACATGCTAAAAATTAAAAAAGCGACACGGCAAAATAATGTGCTCTTTATGGGCTAATTTTGTGCCCAAATAAAAAATTTTGTGCTCGATAATTAACGCGGCAAATCACAGTTGTAATTTCCTGTGCCAGCTATCGGGAAGCTAGCACTGCCTCTCCCTGGCAGGGTTATACTTGGCCTTGGATAAAAAATGACAGCGTTGAAATTAAGTGCTATTTATGAGCTTTAAAATAGCCGGGACCGATTTTCGAAAAAATCATCCCTTACATAAAAAACAACCCCTATAAGAAATTGATCATTCTATGTCCGCGGGCAAGTGAGCTTTTAAGCTTTTATTAATTCGTATATGCACTTGTTTGGCTGTGTTCGGTTTCCTGTTTTTGCGTTTTTTAATCGTTAAAACATAAAAGTTAAACAAATCTTCACTAACTGATCGTCCATGGACCAAAAATATTGTTTCGAAACCGCTATACCTGCGATTTTGAAGAGATGCTTCGCTAAGTTTATATAAAATGGGTGATAACGTTCAAATGAAACGAAAATTAATAAACTAAAATAACAATAACTTCAGAACTTATTCGAATTGCAAAACTGTTTTTTGCAAGAACCCTTTTTTTCGATTTTTGAAAGTAGTACTCGTAATATCGTTCAATTGTAAAGAAAAGTAATAAACAACGAAACCAATTTCTTAATGACTAAACCGAATTGATCGAAGTTCGTATACAAAGTGTGCAAAAATCTATAAATAAGTAAACAAAATGGCTCTGATATTTTTGAAAAACTAATATTTTATTGTAGTTCTTAGTATATTAGATAGAGTCCTAGACTTCCTAATAGAAATTTTAAATAGTTTCAGCACGTTTTTTTACAAAAAAAAGAGTTATGATAGTTACTTTCGACGTGTCTGGAAGAGGTCATGTGAACTTGGCACCCTTTTTTTTTGAAAATTATGATTTTTTTTAGAGTTCCCGGTAGAACTAACATAGTTCTGGAGTTCTAGACAGAAAATTTTAATAGTTCCGGTGAATTAAGCTCAAAAATAGCAAAAAAAGCTTTTGGGGTGCTAACTTCACGCAGCACCCCTTTTTTTGATAAAATGAGTTCTGAGTGGATAAATCGATAGAGAAAGAAGAGTTCCGGAGTTCCTGATAGTTTTTAGCAATAGTTCCGGCGAATTCGCAAGTTTATGCAAAAAAGAAAAAAATTCCACTTTTTCGAAAAATTTCCAAAAAAATGTTTTATTGAGTTCTGAGTAATGTTCTGAATAGCATCACAATAGTTCTAAAGGGTGCTGTAGTCAGAACTACGATCATAAATAAATTGCATTAGTTATTAACAATTGAAAGGGGACAAACCGAAAATATCTGAATTTTGCGTTTTCACAACTCGGGAAAAAATATCTGGGGAGTTCTGATTAGAGTTCTGGGTAGTATTCATATAGTTCTAAAGGGTGCTGTAGTCAGAACTCCGATCATAAATAAATTGCATTAGTTATTAACAATTGAAAGGGGACGAACCGAAAATATTTGAATATTGCGTTTTCACAACTCGGGAAAAAATATCTGGGGAGTTCTGATTAGAGTTCTGGGTAGTATTCATATAGTTCTAAAGGGTGCTGTAGTCAGAACTCCGATCATAAATAAATTGCATTAGTTATTAACAATTGAAAGGGGACAAACCGAAAATATCTGAATTTTGCGTTTTCATAACTCGGGAAAAAATATCTGGGGAGTTTTGGTTAGAGTTCTGAGCAGTATTTATAGAGTTCAGAGCTCCTATCATAAATAAATTGCATTAGTTACTAACAATTTGATTCGTTTTAACACACCATTCCGTTTTTTCAAGTGTTATTGAATTTTCTGTTGTTTTTTCTTTGCGAGACCCTGTAAGGTAATTTATGTATCCAACTTTTACTTTGTAATAAAAACGTCATTACATGTTTGGACAATAACATTTTTTTGACCTAGCTCTCCATAAGAAAAAATATTACCAAAAAAACATATTGACCAAACTCATTTACGACCTTCCTTATGCGTTCCTGTACCAGTGCTATGTTTTGTGTAAAATGTTTAGAAATGTTCAAAATTTCATTTTACAAAAAATCAATTTTATATGCAAGTTAAGTGCCCTGATAATTAAAACGAATATGAGATGGAAACTGCGACTCCAAGAGTGGCAACACTGGGCTTTTACTATATTAAAAAAAATCTTTCTCTATTCTCACAAAGCAAAACAGAACTGAAGCAATTTAGCCGTGGGATCGTCAGCAGCGAATAGATATTTGGAAGAAAACCACCAAAACAAAACGGAATTTCGCAAAGGGCAGAAATGGTGTTATTGTAACGGCAATAATTCCTAGAATGAATGAGTTTAAACGGGTGAATTAATTGCACATTTCCCTTTAGTCGATTAATAGGATAATAGGGTATGCTTACACATCTATACAATTCTTGAAACAATTGCTGGTGTTGAGAAATTATATATTTCAGATATTTGGAATTTTGTTTTGAGGTTTACGTCCTAGGTTGGTTTACGCTTATTATTTTGTAACAGATTAAATTCCGATTCGTTTTTATTTTAATCTAATGAAAACTATTACGTGGTACACATTAGTTTAAAGTCGATGATCCAAGTTTGTTCGTTGATCGTCACATCAATTCCGGGAATAAATTTTTTCTGTGAAAACAACGCATACAGCGAATCCTCAAATCCGTGCTAGTGTAGTAGCTCTGAGTGAGCACATCGGGAAAGCAAGAAATGGGGAGCAGTACGCTTCCACAATTCGCATTGACGCGATAGACAATTTGATACGTGGAATGCCTAATATTCCTGAGCCAGAAGACGAGCAAGGAGATGAAAGCGAAAATGAAGAAGACTGCTCGATCGAATCGATTCTGAACACAAAAGATTCTGTTCCAGCTTCGTGGTCGAGTGGTCCAAGTCACTTTTGGATGAAGCCTACTTAATCGCAGAAAAATGTAAAGGCAACGACATGTACGGTGTCAATCCCTTCCACAACCCTCAAGCCGTTAAAATGATGAAGGAATTGATTTATTATCTTCCTCTATGGACGGCGATAATGTACAACGATTTAGAAATAAATCTTTCAGTACGGTCCTCGGCTGCAGTTGAAGGTCAGTTCTCAAAGACGAAAAATATTGCATTCAGTCATTTGCCTTTAAGAGCTGATAAATTAGTACTTCAGCATTTCAAATAGTTGAGTGTGGAATTGAAGCTGTTGGCACCGTGTATGCTCAATACGATACAGAAAATCCAAATAGCAGAGAAAAAAAAGGTAAAAAAACAGGAACACTATTCGATGTTTAATGATTCGCTTAACGAAGAAGAAAATTGGGGGGGGGGGGGGGGTGTCGAAACCAAAAAATCAAAGAAAATCAACGAACTCTACATTTCTTCATTTTCAAACGACCATTCAAAAACTTGCCAATGTTCGACTTCCATTGACCAACCTGTTTCTTTGTTAGATTACAACTTTAAAAACAAACAACCCAATAGTAATTACTCAAAATTTGAATTTTATTGCAATCTGTCAACTTTTGAGATAGATGAGATATCACAGTCTACTGCCATTTTGGATACAAATCTAAATGACGGACAAAACTAAGAAACAGACAAAGTAATTGTTTTTGGTTCAAATCCTACATATAAAGAGAATTATTTGACAGATTTTCCTGTTTGGACATCTTCACCCAACATCAATTCCATTTTACCACCTCTTATACCGAATGGCTCTTCATCTCCAGCCTTGAAAAGTAAATCGGTGACATTTTTTGTAAGGAATAGTTGTGCTTTTGATGCTTTGCTGAGTTTGACGATGCAGGCGGCAAAAATGTAAGCTCAGCATTTAAGGATATTTTGCTCTCTGCCAATATTCCTTTTGGTAAATTGGCAATAGAAATTTATAAAAATTGCAAAGTGCTGAAAGAGAATTTTAAAGCAAGATTCGATATTTTGTTTGGAATCAATTATCTGAATAAAGTAATTGCTACGAGGAATTTCAAATCCTTGGATGCTGTGTGCAATGTCTCTCAATTATACGAAAGCCTGCTTGGAAATGTTTCTTGTTTTCAGGAGTACAGATATTGCAAAGAATGTGAAACTACCAGTGAAAGGTCTGCTAAATACTTAGCCATAAATGCTCACATTCTGTTTAGACAAGGCTACAATTCTATGCAAAATGCCATTAATGATGTCTACAATAACAAGCTAAGTTGCAAAAAATGTTCTGGGTCTATTTTGGTAAACAGAAACTTTAATTCGTACGTTGTGATTGACATGGAAATATCGGCTTGCGACTTGTACAAAGATGTATATCTGGAAAAAGATAGGAAAAAATGTCTTTTAGGAGAAATGTCGAGAGTTATATCGTTAGAAAATAAGGAATACATATTAGTTGGTATTGTTCACCACATACCGTACGAATAGAAGGAAGTGGTCCCTACATAGCTTTTATTTTGAATGACGGCACGTGGTATCGATATGACGATTTGACCGATTCGGTTAAGAAAATTTCTTCCGAAACAGATGTAACTCCACACATTATTATGTATGCAGAACTAAATAAATGTCGACAAAATTTACCATAAATTCCTAGCACTTGTTCGTACAATAACAATAATAATTTATTGTCCATTATGAAATATAACAGCAATCACAGTTTTGGCGGTTTGGAGTACTTGGCCATACCTAATTTTGGCTACTGATTTTCTAGACCACATATATCTGTGCATAACTTTTACATTTTTGTGCTTTTTATTTTGAATAATGTTTGTCATTTTCTTAGCTCAGCACAGCCTTTACAAATAATTTAAGTATTTGGTTTCTCGGGTGTTTCTCGAGAGCTTCAGCTGCTAATTGCTTTATTCTTTACTTAAAAATTCTCGAATTGTGCTATCTTTAATATTTGCACATGTCACACCGTTTAAGAAACTTAGCGGTTGTATCACTCCTTTATTATAATTCTTGAGAGATTCTTTCAGTAATTGCTCAGGCGGATCCCTAAAGCTTAGACTTTACGACTCCAAAAACAGAGTTCCGCTTCAGTCTCGGTAAAAGAAAACACAACGTTTCCACATGGCAAATTTGTTAAATACAGTCATACAGAAGACCGCATAATGCATAACTCAGACTGTTTACATCACCCAACTGAATCGAGACACATATTTAATATTTACTTATCTACTGAAGAAAACAAATTTTTTACAATGTGGTCAAAATATTATTTATTTAAAGTATAATATATTAAGATATAGTATAGCTTTGTATATTAGAATTAGATGAGAATGTAACATAACATAAATATATTCAATTTAAAAACGTAATATATTCAATGACGATAATAAATATACTTAATTTTAATTCATTTATTTCTTTCCGGTTCAAAAACCTACAATTCATAATAATAACAGCCACAGTATTTTTTCCCGAGTTGTGAAAACGCAATATTCAGATATTTTCGGTTCGTCTCCTTTCAATTGTTAATAACTAAAGCAATTTATTTATGATCGGAGTTCTGACTACAGCACCCTTTAGAACTATATGAATACTACCCAGAACTCTAATCAGAACTCCCCAGATATTTTTTCCCGAGTTGTGAAAACGCAAAATTCAGATATTTTCGGTTTGTCCCCTTTCAATTGTTAATAACTAATGCAATTTATTTATGATCGGAGTTCTGACTACAGCACCCTTTAGAACTATATGAATACTACCCAGAACTCTAATCAGAACTCCCCAGATATTTTTCCCGAGTTGTGAAAACGCAATAGTAGTAGTAGTTCTGACTACAGCACCCTTTAGAACTATTGTGATGCTATTCAGAACATTACTCAGAACTCAATAAAACATTTTTTTGGAAATTTTTCGAAAAAGTGGAATTTTTTTTTTTTTTTTGCATAAACTTGCGAATTCGCCGGAACTATTGCTAAAAACTATCAGGAACTCCGGAACTCTTCTTTCTCTATCGATTTATCCACTCAGAACTCATTTTATCAATAAAAGGGGTGCTGCGTGAAGTTAGCACCCCAAAAGCTTTTTTTGCTATTTTTGAGCTTAATTCACCGGAACTATTAAAATTTTCTGTCGAGAACTCCAAAACTATGTTAGTTCTATCGGGAACTGTAAAAAAATCATAATTTTCAAAAAAATTCACATGACTTCTGGAAGAGTCCTAGAGTTTCTGATAACATTTGAAAATATGCTCTGATATGTGATAGGATCACGAAACGCGTATGCACTGGTAGAGAAAAATCTTGAATCAAGACAATTTGCTTTAAGTCAAGAATATTTCAATCTTGTTTATAATGAAGACAACGTTGTCATAGTAAAGTATATATTTTCTTGAATTTTAATGTATCGGTTCAAGAGAAACTTGGTTTGAATTGAAAATAAGAATTTTTCGGTCAAGTTATTTATTTTTATGAGTTTTTTGAATTTTTCTTTTAACTTTCGCGTAAGTATCTCATTTGAAAGCGTAATTGAAAGAAAGAAAAATTATGGATGAGATGAAAGTATTACCAATATGATTTAATATTTAATATGATTCAAGCATTGAAATTTCGTGGGTTAAAACTACGGAAGAACACTACAATTTTTTTTGGACTTTAAAATTTTTCTACTAGTATATATACGATATTGTACCAAATAACATGCGTTTCATTTCTTTAAAAATCTTGAACAAAACTTTATCCACCACCATCACTATAATATAGGTTGGTCAAGCTAGCAGCGCCATCCATAAAAATTTTGTGCTCGATAATTAACACGGCAAATCACAGTTGTTAATTTGTCGTGATAGCTTCCGGAAAACTAGCACGGTACCTCACCTACCGTGGTTATACTATATTTGGACTTGGATAACAAGTAACAACTTTAAAAAGTGCTTTTAATGTGTTTTAAAATGGCCGGGACCAACTTTCGATCATTCTAAACGGGTTGTGAAAAATACAAATGCCAGAAGTGAGGAAAGAAATGATTTATTGTGAATTTTGAAGATTTCCTTAATCGTCAATTGCGCCATTTTTTGGTAGGCTCAAGGATTGTCCCAAAGGTTCCTGACCCATTTCTTTATTTATGATCCCACTTGTATCAAATTTAAACCCCTTTCCTTGTGAGCAATCATTACCGAAAATGATTGTAAGGAAACACGCGAAAAGGGTGGTTTCTGGCCGTTTGAGGGAGTATAAACGGTTAAACTTATCTGAAACTACTTTTTTTTGTAGTCAGCAACTTCGAAAATGGGGTGTAAACGTTTAAACTCAGAAAATAGATGAAACTAGTTTTCAACCCCCTGGGAGGGTAAAATTAGCCCTCAAGGATAGTCATGGTCTTGTCCGTGTCATAATTTTTCTTCCTTTGTTGTCAAATCATCAACAATTTCCATCAGAAACCATTGTAGCGCGACCGCGAGAACAGAAAAAGGGGTAATTTTTGGCCGTTAGACGGGGTGGGCCCGGATAAAAACTTTTTTTACTATGATATTCGGGCTCAGAGGCCTCAAAAACGGAGGGAGGGGTGGAGTTGGTCTTGCAGGCGCCCAATTTTCCTGAGTGCTCGTCCACCTCATTGACTCCACTACAATTAAGAAACGCAAACATATAAACAGATCTTAAGTATGACCTTGCCGTTTGATATGTGAAAAACTGCACTGAAAACAAAAATAAATTTCCCAAGAACTTACCGCAAGTGATTCGTTAACGACCAGGAAGGAAGACCCAAAAAAAATAAAATGGACGAGTTGCATAGTAGAGCGAGTAGAAAAAACGTATATACATCCTTCTGTGTATTTGAGTACATACAAATAAACTGTAATACGAACATCTCCCACCAGATACAACTATAAATTCGAAACCTTATAATCGATTGAATAAAGAATTACAAAGATAAAAATTGTTTACAGGACAGAGAAGCTGACTGGCCATTTTATTACATGATAATGCTCAACCATAAGTAGCGGCATCGGCAAAGGATGAAATCTTAGAGTTATGCTAATAATTTCTTTTTCATTTTCGGATTGTCACTTAGTAAAGTATCGAATTTGGGCTAACATATTCGCAATTTTCAGAGGTTATTCCCCTTTCCATAAATCCATCAAATTGTTATCATTATAACTGGACACTCGATTCCACATACCTATCACAATTCCCTTAATTTTATCAGATTACGTACATCAACGCACATCGCTTACTTTGAATAGTGCACCGCCGACAAAAATGTATCTTTTGAAGTGGAATTGTAAAAGTTAATCCTTTGAATTGGGTTAACTGCTGCGGTAACGTAAAGCAACAAACGTTTCGCGTTTGTATTGTAAACACACAATCTACAAAGATGTCAATACAAACGAGTAAAAACAACTTAGCGATAAATTGCGTTTTGATTTTATGCCAAGAACTAGATCAACTGCTGTTCTTTGCGTGTCCGTAATATTCTTGGAATGTCAACTTGAATTGCGTGCCGCCTACAAAGGGAATTACTTTGTGAACTAAATCATTTCAACAACACGGAAGTTCTGTATTTTTATGGATCTATTTCTGTGATTATATTTTTACCCTTAAAGGTTTTATCATAAGATTGAAAAAGAAGTATCGTGGAAAATGAACCTTCTTGTTTCGGTGGAAAGGATATCCGTTGTAGATTTAAGTACCTTGAAATCTTAGATGACCTGCCTTCCAATCTTCTTACCTAGCTTACTGACTTGCTTAAATTTTTTTTGCAATAAGTTGCGATGCTCTGAAAGTCACCTACTGTTGTCAACGGTTTGAAATCCGCCAATGGTCGGAACTTTGGATAAGTATGTAAGAAAGAACTATACCAGTGGCATTCATTGTGGACACTTTTAAGGACGTCCATCAACCTAGCACTACAATTTTAAAATATCACGATTTGAGCTGGAGGGTCAATTGTCGTAAATTTGTCGTGAAAGAAAAAATTTTGTCGCGCTTCATTTTTAAAAAATAACCCCTGGTAATGCTAACTTGATATTCAAGTTAGCATTACCACCAACTAAAATTAATTTTAATTAACGTAATTAATGCTGACATAAAGCAAATAATTTGTCGTGAATTTGTCGTGGCCGCAAAATGCAGTATAAAAATATTTTGGGCAATATATTGGCGCTAAACGTAGATGGAATCTAGATTCCTACTCAACGTACGACAAAATCCTGAGTCTAAATCTACTCAAAAAAGTTGAATTAGCTTAGAGAAGAGTCGAACATCTGTTAAAAAGGAAGAAACTCAGTCCAAAAAAGTATGACATCTAATAAACAAGTACCGTAATTATGTAGTGCAGTAGCGTTCGTAAAAATGTTCACAAAACTGCGTATAATAGTAATAGCT
Organism: Leptarthrus brevirostris; assembly: GCA_964036015.1. Taxonomy (NCBI): domain Eukaryota; kingdom Metazoa; phylum Arthropoda; class Insecta; order Diptera; family Asilidae; genus Leptarthrus; species Leptarthrus brevirostris. Next base: position 40,960,264 of record OZ038372.1, read on the forward strand.
CTCTCAACAAAACGCGCGGAGAATATTTCGTAGAACTAAACTTAACTTCGTAACGCGTCGCGTGGTGGGGGTGAAACCTAACTTTTTTGTTGTACAGAGTATGATCCCCCATTGCTAATAGGAGATTAATTTGGTCCTAGGGTGAGAGTGGGGGTGGAGGGGGGGGGATAGTATAACTTCGTAACGCGTGGATCGATTTAGATAATTCTTTTTCTGTTGGGTAGAGTATCCTCCCTGGTTGATACCACGAGAAAAAAATTTTGCTGGGTGGGAGGGGGGAGTGGAACCTAACTTTGTAACGCGTGGACCGATTTGGATGGTTCTTTTGCTGTTGTATAGAGTGTGATTCCCCATTGCTAATAGGAGAATAATTTCGTACGTTTGACATTTGTGGTGGGAGGGAGTGGGAGGGAGTAGTAGTCTAACTTCGTAAAGCGTGGACCGATTTCGATGATTCCTTATCTGTTTGGTGGAGTATGTTCCTTTATTGATACCATAAGAACAATTTTTTAGTGCAATGGAGGTGGGGTTGGGGTTAAACTTAACTTTTTAACGCGTGGACCGATTTGGATGGTTCTTTTTTCAACTTTTTTTGAAAAAATATTTTATTTTGATATGATTCTTACCTTTAATTTCCCAGCACTATTCAAAATGTCTATAAGGAACTCCAGAACTATATCGAATCCACCCGGGACTCTAATAAAATACCCGAGTTAGATTTTGACTCAAGGATTTTGTCGCGCGTTGAGTAGGAATTTGTCGTGGCGAAATTTGAATTTTCGCGGTCAATAAAAAATTTTTAATTAATAATAAAGCTAATTCAACGTTGCGGCCGGCACTACCAGCCCATCGCAGCGAATCCAATGAACTTTTTTGAGTAGATTTAGACTCAGGATTTTGTCGTACGTTGAGTAGGAATCTTGATTCCATCTACGTTTAGCGCCAATATATTGCCCAAAATATTTTTATACTGCATTTTGCGGCCACGACAAATTCACGACAAATTATTTGCTTTATGTCAGCATTAATTACGTTAATTAAAATTAATTTTAGTTGGTGGTAATGCTAACTTGAATATCAAGTTAGCATTACCAGGGGTTATTTTTTAAAAATGAAGCGCGACAAAATTTTTTCTTTCACGACAAATTAGCGACAAATTTACGACAATTAACCCACCAGCTCAAATCGTGATATTTAAAAATTGTAATGCTAGGTTGAAGGACGTCTTTTAAGGACTTTTTGACTTGACTTTGAATTGTGTAAACTGCACAGTATAATTTTTTGTAGAGCTGACAAAAAATCTCGATGGTTTAATGTTATCTTATCTGATTAGTAATCAGAGCTGGCGCTGTAGGCAGAACTCTCAAAAGTTAAATATTTGGAAGTTCAACAATGACGGAGCACTGTATATCTCGCACTGTTGCTGACTTTTGCTGACTCTTAACTTTTGGCGCGCGCCAAATTTGACACAGCCAAACAAGTGCATATACGAATTAATAAAAGCTTAAAAGCTCACTTGCCCGCGGACATAGAATGATCAATTTCTTATAGGGGTTGTTTTTTATGCAAGGGATGATTTTTTCGAAAATCGGTCCCGGCTATTTTAAAGCACATAAATAGCACTTAATTTTAACGCTGTAATTTTTTATCCAACGCCAAGTATAACCCTGCCAGGGAGAGGCAGTGCTAGCTTGCCGTTAGCTGGCACTGGAAATTACAACTGTAATTTGCCGCGTTAATTATCGAGCACAAAATTTTTTATTTGGGCACAAAATTAGCCCATAAAGAGCACATTATTTTGCCGTGTCGCTTTTTTAATTTTTAGTATGTGACAGTGCCAGCTTGACCCACCCCCTTAACCAGGATTTGTACTGCTGCACAAATCCTGGTTAATTATTATTAAATTGACAGAGATAAAAAATATCTTTTCACTATAAATCAAGTAAATTTTGAAGGTATGTAGGATATAAGAAGCCAAATTGGCTAAGTTTTTATTTATTCATCATCATTTTCTTAGAAACCACACAATTTTCTCCAATTTCCACGATTATATCTTTCGAAGAATAACCTTCCAAGCTTCGGCTCAGAAATCTTCGAAGTTTCGAAGTTACCTCCGAAGATTTGCAGTAGGCGAAGATGAATAGCCCTACTATAAAGCCGAGGGTGGGGAGGGTTTGCAAATACTACAAAGTAACCAAATCAACAAAATCTGCCAGTCAAAAACCGAAATTAACCCACTAGTCTAGAAAAGAATTTTTTTTTTTGAAAGTTAAAAAATTTACATTTCGGGAAAATTAAAAAATAACAATGGAACAAGTCTGCCGTACAATGTAAATTTTTTCACTTTCTTTATCACTATTTTTAAGATTGTGGATGATCCTTGTCGAGCCCCACTCTGAAAATTTCACAGGACATTCTCGACACATTTATCTAAGTTTTCGGACCAACTTGAGCCATTTTCACATCGGCGAAAATAGGTTTTTCACGAATTTTCCGGAAAAAATTAAATTTTTAGGTTATGCTTTTCGGTCAAAATTTTTTTTTAGCCCGCCATCTTATATCCTCAATCAAGCCGAACAATTTTGGTCCTTATAAATTTTCCATGAAAATGAGTTTATTCGGTTATTTTCAGCTGAAAGTCGAGATTACGCTAAAAGGTCATTGCAGGTTGCATAATGATGTTGATGGTTTGAAACCACCTTAAATGTTTGTTATCGAATCTGATGCTGATATTTTACCGCCCCGTGGTTCACAAGGGTTTAAGGGTTCTACCCTAATTAGAATTTTCAAAAAATCGATTTTTTTCTTATTGCATTTTTCGAAAGTATACATATTTAAAAGTATCATACTAAAATTTTATAAAGATCCGAGCAGTCTAAGTGTACTTTTGAGGGACGTTTACTTAGCTAGCTGAGCTAATTTTTTCACGATTTTTCGTTAAAGAAAACTTTAAACACGTTTTTCTCAAAATGACGTTTTTGGACGGCTTGCTGATAAAATCTCCGAAACTATTCAACCGATCCTTACCAAAATTTTACCACATGTTCTTTATGACTACAGCTATAGCGCATTTTGAAATTTTGAGTGTAACAATTTTTTTTTGCAAATGAAAAAACGTGCTTTTTCGTAGTTTTTGAAAAAATCAAAAATCGTATGATATGCGCTGTAGCCATTTCCCTACTGAATCTAAAACCCTTTTGTTTTTTTTCAGATCATCCACTCCATAGATTTTATCAACAGCGCACGCAGACCCATCTTTTTTTTTGGACCTGTCTTTTCCCCATTTTTCTGTACGAAAACTGAGTAAAATAAATATAAAAAAAATTTTTTTTTTTGTATATTTTAAGAGTGTATTTTTTAGGCCTAATACTTTTTATATCCATATTTATAATTTATACCGGTCAAAAAAATTAATTAGGTAGACCCCTTAACGGAACTAGAGAGACCAATGCAGAGTGATTTTCAAAAATTAATTTTGTTTGGTATTTAAAATGAAGCTGGTGCATTCAGGTGCGTGAAGTTAGCCCAGATTTTTTCCGGGCTGGTGGGTAAATCGTCCCAATCGATAGTCTATCGTTAGACCACATTTTACCCCCAATTGGTTTTATTTAAAAAAAAAATTTCCGGGCTGGTGAACTTAGCCCGGAAATTTAGTTTTTCGAATTAAAAAAAATTTAGGGGGTAAAACAAAACCAATTGGGGGTAAAATGTGGTCTAACGATAGACTATCGATTGGGACGATTTTATTTTTATTAGACCACATTTTACCCCCAATTGGTTTTGTTTTACCCCCTAAATTTTTTTTAATTCGAAAAACTAAATTTCCGGGCTAACTTCACCAGCCCGGAAATTTTTTTTTTAAATAAAACCAATTGGGGGTAAAATGTGGTCTAACGATAGACTATCGATTGCGACGTTTTACCCCTCAGCCCGGAAAAATTTCCAGTCTGGTGAAGTTAGCCCGGAAATTTTTGGACGGGAAAAATCCGGGCCAACTTTACGCGCCTGGTTGTCGGCGGTCCGCTACTTTCAGTACATGATCAGGGTGTTCGCTTAAAATGATAAACTGTTCGCTACTAGTTAATAAAGTCTCGGCAAGTGAACAACTATTTTAAAAGAAACCAACTCTCCAAGTGCATCGGGAATCACCCCTAGTGCAACTCTTATCCGTGAATAATTTTTTTTATACAAATTCATTCTATTAATTTATTCTACTAGTGAAGTTGTAGTATCTTTTTTACTAGATATGTACATTAAGGGTAGTTTCTAATTGATATTTTAGGGGTTGATTTAATTCTTGAGGTGGGAGGTGGGGACGAACGCCTTTCGTTTGGGACGTTTTACCCCCCAGGCCGGAAAATTTTCCGGGTTTGTGAAGGTAACCCGCAAATTTGGTTTTTCGAATAAAAAAAAAATTGAGGGGAAAAACGAAACCAATTTGGGGTAAAATGTGGTCTAACGATAGACTATCGATTGGGACGTTTTACCCCCCAACCCGGAAAAAATCCGGGCCAACTTCACGTACCTTAAATATTTAAGCAAAACAAACTAGCGGAGTTTTTCTATATTTTAATGTAGCAAAAATTAATTAAGTTAAGGGGGCAAGGGTTGGTTCTGATGCACTGACAGTCAAATTACCACCAATTTTATTCCAGAACCTATTAGTCCATACTGTTAGGATTATTTTAAAAACAAAATTTTTTTGGTTACTGTAGCGCCTTTTAGTTTAAATATCAATTTATGTTTTTTCTTCAAAATATTTATGAAAGTCAGGTTTGTGCTGGTAATGACTGCACCATTGAATAAATGCTCTGGCATTGCTCTGAACATTTTCGTCAAAAAACCATTGCGATATGATGAAAATTGCCAAAGTGATGAAAATTTAACTTAAACTGTGTCACTACCGCTACAGTTCTCGGTAATGCAAAAACGTCTTTTTTCTTAAATTCTTGGAAATTAATATCTCAAAAAGTATTCCAGATATCACAATAAAATTTTATATGGATAATAAGGATAGTAAATAGAGCATATGAAAAAAAAATTCATCAATATCTTATACCGTGGGTTTCATTTTCATCTTTGGCTGGATGATTTGAAATGGAATTACCCCATAGTAAAAACTGTAACTGTAAATTAAAAAGGAAAAAGTGCTGAAGATTTTTAAGTTAGCGGGACACCGTAATTTAAAAAAAAATAAAAACGGCAACATTATTTTTTTCACAACTAATTAACGACAAAATAACGGCAGATTGTAAGCCTATTCGTCTTGCGATTCGCCGAAGTTGTCCCGCTAACTTGATGTACGTGATTAACTGCGTATAAGAACAATGTTAACCAGGTAGCATTACTAATCCTAAAATAACGCTAAGCTAAGCTATAAGAAACGCAAGGGCGAGGGAAGGAGAGATCAGAAAAAGCCGAAAAATGAGAGTGACTCGAAATAGATAGGCATAAGGAGTCAGTTTCTGTCATTAAACGTGAAATATATCAAGACACCTAGCTTTTAAAGAAACCAGTCGATCCAGGTATCTGTGTGCCAATGGTAGTCGATTCTACTAACGAACCGCCCTAACCTGGAAGGATTAATCCGTAGTATGAAACCGAAAGGGCACCAATAGCAGCAACCTGGATCTCACCAACCTGGAGAAGCTGAACCTGTAGAACAGGTAATTGGGGAGCCTTGAACCCGGTAAAGCAGCTGAAGTGTCCGCAGGGAGACGAAATTCATGAAGGAGCACCCAAGGAATGTGTGTATTAAGCCTGAAATGTGACCATTCCATTCCAATTTCAGTTAGAATAAGTTTTCAGTCTATTTATTATTTAAATACACCTAAATTCCACAAAACATTTTGTTCCTTTACATCTATGCAAGGTAGTGGAACTGAAAATTGCTATTTCTAGTTATTATTCAAAAATTTGCATAACAGGCTCAGGAATTCCAGAGACATTTGTCATAACAAAGACGACTTGATTAGCATCGCCCCAACCCCTCATCAAGCATCTAATTGATATAAAAAAAATATTTCTCCAAGGTAATCGCGAAAGCTTTTCAAAATGACTTAGGTATTTACATCTTCAATTAAACCTCTCTTCTCACCATTTTAATTCTGTTAGTTTGGTTGTAACTAATCTAAGTTTATCTGCTTAGCTCTGCAGAGATAGAATTGCAGACACAAAATCGCAACTAAGTAGCGAAGAAATGTTATAAATAAACTTCTTGTGCCATAAAAGTGGACAAATCGACTTAAAAGACTTTGAAATTTGTTTTACTTTTGGCAGAACGGCGCCGTTTGCCAGTTCGTTTCTTGAAAGAGATAAGATCCAACGAGTAAGAAAAGCGTGAGGAGAATAATTGAAAGTCGTCGTATCAGCGGAATACATTCCAGATAAAGCTCTGTGTAGAGCAGATAGATAGACTTACCTGTGAATCTTCGGGCATGGACTCATCGTACTTGGCTTTATTGAACACCGGCGGATTATCGTTGATGTCTTCGATTTTGACTTTGAATGTGCAGACATCGTCTAGAGGTGGTCGTCCGTTATCGGTCGCTTGCACGGTAACGTAAACTTCTTTCTCGTGAATAGGTTCGTCTCGATCGAAGGTATGCGCGGTCACGATAACGCCCGTTTTTGCATCGATTCGAAATTTAGGTCGCTCCGACGGAGACGCGACTACTCTGTATTTGATCGTATTGTCCTCATCTGGATCTTCAGCGGTGACTTGGACAACAAAAGTGTTCTGTGGTTGCTCCTCTTTAACCGTGGGGGCATACGACGAACAGTTTCTAAACGCGGGCTTTCGATTATCCTTAGGTTGCCATTCCAGGCCGTTTATACTAGTAGGTGGGTAGTACGCGGAAATCGTTTCGCGGACCGAACGATGTAACATTAAATTCGAGCTAGTTCCCGATGACGTTGCGCATTTTACCACCAAAAATAACTGGATAATCGCCATCAACGGTAGCACTGGGCATCGAACTTTCATTTTTACCACTTTCATTCGAATTACTTCACACATTTTCACTTCTTCACTTAGAATTAATAATTGCAATGTAAAGGCACCAGATTATTCTCAAAAATCACATGCACATTTTTATTTCTCTTCTCAATTAGAATTACACATTTCTTTCCTCCATGATTCATCAACACAAATTCAATCCACGACAAAAGCCAGGTAAATGGAAACCTGGCCAAGGTACTGCAACTATGTAGGTGATCAGGAAAAATACCACCACATTTTGTGAATTCTTAACTAAGATCACTTGTATTTATTGTATTCACTTCTATGAACATAATTAATGCACTTTCGGTATATTACACTAATTTTTTAAACAAATCCAGGTAAGAAATAAACCGCAAAACTTTTTCAGAATAACCGAACAACTTTTTTAAAGCAAATAACCAGTCAACGACGCTCGTTTAATACTTTGCCTGGCTGCCTTCTTTCTCACTGGCCAGAGTTCAATTTCGGTCGTTGCAATGCAATCCAAGCAGTGAATCCAAACGAGTTTTCTGCTGTTGTGCTTTACGTACCTTTCTTTGACGGTGTTCGCGGTGAAGAATAATGGAAAATGTCAAGGAGAAAAACGTAAACACAAACACAACTTCACATTCAACAGTGCTTTTTTTCAAAAATTTCATATAAATATTCACCAATACAAATTCACTTCAGAGAGTGGATGATTAACACTTGTTGCTCCTATTCCTTATTCCAATCGGATTCCAGTTGAACGGGATGCGCAGTCTACACATGCTCAAATTTAAACAACAAAAAAAACGCCGCTATAATTGCTAGTTCCACTGAAATAACAAAAGCGAAACAAAATACTGAAAGGTGTCGAACGAACGAACTGAACTGCCAGTAAACTTTCCAGAACGACCAACCCACTGCGCCAACCTCACATTTCGAACTAAAGTCAGCGCTGGCAAGCCTACGTTGTTGAGTAGCAGTTTTGATTCCATAAATTCCAGCTTAGCTGTTTACTTTTTATTTTTATGGGGAGTTTCTGACTACAGAATTACCAGAAAGAAATTACTAATTTGAGTTACAATTGTTTTTAAATTTAACTGTTTCGAAATATTTGAAATTGCTGTGTTTGATTAATTTATTACAGGAACATGGAAAAGATTTCTAGATTGTGCAATAGATTTTATGAAAATGATCTCAATTCAATATTTGTAATAGTTAAAAAAACGAGTTTTTACAAATAAGTCTGTATAATTTTCTTTTATGATATCTCATCAACTTTTTATATTTTTTCGTAATCTAAACGATAAAACGACTAATTAAGCGAAAAAAATCTGAACGATTATTTGTAGATCTTTTAAAGCATTCAAACCTGGCGGGGGCGGTAGTAGCCCCCCCCCCCTCTCAGTTAATAAAACAACTAAAAGCCTGATTAATACATCTCTTCCTCACAGAAAGTGTAATAAAAATTTGACGGAACGTGTTGTGTACACGAATCCGTGTACTCCGTATTCTCAACGCCATCTTGATAACTACAGGCCGTAAGGTAGAGCCAGTTTTGGAACGTGACGTCACACTATGTGGGAAAACATGAAAAAGTTGAAATTCTGTCATAGGAAGATTTGTTAAATTATAAGTAGTGTGATTAACTTTAAAACTTGGTCTAACCATAAACTAATAGTGAATCGTTTAAAGAGTAATTTTCGGTAAAAATTTTGTGACATTCAAGTGGCGAAGTGAATATATATTTTTGTTAAAGTCAAAATTTTGGTTAATTCGCCTCAGACTTTAAAGTAATATTGTGTGAGTTTCAGACATTATTTAAGTAAAATAACTAGTGTATGATAAAATAAACTTCTGAGATAATGTCGTGATAAAAGTTTCATTTAGTTCTATTTAATTATGCGTGAGTTATCGTCGGTCAAAATATATTGGCAATGACCAAAAGAAATGTTAAATGTAAGGGAAGTAATGACGTCCGCCCTTCAACCTAGCAGATGTAAACAACTCTCAATTGCTTTTGAAAGTGAAAGAAATTACGTTTAACTCTATTATAGGTAATAATATAATAGTTTTGTGGTGTTGTGAAAATATGTGGTACTAGTGATTCGAATTTTGCTGGTAAATGGGGAAAAATCTATTGACAACTTTTACATTTGAATAGTTGGCTTAGATTTTTCTTCTTTTAAATTCTAAACTATGTAAAATGCTTACTAATTATAACTTTTTTTAATCACAAAATAATTTCCACTTGAAGTGAAATAAAATTTCCAAAAAGGAAAAATGAGTGTGCATTTTCCACCGAATTTCCACGGATACTAAATTTCAGCTGGGTTGCTTGATTCAATTTCATTTTATTAGATTATATTACCTTTACTAATAAAAGTAAAATAACTTTAAAATTAATAAACATAAAACAACTGTTTAAATAATGCGGTTAATAAACGCTCTATTAAAATAAATATTGGGCTGATTCCATAAATTAACCGTAAGAAGAAGATGCATGAATCATTTTAATTCTAGTACTACACTTCAGTACTCTTTCGTGAACACGTATCGTCATCGCTGGGAAAATTATTTTGAGATATTTGACAGTTTGTGAAAGTTAAAAGTATTAATCGGGTGTTATTTCATTGTTTTAGGATAAAATAATATAATGGAGGACTCAATTAGTGATCACGAAAAAGTAAGAATCGTATCAGATTTCATTTTGCACGCGCCACCAGGCGAGTTTAATGAAGTGTTCAACGATGTCCGTGAATTGTTGAAAAATGATGCACTTCTGAAAGAAGGTGCTAGCGCAGCCTTTGCCCAATATAACAAAGATCAACTAACACCAGTTCGAATTGAAGGCAGCGAACATTATGCCTTAATTACGGAATTCAACGATTTGGGTGAGTTTTGAAGATTGTAAAATTTCAGTAAGCAAATCATTTTATTCCGCAAGGGAACGTCAAGATAACTTTATCTATCGGTTTAAGCTATGATTTCACGCGTTATCAAGGTGAGATTCAGAAAGTATTTATATAAGGCCAACTGAAAAGTGATTCGATATAAAATATTTCCAGACAGCAAGTGTTAAAAATTGTTTTTGTTCGCATTCTTTATTTCAAAGTTTGTATAACCTTCAACATTCTTCAAAATACTTTGAAATCATTCCTGACCAGGGTCTATTCTTTGAGTTAATGTTATCCTGTCCCGAACTACCGCAAAACATACCTTTATCGGAGCCCACTAGAGAATGTACCTTTGCTGCCACCCCATAACTCATTTGAATATTTTTTCACAATAAACACCTAATTCTCTCAAATTCTCTAAAAATAACATTATACAAGATGAATTCAATAATGATTTTTTGAAGTAAAACCTTATTGTAAAATAGAAGCCTCACGAAAAGTGAAAAGTTCATAACAATATTGGTTCTTTCTTAAACTTTGGTATGAGGAAAATTCCAATGAACGAAATGAATGAAATGCGAATACGATAAATACAGCAGTGTGTCGCACGACGTGTATTTGTCATCAAAATAAAAAAATTAGTCATATCATTGATTTCTTACACAAAATGTTGCTTGTGTGTAACCCGGAGCGTGCAGGTTTATTAAACAAAAGTTGGGATAAAATACAAATTATACTGAGCGATGAATCCAATGTAAACTTGGCTAAGCCAGAAGACAACAAATTGGAATTAAAGCTGAATAATGACACTGGGAAACACAAATTTCGGTGAATTAGATTTGACATGATTCTAACTGGCTTCTGAATTCAAAAGTGACCCCAGTCTATGAACATCAACTTTTTAAGTTCAGGCTACCCTCGCTTTGCCCTGAAATTCATACAAAATGTGCATACGTAGGAAATTAAAGGAAACAATTATTAAATATGCTGTCCACAGAGAATAATCTTATTCATACAAAGGCTATATATATATAACTACTGTAATTGTGTATAACAAACATAATAGCAAGGTGAACATTTTTGCTGATTGATTCTCCTGCAGTGTTTAATCTGTGGATAACCTTGACGTCGCTGGGGTTCGAACCTGAGATCTCCGAATTGGTAGGCCGACACTTACTTCAATCGACGACGTTCTTGATCACTGACTGCATTAACATTTTTCAGGAAGCTAGCAAAATAAATATGAGAATATGTCGCAACCAAGCAATTTGAAGCTGTCCATGATTTGCTGTATAACTTCGGTGCATTTCTGTGCTCGTGTATTTCTAAATAAAGTCTGACAAGGTTTTTGATTGTCAATCAAGCAGTCTTTTGAAGTAATGTCGCTGTTCCGGAGAAATGCTCATCTTTAAAGAGTTGCCGAATCTGTGGACCGCTAAACAAGACCTTTATATTTCAAAATACAAGTTAGGAAATTTCGATATGAGATACGTGAAAGAGTTTCTTTCAGTTGTCAAAACTTTAAAAAATTGCTTCATGAAACCCACAGGTGGATTTATAATGTTTTTTCTGTCGACAAGTGGTAGAGTGTTTGGATGATCAGATTTAAGGTCAGCTCATTGCGGCTAAATCGACTGCTCCCAATGTTGCTCACGGTTTCTGCTGTCCCACATACACAAAAAAACGCCAATACTTAGTATATCAGCGTTGCTGTCCAAGAAGGGAGCAGACCATTTTAAGATTAACACAGATGATCTATTTCTGCATATGATATTCCATCAAATAAATGACTCTTTTTATGTCATCACATTCTTCACGCAAACAAACTAATTGGTCCATTGGGACTGGACCCAGTAAATTTCCAGTGTGTAGGAGGACACTTTTAAAGCTCCGTATTGAACTATCGATGAACAATCTGCATACAGTTGCGTATAGGCTGGAATTCTCAACTCCTTCATCAAACCATGTACGTCATTGTAATACACAAATATACCATTACTTCGAAAGTATTGATGAAATGAACTTTCTCTAGATCGAAAGTACGATACCTCAGCTCCTTTTTTATTCAAGCAAGTTTTTCTCGTACAATCTTGATGCTAGAAGTACTGAAGCCTTTTTGGATAGTTCTAAGTCTCGCTTCAATATTAGAAAAAATTTTACAAATACAACTAGAAGAGTATCTTGAGGGCAAACAACTAATAATTGAGCAACAGTCGGGCTTTAGGAAAGGTCACTCCTGTGAAACAACATTAAACTGGGCGATACAATTTTTTTGTACCGGTATTTATTGCTATGAAGAGGGCATTTGAAATAAGTATTTTATTGCAAAAAAGGTTTAAGTACGGACTTCGAGGTAAAGAGTTGGAATGGTTTACTGATTATCTGTCAGGAAGACAACATAAAACAAAGGTTATCGATAAATTATCGGATGAAAAGGATAGTTTTCTAGCAGTTCCGCAGGGTAGTGTATTGGGAACGCTTTTATTTCTGTTGTATGTGAATGACTGTATTAAAGTGCTGAGACATTTTAAGTTATTAATGTTTGAGGACGATGCGTTAGTGTATGCGACTGGAAAGAATGTATATGAATGTATCGATAAATTAGAAGAGGATCTAAAAAGTATGAGTGAGTGGTTGAAAATAAATAGACTGAAGCTCAATGCGGAAAAATCCAAATTTATGGTGATAAATGGTGTGTATAATTGCGTGTTAAAAGTGGATGAAGAGCTTATTGGACAAATCAGGAGCCACATAAATTATTAGGTGTTGGAATTAATTCGTAGCGTTTTACGAGAGATGGCGTAGGTAGGACAGTATTTCGTTGTTACCGACAGTAATATATTAATCTTCAAACAGCTATTATTGAACGCCATTTGCTGTACATAAAATCTCTTTGAATCGTAATTAACAGTACTTTATAATTTATTAAATATGTCAACATTTGTGCCGAATAAAGTGTTTTTGCGGGGAGTTTTACTTCATTATTTTATTATGTAAAAAAACGTGCTGCTGAAGCTCATCGTATTTTAGTGGAAGTGTATAGTGAACATGCTCTAGCTGAGCAAACATGTCGGAAGTGGTTTGCACGTTTCAAAGCTGGTGATTTCGAGTTGGAAGACAAGGAGCGATCTGGCCAGCCGAAGCTGTGTATTTGGTAGGATCTGCGAGATGTGATTTATTATGAACTGCTGAAACCGAAGGAAACCATAACTGGGGACCGCTAACGACTGCAATTGATGCGATTGAGTCGTGCGATGAAAGAAAAACTTGCGGAATACTCCGAAACTCACGACAAAGTCACTTTGTACGTCGGAAAACCGGTACAAACGTACCTAAAAACACTTAAACGGGAAGTCCTACCCCACCCGCCGTATTCTCCAGATATCGCTCCTTCGAAGAGTGTCAAAAATGGGTCGATTCATGGATTGCATCAAAAGACGAGGCGTATTCGTACAATGCCCGAAAGATGGTCAAAAGTAGTAGAAAGCGATGGGCAATACTTTCATTAGTGTATTTTTTTATTTTCTATTGATAATAAATATTTTTTTTGATTAAAAAACGCTACGAATTAATTCCAACACCTAATACATTAGTGGAAAAATTGGTAAAAAGATCGGTTTTATGAAGAGGATTAGGAATAAACCACTATCAGTAAAATAAATTTATACAACGCGATAATTAAACCCCATTTTGAATATTGTTCGACAATTATTTTCTTGGGAACAAACGAGATGATTGAGCGCTTGCAAAAGTTACACAATAGGGCAATGAGGTCGATCCTGCGATGTATTAAGTTAATGTTGGATACGTTGAGATGGATGTCAGTGCACCAGAGAGTGATTTTCAATGTGTTAGTGTTTATTTTTAAAATGAAGAATCGAATGTTACCTGAATATTTAAAAAGAAATTTGAATTATGTGAGTGATTGTCAGCCCTGTAATTTAAGAAACTGTAATGACTTTAGATTAGGCAACTATAATAGAGAATATGCACAGAATATGTTAATGTATAAAGGACTGACATTATTTAATAAGTTAAAGAATAATTTAAAAGTGGAGACAAATATTAGAATTTTTAAGAAAGGAGCAATTGTGTTTGTTGAACAGCATTACTGAATTGCTGAATGATAAATGTATATGCGAGTGAAAATGGAGTAAATTGAATTTGTATGATTGGTGTAATGAAAGTATGAATTTAGTAATAAATTTATTATTATTATAATTCATGAATGAGGACTGGGCGTATAGTTGATGGTCTATTTTTATTGGATTGGATTGGATAGTAGAGGCAGACCTGATGTAGAGAATAGGCGACGTGCTAAAAAAATCTAACTACAGTATTGAAAGCATCATTCCTATTTCACCTTGTAACAGCGGAAGAATCGAAAGCAACAGAAATTGTGTTGAAAATGTTCCCCCAGTGTTATGGAACAATATCGTTAACAAGATCGGAACAAATATGGATCTCGTATTGTAGATATTTATAAGTTTCACTTCTAACGCGCGTGCCCACCACGCACGCTCTTGTTTTGGTAGAAATTATCTAGGATTTGTTAAAATTTTATCAAAATATTTTCGGCGATTTTCGATTACAAAGCTGTTGCTTCAATAAAAAAAAGTGTTACCATTTTTTAGCGATATCTAACTTCTTATCTTATCTTTGATTTTTCGCTTTAGGTTTCAATTCGATTCAATTTGTTTGTGAAATAAATTTTTTAGTAGTTTGCTATAACAGAAAAATTTAAAATATAATTTTATGAAATATTGTAAAACTACAAAAACATTATTACAAGTAATCCAAGAGTAATTATCACCATGTTGGTTGGTTGATTGGTTAGTCGGGCTGTATGATACCGAAGCACCAAGTCCACACGGAGGCCATGTAGGCTCATTGTGAATGCCCTTAAAAGAAGATAAAGCAGCGTGGTCGGAACTTAAAATCATCCAGATCTCTGTAAGAATCTATTTAGATCCATTACTATCTCAGCTATGTTTTCCAGCGAGTGTTCGGACGCGAGTTCTATCGAAGGATTAGAGACTAGAAGTTCTGTTGTAATTCAGTTTCGGCCAAAGACTTCGTGTTGCGAGACAATAGGTAATAATTTCCCACCGTTCCGCCGTGTTGATGGAGTTGTATCTTTCTTTTCGCTACGTTATGGGGAGGGTGAACCCTATCTGATATTATTTCTGAAAAGCAGTGAAATAATTCGTAAACCTATGTGGAAAGTTAAAAACAGTAGATTTGAATTATTCTTTGCGGTTGTTGAGGATAATAATAAAGCAACTATGAGTGGTTATATTAGCCTAGGACGAGATAAATGTAACGTGGATGATGGTACACATGTAAAGAGATGCTAGAGATGGACTAGTTTTACCCACTCTAGTGTCTAGTAAGGTACAGCTTAAGATATGTGGTAGTGGTCATGAGGGAGAAAATTCCACGGCAAACATTTTTAAATGCATTAATTGCGACAGAATTAATAAATAGCTAAATCTGGATGTGAATTCTTATCATCACGTTTTTTCAAGGGATTGTTCTGCTTATCAAAGCAAGTTAGCGATTGAAAAAAAAAGATGTTATATCAAATAGCGAGCAAACAAGAAATGTATCTAATATGAGTGATTTGGAGGTGTTGGCCAGGTTGAGGAAGCCTCATGCCCTAATGCTTTCGGAGACTCATATTACGGATAATATTATGAAAAGTGAATTAAGATTCCCAGCTTATTTATGTGTTAACTGCCCATCCCATTCGAGGCACACTGGAGGAGTGCTTATTTATGGCATATGGCTGTAGGGTGTATATGTTTGGATATGTAACATTGGGTCTGTTCCCTGACTTTCAGTGAAAAAAGTGCTGTGATAAAAAGTGCTAGTTGGTGGGGATAACACTTCACTGAGTTGAGGAACGCAGAATGCTTTTCAGTGCCAAGAATGAGAAATGTCAACCGACAATTCAATGCAACTGACAATTCATAACACGGTGCACTCAATAGGTCTGTTCCCTAACAAGCACTAGTGATAACTCCTGCTCACTAAAAGACACTGAAAGCTTTATTTGAATTGTCAAATCAACTTCCCCTGAAGCAATTTTTATCACTGAAATTTTTCTCAGTGCCACTGAGTGCTCCTTGTTATGAATTGTCAATTGCATTGAATTGTCAGTTGACATTTCTCCTTTTTGGCACTCTGCGTTCCGCAACTAATAGCGTTTTCGATGGGACTTTTTCAGCACAGTTTCCGTGGCGCACTGTTTCTGACGTTTTCTTGTAGTGGCCCACTGATCAATGAAACATTTTTTTCCGACTTTGTCAATGTGTGCGCACCAATAAAAAATATTTTAATAAAATGACATCGAAAATCTATTATAACACATTTTAAAATATTGTTATATGAAATTATATCGCTTGGAGAACGTTTTAGGCAGAGCTGGTCAAGAAACCAATTTGTAAACTACTAAAAAGCCGTCTGACAATTCGAACTGTCAAAACATTTTACGTTTGTAGTTGTAAAACTGGCTCCACTGAAACCAAACCGCAGTGCCAGGAAGGGGAAATCAGTGGTCCACTGAGTCTAGCAGTTTTGCTGTCAAAAGTCCCATCGAACATGTTTTGACAGCGACACTGCTAGAATAAATCGAAACTCGTTGTGCACTGAAGTCCCATCGAAAACGCTATAAGTGAAGTGTTATCCCCACCAACATCACTACACTTTTTCTCAGTGAAAGTCAGGGAACAGACCTAATAGCACTGAGAAAATGTTCAGTGATAAAATGTGCTTGAGGGGAAATTGATTTGACAATTCAAAAAGCGAGCACTGAAAGTTGGAGTATGCATTCAGTGTCTTTTAGTGAGCACGAGTTATCCCTAGTGCCCGTTAGGGAACAGACCTATTAAATGGTGTATTTCATCACTTTATAGATCGCCAAGTTCGTCATTCGGAGAGTTTAGGCGTTTTTTTATGGACTGGGCTGATGAGTTCTTTGTGGATAACAATAATGTTATTGCTGGTGATTTTAATGTAAGCTGTTTAAAGATTGCAAAATATTTTGTGTTCAGGGCGCAGCCTACTAGTAACTCAACCTATACGTGATTATGTATTTTCATTTCATTTATTCATTCATATATAAAAGTGCATACACAAGTTTAAAAAACTTTTAACAGTACGCTACAGACAATTTAGAAAATAAATCAATTTATGGTGAACAATGAAGCTACTTAGAATATTAAATAATTAATAAATTGAAAGTAAAGCAAGCGAAAATTGAATTTGTAAATAATAAGAAATAAGAAAATAATCATATAAATAAATTAAATATATAGTTTTAAAATTTCATATAAATATAAAAAATACTGTACAACCTTTCACACACGAACCAGAAGTTATAAGTCACAAAAAGAAATACGACGTTTGAACTCATTGACAGAAGAAGAAGGATCAACAGGGATCACTACAAATAATGTACAGGCATGAGTGGAGGCATCACGGATCATTTCTGATCACGAAATAATGAAAATTGAAATTGATAACGCCATGAAATGTGATAAGGAACTAGAAACTATGAAAGTTGTTAAATATAATAAGGAGGATTTTGGTCAACATCTTCAAGTCTGTGCATTTAAAAACCTGCTTGCGGTAGGCAATCTATGTGCCTGTTTGAACAAAAGCTGTTGGAAAGTGTACGTAAGTTAAGTGTTAACAGAACCTATAGGCTAGCAAATTCAGGCTGGATTGATTCAGAACATCATGAGCAAACAATAATGAAAAATATCGTCACATCAAGGTCTGCGACCACCGTGGCTTCACCTCACATAATTGAGGAACGTCACGTGTGGTAAATTTAATACAAATTAATTTCAGTGTAGAAAGAAACGACAATTACATCTTTCGCCATAGCGAAAACATTTTCTCCCTACAAATTATTAACCTCGACGCAGGAACACAACCACCTGCAGGCAACAACCCCGACACAGGAACACAACCACACGGGGAGAACCCAAAGAACGAAAGTTAATCCAGTACTTTCTAGTGGAATGATAGTAAACCTTTGTGTTCCTCAAGGTACGATACTAAGAGTCATATTATTTATTTTGTACATAATGATATTTAATCATTAATAACATTTTGTAAGGTTGCACTATTTGTTGATAAGACTTCGTTATACATATATAAGTGGGCAAGACATAGGTGAATGCATTGAGAAGATTAAAACTGACTTAGAGAATGTAAATCTCTGGTTACAAATGAATAAATTGAAACTTAATGTGGATAAATCGAAATGCCTTAAGCTCAATACCTCTGATAACGGACCTATTATATTGGAAGACCAAAAATTTGAAGGTATCAACAAATCTTGGAGTGGCGTTAGGCAAGTGTCTGACTTTCAGAGAACATGCTGACTATGTCTGTACGAAAATTGCTAAAAAAGGGCGGTTCTTATCCCGTATTCGTAAATACTTAAATTTTGAAAACGCGATAATGTTGTCCAACGCGCACTGAGTCTTCCACACTTTGACTACTGTTCAACATTGCTATATGCTGCCACACTGGAGGTTAAACCCCGATTTCAATGATATTTATATTTAAGGTCAAATGTGACATGCTACCTAACTATCTAGGAAAAAATATACGTTACGTGGGCGATTTGCAGCCGTATAATATTAGAAGTAATGCTGACTTTAGACTGGACAGATTCAGACAGATTTTCTAAGTCATGCTTAATTGTATAAGGTTGTACAAAGTTGTTAAACTAATAAATGAAATTATTATTATTATATCTGTTTATGTCCTGTATAGTCTTTGACGCGGCGGGAGTTTAAATTCCTGTGTGCTGCTTGACTGTCCACATAAATACTGATCTCGGTTGCCGACATCTGCTTTGCTAGGACAGTAAGTTTTTATAATGGCTTAAATTTTCGCTTGGAAGATGCTGCAATCGTTCTTGAGTCTATAAAAATCGCTTTCTTTCGATCCCTCTGTGAAGATGGGAGTTCTCTAAAATTATATTGTGGCCTCTTGTAATCCGTTATGGGGTGTAACCCATTTTGATTAATAGAATTCAGTATGTCCAAAACTTTGTGGCATCCATTGCCTGCTTTCTCTGAATCTGAGAGCTGTCAAAGTAGACAATTTTCTTGTGTGCACCCATGGGCTGAAGGTGTAAAATGGTTTCCAAAGTCGGCGTATGCTATAGATTTAATTGCACCTGTTCTCAGGCAAGGAGCCTTTGTACCTTTACTAAAAAATTAAGGTGAGATTGCCTGTTAACTGCAAACCATCAGACAATGGATCCATGTGTAAGAATAGGCCTGACGATCGCTGTGTGCACCCCTGCGTGCGGAATGCATTAAGTCATTTCTTCATCTTCTCTTCCATATTCCGTTTCCAATTCAATTTGGAGTCGAATATGTCAGTCAGTTTGCCTTCCGAAGAGAATTTGAGTATACTACCTTTAATTTTTGGTGGTTTTCAAACGGGTAGTGAGCAGAACCATTTCTGTCTTACGTGGGATTACCGTAAGACCGCTATCTTCTACTTATATGTCTATCAGAGCAGAGCTCATGACATCACTGCCCGTTTGAAAGAAGTTTCCTTTTGTCAGCAAGACTTTCTGCGTACGATATCGTTTTGATGTCTTTGTAGACGAGGGTTTTAAGAATTCTGTTTACAGAGATGTTCCAAAGCAGGGGTGATAAGACTCCTCCCTGCGGTGTGCCTCCCTTAGCTGTTTTCCTAATGGGGAAATCTATGGCATTGATGACCCTGCTGTTTAGCATTATCTGTATCCAGTTCGTCAGAAATATGTGTGCTAGATTTCTCTAGCAAATGATGGATACTATTTTTAAGTTGTTGAAGGTTCCTTCAATATTAAGGAAGAGACAAAGTGTATTCTTTGTCATGGAGAGATTTCTCATTCGTTCTCGTAGCCTCATGTAACGCTGTGTCCACAGATTTGATTTTTACGCGTGTTGTGCGTTACATATGTAATTGGTTGATTGAAAATGTTGCCTTAGATATAGATCTCCTACACTCTTCAGTATTCTCACTAGAAATTATTAGAGGCTGATTGATCTATAATCTTTGGCTGTGGTGTGGCTTGATTTTTCAGTAAGTAGTTCGCCTTTCGACCAAAGTGGTAGTTACCGCAACAAGAAGGTGATCGAATACACTTCATGAGTGACACTAAAGAAGAAGCTAAGAAGGCTAGACGAGATATAAAGTCTGTATATCCTCGAATCGAAAAGGCTACCATGGACATTTCGAGAAACCCTCATGCATGCAATTTCAGGAAATGCAGGACACTGAGTTGAATTCAACACCAGAATAGCGGTCGAGTGCAGAAAGCAGTGTGCAGTTGAAATCACTCCCAAGGATAACTTAACCCCCAAACTTCGCAAGAAGCGACAGAACAGAGTCTATTACCTGTCTTGCGATATCCTCGGCATGCGGTAGGTACACGTTTACTATCCTTAAAGTTAAGTCCCACAGAAATAATTTTAAGAAAGACGCTAATCTGAGCAAATGTCTGCGTACACAGGAGACGTTAGTCTTAAACTGTTCGCCGCAGCTATTGCCACACCAGATCTTCTACGCTGAGCTGGTGTGGCTAAAACTGTGTAACCTATGTGTAAAATTTCTTTCAAGTTGTGTAAATGTGTCGAGTGTGAAATTTGTCTCCTGTAGGAATGCGATGTCAGTATTCCAATGTTTAATGTCTTCAAAAATACTATGCAAACGTGTAGGTGAACTTAAGCCCCCAGTATTAATTTAGGTTACCCTACACATGCAAAGCAAAAGGTAGAACTGAATTTATGACCGCACGACTCTATTGAAGAAGAGCCCTGTCCAGGCGTTGCACTTCGACGGCATCTGCAACTTTGTTGTAAAGTCGCTCGAGCTTCGACACCTCATATCGAGGACGTTTCGTAACTTCATGCTCCAGAAGCAATAACTGAGACAGGATCCTGTCCAATTTCTTCTTATAATGAAGGTTATCGAGGATCGAGCGAAGCTTCGCCTTCGGCATCTCCACCAAATCAGGATTCCACCTTAAAGCGGCTTCCAATCGATGCCGTTCTACCTCACGATTCACAGCCGCTAAGTTGGATTGGCCGTCTCGGTAGCTATGAGAACCGGCTGAGAGAGCATAAGTGACTTCTTCCGATGCCACTGACGGCGCATTAGGAGCGACAGGTATTGCCTCGTCTACGCAGACCCTCCCCTTGCTCAGCACCTTCTTTGGCGGAGGTGCAGGCATCACCTGTTGAGGCTCCTATTCCTTTTTTTTCTCCTGCTCAGACTGAGTGAGCTCCTCATGCGAGCTCACTGCTTCTACCCGTGTTGGAGTGGCACCGTTTATAGCCAGGACCGGAAGGGTCTCTGGAATAATTTTCTCAGGCGCTTTCATTACAGATAGCCACTGCAGATGAAGGAGCGCCCTCCATTGTCTTCACTCTCCCTCTTGGAACACTCCACGGCAAAGTGCCCTATCTCATGGCAGGTGAAACATCTTGCCTCGATGCTCACCTCAATTCAATTTCTGGAGCCGAGCATGCTCCAGAAGAAGCCTTCTGGAAGCATACATCCCTGGTCTAGGGAGACGTATGCTTCCCGCCTAGAGCTGAGGAGCGGAACCGCCCGAACTTTGCCGTGAACCTTCCCTTCGTAAGAACGCTTTGAGGTCCTCTGGCTTTATCCGAAATGGGACCCGGAAGAAACAGACTTTCGTCGGCTTCGAACTGGGCGTCAAAAGTCTAGAAAACAGCCGGGGACTCTCTTCGTAGTAGCGGGTGCTACCGTCACAGTGACAGCTGATGCTCTCGGCACAGTCTTTACAGTGGCAGCGCTTGCAGCCATCATCGAAGCGGCGGCTTCCGTTGATATTTTCGCGGTGGATGCTGCTACGTTTTTTCGCTCGATAACGGAGGCACAGTCGCCACAGAGGCGGCAGATGTCGCTGCCTTCGCTACTGTCTGAGTAGCAGCTTTTGACACTTCCTTCACCGTTTAGGCTCTTCTGTGGGCCCTGGTTTTGCCTCTTCAGTGGGCACCTTTTTCAAAAACGAACTGAGTTTATGTTTTTTCCGCGCTCTCTCTTTCCTCTTAATTTAGCGAGCTTTTTATTCCCCCCAATATCACTGCTGCTGAGGACATTAAACAATACTTGCTTTTTACAGCTCACTGTCTACTTTTTTATTGAAAATTTTACCTGGTAACGAAGGAAATCGCAAAAATCCTCCGTTTATATATGGACGATTTGAAAAATTTTAAAATAATTCTTATTTTTTAGGTGGAGGACGGTTTTATGATCCTCGCACTAAGCAGTCTTTTAGATACGATCATTTGCGTAAGGAAGCAAGTGATTACCATAACTATGACGTTGATGCGAATGCTGAATCATGGCGATCAGCTCTAGATATAGAAACACTAGCTTACACTGCCAATCACTACAGACATGGGGTAAGTCTAGTACCCTGGCATAAATTCTTTCTTGTATTACATTTTTATTTATTTATTAGGTATGTTCCGTTTTTGGAAAATCCCAAGGCAATCAAATAACGCTTACTATATGCATTGAAGATCATCAGTTTCAACCGAAAAATTATTGGAACGGGCGGTGGCGATCGCAATGGTATGTTACGTTACAACCCGGCAGCGGAATATCAGAACTAAAGGGTGTTCTTAAAGTTCAGGTGAGTTGTCTTAAATAAATGAATTTCTTAAAGTGATTCATTACTTCTATAGGTGCATTATTATGAGGATGGCAATGTTCAATTAGTTTCGTCAAAAGAATGCCGCGAATCATTGGTTATATCAAGCGAACAACAAACTGCAAAGGAGATTATCCGAATAATCGAGGAAGCTGAAAATGAGTACCAAGCAGCTATCTCAGAAAACTATCAAACCATGTCAGATACAACATTCAAAGCTTTACGAAGGCAATTGCCAGTAACACGAACAAAAATTGACTGGAGTAAGATCATATCCTATAGTATCGGCAAAGAGCTGAAAACGCAATAAATTCCTGAGCTATTTTAAAATTTATGAAAAAAGTGGAAGAGAGCGAAACTAACACAAACGAGAGGGAAATCCATTAATGAATATGTAGATATTTTATCAATACAACAAAGGTTTTAGTTCATCTGTTTTCTTCAAATTCGCCACGTAAAAACTACGCATTTAAAAAGAGGAAAAAAAACAGTAAAAACGACTTATCTTCGTTAACATTTAGCATTTGTAGAAAGTATTAAAAACATAATTCAAAAACACATGCATGTTTGAACGGTTTTATAGTTAGCTAGAGATATTAATGTTGTTAAAAGCATACTTGGGGATATGATCATTGCAGGTAAATGCGCCCTTCTTAGTCATGGACATTGTTCTAGTAGCGCACTCAAATTACATTTTAAATGTACTTTGATTTCACATTTTTTATGTAATGTGAAGAAATAAGAATGTTTATATTGTTTTGATTTCACAACAATTTCTTGTAGATTTAATGTACCATTTATTTTTTATTCATTTATATTTTATAAAATTAATTTTAGTAGACTATCAAATATGCTGCGTTATAGCCGATTTGAAGGAATTTACGCCTAAATTTATCACTTCTGAGGTAATTGCATTATAAAAGTTTTTATTTGTTTGATCGTGAATGTAATCTGAGTCAAAACTTCTTACAATAGTAAGTGAATATTATTTTCTTAAACTTTTCATTGCTTAGTGCATTTTTTATTGCTGGAATTGCGAAATGTTGTGTTGGTTTAAATAATTAAATTAAAGTATTAAACTGATAAATAAATTAGAAAACACTTGCCGGCGTGATTGGGTCTCCATAAGAACCCATAATACAGAAATAATAAATAAATCCTTTCAGTGACTTTAGTTAGTATTGCTTATACACATGGATTTGTCTCACCGGTAAATTAAAATTAGATGATTGTAGCCTCAGCTCTATTTCTATATAACTATAGCACAAGAAAGCAGGGTTTTGCGAGTCATTTAAACGATTTAACGGTTCCAAAGACATACTCTTAATTGTTAATAAACATTTAAAAAAATAAACCTAAAGTATGCTAAAAAAATTGTTTTTGGAAACCTATAAAGTGCAATCGATATCAAAAATAGTAGTCGAGCCGAGATTTGCGCCACTCGGAGTGGCGTCCGCGAACAGACCTTTAAATTCATGTTGCAAAAGCTAATCTTCTGTTTGCGTGTCTGGGTTTGATATTGTTGCCTTATGTGTTATGGCTTACAAGCAGTCCTTTCTGAACAATGGCTATATATTCGTTGGCCGTCATCTTACGTTATACCGGCCCACCTCTATTTCTCGACATACACTCTCGTTTTTTTAGCGTGAGACCACACCTCTCCGGGGATTACCCAAAACAAATCACATTGCACCGGATCACTTTTCGTCCCTTCGCAGTCTCCCTCCCTCGATTTCCTGGGTCGATACTAACATCTTAGCCTTTCTTCATAGTATGACACTTTTTCCACCAAATTTGTTGGTCAATATGTGGTGCGGCCCGATACTTTCTCCAGTTTCTTCAATATCACTGTCGGACACCAGAAAAAAAACGATTAATTTTAGTTCTTCAAACCAAACGACGCGAGCCCAATCGTCAATGGTGAAATACTTGTATTTCTATGTAAGTTATGTATGTTATGATATTTCGAAAGGAGAGGTTTTTTGTACTAATTTTTCGTGCATCCCTGAAGCTACATTGATCCGCAATTTTTCGCCAAAAAATTGTGGAAACAGAATATATTTTCATGGCAACGATTAAATGTGTCGAGTTTGTGCGCATAATCTAAATTCTCAAAAGTGTAAAAAACTCCAAGATGCAGGAATAAAACATTTGCAACTGAGCTAAGATAACAAGTATTGTTAAAGAAAGCATCATTAGTACCATATTTTGTGAATTATAGAATTATATAGTCGTTTCTTTGATTAAATACCTAGTGGGTAAAAAGGAAATTCTGTGATCAAAGTATACTGTGAGACATCAAATTGCTAATAAAAAAAAAATTTGCTGATCTAAACTCTCAGCCGCCTGGCTGCGATCTGGGGTATCAATTTGACACTTCAAGATGCTTGGACTGTTATAAGTAACAATTTTGTAAAACGGTTGACCATTCCCCTTCATAACATTCAAAACGGTTAGCGATTGTGGAAACCACCGGTTTGCCTCGGGACAACCAACAACCACAACCACTTGTTGCAACAGACAAAAGTTTTCCTAGCAACGAATAAATGTGTCAAGTTTGTGCGCATGGACTCTTATTCTCCCATGTCGTTCACCGGAACTTGCATAAAAATCCCCAGAAGGCTGGTTGGGAATTGGCGTGTGATTTTGATACTTCATAACGCTTTGATTGAAATGAGTAAAAATTTTGTAAAACGGTTGACCATTCGGCTTCAACCGTTTGAACACATTCATGTTAAGTACATTCCCTAACATTTATAAATTTGTTGTACTTACAAGGCAACCGAGGTAGCAATTCTCAGACAATTTGGTTGCCTCCAGACAACCAAACCGTTTCAATAAATTAAGCGCATGCCCAAAAATCTGGAACCGAATTCTGACAAACGCCTGGGTAGGAATTCTCAAAAAAAGACAACCAGGGTGTAGGAATTCTCGCAAAACTGATTGTTTTCACACAACTTGTATTTTTTTATCATTACTTGGGTTCCATAAATTGTCCAAATTGTCTGGACATATGTAACAAAGCCTGTGAGAATCCCACCTTGTACTGCTAAGGCCGATGTTGGTTTAATAACCAATCACCAACATTCGCCTTATATCATCAAGTTTTAATGAAAAAATCACAATTACATTTTCACTCAAATTCGAAGTGTCTTCTGTGTGACATATGATGCATTTTTCGAAAAACTACATCTTTCGCATCTACTTGACGAAGCTGTAATAACTAATTTTTCGTAGCACTTGGTGGAAAAGCCAAAGAAGCTAATAGCTGCGTTCTATTGGGCCATTCAGAGTACTCTGGCGTACATCCAAGTTCGCTCAGCTACACTTGATCATAGATAGGTGTAGTTATGCCGAGGTGGCTTTCTTGCTGTTTTCATTTTTCACAAATATTAAAAGTGTTTAAAAAGAAGCATCGGCTTCCCGTAAATATCAAAGACGTTACAACTTTTTCCAAAATTACTTCAGTTATCGCATAATATATCATATTTTTCACAGAACATCAAAAATCTGCAAGTACAATTTATGAAATGCCAAACTTGACAGCGACTCGAAGTAGTCAGGTAAAGAAAAAGCGTTCCATTGGGGAAGTACGCCAGAGTGCTCTGAATGGCCCAATGGAACGCAGCTTTTATTTATAATATAAAGATGACCTTGAAAAATAAACAGTGATGTCATTTTGCATTGATTACACGACAGCTTAACCGAGTAGTCTGTCATTCCATTTTTAGGCATTTATCAACTATAAGTTAACATTTAGCAAGTTTTCGTTTTCCTAAATACTTTCACAATAAGCTGCTTATTAAGAGTATCTAATGATTAGTATCATAAAAGGTTAACAAATTAAATCATTATTATTTGCATTTTATTATACAAATATATCAAAGAATTTATTTAGTATAAAAATCATTCAGTTTGGGCAGAATTTGTATATACATCCAAGTCACTGGTTTTTCCTTTAAATGGATTTTACATTATATGACCTACTGATTCTGTTGTTACCTAAGGCTCAAGATCAGTTTAGATTTCCGCGCATCGAAAGCTCTTAATGAGACAGTAGTGCTCAGCACGCAGCGATTTATTTGTGCGTCACTATCGTAAGAAACTCCCTGCTGATCATACCTTGATATTGCCTACGTAAACTAGCTCACAATGTTCTGCACGCAGTGAGGCAAATTTTCGTATACTCTAACTTACCACAGCCTACTACATCTTTATTACTATCCACCCGACTGCACATGCTGCTCCAACAAGTTAAAGACTTGTACGTGTGGAGAGACCTTAATAACAAATAAACTAATGTAGTACCAACAAATATTGCGAAGTTTCAATTCTTTCGACTGTGCTTTTCTTCTGTTTAAATTTAAGGTTTTTTTTTACGATTATTTTCGAGTCTTCCCAGTAATTCGTCATTTTAGTACAAAGAATTAGATTACCATGAATGTAAGTGTTCGTAGAAGCGTATATTTGCATTAATACTCACTATTGCAGTGAAAAAGATGTCGGTGAGGTAAGTGATAACGTGTCGGCCTACCATCCGGCGGTGCTAGGTGCCAACTCCACCGACAACGACCCATGGTTGTTTTCTGCTGACAACAGGTTACGTTACGATAAGAATACAATTGGGGTTGCAGATTAATGTTGGTAGTTTGGAATCCGCCTTTATTTGTAGGTCCACTTGTAATCGTTGTCTCGAATCGGGTGAAGTTATTCTCCCGCTCCAAGGGGTTACCGCAACGTGATAGAGATTAAATAAATTGACGACCTGAAATTTTGAAGTTATTATTACAGAATTAAATAAAATCAGAAATAGAATTAAATTTCTAACTTCTGAGATTTATTTTTGGGATAGAAGACGAGTGCGCTTAAATTTAAATTTGGTTTTTACCTAGGCTTGTCGTTGAAAATTTTTTATTGAATGGACTAAGTATTTTTTTAATATTTAAGAAAACTGCAGCCAGTTTCTGTAACTATCACGTAAATACTTTTTCATTCCGGCATATAGCAGTAAATATAATTTTTGTGAAAAAATATTGACTTGAAAGTATGTATTTTCAAAATCGCTCAATTTTAAAATTTTGAAAAAAATCTCAAATACAGTACGCACAATACATAAATTGTTTTTGTAAAACAGTTAAATAAACTTAATTAGTAAGCGAGTCTCGGAATTAACGCTTTCTATTGATTAATTTAAGGTTTATGTGACTTTGTAAGTTTGTGTTTGGAAGTAGGCAATAGCATTCATTGTATATAAAAAAAACAAAATGAAATGTATCTTGAGAAAAATAGCTATTATAACAGGAAGATTCAAACAAATTTTCTGAGGGGGGTCTTCCACCTTACGATGCCGTGTTTGTTACTGTATGAGTCGTAGGGGCACCTATAATGCGTTTGAAATGCAGTTTTTTTTTGGATTCGACTCGTTTATTCTTATACTTTGAAAATGAATTTTTTGACATTTTTATTGTTTCTGGTTTGATCTTTGTTCGACCTAGAAGTACCCCTTACGAAAAGTTCACATCAAAACGGTCGCCACGATTCAGCTCATGAAAGTCGTCTTAAACAAGAAATCCAAAGAGATTTAGTTTTATCCCCTTGGTTACCGTTTGACGAACGCAATTTTCAAAATTTAAAAATTGTTAAAAACGTAAAATTTTTAAAAAGCCTTTGTCAGACGATAGCGACATTTTTTCAAAGATTTTGATAAAAGATGTCAGTTAATCGATCAATTACACTAGTCTGCAAAAACTTGAAAATTTTGTTTAAATGGACAATGAATAGTTGTTTCCGAAGTAACTTTTCCCGCTGAAACCGAATCCGGGCTCAGAATTGTCCTACCACGTCAAGTTTTTGAGATATTTTAACCTAAAAGTGCATACAATTTTGACATATTTGAGGTTATGTAGCACTGCAAATAAATTTTTTTGGGGTTCATAAATTTCTAGGTATATGAAAAGTATATGGTCACCTTATTGAAGTTACCATAAAGTTTTTGTATACCAAGAAATTCATGAACATGAAAATTTCAAAATGCGATATTTCGGCGAAAAAAAAAGATTTGTGCAAACTCAACGGCATTTGAAAGAGGAAGACTTATACTATAAGATCCCATACACGGTTTTTTGAAAAAAAAAATTTGCAGTACTATATAACCTCAACTATGTCAAAAGCCATATATTTTGCAATTTTAGGTTAAAATAATAAACGTGGTAGAGCCCGGATTCGGTTACTTCGTTACAACTATTCGGAAACAACCATTCATTGTCCAGTTGCAAAATCTTGTAGAGTAGTGTTATTTTTCGAGATAACATGTCAACCAGTTGCAAAAACGCAACTTTTGGGAAATCTCATTTAAAGATGTTCATGTATGAACCTTGGATGAAAAGTTCCTTACTTATTCTGTTTCCGACGTCAAGTTTTCCTTCAAACTGAACAAACTCACAAATTTCACATTGATTACAGAAGAAACACAAACACAGTCATATAAAGTATCCGATAGGCCGTTGGGATGCCCTTGGCAAAACTCGTAATATAAGTTTTAGGCCTGCCGCGACGGAGCGTTATAAAAACGGCACGCGGAGCTTTGTGTGACAGTCTCTGACATCCCAAAATAATAAGAATTCCGTTATATCATTTCCAGGATATGTTCCTGACACGTTCTAGATTAGAACAATGCAAAATGATATGGATTTTTTGAAACCAACAAGTTAGAAGACCCCCTAGGGGTATTCCGTGTAGTGACGGCCGGTTTTTGGCTATAAATTCAGGATCCTTATTACTGAATACGATTCGATTTCAATCGATCGTAAATATAGAAGATTTAGAATTGAATGAGATTAAAAGGAGATATTGTTCTTGCGTGAGTTAATAGCTTTAGGTCCGTTCAATATTAAATTTCCTATATTTACGATCGATTGCAATTGAATCGTATTCAGTAATAAGTCCCCAGAAATTTTTTTCTCGGGATTAATTGATCTGCGAAATGTGAAAAATTTCAAAATTGTTATTAATTGTTACTCTATTGGTTATTTTATAGCGCCAAGTGATTAAAATATTGAAAATTACGAAAGTTATGCAAAAACAAAGTCAAACGTTCGATTTTTGGGTTGTTTTTTTTTCAAAGTAAATGTTTGCTTGAAAAAATTATAAACCGTATGAAGACAATCGCGCTACCGACGATAGGGGCAATTGTACTGAAGGTAATGTAAGAGTTTCAAGTAAATCGGTTCAGTAGAACTCGAGATATTCGCGGTCACAGATTCGAAAAAAGCAGTTTCTAGAAAAACGGGTTTGAAGTTTTGCAATATGATTCAGCCAACGTACACGCTCCTCATGAGTCTTACACAAACGGGGTTTTCCGGGTAAAGGGTCGCAGGGAACGGTAATTTTTCCCTCACATTTTCCACCGCAATGATTTTGTAGTAAAATGTTGGCTAAATTAACTTTAAAATAGGAAAAAGCGGTTGTTGATAATATTTCCCGTTTCTACGAATGTAGACAGATTTTATGTTTTGTTTGTTTATTTACATTTATAAATAATTCATCTCACGAACTAAAACTGTTTTGAAAATAACGAATGCATAAGTGATGTCTCTTTAAATATGTCTCGAATTAAATTAAATTAAAATTTGTTTTGTTTGAAAAATCGTGGATTATTTGTTTATCTCACTTTTTAAGAAATTGTTGTGAACATAAGTTATGACTTTAGGAATATTACAAACAATTAAAAAATATTTCGTAAGTGCAAAAACGATAAAGTGCTACTTTGTGCTAAATAGTGTCCATACGAAAATAAAAAAAAATGCTTAAAATTAGCGAAGTCGTCAATTTGTTAAAAATTTTAATAACTCCGATGTTACTCTTAAAAATCAACAAAAAGATAAAAATGCAACTAACTAATTATTAAAGGAAATTGTAAATAAAACACGAAAAATAAATTGTTGAGTAAATATAAGTAGTTATAATGAGATAATTTCCCTTTTCAAAATTTCAGTTAAATTTTTCTAAACTTAATTATTCGCGTATATTGCAATAAATTGTTTGAGAGCTGTTTTTATATGACTAAATTTTAGATATCCAATTTAGTATTTTAGTTTTTCACTCTTTAGTATTATAAATATACATTTACATGCCTTTATTCAACGTTTAAGATATATTCAAATTATTACTTGAAGAAATATATACACAAGTACGACTAGCAGATATTTGCGTAAATTGTATCTATCATTTGTTTCTAATAAAATTATACATTTTATTTAGAACTAATTGATTTCAATAAACTTAAATGATCTTTTGTAATCAATCCTTTTTTAAATACAAATTGAAGGCCTAAAACTGGGGTAGTTTTTAAATCTAGGAAAGCAAATTCAAATGCAAGTTTTACATTTTCTTATTGCTTATAAAAAAAATTTAAAAGTTTATTTCAGTTGAAAAAAAAATACTATACTTTGGTGCCGAGGGTAAGAAACTAAGAACATGCAGCGATGTTTTTAAGGGTAAGGATAAGTTTTGTTACTTTAACCAACTCTTATATGAAGGGTACAAGAGCAAAAGAGCTTAGATAAACCCTTAAAAGTCCTAATATGCTTTCATCTATAACAAAAAATGTAAAAATCATCACAATACCCCAAAAATATCGAAAGTATCAGCAATTAAATTGTTAAATTTTGTTTCTGTGGCATTCCTTGTTTTTACCATGTATCAATATTTTTTTTAAATTTTTTGAGCAAATTTGTTTTGTTTTGACAACAGTTTCAGCAATAAAGCAATGGTGTCAATCAGTTTCAAAAGGGGCCTTTCTCATTTTGATTTCCCCTTGACTGTCCCTTTTGATTCTGTAATATTATGGGAAAGATACCCTTTTGAAAGTAATCGCAGTTTTTGCTCCACAAAAGCAGTGTAAAATGAGGTGTTTTGGTAAGTCAGACTATCATAGGTTTATAGGAAATTTAATTTTCTATCCAATACCGTAATCGTCGGTGGAGTAAATGATAACGCCTACCAATTTGGAGGTGCCAGGTATTAGAAATATTACAATGGACAACTGGTTCACCAGTTATCCATTGGTCACGAAATTATTGAAACCACCATATAAGCTTACTGCAGTGGGTACTTTAAGACAAAATAAGCGCGAACTTCCTGTGGAGCTTATTGAACTAAAAAAATCCCGCAGGGTCAATACATCGATGTTTGCCTATGATAAAAAAGCTAGTTTGGTATCGTAAAATCAAGACAAAATTAAATAGTGACTCTGATATCAAGCATGCATTCTTGTGGTACAATAAATAAAAAAACAAATAAGCCGACAATAATTGAAACCTAAAATTCCACGAAAGGTGCTGTAGATACTTTGGATCAAATGTGTAGAGCAATGAACTGTGGTAGAAAAACTAAAAGATGACCGGTGTGTGTATTTTACGATATGCTTCAAGGAAAGACTGTTTCTCAGCTGGACTACATGCTAAAGTTACATAAAGAACTTACCGAGCCATGGCATCGAATCAGGCGTGAAAATCTATCACAAAGCAATGTAAATCTGAGATTGATAATGTGCTTAAGATTCAGGCAACTACGAGCAGTATGCTTGCTACCCAGCCAGATGACCCAAAAAATATTTTTATTTCTGTCATTAGACAAAGAGAAGATATACTAGAACTTACTGTATGAAGTGCTTCAATGCAATAGTGAGCAGCAATATAAAATTTGTCCAAATTGTAGTTTTCCCGAGCCCAATACTTCCGATTAATTTTGGAAAATTAGAATAATAATGTGTTTTCATGGATCTTTAATTATTTTCCTTCGTTTTCGTAAATTTCTTTTTTATTACTTTATTTCAAGTTATTTTTATATTATGTTTCTAAATTCGTTTTTATCTTTAAAATATCTTTACGTTGATTATGATTTTATTTTTTTTTCACTTTTTAATAGTTATGTTTCATAAAACTGAATCAATTCATCATGAAAAATATATGATTTTGTGAATACATCAATTTTTAATTATCCTTACCTTATTTATTGAATTTTGTTTATGTAAATCTTAAAGTATTCTTATGTAAAGCTTGTTTTTTTCATTTTTATATTAATGTATTGCGTTGAATAAGTAATTAAATTACTTTAACATTTGTTTCTAATTTTTTTTTGAGTGAGTAATTTGAGTTACCAATAAGTGAATATTGAAACGGGTTAGTATTCCAGGGTTAAGGGGGGTAACATGTTTTTTTTATTTATTTTATTTGATCTTCAAGAGCATCCAGTTAAAATTTGAGGTCGATTGGAGCAAAACTGCCGGAGATCCTCTTCAAATTTGACTCTTTTAATACCTAAAATATGAGGTTATGACGTCGAGATTTTTTTTGCATTATAATAAGATTTACGATGACAAATATACTGATTTTTGCCTCTTTTTTTTAGGAAAAATTCTTTGTTTTGACTGAGGAGTATGCGAAGATTTGGTTTCAGAAGATTATTTTTCAATATTTTACGCTAAAAATTTTACTGGATATTCTTGAAATGATACTGTATTATGAATTCAATTTATAAAATAATTAAATTTACCATATGGATAAAAATAACCCCCCCCCCCCCCCCCCCTCCCCCCGGACCTTTTTTAATCTATCCAAATTACTAGTTTATACTACTGCTTCTATAAATCATCTCGTAAACAATTTTGTGCTTTCGGTAGTTCCTCTGCCTACGCTTTTTTGAATAGAAATCTTCCATTAATTTGATTGTCCTAAGCTGAGGCTTGTCCACATTTTAGTTTGTTCAAAGTTTCAATTTTCTTTTCCAAATTAATTGTTTGTCTTTGCTTGGGAATCTGTATTCTTTTTGTTGACATTAACACTATTATGAAATAAATTATTAAAAATACAAAATTGTTATTTTCACCTTTTATTAAGATTCACATGAAGACTTTACCGTTTGCAATTGAAGCTTTTGAAAAGGGTGCGTGAAGTCACTTAATCGAGATTTTACTCACTCTTTTAATTTATAAATGGCAAACTGCAAAACGATCAAAATAAAACCAAAAAAGAAAATTTTTCCCATTTAGAAACCGTGTTAATTAAGAACTGTGCAAATCGGGTAACGGATGTACATATACATGTGATCTTCAGAAGCAAAACTTGATCTTTTCCACAATAGATTGTTTTGAGAAAAATAAAAAAAAACTCTTGACTCCT
Organism: Leptarthrus brevirostris; assembly: GCA_964036015.1. NCBI lineage: Eukaryota > Metazoa > Arthropoda > Insecta > Diptera > Asilidae > Leptarthrus > Leptarthrus brevirostris. The sequence goes on from OZ038372.1 coordinate 40,994,014, forward strand.
ATATTAAGCACATTATCAGAAAATTTTGCAGTTTATTAAAAAACGTTATGCTTATAGTCTCTTTTGAAACCAGGCTTTAAAATGCTTTCGATTTAATTTAGTTAATATATGTACATGAAATTTGGAAAACTTTAGTTTTGCTACCCAACACTGGAAAAGTGAAGTTTTGCAGCTAATTGAAGTGGAAAACCGTAGTTCTGCAGCAGAAGTGTAAATTAACAGTTATGGGAAACGCAATAACCCTAATTATCAAACAATAATAATTACATTTAAAATTTCAATATATTCCTTGGGGTTTATTATTGCTTCCTTACAGCGAATTTTTTTTCTATTTGAGCGAATACCCGATCAGGTGGAATGAATTAGTGTTATACGGAAAATAAGTTCCACAGATTTCACGTGAGCAGGTGCTTTAAGTAGAAGCCAATAAGAACACATTCACATTATAATAGAGTTCTTATTTTGGCCACCGTATCCATCAGCTACGAGGCGCACTTTTCTCTTCCCACTAAGTTCTGAACTGCAAATTTTGTAACGGGTGGACCCATTTAGATGGTTCTTTTGCTGTTGTATAGAGTGTGATCCCCCAGGGGAGGGGTAGTAACTTCGTAACGCCTGGACCAATTTCGATGATTCCTTTTCTGTGCGGTGGAGTATGTACCTTGATTGATACCATGAAAAAAAATTTGTGTTAAATGGAGGTGGGGTAGGAGGTTAAAACTAACTTTTTAACGCGTAGACCGATTTGGATAATTCTTTCTTCGTTGTATAGAGTACAAGACACTAAAAAGTGAAAAATAAAATAGTTTTTTAAAAAAAAGTTGAACCGACTTCACAAAAAGCGCTAAAAAGCATAAAATAATCTTTTATATCTATTACGAAATTTTGAAGTCGGTGCAAATTAAAGAAAAAAAACAACTACCCAACCACAATTGAAAATAATACATAAAACGTTTCAGCTCACAGGATCGTAAGGAAGGACGATTAAATACTTTTGTTGTTTGATTTGCACCGACTTCAAAATGTCGTAATAGATATAAAATTAAAAATTATTTTATGCTTTTTAGCGCTTTTTGTGAAGTCGGTTCACCTTTTTTTTAAAAAACTATTTTTTTAAATTCGATTTTCTAAAAACTAAAACTATTTTATATTAATACTTAACTATACTATACCTTGTAGGTATTGTCTTTTTGCATTGTTACCTCTGCAGTAGTGAACCTCTTGAAAGTACTTGAAATCTCTTAATGAAGTCTCCAATAGCACGTTTCTTGTACAAATATTTCTGCGTACTATAAATGAGCGTGTATGACTAGCTTTAGATTAAATGGAAAAGACGAGTTTTGCAGTATACACGGCATTGCGCAATATTAAATATATAGGAATAATAAAATTTTGCCTGAATGGAATAACACACATTTCCAACTAACAACATGGAGGAGAAGTAAAGTTTTGCATCTAACCCATTACTTTGAAGTCATTTACTTTTGGAATAAAAGCAAAATGGCAAATTAGGCTTTTTTAGTTTTAAAGTATTCAGAATCATTGAAATTTTGGCACCTAAATTTTTTTGGAAAATGGAAAAGATCAACTTTTGCTTCTGAAGGTCACACATATAAATACCAATAGAGAAAATGAAAAAGAAAGCGCCAGAGTGCGCGTGAAATGAATACTTCTAACAATTACTTTATGATCAATAAAATAACTCTACATTGTATTCAAAATTATAGGTAATGAAACTAAGAAGCAATCCATGCACGAATTTTGCTTCTTTAACTTTAACTTTAATTGGTACCGTTATTTCAGTAACTGTTCTGATTATTTCGCAATTCATTCAGTTTTTTAGCGATTCGCCGGAAAGTTATAAATTACGGCCTTTTTGTGTGATCAAAATAATAGGTAATTTCTGTTTTGGAGTTAAATTTTTTCACTACTATCTGAGAAAAACTGATTTAGTTGATTTGGTCTGATTCATTTTTGCCATAGGATGCAACGTTTACGATATTCGAGAAAACCCTCGCAAAGTTGAATTATTTAAAAAAATATCACGGGTATTCATTGTTGCATCAATAACTTTATATTTTAACCTGGCTCCTGGATTTACAGGCGATGTATGCAGTTTGGTACTTTACATCTTAACTCGTTAATTTATTGCTTTATTATTTGAGATGTTAAAACTTACTACAACAAAATTGTACTATTAATTATTCAAATAACTTTGTATAAAAAATGTTAAGACCCCGCAGATTTTCTTATTAAAATAACTACAAAGCACTTGATAGTAAGGCTTCCTTTTCGATTACTTTTCAGACAAAACAGAGCTATTATCTCCTTCCTCCTTCTTTACAAGATACCGTCTATCTGGTTGTGATTTGACTTCCAATTCTAGTTTCTTAATTTGCCATCCATCGTCTGTGCGATCTGCCCAGAAAAATATCTTTCCTTCAAAAGAATTGTAGTGAGACCTATTTAAAGTAATTATAAATTTTTACCTCGTTCTTTAGATCCTTTCACAGAAACTTCAAATCTGGCCGTATGACCGTCGGAAAAATTCTCACTATCACCTAAATCGAAGCCAACTTCTTTTATAGGTTCACCAAGTAGATTGACAACACCTAAAATGCACTCAATTTGTTTTAAGTTGGAAACGTATGTATATTACCTGAGACTTACCTGCATTAGATCTGAGTGTCTTAAAAGCTTCACGGAAATATTCCTGACCCCGTATTCGTTCTTGGATCTTATAGCGCATATACATTGCAGCTGTAATACTTCCGACAGCCCCATAAACTACTATTTTTGCCAATGTTTTATTAGAAGGAAATCTGAAAACCATGTTTGCCGAAAACTGAGATCACTCACTGAAGTAAATGAACAAGGCCCATGGAAGCAACTGCTTTTAAGCCAGTAATAGTATGACTCGTTCTTTAACAAAAAATTAAATTTAATCCACCAATTTTAATAAAAAAGGCTCATCGGAAAGAACTATTTGTTATTATATGTAGATGTCGTCTAAAAGAAGTAAACAAAAACCGCTGCATTTAAATATTAGTTTCCATTTGACAGCTCCACTTGCACAGCTGATTTTACTTGAAGAGTTTTACGAATTTCCCAAATGAATCTGCCGAAGTTTATTTTTGCGGCAAATATATTAAGAAGTAATATATTTTTAACTCTACCTGCGAGGGAATATGCAAAACCAGCCGGTGAGTATTTTTTTCTTTGTGTAAAAATTTGTTTGTTGACAATACGGAGTTGCGTTATATAGGAAACTAGTCCACATGCCCCATCTGTGTTTCCTTTTATTTATATACTTAAAATTCAGTCTTATAGTTAATACTAGCCTAATTATGTATCCTGTTCAATTCACACCTATTTAAACTAATAGCGGTTGCAATCATCCTGACGAGCCTATGGCTTTGATTTAGCCATCTTAACATCACATACCTGCATTTAGGGATACAAGGAAATATTGGATCATTTCATGCGTGGTAAACCAAGAATTAAAATTTTAAAATGCGAAAATTCAATTAGCGTCTTTTTAAAAAGAAAGTGTATTATCTACTGACATTTTGTTCAAAAACCATTACTTTGATTCTTATTTCGAAAAGCAAGGAAATATGTGTTCCATCCTTTACGTCCTATTCGTTACGCGCAATATTATTGTGAGAATATGAAAAGGATGAACTTTTAACTCAAGATATCTTGTATAAAATAACTTATCTAATAATAATATCTAATAAAGCATGAAAGACAAAATTCACACAATTCGAGAACAGCTAAAACTAAACTAAACTAAGGTTGCGGGGATTGGCATAGATGGTTAAAGATTGCAGGATTGAAGGGCAGTCTATGGCACCAGTTAATAGCTGATAATTGAAAAGAATGTCGGAAACATGACGACGTTTACTTAGGGGTTGTAAGTCGATCAGTTTCAGACGATTTTCATAAGGTGGAAAGTTGAATCTGTCTACCCACGGAAGATCACGTATGGCTGGCATATCCAAGGAGAGGTCTAACGAAGGTGATATAGAGAGATTTGGAAACATAAGGATTGGAGAACTCTCTAGACCAACGCTTCACAAACCCTAGCGCGGAGTTTGCTCTGTTAATTATACTGTCAATGAAATTGAGTTCGCTATTACAGATTATTCCTATGTCACACAAAGAGGTAACGATAGGGACTGGTTGCAGGAGAAGAGAGTCGGTTGTGGAGGAGATATGTTTTATTATTTTCATGTTATCAGCATAAATGGCCACCTAGGCAGATCAAGTTTCAACAAGATAACATTATGGGAGATTTTGTCAAAGGCTTTACTAAAATCGGTGGCGATAACATCGCCATCTTTACCGTTTTCTAGTGTTTTGGAGACGAAGTCAGTAAGGTTCGTGGTTGTAGACCTACCCTTGAGGAAACCATGATGGGAGAGGGAGAAGATAGACTTACAGTGGAAGAACATGGAATCATAAACCAATTTTTCGAATAGTTTAGGTATGGATGATAATTGGACACATCGTTCTTGCTGCTTTTTTTGAAGATGGGAATAATATACGAGTTTTTCCATAATTGAGTGACCGAGAGGCGGAAAAGCAAAGTAAGGGTCGAATTAGATGCATGGCACACTTTTTCAGAGCGTTGGCCGGAATGCCGTCAGGACCTGGGTGAAAGTCGTCCTCAAGCCCGTTAATACTGGCGGCGATTAGTTCGGGATCAGGGTCAAAAGATGTGTTTGTGTGCAAAAGGAGACTCGGAGCTTGAAAGGGCGGGAGGGTGTTCATAGGAGAAAACGAGGAACAGGGGAGGATAGTGACAATCGAGGGAGAAGAGGAGATGGTTACTTTCCGCGACAGGGTCTGAAGAAAAGATTAAGTCTAATTGTCTGTCCAGGAAGTTCCTGACTCCGCTAACTTGAAAGAGACCAGAAACAGAGCTGATCGGTACAAAAGGCTTCTTTGGCCGAAGAGGCGTTCAGGGGGACAAATTGAGAACAGTCCTCAGACAATGACCATTGAATACCGGGAAGGTTAAAGTCACCCAGTAAAGTAAATTCATCGGAGGCGTTAGTGTTCTCAAGCAGGGTGTCGATCGATCGTAGTCATTTAGAGGTTGAGAGGGGTGAATGTAACAACAAAGAATATACAGAAGACACTTATTCAGTGTTGATTTGATGCATACAAATTCTGATATTGTAGAGTCGGAGGTCTTTAGCAGGGTGGCGTCATAACGGTTGTGAGCAGCTATGAGAACCCCGCGACCTGGTGGATCATTGGTGCTTACACAACCGATATCGTACGGGAATTTGTGGGAGTTAAGGTAAATGTTGAATGTTTTTGTGCAAAGTCTCTTACGTTGTGGTAATAGACTGACAAGCTGTTGGGGAGAGCTACTTGATTGGAGACCGGGGGTGCATTAGAGGGAAATTCAGAAATAGAGAAAGCGGTGGGGGTGTTAGGGGCGAAAGTATATTAAGGAGTTGTTGCGACTTATTTGTAGATGGGAAATCGGCTAGAACTGACGTTCGCAGCATAGGTGGATAGATCTTCTGAAACCTTACGGGAAGGGATATTGAATGATTCATGGTACTTAGTGAAAAGTTGGTGTAAGACGGTGAAGAAGGTGAAATCTATGGGTACCGTCAAATTTCGGGAATCTTTCCTAAGCCTAACAACACGAATGTGGAATAGTTCACCATCTTCTGTTTTTCCCCTATTCTTATGAGCTCGAAACATTCAAGCAAACGTGCATTGACACCTCCTACACTCAACCACTTAACCCACTTCCCTCACCCTTAATTCCTCTCCTGCCAAGGCTGTGCTTTACCATCATAGCAGCACCTTAGCTTTGGCATTATCATATAAAAAATGACTCATCTCTATGTCAGGTATAGACTATTAAAGGATAATATTGGCTGTGCTCTGTCCAAAATAGGAAAAACTACAAAAAAACATCAGACTTGTGGGCGGTTCTTCAAATTTTATAATAACGAACAATTTTCTTTTCTATTAATTTTGGATTGGATTAAGTTGGGTTAAATTTTCAATTTTATATAAGACAGAAGTTTCTCCTAAAAATTAAGAGATTTTAATGCAACTGCTACGAACAATTATTACACTGTTTACCACAGTAAAATTTTAAATTAGAATTCGAATTTGAGGTTGTGATCGGATTGTGTTACTTAAAAATTGGAGAGAACGAAGAGGGTTGACCTTTTTATGTTCCTAAGCAGGGACACTGGGTTAAAATTCAACAATTCTTTTTCTTACAAGAAGATATCACAAGTCTTTTACTTTTAGCTGGTGGAGCAATGGCGATGAAGAAGAAGAAGATTGGAAAATTGGGACCTATAATAGAAAAGAAAGTAATCCCAGTGGAAACGGACGTCAATAAACTTGTAAATTATGTTTGCGGTAGTAACATCTATAAAACTGGTGAAGATATTAAGGTAAGGTATAACTTCTGTATATAATTAGAAGATAATTTTGTATGCCTTGAAATACATAACTTTTAGTTGAAACCTGATTCGGAATATCCTGACTGGTTATGGAAACTAAATATTGATAGAATTACTCCTCTGGAGGAATTGGATCCTAATACGAAGCAGTATTGGAGGAGACTTAGATCGATAGCTCTGCGGCGCAATAATCAGTTAGCCAAATTAAAAAAATTTTAAACATATTTTTTAAGTAATAAAGAAATATTATTTTCCAAAAACAAACAACAATAAAATCTTTCGAAATCGAATTCTTCTGTTGTTGAAAATGTATAGGATGCAAAATTACAAAGCACAACTTGATTTAAAGAAAGATTTAATAAAAAAAGAGTACAAGAAATGGCTACACCGAGAAATTTTTTATTAAAATGCTATGGGTGTTAACGATATTTACCTTTTCACAGATGGCACTTAGGACACGATTTGCAATTTTACTAATCTAGGTGCAATTGCTCATTAATAACATGTGAAATATATTTAATATTGTTTGCTTCGTTAATGACCTAGAGGGGAAATATTACACATGTTTTTACAAATTAGCACAAAACACTTAATGGCTGTGTTTTGGATATTCTCTACGTAATGTTTACAATTATTAAGGTAAGTTCAGTTTTAACTGATTAATGGTTAATCTGTATAAAAGTTATTTCAAAAACTTCACTGTTGCATTTAATGTTTTAAACATTTTCAATTTTTTTATTAAAATATATGAAACTTGAATTCTTGAAAAAAAAAATAGTAAATCAAGTATGAACGTTGTTCATTCTGCGAGGGTTCCGCACCCCCACCCCCAGTGTTTTTTGAGCCGAGGCAAAAAAGTCGCCATAACCCAACAACAGCAAAATCCAAAACTTTACAACAACAACATTGAAAATTAAAGAATCTGTCTTGACCGACCGGCAGACGGATATTACTACGAATTAATGACTTTCGGACTTTTTTCTTTACCTGTGCTGTGAGATCTTGCTTCTTGCCAACTTTCATGATTCTAGTTCAACGGGAAGTACCCTATATGTTTTAATTTATTCAAAATATGCGGAAAAATGGGCATAAATGGCCGTATTTTTTGATTGCGTTGACTTAAAAGCTTGATTTTGTTAAAGCTCTAAGGGACCGTGAACCTTACTATTTGATATTAATTTCAACTCGATACATTCACGCGTTCCTGGCAAAAAGGGTCTTGACAAACAGACTGACAGCCAGATAGCAGACAGACGGACAACGAAGTGATCCTATAAGGGTTCCTTTTTTCGTTCCGAGGTACCGAACCCTAAAAAAGACAGGTATTGTGGGTATAATATTTCTACATGCAGTAAATTTGTTTACATTAAATATTTCTTACCATTTTATACATTTAATACTGTAAGGTCAAATAATTAATATTTGGTGCAAAAGAACAAATTAGCTGCGAAAACCTGCCGTTTTTAAATAGGGTTTAGGACAAGCCGCGACAAGATAACCTCAAAAACTAGATTTAAAAACATATATTTCAAGGACCCAAGAGCGAGTGCTACACTACTTTTAATTATAAAGCATCAAATATAGCACACTAGGTCTGTTCCCGTACCTGCAGAAATTATAAGCACTTTGAAGAAAACTGCAGAATACTGCAGAAAATTGTTCCCGTATTCACTTCTCTCAGAAGATTTTTCCTACGTCACAACTTCCCCTCCTGCAAAAAATTTAAGAATTCTGCAGGAACTTTGACCAGCTGCAATATGCATAGATCTTCTTTCTGTCAAAGTGACAACTGATCAAACGTCAATTGAGTGAAATTTAAATTTGTAAATCCAACTTTTATAAAGTTGTATATCCTAAAAGTTAAGCGTCGGATTAAGGAAGTGAAGTAGCCTATAAGGAAGAACTGTGATTGTTTAGTTTCCATATATAGGAAAAGATTTTTTTCTCAGCTGTCACTCAAAACAAAACTTCTTCTGCTTTTTCAGAAAATTGCAGCTGATCGTTCCCGTACTGAAGTGAATTCATAAATAAGTAAACTGCAGCCAGCTGCAGCTGCAGAAGTATGGGAAAAGCCCTACTCTAGGAGTGTTACAGAGTGTGTTTGTTGAAAAATTTCAAATAATAACGAAACTTTCAAGCATACGGAAATAATAAAAGCAATATGCCTGCAAATTGCGACTCAGACCGAGGATTCTCTAGAGAAGAGTACTATTTTGGTTTTCTGATACCTACATTCCTTGATTTCGCTCATTAACTTAGCTTCTTTAAAGCTCCTTCCGTGATTTCGCTAATAGTGGTCAGGAGCCTGCCTGACAGTAATATAACTACATTATCGGCGCAGGCGACCACTTTTACAACCTTACTATCAAGTGCCACTAGGATATCGTTCATAACCAGCAGCCACAGGAGAGAGGCGTTAAGACTCCTTCGGTTAATTGGTTTGCTGAGAGTACACACGTCCCACTCCAAGGTTATCACTCAACTCTGTAACAGTGTGGCTGTTCATCTACTGATGGTTTTGGCTGCCTTCTGTAAACGTTTCCAAGGTGTATTATTTTATAGCGCACGAATCAATTCATACTATTTAAAATTTTATGAAGAAATTGAAAGGTATATAAAATTTTAATAATTGTCATAATTACGAAAACTCGATAGATTACTAAATCATAAATATTGAGATTTGACTTGACTCTTTCAGTAATTTTTTCTATGCTTGCAACTTCTACAGCCTCATTTTATTTCATACATTAATTTAGCATCGGTCTATAAATGTGACTTTAAAAAAAAAACTTATTCAATTTTCCAAGTAATTTCAGTTGGAAAGCCAAAAAGGTCTCTGCGCCCAGGAGCCAAGAGTCCCTACTGAATGTTAAAGTAAAATTTGATGCCAAGAGTGTAGGGTGTTTATATAAATGTTCTCTCAGAATGAACCAAATAAAAAAATTATAAATATTAATATTCATAACTTTTTTTTTTGCAAACTTCAAAAGAGATATTTGTAAAGATTATTTCGTAATGCAACCTGAAATACTCAAATCAAAGCTATTGATTTCATACACTTGAGTTAATAACATTTGATATTGTTTAAGTTTTATACTGCTAATCCTATACTTAGCACTGATCGAAAGCAAAACAAGGTGCAATCGATACTTAAATTGATAATAATCAACTTATTACATAAAGTATTTCGTCGTAAGTAAATGATTTCATTAATTCTAAGAAATTTGAAAAGCATTCAATGCACTCCAAAGTTTTGTTATCAAACAAAGTACCTAAAGAAATTTAGATATGTAGGGATATTGCTAAAGTGATAACATATAATATACTAAATTTTCATGTACAAAGCCTATGACTGTGTAAGATTGACAGTTTTTCTCATCCTTTTGTATATATATTTTTGTATTCTCTTTAGTGCCAGATATCTTATAGTTTAGATCATAATACATTAGAGTTCTTCTTTCATTTAGACCTACTTTAGTAGGTAGGTGATTCTCTAGAACATCGACGTAACGTTAAATGTCTCCCACACTTTCGCTACTTCCAAGGTTATTGATTACTTGAACAGGACTTTAAACGCAGACGACTTAGTCGTATTGGTATCAGGGAAGTTTCTAAGCACCATAAGAGAACTAATGGAGAAAGATGTAGGCATTATGCATAGATAGGCAAACGGTAAAGACTCAAGTGCAATATTTGGGTGTCATTCCTGATTCCAAATTCAGCTGGGGCATCAACTTTGAAGAACGCGTGAAAAAGACGTCTATAGCGTTTTATGCCCGCAAGAAATCCCTAGGGATGAAATGGGGAATTAGCCACGGTATAGTTCACTGGATGGATGGATACATCGATAGTGAGATTAATCCTAGCTTACGGAAGTTTAGTTTGTTGGAGAACTCTTGAGTTATAGTTCCTACCTTAAGAAGCTCACCAAAGTTCTTTGAATTGCTTGGGCATCTCAGGAGCAATAAGTACAATACCAACTGACGCGTTGGATATACTGCTCCATCTCCCACCACTGGACATCCGCGGTAGTAGAATAGCTGCGCATAATTCCATCAGACTGAAGGAATCCAAAAGTTGGAAAACTTCGGACTACGGGCACAGCAGTATACTAATGGCCCATCCGGGACATCACTTGCAAGAAGGCACTGACTATTCCGTCAATACAATAAGCTTCGAGAAAGCTTTCTCCACTAGAATACCTAGTGGGAAGGAGTAGATTGTTGGCTATAACGGGTCACTGCGATTTTGGTAGTCATGCCGACTGCATGCGACTTCTGTTGGAGTTGCTTGGACGAGGAAGAAGTTGAAAGCATTCAGCATGTATTTTGGAGTTACAGGACCTAACCAGGTGCCTCAGTAACTGCGGCTGGTTCAAATAATCACTGCATGGCAGTTTTAAATCGATCGAGGTGAGGTTCCTTCGTAGTGTTATCACAACGGACCATATTAAGGTCTATGTGAGGCCGATTGGTTCACTATTGTTGCCGCCAACTAACCTAGGTTAGGTTTAAGTGGCTGCCTAATAAGGGACACTTAGGCCAAATAGGCCCATTGTGATACCAGAAATTGATGCTGCAAAGATTTTTAAAACCCCATGAAAATACCTAGAGAAGAAGAGGGTGAACCTGTTACTCCTGTGCACCGAGCCAGTTCCCTGTCTCCAGTGGAACCAGTTCATGGGGAGTCAAAATAAATTTGGCTGGGATGGGGAGGGTGTTCAGCCTTAACCCGCCGTCGAGAACCATTTGCTTGGTCTCTGACGTCAGTGGAACCTAATTCGGTTAGCTCTTCAAAGAAGGGGGAGCCCAAAAACCGGTTCGTACGGTTGGCTAGGGCCGGGAAGTTACCGAGGAGGTGGAGTATGGTTTCCTCTTCATCATGGCAACTCCTACAGAAGTCGTTTGAAGGTGCGCCTAGTCTATCGGCGTGTCTACCTATGAGGCAGTGGCCCGCAATAATGGCTACGGTACTGCTAAAAGCTCTCTTGATCGTTTACGGTCAAGTTTTGGCCATATCTGTCTGGTAATCAGGCAGGTGTGTTCCTCTTGCCAATTAATATTTGCAATCCTGAGAGATTCCTGTGAGAGTTCAGTTTGCAAGTGGCCAGCAGTTTACCCAGCTGGTGGTTAATATCCGAATCAGTACGAGTTGTACCGATTCTCGCTAGTTCGTTGGCTCTACAGTTACTCGGAATATTACTATCTCCAGGCACCCAGATGAGCCGTACTTTTCGGTGCTCAGCTATGTCATTTAGAACTAAATGATTCAGGTGGTCCGCGGCTACCTTTATAGCCATGATTTCCGCCTGAAACACGCTGCAGTAGTCAGGTAAGCGGAATGAGATATCGAGGTTCAAATGTTCCGAGAAGATACCTCCACCTACGCTGCCTTCTAATTTGGAGCCTTCAGTGTAGAGATGCACTGACTCCCCCATTGGGGAGGACCTTCCTCCCACGCCGATCTGCTGGGAAAGAAGGAATCGAATTTAGTTCCAAAGAAAGGCTTGGGCGAGGTATAGTCGATATTGCTGGCAGTTCTTCCGTCCAGGATTTTGGAGTGACCGAAGTCGGTTCGTTTCCAGGTCTGGATTGAGTTAAGCCTAATGGCGGCTGAGGATGCGGTTTACTTACCAAAGAGATCTAATGGTAGAAGGTATAGAATAGTGTTCAGGGCTTTGGAAGGTGTGGTTCTAAGGGCACCTGTTATCAGCAGTGTTGCTATCCTCTGAACTTTATCCATTGCTTTGTGATGGGTTGATATATTTAGTGCCAGCCACCAGACAATCGCCCCATACGTATAGGTCGTATGACTTATGTAGAGCCAATGCACAATGCGTGGTTCCATACCCCAGCTATTCCCTATTGCCTTCTTACACGAGTACAGCGCTACTGTGGCCTTCCGTATTCTTTCCTGGGTGTTAGGCTTCCAAGTAAGTTTTCTATCTAGGACTAGACCTAGATATTTAACCTGATTACACAGTTTCAGCTTAACCTCGTCTAGTGTAGGGCAATTCATAGGAGGTGTTTTATGTCTCCGAGAGAAGAGTATTAACTCTGTTTTGTTCGGGTTTATACACAGACCACACCCATCACTCCATGATAATATCATGGAGAGGGCGTCTTGTAACACTTCAGCCATAAGAGTGGTGAATGGATTCCTCCCTGAGGGGTACCTCCAGTGACCACTTTTTGAATATTAGATCCTCCCAAACTTGAGACGATGATCCTGGTTTTTAGCCAACTAACCTAACCTAACCTAATTTTTTTTAATAGTGTACGGAACCCTCGGTGCTCGATGCTGAGTTGCAATTTACAGAGGTTTTGGCGCAACCAATGTAAGATTTGAGGCATAATTGGTTTTATATCCACTCACACAACCATTTTTACCGCTTCATCGTTGTGAATAATACAACAATCTTGCTTTATTGAAGTCTAATACAAGTTTAATGTCTTCCATGCCGCCTTACATTTATTTTATGATTACTTTTATAGAACTCTAAAAAAAAAAACAAAAAATGCGCTTTTTTTAATTTTTTATGTAACAAAAAAGACACCAAACAAAAATTATAAACTTTTTATGAAAAGAAATATTTATTATAAAACCTTGTTCAGCACTTCACTTTTTCCGGGTAATCACAAAGCGAAAGTTCTTCATTGAACCTTAATTCTCCTGGACATTTGAAGTCATAGCGCACACCGGAGGCGCAAGTGTAGAATGCCGTACAGTCTTCTGAGTTCCGGAAAGTTCCGTCTGGGCTGCAGCTACTTCCACCTGGAGGATATACTGGCGGCTGTCCTGGTTTTGCAGTTGTTGGTGCAGGAGTAGGAGGTTCAGGTTTTGGATCTGGAACTTTTCTTCCAAGCAGTGCATTGATTTTCCTTAGTAAAGAATATTTTGGTCCACAAATACCTCTAAAATCATCTGTTTCAATAGACCAAACCATTAAGCCTCCAAGACCGAGATTTTCAGCATATTTTGCTTTGTATTCAATGCTCTTAAAATCATCGTATCCAATCCATTGATTTCCTCTGTATGCGTATGGCACTTTTTGTGCATCTTCCCATTCAATAGTCCACTGTTCCGTTTTGAAAAGTTCACAAAGTTCGTTGTAGCCAATCATTCCTGGTTCATTTGAGTACCTTCCAGGTTGGCCAGGTCCCACGTTTCGTGCTCCTAATTTGGTTTCACTTGGTTTTTCCAAGGTAAAAGTTCGACCGTATAGAGGAAGTCCTAAGACTATTTTTTCTGCCGGAGCTCCTATAAATAATAATATTTTTGATTAATATTATATTGCTTAAAAATAAAGTGGAACAAATACCTTGGCTCAACCAATAATGGATACTGGCGTTAGTATTCAATTGTTTTTCTTTTGGAGTTTTGTCAGCTTTGCTTTCGTACAGTGGCGCATTTATTCCAATAGTATTGTCCCATGCACCGTGCAAGTCATAGGCCATAATATTAATTATATCTAAATATTGCGATATCTCTCGAATATTGTAAGATTGCGATGCCGAAAACTCAGCGGAGGCGACAGCAGCGGTAAGAAGCAAATTATGTTTAGACAATCTAAAAATTTGAATAATTTGTTTAGCTCTATTACTTATTATACGATACATACTCTTGTTTGAGCTCCCTTAAAAATACTACATGATTTTCTTTATCTGCCTTAGAATCACCATCTCTCTGAGCGGGATATTCCCAGTCCATGTCCAAGCCATCAAATCCATGCTTTATTATGAAATCCACTGAACTTTTAATAAATCGTTTTCGTTTCTCTGGATCTTTTGCTACAATGGAAAATTTGTACGATCCTTCATTCCATCCTCCGACGGCAGCAATAGTTTTTAACTTTGGATTGATGAGTTTCAGATTGTTAAATTTCTTTATGTTTCCTGCAACAGGAGCGTTATGTTATTTTAGTTGTGCTTATAGGCAGTTTTACCTCTTCCCCAATTCTCCTCTAAATCCAAATAGGGATCAATTACTCTTATCTCTCCATTTTCTTGGATACCAAAGAAGGCGTATATCAAGTGTGTGCAAAGAGTAGGGTCAATATCAGAAACATCGAACTTTCCGTTTGAATGTCTGTAAACTGCCCACGTACCATGATAGCACACTACTTTTTCTGGAAAGCAAAAGATGTAAAAATATTAAATACAATTATATAAGCATTAGATAACACTAGATAGATAGATAGATAGTTTTTTTTCGAAATAATTCGATCATATTTGACTTTTACCTAGATTGACTATAAGTCTAATGAATCAATCTTAGCTAGAATAATATAATTTTAATAATTATTAATAATAATTAACTTGTCTTAGACATACAAGACAAGAGAGATTCAGATGCCCTTATATTCCCTGATAGACTAAGGAAGAGAAATAGTGGATGTGTTTAACTAGCTACTGCGCACGCTATTACGCAAAACTTAGAAAATGACCTTCAATACCTTCATTTTTCTTAACAACCAGTTATACATTGTTTTGTAGCCAACAACTTTAATCCCCTCCTAGACTACTAACTACTTTATCCATCGGCTCTACTTATTCATGTTCCGGCAGGGTCTGTCTGACTGAAGCCTCGCTCTATGGAATGATCAGCGATCCTGTCTACATTGAACACCTTGGTTGGGGGCAGAGTACTGTGTGCTGTTTTTCGCGAAATCTCGTGATCTGTCGTTGAGCTTTCGGACTCAGATGGATTGGAATTTTTATGTTTTATTTTACAATTTTTGGATAAGAATATTTTTTGCGACTGCTTTCATTCCTCTCTGAGCGACTGCAAATGCTTATGAACTACTTGCTTCTTGGATTGACACTCTCTCTTGTGCCTTGCGTCCACACGACAAAATGTTGCTCTTTGGAGATTTTAGCTCGCCAACTGTCAGCTGGTTTCCTTCGAATGATGACAGGCTGATTCCCTCCCACTTGTCGGCATCACCTTTATGTTTCTTCGACAGCCGTTCTTCTTCTGGGTTGACAAAGTGTTCCAGCTTTGCTAAGGAATCTGGTAGATGTCTGGATTTAGTTTTCAGCATTGACCCCCCTCCGGAGCCTCGACCGAACTTTTTTTATACGAAAATCAGTGTAAAGATTACTATACTGCACCGTAGCGATGGGGGGTAGTCAAATATAGCCTTATTTCGAGAAATCAATCTGGATTTTTTACAGTACAGTTAGTTTAAGAATTTACTTGATTCACGAATAGAATTTCTTAGTTATTCTGCCAAAAGTAAAAATTCCTATTACAAGAAATGTTTTTTTTTCGAATAATGAAGCCCTGTCGCCCTGTACTCTGCTAAAGTATTGCCCTAGCGATAAGAAGTATACTACTGGGCATACGGAGCGGCAGAGCGTAAAGCTAAAAGCCTTGTTGAGATTCCTTAGGGAAGCAGGAAGGCTATGAGAACAGGGCAAATAAGAAGAGTGCTTCCCCATGAATCTATGCGGCACAATGGACCCATCCAGAAGTCTTAGTGAAGCGGGCTAAGGGTATCTCAGCAGAACCATTCTAATCTAACCTAACATTCTGGATTTTCCTCAAACTTGATATTAAATAATTGATCGGGCTTATTTTCAGAATAGAGTTCGATATTAATTCTTAACTGAACTGATCATATATGTATTTACAGTGGAGATGTAAGACTGGCTGATCTACAGGTCCCACATCAGGCCTAAACTGGAATATTATTCCCATACCTGGGCTAAGAACGCGGTATAGAAGAGCTTGAAGTTGGTTCTACCCCTATACTCTAAACTACAAATTTGGACAGATTTGCCCGCCAGCTAAACTAACTAAACTAGACTAAGAGCTAAGTAGTTAGAGATCTGCCATTATCTGTAATAATGTTATCTAATGCCTTTGATAGATAGCATAGCAAGCTTTTCGGTATAAAGACGGTAAGACCGACGGAGGAGGAATTTTTTATGATTGGGATTACTAGCTCCTCTTACCATAGCCAGGGAAGTTCGCTGAACGTTAGTCAGCTGTTGAAAATCTTAGCGATTGGGTTATGATAAAACGTAACAACTGCTTTACAGCATCAGACTGGATAGATGAAATAGCATGTTAAACTTCAAGCTCATCAAAAACTAAATACCTGATCTGATATCGACGCAGGGAAGATTTTTGTTTGAGATCTGATCGATATCGACACAGGGAAGATTTTTGTTTGAGATGTTGATGATACATTGGTTCTTGCGGAACCTCTTTGGTTAGAGGTGAAGAACTCGTTGAGTTCATCCACATCTGCTTTGAATACTAAGATGTCTCTAAAGCACACACCCAAGTTCTGAAGTGTATTCCAAAGTTTCCTTGGTGGGGAACTACAGTCTAATTTAGAGGCATAGTGCTGATACTTTGCTTCTCTAAACTTTTAATTTACCAAATTACAAATATTTTTAAATAAAGTAAAGCTCTTAGAGGAATTCTCTTATTTCTGTTTATCTGAAATTGAAGCTGGTAGGCAAGTTGATAGATGAAAATCAATATTATCGAAATTTACACTGAAACAACGAGACATTGACGTGATAGGCCGTAATGATAATTAGTGCGGTGTTTGGGTTTTTTTTTAAACAGGATTTCTCAAGGAACGTGATGGAAGTGAGATATTAAAGGTAGACAACGGGACAGAAGAATTAATAGTACCATCTAGGCAATCCAAAGCAAAAACAGATTTAGATTTGTTCCGTCGAGTTTCAAGATAATCGAGTTTTAAAAGATGGAGTCTGCTCGTATGAGGGGCTAATATCAGTGGATTGTTCCAATGTAATCCACGAAAAGCAAATCAGCGCCGGACTGTCTCGAAGCGATTGATGTGAATATTATAAATTAGAGACCAAACGCAGCAAGCAAGCTCAAGAATTGGTAGAAGTTACAATAAGTGGAGGAAACAACACGTCTGCATAACAAAGAATATTTGAATTAGACAAAAAGAAGGATACTTCATTGATGTAAATAATAAAAAAGTTGGACCAAGGTAGCTGCCTTGAGGTACACCAAGGGATTGCAATTGTCTTTAAGGCAAATTCCACCTTGGGTTTTATTATATGATAGATAAAGAAATTTGACAAGCCTAACATTTGTTAGACCAATTCTGGAGTACCCTTTCTGTATTTGGCCACCATTTTATTACGACTATATTAACCGAGTTGAGACAGTATAGCATCAATTTGTTCATTTCGCCTTGTGTGGCCTTCTTTGTAGTAAACCTCTCATTCCGCCTCCGTACTTGGAAAGGCTTAAACTCATAAAACTTTTCTCTCATAAATTTAGACTTAAGAAGACGGAGCTGGATCAATTCGTTGAGCGGCTCGACTACCGTTGGTCTCAGGTTTGAGACCTGGTCTCCCCGTGAGCTTTTATTAAGAAATTAGAATAATCCACTTCGTCTCTGGGCTGTAGTCTAGTTCGCAGAATGCAGAAACAAGATATTTAAGTTTCCTCACTTCCCTTTCCCTAATTTCCTTCCGGCTAAAACCATGCCAACGCATCAAAGGGTTGTCCCTTATGCTTTGGCCACATTTTTTTAAAAACATCGTACCGGTATTATTCGAAACTTACCAACATTGATTTGAATCTATATAAAAACTGTGTAAAGCCTAAGCTTTTTTGACTATTCTTTTGATACTTTATAGTTCTGTATTATTAATTAATTTTGATTGTAATGATAAATCTAAAAAAAAACTATCGGTTGATCTGGTTGGTTCGTACACTTTAGAACACATTATTTTTAGGACTGCTCTTATTTGCAAGCAGTTTTCAGAAAAAGTGATTCTAAAATGTCCGGACAAACTAACTTAAAACTCATTGAATACTTATCCAGACCAGTTCAGTTACAACTTAAAAGTCATTAAACATTCAAAAGTTGCCAGGGGAGGGATTTGGGTATTGCCATACCAATCTGAATGAGGTATGGCTGGTCCCATAATAATTGTTAAACTCTTGGGTTTTTAAAATTCCTCACGAGTCTAAACCCACATGGGTAATTGTAAGAGATTGCACAGAGTGATTCGATTGGGGGGGGGGGGGGGGGGCGGCTGCCGTACTCTCGAAGGTACTGAGAGGAATTACTTAAAAGCGGTATTCTCCGGTATGTTTTGGAGGGGGGTGGATGTAAGAAACCCCTTCGAAACCGTCGAAGATTATTATAAAATTACGATACTCAATCCTTTATTAGATACGTGAAGTGATGATAAACAGATTCTTTGAAAACGATATGAATGTCTTAAATCGGCTTAGTAATTTGTTATCATCGCCGCAGTTGGAGATTGATGACGTAGAAACATTCTGTCATTTTTATTATGACTTCGACAAAGAACGATTAATAGCTGAATTGCGTTGTTAACAAAATCGAGTACATCTGCAAAGGAACAATTTGTATCGACGAATTTTGTCAAAATGAATTTTAGACAATCTTAAGGGGGCAGACCCAGTTAGAATTTTGAAAAAATAATTTTTGCATTTTCTTAAAGTATAATCTTTCAAAAGTATTCTTTGAAAATTTCAGACAAGTCGGACCTTTATTTATGGAGATATATATATCGTACTCAAAAATTTAAACGCGTTTTTCTCGAAACCATGTTTTCGAAGTCGGTGATCACTGTAACTTGGGAACGACTTTGCCGATCGGTTTGAAATTTTTCTCACTTATTCTATGCATAATTGTCCTCCGGATGAACGATTATTTTTTTGTATATAGCAGAAAATGCGAGTGAAATTTTAGTCAAATAAAGAACTTTGATTTTCAACATCCGCCATTTTGTGAAAATTCAAAATTTTTCACATCCCTTCGTCCATCCGGAGCGTTATGTCATTAACTAATGATCCCTCTTGTTATTTTTTATTTCCGATGATCCAGTGACGAGCAGCAGTGATCACGGCAAAACACTTTTTTTTGGACCCCTCCCAAATTGGCTGTATCGCACTCATTTTTCAATATTTTGCCATAAAAAAATTATAAAATTTTCTGTAAATATATATCTTTCATGTGGAAAAACATTCGTTATTAATTATTTTAATGCGTGGCCAAAATAAATTCTAAAAAAGAGCTTTTTTTGGAACTCCCAACTGGGCCTACCCCCTTAATACTTGATAAGAAAATAAGAACAGTGCCGAATAATGTATTCGACGCATAGAATTAAGAGAGATTCATGACTAGTAAAATGTAAAAATTACAAATGAACAAATGAGTTTGGTCTTATTATATGTATATAATGCTCTCATGCCGAGGTAAGTCTTCAATAAACTAATGAAATTGAACAACTGTAGAGAAAAACATGATCGGGACTTCTTTAATATAAGCCGCACGGCAATCATTAAAGGCCACAGTTGTTTTTCGGTTATACACAGCGTTAAATTGCGAATGTACAGTACTGAAATTAGTAAAATATGGTATTATTAAAGTTTTTACAAGTTTTAGTTTTAAAGTCAGGGATAATTGCACGAAAGACCAATTTATATTCACTTATTCATAGCGTTCTAATAGAACATTGGTGACTTTGCTAACGTATGATAAGTGATTACCGTCCAAGTCAATGTGGGATAGATTGACGTTATTAAGTTGGTTCCTATAGCAAACTAGGCAAATACTGCAAAATCTCAACCCATCCTTATTGAGATCTACCCTCTCTCTCTAGTTCTCGTAACTCCTTGGGGAGATGAACTTCACCTGATTCGAGATAAAGATTGCAAGTAGACCTACAATTTAATGTGGATTCCGAACCACCAAAATTAATTACTGTGGTCTGTGGACCCAAAATTTCAGGTTAATTCCTAATAACGAACATATTTCTGCAAACCCCAATAGTCCTTTCGGTTCAACTGTTAGCAGCAGAAAACACTAATGGCTAGGCTGTAGTCGAACCCACGCTGGAAATCCTGAACTATAATATATCAGTCATATCTACCACAAATAATTTTTATTAAGCAACACGTAATGGAGAGTTATTAAAACTTGTGCAGAAACTACTTGAAGCAAAAGAAAAAAAGTAACCAGCAGGACCCTTAAAGAGGTTTTGTTTTTCAAAAACTGTAATAGACTTTCATAACAGTTATGAAAATATATCTTAATTTCGATTTACGTTAATAGAAATTCTTCCAGTTCAGTTTCAGTTTCAACGCATTTAAAATTCTATTTATTGTAAAGATTAACTTCTATAGTCCAATTTAACAAGGCAAGCTGAACTATCTTTGATAACTTTATTGTTATCAAAATCACAATATTCACTTAATTTCACAAGTTTATATAAAACAAATACTTGAATTAAACATCACAGCTATCAGCCATCACTTAATTAAATTTCCGATATTTTAAGTGCACTAGAATTATAAATTTCTTCCTAGTTTATATAACCATAAATAAAAAAAAATAAAACATACTTTCTTCTGCTGCAACCGTTGCAAATAGAAGAAATGCAGCGACCAAAAGAAACTTCATCACGTTATCCTTGATTACTCTGATTAATACTTCACAAAATAATTACGGTTTTAAAGCTTTCCCAAATTAATGAATACTGCAGGCTTCACAACTCCAGCCAGCGGTATTTATTGGCTCTATATTTCTGATTATATCACTGATAAGAGTTTTTACATTTATGTTATCGGTAAGATCCAATAATTCATCGACTTTGATAAGAATTTCTGAATTATTTGCGAAAGTTTATCCTAAACACAGTGTTATTGCAATAGTCCAAAACAATTACCTATCACCGGAATGAATGAATGAATGAGAGTTATCAGAAAATTTACATTACCGAGTTCTGCCTTTCATAAAACCTAATATACAGGGTGTCTCAGATCTGGTGTGCCAAAATAAAGGCAGTGTCTATTTACCACCCTCAAATTGCCGTGTAATGTCCGTTTATACGGAAAGTACACGCAAACACACGGAAAGTATACGGAAAGTACACAGAAATACACGGAAAGTACACGGAAATAACACGGAAGTACACGGAAAGTACAAGTACAAATTTCACGGACTACACGTGAGTACACGATAAGTGCATATAGGGGGGCAGCCCCCCCCCCCCCCCCCCCCCTCCGCCAGGTTTGTATCTAGAACAGGCTGTGATACACTATTACCAGTAATATGAATATGGAAGTGACTATTTGCACTTATCGTGTACTTACGTGTAAATCCGCGTAGCCCGTGAAACTTGTACTTGTATTTTTCCTGTATTTCCGTGTACTTTCCGTGTATATCCGTGTAATTTCCGTGCTATTACCGTGTAATTTCCGTGCACTTTCCGTGTATTTCCGTGTACTCTTCGCGTATTTCCCTGTACTTCCGTATACTTTCCGTGTACACGGATATTACATGGCAATTTGAGGATGGTAAATAGACACTGCCTAAAATAAAAGGGGTGATAGATCTCTCCTTGGCAAACTAGAAACTTTATAGTAGCGGGGAGGGGGGGGGGCAATATATCAACCGTTTAAGAGTTACAGGGTGATGCAGAAATTTTTAATTTTCAAGGTATGCACAACTCTTTTATTTGTATCTTTTGATCTATTGAATTAGAGTACAGAAAACAGTCGCCTCAATAATAAGTTTCAATGCAAACGTTTTCAACAAATTTATTCATTAAAAAAAACGAGGTTAGGTAATACCATCTTAAGAGTGGAAAACTCTGAATAACTTCATTAATATTCAAATAAAATACCCATCAAGACTGTAAAAAATAATTATAGATCCAAAATAGCATCCGCAGACTTATTTAAGCCAAGAGCAAATAAGTTTAACCCAAGAACAAGTAATTTAATCCAATAGCAAATAAAATTAACTCAAAAGCAAATATGCTTAACCCCAGAGCAAATAAATTTAAAACTTAATTACTTTATAAGATATTTTAATGCAGAAGCTTTTAATTTCAATTCATTTACAATGTTCAACATTGACATGAACAATAGGAATAGGAAGAACAGACTTTGGAAGAGGTATCTTCGTGTTGGCAGTGTTGACTCCCGTCATTAATTTAGTATTTGCTATGGACATTTTATAAGCCGCTCTCGCTCTCTCTATGATGAATACCTTCAAAGTTTAAAGAACAGATTATTCTCTGACCCCCGTGCATTTTTCGAATATGTCAACCTAAAGAAAAAGGTCGATAACTATCCATCGACAATGGAGTTCGGGGGGATTTCCAGCAATAATTCTAATATTATTTGTAACTTATTTGCTGAATCTTTTAAGGGTGCATTTGAATCATCTGATTTTATCCCGGATAGTGGAAACTTTTCGCAAATAAATAACCGAATTTCACCTATAGTGTCAGTTCTATCTATCACGGAGGAGATCTTGTTGAAGCATATATCTGCACTTCCTACTGACTTTTCTAGTGGTCCTGATGGAGTTCCTGCTGCAGTCATAAAGAAATGTTCTTCGGTGTTATTGTGGCCTTTGCTCTTCTTATTCAGGAAGTCTCTCTCGCGAGGCCATTTTCCAGCACTTTGGAAGATATCCTTTTTAATTCCTATTTTCAAGAGTGGAAATAGAAGAAACATTTCCAACTACAGGCCAATTGCTAAGTTGTCCTGTATTCCTAAGCTCTTTGAACTGTTAATTCAATCCCAATTATCCGACGTGTGTAAAGGCTTAATCTCCACCCGGCAGCATGGTTTTCTCCAGGGGACGTCCGCGGTTTCAAACTTGGTTGAGTTTGTTTCCTGCACTGTGGGTGGTTTCACAGATGGTTGCCAAACTGACTGTATTCACACTGATTTTAGTAAGGCCTTTGATAAGCTGTCTCACTCTATTATTGCCTTTAAATTGGCTAAGTTGGGTTTCCCGCCCTCGCTTATTGTTTGGATTAAGTCGTATTTATCTAATAGGACTTATATGGCGCACTCTCTGATGATTTTGTGGCTCATTCTGGTGTTCCCCAGGGCAGTCATCTGGGTCCATTGTTATTCATCATATCTATAGATGATATCTCGTATTTGCTTCAAAAATGTAAAATTCTTATATATGCTGACTATATTAAGATCTTTCTCCCAATCAAATCTGATGCTGATTGTGAGATTTTGCAATCAGAGTTGCATATTTTCTATGAATGGTGCTGCAACAATAATCTCAAGGTGAACATTGAGAAATGTCACGTTATGTCCTTCTCGAGGTCTCGCAGTTTCCGTACTTTTCAGTACATGTTTGAATGTACTGGTATAAAACGGGTGGAAGGGGTGAGCGACTTGGGAGTGTACCTTGATGTTAAATTGAACTTCATCTCACATATTAATAACATCGTTGCTAGGGCAAACTCTATGCTGGAATTTATTCTTCGATGGTCCAAGGAATTTCCAAGCCCTTAAATAAGACTCCATCCTTATACGTCCCTGGTTAGACCCCTGCTTGAATATGCTAGTCAGGTTTGGTCTCCGTTTTACGGATCCCACGTTAATCGGCCCTGCGTTGTTTGCCTTGGAATGACCCTCTTATTCTACCACCTTATGAGGAGCGTTTAGGGTTACTGCAGCTTGTTACACTTGAGAGGCGTCGTTGGGTTACAGATTTGATATTTTTGCATCAGCTTCTGCAGGGAAAGATAGACAGTGTTGTGCTTGCTTCCAAAGTTTTGCCTAGAGAACTTTCCTATTCCCTGCGTAATCGATCAGTTTTTCAGATTGCTTTTTCTCGCACTAATTACGGCATGTTCGAGCCTATTAATCGCATGTGTAGGTCTGCTAATGATATTGGAGACGTTTTTGATACTGGTGTGGACAAAGTGACATTTAAAGGATTATCTACAATTTATAATTTAGTCTTTTTGTTTTAATTTCTCGTTTTTGTTTGTTATGCATGTCGACCCTTCTGTATTTTGAATGAAAACAGTATTATTATTATTATAAAAGACATGTATAGAGTCGTGTATATGTATCCTCTATTTGACTTGACTGGGATTTGCTTTAATGATCTCTGTTGACTATGCACCTCATATTTTTATGTGTGGCGTATTTTATTCGTGTGTTAATTACTAATATTATTTGCATGGGTGTGGGAGCCTCATTCATCTCCATATATTGTTATATGGGGCGAATAGGTCAAATGATTCTAGGCTTCTGCCTATGAAGTGCGCCTTCTGAGTTAGAAGGATTAATTCTTATAACAATATTACAAACTCAACAAATGGTCAATGCAAAGGCTGCCCTTCCATTGCCTTAGGAATGAGTAAAACCATAACCAAAGATTACTTACTACTAGATAAACTGCTTCGAACAAAGTAGTGAAAAATTTTTTCCCGCATCGAACTTGCAGTCAGAACTAAAAATTTGTTTTCCGGGAGAGTTTGTGGATAAGAGACACATATACTGGATAAGAGACACATATGCATTTACAAATGTCAAATGTACCTCACGCATTAAATAGATCAGATTAAATTGACAGTTTGAAAGTTTCTTACGCACGCAAGTGACTAACTCAGTCATGTGCTTTACATGAATTCTTTTTATTGGTGGTACTTTTTGGTACAAGATTTGCCGGTACTTTTTTGATAGGAGTCTCTGGTTCCCTCCGGATGAGAAGAGAATTTTGAGAGGAGTAAGTGATTCTCTCAAATAATTTTTACAGGAGTAAATGACTGCACACTACCTGTTCTCTTTATTTAAATGTATATCCTTATGACTTTTAAAGCTGGATATATTTAGTTTTACTGTGGTGTGAGTGTTAATTTTTCAAGACTAGCAGGGTAGTTTAGGGAGCCGGTTATGTAGTAGTAAGTAATCCTTGTCATAACCATAACATAATTGGCACAGTCAGTCGTAATTTGTAGTCCTGTGACCCTTAAAACTCTTTAAGTGTTCTTTTAGTACGCTTCTCGTGTTCTTTAGCTACTTTTTTAGTACTCTTCTTGTCTTTCCGTACACTCCTTGTTTTCTTTTTGTACTCTCCTCGTGTTCTTCCACTACTCTTC
The DNA here is from genome assembly GCA_964036015.1 of Leptarthrus brevirostris. NCBI lineage: Eukaryota > Metazoa > Arthropoda > Insecta > Diptera > Asilidae > Leptarthrus > Leptarthrus brevirostris. The sequence continues at coordinate 41,019,374 of OZ038372.1, forward strand.
TAGTGTTCCTTTATTACAAGCAAGCTCGTCGCCGTAGTTTGGGCAAGCTCGACGCCGGAATGACGTGTCTTTCGTCACTTTTCACCCACCATATCAACGCCCACAGTTTTCGCCTGCCTAGTTTTGCACTACCTGACAAATCGGAAAACTTTGCAAACGGAAGTTCGAACAAGATTAAAAAATGTAAAGCATGTTCCACAGAATAGCTCACGTGTTTAGACTTTTTTCTGTTAATATTTTTATCTCCATGAAACATCTTAAGAACTCTGAAGTAAAACTAAACTAGTTATCGGTTAGGTATCGCACAATTCTCATAAAGGTATTGTACGCGGCTGGGTGTCTAATTTTTGTGAATTAACAAGAAGGAACATCTAAAGAACACTAAGGGATAACTAAAATAGTTATAGGTTAGGTATCTTTTAGTATTCTTTCAAGTATCGTACGTGCCTGCGTATCTAATATTCGCGCCAAGTACGCGCCTAGTACGTGCAAATGATCTTTAAGTGTTCTAATTTTCGACACAGATAACTCAAAGAGTACTACTTCTACTACTAAAACTTCGCCTCAGGATTTAAATAATTTTTTTATTTACAAAACTGCCTTATTGAATATTGTTGTACTATGTTGAAAATTTAGTCATTGTTTACAGAAGCGATGGATAAGATATTTACTTTGTTTCTCAGAGTTTTCTACAAATTAAAACTATCTGCAGCTTTCTGTCGTAAATATAACTAATGTGAAAATCCTCATCTTTGCAGGAGCGGATCCCCACTGACCCTCGATCAAACTTTTTACTGTATACAAGAATCATTATAAACTAATCCATTATTAAACCGATTAGTCTCGGAAAGACCCGTATAGGAAAAATTATGCCACTGAACCAAGAGTCAAATGTAGACTTATTTCGGGGAATTAAACCGTACTTTTTACAGTACAGTTAAAGAATATACTTGACTTAACAACAAAAATTCCTTAGTTATTCTACAAAAATAAAATTTCGAATTATAAAAAATATGTTTTGCCTAACAATAAAGTATTGTCGTAAATATGACATTAAATAAGTGATCGGGATTATTTTTAGAATAAAATCCGATATTAATTCATAGCTGAACTGATCATATATTTGCAGTGGCTTATAAAATAGAGTTTAAAAAAAAAGTTGAACCGACTTCACAAAAAGCATAAAATAATTTTTAATTTTATATCTATTACGATATTTTGAAGTCGGTGCAAATTCTATATTCTCCTATTAGCAATGGGGGATCACACTCTATACAACAGCAAAAGAACATTCCAAATCGGCCCACGCGTTACAAAATTAGGTTCCACCCCACCCCACCAACATTTTTTTCTCGTGGTACCAACCAGGGAACAAACGCTATCCAACAGAAAAAGAATTATCTAAATCAGTCCACGCGTTACGAAGTTGGACTACCCCTCCCCCCACCCTAGATCAAATTTTTTTCTCCTATTAGCAATGGGGGATCATACTCTGTACAAAACAGAACCATCCAAATCGGTCCAGGCGTTACAAAGTTAGGTTTCACCCCCCCCGGTTAAAAATGTGATGAAGTGATTGGGTTTTCTACATAAATGTTAGAAATACTCAAATGAATTGCAGTTGATCTAGAAGTCGCACATGAAACCTAGACTGCAATACAGGGTGTTTCAGATCTGACGTGCCAAAATGAGTGGGGCGATAGATCTCACCTAGTCTAACAAAAAATTGTATGGCAGGGTGGGGGGGCAATTTCAACCGTTTGGGAGATACAGGGTGATTCATAAATTTCAGTTTTTCATGTATGCGCATTACTCTTTTATTTCAGCATTTTCCCAAATTTTCTCCGAAATTCATGTAATTAATATATTGGTTTTTTTATTTTTATTAAATTGCCCATCTTATTACCTTTCCAAAAAGGTCCAACATGGCAAGGTAGACAAAGGATTAGAAATGTTAGTGAATTTTGTTTTGTTCCCGATATTAGCTTAGCAAGAAGACCTATCATAGTTGAAAAACAAATATAACTGCGGGTGTTTTTAAGCAAAAATTATTAAAAAGTGGTAGAATTTTCTTTTGAGGAATACGCGGATATTATTTACATTTATGGTGTAGTAGACGCAAACGAGAAAGCGGCTGTACTGGAATATCAAATGAGGGGTATTTACACGGAGTTTTCAAAGGTTAAGAAAAATAGGAAGTGTAACTTCACACGACAGGAAGACACGACCCGACTGTACCTGCAATGGTATGAGTTAGATCAACACTGTTGACAATTTTGGAGAGGTCATTGGAATAGTAGTTGTTTCGCGTTTGTTTTATGACGCTGTGTTGGGTAGATCAAAAGACAATAATAAAAGAGTAATGTGCGTACCATAAAAAACTGCAATTTATGAATCACCCTGTAACTCCCAAACGGTTGAGATTGCCTCCCCCTGCCATACAATTTTTTGTTTGACTAGGTGAGATCTATCACCCCACTCATTCTGGCATGTCAGATTTGAAACACGCTGTATAATTTCTCATATTTTCAGTTCAACGAAAGGCTATAAAACTTATTGGTGACTCCACTATTTCTGAGAAGATTGATTTTCTGAAGCACCGACGTAATGTCGGTTGTCTTCCTCTATCCAATGGCGTGTCTCACTGTTTTATCGCTATTCCTACGGTTAGCGCCATTGTTGTAACGATATTGCTAGCCTGATTCCTTGTAGGTACATTAAAAGCGCGTTAGAAGAGCTTCAAGTCGCTCCCACTTCTTTACTCTTCAGCTTAAATTTGGTCATATTTTCAAATTTTGGGAATCTTTCATGTGGAATAGTTTACCGTTTTCTGTCTCCCGTCTTATGAGTTCGAAAATTTTAAAGGAAGCGTACATCGTCACCTCCTTTCTAAGAACCCACTAACTCATTTCGCTTATCCTTAACTCCTTTCCTGCTAATAGAGCCCCCTTTGAGCTTTGTCATTATAATTAAAAGAATATTCATTGAATATTATATAATACTTTTATTGGTTAAGAGCATGTTATATACGCACATGATAGGGTTCGTAGAATTATTTCTAAATTTTTAATAAACTATTTTTGGTACAGTGTTCTTTACAGTTTTCATTGCATAATTAGTTTAGAAATTAGAGTGGGGGGATGTGCTTTTGCTAACGACTTTGCAAAAAAATATCTCGCAATTGCAGGGTTAAAATCAAAAAGTCCTAAAACATTTTTGCAGTTTAGGAGACGGGAGATCTATAGGTATAAAGATACCTCACAAATTGAGGTAGGAGAGAGCGGGGATAGTTCTAACACTGGGTTAGTTTTAACATAGTGCGTAACTAATAGAATGTCGTTTAAATGAACTGACTTTAATGCATATCCATCAAGACATTGCGTCAATGATGAACGCTACAGAAGTACTTGATATCTTCAGCAGAAAACATAAAAGAAAACTATCTTAATAATGATGACATGTAATTTTTTATTATTTTCATTATTAAACCTTTATTACAAGTATATTTCTTATTATTATTAACATTATTTTACAATTAATTCAAAGATACTGTAATCTTATAAGGAAACTCCTTGCCCGTCTCGCTCTTGTGCCCCTCCCAGAAAAAAATCCTGGATCCGACCCTGGTAACAACCGTAAACCAACTTTCATCTTAATAAGTTAAGAAATGAGAAAATAGGAGGGCTCTGACATACAGACAGACGAACGGACGGAAGACCGAAACCATAGTGGATCTTAGATGCTGTGGAACTCTAAAACCTAAGCCTCACCTACATCAGCGCAATAATAAAGCGAAACTTCTTTCCTCTTTGCCAATAAATAACTTTAAATTAAGTAAGCGAAAAGAGTAATAACAAATATTAAGCTTCGAAATTTACAGAGGTTACAAGTTTTTTATGGTAACTAAAATGTGATACAAATATTCGTGTATTGACTGCTTGTGCATATCTGGTAAAAATAGCGGGTATAGTTTTCGTTGTGTTTTGCCTATTAACACCATGCCTTTGTTTTTACCTTGTGCGAATTTGCGGGAGACAATATTGAAATGCAAGTAGAATATGTAATTAATTATCTCGAAAAAAGGTAACTCTGATAAAAAATTACCACCCCCCCCCCCCCCACCCTCCTCCCTGAGCGAATCCGAAATTTGAAAGAACCAAGGGCACGCAATTAATTATGTACTTGGTTGCAACTAACTTGTAAATAAGAATACTCCCCTAACTAATCATTCTTTTTTGTTTTATTTTTGTTTTATTTCTCAATCATTGAAGACCTATGGAAAATTTAAAAAAAAGGTTGAAATATTAAGAACATTGTTTGATAGAAAGATTTATTTTTATTTTTACGAAAACGAAAGCAATTATCATAAAAGCACATCAAAGTAAAAAAGCGCTTGTTCTTTACCTAAGCCAATTTAAAAAAATTCCAAGCGACACTTTTCAAAGCATATTTGTGTTAATATTCTTGAGCGGCGGCTGAAAAGGTAATAATTATAAAATCGAAATTTCTGGACGTATTTTTACTATTATTAAGCATACTATAATATAAACTATGATAAGGCCAAAATGCATCGACAGTTTGTTATTGTAAAAAAGGCAGACTATGCATTAATGTGTAAAACGTGCCAACTAAATGACTCATAAACACCTGCATCCCTCTTGTAAACGAAATTTTGTTATTTATGTACATATTTATAGACGTTCTCAAAAATGATTATCATATCGAAATTCACAGAAAGCTTCTCCAAATGTTTGCCGTTTGTTATGAAGACATTAAAGGTAATTAATTTACGACTTTGAGACATCACAAATTGATAATTCTACTCATTGTTAGAAGTGCATTTCATTTATCACTAAGAAATATAAAAATGTTATTAATTGCCTTTTTATCAGTCCTCTCAATTCGAATTTCGTGTACATCTCTAATTATCGTTTTTCCGCACTTTAGAGAATCACGCGATGTTTTGTTCAGTAAGGATTTAACAACTTATAAATATCAGGCTTTTGTCCAACATTGCCCCTGCAATCACCTGAAAGCATCATAGTAGCGCATTTATAGTGAATCTTAATTTGATTGGTTGCATCACTAAAAACAATAGAAAACTTTCGTATAACATTTTTGTTTTCTTTTATTTTTCTAGATGCATTTTTTTCGCACCAGCTTCAGCTCTTTATCTTCAGTTAGGGTTATTGAGTCAACTTTTGGAAGTCATAGTTGATAGTTATTTTACATGTTTATGTCTAACTATATTTATGGTAGAAGGCATCAAAACTGCGGTTGATAAAACTGTGATGATTTTGAACTTGAAATTCAGCTTAATTACTCTGACTCAATACCTACTAATCCTGGTAATATAGAAATTTTAATTTTAGACACCTAGAAGATCAGGGAGGGCGAACGGTGTTTTTCGCGCACTTTGAGCTATACTTATATTTATTTAATAACCAATTCACCAAAAAATTTTGGAATCTTTTAAAGCAGCCCTTCCAAACGGTAATACAATTTATAAAACTTTTTTTCAGAAGGGCCAACTCACCTCTAAAGTGTATTAATGCGGAGCCTTCTGTAAAGGTGATGAGGACTTGATTATGTACATATACAGTGAAACCTCTTTAAAGGCGACAGGCAAGGGACTAAGAAATATTGTCCGCTCAATGGGGGTTCACTTTTGAGGGAGTCCGAATAAAAATAAATAAAAATTACAGTTATATTGAGACATACTGGTTCAGTGAGCTATAGAAAAAAAAACTAAAAGGAAAAATAGTTTTTAAAAAAAAGTTAAACCGACTTCACAAAAACCGCTAAAAAGCATAAAAGAATTTTTAATTTTATATCTATTAAGACATTTTGAAGTCGGTGCAAATTAACCCAATGGAGTCTGTCTGATGCTAAACTATTTGAATTATTTTGCCAAATCAGGGAGCTGACTACAGAAGTTGAGTAAACTTCGCTTGCTTCAATTGTGCATAGGGATGCAAAGTAATAAAACAGAAAAATCAAGAAGCCCCTCATCAAATGTAGGTTGATTCCTAGTTTCAGAGAATACAATTTTATGAGGGTAAAGTAGGCCTTTGTGTTTTTACGAGTAATATAATTTTTGTACATGCTTTTGTATGGATAAAAAACCATAATAATCGGAAAAAACGCGAGCGAAATTTGTTCGACTTCTTTAAGCCGGCCAAAGGCGCTGCGATATGCAAACAGAGACCACAATTGTCCAAAATAAACAACAATTATTTCAATTATACCAAATATTCAAGACCGTAAATTTAAGCATACCTTTAATGATCCCATGCACTTGGTGTTTTCCACATTACAATGATTATCAATCTTAGACTGATAATAGGACATAATTTTGTCGTTTGATGCGTACTTAATATATGCCTTTTTTTTATTTATTCCGTTATTCTCTCATAATTCAGGTTAACTACAGCAATTTATCTAGTTCACAAGTTTTTAAGGTATTTACATATATCTTATCTTGGTTATTTGATTATATTACTTTAAAGGGGTCCTCTACTCTCGCGGTTTCAAAAACTCAATTTTTTTTTTTTTAAATTGCAATCTATTTGTATCTGAGAATACGCCACAGAAAGGATTTCGTGAAAATCACATTCCTTGACATGTTTCTGGGAACAGAAAGGTACGCGTCTCCGGCCGTTTCCGAGAAACTAAGCGCGGCGCGCCACGCCGGCGCTTGTCCAGTTAAAAATCATTGTCTAAAGAATTTACCGGTCCGTTCTTGAGAAGAATGTGGACAACCAAAAACATCAACGTGATGAGAAATGAGAACTCTACGGCCCCGGTATAGCAGATTAACTCGTAAGTTACTACAATCAAGTTATGCACCGTAATTTATCATTAAACGCGTTTTCCCGAAAGTAGTGTTTTTTTAGCTGCCGAGTAAGACTTCTCATAAAAGGATTGGTCCGATTTCAATAATTTTTTTTTCAATTGTTCAGAAAACATACCGCTATGTACGATTTGCAAAATTTTATTTTGTTCCATTTTTATAGCCTCTAATAGGTCAAAAATGACGTAAAAATTGCAAATTTTTACAAATTGTTGCATAACTTTTACAAATTGCAAAATAAAAAATATCTGTCTCGGGAAAACATAGCCAACGTAACTATGATTATAAAGAATATAAATTTTCAGATTACAGATTACCCAATTCGCCACAACTTTGCTTAAGCGGGACCCATGCAGTTTCAACATCAATGACGTTTCAAGGTCGCGAGAGTTATTTTTTTTTCATCTTCAAAAGTAAAATTGAAAAGTCAAAACATGTATCTTCGAAATAAAAAAAAAATTTAAAATGTATTCAGTAGATCCTTCTCAATTTATTCCCCAAAAAAACGCTCAATTTCAGGCCTCGAGAGTAGAGGACCCCCTTAAGTTTCATTAGGGAAAGTTAGATTCGGAAGTTACCTTTGCGGATATTTGGGCCGCATGCACCCTTTCCTCATTTCCCTCATCACTGCCTTCTCATTGCCTTCCCTTTACTCTTCTCCAACATCTAACACCCGCTGCCCCCCCCCCCCCCACAAATCCTGCTACTCATAGCACGTGCACTTTTTAATAATTACTAGTCATATTCCAGAATACATTTCTTACCCATCATCTCTCACAACCCACCAATCTCCCACACACACTCTAAAAGCCCTCTTAGTACAAGACACCTTGTAATTAGATGTAGATGTGGTCCACTTTATAAAAATTCCTAGATATATTCCTTTGATACAGTGGAGCGATATTCTAATCGCTCCGAATCGATTCAATATCGCTCTAGGAGCGGTTCGGATCGATTGAAATTAAAAATAATAACGATCCGCTCCGGAGCGGTTCGATAACAGACTTGGAAAATAACGATCCGCTCCGGAGCGGTTCGATTTCAGACTTGGAAAATAACGATCCGCTCCGGAGCGGTTCGTTGTCAGATTTGGAAAATAACGATCCGCTCCGGAGCGGTTCGATATCAAACTTGGGAAATAACGATTCGCTACGGAGCGGTTCGATATTTTCATAACGCTCCAGGCCAAATCGATACGTGGAGCGGAGCGATATTTTGTATCGATTCGGAACCCTGGTTTAAACAGGTGAATCAAAAGTGGTACCTTCACCGATCTAGTAAGTAAATAAATTTTAAATCAAAATTAAGATAATTTTATCACAAAACGAGTAGTATAAGGTTGCTTTAGGATAATCGTTCGAGTTATGGTTGTCGGGCTTCAAAATATAAAAATTAAAGCGTATGAAAATTTACAACAAAGAGAAAAATTATAAAAATAAAGATTTTTATGACAGAACTATTGTTGCTAAAACATAGATCGTTCCTTATATAATATCTTTAAAAAAAGTTCAGTAAGAATTTATTTCACAAATACAATTAAAAATATGTAAGTGATATGTATGTACGTATCTTGAAAAATGTATCTATTTTGTAAAGGAACCAAATATAAAAAAATTATAAATAAAATAAATTGGGTTATCATTGTTTCAAAAATGTGACACACACGGAATTTTGTTCTTTTTATAAATAAATTAATATCAAAAAAAATTGTTTTAAATGAGAGAAAAAAATTTTATGAGGGTATTGTGTTATATTGAAATTTTATTAGTTAAACAAAATCAATACAATAACATTGAGGTAATTCGGTTTAGAACAATATAAATAAAATGAAATAAAAATAAAAATATAGAATATTTATATACATTCTACGAATTACAAAAATAGTTTTTCTGTCTCTAAAATAAATACTCACTTAACATTTTTTATTATCTAAATAAAAAAAAATTCCTTCAAAATATCATCAATTACAATCCTCTGTGAGGTATTACAAAAAAAAGGTCAACTAAAAATTTATTTTCTATTAATGAAAAAATTAAATTTCACTTCAATTATGACATTCTGAAATGGGAATTTTTGAAAATTTATTTTCCATTTTTATGGATGTTTTTCAACATATTCAGATTCACTATCACTATTGGGCAAAAATAAGAGATCCGAGTTTTTGATTCTTTTTGGGTCTTAAAATTAGTGCGTCAACACCCCTGCTATATAAGTAATTGAGCGTGACAAGGCCATTTATTAGGTGTTCCGTCTTCGTAAATTGTAAATAACAAAAATATTTTCTTACCTGATCCAAATCCATCAAATTTTGAGTTGTGGCATCAACCTCCGTCTCTTCACCTCTCTCTTCACCCTTAATAACTTTTGTGGATGACTCACCACCGGAATTCGGACATTTTGTATCATCATTTATATTTTTATAATATATTTAATTCATATAATTGACAAAAAATAGATATTCATGATGTTATAGAAAGTCTCAAATATCTGACAATTTCTTGACTTATTTTTTTATCGATTAAATCATTTATTATGCGTTTGTAGAAAATTAAAAAAATCATAGGTCCACACTTTTAAGTATTATTTTCATAATAACTTATTGTTTAAAAAAAAGAGCATGACAAATTTCCGCCAACTTCCGTTTCATTATAAATAAAATATAGAAAATTTATTTGTGGTAACCAACTAAATCGAGTGAGACATTAGTTATGCCCACATCACTGTATTTAAAGTTTTTTATTTTCCGTCAAAGTTGAGAACAGACTCTTTCCAGTGACACAAAAAGCACTTTTCACCATTTTTCCGTAAAATTCAATAATGATGTCACTGATGAAAAATAAGAATAATACTCAGCACGATTTTCTACTGTGTAGCACGTTATTGCTCAAATAAGAATGGGGGGAAATTCCTCCAAAACAACTGTTGCCGAAAACTAACTTTTCAACCACACTACACAAACGCATTCACTTTCATACTTCCGAAGTTTGAATATTCATAGGTATATTTAATATTAATACAGAAATGTCGATCCTTGCATAACTGGATATAACACATACATATACAAAGTGTTTCAGATCTGACGCGCCAAAATAAGTGGGGTGATATATCTCACCTAGGCAAAAAAAATTGTATGGCAGGGGGAGGGGCAATATCAACCGTGTGGGAGTTACAGGGTGATTCATAAATTTTCGTTTTTCCTGGTATGCACAATACTCTTTTATTTTTATCTTTTGATCTACCCAACACAGCCACATCAAACAAACGTTAAAAATCGACTATCCCAATGACCTTTCCAAAATTGCCAACAATGTGGATCTAACTCCTACCATTGAAGCTACAGTTACTTCCAAATTGAAAAAAAAATGGTTTGCGATTACCTAAAATTCAGCACTTTGGGAAATTTTCTCCGAAATTCATGTATTTAGTACACCCCTTTTTTATTTTTATTGCCCATCTTATTACCTTTCCAAAACCGCATCCTTAGAAATCCCTGAATACTTGACTATTTGATTGCACTTTAGGTAGGAAATCCTTTAAATAAACATAATTTTTTTTTTTATACGATGTGGCGAAACCCTAGGGGACAACCCTTTGATGCGTTAGCATGGTTTTGGCCGGAAGGGAATTAGGGTAAGGGAAGTGAGGAAGCTTGAGTTTTGTTTTTTTGCATTGCTGCGAGCTAGACAACAGCCCAGAGACGGAGTGGATTATTTTTTTTTAATTTCTTAATAAAAGCTCACGGGGTCATCTGGTCTCGAACTCGGGACCCATGGAATGTTGGTCTTGCCGCTCGTATTGATCCAACTTCGTCTCCGATACTATTTATTACAGAAATTTTTCAAAGATGTCAAACGAAATATAATAAATATCCAGTACACCACTTACATATAGTGAAACAACTACACAACATAGTGACATCAAACAAACGCTAAAATACTTAGTAGTCGCAATGACCTTTCCAAAATTGTTAACAATGTTGATCTAATTCCCACCATTGCAGGTACAGTCACTTACAAAAGTGAAAAAATGGTTTGCGATTACCTAACATTCAGCATTTTCCCAAATTTGCTCATGTAATTAATATACCTTCTTTTTATTTTTATTCAATTGCCCATCTTATTACCTTTCCAAAAAGGTGCCACATGGCAAGGTAGAAGAGGATTAGCAAATCCGCATCCTTAGAAATGCCTGACCTTCTAATTATTTTATTGCACTTTAGGTAGGAAATTCTTTAAATAAAGGAAATTTAATTTTAATGAAAGGTCGAAAATGTTTGTTTTGGGTTAACAGGTAATTGATTTTAATTATTGCTGCAAAAAAGTTATATGTTTGTGAATTTTGTTTTATTGTCAGAATTTACACCCTTGTCTACTGGCGTTCTGTTACTCGTACCTGATGGAAATACTGCTAAAATGCTATAGAAAAGGGTCAGCAAGAATACCTATCATAGTTTAAAAAAAATCAATAAGTACGGGTGTTTTTAAGCAAAATTATTAAAAAATGGTAGAATTTACTTTTGAGGAATACGTCGATATTATTTACCTTTATTTTGTAGTAGACGGAAAAGAGAGGGCGGTTGTACTAGAATATTAAAGGAGATTCCTTAATCGGGAGCACCCGAAAGAGGGGTATTTACACGGACTTTCTGAAGGTTAAGAGAAGCAGGAAGTGTAACTTTACACGACAGGGAGATACGACCCGAAACTTTGGGAACTTCTGCCGACGTCGAGCAGGAAATAATCACCATCGTGAGGCAGGACCTTGAGGCGAGCACGAAACGAGTCGCAAGACGATTAGGCGTATCTTCATCTAACGTTTGTAGGGATATTGATCGAGAGGGATTACGTCCATATCACCATAACCCAGTCCAAGGACTACCGGAAAGAGAATCCGAGAGAAGACTGGAATTTAGCACTTGGCTTCTGGAACGAACATTGACCACAGGGTCTCTCTGGACTTCCATAACCTCCAAACCAGGTCGGAAACTAACGCACACAGGACAAAAGTGACCTTATTCCAGCAGAGATTCAGTGTCAATATTTGGGCTGGTATCATCGGCAACCATTTGGTAGAATACACTGCCGGATGTTATAGAGGACATTCCCCTGGATAATCGAACGGACATATTTTACCAACACGATGGAGCAGCAGCTCATACTACTAACATTGTAACACCGATTCCTTGGCCTGTTAGATCTCCAGACCTTACCCCATTGGACTTTTTCTTATGGGGAACAATGAAGGATGAAGTTTATTCAAGCCCTCTTAACACTAGGCAGGATTTAGTTAGCAGAATTGGGAATGCAGCGACGAAAATACAGGAGGCTGGCTGCAATACGCTTTAAACAGGGACTTAGAAGAAGATTGTTGGCATGCATCCAAAGTGGCGGTGGACATTTTGAACAGCTTTTGTAATTTACTAAGATTAATTGTAATATGTTTTGGATTCAATAAGAAGGATTGGAAAGCATTCATGAATTACATCATAAAAAATATTAACACCACTAACTTCTCGTTAAGTAACATAAAACACACTGAACATGTAGATGATTTAATAACTGACCTAACAGAAATAATTTATAGGGCAGTAGACATTTCAGTACCAAAATTCAGTGTCTGCCCTAATATAGAACTTAGACTTCCACTTCACATTAAGCGATTAATACAAATGAGAAATACTGCAAGAAGAAGTTGGCAAATACAACGAGACGAGGCTAGTAGAAATCTATACAGGACCCTTTCTCAAGTAAACGCCGAGTTATTAAACCTTAGAAATATAAGATGGAACAAAGTACTCTCTGCAATGAAGAAATCTTCAAAGCCGTTCTGGAATATAACTAAAATACTAAAAAACAAAAGGAAATCTATACCCTGTATATAACATAACAACAAACGTTATACCACTAGGAAAGACAAAGCTGAATTACTTGCTAAAACCTACTATGATAACCATCTAATATGCTCACAACTAAGTGATCATAACACAAAAGAACAGGTCAAAAATGCATTGAACAACTTTTCTTCTGAGGTAGCAAGCACCAGCTATAACAAACGTTTCTCTAATACTAAGACCATAAAACACATTATTAAACATCTCGAAATAGACAAATCCCCCGGGTCTGATGATCTACTCAACATATACATTAAAAACTTGCCAAGGAAAGCAGTAATATTACAATCGTTCATAATAAACGTATGTTTGAAACTCAACTACTTTCCTAATGTATGGAAAGAAGCCAAAGTTGTTCCTGTACTTAAACCCTGTAAGCAAAGTGATTGTCAACATAGTTATCGTCCTATAAGCCTATTTAGTTCATTAGCAAAAATTTTGGAAAAGGTCATAAAAGAAAAAATACAAAATTACCTTGAGGAAAACAACATCTTACCCAACGAACAGTTTGGATTCAGGAATGGGCACACAACAACACATCAACTTGCTAGGATAGCAAATCACATCAAGTCAAATTTCCCTAAACATCTTTCTACGGGTATGATACTTCTTGACATCGAAAAGGCAATCGACAACGCTTGGCATGATGCTCTTATTTACAAGATGATACAATTAAAATTCCCGAGTAACCTAATTGGTATAATACGAAGCTTTCTTAAAAGTCGACTTTTTAAAGTTTACTTGGGTACAGAATCTTCCAATACTTACCCAATTAAAGCCGGCGTGCCACAAGGATCCGTCCTTGGCCCAATTCTATATAATATCTACATTAGCGACTTCCCTAAAATCAGAAACTGTTATAAAGCACTGTTTGCAGACGACACGGCCATATACTGTAGCAACGTGTATAGCTTTAACATTCAGACTAACCTGCAAAATGTTTTGAATATCACTTCTGCATACTTCACTAAGTGGAAGATAAAAATCAACCTAGCAAAAACGCAAGCCATATATTTTTCAAGGAAAAGCGTGTTTTCTCCCAACACAAAACATACTTCTGGACAACTACTCCATACCATGGAGCCCGGCAGTTAAATACCTTGGCTTACATTTAGATACCAAACTGTTATTTAAGCAACATATTTCAGAAACTATTACAATACTAAATTAACTGATCAAACTGCTATATCCGTTAATAAACAGACTCTAATCTCAACATACACAACAAATTAATTTTATATAAAGCTATCTTTCAACCAATTATGCTGTACTCTTGTCCTGTATGGATCCACAGCGCTATGACACATATCAACAAGCTTCAAGTTATGCAAAACAAAATATTAAAGATGATGTTTAACCTTCCATGGCATTATTCCACTTTAAAACTTCATCAGAAAGCCAAAATCGCATTTCTGTGTACTAAAGCTGTGTATACAACCCGCAAGTTCCTGGAAAAAAGCCAGCACTCAAACAATACCCTAATCAGAGGAATTTGCAACACGATCTAATCGAAGGATTAGTAATACATTAAAAAATTAATAAGTAGTTAGTATAAGTACCCCATTAGTAAGTTTTAGTCTAAATAAAAAATAAAAAATAGTCAAATTGAGCTTTTTTCTCTAAGCATTTTCCTCAAAAATTACATAATTAACATACGATATATATAGAACTCGAATATAATATAATCCAGCTGTAAGAATAATAAAAATTCGAACTCTGTACATAGTTATATATAAGCAATGTATAAAGAAAGCAATGTACCTCAAATGATTGCGCCTTGAAATAAATAAATAAATAAAAAAAATATTATGCCCGGTCATACATAAAAAAAATACATGTAGAACTTGGAATCTTGTTGGTTTTGGGAAGTAGTCGGTTTAAAAGTTTGTATCAGATTTTGGTTGAAATGTTTTGTTTAGCGTTATATATAATTCTGCAGAAAAATAATAATTTGTTTTGTGAATGCGAAATTAATTTAAATAATTCAAATAGAAAAAATGTATTTGTGAGCAATTAGAAAAAAAATTCTTCATTTTAGGTTAATTTCTTTTGATTTTTTTTCCTCAGAGTAGGTGGGGGCGCTTCTAGGCATGGGGACCATGTTAGCACTGCCCACCTCCCCCAAATCTTTTGTAATTTTTTTATATTTTTTCATTAAAACCCCGCTCGAGAAACAGCGATACTTGACGAAAATTCGGTGCCAGTGGAAAAAAATCGTTTATTTCTGGTTTGGGATGTCGATGGCAATACTTAATGATATTCAATTTGATTTTTTTGTTTCAGATCATATATACATATATATATATATATATATATATCAAAGATAGCTCAAACGCGAAGGTAAAAATTCTTTTAAAAGCCCCACTGAAGTCACGAATATTTTATTAACAAATAAAATAAAATTTTGTATTATGTATTTAACAGTTGGAGAGAGATAAATAAAAATATTAATAATTTTTCACTATTTTTTCATGCAAAAAATTTCACAAAAATTCAACAATTTATGGTACTTTTTGACTAGATTGACCCCTTAAAATTCTTTTGCAAATTTTTAAACTGTATCCCTTTGAACTGAATGGATGTATCGAAAAAGGTTGCCGTCAATTTATAATATTTATTTGTAATCATGCTCTTCTCCGTATTATTATAAAAATCCTGTTTTTCAAACTAAATCAGATGATGTTAATTACAAGTTATCACTTTAATCACGGGTATTAGCTTCACTGGTTTACTTGCTTATGCTACATTTATACCTTAAATATTATTTAAAATATAATCTAACTATTTTAAAATAAGACCCATTCCTAGCCTGAAACAGGCACGCACGGAATCAAAACTCCTGAAAGGCACTCAAATGAGTCACGGTACGCCTGAAGAAACGTTATACTTTTCCAACAGCCAGCGCTGCACTTACACTTTTTCTAGACTAAAATTTAAAATAAAACAATATAATTATTTTCATAGATTAACTCATTCGAAACCGACATCTGAAATAACAAAACTATCTCCACAGTAGCCGGCTCGTTTGTACAGTCTTATTAACCGACTTCCCAAAAACAAAGAGGTTCTAAGTTGGACGCGTATTTTTTTTTAAGTAAAATTTCTTTACGCACGCTTAACTTGGGGAGTAAGCTGGTGAATGCGTTACGAAAAGTGTGATCGGGCGAGGCGAACGGAAGTTGAGAGGGAGATATACGGTGATTTCTTGATTATTTCGTAATTTTATTTCGCTTATCAATGAAAACCGATAATAAATTTAAATATTTGTAGAAAATTAATATATGTATATGTATATACATGTATATATTATCCATGTATACATATATATATATATATACATACATGTAGATGGAGCTAAAGAAGTTTTACTTCAGTCGTGTGGTCTAAAGCACACTCGTATTTTTAACTTCCCACACATAGGAAGTTATTGTAATGGGCCCGATTTTCAAAATTTTTAGTTTTAAATTTTTTTTACATTTCAAAGTCACCATAGTGTTTTACGCATGTTTTTGAACACATGTATGTGTGTGTGTGTGTGTACGTATGTTCGGACCCACTTATTTCGACAACGAAATCTCGCGAACAAAAAATGATACCGACTTCGCTATGGTGCCATTCGAAGCGTATTATTGTCAACAAGAGCTGAAAGAAATTTAATCAATTTCGGTTCAGCCGTTTTTTTGTTTAAACAAAAAAATTGAAAAAAAGTTCATTTTAGACTTTTTTGAAAAGGATTTCTTCGATATAATTTGTTCTGATGACGATCGGGACATCAAAAAGTCGGATAATAACAATTTATTATGAACAGAAATTGTTTATAATGATGAAAAATTGTTTATAAAAATAAATAATTTTTTATAACAATAATAAATTTATAATCATAAAAAATGGTTTTACCTGGTTGAAAATTGATTAAGAAAATTGTAAATTGAATACAAAATTGAAGATTTTTCATAGCAATTGAAAATTCTTATAAACAATTGAAATGTTTGTTACCACAAAAATTTTTTTTTATGAATAAACTTTGTTTATATCAGTTAAAAATGGTCTATAACAATTAAGAATTGTTTATAGCAAATATAAATTATTTATAACCAAAATTATTAATAGCAAATGAATTCCAAACAGAGTGCATTTATTTGGTTTTCATTAAAAAATAACGGAATAATTTTTTAAAAATTTTTTTGCATCTAATTGCAACGAAATTATCATGATAAATTAAATTCATTAATTTATTTATTTATAAATTTAAAATATCAATTTTTTAAGTATTTTTAAATGAGATAAAAGGGGGCGAAAGTTTTTTTTTTTAAAAGATTCATCTGATCTAATTGGTTCTGATACAACTCGATACTTTAAAAAAAATCCAGAACTTTTATAGTTTTTTGTAATATTAAAAAAATGATAAAAAAACCATAAATAGTTGATATTAATTATAAATAAAACGATAAATCGAATAGTATGAATTTTATTGAGTTTTCACTTACTCGTTTGTACTATGATCATGAAATTTATCGCTATTAGCAATTAAATATTGTTAATAATAATTTAATATTGTTAATAACAATTGAAAATTGTTATTAACTGGGAAGTTGTTCGTGTGAACCTCAAGGGTCGCACCAATGATGCGACACCCAGAATCTGGACCCACCCCACTAGTTTTATTAATTTTTTGAACCAATTTAGATAATTCTTTTTTTGTTGGGTAGAGTATGTTCCCTGGTTGATATAGTATAGGGAAGTAACTTCGTAACGCGTGGACCGATTTCGATGATTCCTTTTCTGTTCGGTAGAATATGAGTTTCCACGAGAATTCGTTCGCGAAAAAAAGGGTGCTATCGTCGGCGGAACTATGAATAGGATTGTGCGTGAGAGATAAAAGTTCATTAATAAAAAGAGGTGTGTGAAAGAACTGAACCCTGTGGTACACCGGCATTTATTTTGTAGGGATCAGATGAAATTCCGTCTATTATTACTTGGATTGAACGGCCTGACAAAAAACTTTCTATACATTTTAAGAGGTGAGGGTGTAGACCAAATTCTTGAAGTTTGGCTAAAAGGACAATATCCTTTGAAATATCAAGATAAGTGGGTATCTGCTGAGATCAGTGTCAGTATAGGAAATCAGTTAAGATACGTATACGGCACTGCTGCTTCGTGAAAATGTGGTATAATTTTTGCGGCGCCTGGTTGCTGTTGACGAAAATTGGGTCCTTTCTGATAAAACTAGACGATCAAGTCAGTGGGTGGGTTATATATAAAAGACTAACACAAGCTGTTCGTCCTGAAAGGAAACGTTGGAAGATCGTGTTAAATGTAAGATGGATATATTCGTATATATTCAAAAAACTATTTATATTATAATTCGGATCTGCGTTAGTTAAGAATGAAATAATTATTCATTAGTCTCTTTATTTATTACTTGGTCTCAAGAAAACCAAATAAAACATTAACGAACGAATAATCATTTGATTTTCAACGAGCATATAATAAAAACTAAGCTACTGTCAACAATTTAAACGTAGTATGTCAAAAAACAAATTAATATTTTATAAAGAGAGATCAACTAAAAAACAAGTATTTGATCTTCAACTAAAGCAGTATCGAATAAAATCCAAACTTAAAATTTAATTGTTTGGATTTTAACTAAATAAGGAAAGATAACTTTAATATATTTATTTCGTTTAATATTTAAAAAAAGTTTTTGAAATACATTTACGATAAAAATCTTAATTAATATTCCGTACAAATTGTACAAAAGCTACAATAAATATCTACACCATCACTTTGTCGCTTTCTATGACTTTTGTACACTATTTGAATGAGATACGGACTGACAATAGTCAACGGATCGAAACAATATACGAAATTAAATTGTTTGTCCAGCAAATTCAATAACTTAATAAATACCTGAGTTCACAAAAGCTCGCTTTGTAGACTCGTCATGCCAATACATATATCATCAATTTCACAGCTATTTTAATTAAAATATATAAATAAATTTATTCTATTCTTGAATTTCGTTTCAGTTTAGCGAATTCCTTTAACACTAATCTAACAAGGAAGAGCATTGCTAAAACATCCGATATAATGAGCATGTAGAATACATTTTGCCAACCCGAACTGGAAATTACTCCGGCTAATAACGGCCCGACTGCAGCACCTGTATAAAAAAATTATTTAATTAATTGTCTTTACGGTTACATTTATGATTATGAATATAATTATGTGCGAAATAAGCGTACTGTATAGAATTACGTAATGATAAGAATCTTAAGGTTATCGATTTTTTGTAAAAGCTATTTATAGACATTTCAATATGGACTTGGCTATTTACTTACATTAAAACTTAATACAAATTCTTAAATTCCAATATACAATACCGAGTCAATCCATATCAAATCAAACAATTTTATTTGTAAAGGTTGTTGTCAAAATTTATTTATTTTTTATATTTTTACCTAGGTTTGTACTATACTCAGAGAGTTGAAAACAGGTATTCATAAATTTTTTAGACGTTCATTGACGCCACTATGTATTGGTTTTAAAAGATATTCAGTTCAAACAAAAACCATGTTAAAGAGCATAAAATGCACAATAGTTTTGTATTAACGTAAAACCCTTCTCTTTTAAAATTAAAAATCTTAAAGATAAAACTAAGACTCATCTTCAATTTGTTTTTCCTGAATATAATATTTATAGTATATTATTTCGATTAAAATTTTCAGGCCTAAGAGCTACATCCTTTTTTATTTGAATGGGTCTTCAAATACTGCGATTTTTCGGAAATCGCGTATTTTCAATCTGAAATTTTACACTTAAAAAATCCTAAATTTTCAGGAAACATTCTTTTATTGTGTTGTAATAAGTGTTTAAAATATCATCACTGAGACTTTATAAGTGTTTTAGTTATAAATTTTAGATCAACGACAACTGCTTGAATTTAAATCCCACATAATCTCTGCCTTCCGGTGAGGTCTCCCGATCGACTGCGTCTACACCGACTTTAGCAAGGCATTTGATAAACTCCCTCACTCTGTCATTATGTTTAAACGTGAATAGCTGGGTTTTCCGCCTCTATTGCTCGACTGGATCCGCTCTTATTTAAAAGCTAGGTCCTACCGGGTATCCTTCCATAACACTTTATCTAGAGTTGTTATGGCTTCTTCTGGTGTACCGCAGGGTAGCGATCTGGGGCCGCTGTTGTTTATTCTTGTTTATTCTGATTAGACACTCCAAAGTCTTAATCTACGCAGACGATATGAAGATTTTCTCATGCGTTAGAAACAGTTATGATTCTTCCTGTATTCAGGATCGCCTCCAATTACTTAATATGCACTCGTTATAGGAGTGACGTAGAGTTGCTGAACTAGTCTTTATTCACCAACTTTTGAACTTGAACATAGATTCTCGCACTCTAGTAAGTTTGGTTTCTTATAGGCATATCCCGTATAGCTTAAGGAGATTGCCTTTACTACATGTTGTTCATTCTCGGTCTAACTATGGTATGCATGAGCTTATATATAAATCGCATGTGTAGAGCCGTGAATATGTGTCCTATTTTTGACCTGGCTCTTACTAAGGATTTGTTTAAACGATCTCTGTTGTCTGTCCACCCCTGATTGTAGTTTTTGGGTGTGTTGTAGTTTTTTGCTTACTAATATTTTTTTTTCTTGCATGTCGGTGTGGGAGCCTCATTCACCTCAATATATGTTATATTCTGGTGAATAGGTCAATTGATTCAAGGCTTCTGCCTGTGAAGTGCGTCTTCTGAGTTAGAAGAGTTAATTCATTATGCAACATCTGCACAAATGGAGTCAAAAAATCTCATTTAATATAGTAGAATGCTTGCTAGAAATATAAAGAGAAATCAAAGAGAGGAGGAAGAAGCAGATGCATCTTATGGCCCAGGTCAATTTTAAAGTGGCAATTATCTCTTCTTTAACTTTAAATCGATTTTTCCGTAACTTACATTATTCAGATTTTAGGTACCAATAAAAAAAGACTAATGATACAATCCCAGTGAACCCTTGCACATATTTGAAGTATTATTTAATATATTTACTATACTAACTACTTTAGCAATAATCATTATATTGTCCTTGTTATGGCCTTTACAGGAAAAAACAGATATCCGTTTTCTTAACATTTGCCGAAAATTAACGCTTTTACAACATTTTTAGTACACAGTATTTTTGTATCCTTGCTGCGAGTGAAGTAAAAAATTGTATCAGCTGTGTTGATTAGAAACGGAGATAATGGTATCTAAAACTGTCACCTTACGACCATTTTACCCATTTCTGTTTATAATAAAGACAAAGAGTTAAATTTTAGCGGATTTCGTTTGCCATGTTTTCCTTATTATACACTCGTATTTTCGTATTTCTACTGCCAGTAGGAGCTGCCAAAGGCAGAAAGAAAAACAGGAACTTATTCAAGCGTTCATGCAGATGTTACCTTAAACTACTTCTTATAGGCTTTTTGTGAATACTTAGAGGATGATCAGGATCCAAATATATGATGGTACTTATTAAGGTACTTAATTTTATGGTAGTTGCAAATAGTTTCTAGTTCACTTTATAGTCTAAGTTCCCATAATAATTGTTGGCCCTCAAATCACTTATTTTATATATTTCCATAGAAACGGGCTGGTAATCAGTTATGTGACACAATTCACCAGGGAGTTGGTTGCACAACAAAAATAAAAGTAGCTATAATTCCTTAAGGCGGCTAGAACCGTGGTTTCTACTTTAATTGTGTGGCGGGAAGTCTACTTGTCCAGACCTGAATGCATTGCAGCTACTTGATTATGTACAGCTTCCAATTAATGCATTCAGGTCTGAACTTGTAGACTCACCACCACTGGTAATGCATTCAGGTAGGTCCGTATATGTCTGTATAACATAATATAAACTATAAATAAGTTAACAAAAAATTGCTTAATATTACTTATGTGTCACTTAGGTTTATTCTTGAACATTTACCAAAAAGGTAAAAAAGGCACACAAAAAATTAGTTTTAGCTATATTTAAAAATTTATAACTAAAAAACTAATAAAGTGGCAGTGTTGAAATTTTACACACTTTGTACAACACAATGAAAGAATGTTTCCTGAAAATTTTGAATTTTTTTAAGTATGTCCCTTCTGAGATATTTCAGATCGAAAATACGCTATTTTCGAAAAATCGCAATATTCGAAAACCCATTAAAAAAAGGATGAACTCTACGGCCTAAAACTTTTTAGGGAAGTAGTATACTATAAAGACTATATTGAGCAAAACAATTGAAGGTGAATCTTAGTTTTATCCTTAAGGGGTTAGGTGGGTTTGAAAATTTCAAAAAATCGATTTTTTTGTTGTCTTATTAAATAGTGCAATATGTTTAAAATATTCTCCTAAAATTTCAAATCGATCCGAGTAAAATTCTAAGAGATAGACTCTTCGGAAGTTCCGCCCCTCAGGCCACGTCAGTGCAGCGCTTCGCACTTTAAACGCGTTTATCTCAAAACTGAATTTTTTAAGTTGGTGGAAAAAGTTATGAAGCGATTTTGTTCAAATTTTGCACACATCTTTGAAATAACATTATCTAGTCATTGAACGAAGGATTTTTTTTTTATTACAACTAATTTTTTCGAGCCAATACATGGCGAAAATTTGACCAAAAAAGGTGTTTTTTTGTTGAAAGTCTGTCAAAAATTCAAATTTTAATTTATTTTTTTTCCATGTACTAACGAAATATTTTTGGTTTTTTGATTTTAGATGAACCAATAATGAGTTATGCTGTCCACGGCAAGAGCATTTTTTTTAGACGTCAAGGGAGATGAGGTACCAACGGCTGAGTTTTCGGAATTTTTAAATAAAAATTTCACAAAATACTGTTTAAATATGTATCTTTGATATGTTGAAGTGCGTTTGAAGGTTTTTAGTTTGAAACGATAACATTTACCAATTTTTTTGTTAATTTACAGTTCAGTGCAGGTCTATATATACAGGGTGTTTCTTAGTTTGTGTAATAAAGGAACGGATAGATCTATGCGAGAAATGAAACGAATTTATGGCACTTTAAAGCCCACAAAAATCGTTTACCATTCTCAAGTTACATGACCAAACGTAAAGCTCAGACCTGCCCTTCTAAGAAAAAATTATACCTGCCTCCTGAATTGTTGAACTTTTTACATTTTGCACAGAAGAGCTCTTTTTCTCATGGATGTTTTTAAGTCAATTGCTGAATTTTCTTTTATTTTATTTCTGGCTTCTTGTTGAGTTAATCTCTCGTCGCAACTTCTACCATTTCTCTCATGGACTCCCACAAATAAAAATCAAATGGGGTGAGGTCGAGAGAACGAGATAGCCAAGGAAAAGTACCACGCCGTCGTATTCACCTACCCGCATAATTTCCATTCAACCACTAGAGTATGATTGTTTCGAAATGGGTGCTCCGCCATGTTTATGAGGCATCTTCCTGGAGAGATGTTATATGGAGGGGATACAGTCCTTCTCTTTGAAATACTGTCGACGCACACACCCCTACACCACACGCTATGCGCTTGTACTTGTAGCAGGATCAGCTCTGTTTGCCTCAAGAATTTTCTCTTCCATTTCCTCTGAAATCGGCGCAACATTGACTTCCGTTTGAATCGCTTTCAGTTTCTCGAAACTTTGAAAGATACTTCCAGATGGTTACCTTCTTTATGGGAATCGCGGGTGATATTCACTCTCGTCTTCAAGCAATTTCCGTTGCTAAATCCGTCACAAAAAAAATATGTCTGCGTATTTGTAAATTGCAATATTTTCAACTATTAATTGCAAACTATCAAAGCGACTTCTCACTTTGAAAGATTGTGTGCTATTAAAACTGTCACTTTATACCCGGAGATCATAGGATTTCCATAATCCATAATAATCATTTCTTTCTGTGGGAATGTTTGCAAAACAATTATTTTATGAGTTACTGTAAACATTTTACTACCGCACATCGACTACTTCACTCAAATTACTGTTATTACCAAAAAAACAATTCAGAGGCAATTAGAATTTCTTCTTAGAAGGCCAGGTATTAGCTGTACGTTTGGTCATGTAAGTTGAGAATGGTAAAATATTGTTGTGCACTTTAAATTGCTTTTGAAAGAGGATACATTGGCCACTATTTTAAACCCGAAAACAAACAAAAATTAACGGCCAAAACATTTGATTTTTTCCCCATAATTTAAGTTTGAAAATCCATTTTTTAAAATCCATTAGCTGTAAAAAAAACACAGTCTTTAACACCATTGTGTTACCTGTCAATTGAGATATTAATAACGTCTTTAACAAAACTGTAGAAAATATGCGTTAAAATGTAAGACTAGTTAATTTCATCGTAAACTAATTTCAAACTCTCCCCCTTACCATACAATTTTTTTCGTTTCTCTCCTAGATCTATGTTTGATTATTGCACACGACCTAAGAAACATCCTGTATACTGGACAAAAAATATTGTATTATAATTTTAACATCGTTTTTGTTTGGACGGAATATCTTTTAAAACCGAGAAGCTACAGCGTTTAACACAAACCTCTGTAAAGTTCAAAATACGCTGACGCACGAATACAAAATGGCGGCTCTAGGAAAACTGAACATCTGAAAAATTTATGAATACCAATTTTCAACTCACTGAGTATATATAAATATATAGTTAAAAAAATAAAAAAAATTATAAATTTTCACCTACCAAAGATAGGTCCTCAAAAAAGGTGACACACTTTGTGTTTTTAAATAATTTTGAAAAAATAATGCTTATTACAGAATAGTTTTCTATCGTGATCTCTAGATACACGCTTTCTTTCAACCTATCTCGATTACATTGGGTGAGAAAAATAAAATCATTACAATATAACTCGCGGCAATCAATGCTTTAAAACTAAAAAATCTACTTGTTTATAGCGTCCCAACGGGAGCCCTATTGTTGTAGCAACGCTGTCCGTTCGTCCGTCTGTTAGAGGCTTCTAACTTCTAAATGAATTGAGATATCGTCTTGAAATTCTCATGTAATATGTAAATCCTTGACTCAAAAACGAAAATCGTATTTGAAATTATAAAAAAAGCTTTATTTTAAGAGGAGCGCACTACATGCAAAAAGGGGAAAAATTTACCTATATATATTTTATATATTTTTTTCGTTTTAAAATCGTCAAGATTATATTTTTTAGACATATCTCAAAAACAGCTTTATATAAGAAGCTAAGTTGTGGATAATATTACTCATATCCCGTACTTATACAAATACAAAAAAAAAGATAATTATACAATAGATAAATAGGTATGAATAATTTGCGGCCGCAAATTGCATTGGTCGAAGATGGGTTGTACTACAGGGGTTATATGCGGCTTAAGTCTTGAATATATTAAAGAAGACATGCTTCGCCCTGCCCCAAACGAGTATCTGCGAAATTTCGTTGTTTGATGACCTAAGTAATTCCATGATTCTTCGATACAGAGTTGTAAAAGTAAGGAAAACAAGGGTTCCTTAATCTGTAAATCTATAAAGAGGATTATAAGTAAAAGATAAAAGAATATTTAGAAAAGGGAGAAGGAAGAGAGAAGATGAAATAACTGAACCTTGCCGTACACAGTAATTTTGTAGCAATCCGACGTAATTCCGTCCAATGTTACACGAATTGAACGGTGAGATAGAAAACTTTTAAACTATTTCTGAAAAGTAAGCTTCGTATGAAATGCTCGAAATCTGACGAAAAAATAGCATACTTTATCAAAAGCCTGTGAGACATCTAAAACGCTACAATAAACTTTCACCGAAGTTATGGTGACCGGTTAGGAACCCATACTACCGATCGTTAATTATATGATTAGTTTCCAGATATTTCACTAACTCAGAGTTAATAAAAGATTCAAAATCCTTGAATGAGATCGTAGTAAGTGCAAGGGGTCGCTAGCCTCTTTTTCTTTGGGTACAAATTGAACATGAACAAGTTTCCATGCAGACGGAAAAGTTCCTTGATGAATAAGACAGGTCAAAATATTTTCGCAGTGGTTTTTTTCAAGAAAAATGCCCAGCATTTAGTACAAGAGAGGAAATGCTATCAACGTTAGCGCTCTTAGAACCGCCCAGTCGTTCGAAAAGCTTGGAAACCTGACGACTGTGAACATTTAAAGACCCTTGCGAGTTAGTAATTGGTGGGGAAATAGAGCAACCTGTAAAATTGATGGAAAGCAATGAGTTTTAATATATTAACCTCCCCATTTTAATTAGAACGGAACGAAAGATGTCGTCGGTGGAGGAAGTAATAACGAGTCCACTTTCCATTCCGAAGGTCTCACGTTCGAATCCTACCAGCGACGACTATAGAGAAAGGGAAGCCCTTATTAGTACTACCCTTTCGTCGTGAACGAATTCAGAAGAGGAAAACACTTGTAAATTTCTTCTATATCCGAAAATAATTTATCGAATGAGCATACAATATCAGTATCAGATCTGTTCAGGCTGCAATTCGAAAAACAAATTTGAATGTTTAACACATACAGTTTAAATATAATCCAGACAAAAATAAATTCTAGCTTACTAGAAAGAACTCGGTACAAGGGAAAAAGGCACATCATTCCAAATTTAAACGATGATATCATTCTAGGGGTTACAATGAGGCACTAAATGATGACTAAGGAGCGATACTGGCTCGTTGGTTCTGGTGAAATTATAAGTAGAGATACTGTGTCTGAGCACTCAATGGTTAACAGTGCATTATGTACATAAAGCTCCTTTTCACAACAATGTCAGATACTGGTTTTGGCATGGACCAACCGAGTTCTTTTGTATTCTTCTGCTTTAAGATATTAATATTTTTGGTACAATGGCTGTGATAGTCAAAATCTAACTTTGACTTATAATCCTTTCAATTAACATAATATGATCCACAATAACGTTAATAGCTTTATTTAGAGCTGTGTTAGTAGTTCTGTGTGTCTACCCGATGCCCAAATAATACTTTTTGAGTCTCGCCCTGATGTGCGATTTATAGATCTGTGACAAGACCAACAGAGTGAAATATTTTTTACATCTTTGTAGAAAGTCCAAGCATTTCATTAAATTTTTAGCGGTGGTTAAAATATAATTAGTGCTCAAGATTTTGAAAGCAGAGGCGTTAGATATATTCACTCCATCGGCATAAATACGTCGAGTGGATGTGAGTTTTGTAAAAAGCTGTGTTACGTTCGCTTTGCCTATTAGGAACCTTCAACATAACATGATTCGCTGTGAACCAAACGAATATTTTAAAAATATCATTATATGTTGAACGGAAAACCTCGAAAATCTAAAAAAGTACGCAAAATAAGGGGTAAGTTATGAACGAAATTTAAAAGGAGAAATGAAAGGTCCTTGGTGAAAAGCAGAAGTAAGATTGGTAAAATGACTGAACTTTGCGGTAAGCTCGCTTTGATCTTATAGGAACTCCGACTAATATTACTCGGATTGAAAACTTTCAGTTCATTTAAGAAGTGTGCATCTAAACGCAATGTTTGAGGTTTGTTTAAAAAGGCTTTAAAATATCCAAAGCAACAATTTTAGGCTTACAGAAATTATAGAAACAATGATTTTAATATCCCGTTGGAGCCGATCGTAAATCTCCGCCAATCTCCAATCACCGTACCGGCGATCATCGATAAAATAGTTCTCTTCTAGATATTTCATCAGCTGGGACTTAACAAATGATTCAAAAATTTAAGTTAGGAAAGAAGTGGTCGATAATTTGAAGGATCACTTGCCCTTGCTTTTTTATATTTGTTTCCACAGAAAAGAAAATATCCCTGCAACAGGTGAACAAGTTTATGCAGTGATTTAATCAGTTGAAATGAAAAGTCATCAGGTCCATTAGCTTTGGACATATCGAGTCTGAAGAAAATATCTCGAGTTCGAACGTGTAGAGCATTTGTCTCATAAGGTCAGGGTTGTAGAGATAGGCACGTGTGCATGAAGATAGCAGAATAGTTTTGTTCAATGGACCAATAAATATGTAATAAGACATTCGACCAGTTGTTTAGGATTAAGTTCTCACCAAATAACTTAACATGTCTTCAAGTTAAACTAAGAACGTCTGAGGCTGTGTGCTGTAGATAATAACTAACAAGAGCAATTTCCGAAGGAGAAAACTATAAAAAATACAGCATCGAAGTCACCAATAGCGAATAGAAATTTCGAATAGAAGAGTACTGGAACAGAAGTGCAAAAAACATCATATCTGATAGACTGCGATTTAATTTAAGGAGTGAAGAGCGGTACCAAGTCATAACCAGGAATGCGATACTGGTTTATATCACCATTGAAGGCAACCTTGGTTTCACTTAAGGAGGACACCACGGCGAGTTTTATGTACTAAAAGCCGGAGATGATGGAAATATACTGCCTTCACCAACCGATATTAAATTCATTAAGAGATATGAATGCAGTATGTAGGAATTGACCAGTTATCGTATGTCACGTCAACGTTGGTTTCAGAAATTGCGAGCCGGGAACTACAGTCTAGAAGACGGACCTCGTCCTGGAAGGTCTATTAAGGGACAAGACGAGGACATCTTGCCAACCATTTTAGTGGAAGAAAATTTTATCATAACTCTCGAGGAACTAGATGAAAAGCTTGAATTTGGTCATTCAGCCCTTTATCGATACTTATATGACATCGGAAAAGTCAGCAAATTGGAACAAAGGGTTCCACACACTTTTCTCGAGTCTAATCGCACTAATCGATCTTCTGTGTGATCTTCTTTGCTTTGACGTCTCATGAATGAACCATTTTTGGACCAAATAGTGATTAATAACGAGACATGGTTTCTCTACAAAATTGTCAAATGCCGAAGGCAAAGTGGATAAAAAAGGGAGAAACACCAGTCCTATAATGGATTTTAACGTCATAATAGTTGCTTCTATGTGATCTACAATTATCGAAAAATAAATAAAAGAAATTTACTATACATACCTATAGATCCAGTTCCATCAATAATGGCAGTGACAGTTGCTAATGCTTTTGAATTTCCCTCTAAACAACTATGTTGACCTGAAATTAATATAAAAAGTAAAATACTCTTAACAGAAACATTCAATTAAATATTTTACCTAATTCTGCACTGACAGATGTAGTAATCAATGCATATGGTCCATTTACTAATATACCAGCTACAAAAAGAAGAACAATACTGATAGGTAAAGATAGAGCTCCGTATTGGTGATAAACCATAAGCTAATAAAAAAAGAATTTATTAATTGTGTTAACCAATGACAAAAAAGTATTTTTGTACTATAGGAGCAGCGAAAAACAACATAAATGTGCATGTCGTCGCTGACATCATAGTATAATCAGATATTATACCAGCTGCTATGGCACCAACAATACCACCTACGTCAAATATTGTAGAAAGGTCAGCACTCAGTGTGGCCCCAAGTGTTGCTGAAAAATTATTTTAAATGTTTATATTTTTTAATAGAGAACTGTGCTTGCTTACTAGATGACTGTATGTAGAGCGGCAGCCAATATAGGAATGTATAGCTAACCAGTTTAGAAAAAAATAAACAGAGCGAAAATTCAGCCACCCCTGGAATATATAGAGCATTACATAGTTTAATTGGTGTTCGTTCTGGTGATTCGGAATTCGAGGATGAGGGTCTTCCTAACATAGGTGTTCTTTCGTTTGGTCGATAGCTCACTTCCTGAAAATTAATGTTGATGATTAAACTGGTTTAAAAACTTATTGTTTTTTTCACACCTAAAATAATCTGAAAGTTTACTTTCATACATGTATTTATTTAAGTGTTTTAATAGTAAATTAATCTAAATATTGTATAAGAATATAATTTGCGACCGCAGGCAAGCTACAACACTTCGATTAAACATCATTTGTAGGGAGTAAGAGTTGAACTAATACACGTAATATTTCCTGTAATTTCTTTTTTTTTTATTAATAATTTTCGTTTTTTTATTTCCTTTTTATTTTATATAATTAATTTTCAATCCTTTTATAATAAAAAAACCAACGAAAAAATTAAGGACTGTAACAGCCAAAGTGGCGCCAATTATACATGAATGATATTAAGAAAGACAGAACGTTGCATTTCTAAACACGGGAAAAAAATCTTAAAGCGCAACTCTGACAAGATTGGAGTTGACTAACGCAACTAAGTCGATGGTCATCGGTAAGGCCCCAGGAATTGATGGAATACCAATTGCTGCTGATATTCTTCTTCCCGTAATTCATTAGAAAACTCGCGTTATTGTCAAATTTCCCAAAACAGGTGACTTGTGAAGTTTTAGCAGTTGGCGCGGTATCTGTCTTTTAACTATAGTCTCCAAATTGATGGCTAAAATCATCTTAATGCGAATTAAACAAACAATCGAGCGCATTCTAAATGATGAACAGGCAGACTTTCGTAAGGGGACCTCCTGCAGCGTTCACATCAACACCCTCCGAATTATCATCGAGCATCCACCGAATGGAGGTCGCCTTTTCGTCTAATATTCGTCGATTTCGAGAAGAGTAGTATATATGTGAAGTTGTACGTAGGAGAGTCATCCGTGAAAAATTAACACATTCATAAAGGAGTCCTACTCAGGAGCACAATGTTACGTCCTACACAAGGCAAAACTCTCCGAGCCCTTCCAAGTGCTGAACAGAGTGAAACGAGGATGCATACTGTCACCATTGCTTTTCCTTTAATGATGTCTTGTGCAGCGCCCTAAACTACGAGGAAGTAACTAAAGGAGGAGAAATAAGCTCAGAAAATCGTGCCAATTTTAAGCTTATGTGAGGTTCCCATGCAGAAAATCTCATACGCACAAGGCAGGCGATTAGAAAAGTATTTTTAATTTTGGCAAAACTCTTCTCGGTAAAAATATTAACTGCCGACCGTGATTGAAACCGTAATCACAAATTTAATTAAAATTTTGATTTACATATATTGTACTTTAAAATTATAATTTAAAGTAAAAAAATAATTCGAATTTTTACAAAATCCTCTTTAGGTAACTTTTTACGGGCCGCTAATGCAAAATGTACGAGAACAGCTGAAACCTCAAGACACAGTGACACCACAGACCCAGGGCCCAGATAAAAAACCTACTTCCTCGTAGTAAAAAGCAAACAAATTTGACAGCATAGTCGCAGAGCAGGGCTTGAAATCAATGTTGCTAAAACCAAACTGATGTGCTTGGACTGCAGAAGACAAAATGAAATTTATCTTGCAGAGCAGCGAATATAGCAGGTAGGTACATTTTGCTATCTCGCATCAATAAGGCTCAACTCTTCGAATCGAATGTAAAATCTGTTCTATTCAACATGAAAAGTAAGCTGTCTCCGACGCATCCTTTATATGTATTGGCCAGAGGTCATTACCAACGAAGACCTACATGAACTTACAGGCCAAGGCAGGATAAAGACCAGTATTCGCAGGCGAATTTGGCGACGGAAAGACCACTTCCATTTGGCGGATTGCTCGATGATAATTCGGAGACTGATCGCTACAGGAGAAACCTAACGAAAGTCTGCCTTTTCATCGCTAAGGGTGTGCTCGATTGTATTCTTGATTCGCATTAAGATGATTTTAGCCATCAATTTGGAGACTACAGTTAAAAGAGAGATACGACGCCAATTGCTACAACTCCTCAGGTCGCCTTTTTGGGTAATCTTCACAATTAAACCTATTTTCCATTCCTGGATTACAGAGAGGAGAACTGTAAGTAAAAAGGCAAACAACATCGGTCAACAGGCTCGATTAGAAGATGCGGAATTAATTGATCGCGTAACACATGGAGAAGATCCGTAGAGAAGTAAGGTATCCAGATCAATAAATCGTGGCAACAGTTAAAGGCGTTGGTGCAGGTGTGCAGAATCGGTGTAGTAGATGTCCTATGTCCTACAAGGGGTTAAAGGAACCAGAGAAAGATTCGAAAAGCCACCTTGCTTAAAAAAATCTGATTAGATTCTTGATTAAAAAAACTGTAACTTGACCCTTATTTAATTTTGACGTACATCGTCCATTTTTATTTAATAATACATTTTACGAATACGTTAAATTCTAAGCTAAGATTTTTTTTCAAATAAAAATCTTTTATATTTAGTACTCACTCAAGCTACTCATATAGTTTTAAATTGCAGGAAGTTAAGAAACGACTAACGTTAGAATAAAATAAATAATAGAATCAAATCATGAGCTTTAATCTTCAAGTTAATAAATATATTTAAAAATATTATTCATAAAGGCTTTATATTCATATACTTTGAAATATTTGCTTTTAGTATAAAATAGTTTTATTAATTTTCTAAACGTCATAATCATGCACTTACTGAATTAATACTTCCTATGTTTGAAATGGCATCCACATCCTCCTAGTTGAAAAACCGAAATGTTAATTGCATGCGATAGAGTTAATTGCAAAAACAGTTTACGTTTAAATCAAAATTTAAAATTTTAACTTCAATGGACATACCTGTTCACGTGCCGTTTCTAAATCTGATGAATTTGATGGCCTTCTTTCTAAAAGGGTGCGATCTTGTTGGCATCCGACTAACTCAGGTGAATCAACCAAAAATAAAAACAAAATGAAGCCAACAAATCCCATAACAACACCGGGAACAATGAATGACATTGACCAGTCTTTCTCAACATAGTGTGCAGCTATTAGTGAACCCAATATATTACCAATTGACGTGTGGCTATTCCATATACCGAATATTAGACCACGCTTTGATTTGCCAAACCAACGACCTACGACTGTAACAACGCCGGGCCATCCAGTGGTTTGAAATATTCCAGCGCATGCTTGCACAAACACAAAATACCAAATGTTGTGAATGTTTGACGTTTTTGCTATTCCAAACAGATATGTAAAAATTCCAGACATAATCATGCCAATCGCTAAAAAATATCGCAGAGATACTCTTTCCGCGACAAATCCTGAACCAAACATTGCTGCGGCATAGCAAAATAGAAAAGCAGAATCTAAAGTTCCGAAGAGAGTAGTCGCGTCTGGTCCATCTGAAATGAAAAGCAATTGTTTAGTATCGCTTATAATACTCTTTTTTATATCATAACTTTGATTAATATTAAAATAGGATTATAACCTTATGGCTTGATCGTGTTCTCTAAATACGCCAAGCCAACCAGATTTTGCATGCTAAGTACTAAAGGAGCAAAAATGTAATATACAATAATTCTTAATTGATTATTCCATAATTATTTCGATTGTCTTTATTATTCAGATATGAAATTTACCCTTCGAATGCATACAGAAATAAATAAACGCCCTTAAACAAAATAGTAAGCAATGGTATAGAGGTTGAAAGCCTGGCTATGTGTGCGGCCTACAAACTAGAGGGAGCCGGTCTCCTTGGGGAAAACATAGGTAAGGGCCACACGACAATAAGGGAGATTCTTGAAGCCACACCTGAGTTGGCCATGCTAACTGATCAGATGCCGGCAAGACTCACCATTTCAACCACCCCTAATACGGGTGGAAAAGCGTGAGACCTGGACGCTTCCAGCTGTCCGTCCAGGGGAGCTAGTATGGTATACGGATGGATCCAAGACTGAATCAGGTGTTGGGGCAGGGGTCTGGAGCGACTCTTCTCGATTCAGTTTATCACTGGCCCTGGGAATGTATACCACGGTATTCCAGGCTGAGATCTTCGCCATACTGACATGCACCTACGAGAACCTAAGAAGAGCCTATAAAAACAAAAGGATCTCAATCTTCTCGGATAGTCAAGCTGCAATCAAAGCAATTGCCAAAGGAGCCTAGACGCACTGTGTAGAACTAATCAAGTAAGCTTGATCTGGATACCGGGACATCAGGGCTACACAGGAAATGAAAAAGCAGACGAACTTGCTAGGAAGGGGTCTAACACCCCTTTTATAGGGCCGGAGCCGGTCTGTGGAATACCTCTCTGCACGGCTAAAAGCAAACCGCGCAAATGAGGTACATAGGCTGTATTGAAACAGTATTGAGGGGGACGCTCACTCAAGAAGCCTTATGCCCTCACAGTCGCCGGGTACATCCAGGGAGCTCCTCAAGCTGAGCAGGTCGGCTGTTAGAACCCTGGCAGGCCTACTTACCGGCCACTGTCAGCTAAGGAAGCACCTGGTAAGGATAGGTAGAGCCATCGACCCTACCTGCAGACTCTGTCTGGAGGATGATGAGACCCCATTACATGTGCTATGTGAATGCCCTGCAGTAGCCAGGAGCAGATTTAGCCTATGCGGGAAATGAACCCTGGTACCGAGCGGGCTGAAGGACTGCCAACTGCGGGAGCTGTTGAACTTCTTCGGAGGGACCGGCTTACTATAAGGAGTTGAGAGGGTTAGCACAATAGGCCCTAGTGGCCGCGGCGCTTGAGGACCTCGTACCTCCAAATTTAATCAATCAATCAATCAATCAAAGCAATGGTCAGAGAACCATATCGACTATTTCAACTAGACTTATTTTTGAAATAGCATGATATGAAAATGGCATTGTGAACTAAAAAAGCGAAAGTACAAAATTGTTACCAGGAGAAGGTAATCAAATGTTGGTAACACTAAGTTCGATCGCTTCTTATCCAAAGAATTAAATATCTCAAATTCCATTAATTAGCTGTCATAAACAAGGTGAAAAGGTTCAAAAAGTGGTCACCTCATGAGCAAGATCACCCTGTCACAAGGGATAAAGAATGATCAGCGCGCTTACATAAAGGGATGCCTATTAAAACTAGGTAGTATTAAAAGATCACTCAAAAGCAGAGAATATAAATTCTGTATACTTCTCGGTACTAAAGGTACCTTTAATATGTACGCTATGTATGGGCTTTCCTATCTAACGCGATTGCTGAAAACTGTTAGATTTCTAATAAACTAGTCAATTGCGAGGTTGTTACAGCTGTAAGCAACGCGTAACTCTGGCTTCCAGTACTTTATAAAACCTGGTATCACTTGAAGGGAGAGACATGAAATCTCAAAAAACAAAATTCCAAAGTCATGAAAAATCCCCAAACTCAACCTCCACAAATTCAAAATTCTCAAAGTTTATTTGTACACATATTTTAAGGGCGGATTTTGTTCAAAAGAATTAACTGTTTCGTTATCTTGTTTCTGGCATTCTTTGTGTGTTTATTCACAATCTACTGTAGAGCCAAGCGCGGAAATTATAACAGTCGTGGCCATTTTACCACAAAACTGCACACTCTCCAAAAGCTAGAGAGAACTGCTTATGAGATATGAAGGTAAATTATAATACACATATGTATATTAGATTTCAAGGAAGATAAAATTTTATTGGAATACCAACTATTCTGTTCAATTTGAAATTACATTCCCCAATTTTTTAGCATACAGTTAGTGCGACAATTTGTAAGGTAACCCAAGTTTAGTTAAAAAAAAATTAGGGATGTTGTGCTTGAGGTTTATGAATTTGCAGTCTTCATTTGGGAATTTTGTTTTTGGAGATTTCAAGCCCAACCCGGGTGTGGCTTATGCAGATGGCCCTGGCTTCATTGGTTTCGCAAAAGTTATACTTGACAAAACTGAATTAAAAAAAAGGGGTCGATAGCATTGTATGCCTGGAAGAGAATATTTCCGAAAAATGGTGCCTAAATTTTTACATTTTCAATGTACTCTTATATTGTAGTTGCGGGTAAACAACGGCATTAAAATATAGTACCTGGGCAAATTTTATTTAAATAGTGTCCAAATAAGAATAATAAAAGTTATAAAAATACCTAGTCGAATATAATGGCCGCAGACAATAAATTCAAGCTTATTTGTTCAGTAGTTTCCAATATATAGCTGGTACTATATCAGTTTTGAGAAAAGCGTATTTAAAAATGTTTGTTGGTAAAGTTGCCTAAGGCGTTATTTTCATTGTGGCGGAAATTTTATCGGACATATTTGACTATTAAGCTTTAAAAAATTTTAAAACGGCAAGGTGATCTCTTCGACCTGCAAAAATAGTCCGCAGCAAGACTTCTAATAATTTGCTGGAACTGCAGTTTTCAATGTAAAAACGCGATTTTAGAGGATTCCGGTACAATATTAGACATTTCCTGGAAATTTTCTAAAATATAAGGTGAACTTTACTAACTTCCTAGGGCATATAGATTAGTGAGAATATGATAGACAAATATTCACACTAATGTTTGCCCCTTCGGGGTATGAAACAACCATTCTAAATCGATTAGCGCTATCGAAATTGCTAGCCTGATTGTAGACTCATTACAACGCGCGATACAAGATCTACAAGTCGCTCCCACCCCTATACTCTCCGGGTCAAATTTGGACATACCGTCAAATTTCGGGAATCTTTTCTTAGCAGAACAACACGAATGTGTAACAGTTTACCATCTTCTGTTTTTCCCTCGTCTTATGAGCTTGAAACTTTCAAACGGGGCGTCCATCGACACCTCCTTCACTCAACCTCCTAACCCATTTCCCTCAACCTTAATTCCTTTCCTGCCAAGGCTGTGCTTTAGCATCATAGGGCATTCCCTGAGCTTTGGCAACATCATATATATAAAAAAAATTTATATGCCATGGTTTTTTTTTGCTAAAAAGAAACCGCATGGACCTCCGAAACACTGCGGCAGTCATAACTGTCAAAAAAGGGTATATTTTTCAGTTTTAAATTAAATTAATACTCTAAATTTCATAACTAGCAGCACCTCTATTTTCAAATTTATTGAAATTAAATCTATACCAATCTTAGAATATAGAACTACAGGATGTGCCCTTATAATCAGGAAATTAAGCATTTTTCTTCATGTGGTTAAAGTGTAACTTAGCGGTAGTTTCACCATAGTAGTAGTAAAAAAGCGGACTTTCGCAGAAAGTGGCAAAGATAAGTTTTGAAATTTAAATATATTTTGGCTGACCGCCACTGGATATCTCAGGCGACACAGAAATCCCAATCCATCAGAATGGAAACAAACTGAGAATGGGGACAGAAACTTTTATTTTTATAGTTACCCTTTTTTGTCTTAAGAATTTTAATGATTTAATCTAAAACTAGCATGTCAGTAAACATATCTATGCTAGTTGCCCTGAAAAAAGATATTCCACAAGTCCGTCGTCGATTATTTTTGCAACAATGCACTGCACACTTCATCTTATAAAAACTGTCTTTTAAAGTCTATAAAACGTCTCAAAATGTTTAAAAACAAATCACTCTACTAATATAGTCTTTATTTTTATTATACTTTTCACTAATCGCTTTTTATTTCGAATAATATCGCGAATAATTTCAACCGAAATGGCGACTACAATTTGAGTTTGCCATCCGTCAAACTCAGGCGACAACCCTGGACATCCCGTTCCTCACCGTGCAAACAAGAAAAGTGCTTAAACACATACGAGACACGTACAAACAAGGGCACTTCCTTCAGTTTTATATATTCTAAGATAAAAATATACAAATGAATGAAATGTTACTATTGAAGCCTCCTAAAATATGTTATGAACATCTTACACTTTCTATAGTTTCTTTGCACTTTGAAGTAAAAGTAAGTGTATTGTAGCTCAGAAATTCAACCAAGTAAAAAAAGGAACGATGCCGACATCGGAAAAAATTGCAGATTAGGTACTGTTCCAGGTATGACAAAACTTTAATCACTTGTTCTCGGGCCTTGTTTGCCCCTTCGGGGTATGAAACAACCATTCTAAATCGATTAGCGCTATCGAAAAATCTAACTTTTATGGCTCAAAGCTGTAGTGGTCTCAGAATTTGCACATAGAATAAGTGTTTTGTAGCTCAGAAATTCCACTAAGTAAAAAATAAAAGCTGCCAACGTAGAACAAAATTGCAGTTTAGGTACTTTTTCAAGTATAACGACATTTTAATTGCGTTTTTCTCGGAAACTATGCGTTCTTGGTCCTTGTTTGCCCCTTCGGGGTCTCTAAGAGGTATGAAATGATCCTTCTAAATCAATTGGCGCTAATAAAAAATATATTCCAATCGTGAAATTGCTCGAAAAGAGTGCGTTTCTTACGGAACGTAGGGAATATTGCAAAAAATCTGTCATTAGGGCTCCACGTGCAAATCAATGCAAAAACTGCCTTGGAAAACGGAAGACAACACCGCGTATGGACACAAAAATTATTGAAACCAATCTGCAACATTGCCACGCAACCATGGACTAAACGAGAAGAAGACATCAGTTTATTTGCAGTTACAGTGAGAAGAAGACTACGAAGCAAATATAAAATGCAAGCGTCCCGCCAACAAATCACAAATAACAAAGGAGACTCACTAAAGGGCCCCCCCCAAATAGGGCTCTTTCGCAGACTTTCCGGAGGTTAAGAGAAATCGGAAGTGTAACTTCAAGCAGCACGGAATTGCGGTCTAAATCATCGGAAGATTCTGTTGACGTCGAGCGGTTAGGAGTAGTTTCATTTAAAGCTTGGAGAGCTACTCATGGACGTAATCTCTGTCCATATCAACATATCCCAGTCCAACATCTACTGGAAGGATATTCCGAGAGAAGATTGGAATTTTGTACTTGGCTTCTGGAATGCGACATAGAGAACAAATCACCAGGGATGGTATAAAAAACTTCCCAATACCTACTCGTATATGTACTAACCCGCATAGGACAAGAGAGACCTTCTTCCCGCACAAATTCAGTGTCAATGTTTGGGCTGGTATCATCCACAACTATTTAATATGACCACTCATTTTGCCGCAAATGCTTAACATCCAAATATATGCGAACATTTTGGAGAATACACTGATCTACTCGAATACATTCCTCTGGACAATCAAAGGGCAATGTTGCAATGTTTTACCAACACGATGGAGCACAAGCGCATACTGCTAAAGTTGTGAAGACAACATTAAATGAAAACTTCCCTAACAGCTGGATTCGACGAGGTCCACCGATTCCTTGGCCTGCTAGATCTCCAGATCTTACATTTTCTTTATTAAAAACAATGAAGGATGAAGTTTATTTAAGGTGTGTTAACGATAGAGACGAATATTAGTTAGCAGAATCGAGTATACAGCGGCAAAAATACGGGAAAAGCTGGGTACAATACCACCTTAAACAGGGAATTAGAAGAAGGTTATTGGCATGTATTCAAAGTGGCGCAGGACATTTCCAATAGCCTTTAAGTTTTCATTTAATAAAAACCAGTGTAAATTTGATATCATTTCCTGAAATTGCAGATTTATTATTTTCTACATATAAATTTGTATGTCCTTTCTCTACCTGCACATGGTGTGCCTTTTGGAAAGTAAGATGGGCAGTTTATGTCGCTCCGTAAAGTAAAAGTAAGAACAAAATTTAGAAATTATGAATAACTCTGTAACTCCCAAATGGCCCCACCTTGCTATACATCCCACTTATTTGGGCACAGTTTATGGGAAACATCCTGTTTAATACTAATAAAGTTCCATTTTAATTATATTCTTTTATAAATCAAAATCCAATACACTTACTGAATTTTATTTCACCAAAACGTGGAAAATTAATACACACATCTTTGCTTTTCAAGTGAAATTTAAACGATTAGATTAATTCCATTTTAACTATAACGCCTATTCTTATATTTTTGCCGCACTAAATTACCCAAATTTTGCTGAAAAACACGTTTTATTCACACCTGACCTAAATAAGACCCACAATTGACATGATTGCATCTGAATTAAATAAAATACAATGTAGATTAGCGATTTTGCGATTCGTTGCGGAAGCAGATCTTCTTAGAAACAAAAAACGCATAATTAAGCAAATATATAGATCTACCGGATAAATTCATTTTTACAAATTTTACAGGAGAAGTCAAATGTAATTACACTATGTACTCTTTTGTTCTGAGACACATTTTTAAAGCCATTGTTTTAGCAATATTTAACCCGTGATCTTTGATCAGTCGAATCGAAAAAAAGTCAACTCTGTTCAAAGTGGATTTAGTTTTGTTTTGCTGTAATAATTGATTTCAAGAATGGCGGTGACAAAAATTCAAATTTTGAAGATGCACTTTTATATATTGGCAAATATGAGAAAATCTGAAAATTGTTCATTAAATTCAATATTCGATACATGAATTATAAACAAATCTCTAAATATACCCATGTATTTGCCATCATTATTAATATAACTTTTCCTTAACCAGAACAAAATTGTTTTGCTGAAACCGTTTAGCATGAGCTCATCGTATAACTCATCAAATTCTTACTAGAGTAACTAATGATATGATACGTACAAACAATTATGAATTATTCTACCCTATAAATAACATTTTTGACATTCTCAAATATTATGGCCGTATCTGTTTATTATGTGATCAAAGATCTCAGCAGAATAGTTGCACGCCGCAGTCATTTGATAAAAATAAATATGAAAACGTTAAAGTTAATCTTATCTTAACATTTTCTGGAGTCAATTTAATGTAATTTTGACTTTAATGTTATATCGATATCGATTACAGGGCAGATTAATCGTCAGCAATTTTGTTTACGATTAAATTGAAAGTGTATTTCAGAAGTCGATAAAGTATAATTTGTAAATTAGTTAATAATAATAACTTTATTAGCAATTAAAACACTTTTACAATATACAATAATTTAACATCTTCTCTCATTTTTTACAACTCTATGACATAGGCATAATATATTCTGTACAACGCTTAACATATTCTCTTTATCTCTCCTGGCAGATTATTATATAATTGAAAACCCCTGGGTAACCTACAACAATCAATCTATTACAATAAACCAATTTAACATTCAAATCAACGTTTCTAAGAAGATAAGGTTGTGCATTCATCAGAAAAGTCATTATTGCTCCTAAATAGTGTGAAAGTTTTCCATTTGTTATCTTAGAAATAAATTCTAACACATTTAGATTTATAGAGCATCCAATTAATTGATGTATATCTATTGCATTCCAAGATATTTCTGTAGTTTTTCCTTCTATGTTTGCGTGCACAAAAAAAGTACCACGGAGCAATACTAAAGTGCGGTTTTATCATGACAGTGTACATTTTTATTGCACTGGCTAGCGATACTGATTTTCTAAGCCTTTTGAAGGATCCAATCTTTTTTTTAATCTTTTTGCACAAGTAATCCACATGTGTTCGTTAAAATTTAGCTTATTGTCCATAATGATTCCTAAAAATTTAATTTTATTCACAATTTTAATTGATTCGTTACACATCGTTATTGATATATTCGTCTTACTGTTAAGCAACAATTATTATTAGATTTATCAATATTTAATTTCAATTTGTTACTGTCGAAAAATTATTACTTTTTCTAAATCACTTTCCAATTCCCTTTTGATTTCTGCTATATTTTCTCCAGTTCCAAATATTAACGCATCATCGGCAAACAATATTAATTTTGAGTGATTTATTACCTCCTTCAAGTCGTTAATACAAAGTAAGCATAATAACGTTCCTAACACCGACCCCTGTGGTACGCCTAATTTAGTTTCTATCGTCGTTGAGACGGCCTCGTTGACCTTCGTCCTCTGCTTCTGCCCACTCAGATATTCAATGAACCAATTCAATCCTAGTCCTTTAACTCCATATTTAGACAATTTTTCAATAACAATATCTCTGTCCACTATTTCAAAAGCTCATTTAACATCTAAAAACACTGCTGCTGCTTTCTTTTGATCTATCTCCTCTTTCCAATAATGAATCACAAAATTAATTGATGTTTTACATAAATGGTTCTTCCTGAACCCGGACTGCTCCATAATTATTATGTTTCTCGTTTCCAAATAGTTTTTCAGCTGGATTTGTACTGCTTTCTACAGAATCTTCTGGAAGACATGCAGCATATTTATTGGGCGAAACTCTTCCCACTTCTTTCTGCGCATTACTTCAGGTACAGGTACTATTAGCGATTCCTTCCATGATTGAGGTAGCCTACCTTCTTCAAGAGATTTGTTAATAATATGTCTAATGGCTGAACCAATTGCTCTCCAGTTCTCCGGAATCCTTATTTGTACTAATTCCATTAAAATTTTTCTTGTGGTTAATTGTTTTACATACTGATTTCAAATTCTTACCCGTTACCCTTTCGAAGCTAAAAACACATTGCCTATCATTTATAAAATTTTCATTTTTCCTGTAAGGTATGGTTTGATGTATAGCTCTTATACTGTTTACAAAGCACTTGTTAAAATTCTCAGCTTTCCTCCATCGAATTTGATTTCCCTCATCTCCTCTCTGTCCTTTCCAATTTCCGTTATTGCTTTCCACATTTCCCTTTGTGATCCCGCTTTGTCAATCCGGCTTTTTTATGCTTTTCTTTTTAGACTTTTTTATTTTTGCTTTGTAGATATTTCTGATGCTTTTGTAATTTTTCCATGTACTTTCATCACTTGAAAATTTAGCTTTCATGTAAAGTTTAATTTTTTGTTTGTTCATCCTCAATAATTCTTCTGTATAACACGTTTTATCCGTAGTTCGATGAATTTTCTTCTTACAGGTGGAATTTTTTATGACTTCATTTATTTTTTCGTCAAACTCATTCGTTGCATTATTGAAGTATGTATTTTGTAGACATTCTGCAGATTAATATTTTCTAGAGCTCTTTCAAATACATATAGATCAGATATATTTAAATAACTGCCAACTATCGTGTCCACATTTGCCATGTTGGTAACCAGAAGCCAATTAATCTGTTGGAATTTTTTGTAACTCTCGTGTATTCTTTAACTATTTGTTGACAATATCTATGATACAACTTTCGATTTGCTTCTTATGTACACTTTCCAATTTGTATTAAAATCGCCAACTATTATTTAAATTGAAATAATTTATATCAACAAATTTCAAAAAAGGTAGAATCTATTTGCAACGCCGTAACCGTGAATAACTTTAATGTACTTGAATGGACCCCGAGATACACAGAACTCGGCTTTTCCATCACCGTGGACCTTATAGAATGTTAAATGGAAATAACTTAATCAAATAGTCGAAAATTTGTATTTTATTCATTGTATTTTATTAAGAATTTATTTTCACTTGTATACCGAATGAATTTCGAATTATATTCGATGCACGAACACTTATGGTGAATTCTTTTTATATCAACTGAACTAGATTCTTACAAAACGCGTTTTTTTACCAATAAGGAAAGAAAAAAAAACCAAAAATATATGAACCAATTTAAAGTTATGTTGGTTCTGACTACAAAACAACACAAAAGTGTTGCTTATAAAAATGTCTCTAATCAATTAATCACTACATATTTCTACATTAAATATTCACTATTACTTGGATTAATGAATTACTTGAAGCCCTGTTAGATAAATGAGGATAAACCCAGATAAAACGGAACTCTTCTTCTTCACCAAAAGACAAAAATTAAGAAAGACAGTTGCCCCGTGCATTGGCAACACTAGATTAACTTAAGAATGTGGCCAAATTTCTGGGTGTGATGATGGACGGGAAACTAAATTGGGCTAGACACCTACACGATAAGAAAAACAGAGCGGTAAGAGATTTCTGGACGTGTAGAGTTACGATAGGAAAGGTACGGGGACTATCACCCTATATTATAAAATGGATATACATGTGCGTAATCAGACCCATGATAACACATGGAGCGACAGTCTGGTGGAAAGCAATGGAGTTGGGCAGAAACCAGAAGATTATAGTTTTTTTCAAAATCGAACTTGGATGTTTTGATAGTTCGTGAGACATGGTTAAACAACGAAATCTCATCTTCATTCGTTTCGATTCCAGGCTATAATTTATTTAGAAACGATCGTTAAGATCGAGTGGGTGGGGGAGTAGCAATCTATCTACCTATTTTTTCTTCCAATTATTTAGACTGCAATGTTTCGGAAATCGAGAACGCAATGTCGATTGTACCACATCTAAAAAGTTTACATATTTACTCCCCACAGTTAATTTTTATGCGACATAATTTAACATGTCTAATCCGTCGATACTTGATATTATTCTTGTCACTGATACTCATAAAGTTGTATTTCAAGAATAAATTAGCCCACCTAGTACTCTGCATCATGATATCCTCTTTCTTAATTATGACTTTGTTTGGGAATAGTTCCCTCTACAAGTACCTTCTCATACCGCGATTTTAATAGCATAAATGTAAATTCTGAATTGACGAATGCTTGCTCCTTCCATGGAATTCAATTTATGTTTCCTCGGTTGACCAACCTGTTGACATTCTTTCGACACTAATTACCCACCTATTTGAAAACTACGTTCCACTGAAAACGTAATACGTTCAACCGGCGGGTTGCCCATGGTTTTCACCTAGAGATCGGATTCTTATTGCTGAGCGAGAACACTTATATGAACACTATAGATGTCTTAAAATGAATGACGCCTGATTACTATATACAGCTGCTCGAAATAGAGCTAATGAATCTTAACATGGATCTTAAGTCGAGGACTTTATGGCATAATTTACGGCAGGCTGGAATATATGGCGGGGATAAATCCAATTGTGCCATTAACCCGGAAGAGGTTAATGCATTCATCTTAACGCAATAAATTAGTCATGGAAAGATCCTATCTTGTCCAAGTTATTCGCTTATACAATGATCTTCCCTTTAATATACAATACATTTTGTAAATTCGTACATATGGTTTATACTTTCATTGTGATCTTTGTTTGATACTGGTAGATTTTGAATTTTAACTAGCGCAACTTCTTTGTTGTACTATTAAAGATTGTCAATCTTGTATACAAATCAGCACTAAATGATTATAAATATTCCCAACGTATGTGCTGTTTAGCCCCTGTTACTACTAGCTCAACACCGAAAAAAGAACAAGTCATTCTAAACATTACTCCACTAGAATTCCATGTTAAACAGGTGGCACTTAACTCGTACGTACGTCGAATCAACTGTGGAAGGAGAGGGTAACACAAACCCAACATAAAAGATCGGCCAAATATGTAACGGATATAATATCAAGAGACTGTTTGAGGAAGAAGAGTGCTGGCACTTCAAAACTGGTAATCCCAATATGGGGGCAAACTTTAAAACTCATTTCCCGACAAAAAGTAAATGGATCAACAATAGGGTGATTCAACAAAACACCATAGTGCTTCACATAGACGGCTCAAAACGCGAGCGGGGCT
Organism: Leptarthrus brevirostris; assembly: GCA_964036015.1. NCBI lineage: Eukaryota > Metazoa > Arthropoda > Insecta > Diptera > Asilidae > Leptarthrus > Leptarthrus brevirostris. The sequence goes on from OZ038372.1 coordinate 41,064,194, forward strand.
TTAGCTTTAGAGTATCATGCGGAGAACAAAACCTGTCGGGATAAACAACTCCTCCTCGGTTCTTCCATGTGAAATCGCAGCGATAGAGATAGGAGCTAAACAGCTAATGGAACGGAGAGTAAGTTCGTCTAGGAGAGCAATATGTACAGAGCAGGGCGTTCATTCAATCTTTAACAAACACCACGGTAAAATCTATTACGATAGAGAGATGTAAACAGGCCCTCTCGGAATTAGGCAGACAAAACGATATCACCCTAATATACGTGCCGGGGCACTGCGATATCCCATGAAATGATAAGGCGAATGAGCTGGCGCAGAGGGGCACAGATGAGCACTCCAATGATACTCAACCTAAGCATACCTATTCAGAAAATCAAAAAAGAAATCATGGAATCGGTTACGAGGAGGTGCAAAGAAAAGTATGAGGGATTCGACATCGCCAAACATACAAAGCTTAACAAGGCCAAACTGAAGCTTATTGCTGTCTTCGTGACAGAATATACAAGACTAAGGGCTCATGCCATAAAATTGGAAGTGGTAAGCTCAATTCTGTTCTCGGTCAATGCCCAGTCCTGAAGCAAAGAAGATTTAGAATCTTATGAACATACTTCTGAAAAGATTTGACAGAAGTAAAGAAATCGGAATTATCTAAATCGCTACGGGGATCAGTTGGCTCGACAGTATATTTTAGGGTACGCCGAGCAGAGGGTATACAACGTGCCATTAAAGGCCTCAGTACCAAGAAGACACAACTCTTCCCCCTCTTCCAAAACAACCAACCATTCTTTAGACATGAAGTAATAGAAAACTGTTTATTTTAATAATTTTTATATGATGCCTAAATTAAAGTCAATTTTTAAAATCACAAGCAAAACGAAACACAAATTTAAAGGTATTTTATTACATAATTGTTAGCACACATTCTACACGGAAAAGCCGAAATTTGCCGCTCTGTACTTTCGTGTAAATTAAGAAATACATATGGCCATTTACCTAAAAGCAAATAACAACTATTTCTCGTAGGTTATTTAGTGTAACAATTCAAGAAAAAACGCCTATTTGTCTATTTTTCCGCAATTGGCAAATAACATTTCATAACTACAAAATAAAAACAAAATATAATCAGTCATAAGAAATAACAGATAAAGGAGTGAACTTTATGTTAGACGTAATTCTGTATTCACGTGTTAGTCGTTAAGCGTTTCTGCTTTACTAAATTGCCATCATTATCTTTGTGTTATCTCACGTTTGAAGATATGGTCCAAATACTTGACCAGTAAACATTGCACCCAACTCGCTAGACTATGACGTAAAATTAATACTTACCAAAAGGCGGATAATCGCACCATGTACTGTCGTTCTGCCCAACAGGTGACGGTGGGTCTAGGGCTGTACAATTTCTATGTAGCACCGACTTAACCACAGAGATTGGCTTTCGAGTCATATGGTAACATGTATATGCTATATATGTCAGCGCCAATATAGAAAATTTGAATCTAAAATTTTAGAAACAATGAAAGCACGTTTTGTGAATATTTTTGATCACCACTTACATTAATTCCCGTTTAAAGCGCACTCTGCCACACAATTTTTCTGCTAATTTTTGTGATACCTTAATCCCAATTGGGACATCGTTATAGTTTGTATTCATTTTTCTGTGTCTCAAACGCAATTTCATTAAATGAAACTAGAGACTAGAAACATAATTTGAGGAAGTCTGACAATGATAATGTGCAGATTAGTCATAAAACACTTGCTTTGCCAGCATAATTATGCCAGACATGAGATTAGCAAAATATGCCAAGCCACCCACATTTTGTATGCAGTCTCTGAATAATTTAAAATATTCAAACCGCACCACTGTTTTGATTTCTTTTTAACAATGATATTTTTAAAACAAACTTCTTTAATTTTAATAAATTTAAATTAGAAACGGAACACGGTCACAAACTGACCACAAAGCAGAGCTGAAAAATCAAAACACCAAATGACAGTCAGTCTAGACAACGTACAAGAAAGGCTATTAGCACTAAACAGTATTGCCAAGGTGTTTTGAAATTAAAAACACACCGTTGTACTAGATTGACATCATTTAGTAGTTTGAAATTTAACCAGTTTTTGTTGAGATCAAAAGATATATTTTATGTAAAAAATGATAATTTATTATTGCTTCATATACTACTTTTTGTGGCATTATTCATATCAGTTTATATCATATTGTCACAAAAATTCCAAGTGAATTTACAACATGTGACTACGAATAATTCACTTACGAATCCTTTAACATTCAAGCGAAATGCAGTAAATTGCGAATATCGTATGATAAATAGTCTCCTACATACATACGTTTTATGTGTTCCATCGTGGATGGAGTAAATAAAACGACCATTGACGCTACCAATAATACTACTCTCTTTCAAAACAAACAAACGATAATTTTTAAGTTCTTCGCAGTATTTCACAATTAAGTTAACGGTAAATGAGAACTTTTATTAACCATAATAAAACTTCATTGGATAACAAATAATATACATTGTATTAAATTTAAAGTATTGAGTACAAATAAAAAAAATTAACAAAAGCATAACCGTTCGCCTTTCCATTTCAAAATAGTTCGCACATAGTTGTTTCTGTCACTGTTTTTTATCAATTACCATTAGGTAATGATCCGTGCACATTTCTGTAGCGTCTCTTTGAGTATTTAGAACATATTTTTCCTTAGTCATTAAAAAATAATTAAAAAAATAGCACGCGGCAAAGGTGTAAGCTTAGTATAGACGTGGTATAGTCATAGTATAGTTTCTGACACTTTTTAAACACGAACGCCAGACCATCTTTCTAGAGATCCTTGAAGCGCACTTCCACAGCTTTGATGACTTCGTGATTCGCCTTGAATTTCTATCCCCTGAGCGGAAACCTGACTTCGGGGAACAACTCGAAGTCGCAAAAGGCCAAATCTAGTCAAAATAACTGCTTTCACGCAAAGCAGTTTACAAAGCAGTGATACGATTCCAGGAGCTTGGTAGGAGGTCAGATCGACCTCGGAGTGGCCGTCCCCGTGCAACGACCCCGAAGAATGTAAACATGATCAGACGCAAGATCCATCGCAATCAGGCACGTTCGATGCACAGGATGGTGAAGGAGGTTGGTATCAGCGAGTTGAGCATTCGAAACATCGTCAAAAGGAAAATAGGAATGCGAAGTTACAAGATCAACCGCGTGCATTTCCTCAACGAAACGATGAAACTGTTATTTTCGCCGACGAGAAAATGTTCGTCCAGCAGATGCACAATAGGCGGAGTCATCGGCTCAAGCAAGGCCAGAAGAAGACTGCTGCTACAAAAATCATTGCTCGCAGGCATTTTCCAATTATCAGCAAGTCATACTTCGGAATGCATTAGAGCCGCTTACTAATGTTGGTTCGTTCACTTATAAGACAATCGTGTTCTGTTGAACTACATGTAAAAATTCTACGAACTTTTATCGCACCCTGTATTCTCAAAAAAGTCCGCATAAACTTGGTTATTAAGCACTGGTGGCAAAATGAAAGGTCCTATTAAATGGGTACCGATGACACCAGCCCAAACATTGGCACAGAATTTGTGCTGGAAGAAGGTTACTCTTGTTCTATGTGGGTTAGTATCCGAATAGGCATGGAAGTTGGTGATACCATCCCCGGTGAACTGCGATTCAGCGGACCAGAGAATTCGGTCACAAACGCCCTGTTTTCCATGTCGCATTCCAGAAGCCCCTCTTCGATGAATAATCCTCTAAACTAAAGGCACTCCTAATCGTCTTGTGACTCGTCTCGTGCTCGTTCCAGGGACTTGTCTAACGAGGGTGGTTATCTACTGCTCGAAGTCGTTTCTCTTAAAGTTCGGAAATACCGCGAAAATACTTCTCTTCGGAGTGTACGTCGATTAGGGAATCTCTTTTGATATTTCAGTACAGCCGTTTTATTGTTTTCATCTACTACATAATAAATGTAAATTATATCCGCGTATTCCTCAGAATTTTAGCTTAAGAACACTTGTCGTTAACGATTTGTTTCTCAACTAAGATCGCTACGGAAAACATCCATCTTTTATAGTAAAATTTTAATGAGGTATTAGTCACAGAACGCGAAAAACGACAAAACTTATTTGCAGCAGTAATTTAAATTAATTACCTGTGTATCCTGAACAAACATTTTGGACCTTTCTCGTAGAAGTTTTGTTTGTTTAACGAATTCTCTAACTACAATGCAATAAAATAATTAAATAGTTAGTGATTTCTAAGGAAGACGTATTCTAACCCTTTCCCCACCTTGACAAGTTGTGTCTTTTTGAAAATGTAATAAGATGGGCAATTTAATAAAAATAAAAAACAGGTATATTAATTCAATACATTTGGGAAAATGCTGAAGTTTAGGTAATCGTAAAACATTTTTTTTTCTTTTTCATCAGTGACTTTACCTGCACGGTAGAAGTTAGATCAACATTGTTAAGAATTTTGGAAAGGTCATTGGGATAGTAGTTTTTTGGCGTTTGTTTGATGTCGCTCAGTTGAGTAGATCAAAAGATAAAAATAAAAGAGTGATGTGCTACCATGACAACGAATTCAAATTTACGAATCAGCCTTTAACTTCCGAACGATTGAGTTGAGAATTCAGTGGTCCTTTTCACAAAAGAAACAAGAATCGACAAGCTAAATAAAAATTAATGTTCAAGTGAAAAGTTGCCATAACAACTTTTTATCATTAAATTTTTTTTTTCAGAAAATGCGAATAGACTCCCAGTATAGCTTCTGATGAGAGAAACTTCTCAAAATTAAAGCTAATTAACAACTAATTAAGAAGCATGATGTGCTAGAACAAACTATCCGCATTGCCAGTCTTTTCTTTTGGAACCGAAATAGCAGCTAGTTTAAGCTAAGAGTCAATTCCGACAAAAATTCAGTAAGGCTAAAGCCGAAAAGTTTACCTTTTGTAAATTCGCTGTGATTAAATATAGTCATACCGTATTGGTGTACGATTCATTTAACCTAGAACTTTTTCTGAGAAACAAGGTAGCTTCGATTTTTCAAAGGTGAAACCCTTTCTTTAGGTCTGTTTGTTTCGCTCCACTTTTTCTGAATTGCCTGCACTATGTGCAAAATTTACGTCAAACGGCGTTTGTTTCGCTCTCGGTGCAAAGTTAGTGCAACTGCACTGCGTTTGTTTCGCTGCAAAAAAGTGGAGATTTCTGCACTTCTTTGGATGAAGTGCAGAGAGTGCAGGCAGATATTTGACATTTCTCAGACAATTGTCAAACAAAGCCGGTCGTAATTGAAGTGATTTTAATTAATTATCAGACGAGTCACACATAATTTCTTGCATTAAAGTCGGTAATACATTATTTTCCGTTTTATTTGTGATATTAAACAATTGTATTAACCAAAACACGTTCCGTTAAATATTATTGACAGAAAATTGCACATAAAACGTTTGTTTCGCTGACGTTAGTGTAGGGCAAATTGCTACACCTTTGACGTCACATCGATTACACTCTACACTACTTCTGCAATTTTCTGGCAGCGAAACAAACAGACCTTTTAATTGCATTTAATTATCTATAGATGTAATAAAACTGTAACGCGCTTAAAGAGTAGAAAGGGTTAGTACAATAGGCCTTACTATCCGCGTCGCTTCAGTACCTCACTCCTCCACATAACATGACCGAGAATAGTCCTGAAAGAAGACCAATGGACCTTTTAGCACAGTCATGATAAGAAAGTGGTAAGATTTGAAGAATATTAAGTTCAACGATTTCAACGAATCACCGGCATTTCGTCAGCATCCGGTTTCCCCTCAGCTTGCGACAAAAAAATGTCGAAGGTTATTTTTAACATTTCAAGATAACGATAAATCTGCCCGAGTGATCCTTAACCCTAGATACTAATAGACTACCGACCCTTGCCAGTTTTGTGAATTCGAGATGTTCCTGTACCGCTCAGACCACTTCACGCACAGAACTTTAATAACTGGTAAAATGAGTCACCCGAAGGTCACTTGCTTTACTTTTAGAAATTTGATGTAATTGTCCATTACCTCCTCTAGTTTCAAGCCGTGTTGTTAGAGCTTTTTATCGAATGCGTATGTGTGAAAGAAGTGTCGTTTCAACCATTAAAATCTATAAAATGTATGGAAAATGGACACTTTTTGAGCACTTCTTTTGTTCAGAGCTCCGTTCAGGCAAAATTAGGCCTCTGATCAAAACATTTCCCAAGAATTAATTTTACCAAAATCTGTTATCTTTCCAAATATTAAAAAAAAATAGGATATTTAACAAAGTAGTGCAGATTTTAGAACTTTTAAGAACAACATGCACTGCAACTGCGTGCCAGTATTAAAATTACATGGTAAAAGTCATGAAAAAGCTTTTTAGGAAAAAGTTTCTTCTACGATAACAAAAGCTCTCTGTTTGTACTGCTATGAGTTCTTAAAAGTGCTAAGATCCGCACTACTTTGTTAAATATTCTATATTTTTTTTAATATTTGGAAAGGTAACACATTTAGGTAAAATTAATTCTCGGGAAATGTTTTGATCAGAAGCCTAGTTTTGCCTGGACGGAGCTCTGAACAAAAGAAGTGCTCAAAAAGTGTCCATTTTCCATACATTTTATAGATTTTAATGGTTGAAACGACACTTCTTTCACACATGCTCAATTTTAAACGCCACGGCTTGGAACTAGAGAAGGTAATGAATTGTCCCATATAAGAAACGTAGGCAGCTAATGTAATAAAGGCTATTTGTAGAGATCACACTTTAAACATCTGCCAAAATTGCAAATGTTAATTTTTTCCATTTTTCTATTTTTTAATTAAATTATTATATTATTTTTCTTAAGCAATGCTAATTTATTTGAAATAAATAAAGAAAACATGATTTTAATCCGTAGTATATGAGTGCAATGCTTAGTTACAGAGTAACACTAATTTAAGTTTAGTTATCTGTTTCTTTTGTTGCCCTAGCTGACAGAGTCAACCTCAATTCCATCCTATAAGTGTAAGTAGAGATATCAAGAGGTCAATTACCTCATCGCCAGAGCAGATCCAGATCTTGATTAAAGCTGTTCTCATGGCTCAAAGAGGCTACAGAGTATTAAAAGATAAACATTTTTTTAAACGAAATGCTCTTTTATCGTATCAGAAAAATTAAGGTAATAAAATTGATTTTTGAATAAATTGTTTGTTTTTTACATACTCACCACGTTTTCTTGTTCTAATTGACAGTTCCAGTTTGAAGATCTAATTCGACAATCCCTTTCACATAAAAGACTTGATTAACAATTAAATTGTCGTACAAGTAAACCACATAATTTCTGGTTTTGATTAAAACTTTAAATAAAATTTGTTATCTTATAATTTTATATTAAACAACTTGGTAGCTTCTCACCGATTAGAACGGTATGTGAAATGGGAAAGAAATACAAAAAACATTTCTATTAAATACATTTATATTTTACTTTTGAATTATTTTAAAATCACAGCAGTCTTTTTATGAGTTTACATACTACATTTTATAATTAATAAGGTATTAAATTTTATATTCCGTCGAAAACAATAAAACAGACAAATTAACAAAATAAAGACGAATTTCAAATTAAATAACTTTTCGCTTCAACAAATAATTTCACAAATAAAATTTACTTCATTTAAGAATTGCACATTCAATCTTGAAAATGTTTACATTTTCTGTGGATATTAATTTTTCTAGACCAGCAAATTGTATTAATTTTGTATTATTCTCCGCATAACAAAACAAACTCATGAGTTGTTAAGTATTCGTTTTTCTTAGTAAATTGTTACAAAAGTTTATTACTCTGATGTAAGTTATTCCAATAGTACATAACTAAAAATTGTACAACTACACTTTTTTTCACGGAGATACAGCACACAACTTTCTTAGATAACTTGTTCCCTTTATTCCCTTACCTACATAAATTCTTTCTACCTTACAGTTTTTTTGTGAATAACTTTTTCTAGTGCAATCCAGTGAATGAAAATAAGCAAGACATTTTTTTCGTCGCAAATTAAAACTTTAACGAGTACCGGTTAACAATATTAAGATTACTTACTTAAAACATCCTCTCTCAGTTTTAGGACAATTTATATACTTAATGTTCTATTGGAATGTTTTAGTAATGATTTTCAGTTTTGCTTTAAACTATGAATGTCAAATTATCAACTGATTTTGTTTGTGCATTAATTTATTATTCTCGTAAATAGTGGTTCTGTGAAAGTCGAAATATATAATAGCTATTTATTCAATATATTTAAAACCTCATCTATCGTTGTGTATTGATGTTTAAATTAGTTTGACATTTTAAAAAGGAACACAACAAAAGTTAAAAGGGTAATATTAAATACTAAAACCGACTCTTTATATATTTGTCACTCACACAAAAAAAAATGTATTGTGTACATAAGACTTACCTACGAACGAACACTTGGCTAAATTAAGTCTGCTTAGCACGTTTCCATGCATAATGATCGCTTTATTAAACAAATTATGTTGAAAAAAAACAGAAAACTTATTGTGACTTTTCATTTTTCTTAAAAGTTTCAACAGTGTGATTCTTTAATTTTCGAGTGTATTTCATAAACTCAAAAAAATATATTTATTTTGTATAATAATTTTAAAATATATTTAACTAATCTTTCGGTTTTGGGTTTTCGTCCTTTCTCTCCATAATATACGTACAGGATTTTCAAAAATAGTTTACAGAGGGAATATACGAACAGGCTATTTATTCACGTACATAATTTAGACACTTTTCGCGTTACTCTTCTTTCTCGCTTATCTAATCTTTTTTTGATATAACAAATATTATTTTGACGGAGTTATAAACGCAATTTTAATTCGTTTTATGTTTAAATGGATAAATACAAAATTATAAATGAATACATTTCAGTTGTCAGATATGTGAAAAAATGTGTATTCTGTAAGATATGTATTTATTGCAATTAAACTTCGGAAGCGTTATTAATGTTTGAAATTTCTACATACTTCAAGTATTTAGAATTAACGCTCCCATCAGAATAATGTTTTAGTTTGCCTCTAATTATATTTAAACTTGGACAAGGTGATAGTTTTCATATTATGTATAGAAAATTATACCAAACAAGGGTAAGATAGGGTAAGAGGTAGGTTGGGTAAGACATTCAACAGTAAATCAGTGGTGCACAGTGAGTGTTTGCAATATTTCGAAACATGAAATATTACTAGACATGAGCAAAAATATATATTTATGCACAAATGTTGGATCTAAAAATCTAGCTTTGGAAAGTTGAAGCAAAAAATCAAATTTCATGAAACTTTCTACAGAAGCTTTTGAATCAGCGAGATGCCATCTAATCAGATATAGAAAGTGTAAGTCCTTGTTCGTTCATTATTTTAAAAATATATACAACGTTTTATTTAAAATAAAGATATTGATAGATATGGCTGTAAAGTACCTGTAATGTTTTTCGGTGATATATAACATTTGAAAGTCTATAACTTCCGATGGAGTCTACTTAGGCGTATAGCGCTTGGGTAGAACAAAATATGGGTCCAAACGAGTTGTTTTATAGAAAAACCAAAAAATTATTAAAAAGTGAAGATACGACATCTGTGCACTTGACCATAGATATATACAAATCTCTTTTTATCTCCGTAAGCACGCTGGTTATTAGGTGTGTGTCCTCGAGTTTTTTATTATTTGCAGCGAGAAGTTGGAAGAGTCATATACACTTGACGATTTCAAATGAAGAAAATATATATCATAGTAGAGTAAAATATAAAAGAAGATATACAGAAAAGAAAAAGATTATATAAGAAACACTACTAAGCCATCCTAGGCATACGGCACTACGAAGGTATATTGAGAAAGTAAAAAAAAAGTGATCCAGGCACTAAATTAATTTTCTATTACGACATGAACAAAGAATTCTCCGACGAGTAAAACATTTTCTTGAAAGATTATCACAATAAATGTATCCTATAATGTTCTATCTTTTCAGCGCAAATGGTTGAATCAGTACTGGCGATATTTCTAGTTCCCTTGTGGGGCATGGAGAAGACTTCACCAGATTCGAGACAACGATTGCAAGTGGTAAACTGTTGTCAGCAGAAAACAACCACGAGGAATCTGTGGGGTTCGAACCTAGGACTTCCGGGACGGAAGGCCGACACGTTATCACTTACTCCACCGACGACTTTTTTCTTGGCAGTGAGATAAAATTACAGAGTTGGAGTGAGTACGATCGGTTAGAAAAGGCTGCTTGTGTTAACATTAGGTCTGTTTGTTTCGCTCTACTTTTTCTGCACTGTGTGCAAAATTTACGTCAAACGGCGTTTGTTTCGCTGCAAAAAAGTGGAAATCTCTGCACTTGCTTAAAAAATTGTATTAACCAAAACACGTTCCGTTAAATATAATTGACAGTAAATTGCACTTAAAATGTTTGTTTCGCTGACGTTAGTGTAGGGAAAATTGCTACACCTTTGACGTCACATCGATTACACTCTACACTACTTCTGCAATTTTCATGCAGCGAAACAAACATACCTATTATAAAAATCTAAAGCTAGCAGTCTTACAAGTACTACAGCATTTCATCCGGAAAGCATTAAGAAGTTCTCTGAAAATCTTCGCAATATCCCAGCACACAAATCAAGTTTGCAGATGTAACTAGAACCACTATCTCCGACCCTAGTATCCTGCTAGCTGGCACTTCAGACCTTAGTGAACAAATACGCGAAAAAAGCGGTGGTTACTAAAAGGATTTTAAAATTATTTTTAAGTAAAGATTGGTCCTGTTGCCTCAATATGCGTTAGTTTATATTACGATAGGTTTCCTTTTATTTTTTTTTATTTTACTAATGATTTACAAAGCATCGACAGGAGCAAGGTTATGAAAAGTATTAATTTTTTTCTGCTTTTACTTAAGGTAGTGAAATTTTTTGTTTTCTTGTTTTATGTAAGTGCTTAATTTATTATTAACTGTACAGATAATCTGTTTTTCTAATCTGCAGGTAATCGACATCAACTAGCTTACGATTTCTTTTCTGTGGTTTACCGTAAACAACACCCTGATTTAGTGTGTACTACTGCCTGATATAGAGTGATTAACTATTCATAATTTTTAAATATCCATTAATTATGATTAACTTTTCATAATTTTTAAATATCCATTAATTATGATTAACTTTTCATAATTTTTAAATATCCAAGAAACTTGCTAATGTTAGAGGTTAGGGATGGGCGATACTACCTCGATATATCGATTCTTGTATGGAAAGTATCAAGTTTTTAGTATCGATACTTCATCTACCAAATAGTATCGGGTATCGATATTTAAGGCCAATCAGTGAAAGGTAAGAAAGGTAAGCGCGTATTTTTCTCATTGTTTTGATGTTGATAATGATCGAAACTCTTGCAAGGACATGTGATCCATGTGATTGAATATTTAAGAAATTGTACGAAGAAATCTTTCAAAATGGCACCACCTAAAAGTAAAGTTTGGGATCATTTTCGGAGAGTTGAGACCGAAAAAGCAAAGTGCAAACGTTTGGTCATCGGGATATTGAAAAATACAAATGCTATCGAGAAGACAAAAGCAACTGAAATTTCAGTTGACGATGGAGTGATCGAAGTAGACGACGAAGGACCCCAAATTGTAAGTCCCTTTTTTGTTGAATCAATATTACAGTAAACTTGTATTTTTGCTAAAATTTCTGTCGTCCCACAGAAAAACCAAAAATCTCAGACTTTGGAACATCAGCTGTAAATCAAAGAAACTTTGAAACGACAAGACTCTTTCAAATGTAAAATGCGGTCAATATTTGAACATAAAATTGGTACATTGAAATAAATAAATAAGTAAATTCTACTTAATTTATCAGAGATTTGGATGTTTAGTGGACCATTACTTAAATTTAGTAATGGAATCGATACATTTGACACTTCAAATTCCTTTCACAAAATGTTCGAGATATTATATCAGAAGTCGACACGTTATGTCTTACTTCTGACTGTTGGACAGAGACGCATACAGCTTCAAGCTACTTTGGCGTGACTGTCCATTTCCCGATTGCGACAAAAATGTATTCAGCACTTCTTGGCGTCGAATACCTTTCTGAAGCTCATACGGCTGACTTCTTAGCGGTGAAGACATTGAAATTTTGTGAGAAATGGAATATTAGTACTGACAAAGTTTCCTTGATAATCACCGACAACGCTGAAAATGCAAAGAAAGGTTCTCAAAAAGTGATCATACGCTCAATTTGATCCCCAAAGCTGCCTTAGGGCAAAAAAAAAGTAGGCAACGAAAAAATAGATATTGTTCCTGGGTTCCCGAAGCTGGTTCGATAAGTCAAAGATATCGTGACGTTTTCGCGTACTAGCAACAAATTTTCAAGTGAACTTAAAGCAATCCAGTTTGCGAGAGGAAAAACTGATGGCACCTGTAAAAGACTAATTCAGGAAGTCTCGACCAGATTTAGCTCAGCATTCCAAATGCTGGAAAGATTAATCGAAATGGTCGATATTGTCTCTGTAGCATCACTAAAATTTTCTGAAATCGAAATGCTTTCCGGATGTGAAACGGCAACTCTTTGTATCTGCCGGGATCTACTATACCCATTTTGCTACGCCACCGAAGAAATGTCGGCTGAAAAATCAACAACCGCCAGCAAAGTTATTCTTATTATTTTTTTGATCATGAAGGTATGATTATTATGTATATCATTTTTACTATGGTAACGGTTTTAGTGTATACCATTTATTTGTACTGTTCTCAAATGTATAAATATTAGTTTTTTTCAGAAATTAAAGGAAACCGCAGTACCAGATACCGATAAAATTGCTAAGAATCTTAAAGATTTCTTACTCGCTGAAATGGATAGGCGGTGTGGAAATTTAGAGTTCGCTATGCCACTAGCAGCGACGACGATGCTAGATCCAAGATTGATGAAAATAAACTTTCAAAAACCGCAAGCTGTGGCAAACACTATATCATTAATAAAAAATGAAGTAATAAAAGAACTTCGCAAAGAAGCTGTCACTGTTCGAGAACAGTCGAAAAAAGTTGCTGATTAGTTGCACAAAAAACTAAAAATTCAAAACAATAAATACATGTTTTGTAACGTGTGTAATAAAATAGCCATTTCAAATACTTTTTAATACGCTTTTTATTTCAAAGGACGCAACGAAAACTCATGATGATCTTTGGGGAGATCACGATGTCCTTATAAACACAAATTATGTGGACAAATTGAGAGATGATTTATCTGGCACTGCTCTTACAGAATTGAAAGCTTTCTTGGCTCGTCCGCTGTGTTCAAGAAATTCGAACCCGTTAGAAATTTGGGAGAAAATAAAACCAGAATATCTGCACTTATACAAACTGGCCAGAATATTTCTAACGCTGGCGAAAACTTCTTTGCCTTGTGAAAGACTCTTCTCACTAGCTGGCGGAATCATGAAACTTGTATCCTGTTGGAACTTTGAATAAGGACGGTTGGAAACAAGCTCCTGAAGTCTCAACATTTAAGAGGGCGGGTTAATGGTTATCGGGCGGTGAGAAAGATACTTTCTTAAATAAAACTCACCTAATCCAGGGTGTTATGTGCTTCCGTGCCCTTTTCATGGTTTCCAGACAGGGAACCTATTGTATTCTAATAGATACCTGATACCTGTCCGAATCAGGGAGTAATTTTCACTATTAATGGCATGGGGCTCTGGCCATGGACGAACCCATTATTTGAAGAATCAAATGGTAAAATGAACATTAATAAATCGGATAAAACTGAGGCAAACATTTTTCGCAAATTCCCCTTGTAATAGACAGACCATCGATATCACCATATCGAGAAAGTGGGCGAAGAATCAATTGGAAAAATGAACACTAATAAATCGGAGTTAAATCCGACCCCACAAGGATTGTGGGGTCTCTAATTGGAGAACCCCTGCTGTGCACAAGATCACCAAACCAAGATGCAGCCGAGGGCGAGAGAAGATTTTCACCCGATTCGAATCAACGATTGCAAGTGCACCTACAATTTAAAGTGGACTCCAAATCATTGACATTTTCTCTACAACCCTCATGGCCATTTTTTCGTAATCTGTTGTCAGCAAAGTCGCTATGGATGAGCATGAGTCGCCCGGGATTCAAACCTGGGACCTCCAGATTGGTAGACCGACATGTTTTCACCTACTCCACCGGCGACTTTCCCTTTCCAGTTGTCTGAAAATACATTCACTGCCTTCATTTCCTCCTTTTATTTCGGAATATTCACCTAAAATTATTTCCTATTTCCTATTCGTACCGCAGCGGAATACCAGCTGCGGAAATTGTCAGTAGAAAGGTCGGTGGAGTTGTCTATATAAAATTTACATAGAAGTTTATTATGCAGTGAAATTTATTTATTATGGAGTAAAATTTACTTTGTAGTGAAGTGGTGCCACCAGACCAAGCAGGATTTTCGCTCCAATGACCGTCACTATGTTTACATGCACACTTCAAATAAAATTCAAGTAAACTTCTAGTAACCAAAATATCATGTATACGCGCATTGACTTCAAGCTTACTTCACTCAAGTAAATCACAAAATTTTGTTTGAGTACTTGAGAAAATGCAAAGATGAAAATTGAGAATATCAAAGAAAAATTAAAAGAAGGTTGTAAATAAAAATTATGATCGGTTTTACGTTTTGCGATTTATAGGTTTATTTAAGTGAAATAGCAAAAAGACAACACAATTTCACAACAGAAAAAGTCAAATATGAAATGTAATTTCAAAAAAATTTGAAGTGAAGTAACTGAAGTAAATCAGTCAAAAACCCGACTTGAGTTTCGAGTAAATTTCAAGTCAAGTACTCAAGTATGCATGTAAACATACTGCGTGAAAGTCAAAATAATTTAAGATGCTTGGCAAAAAAAATTACTGAAACAGAAAGAAAATCAACGAAAAGTCCGGACAATTAAAATAATTAACTTAAAAATGTCTATATATATTAATCTTAGTTATAGTTTGTAAAAAGGATAGACCTGAATCCGTTGAATAGTGTCTTCTGCGTGCAATGTAGACCAACGCTGCACTGATGAGTTCGGACGTTATTACTCAAGTTCAGGCATTTTTAATATTTTAGAAAAAAATTTATTTCTCCTAATTCTTTCAAGGTGTGTTATATGGAAATTTACGACAAATTATCTACCGTGAAATCAATAAAGATTGTAAAGTTAGAATTATTTTTACGAATTAAATATACAACAATTCATTTTTTAATTATAGTGTAACATTTTCAGATTCAAGGAACGTAAAAGAAGAAGATGGTGTTTTAGTGTATTATTTGTGCTCCTGAATACTACGGGGGAATAAGCGAAACAGACGGAAAACATTTGGTTTAATCACAATGTAAAATGAAGTAATATTATGGTAAAAGGCCGTGCGGCGTTTTTTTTTTTTTTTGCTGTTTTAATTTTTCTTTTTCACATCTGACAACTGATATTGAACACAAGTTTTAAAAGTGACAAAAACCTCGTACCCTAAGAATTTGCTAATGGGTATGTGATAAAACATGGATATTAATTTCGTAGCGTAGATATACTGAGTTACTTGTAAAGTAGAAAACGTCAACGACACGATTTCATAGTAAAGTTCTATAAATTGGAAATAAGACGATGATATAAATACTTACACGTTAGGAATATATCTACATTGGCGTTCTTGTTGCATTCACTTGATTAATCTATTTTGTTATATTTCTCAGTCGATTAATTAAAAATTACACTAAATATTGTTTATCAACGTTTGTTTTGTAGGAAAATTTAACGTTATCGTTTTTTAGATACATCTGATGGCAATTAAGTCACTACTTACTTGTAAATTGAGCTAAGTGCAACTTTATACGTTAGGCTTAAGGATTAATAAAGCAACTGAAAAGGAATGTGAAATAGGAAGTTGTGTTATTTAATGCCTTCCTTCGACCACTACCCTTATTGCTTTTCAAAAGCGAACTATTTACGAATTCATGTTCTTCATTTTTTAGCTTTTTCTGCATTATATTGACCAGGTTTTATGAATGTCATTAAACAACATATCAAAAATTGGTTCGTTAAAAAAAAGGGAAATAATTAAAAGTTAGAAAGAAGGCGAAACACCTACACAGTCAAGGTACTAATTAATTGCTGACAAATTTTGCCATATTCAAACTGATCCCCAGAAATTCGTCGAAGTTTAATTCCTTTACCGGTTCTATTATCTTTATTTCGACCTTCACATACCTGCAGCTCGATTTGTAGGCCGCCAGAGTATTCTAAACTTAAATTAGATATATCAACGGGGACTGATGACATGTCATCACTTTCTTGATCAATTTTATTTAAAACGAAACCCTTCGGGGGCATGGTGGAATCAATAGTTTGTTTAACCATTTCTAAAATTCGGGTAGAATCTAGATTTGAACACTCATGCGGTAACGGAACTTCGTAGCATTCATCAGACATCCGACTTTCAGATATTGAATCTGGAGTAAGGCGTGCTTCAGTCTGATCACCAATCTCAGAATGTGAATCATTTCCGCTTTTGAAACCTGAACTAGCAGATGGTTCCTGACATGGTGAAAGTTGATTTGAATCATTACTTAAACTATCATCACTAAAACCTAATGATTTATCACTACCGCGTCTATTGTAAGGATCCGTTTCCAAACGAGAATTGGCCTCACTTTCTAAACTTGCTTTTCGTCCAACACCTCGAGTTATTGAAGGCATATCACTAGACGGCTCTTCTATTACAAGGCCTTGTAATGTCATAGAAGAAGTTTGAACATCTAATGAATCGTCACTGTCCCTACTATTATCAGATGACAAAGCAACTAGTGTTATTTCGCTACCTTGAACGTCAGTCAAACATATTTGCGGGTGAGATAACGGAAAGTTTGACTCATCACTTGGAATTGTTGAGCTGGCCTGCGTAGGAATCAATTGGTTTGAATTACCGTTGGAGTTTTCTTCTTGTATAATACACAAATTTGGAGAAGCTGGAGGAGTTGGTACTATTCTCACTTGCTGTGCAGGAGATAGATTGAGCGGCTTTACGTCATAAAATGTTGCAGGAACAAACCAATTTCCTGCTTGAGACTGACAGGAAGCGCCTTCCGATTCAGAATTTACTATATCCATAGTTAAATCTAAAGGTTGGTTGGAAGCAATTTCACTAGCTGCTGATGTTCCACGAGTTATTGAACCACCTCCTCCAGTTGTAAGACCACTTATTCCTTTCGTTATTTGATGCATTGGTGATGTTGTTCCCGTATTATAAATATATGGATTTGGAGAAGAACTTCCACTATAGTTGTTATAAATAGGTGACGGACATCCACTGCTATTACCACTGCCAGCTAAGTTATTACTAAACGTTCCTAAACTAATATTACTAAATTGGCCTCCCAGGCTATGTGGAGTGGTTGTATAATTTGGTGAATTAAATCCACTGCCACTAAATCCACTCAATTTAAAATTCGCATTAAATGATATGGGTGACACACTGTAGCTATGTTGACTTATTTGTCCAAACTCCAGGGGGTTTTGACCAGAATGTGCCGCTAGTCCTAAGTGTTGAGCTAAATCTAATGGAACAATACGTGTTGCAACAATATTCTTTGCTGACTCCACATTTATGCGATTTTCTTTCACTAATCTGTCCAAAGCAGGCACTAAACTCATTATAGCATCTATTGGTACTTCTATACCTTGACCGGTGCATCGTTCTGTTGGCTTGCCATGAATTGGGGAACCTGAAAAAAAATATAAATTGAGAACAATTTATTTTACTATATATTAACTTATGATTATTAAATAAAACTACAAAATACAGTGACTAGAAAAACTGTTCCCGTGTGTACTCTAAAGAGATAATAAAGTGATGCTTAAAGACAAAATGTTTGGTTTTTGATATGTTTTAGGGGAGTCAAATAGTTTATATTATATTCGCAAAAAACAACTGGTTAAGTATTAATGCTGCTGTGAGCTGAGGTTTCCGCACTTACGTCGCTTTTAAAGAGATTTGTTTTAACTCTAAGCTGGTGCTATGTAATCGATATGTGGGAGAAGACTGAATTTTTTTTCGAAATGCGTATCAAAAGCATTATGTACAAAACACCAAATATACATATGTATGATACATATCGCTTTAAAAATTTCCTTTTTTTTATGGGTAGTTTTATCTGTTTTGTCTCCAGTTCACTAACTTTTTGTTATAAATATATGAAAGAAAAATTATGCATTAACATTTTTTTTGAATCCTTTCGTTTCGGCTTTGTTTTCACAGAGGCGGCTTTGCTTCGCATCTGTGGATCCCGTTCGTCAGTCCTTGTGTTTGTGTACGTTCTCGTTTTGTTTTATTTTGGGCAAATTAACACAGGGACTATGCAAAAATTTTTATTTAATTTTTGGAATATTCGTGGCTTGAAAAGTAACCATTTTTCGGTTTACTGCCACTTGATCGCGGTAAATCCGGCAGTTTTTGCACTAAGCGAAACCAAGGTTGTTTCCGATTCTGATATTAATCAGTATCACATTCCTGGTTATCACTTAGTGCCGCTCTTCTCTCCTCAGAGGGGAATCGCGGTTTATATTAGAAATGATGTGCCATTCTCCCATCTCCCTCAATTCTCTTCTACTAATCCAAAATTTAATTATGTCTGGATTGATTTAAACTCTATCGGCACATATGTCTGACACTGACACAGTGTGCTCCTTCGAGAAACTGTCTTCCGATATCGATAAGATTTTGGAAATATCCCCCTCTTCTGAAATCGTTCTTGCTGGCGATTTCAACGTCCACAACACACAGTGGCTCAGGCATTCTTCTATCACAAGCCCGTCTGGAAGACACGTCGAGTTATTTAGTGAGTCTTTTAATTTACAGCAACTGGTTGAGTGTCCGACTCGTGTTCCTGATACTTTCGGGCACAACGCGCATATTTTGGATCTACTTCTAATATCGCATCCAGAAAAGTACTCGGTTTCGGTAACTGCTCCCTTGGTTAATTCGGACCATTGTCTTATCTCCGCCCTATTCTCCATCTCCTCTCTGACAACCACTAACCTAAACTCCACCAAAAGATTAGTGTGGCATTATAAAAATGCTGATTGGGCGGGACTTAATAAATATCTCAGAGAGCTGGATTGGTCTGATTGCTTTTCTATGAGAGACGTTAACAGAAGCACCGATTATATCTTGAACATCCTATGGTTTGGAACGCATCGCTTTATTTCTCATAGCTTCAAGAACATTAAACCAACTAACACCAATTGGTTTAATAATGAATGTTTCGCAGCCGTTAAAAATAAGGAAGCAGCCTTCCAGGCATATAAATTGTGCGCTTCAGAGGAATTGAGACGTATCTATAGATGCGCCGAATATTTGCAATTCAGCAACTAGTCGGGCAAAGTTCAATTTCAACCAGAGCATCAGACGGAAGGTATTTTTTACTCAAAAGGGTAGTAAGGGCTTCTGGTCTCTAGTAAAAACCGTAAAAAACAATTTCACCTGATCGTCAACACCACCACTCATTTATAATGGGAATGTTTTTACTGACTCATTGGACAAGGCCAACCTGTTTGCTGCTAATTTTGCTGCTAATTCGTACTTGCCACCTTCATCGCAGCCACTTCCATCCCCATCACAGTGCACTAGTAGGCAAAAGCCGCTACACTTTCGCACTCGGGAAGTTTTAAGAGTACTTCGAAACTCGACGTGTCCAAAGCTACTGGGCCCCTTGTTTTAAAATGCTGTGCCTCTGCTTTAGCTAAACCTAAACCTCTAAACTTTTTCACCTGTCATATTCAACAGGAATGTTTCCAAGTGTATGGAAACTTGCTTATGTCCAGCCGATACTTAAAAAAGGAGAGGCATGCGACCCCTCTAACTACAGACCAATTGCACTAACCTCGATCATATCTAAAGTTTTTGAATCACTCATCAACTCTCAGTTGTTGAAATATCTAGAAAATAAACATCTTATCAACGATTGCCAGTACGGTTTCCGCGCTGCCGCTCGGAGACTTACTAACGGCTCTAACGGAGCGTTGGAATCATTGTCTCCATAATTTTGGTGAGTACGAAATCGTCGCTCTTGATATTTCAAGGGCTTTTGATAGATTCTGGCATGCTGCCCTTTTAGCCAAACTTCAAACATTTGGTCTGCACCGCACCCTACCCTCGTTAAATGGATACAGTTTTTTGTCAAGCCGTTCAATCCGTGTAGTAATTGACGGAGTTACATCTGATTTCTACGAAATAAATGCTGGTGTACCTTAGGTTTCAGTTCTTTCACTAACCTTATTTCTTCTTTTTATTAATGATCTCTTATCCCTTACTCTCAATCCTATTCATAGTTTCGACGACGACAGCAAAAAAAAAGAAGACATTTGTTTCTGACGATCTCCATTTTGACCCCCAGAAGAAACCCTACAAATAGATTTTTGAACATCGAATTCTGGACTATTGCGAAATGCTAAACTATTTTATTAATTTTTTATGATTTTAGCTGTTATAGCTGTTTCGAAGATAAAACGTGATAAACAGACAAACGAGTGATCATATAAAATTTTTGTTTTTGAGTATCTATCTAGTTCCCATTTGACATGGGGCGACAGAAAAACATCACCCAATTCGAGAGAAGAATTGCAGGTGGACCTGCCATTAAAGGTGGATTCCGGAACCAATGTCCATTTTATCGAAACCTGTTGTCAGGATATGATGAGATAAAATAATTTTTTTGCAATTTTTTCAAATCTGGGTTTTTAAATTCAGCTACTTATAATTTAAATATTTTAATTTCCTTAACCCATAAAAGCTATCATCTAAAAACAATCACGTTATGTTTTAAGAGTAAAATATTTCATGATAATTATAATTTTTTTTACAGTTATTTCAAACAATAAATATTGCGGTACCTATTACAGACAAAGTTTGTACATATAGTACATCTCACAGAAGAACAATTTGAAAGGGGTGATATTTCACCCTGATATCTTTTGAAGGTTAAGCTTGTAAACTAAATATTCTTTATCTCATTGACAATTAATTTAAATAATGTCACTTTTTTCTATTTAAAGCTAGAGAGATGCCGTTTGCGGGAATATATATTAATAATAAATTAGAATGGCCCTAGGGTGTCAAAACTACACAAATTAGGTGAAAATCATCCCAAAATAATTCGTAGAAATACTTTTTTATTATTTCTTTTGTCGTAGAAGATATAAACTACTAGATAACTATTTTTTTAATCTAGAAGAATCTTATAACATTAGCATTATAACATTAGACGGACACTTTTGAACTTAACAAACGTACGTCTCGAAAATCACTGCACAAGATCTCTAGGAACTTCTTATAAAGCTAAGATACCAGTGTGGGGTATGCGAGGTCTTATCGCCAACACCATCACATAAACTATTTCAATATAGTGTTATTATATCAGTGTACCTTCGAAGAGGAGTAGAGTCTATCGCAAAAGAAATGTCGAATATACTCCACCACTGAAAAAATAAGACGATTTTTTGAAAATATATTTATTTTTAACATTTTCCTGAGTGGGGCAACAATTCGAATTCACCGTTGTTAATTTTTGTCATTAACTACAACGATCGACTATTACTGTTGGATAGGACCATACAAATTCCTCTAGTGTTTATATGAATCACATGGTTTTGCTTTAGCGTCAGCTCTTATTGAACAGGTACTTCTGACCGCGTGTCGATTTTGTTCATTTCGCAATTTCTCCAAAAACTTTTCAATCCATCCTAGCATCTCTGAAAATCTAGGAATAATGTGGATCATCTCAGTATACATATATCGACACTGGAAAGCAATTTTGTTGTACATATATCAAAAAATGCAATTTATGCTGTATCTAGTATTAAATCCCTAATATACTAACTTTAGGATAATTTCATCTTTTTGGTCTAATGGCCATTATTTCAGAACTAACATATTTTACTTCAAGAATAACCTTTCTATCTTCTCTGGTTAAAGAGTAATGAATTTTTTAAATTGTTTTTTTTTGCTCTACTGTAAGCCTCCATTTTCAAGATACGACAAGATCGCTTATCAGCGTCGATATGTACATGTTCCGAGCTAAGCTCTTTCTGACAGTCGATTCTCCAGCTATTGATAAAAACTATACAGGGAGGAAACACATTCTTGCGAAGTACTATCGTGCGGCCGCTTTACAGTAAAACTAACCTTCACTAGCTTCTTTGCTAACTTAACGACAACTACTAGTAATTTGGTATAATTCTTCATGTAAATATCTTTATGTAAGCCTACGAGTAAGAAACTAAAAGGAGAGGAAAGAATGTGTAAAGTACGTGTGTGTGAATGAGGCAAAAACTGCATAGAAAACTTGTAGGTTGATTGTCAAAATTGGCATCTGGATGTAGTTTGATGAAATTATTAAATTTTGGTTAGTGGAAAATTTCAAATTCTAATTACAATTAAAAGTGTTTCGTGATTTTCTCAAGGACATAAAAAACATTTAATTGTATTAAGTACTTAGTGCAATAAGTGTTCAAGAATTGTTTTTAAACACTAAAGTTCGTGATGAAGTGCGCTGCTATGAATTGTGAAAAAAGGATGCGTCGCCGTCCTCCGGGAGTATCCTTTCACACGTAAGTTTCTAATAAACCCTTATATTTACTAGACTTGCTCATTTAATTCACACCAAGAGCAACAAAAATTCATTTCTAAGCAAAACTAACAATTTGTTTACAAAGTTTGGTGGTTTATAGGAATAGACAGTGCCGTGGTTAACCAAATGGTTATCTATAGAGGTAACCCTGAACTTTTATTTTTGCAAATAATTTAACAAAAAATTTATTTGTAAAATTTATAAAATCAGAGGAATCATATTATAACAATATAATATGTACGTCATTGCACAATAACATTTAGCATTTTAAACCAAATTGATAGTTCAATGTTTAATTTTAAAATACGCGCCAAAGCCTACTCCGCTGATTTTTTTTCTAGACGACTGCAATGCACGTTTATTGTAATGTACGTGTAAATTCCACACCACTTTAAAATTACCACGCAATCTAAGCTCATGAACCTCTCCTTTTAGTTTCTTCCTCATAGATGTAAGCCATAGTTCGTTTGTAAATCGCTTTTAAAAAACGCCTTAAGGTCCTTGTAAAGTTAAAAAGTCGTTAAAATAAATATTCAGACTATTTCAGGTGGGACGTTCTTTTGGCACGATTGTAATAGACTTGCATATGTACCAGTTATTATTATATATTATAACAGATCTGTCTGTTTACTTCTGTGTAAAAAAGCGTGGGTGAAAACCAAGTAAAAATGATCTTCTGATGGAGGGGATGAAAATGTGAATGTTAACAGACGCTTTTTGGGTAAATTGATGACAACTGAAAAACTATCAAAGTAAATTTCAATACAAAGATCAAAGCGTTTATAAGAAACCGTAAAAATTAATAACAATCTACTAAAAAAGTTGATAGTTCCCCGTGTTTATTTCAATTTTTATTAAAAAGCTGTAACTTGCCAAACATGAATCAGCTGTGAGTTGTCAAACATAAAAGAAGAAGGATTTTGCCGAAATGCGGACGAAAACTTTCAGTTTTGTGAATGTATTTCTCTTAAACGATCAACTTTAGCTAAACAGTTCTAATTTCTTTAACTCATGAGCACTTAAATCGATTTAAATTTAATGAATTCATAATAACGCAATAGATAAAGTGAAAAATGTTTTGAATACCTACCAGGTAAACTTATTGAATTATCCAATAACGGTGGGCTAGGCGTAACGAGCAAATTTCTTTGAGCAATGCCTTTTTGAAGATATTGACATTCCTGTAGAGGCCCTTGGAACTGTGTTTTTGAACCTTCCGATGCTCTTCTCACTGGACTGTATCGCCCTATATAGATAACAATAGAAATTAGTAGAATGTAAACTTATTGTTTGAATTATTCTGTCCTAAAACAAGCATTAGCGAAAAAGGGGACCAATCAAAAACAAAAAATGGAATCAAACACGGTTTATTTGCATCGGCTTCGTCAGTGGAGCAGGTCTGTCTTATGAACAAGTACGGCAATCAATTGGGTGACAACGTTGTAATCTTCTATTGCATGCGGTGACAATATGTATGTTCACCCGAAATTTGAAAGATAATGATCTATAAATTTTTCACACAATATATTATGTATTTCGAAGAATTTTTAGTTTTGAAAAAGTTTTAGTCAAGAAAAGCGAAGCGATTTTGGTCATCAGTATAGAGTAATGTGTGTACATTATATGTATGTATTGTCATAATAAATGCATATTTGGATTTGTGTGTGAAATTTGTTTTGTTGGAAAATTCCAAGAATACTGGAATATTTTTAACACGTTTTTGTTAATTTCGGAATTAGTTACTCCATTATAGTCACAAATCGAGAACACGAGCAGTGTTATTTAAATCAAGTGTTAGTTATTGATTTACTTAGGTATTATGTTAGTAGAGAAATCACTTTCGAAAATGCAAATTAAAATTTTTAAAAACTTACCAACTTCTTGAACTGTAGGGAGTTTACAAGTTCTACCGAAGCGCCGATTGCCTGTTGACGATGAAGGAGTACTTTGAGCCGATGCGGGAGGGCTTTGAGATTGCCCTCCCGAAGGACTCTGCATTTTTAGAGCAGGCGGTAGATAGTTGCGTTTCATACGAGCTTCTACTTCTCTTATAAGTTCGGGACTTATTACTTTATTGTGGGATTTTTATAAAGCAAACAGTAAATAACAAACAATTCAGGAGTGGATCAGGTAAATGAGGATTTATGTGTAATTTTGAATATTGGTAAGCAGGATTAAGGTTTTTATACGACAGCGGATACATTGAGGTTTAGCGTTACAACGTAAACATCCAAGCAAAACCAAAAATAAATAGAAAGTAAAATTTTAATTAGAAAAATAATCTAAGAATGTTTTAAATTATATAAACCGTAAAAGATACGCTTCGTGCTCCATGCAAAACTACTATGCTATGCATATGTCGCGACTTACCTGGAGGCCTTTCCATCACTGTCAGCAGACCAGTACGTCGTGTACGACCACCTCCACTCTGACCACCGCTAGCGTGACCCAACGGTGCCGGCTCTAAAGAAGCTTCAGCGTGCGATTGAGAAAGATCGTCAGTGCAACCAACTGTGTGCCGTTTAACGCATCCTCTACCATGCATATACCTTTATTAAATAAATTATGGCATTTTTTTAAGCTATTACAAAAATCAATTATAAAAACCTTTGAATTTCGTCATTTCCTTCTTCCCCAGACTCTACCGAGCTAACTGCGGGTATTTCTTTTGACGATTTAAGTGTTTCAGTTGACTGAATTTGGTTTTCCCCTGAGCTTATGTTACCAAAATATTCGTCAACCGGTGGTGCTGTTTGTTGTTGGAGATTGTTGAGCGATGTTGGGTAAAAAATATGCAAGTTAGCACCTCCATCAGACGCACGTCGACCAAATGACCCCGCTAAAATATAGGTTATTTAAAAATTTCTTTATAGAGAATAAAACTGAAAACGCACTTGCACCCATTACAACTGGAGGTTTTAATAAATGCTGATCCTTAATAGTTAAATTATGAAGGGGTTGGTTTTGCAGCATAGGCAAGTTGATTGGTAAGTGTTGTCCAATCTTGTCCTCACATTTGAAATTAATGATTGGAGTATTCGGATTGGCCAATGCTTGCTCGTGGGCGACATCACCTGGGCCAACCGTATGCCGCCGCGCATTGCCAAGAATAGAATTTGAATTTTGTGATAATTGATTTTCTGTAGATTGCTGTAATTAGTTGCAAGAATGTTTTTATATGAAGAGTAAAACAAAATCTTTTTTATCTTACCTCATTATTTTGAATGACAGTGGTGCTAGATTCTCCATCCCCATATTTTTCGAAATCGACTGACACATCTGTCCAACTGGGAAGTTGTGAAAAAGGTCCAATAGTACTTGTGAGTGGGCTTAGGCGATCAACCGATTCTTGCTTCATCGGTTCAGAGCGGTCCACTATTCCAGTTGTTATACTTGTTTTCCTCGATCTGGTAAATAATTGTTTTAGTCAGTGCATTTCCATTCATTTATTGAATAAGCAAAATAAACGTAAATCATCATTCAAGATTACTTTTAAGCTATTTAATCCCTACTAAAAGATTTTAATTAATCTTGATGAATTAAGCAAGTGTCTTTAAAGGTTACATCCGCCTTCTTATATTTTAAATTATTTTTTACTACAATTTACAATTTTAATTATTTTTAAAACTCATTTTTTACCACAATTCGATCTAGAATAATTTTTCTTCATCAAAGATGGTATTACAAATTACATACTGTAAAAAAGATCTTTCTCGCTGCACTGTCAAAAGAAGTGGTAAATTTATAAGCTTTTAAGTGATTTTTTATTAATTTTTTAGTATACATCTGCTCGCAAAAGTACGTTAAGTTAGATTAGGTTAATTTCTATCTATGAAGCCTATCTGTGAAGAAAGGCAGATGTGATACCACAGTTGAGGCTTTGCGCTCAACCCTATTATCCCCTAAAAAGAGAATAAGCCCAGAAATATTGTATAGATCATATCAAGTAATTGGAACCCATTTAGAGCTCTTGATAAACCGAGCAAGATTCCTGACATCAGTAGAACCTAATTCGGTTAACTTTTTGAAAAAGGTGGAGTCCAAAGACCAGCTCCTGCGGTTGGCTAAAGCCAGGCAGTTGCAGAGAAAGTGGAAGAGGGTTTCCTCTTCCTCCACATCTACCTTTGAGGCAATTGGTCAAAGTGGCAGCCACAACAACGCTTATGATATTATGTCAAAACGACATAAGCTCTCTTGACCGCTTTAAGTCAAGGATTGGTCATTTCAGCCGGGTAGCGAGGCAGGTGTGTTCCCTGTGCCATCTGACATTCGCAGTCATAAGGGATGCTTGTGAAATTTCAAGCTTGCATGTGGCTAGCGACTTGCGGGTAATTTATGTCCGAGACGAGAAGAGTAGTACCGATTCTTGCTAGCTTGTCAGCTCTACAGTAACCCGGAATATCACTGTGCCCCGTCATTCAGACGCTCGAAGTTGAGCGGAATAAAATGCCTGTGTTGGAAGTCGTATACACACGCCTGAGAGATTTAATACTAGCCTGACTATTTTAGAAGATATGTACACATATTTTCTGTAGGCAGCGGCGTTATGTTCTCCAAACTGTCTTAGGCTACCTTAACAGGCATTATTTCAGCCTGAAAAACACTGCAATAGTCAGGCAAGGGAAACGAAATGATATTATTGTTGTTAGTCAGTATTTATTGTTACTGTACCGTCCAGAATTTCGGAGTTTCAGTAGTCGGTACGCGTCCAAGTTTGAACTGAAGTGAGCCTAATGAAAGAAGAGGTTGCGGCTTGCTTGCCGAATAGATCCACCGGCAGGAGGTGGAGAATTGTATTGAGGGCTTTAGAGGGTGTACTTCCAAGCGTACCTGGACTAATGTAGTTCCAAAGGGACCAGGACAATATCATAAGCGTAGACGATTACCTTATGGCCGGAATGTTCCAGATCTAGGAGTAGGTCATCAGGGCCAGATTCCATAAGAGCGGTGAAAGGATTCTTGGGATGTATCTCTAGTAGCAATTCTTTACATGTATATCGTCGATCGTTAATTCCCCCTAAGCTGGAGTTAACGATCCCGCTTTTTAGCATTAGCTTATTAAGATAACTGCTCGCAAAAGTAAGTAACCATCACATTCTTTTCTAAAGAGCTCACATTCATCGAGTTATCATTTAACTTAATACTGGTTTATGTGAAACGGTACACTTATTGATTGAACTACAAACAAACTTGGTTTTGGCTAAAATTATGCGCGACTTATAGTTTCTAAGTTCTGCCATGCAATGCATCTGTAAGAAGTCATGCAAATATTATTTAACACCTCGATATCTGTTTCTCATTCTGTAGACGTATATAGTTTTTTGAGAGTTTGTTTTGTTTAACTTAGCCCCCCCCCCCTTAAACGTTACGTAACACTCAGGGGATTATTTTTAAAATTTCAATTATATATAAAATACCGGAATAAGAAGCAATGTAAATTAAACGAAATTTCAGCCCACTTTGGCCCTAATAGGTGTGCGTGAAATTCGTAAGTAAATGGCTTGAAGTTTAGGTGGTTTTTCTTGACCGCAACGGTCGGACTCTTACTGTCCATATACTCTTACTTGCCATATACTCATATATACTTCTGTGTATTCAGTGACGCGACTCTTTTTGTATGTAAAAAAAATATGTGTAGTGTAGATATACCATATAAACTGAGACGTGAGTCCCCCCTATAACGCACCGTAACGTTTCACAAGATCTCTGCTCCCCGCTAACTGCGTTACGTAATACTTGAACGGCCCCTTATCTATAATATGCTGCTGCGATGGATAAAGTGAGATTTAAACTATTTACTATCGTTATTCTCTTCTAGGCTTGCACTGGGGGGTAGTTTCCGATAAAGTAAGTGGGTTGGCATTGTTTTTAATGAGTTCGCAAATACCCGAATTACTCGGGGTAGCAATTATTAACGGGGTGAAATAAATTTCTCTTAGCTTAAAAACTGTTTCGGTCATTTAACGTTCAGTTCTTTAAGTATATACATATATATCTTATTTATGTAAGTAATTTGTTAGTCTTTTTCTGCTAAATTAAATATACTGGCAGCCAAAATACCACCAATCACAGCCTGCTCTAGATACAAGCCCTGAAGCTGACATTAACAGCTGATCATTGGTGGTGTAAACAAACCAAAACTTGCCACTGTAGTCATAAGGAAAAGTTTGGGGAATTGTACTTTCTCGTAGTACTTCTCCCAATATATTTGAAGACTTAAATTGGATTTTACTTGAGATTAACCTACAAATGTTCTGAACATGTGGACATGATAAACAGTGTCTCTCTTATACAATTTTCATGTGTTTTAAAGGGAAAGCTCTCTTGTACTCGTTTTGTTGAAGTATTGAGCTTAAAATGCGTCAATGGCATTAGCGTTTGGACTTGGTTACGAGAATGTGCAGTTTTATTTGTGTGTACATGAATTGGTTAATCTGTGGTACACCAAAAATGAAATAATGACGAAACGAAAATGAAATAATGGCGACGTTTTCCGGGTTTGTATCTAGAGTAGGCTGTGCACCAATTTTATCCCAGAATCTATCAGTTCATACTTTAACGATTATTTAAAAAATAATAATAATTTGGTTATTTTAAAATTTTATGTCCCAAAGAATACTAGATAATCTACTAACTTAATGTAAAAACCGGAGGAATATGTAAAATACGGAATTTAATAGTAACAACTGTTTTACATAAACTGAATTAATTATTTGCAAAATCTAAAAACTAAAGACAAACTAAAGAATTGACTAAAGCCTAACTAAAGAATTGTAAAACACAAGTTTCCCGCGCACATTCAATTCTCCATTAAAATTAACTTTCATTTACATAAGATGCAGGAAATTCAAATTCTATCAACATATAGTCGGGTCATGGTTCTGACAACAAATCCTCAGAAAATGTCGCAATATGATGGAATTACTTTCTAAAGAATTAAAATATGACCTCTGACTTAGGCAAGTGACAGAAAAAGCTTTTATGGCATTGTATTGATTGAAAACTTTCTACAAACAGTACTTAGGCAAAATAAGAAGGATAGATAGGTTATGTGTAAACTGCTAAGTAATACAAACCTTGAGTATGCGATATTCGTGTGATGTTGCAGCCTTTGTTGTTCTTTTCGCTTTTGTTGTAATTTGTCAACGAGCAAGTTATAAATTGCATAAATGTTATCGAACCGATTTTCGTGAACTGATTGTGCAATCATATCGGCTGTTAGGCCAGGCAATTGCAACATGTGTGTCATAACAACAGAGTCTAAATTAGATGGCTCAGTAAGTGCAGTTTCGCGTGCCTCACTGATAGCCCTTGACCATTCCGATAGCCATCGATGCCTTGCAATTTGCTTTAGTGAGTACCTTCGGTCAGGTTCGACCACTAACATATGACGTATAAGATGTTCACAATCTGGGAATATATTACGAAATTTTCAAAATTTCAAACTTTGTTAATAACATGCTATTAGTACCTTGTGACATAAAGTAAGGTATTCGGAACTTTCCAGTTACTACACGTGTCTTAAGTTCTAAAAGTGTGTTGCCATCGAATGGTAGCGCTCCACACACTAGTGCGTATAAAACTACGCCTAAACTCCAAATGTCTGATTTAGGCCCATCGTACTTGAGTCCTTGAAATACTTCCGGAGCTGCATAAGGTGGCGATCCACACCACGTTGTCAGCTCGGTTCCCTCTACAAACATATTACTAAAACCGAAGTCTGCAAGCTGTTAAGAAAATTAATTAAGATTTTATCCAGTATGGTTGTTCCTTACTTTGATATTCATGTCTTTGTCAAGCAGAACATTTTCTGCTTTAAGGTCTCTATGCACGACGCCCTTTGAATGACAATATTCAACTGCTGATACTAGTTGTGCAAAAACTCTTGCTGCTTCTTGTTCTTTCATCCGCCCATTTTCCACCAGATGATCAAATATTTCTCCATGAGCTGCATATTCTGTCACGAGGTAAATCATTGTCCGAGATTCCATTACCTCATAAAGGCGAGTAATATGTGGATGCCGAAGAACTTTAAGAATTGAAATTTCACGAAATGTTTTTGCCAAATATTCTTCATTTAGGCATGTTTTATCAATTATTTTAATGGCCACCTGGAAAGATAAAAATAAATTAAAATTTTCTTATAGTTATTATTTTACATATGTAGTTAAGTTTTGAAACAATTAAGTGGGCATTTTAGTACTAGTCACTCATTTACAGTGACTCTTTTACAGAATTTACATGTTTAGGTATTGGCTACTAATGACTTGATTAAATTACGGTTTTTACATGTTTCTAGTGCTATTCAAGTGGCGGAAGGGGTGCCAATTCGACCGAAAAATATAACTCTACTCTATTTTGAAAATCAAGCTATACTCGAACAAACGCTGGAAAATTGTAAACTGGTCTTTAAAATATAGAAATTTATACATCTTCACCGGTAGAAAGCAAAAACAAAAAGAGCGACAGTTTGTATTAAGAAAATTTGTCCTTCTTTTGGGCAACTTTAATATTTCTGGGGACAAATATCAGCATTGTCTAAGTCCGACTCTGATATCGCATATCCATTCATTTTTTATTCACTTTGACTGCCCATTTCTACAATTACTTATGTTTTCATTAAATTATCACTTCGCGTTCGATTTATGAACCGGCGTAGAGCAAATTCAAAATATTTGCCGGAATGGTAAGGGGAGTGAGGAAACTTGAATGTTTTGTTTTTCCTGAGAGCTAGACAACAGCCCAGAGACCGAGTGGATATTTTTTAATTCAATTTTTAAAAACCCACGGGGAGACCGGTCTTGAACCATGGAACCATGGCATGGTGGTCGCGCCGCTCAACCAATTGATCCAACTCTTTCTCCTAATACATTTTACGACAATATATATATATTTAAACATCGTCCCGATTCTGTAAATTCATTTTTCATGCAGATGTTCTGCTAACTTCAGCTGAACTTAGTAGAACACCCCATTTTTGAAAAAAAAACTAAAGAGCAATAATTTTTTTCCCTGCAACTAATTAGCAACAAATTCACTTAATAATTTAGGCACCGTCCCGATTCTGTAAATTCATTTCTCATGAAGGTTTTCTGCTAACTTCAGCTGAACTTAGCAGAACATCCCATTTTTTTTTACATAAAAAGCAACAAACTTCTACAACTAATTAGCTACTATTTAGCAACAAATTATGAGAGGGTTAGATTTTTGATTCGAGAAATGTGCTTTGCTAAGTTGAGGTACATGCAAATTCTGTAGCATAAGATATTTCTTACAAACATTATACTGGCTATTTTTCTCCGCGATTCTAAGGACTGAAGGCCAATTAACTTACACCTAGTTTATAGGATGGCATATTGTTAAAATGAAAAAGTTTTCTTAGGGCATAACGTGTAAAATTTCTTTGAATAGATTCAATTCTATTAATTAGATATTGATTGTACGGATACCATACAGCGGTGGCGTGTTCAAGAATTGAGCGACCAAATAAACATAAAACTTAAACAGTATATGGATCTTGAAAGTCAGCGGAATTACACTTTATAAATCCAAGCATCTTGGAAGCATTTGTACAAACATAATCAATTTGTGAGCATGAACCCATTCTACTGTCTAAGACAGCTTCAAGATCAGTAATTTCTCCGAGACGACTAAGTTTCACGCCATCAATGTTATAATCAAAATAAAAAGGCTGACGAAAACCAAACGAAAACGGGGTATTAAATTTTATTTTTGTTTTATTTGATAGTACAACTCTTCAAAAGTATCTAATTAAAGTTTGAGGTCGATTGGAGCAAAACTGCCGGAGATACAGTGCCTCGGGTCTCCCTCCATTCGATACATCCTATATACAAAAGAGCAGTGTTAAAACTTTAAACGCGTTTTTCTCAGATTTAGTTTTTCAAAGTCGGCGATCACTGTAACTCAAAAACTACTCATCCGATCCTTCTAAAATTTTGCACCCTTCTTTTATACATAAATTACGAGGTAACAACGTCGAGATTTTGTATTTTTTATTATTATAAATAATTTGACAACAATAAATTCGTCGATTTTTATCAATAAATTTTCATAAATTCAAAAAATTCGTCTTTTTTACTTGTAAAAATTGAAAAATCAATAAAATAAACAAAATCTCGACGTTGTTACCTCGAGAAACGAAATCTTTTTGGTTTTTTGTCAACATATGATCCAGTAATGAGTAGATACTGATGATCACCGCAAAGTATCTTTTTTTGTGATTTCCTGTCAGTCGCTCAATTCACAATATTTTTACCCAAAAATTTAACAGAAGATTCTTGAAATGTTGTACTGTTATGTTCTTAACTTAACAATAAATTTATATTTACCATATTTTTTGTTTGTTTATTTAAATATTTGATTAAAATATTGAAAATTAACCCCCCCCCCTTAATAAGCACTGGCGGCACTACTTGTTTGTGTTGAATCAGTCGCAGTATTCAAAGAATATAACTTGAAAAGACATTATATGTATTAGCAATAATAGTATAACATTTAACATATTTTAAGGAGAATTCCATTGCGGTCAATTTTTCGAAAAAACTGCGAGAGATCAAAAGTACTTCGTCAAGGAATACCCGAAAAAAATTTCGAATTCGTTTGGCCATTTTTTTACCCTTCTATTAGTTTTTTGTAACAATTTAAATTTTGTCAAATAAATTTTAAAAAGTTCCTTATGTGTTAGGTAGTTTTATGTTTTTGCAATTATTTCTTTCTAAAGGTTGAGAATTATGAGATTTTTTTTTAATTTATTAAATTACAATTGGGAATATTTTTTGTGTTGAAATTGGGGTTTTCGAAAAAATATTTTGGACATTTTTGGATTATTCTTTAAAAATTATTATTATAAATAGTTGTAAAACAAGGTTTCTGTTTGTAAAACAAGGTCTGTCAGTGTAAAACAAGGTTTCTGTTTACTTTAATTCCGTCAACAAACGGCTCTGAAAGAGCATAAGAATCATTGTCTCTATAATTTTGGAATCTGAAGTCGTCGCTCTTGATATTTCAGTTTTTTGATAGAGGCTGGTATGCTGCTGAACGTGATTTCGTGTACTCTTCTAATTCTGTAATAAATTCTCGCGGGGACTCTACAGAAATCAACCGAGAACGCATGCTTGGCTCATTAAACAACGATAATTCTACGATCCTCGCTTGGGGCAGAGCAAATCGTGCTATGTTAACGCATCCAAAATTCAATGCTGTTTACTGTCTCTTAAAAAACACCCAGCCCTCCCTCAACCTATTTCAATGGAGAGAGTGTTATACCCAATTTGCCCTCTATAACCATCTTCAGTATTGGAATATCCATCATCATTAGTTGAACCGATCATATATTTGCAATCGCTAAAAATTAAATGAAATGCTTGAGGTTTCTACAGAGATGTAAGAAACACTTTACACGCGATACAAGAGCTTCAAGTCGCTCTCAACCTTTTACTCTCCAGATCAAATTTGGTCGTAACGTGCACTTTCGGGAATCTGTCATAAGCAGAACAACATAAATGTGGAACAGTTTACCATTTAATGTTTTTCCCTTGTATTATGAGCCCAAACATTTCAAACGAGACGTACAACGTCAACTCTTAACCCATTTCCATTAAATTTATTTCGTTTCCTGCCAAGGCTGTGTTTTAAAATCGTAAAGAATCTTTGACATTATCATAAAAAAGTAAGGGGCAATATGGTTGATGTATCTTCAATTATTGAATGGCGTCACTAACTTTGATAGGACTTTAAAGAGAAATATGAATGATGTTAGAAATACTAACATTCTCATTCGACTAGAGAGTGTTACCAAAAAGAATGATGGGATGAGTAATTTGTTTTTTCCAACTAAGTACAGAGTTAGAAAAGAAAACATAACATAAATCTGTTTCAACTATAATACTAGAAGGAAAAATTTTCTTATATACAAATACAAGGAGTAAAAAATACACAGTATAGTCTTAATAAAAACGAATTTAATTCCATTTCTGAATTCTTATATAGGCAACATAAAAGAATTTCTGTGAAATACCACATTTTCATTCTACTAATTATAAGTTAAACAGTACTTTAGCGGTATTAAATAAATTATTTATCTAAAAATTCAAGTAATTTATTTTCATATACATATATTTTTAGCACTCTACTTTCAGAAAACCAGATTAGGAATAATCAACAATAAACATAACAACAAGTTTAATATCTGCATTCATGTGGGATACGATACCACACTGGAAATAACTTTAGGACACCGTTATTAAAGGCTTTTCCACATGTAAATGACTACTTTCCATAGACAAAGAAGGTCCCTGTTTAAGGTTTTGTACAAAAATCAATGCTAATTTGAATGCAAAAAGTTTCTGTCCTTTCTATAATTAATGGAAATGGCAATGGAAGAGACCTTTCTTCATTGGTATGTAAGTAGTGAGTCACAACGTAATGCAATCGCCTGTTGTAACCTTACATTTGTCCTTCCCTTTTGAATGCTTAAAGGTGCACAGGTCGCTGTCCATTATATTTGCTTGTTACTTAATTTTAGAACATTTGCAGTAATTTTAACGATCTAGGTATTGTGGTATGGTTTCAGTGAGATGACATAAGATTGAATATGCTTAAGGGACAACACACCGCTGAGCTTGCTTTTCAGGTCTTGTAACTTACATATTAGAGAAAATATCGTCGTCGGATTTTTTTCTGAAAAATGCCATTACTAATGCTTTGGTATATGTTTTAAAAAAACGCTAATTTATTATAAAATCTTATTTGGACAAGTTTTGAAGAGTACAGCTCGATTTTTACAGTTATTTTTTAAAAGTTAAATTCAAAGTGACAAAGATGCATATGCGGCACATGCGGTATATGACGTTCAATGAAGGCAACAATGCGGAGAAACACTATAATATGGGAATCGGGGATCGGATAATAAGCGTAAGCCCGTGTCAACGGTGGTTCCAGAAGTTCCGAGCCGAGAACCAGAGCGTAGAAGCCGAGTCTAATCCTGACAGATCTGTCGAGCTCGGCGAGGACGTCGTGCAAACCCTAGTGCAAGAAAACTCCATGGTAACTATTGAGGAATTAGCCGAGAAGCTTGTATTTAGTTATTCAACCATTCAATGGGTTCTAAAAAAAACGTCCGAGTGCTTTTCTTTTCTGCCACGACTCAGGAATGGATTCTTTTTGGATCGAATACTGACTGATGACGGGAAATGGGTCCTCTATAAAAATTTCAAGCGCTGAGCAGTGTGCAGAGGAAGGAGAAACGCCGGCATCCCAGGCAAAAGAAGGTCATCATCCGCATAAGGAGTTGTTATCTGTTTGATGGCATATGGAAGGTGCGGTCCTCTTTGAACTTTTAACTCCAAATCATACGATAACAAGGGAGATTTACTGCTCACAGCTTGAGCGGCTTAAGTTAGCGCTAGAAGAAAAACGACCATCTCTTGTTTTAAGACGAAAGGTGTTCTGCCATCAGAATAATGCTAGGCCACCTACAGTGAGGATGACGGTACAAAGGCTGGCGGACTTTCAATGGGAAACTATGCCACACCCACCATATTCGCCGAATATTGCCCGATCTGATTATCATTTATTTCGCATCTTAAAAATCATTTAAACGAACAAAATATGGATTCTTTAGACGAGGTCAAAACAGTATTGGACAAGTATTTTTCGTCACAGACAAGTGGATTTTGGAAGAGTAGCATTGAAAGTCTACCAGAAAGATGAAAGAGCATTGAAGGAAATGCAGGAGAATAGATTTTAGATTAAAATATAATTTTTTTTTTTATACGATGTGGCCAAATCCTAGGGGAGAATCCTTTGATGCGTTAGCATGGTTTTGGCCGGAAGGGAATTAAGGTAAGGGAAGTGAGGAGGAAACTTGAGTCTTGTTTGCATTGCTGCGAGTTAGACAACAGCCCAGAGACGGAGCGGATTATTTTAATTTCTTAATAAAAGCTCACGGTCATCTGGTCTCGAACCCGGGACCCATGGCATGTTGGTCTTGCCGCTCAACGCATTGATCCAACTCCGTCTCCTTAATTTCCTTAATTTTCAAATTTTCAAAAATTTTCTTAATTTTCAAAAATAAAAGAAGTACAAACAACCGCAATATTTATGTGATGATCTAATATTTTGCATCGTTGCCATATGACTTCTATAGCTGAATACACACTAAACAACGAATGCATTGCACATGTTTGGGAGTGCACACCACCGACCCGGTGGTCGGTATTATTGCGTGGGCTCATCTATCTGAAGAACTATGCTGGATGTGCTTCCAGTAAAAGTGGGCCCAATTTTAATCAGGGGTGAGAATATATTTTCCGTGGACGACCTCACACATGATTAGAATCATGCGCTTTATGACGACATCAATAGCAAATTTATCTTGTCTCCTGGAGTTCAAGCTCATAAGTTTGACTTTAGTAACATTGATCTTCAGCCCTGCTATACGACCTTCTGTATTCAGGATTTCGGACATTTAACGTACGTGTTTGTTATTTCTTTCTCGAAATCTGTGAACATAATATACATATAAAGGGGACCCGTATTAGGCGAGTTGCTCGCTGATAATTTGGAGGGTGTTGATGTGATCACAGCACGAAAAACCCTTGGTAAAGCTATCTGCTAATCGTTTGAAGTTCGCTCAGTTGTTTGTTTGATTCGCATTTAGGTGATTTTTGCCATAGTTTTAAAGACTACATTTAGAAGATATATAGTATACCACGCCAATTGCTACAACTCCTGGGGTCACTTTTTTCTATTCAGTCGGATAGATCTTTGTTTCCCAACGTTCCCAATATACGAGAAACAAAATATCAGTCTCTAGTAATTACGATGGTGTACCATCATTTCATGGGGCCTTATCGAGGTCCATCAACTTTATTGCGTCCGCCACCTCTAATCTTGGCAGAACAGAAGCGGTGCGGAAATCGACATCCCGAACATCGAAATTTTTAAAACTAATATCTTTGATACAAAAATCCCAAAATCAAAACAAAATATTTAAAGAAGACATTTTATACAAGGAAAAGCGGACATCTCTTAAAAGCGGACACCTCTTAAAAGCGGACACCTCTTACAAGCGGACACCTCTTAAAAGCGGACACTTTTTTTAGTCCCAAGCATCGATTTGCCTCAAATTTCCACCTGTGAAAAGCGGACACCTCTTAATAGCGGACATTTTTTTAGGAACGAACAGTGTCCGCTATAGGGAGGTTTCACTGTATTTGTACATCAAATATTTCCTTGTACAAAAAAAATCTTGTTCAAATATTTTACAAAAGTAAAAGTATAATTTTGGTGTACAAATATTTAATTGAGAGAAAAGGAAATTCATATATTACCAGTTAGGTATTTCAATTTTTCGGGATTCCGTTTTCGGAATTATCCAATCTCAAAATTTTTAAAATTTGAAAGATTCGTTCTTTTGATACTTTTCTACTTTCGGGATTTTAATCCCAAATTTCGGAATAGACAGTATTGGGTTGGATTTCGGAAAAGGTAACTCCTACTCCAGAAAGCCCCCCCTTCTCCCTTCTTGACACATCCTCTAAGTACACAGCTTTTCCTCGACCAAGCTTGAGACCGGATGCAAAGGGATCAATCAAAATTTTTTCAAAATGCAAAATTACACGGAATAATTTGGTCACATTCAAGAGTGCAATCAAGAATAGCAAATATTTGTTAAGCTGAAGTTAGCAGACTGTAAGAAAGCAGTGGTTCTCTTGGATACTTAGGTCAGTCTGCTGAGAGAAGAAAAACAAAAAAACTGTGTTCCAATCATTCATTCCAATATTCTCAATTAATTTACCGAGAATGAGTGTTTTCTTGGTTCATAAAAATTTTCCATCCACCGATCTCTCTCGGTAAATTAATTGAGAATTGGAATCAATGATTAGAAACAGTTATCGCAATTTTCTTTGGTTTTCTCCTTTCAACAGACTGACCCAAGTACCCAAGAGAACCACTGTTTTCTTAGAGTCTGCTACATTTAACTTAAGCTTCATCAAATATTTTCTTTATTACTCTCGAATCATGTCAGAATTATAAGACGGAAAAGTGCGGCTGTAGCTTTAAAAATCACTCTAGTAATAATAAAAATATATTTGCCCATACACATACCGAAAAAATATAGCTTTTTGAGAAGATTCGCAGATTTGTAATTTTTTGTAAAGTAAATTAAAAAAGGTCGGATACTCCCGTAACGCCAGAAAAACTGATACCTTTCTATAATTGTTTTACCTATTGCGATGTTTTTGTAGCAAAAAACAAATACGTTACATCATTATTTTTATTTAATATCGTTTAGAGGGATATACCAGTGTAATTACTTAAAAAAGAAGGATATTTTTCTCGAATTTTTTTAAAGAAAACTGCTGGATCAAAAGTTTTAAGAGTTGGTTACATATTTATTATTATTTCACTCTACAAATTTTTTCCGACCAAAATATTGAAATTTACGAGACTTATGCCGCAGTAACTTCACACATGCAAAAAAAGTTGGTTCACTACTGGAATAAAAAAAACACCAAATCATCATTGAAATAAATATATTTTTCCGTACCATCAACCATGGATTTTAAAAAATATTGAAAATTATAAGAATAGCGGCGTGTTGAAAAAAAAGTATACAATTTTCGCCAAAAAAAATACTCTTCTTTTGCCTGCCAAATTGAAATGTTTGGTCCAATCAAAATATCCATGATTCGGTACGACAACACATGTCCTCAATTGTCAATTGTTTTAGAGTGGCAGAAAATTTAAAAAATTCAATTTTGAGAAGAAAACGTTTAAAGATTTTGCTAGTGACTTTTTAGTATTAAAACTTAATTTTTCATAACCTGGCGACAGCTGTATTTCCGAGGAATTAATATAGGCCGACTTTTATACTTCGATATCTTATTCTTATTAAAAACGCATTAAAATAGGTAGAAACAAAAAAAAATACATTTTTTTAAGTTATCACCCCCTTAAAGACAACAACCTGCAATGCCTGGAAGAACGAATGAGTGTATCTTGTAAAATAAAAATAATGGCATACTGCACTGATATATATTTTAAATAGCAAGTAAACCATCATAATGACGCAGTAGAAGAACTATTTTATCATTTAAATATTATCTCATTAATAAGAATAAAGAATAAAGAAATAAAGAATAATAATTCTTTGACTACGTAATTATTTTTTCCCATTGCCATTGGAAATGCATCAAAGTTTAATATCGCTGAACTTCCTGAACATTTAAACTTTTAAAGTTGTAGACCTGTTTATTAACTAAATAATTTATCTGCAGCAAATTTTTAAATATTTAAACGAAGAGTAGTTATATAAAATTGTGAAACCTTGTTGTTTTTAAACAGTGCGAAGTAGTACTCAGTTATGTGAACCTATCGATTTTAGAAAAAGTTGAAAGTCTTCCGTTAAAGAATCTGAAATTAATTGTTCTATTTTACAGAATTATTTTATTTTAAATGGAATATGTGATATGAGTTTAACTCAAGTTAATAATGAAACCAGACATGTTCGTAAACAACACTGATTTTGTGTTACGAAAAAGTTTAAAACAAATTCTTGAAATCGCAGGTAAAAGTTTTTCATATTTTGTGCTGCTAACACGTGATTTGAAATGATTTGTATACGGATTTCTGTCACCGTCACCACGTGGGCGCTCTCCGACCGTTTACTCACCATATCCTTCCTTTAGGGGAACTTTTATATTATCTTGTTTCAGTTACATAAACCAGGAACCATAAAGCAGTTACTTTACGTGGAAAACTTGTATGACGTTCATGCAGTACGCATCAATAATTTTCATAAGACGAACATATCTTTTTCTGAAGGCAATCGATAGAATTTACTGAATAATAGAAAAGTAGCAATCATATTTTTATGCTGCTCCATTCAATTTTAATACAAGATATTTACTCTAACTGAAATACACACTTGGTTTGGGAAATTTGCATAAATATTATAAAATACACTTCAATGTAAATAATCGATAACGTTTTCATGATAAGATTGCGCGGTCTTATCTGGGCACATGATTTTGTTTTTGTTTGACGTCTAGATCTGCTGCAGATAACGACGAACTAATAAAAATATTATTGGGAAAGTACAAGAATTTTATCGCGATTCTTGACTACAGCCAGTAAGTATAAATTCTCAACGGAATGGTTGAATGCTTCTAACCGCAACAGAAAAGAGTGTGACTTCAAAATAAAACTTTCATTACATGCGTAGTGCAACTTTAATGAATCTTTTTATAAATTTCCAAAGGAGCTGGACTGTGTTGACAATCAGATCTGTAATGTAACTCCTATTTGGATATGCATGTTTGTATGCTTTTAAGGTTTTCAGCAATTACGGTAGCAAAATGAATGTATGCATACGCTTGTAAATATACATTTGTTTAAAGGTGTGTAAGAAACAGCCCATACAATTTTAACATAACAGATAAATAGTAGAAAGAATTCTTATCTGCAATTTTATAGCAGTTTGAAATGGAACCAAACCCCAATCTCGACATGTTTTGCTTTCCAAGGTATGTTGACACTGGGATACTGTCATATCGGCACTTGTTGAGGTCAAAGAACAAATCTCAACACTGGCTATAGAGACCCATATTGTAGTATGACTTTTTTGAAAAGCAAATCAACCAGCCCAAATCTCTATAAAATAATTAAAACCTACTCAATCCGACTAAGAGTTCAAAATGCTATACTAATCTTTTGAAAAGCTAATTATTAGGAGGAGTTAGATAGGAGATGGAAAATTGGTCAGATATTAGACATTGGTTTGATGTTAGAACAAATACCGAATATCTATCTAGATGAGATGTTAGAAATAGATTTAACAAGTTTGGGTTTTGATCCACAACATCAGCGTTGGCACTTAACCAATTGTTACAGAATAAAAGGTTCAGTAAATAACTTGATGTGGTGCATTCCGTTCGGGGCAATATGGTGCAAACTTGAAAACCACCCTTTTTATTATTGCTTTTGTTTTTTAGCAAAATGGTGCGCAATCGAGCAAGAACAACCCAAAAACCGGACGAAGAAAATATTAATAAAGCAATAGAAGCTGTCCAGGCTGGAAGAAGTGTGCGAGGTGCAGCAAAGCAATTCGGAATTGCGCCGCAAACTTTGCGCCATCGATTGCAAGGTCGCAAACCGAAATCAGTAGAGTCTGCACTTCCAACTAGCCCAGAGATGGTGGAGTCTTTGCGCGCTGAACAAGAAGCAACAACCCAAAAGAAGGTAGCTCAAGCAGCCAAAAAGCAGTTGGCTGCCAACAGGAAGATCGAAAAAGAGGTGGTGAAACAACAAAAAGCCGCCGAAAAGTCAGCCAAAGTCGCCGGAAAAGCAGCCACTAAGACAGCCCCAAACGAAAACGCGGCCGCCCTAGTGTCGCAAAGAACGTCGACTTCGGAGACACTGACGAAGAAGAAATCATTTTGAAGGACCAAACAAAAAGTTGTAACTGAGTAAATAATTTTTTCAGTAATTCTTTTCATTGCACCATTTTTTTTTTGTAAATTTTACAGTTCTTTGTATTTCTACCTAACGTGGGTATATAAAAACCCTTAGTTTGCATTTTATTTTCATTGGCATATGTTTAATTACACTCCATTTCATTCAATAAAGCTGTTCAAAACCATTTCCGAGGCATTTTGGTATTCCTACTGCAACTGGAAAATAGTGCACCACATTACCCCGAAAATTTTGGAAGGTCAAAAAAAGGTACCTTCGGTATTTTGATTGTAGTTCAGCGCCATTATGTGCAACACAAAAACTTTTTGCATAAGAAATGTAGTCAGACAAATTGTCTTTCTAATGAATACTCAATCTTCTTATTCGGTTAAAAAATACAGCCGTACGAGCACTCCAACGAAACGTGCACCACATTACCCCGTTCTACTCTACTTATCCAAAATTAAGGCTTACAATGACCTAGTTAATCTGAAGGTAGGAGAAGGATGTCCCACTAGACTGATTCAGAATTATTCGAGGTTTTTTTTCTGTTTGGCATCAGACGATTCTGGAAGTTTGCTTCGAGAGATGAAAATCCCCGCAACATTTTCAAAGAAAAACAATATTTATAGGCAGCAATCTTGTTTTAAGAAGCTTAAAGATTTTTTTTTGTTAGTTAGCATGGCTTTGGCCAGAAGGGAATTAGGGTGAGGGGAGTGAGGAAACTTGAATGTCTTGTTTTTGCGTTGCTGCGAGCTAGACAACAGCCAAGAGACGGAGTCGACGGTCTCGAACCCGTGAACCATGGCGTGGTGTTTGTGTTGCTCAACCAATTGATCCAACTCCATGATCTGGTTGTGAAGAAAAGGGTAATCTATCATCTTGGATTTGGATTTAGAACAATATTAGGTATACTATAGTACATTGTCATCGAACCTCCCTACGTATGCAAAATTTCAGTTTAATCGACTATCCGGAAGTGGGTCAAAATCGCTTACAAGATTTCACGCACGACGACGGACGGACAGGTGGAGCTAAATAAAAGTTTGTAATAAACGAATTTCAAGCGATTTTGGCCCACTACCCGATAGTCGATTGAGCTGAAATTTTGCATACATATGGAGATCCGATGACAATGTAATATAGTATATCAATATATATGGTATAAACGTTATTAATATTTCAGTTGGAAGATAATACAATGTTGTTAACGACTGTGTAATTTTTTTATGCCTAAAAATCTAAAAAAAATTATTTTAAAACTTAGCTTTAAAAAACAATTTTTTTATTTCAAACCGAGAAAATTATTATTTGTTGTATTTTCGGATTTAAAATAGTGACCAATGTGTTCTTTTTGAAAACAAATTTAAAACACACAAAAATCTTTTACCTTTCTCAACTTAAATGACCAAACGCACACCTCATACCTTCCCTTCTAAGAAAAAATGTTACTTAATTTTAAAAAAAATCTCTCTTTCTGTTTCCCGTAACCTCTTATGGGTCATGGAGCGAGAGAAGAACTCTTCTTAAGATGTTGCCGCCGCTGGGGCTTGAATCTGGATCCGTCTGGATGGAAAGTAATACCATCTTATTATTTACTCTACCGACGACTTCATGTAAGGAATTATAAGTATGCTATTTAATAAATTTTCAAAATAAATTTGTTGTTTTAATTCCAATTTTCATTACGTACATATTTAAATCCATGGAATGATTAAAATAATTAGAAATTAGGAAATTCAATTCTTTAGTTTTCTAGCAAACGTTGGTAGATAGATATAAATCAGTGATGGCAAAACTCACACTACTTAATGTGAGGAATGCTTAAAAGCTTTAGAACCATTTCGTACTGTTTGTTTAATTTAGAACATTAAAATATTTGTAAAAGGTTGTATATTACAAGATATTGTATAATTGCTTACAAGACAACTTAAATATGACGATCTTTTTAACTTTTGTATGTTTTAACGATTAAAAAACGCAAAAACAGAAAAGCGAATACAGCCAAACAGTGCATGTACGAATTTAAAAGCTTAAAAGCTCACTTGCCCGCGGGCATAGGTTTGGACATCACTGATATAAATGATCATGCCTGGCAATGCTGAAGTTCACAAGCAGCTTCAGGTATAACTGACTTCACGAAATGTTGTGACGGCTTTGTCTGAAGGTGTCATTAAAATTGTTTATATGTGCAAATCGAAGACTTTTATAAAAATTTTTGTAATTTTCATAATTTAATATTTTCTTATAATATAGAATTTGCAATGTCAAAAATGTGTGTCTTAAGTATGAGGTAATAATAATTTTTTTTAAAAATATAGTTAAAAAAATTTATA
The DNA here is from genome assembly GCA_964036015.1 of Leptarthrus brevirostris. Taxonomy (NCBI): domain Eukaryota; kingdom Metazoa; phylum Arthropoda; class Insecta; order Diptera; family Asilidae; genus Leptarthrus; species Leptarthrus brevirostris. The sequence goes on from OZ038372.1 coordinate 41,108,712, forward strand.
CCATATAGTAGATTTACCATTTAGTAACATCTCCTTTTACATTTATTATATACTCCAGTCTTGCTGGCATACTATATATGAAATTTCTAAATAGTTCTGGAGCTCTATTAGCCCATTCTTCACGTATCGAATAAATCAATTCACTTCTGGGTATTTGTACATAATTTTTGTTCTTTTCTCTTAATTATTGCACAGAGATTCTCCATGGGAATTATATTTGGTAAATTCTTCAGGCCATTCTAAAAGAGCAATACTGTTTTCTTTTAAATATTGCAGGGATACTCTGATAAATGAAGTCAAAGTGTGGAAAAAGCGGAAACAATATTTGGAATTAAATATGCGTCTATAATTTCCAAATTTTTGTAATTATCGTCTCAAAAACAATTAAAATATTAGCTATGGAAATTACATCTATAAGTTACAATTTACGAAAAATTATTTTATTATTTAAGGATCATCTGACATTTACAAATTTAAAATTGAAATACCATCATTAACCTTATGTAGTCATATTTAAGATTAAATACATTAGGCAGTAGGTATTTATAATTGGTAAAAATAATTGTTTTGAAAAAGTAAAACATTCTAATGAACGTCGATTAAAACCAACTTTAAAGAAGACAAAACTGATGTAGCCTGATTTTTCATTACAAGCAGGGGAATTTCTTATTGCAACGTAAGAACGTTCTAATATGTCATAGTCGGAAACAGAACCTGGACCTAGTACGCTATACAAGTTGAAAAAAATCTTAATCTCTACAGTGGGCTGGCAACATTGCATTTGTGTATTTTAATTTTTTCCACAAAAAAAGTAAAACAATTTCTTCAGAGGATTTTAAATAAGTGTACGCAGGTGGCAACTGGTTCTTTTAGTTATACTTTTTGTTTTGTCGCTAAAATCGCGAAACTTTTTCCTCTTGTTGTAATTGCTTACCGATCATGTTATTCCAAACACTTACCGACTATCATAGAACACAGAATCAACTCCGATTAAATAGAAATATTAGGTAGTCTGCAATGCACATAACATCAGATTTTAATCCATGTATATTCAATTTATTTATAATACCTATTATGTTGTTGAAAATTTAAATATTTGTTCGCAAGGCGAAAGTTTCTTGAGTTACTGATGGAAAGCAATTAGAGCATTTACATTGAAACCAACGCGATATTTACTAGTTTAGCCAATATATATCTTATCTTCGTGTAAACGACAAATTATTATTTTTGCTTTTTTAATTTCCTCCCTGTCAAAATAGCATATCTTTTCCAATACTTAAGAGTATAATTTCCTACATTCTATACGCATACAGCGATAAGGCAAATAAAATAGATAAGAAATCTTCACCCAATCAAATAGAATTCGCGAAACTTGACATAATTTTACGTCGGTACACGGACAGGCGAAGAAAATGCTATTAGTAAACATCGCGTTTATCTTATATTTCACTCTTGCGACGTTACATAATTGTAGCAGAATAACACTATTCGACGTCTGATAATTGAATAAATAAACTGACAAGCAGCTGATACGTCTTTTGCTTGCACGCTTCTCTGGAATTATGCTTAATTCAGATTGTTGCTTGTCCGTAGCAGATTTTGATTCAGAAAACGCGGAATGCCGCAAGTTTATGCCTCGCAAAGTACAAAAAAAAACAATGTCGCTAAGCTGTGCCCAATCCAAAGTTTTCATAAGAGAGCTTGGGGTGCTTCTGTTATCATTCCATGTTGCCACCAGACTCGGGTGTTCGATAGTTTGTTTTCGTTAAAATGACCTTCACTCGTTGAATGCTGGAGAAAGTATAGGTGTTTCGACATATTTTTAAATCTTTCTGTAGATTCTTCTTCCAAAACAAATTTTGGGTCGCCAAGAATTTTTTTATGTGATTTTTCATTCTGGAAATATTAACAATTCTTGTGTGGCAGCTGGTTTTTAATGTATTTCTTACATTTTTATTTATTTAAGTTAGGTTTAACAAATATATATTCGCATATTTTTATTATAAGTTTTACATTTGAGTTTAAGATATTATTTTGCTATATAATGTTCGTTTCATTTGAAAGCCGTTTGGTTCCACCATAGTGATATAAATGCAACACTTTTGTTATCATCATCATGCCAGTCTATGACAGAGTTTTTTATGTCAGAGATGACATTTTGGGAATTCTTTAGTCGTAAAAAAATTAAGCGCAGGTTTCCCAGCCAATCGTTGTCTGCCCTAGAACCCAAGACCGCCTGAAACTGGCTGAGACCAAAACCACAGCTGTGATTTTAGAGTCCAGTAGGAGCAAGAGAAGATCAAAGAAGGCCAGAAATGAGGCAGCAGAGGCAGAGGAAGAAGGATCATACGCTATAGGAGGTATATTAACAGGACATTTTCTTTTGCGTTCTCCGACAAATCTCGTTTTAAAAGCTTTATATTAGTTTCACCTGTCACTTCCGATATCCGATTGAGCTGAAATTGCATACGTACGGAGATCCGATGACAATGCGATTTAATATACCTAATATTGTTCTGAATCCATCAAATACCAAATGGAAGTGTCTGACAAAGAAAATACGATAAGCTATATGACGCCATTCTACATTTAGTATGGCGGACGCTTCAAGATGGCGGAAGGGGTTTCGATTTTTAAGTAAGGACGACGCAATCATAAACCCAAAAAAGACTCAAATAATATGTAGTTTAAAAAACTAAAAAGAACGATTTTTTAAATGTACTAAAAAGAAAAAAAATATGTTGTAATTTATCTAGGCCTTAAGCTCTTTGCTCTTGCTTGATTGCAGAACTGGATCGAAAATAAAATATAATACAAATACAATAGTGCGTAAGATGTAAATTAAAGGGGGTGGTTGCCTCAACCCTTCTCGCGTACTTACTCACTAACCAGCCTAGTCACAATCATTCATCCTCAGTACCATTCTGAAAAAAGCGAGCAATTTGAAATGTTTACCCCCCCCCCTCCCCCATCTTCGCACAAACACACCCACACACACACCAACCTCTCATACACCAGCATTTCCCCACCCATTCTAATCCAAAAAAACCCAATGATTTTGTTAGAAACGTCCTTTTTGCCCCACCCAGTCTGAAACCAAGCACATCATTTTTCTATTATACCCGCGCACGTGACCATACTATAATCCATAATATTATCAACAACTGCTCTCTAATTAATCACTCTACCTAGAACTGCTGCATAAGCGAATACTGCGATTGCAGCTCTACGGTACTTATTTGCTATTTGACTTCACTTTTACTTTTTGCTTTTAAAAGGGAATCAAACCGAATATTTCCTTCTCATTTATATTCGCTCACGAATTTAAAAGTTTATTTTCTAGATTTGAGGTTCACTCGTGAGAGAATGTATTCCTCAAAAACAGATTTTGTTTCACTCTCGAATGAATCGAATCAAATTTTCATGGAAAAATTCGCTCGCGAATTTTACTATTCTGAATTCGATACGGGAACGCCCGAGTAGAAATAATTGAGTTGGTATATGTACGTCCAAAGCAAGTACAGACGTACAATGTTTAAACCTTTGCCGATGACTCACAAGGAGAGTCATAACAATAATAATGAGAACAATTACCTGAAAATTGTTTTTTATTCTTATATCTTCCAGTTTCAGTTATAATATTTATTAACCCGAGTAAAAATAAGACTAAACTGCACAAACGTTGCCAGCTTCTGCGGAGATAGTTTTGTTATTTCAGACATTGGTCTCGAATGAGTTAATCTACGAAAATAATTTTATTGTTTTCATTTAAAATTTTAGTCTAGATAAAGTGAGAGCGTACCGCGTGCTTGGTTTGGAATATTTCGTGCGTTTTTTATTGATACGTGCTTGGAATCGAGCGAGGCAGCAGTTCATCACACGTACACTATATATGAGAATTAGAGCCTTTCATGCTAGATCTTTATCCTAAGAAAAGATATCTAACAAGCTTAAAAATTAAATAAAAAGTTTAAGGAATATATAGTAGTCGTGCATCATGAGAGTCCCAACTTCAAACTCACCAGCGGCAAGGCCATTGCATATTGACGAGTGAGTTAGTGGTTCGGAATCTACCTTAAATTGAAGGTCCACTTGCAATCATATTCATCGACTGGGGTGAAGCTATTCTCACGCCCAATCACATGCAATTCCATTTATTTTATAAAAGAGATAATTAAAAGATTATCATTATCTTGCCCTAAACTAAAGTATATAAATCATCAAATCTTTTCAAAAATAAATTTAGTTAGACGAATAATCAGCGTTCAGGAAAATTCTGAGTACTAAAAGATAACACTTTGTTAAAAACGTTTATTAAAAAATTTTATAGGAACAGTTATTTTAAAATAATCTTGCATTCTTCCTCTAGTGCTTTATGCAATGATCGAAGTTCATCCAAATAAGTTTTATTTTTTTCACTTAGTTTGTTTAAGTGGGTGTTTATACCAATTATACGTTCACGGATGCCATTGACAGAACACCTTTTGAAGTTTTCTTCATTGAATACGTCTTCTTTGATGGCATTGATAAAAACCCACATGTCTTGAACATCCCTCTTAGCTATTTCTTTGTAATCATTCAATTGATTACCAAGAGTAGTTCTTAGATTGTCGATTTCATGGATCAACTGATTCACATCTCCATCGTAATTGTCGGGATTAATTTTGATTTGACTGCACTCGAGATACTTTTGCTGAGATTTTAAGCGAGTTAACTCACACAAAATGCTTGTCACTGATTTTTTCTTGCTCGGGGAACTCATAGCAGAATAAAACTTGTAAATAGAATGAGCCTCTTCACATGATATCCAACTTTTGTTTTGCCCTCATGTTGTCAAAACAAGTGACGAGATTGTTTTGTTCCAGTAAATTTTTTTGAACCGTTTTGTATCCAAGCAGCTATGTTTGTTCAATAATTTTTGGGGTTCGTTATTATCGATAAAGCATCATTAAAACCCATAGATGATTTAACAGAATTTACTAAACATTTTTTATGGTTTGCATAGAAATAAATCTAATTATTTTCAATTTTTGTGTACACGATGTGGATGATAGCTGAGTTTCATCACGGTAAACTTATTCTGCTTGTCGTAGGGGTGAGTAAAAAAAGTACACCTCGCTGGAGCTATACAAAAGAATTTGGAGCAAAGTTCAGAGATCTGCATGATTTTGCAGATTTATGCAAAAACAGTGAGGCACTGAAGCAGCGCCAAAAAAGTCAACTTTTATTCAGAATTTGTTGGACTTCTTGTGTTGACTTCGAGATAAATGGCATTTTTTAATTAAACTGATTGACGTTATTATGCTTTATTACACATAGAACGAGTTCGAAAAGCCAATTTGGAACAGAATTTCAAGTGGATGAAATAATTTGACAATGAGTTGCTCGAAATATGGTTTATTGGAAAGAAGTAGTGTAACATTACTTTTATCAATGTACATACTGGGGAGCGAGGTAGCAATTGTTAGACAATCTCGGATTCAAAGAAATGTGGAGAATTATACCAGTCAAATTCAAACTAGTAAAAAGCAAAAATTTTAATGGATAAAGACATCATCTGGCCCTTATTACTGTTTTCCCCTTTGTCGCTTAAGTTTATTATGTAGACTGCGACTAGTAATTAGCTTTTAAAACAAAGTCTTTAAATTGGGTTTATAATTCAGGTTAAAACGTTTGTCCTTGAATCCATCATGAAGCAGGGGCAAAAAGAAAGAACTTCATCCGATTCGAAGCAAAAGATTGGAAGTGGAAACTACACCTTGATTATGGATCTTAGTTAGAGCATGCTTTCGTCAATGCATCCCGTGTTTTAAGCAACGTGATACCACTTGCAATTAAATCAGGACCAACCTTACTTCTGAACGAGCTACTCATTCGCGGCGTTTTTTCAATTGTCGCGTTAATATGAAGGCCCCATAACACTGTGCACAGGGCGAGAATATAAATCCTTCAAAGGTTATGTCATATACCAGATTTATTAGAGCAAATCGATAATTAATTCAGGATCATACGGTATTCAACCGTCAATTTACTAATGACACAGCTAAAACTGTCAGAAGAATATGTTCTCACTGGCTTAACTAACTCCTGGAAATTTTTTGGTTTGTAGTTGGTAGTCTTCTCGATATACCACAGCATTGGCCCAATTGCTGGAAATTTATCCAACAAATTCATGAAAGTTTTTGGAAAATATGGCACCGTGAATATCTCCATACATTGCAACATAGCTCAAAATGGAATGCTGGAAAATGGGAAGTCTATGTTGGAGACTTAGTCTTGGTCAAGGAAGATCACCTTTTTCCGTCACAATGGTTGCTTGATCGAATCATCGAGCTCCATCATGGTTCAGATGACAGAATTGGAGTGGTGATTATTAGAAGCCGACAGACAACTTTGCAACGACCGATTGTAAAATTTGTGTTCTTCCTATATTCAACGCAGACGTGATACATGTTATTATCACATTTTTCCCATTTTCATTATTAATCCTTTCCTCGCCTTTTTAGTTTTCCACGGTGGACGGAGTTATATGTTGTCGACGAGGCGGGCGGGATGGTATGGCTAGTTCCCATGCAAACGTTCTAAATTACTGCAAATTCTATAACGGACCGTTCAACTTACAGCATCCGATCATATTCTGGTACTTATTTGCTTTGGGGCAACAGAACTGTAGCGGTAACCAAACTGATCACAAGTCGGATATCATCTCTTCTGTACGCGCTTAATTATTACCTACTAAATAATTGTCATCAAAATTTTAAATAAACTCTTTATAACGTGGAATTTTAATTGAAGTTTTTGATTTCACTTTCCTACTAATACCACCACTCACTCCTACCTAGCACCCATCCACTCCAACTTTAAGTATACCATGGAATTAAGAGGCAGGTGGTGTGTACTTTCTTGTAATTTCCAGACATACTCCTTTGATTCAGTTGAGCGATATTATAATTTGTTCTAATCATTTGAATATCGCTCTAGGAGCGGTTCGGATCAATCAAAATTAAAAATAATATCGAACCGGATTGCTATTTTCAAAACTTCCTTCGAACCACTCTGAGGCGGATCATAATTATCTAGTTTGATATCGATCCCCTTCGCAGCGGATGTTATTATATCAATCTAGGCTGAATCGATCCATATATCGCACCGATCCGATTTTGAGCGAAATTTTGTATCAATTCGGAACCCTGCTCACAAGTTGCCATACCAACCCAGACCCTTAACAGATGCCTCCTCTTACCAATTACATTTAGCCAAACAATAGCAATAATCATAAAAAATTGATGGTATGGTTATAGGAGATGGAATTGGATTAATTGGTTGAGTAGCACGTTCACCACGACATGGTTCCAGAGTTCGAGCCTGGGTGTCCCCGTGAGTTAATAAATAAAATTTAAAAAAATCTACTTCATCTCTGGGCTGTTATCTACACTAGTGATTTTACAAAAAAATTATTCGATGTAAACATAATCTTTTTATCCCCACAAGCTAGAATAAGATAATAGCTAAAAGTTTCCGGAGAAAAGTTCTGTGGACGTATTTGGATTTAACGTAGTTCATTTGTGACAGTCTGTTATTTGCGAAATGTCTTTATAAATCATATACGTCTAAATTGTTACTAATTAGTGATGTTTACACAACTGGATTTTAAAAAATAGCACTGCTGTCGATCAATATTTATTTTAAACTTTTTAATGAACTGCATATATATTGACGTACAAAAGTTCAATATAATTCGCTCTTTTAATTCAGATATCACCTGTTACTTCGATAATCATTTGATTCGTCTTTTGCGTCGGTTTAGGGGTAATTTGGTTAGCATTTACTGAGTAGTTAAGCTGACCCATATTTACATAGCTGTTTTTTGTAGGAATGTAAAATTACTTATTAAGTGCTTATGTCATATTATATATTTCGGATAATGCCAGCTTTACTTATGATTAAAACGTGAAGTTGGATTAAGTGTGTTACTAAACAAAAAATGAATATTTCGGGAATGACAACGTCAACAAAGTCATGTCGTGTTCATTTTAAGAGCATAATTTTACGCAATCAGTAATCAAGTGTAACACAGCCCAACACAGAAAAAGTAATACAATGTAAAATTTCACTTTCGCTTTATAGTTGTGCCAAGTACTTCAAGCTAGAGTAGTAATTAGAGTACATTCTCCTTTCAGATGGATGCCTTAATTCTTATTCTTGGATAAGAAAAAAACAATCTTAATCCTAATAGGTATATTACATTTATTATGAACGGCGAGGATCCCAACATATAACACCCCGTATTAAGTGCAAAAATTACACAATAAATTTTTTAACTTGTATCAGCTAAGTTTTTTTCGTTAAATAAAGATTTAAAAATAAAAAATCATAATCGGATCGCAGTGCCATTGAAAATCCCGATTAGAAAGTTAAAAAGAACTTTTGAACAAACAAATACGAAAAAAAGATTATTTAACAACTAGCTTATGTTCACATGGACTTTGAGCTTTAAGCACCTTGTGTTATATAAAGTTTACTATTTAGGTGTCTTTATTTGATTTAGATTTAAATCTATTATGATTTAGAAAAGTTATTCACTATTTAGAACATAAGGGCTTGTTCATAACCGCGATGCGACTCCGTGCGATTTTTTCGTTCATCTCACTTTTTGAATACTTTTGTTTCAGTCTGCGATTATTTTTCATCGTATGCCCGTTCACAAGGTTGACGAACGAAAATATGTTGTTTACATTTGAATTTGCACATAATTAGTGCTTTTAAGTAATATATATCATTCCAAATATAAATATTAACAGTGAATCGGAAACGCGAATTTAAGTTAATGTTGTTAATAATTTTTTTAAAGAAGAAAAGCGAATATTTGTTTTATTGCTATTTCCTCATTTGCTGTAAAATAATAATAATTAATTTTTATATCTAATAGCACATATCATATTTATATAAGCCGTTTTTCATTCAACAAGCACTTTTCAAAAAGGTAAACAAACCAATTGCGTTTGGTTATGTTCAACAATCGCACAACAATCGCAGCGACGTTAGACAAAGCCAGCATGTCAAGTAACAGGTATATGACTTCAGCCAATCAAACTTCAGTCGCATGCGACGAATCGCACTCGTGAACGAGGGTTAAACTTATGACAATGCTACTTGACACAAATTAACAGCATTTAGTATTAATTGTCAAATGGAAATGGCCCCTTTTGCATATGATAGCCACAATTACGAGTTATATGTTTATCTATGTGTGGGCGTTTTTAGAGGACGTCGTTAAATTTTGAGAGGAGGGAATTCTGGTAAACATTGGCTGTTTTCAAGCGACCTTTCAAATACACGAAAACTCTTAAATGTGTGTTGAATGCATGTGAGGTAAATATGAATGGCTCTATCCCATACGGGCACAATTTTACCTGAACTGGAATGGAAGCTTTTTTAATGTGAAATAGTAATATTCAATTTGGAACTTTCATATTAGCGGGAAAAATTCTTAATAAGCAATCTTCTTAAGCACCGCACGCACACGTGCTAATTTTACCAGCATCGAAAAAGTCAAACGAGTTTTACTTTAAGGCTACAGCACGTAATAATGGAGCAGATAAAATGACTACAACTGCACAATCAGCACTATCAGCACTACTGATTGGCGCTTTTGTAAACGTATAATGTAAACAACATTAGCACGCTGGTACACCAGATGCTGATGTATCAGCGCTGGTCAATAAGCATAAGGTCAACTAGGCTTAAGAGTATTGGAGTATCACATACATACATGGTCCTCCGTTCAAGCCCAGATTTTGCCAGTTGATATTTTTTCTCCGATTCCTATTTATGTATGTATATATGAAACTATTTATGAAGGGAAGCTTTAGTTATATTGTGTCCAAAATAAAAAAAAGTCGTTCTTTTATTAGGTTTCACTATTTAAAACGAAATATTCAAAAAACAAAACTCAGAGCTAACTTCGCGCTTCTTTCTTATTTTATGAAATTTGAAAAATCGGCTCTTAAATTGTTGACCCACGCGTTGAAAAAAGTTATGTTATAAAACAATTTTTGTTTTACATAGTTTTTTTTTAATAATCATACGTTTTTTAACACTCTTGTATATTTTTTAAAGTCAAAATCACAAGCTTTAAAAAAAATCTTCCGTCAGACTATCTTCACATCCCTCTGGAGCTATTATTACACCGAAATTGAACAATCAGGTTTGCCCAGCTTTCGAAAACCTTAACCCACCGCTCAGTTTGTTGGCCCACCTTTGCCTGGAACAATTAGTACAGCGAAAATGAACAATCAAACTTTTGTCCACGTTTGACCAGTCTCCGAAAACGTTAACTCCTCAATTTGTTGTCCCACCCTAGAATGTTTTTTAAAATTAACTGTGTGAAGCTCGCCCCCAAAATTCAATAATTCAAAATTAAAATACTGTGGCCATATTTGGCAACTCGATTCGAACTCGAAAGTGCTCGAAATCGAGAAATTTGCATTTGTTAACTCGATCTCGAGATTTTTTCGATGGCTTTCTTTTGACCGAAACCACAAATTTAAAATGGAAAAGAGGTAAAATAATGCCAAAAAAAACGAATTCTTATAATTTGTCTTTAAAATAAAAATAAGCATCGTTTTCGTATATCACTGAAACCAGAAAAAATTGCCAAATTGTGGCAACTCGAATTTTTCTTCTCGAAAAATATACCAAATATGAAATCTACAAATCAGTCTCGATTCGATGATTCGAGTTGAGTTGCCAAATAGGGGACCTGGATTCGATTGATCACCGAGTGACCATTATTGACCAGCACTAATTTTAATTGTCCACCCTTCAGTCACGAAATATGCGAAAAAATGTTTTTAAAGTCATAATCACCGCAGCCCCCCTCCCAACCTTTATATTTACTCCTTCTTATTCCTGGATAGGATTGACCATATTTCAGTAGAATTTCAACATAACGCGACGAATAAATACCAAAGGGATGTGGTCAATTGTTTTAAAATGTGCAAGGACGTCTTTATAAACAACGGCATTTATCATGTGTCAAACATGAAGGTTAGTGCACCAGAGTTTTACGGTTTGGTGAAATTACAAAAAACTGGAGAACCAATTCGCCCGGTAGTATCTTATGTCACAGCGCCAGCTTTTAAATTGTGTAGGTTTCTTAATAATCTTTTGCTATCTCATTTTGATTGTACCTCTAAGTGTATGATAAGAAATAGTGTAGAACAAAATTAAAAATTTTCAGGTTTCCCTGTGAAAGAATTAGAAGCTATTGTATTCAGATTAATTGATGGTAAAATATTGGATTGTAGTTACAATCAGCAGGTGAAATCGATATTCAGGGTATGTCTCGCTCAGAATTATTTCAGTTACGGAAATAAAGTTTTTTGTTTCGGGGATGGACTTCCCATGGGATCTCCTTTTTCGCCTACTTTATCTGAAATATTTATGACAGATTTTGAAAAAGTTATGTTTGAAAGTTGCCCATATAGAAGCCAAGTTTCTTTTTGGTATAGATATGTAGACGATGTTCTGTGTTTATGGCAGGGAACAGATAATGAATTAAGTATAATGTTAAACTGGATCAATGGTTTAAACGCAAAAATTCAGTTGACAGTAGAAAAAGAGACAAATGAGTCAATACCTTTTCTAGACAAAATGGGGAACTCACCTTTGAGATCTATAGAAAGCATACTTACACAGATGCCATAATACCGGCAGATTCGAACCATGCCTTTAATCTTATACTTTCAGCGTTTCGTGCTATGATAAATAGACTTGTTTCAATAACTCTAACGCAAAAAGCATAAATGAAGGAGAAGAATGTTATTAAGTTTATTGCTGTTAATAATGGTTATAATTCCGACTTAATTCACAAATTAATCCAAAATAAGAACAAAAGATCTTCCCAAATATACCACAGGTAAATAACACATGGGTAAAAATAAACTACTTGGACAATATTACATTAAAACTGGCCAATTTTATAAAAACAAAATGAAATGTAGGAATAGCTTTCTATAATAAAAATATTTTAAAAGATTTATTGTTCAATAAAAAAGGATCGGTAGATAAATTAAAAAAGGCGGGGGTAAGTTTCATGTAATGATTGTGATAGTGTCTATATCGGTCAAACAGGACGAAATTTTTTAGTAAGATTTAAAGAACATGTACAATGTGTAAAAAACAACAATTCAAAGTCAATATTAGCTAGTCATATGAGCGAAACAGGATATTCATGTAATATTAACAATTTGAAAGTATTGTATACATTGGACAAGGGACAAAGATTGAATATTTTAGAATCATGTTATATTATAAAAGTTAGATAATGTTAGACAATGAATACATACTTAACGAGCAATTAGAGCAATGATATGTCAGCTATCTCTAGTTTCATCATTCAACTCATATAATTTACTTGTACACTTGCAAAAAATTTGTTGTGACTGTGGAATCAATGTGGCTGTTTGGAAAGAAACTCTTGTCAGTATGGATTTGTACTCCCTGAGGATGGCTTGATAAGCCGAAATACGTATAGGAGTTAATTTAATAAAACTGCTAATTAGAAAAGTGAAACGTTATAACGTGAAGAAAACGTGTAAAAGAAATTGTGAAATGAACTAATTAAGTGAAGTGAATAAAACTGTGAACATTTGTGATTGAAATAAGTTTCTTAATTAATTCGTCGAGCCCGAAGAGCCCCATTTACGTTACAATATTGTTCTAGATTACCTCATATCAACCTTGTTCAAGCATATGGTTTAACAGAAACTTCTCCAGTTTGTTTAATGGCTCCCGTAGGAACCAAAAAAGTATTCTTCAGCAGGTCTTCTGGTATCTAGGGATGTAAGTGTGAAAAGTTTCAAATGAAACTTTTCAGAAATGAAATGAAAATTTGAACCTTTTCACTTTTTATTGAAACTTTTCAAATTTTTTTGAAAAGTTGCAATATTGCTTTCAGATTTTACTAAATTATAAAATTAATAAGATCTGCAGAATTCTAGAGCACATTCTAGCCTCTTTAGATCATTGAAGCAATTATAGTTTCCTCCGATCCTTTACCTGAAATACTTTCTTCTTAATTACCAATCACATAATCACATAGAAGAACTGAATTGAGTTCAAAATTTGGGTCTATTGTTACATGACCATATTATTTAAAAAGGACACTTGAAATGCTTTATGCGTTTCTGCATCTTAGAATTGGAAAACATAACTTCTTTCATTGAACTGTTTGGCTTAATTTCTGATTACAAGGCAGTACAAAAATTGAAAAGTGTGTTCAGTTGCAATCGTTTCGATGGAAAATTGTGATCAAGCAATTAATGTTCCTTGCGATCCTTTACCTGAAGTATTTACATCTTAATTACTAAGTTGACTACCTGATAATTGAAACATTAATGTACCGAACGCAGACAGAAAATTTTCTGAACCCTCCAGTCACAAAATATCAACTCTATACTTGTAGTGTTGTTTTACTCCCGAGTGCAAATTTGAAGGAAATAATTACAAATACATAGTAATAAAAAATGCTTCTTAAAATTTATCAAATGTGTATAAATTCTTTAAAAAAAAAACGGTACGAAATTCTTAATAATAAGAATATGCCAAAAGTATATTTTTACGCACCTTTTAATCTTTGAGACAAACTTACTAAGTCACACAAGTGCACTGAATTGAGAGCGGAATACTACAATTGTATTATTTTTGCCAATATGATGATTGTGTGAGAAAATAAGAACAAAGCATGTAATGAAATTTATGAAAAGTTTCACTAAAAAGTGAAAAGTTTCAAAATTACTGAAACTTTTCACAAAAGCTTGAAAACTTTTCACGTGATGTTTTCACAGTTCTCGTGAAACTTTTCATTCAAATTTGAAAAGTTTCATGAAACCTTTCAATTTTGAAAACTTTTCATGAAAACTTACATCCCTGAATTCACATACTCGTAGTAAGGCGAAAATTATAGCGTTTGATGCAAAAAATCCTATAGCTCTTGGTCCAAGTCAGCAAGGAGAGCTATGTTTTCAGGGTGATCACATAATGAAGAAGCAACTCGTTTTATTTAGATCGTGGTATCGAACTGGTGATATTGGTTACTACGACGAGGAAGGATATTTTTTTATTACATATCGTATGAAAGAGTTAATCGAAGTAACTTTCACCTGCTGAGATCAAAGAACTTTTACGAGATTACCCAAAGATTTTGGACGCGTTATTGGAATACCCGATCATAAATGTGGTGAACTTCCTCGTGCATTTGTTGTGCTTCGAAAAAGATCTGTTGCAACCGAAGATGAAATTAAGGAATTTATTGTGGGTTAAGTAATAAAGTAAAAAAGGTTAGAAGGTGGAATAACATTCTTAGATGAAATTCCTTAAACAGCCTCAGAGGAAATTTTACGAAAAGATCTAAAGTATAGTTAAGAATAAAGTTGTTATAACGTAATGGCACCGAATATCGACCGACTACCTAAATCCGACCATTTGGTTATTCAATGGATATTTATGTGGAAATTAAATATAAATTCATTTTTACAAGTAAAATATATAAACTAATTACTATTGATTGAAGTTTTATATATTTGAATTTCGGGTTAAATTATTTGAAAAATTGTTTAATTACAATGAAATAAAGATTTTTTCAAATGGGAAAAAGTTTAATTTATTTGAGAAAAATGTCAAATTCATTGGGATAAGTTTAATTCAATTGGAAAAAGTGTCTTTTCAATTGGGTTTTAGTTTTGCTTAATTGGGAAATGGTTGTACTTAAATGGGAAATGGTATATACATCACCGTTCAAAGAATCATTATATTGGCCCGAAAAACATATGAAAAAAAGAAAAGCCGAAAATCTACTAGATAAGAAAACGAAAAAAAAGGATGTGATATATATGTGTGAATATGAAGATGAATTTTATCCAGGTGCAATAGTAGAAAGTGATAGCAAAATAGTCAAAGTAAAGACAATGACAATGAGTGTGCATAATTGGAAGTGCCCCGAAAAAGAAGATTTATGTGACTATCTAATACAAGACGTGGTTTTCAAAATTTCAGTTCCGAAATTAATTAATAGTCGGGGCATTTACAGTATTCCTACAATTGATGAGTTAAGAAATAAGAAAAAAACTATTGGTAATTGATAAGAAGTAACTTTATAAAAAAGAGTTTTTTTTAATTGATATTTATATTGTTTGTTCAATATTTTCATATTTTCATATTTTTCATATTTTGTTGTGGAAACGTTTACAAAGTTTCTATTTTCATATTTTATTCTATTCTTTTCCTCCTAATTCCACTGTGTTCCCATTGAAAATTGCCCGGTCGATATTAGGGTTACAAGCGGTCGATATTAGAATTATCGCAAGATGGTGGACGGAATTAGGGTCTTAGTTCAGCAACCAACGTTATGGTAAAAATAAATTTTAAATATATTAACAATAAAATAAACGAACGAGAATAATTTATTATGTTTGGGAATCGTTTTCTCATATTGATACCGCTAGCAAAATTAAAATTAATCTTCCTATTAATTGAGTGTAAATAAATAAATGTAATCAATCCTTAAATGGTCGGTATTCGGTGCCATTACGTTATAATAAGTATTTCTGTTTAATTTGGAGTTATTACATTTGAGAATATTTTTAATACGTAGCGCAAACACATTACGTACTTTAACTGCTTCATTTTCTCCAGCAAATCTAGGGGTAATTAAAAAGTTTACAGTCACATTTTGCAAATATTCTGCAATTTTAATTTGTTTGCGAACAATGTTAAACCTTGTATCTAGTAATTAAAAACTAATATTAAAAATAAGAAAGAAAAGTTATATTCTAAAGAAGAAAAATTGTGAATGTTTTCATGTATATATTTCAAAAAACATATACCTAATTTACAGGTAGTTTTAGAAACGATTTTAAAATTAAGATATTAGCTGTCTCCCGTTTCTTGTTATAGCGATTATATCTGCAGGATGTAAAAACTAAACGAATTTTAAATGAAATCAATATTTGCGTTTAGATAGTCCAAAATACTAAAGAGTTGCCGTTATAGTAGTAAATATGGGCTTCCACTTTGAAACAGATTTCAAGATTTATTTTATAATAATAAAATCAAATTAAAATGTTTTAGTTGCTTTTACTTAATATTTAAAATTTTGGGCTGCCCAATGATGTATATAACAATTTTGGTGGGAAAGGAATTAAGAGACTAAATACACGTAGGTGGGTCGAAAAAAGATCAGGTCTGTGAAGTGAGGCACCGAATCAACCGAAAATTACATTTTAATAGCTTACTCGGTTGATTAGTTGATGACCCCACCAATTAATTACGTCTACCCACATTTTGAAAATGATATATTTAATCGTTTGGAGTTTACTCCTGAAAAACGATTGTCTTAAAATATATACAATAGGCAAAGGAAGTAAATGAACCCATATATTTATTTATATTGATTTGATAAAATATATTACATAAATTATATTACATAAAAATATATTACTTATATTACATTATTCATTTCGTGAATAGTAACGTCATTATTAAATACTGCGACAATAGGTTTGTGGAAACTAAAATACGATACATGAACGTCAGAAGTTACATGAGTTGCGTATCGTGAAAACATCGCATCAATGGTTATACCATATCTAGTTGTCCCCAGTGTTCTACCAGAAACCAGATTTAAATTAAGTACCTTTTTTCAAAAATTGTACTAGCTCCAATCCGTTATCTACTTATACCGCCAAGTATAAGCGGAAGTTCATGATAACGTTTCTTTAACTGTTTTGAACCTCCTTCTGTATATGCTAATAATGACTCTTGGAAAATCTATTATATCTTTAACTTTCTGATTGACTGAAATATAAACTGAGACCATAGCAATTTGTTTACCGTTAGGCAAAGTGCATCTCGCGGCACCTATGTCCCCAAGAGCAGATTTGGTTTGACTAACGTGCTGGGAACTTGAAACTCTAATGTAAATATTAATTTTAATCAAGTATTAATCAAAAATTTTAAAAGTAAAATTGAAACTTTTACACCTTTATTTTACGTATAATATACCCACGCAAGTTACGATTGCAACCCTGTATCATATGTAAACATGAATTATATCACCTACCTAGTAACCGCATCCACGTGTTCATCGGATTTTATTCATAATCACTTGAATAGATTTCTTCCATATCTTACACTTCACTCTATATAAATTTTAGGAGATATAAATAAAAATCAAACTTTAAATCTTTAAAACTCCACAAATTAACGTTTGATATTATACATGTATACTGAATACTATAGTCAAATTATAGAAACAGTGGAAAGAGAGAAAATAAATGTGTATTTGGCGCTGAGGAGCGGAGAGCGCTATGAGATGCGCGAGTATGTTGTGCAGAGGAAAATCATAACTACTTGACTTTTTGTTAACGCTTGATTTTACTACCCATCTATTTTTCATACCGTGCGCTATATATGAAACGATTCTTAAGGAGTAAACTCTAAAAATGTTAACCAGGTGTGTTTAGTCGGCACTGTCCGGCCCTAGCCAACCGTAGGAACCGGCTTTGAAGAGCTAACCAAATTACGCTCCACTGACGTCAGAGATCTAACTCGATTTATCAGGAGTTCCAAATGGTTCCCGACGACGGGTTAAGGCTGAACACCCTTCCCATCCCATCCAAATTTATTTTGACTCCCCGTGAACTGGTTCCACTGGAGACAGGGAACTGGCTCGCTACACAGAGGCTAGCAGGTTCACCCTCTTCTTCTCCAGATATTTTTATGGGGTTTTAAAATCTTTGTAGCCTCAAATTGTGGTATCACAATGGGCCTCCTTGGCCTAAGTGTGCCTTCTTAGGCAGCCACTTTAACCTAACCTAACCTGAGTCTCAGGCATTTTTCTTAGTTATAGGTTGCCAAAGTTGAAATTTTTTTATGCTGTTTTTGGCCGTAGCAACTGAACTGGTGGTGCTATTGTGACAGATAATACCTTAAAACTTTTGTGGTTATCTCTGCTTTTAGGAAAAAACTTTAGAATGATATTATGTAAAAATACATTGCTTTTTGGCATTTATTTTGAAAGCCAGACCTGATCCAGCAAAACTACTATAATTTTCGGATTCAGCGGACTATTTTTTTCAAAGAAATGGCGGTTTTTATTTGCCGCAATAAAATTTTTAAAAAATTAGTTGACTAGTGTTAAAAAGTATTGTAAATAAAGGTTAAGAAAAAGCTTTTCTTGGAATCCATTAAACATATTTGAGTGAACCTTTCTGATATACATATGTCTAATAAAAGTTGCTCTAAAACAAAAGCTTTTTCAAAAATCAAAAACAAAATGTCCACCCCCAGACCGCGGGTAGTCGCAGCTGGCTGGTCACGATATCAATTAAACCAATCGTTGAAAAACACTTTACCCGCATATTTTTAAGGATTTAAAGAATGCAAAAAAATCGATTTTCACAAAACATCACTACGCAATCCCACCTCAATAAACGATTTTTGTGAAAACTTAGATAATGTTCCAATTCTTGCATGAGTAAAAAATTATTTTTAATATCAGCACGCCGTAGCACAACCCATGTAGTGTATGAAAAAAAAATCACATTAATTCATTTAAAACATGGCAGGGACAACATATTTTTTCAAAAGTTTTGTGTGTCAAATTTTCGGTATTCAATTTTAAGGATTTCGGAATGCAGCACACCCCAGCACAACTTGAGGAATGGCGGGGCTATCTCCTACAATTATTTATTTAATTAGTCTGCAAATTTTTTCTACTAGTGATAAAAAATTTTGCGAAGCAGCACATTGCAGCACAATACGGCACAACTTTAATTTTTTTGTTTTGGAAAAGTGGCGGGGCTAAGTTAACAGATATCCATACAAAAGCTTTCTTATTGTAAGCGCATCCCACGTAATACTGTTCTTTGTTTTTGACAAAGGTCTATTCAAATTAAAAGAAAAATGATGTGAGCTTATAGCACCAAAATAAACTATAAACATAACAATTTGAATCTCTCCTTAAAATTTTATCTCATTTTAATGTTTCCAATAACACCAACAAAACATTTAAATTGTTGAAATGAAAAGCAAACTGTAGTCTGTTAAACACTACGAAATTGTTCCTATGTAGGAACAGGTTAAATTAATCTAACTTTGGTTTTTAATGAAATGTAATGGGTTAGAAACTTTCAACCTTAAGATGGTGGAGGCAATACTTTGAAGCCTTAAAAACAAAGGTGTTTTGGAGAATTTTTTTTGGCTCACTAATAAATCGTGTGTGATGGGTAGTTGAAAAATACATACTTTTAAAGATGTCTAAAGTTAGTAGAATAAAATGGGCAGAACCAAAATTTTAGTTCAAAAAAATAAAAGGCTCATTACAGGCTTAAGTGCCCAACTGTCAATTTAAGTGCTCTTATATTTAAAAAAACCATGTTCTTCTAACTATTTCAACTAAACTCTCTGTCTGTTGTTGCCGTAAACGAATCAGTAGATCGATTTTGCAGCAATGTTCCCTTCCAATTCATCCGAAAATGTTCACAAAAAATCACAAAATAGTCTAATAATTGTATTACAATGAGAATATACAGTTTTAATAGGAACTATCTTAATAAACTGAACAAAATTTAACTTAATTCACTGGAGAAAAAATTAAACAACCTTTGACAGTACGAAATAGTTTTGCCTCTGTTATGCAGTATGCTTTTGTCTCTTTAATTGAACAACCACAGTTGATTTTCAGTTCGTGGAGCAGCTTCACTCACGGATAGGAATTTTATACAGTACAGCGCTTCCTCTAGTTCTTTATTCCAAGGGTAAGACTGCTGGCGCGTGAACGGATGCGATTCAAAGAATTACACGAATTCAAAAGATCAAGCCCTGGATGGTTTTTTTAGAAAGAATTAACTAAATTTTTAATATTTATTATTACAATTATTTAAGGTACATATTACACGGAGAAGAACAAGGAACAAAAACCACCATCCTTCTGCAAACGAGGAAATTTTTTTAATGCATTTTTCAGAAATTCAGTAAGATTTTCGGTAATTTTTATATGAGAGTCATGTGAACTTGGCACCCCTTTTTTTGAAATTTATGATTTTTTTTAGAGTTCCCGGTAGAACTAACATAGTTCTGGAGTTCTAGACAGAAAATTTGAATAGTTCCGGTGAATTAAGCTCAAAAATAGCAAAAAAAGCTTTTGGGGTGCTAACTTCACGCAGCACCCCTTTTTTTGATAAAATGAGCTCTGAGTCGATAAATCGATAGGGAAACAAGAGTTCCGGAGTTACTGATAGTTTTTAGCAATAGTTCCGGCGAATTCGCAAAGTTATGCAAAAAATAAAAAAATTCCACTTTTTCGAAAAATTTGCTAAAAAATGTTTTATTGAGTTCTGAGTAATGTTCTGAATAGCATCACAATAGTTCTAAAGGGTGCTGTAGTCAGAACTCCAATCATAAGTAAATTGCATTAGTTATTAACAATTGAAAGGGGACGAATCGAATATATTTGCATTTTGCATTTTCACGACTCGGGAAAAAATATCTGGGGAGTTCTGATTAGAGTTCTGGGTAGTATTCATATAGTTCTAAAGGGTGCTGTAGTCAGAACTCCGATCATAAATAAATTGCATTAGTTATTAACAATTGAAAGGGGAAGATTCGAAAATATTTGCATTTTGCATTTTCACAACTGGGAAAAAAATATCTGGGGAGTTCTGATTAGAGTTCTGGGTAGTATTCATATAGTTCTAAAGGGTGCTGTAGTCAGAACTCCGATCATAAATAAATTGCATTAGTTATTAACAATTGAAAGGGGACGAATCGAAAATATTTGCATTTTGCATTTTCACAACTCGGGAAAAAATATCTGGGGAGTTCTAGTTAGAGTTCTGGGAAGTATTCATATAGGTCTAAAGGGTGCTGTAGGCAGAACTCCGATCGTAAATAAATTGCAATAGTTATTAACAAATGAAAGGAGGCGAATCGAATATATCTGAGTTTTGCGTTTTAAACTTACCCAAACACATTTCCCGAATTAAAAAACTAAGCCTCTCATAATTTGTTGCTAAGTTTAGCTCGACACCTTCAGAACACCTTCATGAATCGGGACGATGCCAAAATCATTCAGTGCATTTGTTTGCTAATTAGTTGTGTACAACAACGACCAAAAATGGTGCACAGTGAGTGTATTGCCAAAGAGATATGGAAAAAATTATCATTTCTGGAATTTTCACGTTTTTTGCATTGTGAAAAATTTTGCTGTAATTTTGTTGATTAAGGGGGCAGTCTGGTTTTATTGCACATATTTTCGAGATTTTTTTTATAATAGAATTTATTTAAATGTTTCACAAATTTTGTAATATAAATTATATATATATATAGTATGATAATTTTAGCTTCTCTTTTCGGCGTGTATCATTTAAAAAAAATTATTTGAACCCTTTGCTGTATAAACGAAATGTTTGCGACAAAATTCATTTGCCCAAAAATACATTTTTCTGCAACATTTAATCATTGTAATGATATAGGGGACTTTTAATTAATTCTGATGGACTTGAACTGTATGCTCTGCTAACTTTTTCGAAAGTTATTTTATTGGGAACTTAACTAGCTTGTAATGAGCATTTAAATTTTTTTTTATTAAAATTTTGGTTCTGGCTTGAACTGGATGCTCTGCTAACTTTTTCAAAAGTTAGCAGAACATGTTTTTAAAAAAAATATATAACAGCAATTAAATTGGCAGTTGGGCGGCCACTTAATTAGCCTGTAATGAGCTTTTTAATTTTTTGTATTAAAATTTTGGTTCTGCCCATTTTGTTCTGCTAACTTTAGACATCTTACTTTTAACTTCATTTAATATATAATATATAATAATAGTTCATATCAATTTTGTAGAATTCGCTGTAAAGTAAACTGTTGCACGCCGACCAAGGTTCCCTGGTTGACAGTCCTGCGTGGACGTAGTTTATCGGAAAAATAAATTGGGATTATTTTTGTTATATTATATTTAAGTAGCTTCAGTTAGACGTAGCCGATTTAAACACTAATTTTTAACAAAATAGCAACCTCTCGAAGAACATGTCGAAATTACATGAAAAAACGACTTATTTCAGGCTGAAAAAAATTGTAAATAAAAATAATTAAAACTACGCTACGCTTAACTGATGTAGAATAAATACACGTAAGTTTATCCGATTTAAATTGATGGAGACAGTTAACAGTAACCAGTTGCGAAAACATCATTTTGAGAAAAAATGTGTTTAAGGTGTAAAGTTTGTCTTTTGCATGTATATAAAAGGTAGCGGAGCACGAGAAAGCGCTGTAGTTTCGTTATTTAATAAATTCAACTCTAATATTCTAGGACGATATTCTCCATAATTCATACTTTCAAAAAATAAAAAAAAGTAATTTAGATATGATTAATAAACTGCAACATCTGTAATTTGTGCAGAACAATTATAGCTCCGAAGAATTAGATTCAGAAATTATATTGTAGTTAATTAGAAACTTATTATAAGAAAAATAACATCATTTAAATTCTCTAATACGGTCGCTGTCAAACTAATAAAATTTGTATAGATAATTGTTTGAATTGAAAAAAAAAAATTTATTTGCCAGAACTAGTTTTGCAACTTAAAAAAAAAGATTCTGAAGAAGCAGCTTTTTGTTATGAAAAACAAATTTTAAATTAGCATAAATTTATTACAAACTTTTATTTTTTGTTTCGCTTTATGTTGGCGTTACAGAAATTATATATGTACATATTAAAATACACACATCCGTACACATTTTTCTTGTTTGATAGTAAAGTAATATAAACGAAAAGTGTAAATGTTTTTATACATCATCATATAATCTTCAAATTATGTGAATAAGTTGAAAAGATGTGATTCCCTGGCTTCAAATTAAAATCGCCACAATCGAGATGTTTTAAATATTTAAAGTTTGTTGCTGTACTCATTGTTAATAGGCAATTTCAAATCCTTTGCAAACTTTATTAATGTCGTTTCTAGCTTTTACTATTATTATAGGTACCATAAAATATTTCAAACAAGCAATAGTGTAGTCAATAGTGTATAGAATAACATGTTGACTTTTCATAATGAAAAGAATCTTTTTTTTTGTATCTTTTCCATTCTGATATAAATGGAAAAGATACAAAAAAAAAATTCTTCAATTCACTTTGTTCAGCTGAATTGTGCAGATGACGCGCAAACCTGCGTTTATGAATGGGCCCATACTCGACTGGGGTGACTTGGTGTGGTTAAAATGAATAATGGGAAGTTCTAGAACTAAGTTGCTGAACTTTCTAGAATTAAGCTACATATGTAGTATAAATAGGACTGAGTAGCAGTCCGAGCAGAGCTTGGCCGCACAGGTACTATACGTCCCATTTCAAAACAACCTAAGGATAGATAATAAACTTAATAATTTTATTTTTATAAACCTTTTAAGTAAAAGTTAAAAGCAAATGATAAAAAAGTAAAATAATACGTGCTAAAGGTAAAGAACTAGTAAATTTCCACTCTCGCAGAGGCGTCTATGAATGAAGGTTGAATATTCGGTAATTCAGATACACTCTACGATGATGTTGGCGGCAAAATTCCCGGCATGCTTCACGTGCGTTTCAGTTACAATAAACGTAAATAAAGTTCATGTCCCTTAATTCTTGGATTGTAAAAAAACAGTGTTCAATATTTTGCATATTTATTGGGATATTATTATGTTTTATTTATTAACAATTCTTGAATTTGATCCTTTGAGCCGCTACAGATCTGCATTGACTAATTAAAGACCAATTGATCCCTTTTATACGTTCTCGAGGACCACCTACCTGCCTCACCTTCCAATCACAGCAAGCAATTCCCAACGAAGGATTTTGACAATGCCCTTAATTCTTGGAAAGATAGGAGGGACGGGTAAAATTTTAGGAAAATCAGAGCGAAATTCAAATTTTGGGAAAATATTTCAAAATTTCGAATTTAATTGTCAACAATTTCTGATTGGTGCAACCCATGGGAATAATTCTGATGTTATTTTATAGGGCACTCAGTAGTATTGCAAATAACAAAAGAGTGAACTTTGATGCCATGCCATATCTAAATACCAAAAAACCGTTATATCCAAGAAACAATGCAAAATCGGACCCATGTTATAATAGATTTATTTGTTTGTCTTGAGCAAAGTTTGTCCCTCCATTACTCAAACACCCTGTATAGCTATCCAAGTCATTGATAGGATAGGGCTCAATGCGCATCCTTGCCTCAACCCACTCTCGGTTTCAAATCGTTCGGAAAACTTTGAGCCCATTCCATACAATCGCTGATGTATTAGTGAACAGCCTTCTAATTACTTCAACAAGCTTATTAGACATCCCCATATTAATGAGTTTATAATATAGCCACTTCTATTTATAGTGTCAAAAGCTGCACGAAAATCCACGAAAAAACAACTTTCTTTTTACCCAATTTCCAATTTAACTGAATTATATTTACCAGGTTCAATACATTGTTAACACCTGGTGTACCGCAAGGTAGCCATCTGGGGCTGCTGTTCATTCTTGCCATTGACGACATTGTTACCTTGATTAGGCACTCCAAAGTCTTAATCTACGCAGACGATATGAAGATTTTCTCATGTGTTAGAAACAGTTATGATTCTTCCTGCATTCAGGATGATTTGAATACCTTCAAGGGTTTCGTGTGCCTCAAATGGCCTGCAACTTTACCTGGATAAATGTGCAGTTATGTCATTCTGTAGGAACCTCAATAAGCTCGTCTTTGATTATATCTTTGTGGAAACAACTATCCGTCGTGTGGAGTTCGTTACTCACCTTGGTGTGAAGCTAGACAAAAAACTCGATTTCACTCTGCACATAAACTATATCGTGTCTCGGAGTAATTCAGTTCTGGGTTTTGTTGAACGGTCAAGGGAGTTTTCTGATCGACAGACCCTTATTCACTTATTTTTTTCTTTTGTTAGACCAATTCTCGAGTATGCATCTCAGGTTTGGCCACCCTGCTGTGCTGTTCATTCTAGACGCATCGAGTCGGTGCAGCGTAACTTTGTTAGGTTCGCACTAAGGGACCTCCCGATTGTAAATATGCACTCGTTGGAGGAATGACATAGAATTGCTGACCTAGTATTTATTCACCAGCTTTTGAACTCGAATATAGATTTTCGCACTCTCGCAGGTTTGGTTACTTATAGGCATACCCCGTATACCTTAAGGAGATTGCCTTTACTACATGTTGTCCATTCTCGTTCTAACTATGGTATGCATGAGCCTATTAATCGCATGTGTAGAGCCGTGAATATGTGTCCTATTTTTGGGCGGGTTTTGGTTTTTTGTTTACTAATATTTTTTTTGCATGTTGGTGTGGGAGCCTCATTCACCTCAATATATGTTATATTCTGGTGAATAGGTCAATTGATTCCAGGCTTCTGCTTGTGAAGTGCGCCTTCTGAGTTAGAAGGGTTAATTCTATAAAAAAGAGATAAAAATAAAAGAGTAATGTGCATACGAAAAACTGAAATTTATGAATCACCCTGTAACTCACAAACGGTTGAGATTGCCTCCCCCCCCCCTGCCATACAATTTTTTGTTTGTCTAGTTGAGATCTATCACCCCACTCATTTTGGCACGTCAGATCTAAAACACCCTGTATTTGAACAGCTGGGGTTCGATGGTGTAAGTGAACTACACTTGTACTGTCATTCCCATAGTTAGTAAACCAAATTAATGAATTGGAAAATTCTATTTTCTGGTGACAACTCAATATCTCTGGATACAAAATAGTTTAAAATTGAAATGTATTTGAAGTGAACCTACAAATGTTTGAAACATGTGGCCACAAAAACGCTTCTTCTTTACAATTTTTATTCAATATGCGTTAGTTTTATGTAAAGGCTCGCTTTTGTGTTCTTCAAAGTGCAAGTTGGTCATGACGTCAATAAACTCTTTCCATTAATAGGTTTTTGGATATTTGAGTATGATGTTGTTATTGTCTTGCAATGAGATTTAAATATACGACATAGGTACAATTAATCAAACAGTGACGATATCAGGGTTGTAAAAGAATTGATCGATCAATTTTATCGGAAACAATGCATGAGTAAAAACTGATTTCGATTGAAGGGGAGGTCCATTTCAGGGGAAATGGAGGAAAGAATTCTTGAAGTAACAGAACTATAGAGATAGGAGATAGACCCCCACCACCCATAATTTTTTTCCATGTCTCTCCTAGATCTACCGGTTTCTTCATATTTACCGGCAGGGGTAAGTACTACTTTTTAACACTTCCTTCAAGGTTGAGGGGATGATCAAACGTGGAAATCGCTTTGTATAGGTAATTTCGTATGTTTTAAATACGCACTACCTGATTTTGAGTCTAACCAACCTTTTAAATTGGAGCAAATTGTAGAAAGTACAGTATTAAATATTAACAACTATTTGCAAGCGTTTTATCCACGTTAAGGAGAATGGTTGTGGAAATCGTTTTAGATAGGTGTCCCCGCCAGTATTCTAAATCTGATTTTAACGTTTAACTAATCGTATAAATTGGAATCCGAATATCACATGGGTGATTTAAACATAGATGAGTTCTAATTCTAACAATAATTACCAACTGATTTTGACGCTTGATTAACCATTTAAATGGGAGTAAATGTGCGCTTAAAGTGCAGTTTACCGATAGAACTATCTCCAAGTGCTCTATTTTGCATTTAATATGATGGTTAAACGTTAAAAGTAATTGGTGCGAATTTTAAATATACAAGACACTCATCTATAGCGATTTCCAAGTTTGACAATCCGTCGTAACGTGAATGCAGAAATGGGCGTTTTAACCTTATACTTTCCGTTTCTGACTTTATTATAATTTAGGCGGTTGGTATAACGTCGAAAGCAGTTGGTGCGTATTCTAAATACAGGGAAACCAACATCCAAAGCAATTTCCACATTTTACTATGTCATAAAACGAATAAACGGGTTGGAAATAGTTGTTTCTGCCCTTAAGCGTGCTTTTTTGTTTAGTATGTATGTAGATTTGTGGGCAGTTGTTTTTTTCCCAGGTTAGTTAAAAATGTAATGGGTGGTCAGAACTGATCAATACTATTGAATAAGAAAAACGAAACCGTCAACATGAAAAGGCAAATAAAGTGACACCGGAACCGAAAAAATTATTAGAGCACTTTTGTCTGAATGATCTCTAGAACAGTTGCATTAGTCTCAAATCTTTCAATGTGGATCTTGTGTCTTTGTTTTGCGGATCTCAAAGCTATTAAGTATTTGTGGAGTAACAGAAAGGACAGTGGCGGGAGTCATATTTAAGTATTTGTGGAATATCAGAAAGGACAGTGGCGGGAGTCATATTTAGAAAATTTAAACGGATGCCGGCGTTGCCGTGCGACGTGGCGGCTTGACATATAGTCGATGGTAAGGTAGAGTCGCCAAATATCGTCCCTTTTTTGTAAAACAAATCTAAAAAAATAAAAATAAATACTACAGTAATAAATGAAACATCAAACGTTAAGTTCAATATTCCTTTATTCTTAAAAATAATCGAAAATGGTTTAACATTGTTAGAAAAAGTTATAAAATAGCTTTAACAAAAATACTCAAATTATGAAAATATATTTTTGGGCTCCTAATTACGTCCCGGGGACGATATTGAGATCACAATAATCAGTACGTGAATTAGGTAGGTAGGTACTTCTAATTCTCCATACAAATAGTGCAGCATCCCATAGTTTTCGTTTCGGCATCTAAAAAATAAAAAAAAAACTTTCTCAAGTTACATGCAAAATGAAGTGACATGACCGTTGTGTTCACTATACGATAGATCCTAATACCGTCCCGGGGACGATATTAGGTTCACGAAGGGGGATGATACTAGGAAATTTCTATTTATTTTGTCGCATCCATTTAAGCAAAAAACGTGACATAACCTGAAAATTTTACTTAATCGATTAACATCTGAGATATTAATAGTTAACTTTGACAATAAAATTGTATCAATAAGTCAGTTATCTCAATATTTTATGGAATCAGAGAATATTTAAATGAAAAACTTACCTTGAACCCTTTCGAATTTCTGTCTGTACGAACGTCGTGGCGCACTCACTTCTACACAATGGCCGACTGATGCAACTAGCTTTCGGTTGGGGTCACTGATAATAGATGGCGGTTTTTAAAAAAGGAGATATTGAAGGGGACGAAATTAGGTTTGGGGACGAAATTTGGCGACTCTACCTTACTTCAGTGCGCCACGAGTTAGAAACTTTTCTAGCAACTCCACTGCTAAAATATGTTCCATGGAGATTTTGACAACAATAGGTACTGCTAGAACCTGCGCAACTGTTTTCCTTTCTTGGCACTAGGAATCAATTTCAGTTTTGGCACTAGGATTCAATTTCAGTTTTGCCACTACATAAGTAAGTACGGTGAGAACTATTAAGTTAAACAAACAAATCAGTATAACCAATTTATGTGGATATGTCAATATCAAAATCATAATCCCGCTGATCGGCTACTCGAATAACTGCGCCACGGAACAAGACCAATTCGATTCCATCGTGCTAATTATGGTTTTCATGAGCCTATGACGTCAATGTCTTGTTGTTTTAACCAACATTTTATTGTACAGATGTTAATTTGTCACGTGTATGTATTAAATAGTCTAGTCTTACTTAATTGTGTTATCATAGTCTGTCTAGTTAACATTTTGATTGTTAAGTTTATTTTAATCTGTTGTATATAATTATTGTAGTAGTCAGCCTTGACGAATGTATTAATAAATAAAATAAAAAAATATCGTGCTAAAAAAGTCCCATCGAAATGGATGTTAATTTTCATAGCAGCGGCGATGATGTACATATCACTACAAGTTTTAAAATTAGGAGGAAAAGGAGATATGTGGCAGAATCAGCGGTATCGCCAGAGGAAATGAAGAAACTGAGAGGTAAAACTATGTATTATAGCCCCATTGTATTGGCAATACGCGATATATTCCAAAATATGGCGAAGCTTAGACTGTGTATTTTAGCCTAATTGGACAGAAAAACTGTCAAAAGATATTGTGCGCAAAAAGAATACAATTTAAAAAGTTTTCGAAAAAATTTTTTTATTGCAACTTTTTCTCGAAACTCTACGAGAATACTTTAACGTTGTTCTCTACTCTCTATTCAACTCTATTACACTCTATAAAAACATTGTTCCTGCGAGCAGAGTTAACACCGGAATTTTTTTTTTAATATTCTGAAACTGCGTTTTTACGGTCAAAACTACAAGAACCTCCTCCTGACCACAAACTGGGCGAACCTTGTTAATACGAGCAAGACATTTTAAAATTAAATATGTAGAATTTTTCTTCTCTTAGGAGCTGTATACAGAACTGTCTATTAAACTTATACTTCTGGACCCAAACAACGTAAACAAAAAATTTTAGTATGCGTTTTGGCGCCAAAAATTATAAATTTTTATAGAACTTGTGTGCGAAATTCATAGCCACTTATGATGATTTCGCCAATGTACTACGTGTATTTATACATATATTATGGTGAAATTCAATTGAACGCAAAGCGAGACCACGTTGATTATAGGAGAAAACAATTTAGAAAGGAATTGCTTTCAGAAAGCAATTGCTTAGAAAGGAATTGCTCTTCACTCGTCGTGGAAAAACTGGTTTTCATAAGTCCTGGGCTAAAAGCCATCTGGAATGGTTCAGGACTTCGCTTTTCGCTTGTGTGTATGCTTAAAAACTCAAAGGTTAGGTTAAAGTGGCTGCCTAAGAAGGCACACTTAGGCCTAAGAGGCCCTTTGTGCTACCACATTGAGGCTTGAAATTAAACAACCCTATAAAATTACCTAAGGAATAGGACGGTTAACATTCTGCCCCTGTGCACCGAACTAGTTTCTTGCATCTAGTGGAACTAGTTCACGGGAAGTCAAAATTATTTTGACTGGGTTGTGAAGGGTGTTCATCATTAGTTCGTCGTCGGGAACCATTTTGAACTCCCGATAAATCGAGTCAGGTTTCTGAAATCTGTGGAGCCCAGCTCGGTTAGCTCTTTGAAGTAGGGGGAGCCCAAAAACCGGTTCCTACGGTTGGCTAGGGCCGGGCAGCGACCGAGGAGGTGAAGTATGGTTTCCTCTTCCTCCTCGTCGTGGCAACTCCTACAGAAATCGTTTGAGGGCACGCCCAGCCTGTCGGCGTGTCTACCTATGAGGCAGTGACCCGTGATTACGGCTACTGTAGCGCTAATTTTTTTGCGTCAGAGTAGGATGAGCCCTCTTGTCCGCTTAAGGTCAATCTTTGGCCATATCTGTCGGGTAATCAGGCAGGTGTGTTCTTCTTGCCAGTTATTATTAGCAATCTTGAGAGCCTCCTGTGAGAGCTCCATTTTGCATGTAGCTAGCGGTTTACCCGGCTGGTGGTGAATGTCCGAATCAGGACGTGTGGTACCGATTCTCGCTAGTTCGTCGGCTCTGCAATTTCCCGGAATATCACTATGTCCAGG
Organism: Leptarthrus brevirostris; assembly: GCA_964036015.1. Taxonomy (NCBI): domain Eukaryota; kingdom Metazoa; phylum Arthropoda; class Insecta; order Diptera; family Asilidae; genus Leptarthrus; species Leptarthrus brevirostris. The sequence continues at coordinate 41,139,240 of OZ038372.1, forward strand.
CACCCAGATGAGCCGTACTTTCATATGCTCAGCTATGTCATTTAGTGTTGAGCGACATATTATAATCTTTTCGGAGGTTGTGTATATTCCCGAAAGGGATTTAATAGCTGCCTGACTATCTGTGAAAATACATGCATTGTCTGTAGGTAGCGCTAGTTGATTCAGGCGGTCCGCAGCTACTTTTATAGCCATGATTTCTGCTTGAAACACGCTGCAGTAGTTAGGTAAGCGAAATGAGACATCGAGGTCCAAGTATTCCGAGAATATTCCTCCACCCACTTTGCCATCCAATTTGGAGCCGTCAGTGTAGAGATGCACTGAAAAAAATTCAAAACCGGAAAGTAGGTGGTTGGAAGAAACTACAACGACGCATCTACCACCTCTTCTGTATGCGGAAATGTCAACTAACTTGAGTAATGCTATAGATAAATCCAAGAATTACTAATAGATTGAGCATTCGTTCAAATGGATTAGGAGTGGCTGCAACTTACTTTTCTTACTTGGTATAGAGCTCTAATTACCGTGAATAAGATACGGAAGCCTTTTCCCATATCGATTAACAAAATGGTACGGTTATCAGATTTTCGTTCCAGTTGCTTTGGACCTGGGGTTGATCTTTGCTTAGCTCGACCTGCTGCGATTGAGGAAGTTAGGTTTTTTGCATGTAGTGTCTGTCTAGTTCTTTTTTCTAAGAAAGTTTGGTTTCAGGGCAGGCTCCTTTGACGCCGATCTGGTAGTCTCCTCCTCTGACGTCTAATTTACTGTAAACTTACAGTATTTTACTTTCGATTGCATTGGGTAAATGGCCCAATGTTTTTAAAGCCGAAATCCATACCATCGAAATTTTCGCCCCTATCAACGTCAACAAAGGACTATCTTTTCTGATAGTCAAGCAGCCCTGAAGGGCTGGATTACTGAGGAGTGTTTCGACACCCCCGAACAATTAACCGCCCATAACAGGGTCACGCTCTGTTGGAACCTGGTCACTCGGGTATCAAGGGTAATGAAATCGCTGATGAGCTGGCCAGCTAGGGTCCATCCTCTCGGTGCCAAGGTCCCGAGCCTTGTTGGTCGTTGGCGAGAGCTGTTACGGAAGATTAGGCTAGGAGTCTGAGGGTGTTTGTTACATTGCTGTATACCAGTTTTATTAATCTGACAATTTAGATGCAATTGGTTTTCCCGCTAGGAATTACATATGCGATCTGAGTGGATCATATTAAGGGGGCGCAACACCATGATAGGGTTTGATACGTTGAAATAAGCATACATTAGACATACTTTGTGTATTTTAAACTTTTTCCTAGGCTGGAAGAACGCATCTGACAGATAATTGATGATACAAGTTTTGTAATTATCAGAAGCAAGAAAGAAACATATATTTTTAATCTGCATTAATGTCCTTTTAGTTCATCATTTTCAAAAAATGACAAAGGCCTTATCATTGACGACCGAAAAAAGACTGAATATTGATAAAAAAAAGATCCTATGTTGAACAGAAGTTAATTTTATGTAGATACAAAAAAAATCGATTCGATTTAAATTGTAATAGAAAAATCCACGACCGTAACCAAACACGGTGTTATTAGAAAAACGAAATTAAAGTTTAAAGCGAATTGTTGTGTTAAAAAGGAAAGTAATTGTAAGATCTACGAATGGTCCACTTATTTTGTAACTTTCCTAGGCAACGGATTTTGGTCACACGGCACGTGGACAACTATATCGGTGTACATTGTACATTTAAAAAAAGGACCATTCTAGGGCATAGTCCCAACCTTTTACAAAATTCTGGAAATCGTGAAATGGTGTACCGCCACTATTGAATATATGTACATTTAAAAACAGGACCATTCTAGGGCATAGTCCCCACCTTTTACTAAATTCTAGAAATCTTTTCTAAGTAGAACATAATGAATGTGGAATAGTTTACCATATTTTGTTTCTCCTTACGAGTCCGAAACTTTCAAGCGAGGCTTACATCGACATATCCTGCACTCAACTCCTTAACCCACTTCCCTTACCCTTAATTCCTTTCCTGCCAAGGCTGTCCCTTAGTATCACAGGGTGTCCCGTGAGCTTTTTTATTATGATATAAAAAAAGGTGCGGTTGCAAGCATAGAGAGCCAAACCACTTTTTTTACGCGTTCTTCTTCGTTTTCTTTCTCGCTTAACTTCGAATCTAAAAATACTCCAAGTACTTAGTTTGGGCATGGCAAAGTTGAAAACTTTAGCTTTACTGATGAAGAGCGTCATCTCGGTATTTCCCTAGTTAATAATCCGCCAAAGTAGCGGAGACTCGACTATGTGGCGCAACCTACATTCTTGCCGCACAACACGGCTGGTATCTAGTCCGACGTGTATTACCCTTGATTTTAGCATCGAGAAAATCCGACATCCGAGGCCCTGTTGCACACCCAGCGAGAGCATTAAGGATAGATTCAGAGCGAACGCCATTTAAGGCTTTTTAAATCTCTAGGAACGGCGCAAGAGTACATTCTTTGTATTTTAAGGAGTATTCAATCGTACGCATAACCTCATGAAGAGCCGTCTCTGTTGATCTTTCCTTGCAGTAGGCGTGCTGAGATCTTGACATAGGGTTTTATCTAGCATGAACGCTACACCAGCGATAGTGTATTGCTTGCGGCATCAGAACTATTTCATTAGTCCAATGACATTTCCATCGATACTAAACTCTAACATAAAATATTCATTTGGGTATCCGTAACCTGTATTTTAATACTGAACGCAAATTGGTTTTACTGCCTTTTGAAACATTGACAGTTTGCGCTCGGTAACAAAGGCTCCACAATCAAATCTGAGCAAACGGTATAGCTTACTGCTGGTTTTATTCTACATCAGAGATGAAGTTTGGTGTCACCGTTTCGTTATTCTTTTTACGCGTTTTTGAAGATCGTCTTTATCCACTTCATCGCTTTGTTGAAGGATTTTTACCAGGTTCTCCAGCGACCAGTAAGCACTAGCCAATAATATCAATGTGTAGCTTTTTAAGCTGTCGCTTTGATCCAATTACCTTTAATTTTAGTGAACCTCACAAAATCATTAAGTTGTCGGTGGAGTAAGTGATAACGTGCCGGCCATCTAACCAGAGGTCCCAGGTTTGAATGCCATCGGCAACGACCCATGGTTGTTTTTTGCCGAAAATAGATTACGGTAAAAAGGCCAGTGGGGTTGCAGAAAAATGTTGGTGATTCGGAATCCCTTTTTAACTTGTAGATCAACTTGTATTCGCTGTCTCGAATGGAGTGATGTTTTTCTCCCACCCCATTCCCACCTTCGGAAATGTTGCCTTGCTAGAAATTTTCCAATATGACAACACTTCACATAGATCCTTAAGAATGTTAATCAAAGATTTCTTAAAATTAGTTAGATTTTGTGCTCGAGAATTTTTATTTTGGACTTACTGAATTTAGCAGTTGATTTAATATTTTAAGTAAAATATAAGTTTTATGGATCTGCACAGCAATCCGTTATGTTTCTGATAATCTGGTTTCACCTTACATTTGCATTTACGAGCTTCAACGACCTTCTCTATCGAGATGTCCTTTATATGTCGGCATCAGGAGTTTGAGTCCTTATTAGTCACAATTTTCCCAAAATTACAGATATAACCGTTAAACCATAAGACAAGATGCAATGTCAATCAGATATTCCGACAAATAGCCTTCGTCACTCTATTCATCGTTTTGATTTGAACAGCACATTTATCGAAAATAGCGAATTGAGTTGTAGTTTAAATCTTATTAGGCCTATGAACGAATTTTATACAATTGATTGAAATAGGATATTATGTGTTTAAGCAGGAACTCGTAAATGGCCTTTTATAGCAATTCTTAGCTCTAGCCAGTCACTTTCCCAATAAAGTGGGTTTCGCCTGGCACCTGTAAATTGTAAGTAGAACTTGTAGGTGTAGTGTTTCTTTTCCGGCTTAATGGTTCTAACTGGAATTGATCCTTATCCTACTGTACATCCGCTGCTTCAAAGAGCACTATGAACGCCGAATCATAATACTTAAGCTATGGGGAAGCAAATTAATTATTAGAAGAATTATACATTTCAAATCCAATGAAATTTACGCCTACTCAGCACAGCGCGACAACTACAATCAAATTTATCGCGCTCAACTGTCAAATCTGACATTTGACCATTCGAGAGCACGGAAAAAAAAACAAGTGGAAACCCAGTTAATTAAACATATAATAAATTTATTAAAAAAACAGCCGTGTTTTGACCGGTTTGGCACCTTCTACGTCTACGTATCAATGATCCACGGTTAACAGACAAGTTCTCGTGTAAGTAAATAACGAGATTCTCATCTCGGACAGAGCTTACCTTTGACTTCGTGACGATGTTTGACGCAAGCTTAACGACGGCAAAATTTCCCTTTCCTATAGTTTTATCGAGCTCATAGTATCCAACTCGTACTAATTTATCCACAGCAACGTTATTTGTTGACGGAATTTTGTAATTTTCTGCCATTCCGCAAGCCATTCTTATCACTAATTGAGACATCCACCAGCCTAAGGCCACTTTTCACACACTCAACACTCACTTAACTAATTGGAACTTAACATACAAGCAATTCGGTCGCTAAACAATGCTTTTTCAATAGTCAGACTTTAGCTTAAACGCCCGATTCATGTTTCAGCATTTTGCCAATTTTTCGATTTTTTTCTTCACCTGAATGGAAAATTTCACACAAATGTCATTGAAGTTTCGGTGATTTGGGAAAATGAAATGCAATCACCGTGCCATTTATTTCTCCGCGTTCTTGGGATTACACACTTTAGTACGCGATTTGTTCTTAACGTTCACGGTTAAACGGTTTACTATTTTCCACATTTTTAATAATTATCGAGCCGAACAACACCACTTAATTCCCCGACAGAGGTGCGCGACAAATAAAAGCAGATGGCGGCAGCAATACCACCTTAGAACAGAAAACGAAAGGAAGTGCAATACCGTCTATAAACCGTGTACGTGTTTTCCGATTTTTTGTTCATTGGAAAGGTGTGGGAAGGGAACCCAGAGCACGCCTTCCGAAATGTCAATTTGACGTGGACTATCTGAAGAGTGCACATTCAAAGTGTTTATAGAGTGTTTATTGAATAATTTTCACTGTTCTATTATTAAAAGTGGTGCAATTTTACAAATAAAGACAATTAACATTTAAAAGACTGTTTTGGTTTAGTTTACTAAGAATCTGAGGTGCTTTATTTGAACATTTTTCGTGATGAAGTGTGCGGTATTTTGTTGTAAAAATAATCGGCGCATTTGGTGTGGAAAATCATTTTTCAGGAAAGTTAAATAATGTAATAAGCAATTATACAGCATTTTCTTTGAAATATGTGCAAAAGCTGTATAAATAAAAGCTAAATTACCAAAGAATATAAACATTTCTCTTGATGGTGCTCGTTTGTTTACATTTCAGCTTCATCAGAGTTTTGGATCGCCTTGGTGGTTCAGCGACAGCTGACGGAAGTTTTTGCCTAGGGGCTCTAATAAAACTTGAAAAATATTAAAATATTTTTCTACTTTTTGGTATTTTAGGATTCCAAAAGATAAAGACTTCAGAGAACTCTGGTTAAAATGCATCGGTAGAACTGATTATATACCATCCGATGGTAGTAATATTTGCGAGGACCACTTCGAATGAGTCAAAAATTTACTACTTCCATGGTGAAAACTAACACATTTACACCTTTCAAACACATAAGGAAAATTCGGACACTTTTTGAGCATAGTGCACTTCCTTTCGTTTTCTGTTCTAAGAATACCACCGATAAATTGAACACGAACGTCATATCTGACAAGTGAAGTATACGATGTAATATATGTGGATGGAGCTCAGCGAAATTATAGCGAAAGTTAAAATTTTATGCAGAATCAAGATTTTTTCTCGTTTATTGCGACTATGATTGCAATTTATTGTAGCGTTTTAAATAACTTCGAAAGACAGCATATACATGAAAATTAAACTAACAAATATTGCTTCAGTTTACACATAAACATTAAATAACTTAAAAAATTTTGGCATATCTGCCATCCAGGTAGAAGACATCAGTTCCAGGAAGCACCATTCATGCAATTCTGAAGAATGAAGGCCCGGTACTATCGCTTTCGCCTACATTTATGCCACCCCGCAAAATTCATGAACCGGCGCACTGAAAAATCGCAGTCATAACTTTACCGACAATTTTTATCAATACAGCATCCCGCCACATTTGTAGCACTCACACTCCTGCAGTCGCAAGATTTTATCAATTGGCTTCAATTGAGGGAATCTTAAATGCCTGAAATGCGAGTCAGAAAGTAGTTCGCAAGGAAGTACGCTTGACTAGAAAATAAGTGGGGCAGAGTTAATATAAATACATATGTTGCATACTTATTGGGGTAAAATTTCGGTTATTTAGATATAATCTTCAATTATAAAATAAATATTTTGTTTAGTATTATCAAATAAGAACTATACATATTTAAATTGAAATAAAAGCACAAACGATTTATTTTTTATTTTATTAATTGATTTATGCCACTATATTTTGAAAATAAGTATGTTACTACATGTAAATGACAGGCTCTGGACCTTTCTAAAAACTGAATTTCAATACACCAATATTTGAGTCCGGAGGTTACACTATTGCCCAATTTTTATTTCGATAAATTGATTTGTTTCATCCAATTGATGCCAGAAAAATTCAGTAATCATGCGTCTAGTGCGTTCTCCATTCACAATAACATCACTGCCATTTTTCATTCATAAATTTCATGTAGTGCTCGCAAAGGTGTACGAACATATTTATAATATTTTTGTAATAAATTTTTTTTAACTATTTCTATATGCTGTTTGTTCTATTTATCTTTCGATGTTGAAACGGCAAATATTGCTGAATATAGTTGTTAAATTTTGAGAGAGTCAAGAGAAAAATATAGCTGCCGAATTAAATTATATTTAAAATGTTTAACCCCGACTTCCTAATAACGAGATATTATAAGTTCGACGCGTGTTTTTAGCCGAAATCCAAAAAAAGGAGACGTATTGTATATGTTTTTTCTTTTTTTTTATGCAAATAATTTCGTAACGCGTGGACCGCTTTTCATAATTCTTTTTATGTTGGGTTGGGGACTGGGGGGGGTGAACTTCGTAGTTCATAGACCGATTAGGTTGGTTTCTTTTGTTGCATAGGCCATAGAGTATGATCTCCCATTGCTTAATAATGAAAAACATGTGGTCCTTGGGTTGGGTGGGTTACTCGTAGAGTACTTCGTAACGCGTGGATCGATTTGGATGATTCTTTTTTTGCTGGACAGAGTGTATCCCGATTGGTACCATGTCAAAAATCTAGTTGTTGGGATGTGGGCGGGGAGGGGGTGAAGGTGGAACCTAAGTTTGTAATGTTTGGACCGATTTGGATGTTTGTGCTCTTGTTGTATAGAATATGATCTCCAATTTTTAATAATAGAAAAATTTTTTATAGGATGGAGTGGATAGGGGAAAGGAGTAGTCTAATTTCGTAACGCGTGGACCGATTTGGCTGATTCTTTTTCTGATGTATAGAGTATGTGTGCGCGTGTGAGTGCAACGTGAAGTTTTCGCGTGATGTCCAGGTGGCACGCCTAGCAGGCAGTCTAACTTTGTAACGCGTGGACTGATTAAGATGATTTTGCTTTTGATGTATAGAATATGTTCTCTTGTTAAAAATTTGATGATAGGTGAGGTGGGGGGAGGAGCGAAATTGGACGATTTCAATGATTGTTATTTGGTTGTATAGAGTATGATCCCCCTTTTCTACTAATAGAAAATTTTTGGATTTGCGTTAGGTTGGGGGGGGGGAGGGAGAAATAGGCTAACTTTTTAGTGTGTGGGCCCATTTGGATGATTATTTTTTCATGTATAGACTGTGTTCCTCTATTGATAACGTGTACAAAATTTTATGGTGGAATGGGTGTGGTGGAGGAGTTCGTTGTTGGTAAAGTTGTTAAATCCGTGTAGACAGGCTACCACAGGATGGCAGCATGCGGAAATGGATTGGATTGAGGGTTGTGAGCACCACTAAGCTACTTGTCATAACTTAGTCGTAGCTCACAACCAAGGGAATAGGAAACGTTACAAGAGATACCAGGGTGAGCTTAGTGACAGCCTTAGAATATATAACAACAGGAAAGGCCCTCGTCTGTGAAACCGTGTATGTGTGATCGGCACTTTTCTTTTAGGCGAGGTGAGGACGGAGAGCTCTTCTCCTTAGATTGCGAACTGTCAAAGCTGTTACCGTGAATTGTCCGATGGTTTAACAATTTTGTTTTGTAATTCCATATAAAGTTCCGAGTGTTTTTTACTCTTTATTTTAGTGTAATATATTAGAAAACTTTAAAGCTAATAGCTTTCAACTTTTTGAAGGGTAGACAGTGTAATTTAATAGTAAAATTGTTGAAATGAAGTGCGCGATTTTGTGTTGTGCAAACAATCGGCGTTGTACACGTGAAATATCGTTTTTGAGGGAAGTTTTTGATTAAAATAATGTTTTGTTAGTTCTTTAGCTTGATATAAGTGCATTGACACGCTAAGAACAGCAACGGAACGAAAAGAAAAGTGAAGTTTTTTTGGAGTTCTTAGTTTGTTTACATTTTCTAAGATCGATTTTTTTGCTTCTCCTTAGCTAACCCAGAGGCTCGTGATTTAACTTTTATAAAGGGACACTAAAAACTTAAATTCGTGATTAAAATGTTTAAAAGTTTTTATTTAATTTTGTGATATAGATTCGCCTAAAAAAAGAAAATCATTCGCAATTCCTTGAGGCAATTGTAAAATGCGATTACTTTCTAATTTCCAACTTATGTTGGCCCTCCTCTAGAAATGTCGCTGTTTTACTACTGCCATGACGAAAACAAACACAACTCAACGATTCAACTACATCAAGAAAAGTGCCGAGGTTTTTTGGCTTTAGGGCCTCTCCTTATAGTTATATACTCTAAGGTGACAGCCATGCAGGCTTGGTCCGATGACCGAAGAGGTGAGGGACCTGTCTAGCTAGCCGTGCTTACTAACTAACACTTGAGAATGTCCAGATTAGGATCGCCGTATCCTTTCAAGCTTTCAACTCTTCTCTCCATCCTCCAGCAATCAATGGAGGATCATACTGTATACAACAAGAAAAGAGAACCATTCAAATTGGTCCACCCATTACAAAATCAATACTCACAACTTATCCCCACTAATCATACTCTATACATCACAAAAGGAATAATCCAAAACGATCCACGTATCACGAAGTTAGCTACCACTCCCGTCAACCCTTCCCTACGTCAAAATTTTTCCACATAGTAACAAAAAAAAAAAAAAGATTCGTCCATCTACGGGTTAAGGGGCATACCCCTAGTTCCAAATGTTTTCTTATATTGAAATTAGTTATCATACTATATACAAAAAAAAATATCATCCAAATCGTTCCACGCATTACAAAGTTAGAAAAGTGCTGAACTATTTCCTGTCTCGTAACGCGATTGAGTGGGAAACTAATATTATTTTATACAATCTTATTTAATCGGAACAGAAAAATTCATTGAAAGTGTTTAATACAAATCGTCCGAACTCCAAGATATTACGGAAATAATTTTTTCTATAGATGTTGCCAACCCATGCGAAATTAAGCAAAATACTTATTCACCGGTCCGATCCTAAACAAACAGGTCAGACAATATTTTCCAGAATCCTTAAGCATCTACGTCTACATTCTGAGATCAATCGCCTGAAAAAGTTTGCTTCGAGTTGTTTGATCGTTTGATGCCTGCTTTGGGCTACAGACTTACCTGCATCTTGACCGGAAGGAAGGATACGGTTTATCTATTATTATGCGCATTTTTTTATCATATTCACCTCAAGATTGGGATTAGAGCGAACCATCTCATGGGATCGTATGGGACAAAATAAATATTTAATTTTGTTCTTAGTTTGAAAGCGGTTAGTTTTCTCATTTCATATAAGTGCATGCAAGTATGCAAAGCCAAAGAATGTCGCTGTTGGATATTGACGTGATTTATTTTTCAGCACGACGACTTTATTTATAAATCTCTACATTCTTCTGAAAATGATTAAATTAAAATATTTATGGAAAACAGGGCACTCACTGTCTAGTGGTGGCGGCAGAAACCATTTTCGATTCCATATTCGATTCCATATTCCATTCAATTTCCTTACTTCGATAATTCTAGATGTTCTCTTTACTTCAAATAGCGTTTGATTTAAGGCAGGAAGATGTTAATCAACCTTGCAATTATAGGCCACAAAAAATCGTTTATCTAATTCTTATTTTTATTCTACTTTAAAGGAAAATCATTGCTTAGGACCACACTAGGATGAAGGACTTCCTATGATTCATTTCCTCACGTATTTCTTTTGAAGTGGAAATTCAATATTCAAACTGTGAAATATTTGTCTATACAGGAAGGGACTAGACGTGCCAGACGCATTCCCTGCCTTAGGCCAGTATGTGTGGTCACATGAAACTGTTCAGGTTCTTGATGCCAATTATCAAAGCAAACTCACCGCTAATTAGGGTTTACAAGAGTAACGATTCCCTCTGTGAGAAGATGAAGAAGAATTATAATATGGAACGTGACACAAATGTGGTTTTGCGAAGCATATTCTATAAATGCATTACCTATGCCATCACTAATAGCGTTACTTATCCTAAGTGCAATTTAGGTAAATAAGTTCTTGGATTTTGTAGGAATGTGACAATTGATATTAATGCAATTTTAATACAATGATGCACTGTTGGTTAAGTACTTATTCTGGTTTTTTATTTCTTTTTGCTTTGTTGTACTATAGCAGATTTTGGTTCGTTTTACGAATTCCCCTATGAGAATGAATGAGAAGCTAAAGGTAAATACCCTATAAGGAAGAGAAAAATAATAAAGTAGGTAACGATCTACAAATAATATGAAATACAAACAATATAAAAGAACACAAATAAATAAAAGAGAAAAATAAATCAAAGAAATAGTAAAATAAATCATAAATCTAAATAAGCTGACTTTAAAAAGGCTCCTAGATAGGTGAATGACAATACTGTCGAAGTCATGGTTAAAGCGACGGGACATTGATTGTATCGGGGCATGACTGCAGTAGTTAGTGTGATGAAGAGAGATATGGAGAAAGTCAAGTCAGTCCTTAGCAAGCACGCAGAAACGGAAACATTAAAAGAATCCAGAAGCTCAGGACTATTTATAGAGCCCTGTAAGCAGTCGAATGCAAATACAGTTCGGAAAATGTTGCTTCTATCCTCAAGAGTATCCAAAGGGATGAGCTTGAGTCTATTCAAATACGGAGGCAGGACAAAAGAAATGCTCCAGAGAATGCCACGAAGAGCAAACCTGACAAATCGTCGCGAGACTGCCTCAATACGGTACAGAAGGAAGAATAATACAGTCATACTCTTAAATCGGCCAGACGAAAGTACCATAACGTAATCGCGTAATATAAGGATTGAACTTATGATAAAACTTAGAATCACATTAGCCTTATTAACTATTGCGTCGATGTAATCCTCAAATGAGAAACGAGCGCTTAGCCAAATCTCCAAGTATATCTATAGTATAGTTGAGAGAGAAATAGTGTTTCATTTGTTCATATTGAGAGGTAGGAAGATAAGAGAGCACCACTTGTAGAAAGAGTCCAGGACGAAATTCAGGAGGGCACGAGCAGCGTTCTCAGAATCTATCTGGACAATATTGATGTTGTCAACACAACAAAGAAGCCTAGAACCATTCAAAATAGTTGATAAATCATTGGCATAAATGATGAAGAGAAGTGGTCCAAGATGGCTACTTTGTGGAACACCTAAGCTGTTCAAGATAGTATTAGAGATCGCCCTGCATAAAACTCGCTGTGCACGATTAGACAAGTAGGAACACCTCCAGCCAACAAAAAAGGGTGGGAAATCCTAGGAGATGAAGTTAATGTGCAAGTGTTCTATGACTAATTCTGTCAAAGGATTTGCAGGGATCTTAAATATGGAGAATTAAGTTTGTGGCTGCAAAATTTTTATGAACCATAGTTATCACGCAATCAAAAAAAAAAAATAGCGTGAGAAAAATATAATTATTTTAAGGGGGTGTTCTACCTTACGACGCCGTTTTTGATACTTTTTTTTGAGGATGAGTCGTAGGGACACCAATAATGCGATTGATATGCGGTTTTTTGGGTTCAACTCGTTTATTCTTATACTTTGAAAGTGAATTTTTTGAAATTTTATTGTTTCTGGTTTGACCTTTGTTCGACCTTGAAGTACCCCCTTAGGAAAAGTTTATATCAAAACGGTTGACACGATTCAGCTCATGAAAGGCATCTAAAACAAAAAATCGAAACAGATTTAGTTTTATTATCACCTTGGCTATCGTTCAACGAACGGAATTTTCAAAATTCAAAAATTTCCCAAAATAGTCACCATTTAAAAAAATTTGGTTTTTTTCATGTTTTTAGGGTCAAAAACAGCTGTAAAAATTGTTAAAATAATAAATTATCAAAATGCCTTTGTAAGACGATAGCGACATGTCTTTCAAAGATTTTGATAAAAGATTTGCGTTAATCGATCAATTATTTTTCGAGATATCATGTCAACCAGTTGCAAAAACGCAACTTTTGGGAAATCGCATTTTAAGATGTTCATGCATGAAAAACGGCATGCGGAGCTGTTTAACAGTCTCTGATATCCCGAAATAATAAGAATTTCATTATATCATTTCCAGGGTATGCTCCTGACACATTCTAGATTAGAAAAATAAATTTTTTGAAGCCAACAAGGTGGAAGGCCCCCTTTAAGGGTCCACGGGTCAGTTAGCTGTTTATCCAGCTTAAATTTGCTTTTTTATTCATTCTTCGTCAATTATTGCTGAGATATCCGACTTTTAATGAAAAACGATCCCTTTGTCCTTGATGATCGATATCTCAACAACCGGTGATCACATAAAACATGTAAGGGCAGGTTTAAAAACTGGAATAAATTTCCTACAAGATCCTTTGCAGATTTTTGTAAAAAAAAAATTGTTCACCCTCATATTCTACATAACAAAATGACGATCATCCAAATCGGTCCACGCATTAAAAAGTTGTGTCTACCCCCTCCCAAATATTATATACGTAAAAAGCAGAATCTTCTAAACCAGGGCACACATTGCAAAGCTATATTACCCGTCCACACCTTCACTTAAATCCAAATTATTTATCGTAGTAGGATCATACTCCATACAACAAAAAGGAATTATCCAGCTCGGCCCCCGCGTTACGAAGTTAGACTTTGGAGGGGATGCTCCACACCTATCTTAGGTTAAAATTTATCCTCATCGGAGCAATGGGGAACCATACTTTATAGGACATAAAAAGAATAATCGGTCCACGCGTTAAGAAGCTAAGCCCGGCACCCTCCTCCACTTCACCCAATACATTTTTATCGTTGTACCAATGAGGCAATACACATTACAAAAGGAATAATTAAAATAGGTCCATGCGTTACGACTTTAGACTACACCCCAATCCACCCCCACTATTGTTGGTGTAATTGCTCACGGTGGACAATAAGCAGATACGCATATCAATTTCGAAGCAGTGTTTTGACCTTTTTAAGCGAAACCCGAAGTAGTTTTTGGGTCGAGTTGCTACATTTGATGAGTCCTGGAGCGATAACAGTTATGAAAAGATTTTTTTTTTTGAATTGGGAAGGAACATTTGGACTTTTTGGAGAGAGGGATATGACGAGAAGCTGAAAAAGCCGCAGCCCCACATGGCAAAGGAAAAATTGCTATTCCACCTCGGCAATTATTGCACCAGCTCATTCATTCTATCGTCCCAACCAAATTTCATGAATTGAGATACGAATTGCTACCCACCGTACTCGCCTGACCTGGTTCCCAACGACTTCTTTCTATTCCCCAATATGAAAACGTGACTCGCGAGAAAAAGTTTAGCTGAAACAAAGAGGTCATCACGAGAATAACCCTATTTCGAAGAATTTGACAAATCGTATGTTTTGGAGGGCAAAGCAAAGACAGGTAGGTTGGAAAAATGCCTAGTCCTAAAAGGAGATTACCCTAGGGAGGTACTCTAGAGGTACGGATAGTACAGGTAGTACTATACTGTCCTAAGATAGCAGTTGCACTTATTTTAGAGCCCCGCTATCTGTCGTTTCTACCTGGTGCTGATAGTGGTTATTTAAGTTTTGTCGACGACTTCTTTCTTGAGTTATTATCTTAATGATATTGTTTTTTTGTCTATTTGTGCACTATATATTGAACTGGGGATCGCTGCCATCCCATTATTTCAGTAATTTTAGGTTTATTAAATTTTTGTTTGTTTCCAGCGGTAGTTTTTGTGAGAGCTAGTTAAGTTAATTAAACATTTTCAAAACAAACAATATAATGATGTACTTTGACAAATTAATACTCACCGTGATCACTGTGTCTGCGACAATTAACCTTTCTGGTACTTTGTTAGGTTTTGAATGCATGACCATAGCATGGTAACATGGTAGAGATAAATATGTTAGCTTTTTTCTTTCTACGAAAAGTAAAGGGAGGAAAGCAAATACAACGTACAAAAATCTGTCCCATTCAGGTTAATTTTAAACTCCGCAGCTGCCCTATACTGAAACATGTAAATCCATTGACCAAACACGCCCAACCGGAACTCTTAGCTTGTAAAATCAAAGAACATTTTCCTGTAACCAGAGAACGAGAGCTATGCTGATTCGTATGTAAGGGAAAAGGGATAATGCAACAAAAGAGTCCTTCGCAAAGTATCCTTTATGAATATCTCCTAAGAAGGAAATTCGATGCCATTTCTTTTGGTCTGTTTACAAAAATATTTATCGCATTGATAAACAGGAATGACCAAGTACAAAGTGACACATCCTTTGTGGCAATATTGTTTTCCAAGGAAGAAATAATCCTCTTACGGAAAATCCTCACATCCGCCTAGTTAGTTTGATCACGTTTATGCAAAGCTGCTAAGAGTAATGAAATAAAGTGTACAAAAATCAAGTATTTTTTGCAGGATCAGTGTAAAACCTTCCTTCAGCTTCCACGCAAGGAACTTATTTGATTTCTAATACATCGTATTTGTGAACAATAATACCATTCAGTTTTGACATCCGCTGGTAATTCTTATTACTGTATAGAGGTAATTTACCGGAAATCCTTTTTACCCGCACTCACGTCCTTTATATAATCGGCATTTGTAATTTCTTTCTTTGTTCTCGAATAGTAGACATGAGATGACTTGCCTAAAATTTTTTTTGGGTTTACAATAGTACTTTCCGGTATTTATCTTGAAGGTTGTCTGTCAAGGAAATGTCAAATTTAATATTGTTTATCACCTGCCGCATAGTTCCTAAGTTGTATGTGCTCCCTCAAATGCGGCATTTTAGTAATTATAACTTTTAGTTTAAAACTATTGAAAATAGTAAACATATATTTGCGCTTTAAATTCATTTTTCCCTTGCTAAATTGAACCCAAGTCGTTTTCCATTCCATTGTGCCAAAAAATTGCCATTAAAGGCAGTTACTGAAACGATTCTTTCATACCTCGAATTTTAATGAAACCTATTAGGAACGATAAATAGTTTTTGGGCACTTTCTTCTACACTTTTTCTACTAGAATAATAGGCTGTAGTTCCTTGAAAATAGAATAAAGTAAGGAGATTGTTATATATATTTATTTTAGAACCTTTAAATTGCCCCTAATGGCTCTAATTTGATTTTTACGCACCTCAAACATTAAAATTTAATAATCACCCTGTAGATCGCCCTACCTCCTGCCGTATACTTTTTTCATTTATCTCGTTGAGTAATATCACCTTTTTTACTATATACAGTTAACCTGGTTTATATTGTTGTATTTTTGTATTACGTAAGAATCTCTTAAGACCTGTGTACACTAGAAAATAAAATTGCGCAAGTGCTTGCTGAAAATACAGGGTGTTTCACATAAGGTGAGCCGAAATAAATAGGGCGATAGATCTTAACTAAGCAAACAACAAATTGTATGGCAAGTGGGGATAGGGGGTGCAATCTCAACCGTTGGGGATTTACAGGGTGGTTCATACATTTACAATTTTCATAGTATGCACATCACTACTTTATTTGTATCTTTTGATGTACTCAACCCAGCGACATCAAACAAACGCCAAAAAACTACTTACCCAATGACCTTTCTAAAATTGTCAACAGTGTCGATCGAACTATTACCATTGCAGCTACAGTCACTCCATTACTTTTTTATAATTACCGAAAATTCAGCATTTTTGCATAAAATTTTTTGTTTGGCTGGGTGACCTATCACCCCACTGATTTTCGCACATCTTATGTGAAACATACTTTACAGCGCTAGTACCTACCCTTGAAAGAAAATTTTCGGAAAGTGGTTTGCTGCAAGTTGTTTTTGTTTACACACACTGAAAACTTACTCAATTTTTTACGAAAACTTTTTGTAGAGAGTGAAGCAGTGACAATATATTGCATCAGTAGAAAATATATGCTACTGCAATCATCTACAGTGTCCACAATTCGCTTAGCCATAAAAGCTTATTCTGTTATTATTATATTATAATTTAATGCCCTAGACATACAGCCATCCTGAATTAAATATTAATTAAGGACCTGTGCGTCAGTTTTGTAATTATCTTTAGTTCAGAAGATCAACCGTGCCATGTGTTATTCGAGAGAAGAAAAAGTAGCAACATTTGTATTATATTTTCTTCCTTTAAAATAAAAGTCCGCGGAAGAGTTCAAATTTTTTTCAAAGTTAACTTTTGGTTCTCAGAAATAAAATTGATAAAATCAAAATTTTAAAAATCTGCGTTTGATTTCTTTAAAACTGTCAAAACGTCAAAGGTCAAAGGATTATCATCATTAAAGATCTGGCTGTGTGTCTATATTTATTTATTTCCTTCAGATTCGTCACAAAGATGACTACAGCGTAAAATAAAGGCTTATAAACTAAACTACAACTAGATGCCGAAAAAATAAATCAATAAAAACGATCGAAGGACAGCGATTCACACCATCTACGACCCCGTGTCAACCAATACTCTGTCTGAGCATGCCCTTCAACTACAGCCTGGAGAGATTAAGGTCGAAATTGGCGAAATGTGAAAAAATTAAATCAGCCCCAAACGATCAGTATAAGAAGTAAGTAACCAGGAATCAGTCCAGGGAAGTCCACGGAGAGCAAACCTAAGGAATCTGCGCTGCACTGCCTTGACGCGGTTGACGTGAACGGCGAAATAGGGAGCCCACACATGGCTGGCATATTCTAAAAGCGGTCTGACGAAGGTACAGTAAAGACACTTAGTTAGGTAGGGATCATCGAGTTTCTTAGATCATCTTTTAACGAAACCCAGCATCGAGCTAGCCCTACCAACGATGGAGTCCACATGATCCTCGATTGAAAGGCGAGAATTGAGGACCACACCCAGGTCCTTCATCTTATCAACCTGCCTAAGGTAACGCCATCGAGGTGTAGTCAAAGAAGAAAGGACGGGGAGAAGGGGAGAAGTCAAAGAAGAAAGGACGGGAGAAGGTCATAACGGTGCACTTGCCGGCATTTAAAGGAAGACGATTGCGCACACACCAATCGCAGAACACAGCTAGGTCAGAGTACTAGGTACTGCAGTCTGCTTCGTGAGGAGCAGTGCGAAAAATTTTAGCATCGTCCACATAACACAGAATTTTACTGCGGGTCAGGAGAAGAGAAACATCATTAACATATAGGATGAAGAGGAGTGGGCCAAGGATACTGCCCTGTGGCACCCCCGAAGTGACAAGGATTTGGTCAGAAAGAGCTCCCCGAAACCGGACGCGCTGAGTACGACCAGACAGGTAAGACGACAACCAGTTTATGAAACAGGAAGGAAACCCAAGAAGAATCAATTTATAGACCAGGATGCCATGGTCGATACTATCGAAAGCCTTACTGAAATCTGTGAATACACAGTCAAGAAGAGTCAAGAAGAAGGAATGCTGGAAGGATCCCATGAAATGCCTGCAGTGAAATCCAAGAACGTAACTGACGAGAGACTCAAAAACCTTTGCGGTATGGCACAGACTGGCGATCAGTCGGTAGTTGGAGACGTCTGACCTATTGCATTTCTTATGGAGGGGAATCAACACAGAAGTCTTCCAAAGTTCAGGAAAGCGGACAGATTGAACAAGTAACAAAGAACACTCGCAAAAGATAATTTCTTCAGAAAGGAAGCGGGTAAACCGTCGGGACCACCCGTGAAGCCCTCCGCCAAATTAGATAAGTGAATACTAAATCTTTAGGCTCAAGGGAGGTAGGCGGGAGCCGCGTCAAGTGGGTAAAATCAGCAGTGGAAATATCACAGAGGGAATCATAGAAAGAGGTTCGGAAAAAATCCGCGAAAAAATTAGAAATTGTGGGAGCATCGTCACTCTCGCAGTCGCGGTACCTCAAAGAGGAATTATAGGCGTCACATTTAAGCTTCGAGTTAATAAATCTCCAGAACAATTTCGGGTCGCTACGCAACGTAGTTCTCATATTAGACAGGTACTCACCAACCTGAGGACATAGCAAGGTTTAATGTCTGAACACTCAACGCAGGTGGAACAAGATGAATTAGTTCCTCGCTTCAGACATGTAGCATGGAAATAGTGGCCACAAACACCTGAGTTCTACTCAGGAGCACGTCCTACAAGTGAAAACTATCGGAGTGCTGGATGAAGTGAACTGTTTTTCTTGAACATTTTAACCACCTTATGCACCTGGACTATGCCGACAATATATGTCTCCTATCCAATAAACAGAGTCATATAGCTGAAATATCCGAAGCCTTGAGTAGAGAAGGTCGTAGAGTAGGACTTAAGATCAATGCTGCTAAAACCAAACTTATGAGCTTGAACTCCAGGAGACAAAATGAATTTGAACGTGAAGAGCATCAAATAGAACAATATAAATAAATTTGTTATCTCAGAAGCATAGTAACAGCAGATGGCAGAGCTGAAGCTAAAGACAGGCTGGCATCAATAAGGCAATAATAATACTTAATACTCTCGCTGCGATACAGCGCAATAACAGCATCTCCAAACACACAAAACTCCTGTAGAAAAGGAAGGAACCCAGCCTAGCAAATTGTGGCAACAATTAAAGATGTTGGCGTAGAATCGTAGAAGTAATTTTACCCTATTTTTGTGTATATGTACATGCAAGGGCGGATTTAGGGGGGGGGGGCAAGGGGCACGTGCCCCCTCAGACGGTCACAACCGACCATTCAAAAAACACAAGGAAATTAATTAGGTCGCGTCAATGATGAACGCTACAGAAGTACTTGATATCTTCAGCAGAAAACATAAATGAAAACTATCATTATTAAACATGTAATTTTTCATTATTTTCATTATTAAACCTTTATTACAAGTATATTCCTTATAGTTACTGTTGTATGTCATTATTTTACAACTAATCCGAAAGATTTAGTGTAATCTTGTGCCCCTCACAGAAAAAAATCCTGGATCCGCCCCTGTGTACATAGGTACGTGGTCAGTTTTTTCCTGCACGAAATCTTGCGAATAAAAGAAGCGAAGCGTATTAACGCCAACATGATCTGAAAGAAATCTTATCAAATTCGGTTCAGCCGTAGCCTTGTAGTCTTTTCATTGACAGTAAATTATAAATTTTAGATTTCTTGAAAAAGTTCTATCAGATCTAAATTGGTCTGGTGGCTGTAGCAGCGGTTATCGTATGTAATCAATAAATATACTATATTTTTTCGTGTAACTAGCAGCATTATCGTGATAAAAAAATTAAGTATTTCTTCTTTAGAGATGGGTATTTTGATTAATTTCAGTGAATGAATTCAGCTCACATTATTGTTCAGAATTATCTGATATACTTATTTTTTTTTCTTGAAAGGCAGTAGTAGTAAATAATCATAAAAAAGACAATTTTTAAATAAATAGAATTTTGTTAATAAAAATTTTTCTTTATACTATTTTGTAGCTTAGGTTTTCAGCAAAGCAATGGGAATTTTTTTTTCAGAAGCCGGACTTTGTAATTTTGATATTTTATAAGAATATTAATTTAAAAAATTGTAAATGCAAAATAGCATTTAAATATTCAAGTTCTAGTGCTGTCGCAAATTTATATGTTGAATTCATCAGTTCATTTTTGAATATATTAACATATGTAAGTCACTTGAGTTATAAATGAAAAATTTAAAATTTGCAGTTACGCTTAAGCGGTAGCTTCATCATCGTAACCTAACTTCCGGAAGAAGTCCTTCCGCCGTCAAACTAAAAAATATCGCAGTGGGATACTTTCTTTCATTCAAAAACAACTTCGTGCTTCCTGCTATAATTTGGACAGTAACACAATGCTGCACATCATACGAAAAATTTGTCAGCATATAGAAAGACAGTAATAGGCCAAAAGATATGCCCGCAAATGTTTAATACTCACAATTTGAACAAAAGAGTGTGTCTACAAAGGAAACGACTAGTCAATAGAATAGGCACATTTCCTGCCTATCCTCCCCAGGATACCAATTAAAATCAAATTGAATCGAGCCCTTCTATGGGAGTTCCTCAATTTTTGCAGACAAAGACTAGAACTGTTTGTTTTCACAGCAGTTTGCTTCCGCTGGTAAGGCGTCAAATCCTTTGATAATACCGCGAACTAAAAACATTCTGTTTACATTCGCAGGTACATACTTCTGGAATTTCACACGTCACTTTTTAATAAGAACTAAATCACACTTTCAGGTAACTTGGTAGCCAGATTGGCATCAGTCATACTTTGGACGTCAAGTTGGTTTGCTTATCATTTGCTGAAACGTGAAGCAATCAAAATTTTGATAAGATTAGATATGAATGAAATTTCGTGATGAACTCTTGCAATATTATATCTGTCTTTGCCGCTTCCGTCCTTGATGACGTTATTTTCATTTTACTTAAAACGTGCATAAAATAATAAAAATTGTTTAAAGCACACACCTCTACACCAATTACATTCTTTTGTTACTACAGCATCATAATCCTGTAAATTCTTTACTTCGGTTATCTATAAATAGGTATATGATTTATGACTCTGTGTAAGGATACCATTCAAACTTAGAGGAAACGAATTCGTCACGAAACAGGATACCAAAGTTGTAACCCATGTTAAGACAAACATCCGGCACACGCCTTTAGAAAAACCACCATATGTTCCTTTAGGAACGACCATTTATATGATAAGGACATCGGATTTTCCCAAAATGCAATGTATGTCCTTGTATGATTTTAAAATATATTTTGCTGAAAGGAGATAAGTACACTACTGCAGTGTAAACGTATTTACTAGTTTAAAAAAAAATTTAATTTTATAAAACTCAGACATTTAAGGAAAAAGGATTATTTGAGTTCACACTACATATGTGTAATAGGATTAAATAAAATTTCAATTTATTTATAGTGAATCAGTTGCAGAAAAACTTAGGATGAGGTTTTCTTTTTTTATTGATATAATTACTTCTTCTACAGAGATTCGTTATCTGCCCAAAAAGTGCGTGAATTCTCTACTATTGCGTGCTGGATTTCTTCCCCAAAAGAATAAGTTACCAGTAAGGTTAACAAACCACAACTGTACATCATTAGTGACGATATACATATTGTAGCAGCGGTGCCGAATTAAATCATTAATAACCATCCTAATCCCAGAGCACTGATTGCCTTTCGTCACAAAACATTTCAATTAGGGCTTCGGTTCGGAAATAATTTGAGAACATCTGAAAATGTGAATGCTATCGTTGACAAATGAATTGTTTTGCCTTTTCAACGATGGTTGGTAGCGATTGCATAGCTATTGTGGAAATATAACCTTCAGCAATGAATGATTGATGCTAAGAAACGGTTTCAGTTTAGTTAAAATACGCTAGGAAAGAAAGGAATTTAATTTAAATGTTGAAATGTGTAGTTTGAAATTTTCTTGAGTAAAGAAAGACTCAATAAAAAATATGTGAACTAAGAGATCGAAAAAGTGTGTTTGCATCATACATTATCCGCGAATAGATCACGGATGCTGAAAGCTGCATGCATTTATAAACTGCCGCACAGCGCGACCGATTCAACCTGCAGGTGTTTAGGTACATAGTTTTATATGGTTCTCCTAATAAACTCTCTTGTTGGTTCCTTAAACTACTTGTGGGGTATAAGGCGTCTACTACACCTAGTCCGGTTCTACGATTGGGCGTCTTCCTTGAGTTTTAAGTGGGTTCCAATCTGGAACATCAGTATGTGGCCTTCGTCTGTGAGTCTATGTAGGCCTTCCTTAGTAACTACTTTCGGCAAATGGATGTTAAGATGCGCCGGAGTTACTGATTGACAAAGGCTTGTAGCTTAGATGTTGAACATATTTCACTTTCGATTCAGAGATCCGGAATTTTGTACGTCTGAAAATATTTTTATTACGCCGTATATCAGCAAGACTATTAAATGCAACTCAAACTTTGTTGATGCGAGGCCGTACATCAGCTTCAACTCATCTCATCTATTGCAACTATGCTTCGGAGATAACAAAATTGATATACATGTTCTATACTCGGTTTGGTTTTAGCATCACTGATCTTACGCCCTGCTCTTCGATCTTCTCTACTAAGGGCTTCGTACGTTTAAGCTATATGTCTCTGTTTGTTGGATACATAACCCAGGAACGTAAGGTGGTTAAAAAGTTTCCATCTATTCCCTCGCGATGAGTGGTTATCTTGGGCACCCAAGAATAGCAGAGATCTCAGTGTGCATCCTTGTCTCACTCCGTTTAGCACTTGAAAGGGCTTCTACAGTTTTTCATTATGTAGGACGTGACATTGGGCTCTTGAGTAGAACTTCTTTGTGATGGTAATCATTTTTTCTGTGATACCTCTCCTACGTAAATCTGTCTATATGTACTCCCGATTAACGCTGATAATGGGCTTTACGAAATCGACGTACATTAGAGTCAGTTAAATGAAGTTTCGCTGTAATAACATTTTTCAGTACACAGGAGTACAGAATCAACCTTGCATGCAATTTGAGTTTTTAAACAATTAAATACCAAAATCGCTCTCAATCTCAATTACGCCAATTGTATATTAATATGCCAAAAATACACAAACTTACTCACAGACACAATTCTTATACAATTCTTTATAGTAAAGTGAGTTATTTTGTTTATTTTTATAATACACTCTGGTGCGATTGGAGAGGCGGTTACAGTCTTTTCAATAGGTTCGCCACTGTAGCCTGAAAATAATTATTACATTATAAATATCAATATTTCGAACAGGGTATTACCGAATACCGCATAAGTATGTAAAGATAAAAAATCGGCTCCCGGAGAAATTTTTTTTGAAAGATTGGGCATATTTAAGCCTTGTTGTAATGCACTCGGAAGTCATAAGCTCCCTATAATAGTTATTGTAAATCCACCAGCTTAAAAATTAACAACTTCCAGTGGTATATAAAGCATGTAGGTAAGGTTTAATGACCAGAATAGTTTTTTCAGCTGCAAATATAGTTGTTTTAAGGTGCAAATTCTAGTACTACCGGAGCTCAACGGTTAAAATTTCGCGCGGGAACGGATAGTTTCTGAGAAAAACGCGACTAAATTTACGTGAAGTAGCGTCTAAATTGTAATTTTGTCCAATTCTAGGCTTAGTTACCTTTCTTACTTTGTTGAATTTCTGAGCTGCGAATTGGTTTATCTTAAGGTCTAAATTCACGCATCAGTAGCCTGGACGACAGCCGTTTCTTAACCTTTAGGAAACCCGAAGGAGTAAATATAGCTCAAGAACGCGTAGTTTCCGAGACAAATGCAATTAAAGTTACGTGATACTCAGCCCCGTGCGCAGAGGGGGGGGGGGGGGCTTAACCCCCCCTAGGAGGGTTTTTAAAATTTTCTAAACTTCTTGATAAGGAAAAATTTGACTGAAATAACCTAAAATGTATATGACCATATTTTTTAATTGCATAATATATCATATTTTATTTAGGGGAGACCGGGTATGGTTGGCTACACTTTTCGAAACTCTGTCATATTGAGGAGAATAAAACTGCTATTAACTTTATATTTATAGGAAATTTAGCTTTACTATAACATTGTCGCAAAACCCTTATTGGTCCATTTATGGCTGTGGTTGGAATTTTAATAAAGGGATGCAAATGTGCCAACAGACCCCGTAATGGGGATGGTTGGCACTGAAGCAGGGGGGATGGTTGGCACGTAATTTAGCAACTAAGCAAATCAAAAAACAATTTAAAAAGATAACTATATTTATACATACGATAATATATATATATACATAAAACAAACCAATATATATACATATTTTCAATATTTTGTAGGTTTACACTTAAATTGCTTCCTCTTCTTTGTTTCTTCCAATTCTCTTCTTACAGGTGAATCAGTTAATATGGCAGTCTTCCTTTTTCTTCTCCTGTTGATGTCTTTGGAAGTTGTCTGATAGCTTCCAACTGTGAACATGTCGACGTTGAGGCAATGGCTTCTCTTAAGTTATTTGTTGAAGGTGCTGCTTGTTCTGGTTCAATTCCTACGGAGCCAATTAACCCCAAGTCAGTTTTGGGAATTTAAACGTGACTTATGATGAGGTTATGAAAATACTTTAAAAAAATAGTGCACATACAAATAAAGTAAAAACTTCCTCACATGAATAAATATTAATTACCGTACGTACATAATAAGTTGTAATCGCAAGCGATAATAACTAAAACAAAAAATTTTTACATTTACGTCTCATATCCAGGTCGCGTCAAAGCAAGTGCTGGCTGAACGCCGAAAACAAATATGCCAGAGCACAGTACCATTCTGCGTTGTTGACTTAAGTATTGGTTCGATCTGTCGTGTTTACTGAGAAATATTAAGATTGTGCCAACCAACCCCTGTAGCCAACCATACCCGGTCTCCCCTACATACATTTGTTGATAGTTTTTTTTGTAAAGAACCTTTATTTTTTTTAGATACAATAAAAAAATGTTCAACAAAGTTGGTCTAAATTATGGCCGCAATTGTTCCACTTGGTGAATATGATATAATACCACTTACTGAGTTTAGGAATAAATTACGGTTTGAATATGTGTGTATTCGGATTTGAGAACCGCTCAGGAATATATAGTGATCAAAGAGATTCCAGCATAACTAATATAAAAAATGATGAATTCAATAATTCAATAAGAGATTCAAAAAAGGTTTACAGATGAAAATGAACTGTTCTAAATGCAACAGACAATGATGATAGCTGTTCGAGCATTATAAAACAACGCTGTAAAATTAAAAACAAAAAAATTAAACTGTGTTTAAATCATTCTGCGTCATGAAACTTCACAATTGAAAACTTCATTAAAGAAAAAATTGGGGGAAAAAATAAACAGAACCTGAGGAGATACTTCGTTATCGTGATGCGACTACGAACGTTCTAGCGATGAGCTATCTTCGGTTCCGTCTCGAATGATCAATATTTGAGAATTCGAACTTTCAATTTTCGAATCGATTTTACGCGGTACCGATTTAATTTGAATCGATTTATTTATTAAGCACTAAAACTGAACAAGCTCTGCTGTTTTACTCGTTATTTTATTATATTGTTGTATGCTCGGTCAAATCAGAATTAGTCATGGTTGTTTTCTGCTGACAGGGAGAATGTCAGCGGTTAGGAATCCACTTGAAATTGCACGTCCACTTGCAATCGTTGTTTCGAATCGGGTGAAGTTCTTCTCTTACCCCATGCCCTATAATGGGTTACGGAACACAGAGAGAGAGAGAGAGAGGGAGTTATTATTACCTACGTCTGTCCACGCGTTCACACTGCACAGTATATAGCATTCTTACTTCTGGGAACATTGATATTTATTTCCAGGTAAAACCTGGCACTGCTTGAGAACTGCCCCTTCAATTACACATTCATTTATACGTGACTCAACCTTAGTGTACATGGAGCGCCTGTGTTTTGATAAAGATCGAATTCTCATGCGTTTCTCGCGTTCACCAGTTTCTCAAGAAAATACTAGGAAAATATGGCTCCATTGTGAAGTCATATTTGGAAATATTTTCGAAAGACTATGAATCGTAAATCTTTTTTGAAAAACTATCATTTCAGATTGACAAAATAAACAACATTTGTGAAATACCCATTGTTGCTTATTCAAGATTTATAAGCTATTATTTATTAAATTAGTTTACTGATAACCCTTTATTTTTATATAGACAGTTTTATTGGTTGTAATTTCAAAATGCTGAAATAAATTGTAATTTTGAAATAAATTGATTTGGTAACCTAAAATCTGAAGAGTTATTTTATTTTTTGATGCGAACGCGATCGCAAATACGAACGTAAAGGCGTTGAAAAGAAGAGAATCGAAAAACCTTGAGTGTAATTTAATTTCAAAATCAAGAATTATTGTTAAATCAAATTGTATCAAATACGATTTATTTGGATTATAGTAACCAATGAACAAATCTAATCAAATCAAATATAACCCAATCATATCATAAATATAGATTATAATCTACGCTGAAATTCGATAAAAAGAACAAAATTAAATCATGTGTTGAACTGAGGAGTCACTGTTAAGCAGACTCAAATGTTAAGACATCTGCAATGTAGAATATGCCGACGACATAGAAAATATAGCAAGAGCGAAAGTTCATGGGGGTCATAGTGGACATTATGAAGAGAGCCCCTTAGGTGATGGAGCAATGGTGCCAGGAAGAGAAGCTCTAAATAAATGCAAACAAGTGGGGTCTGATAATTTTCACCAAGAAAAGGAAGGATTTGTGCGGTGATAATGTGCATGAAACAAACAGAGTTCAACACAATTCTTCCTTTAGAATGTGTTCTAAAACTCAATGCCTCTGCCTTTAGAATGTGTCCTAAAACTCAATGAGTCTAGGGCACACTCAAACAGGGTGGCACTAGTTTAGGAGAGGACACGTAGTAATTGAAGGCAATGAAATAGCAGATGGTCTCAGTAGGAGAGGAGCTGACTCGAGCTTTCAAGGCTATTAGCACTATGTTGCCTTAGGAAGAGGCAGGTTTGGAGCCGTGATTGAAAAAAAACACTGGAGAAAGTGGAGACAGTGGGACGAAGTGGACTTATGCAAAGACGTGTTCTGTGCTGCCGGGAGGAGTATTATAGACCTGGATCGCAACACTCTGAAGTGGCTGACGATAATCCTGACAGGACATGGTAATTTTAGGTATCATCGGAAAAAATGGGACTTCCTGAGGAAGACACCTGCAGACTATGCGTGAAAGATGAGGAAACAGCGATGCATATAGTGTCCCAAGTTAGTAAGACATATGCATTGCTAGGAAAACACTGGCTTGAAGGAAGAGCTTGGTACAGTGATCTACAAACATATGATTGTATTAACCAAGGGAATTGAGATGAGGATGAAGTACTGGAGGAATCCAGCCATTCCTCGTTAATTTGCCCACACAACGGACGAAAAGGGACCCAATAGAAGTCTGTTTCGAGAATCCCAAAACATGGTTTTAGTGTGTAAGAATCCCACATACTCGGAAGTACGGGCCTCTCACTGTCTTTGGAAGATTTCCACTTCTCAAGTCAAAATAAATCATGTGTGATCCAATAAAATTTATTTGGAACATATGTTTTAGAACATACTAATATCGATTACTTAGATCGAATTAAATCATGTATGAGTGTGCATGATCCAATATGATCCATTACTTAGGGATAATAATGGAATCGAGCCGACGACAAGATATGAAACTGCTATTGATGAATGTCTTTTTTAATTTTTTACGATATCACCAAGCTATTGTTTTGTTTTTAAACATTCACCATAACTTATAATGAACAAAATTATAATAATGTATTTACTCATTTATTCTTCTCAGATTCATCATAATAGATTACTACAAAAGTTAAATATAAATAATAAAATTAAACCCCGCATCAACCAAGGCACTGTTTGACCAGCCCCTTCAAGCGTGTCCTGGAGAAATCCAGATGATCAAAGCAGGCGAAGTGTTGATAAAAAAAACGAGATGTCGGCGTGATGGGCTCGTGCACGCCATATAGCGTTCGGTGACCGGGGACGTACTGGAAGCCGTGATTCCTGAAGGAGCGCTGCGGGATGGAGATGTTCACAGCCTCCAGTAATGAATGAATTTATCGTTCCTTGCAATAAATCGAACAGAAATACTAAGTTTGTTTTTTTTTTTGAGTCAAGAGAAATCAGACCCACGCGCATAAGCATAAGAGGGAAGCACCAAAGGATCATTCCAAGGAAGTCCGCGGACAGCAAACCTAAGGAATCTGCGCTACACTGTCTCGATGCGGTTGATGTGAACGCCGAATTAGGAAGCCCATTCTGGGCTAGCGTATCCAAAATTTGGTTTAACGAAGGTGCAGTAAAGAAGCTTAGTTAGGTAGGGATCATCAAGTTCCTTAGACCATCTTTTAACGAAGCCCAGCAGCGAGTTAGCCCTACCTACGATTGAGTCCACATCATTCTCGCAAGAAAGATGAGAATTGACGACCACGCCCAGGTCTTTCACCTTATCAACCCTATCAAAGACAATACCACCGATGCTGTCGAAGAGGAAAGAACGTCTTCTATACCCTGTTCCAAAAAGATTGGCAGTACACGGTAAATGGGAAGTTATGATGCCAAATTTCACAAACTCGCCAAAAACCGTGTACAGCCAACCTTTCGATCTTTTTTGGTTGAGAAACCAAGACGCACTAATTCTGTCAGCAGCCAGATGCTGTTGGTCGATCGACAGTGATCAGTACTCAGTGGTGGGTGGTAGGTGGTTTTACATGCGAAGTTCTCCGATGCAATACGAATTCGAGTGACTAGAATGGTCGGAAAGCACATTTAGTGTAGCCAGATTATATCTTTTAGCAGTAGGCCACGAGGAAAAATAAGAAAATGTTCTGAGAGAGGAAGAGGGATGGCGGCATAGTAAAATGATGGGAAAATAAAGCAGACAGCAATACTCCATAAGAGCATGCACTATCAATCTTTTTGAAACAGATTATAAGGGAGAAGGTCATAACGGTGCACTTGCCGGCATTCAAAGGAAGGCGGTTACGTAAATACCAGTCAGAGAAGACAGCCAACTCAGAGTTTAGGAGACTACAGTCTGATTTGGGCGAAACGGTACGAACAATTTTAGCATCGTCCGAATAACACAGAATTTTATTACTGGACAGGAGAAGCAAAACATCATTAATATATAGATAAAAAGGACCGGGCGAAGGATACTACCCTGAGGCACCCACGAGGTGACAATGGTTTGGTCGGAAAGAGCTCCACGAAACAGGACAAGCCGTGTACGACCTGATACGTAAGAGGACAACCAATCGACGAAACAAGAAGGAAACCCGAAAAAAGACAGTTTATAGACCAGGATTCCATGCTCAATCCTATCGAAGGCCTCACTGAAATCTGTTAATACACAGTCCACCAGTTTGCCTATTTCAATGTATAATATATAATAATAATATAGAAAATAGTGATAATGAAAATGTATAAAAAACACTAAATTAACAAATTAATTCTTCAATTCAATTATACCCCTACCAACATATCCTGATAACAAACACAGGAAGCGTCATTTTTAACTTTCGGATTCAGTGGATTTCTACATATAATTTTACAGTGGGCGGAAGAAAGCAATGTCGCCATTCAAGACGTTTTATTGCTAAAAAGTTTAAAGGCGCAAACAGAAAATATGATTTAAACAAAGATGTCTTCCTTCTTTGCCTATATACCTAGTTAAACAACAACATGTGCTGTGGTATATATTTAAGCACTATGTGCTTATCCATTTTTGAAGAGATATTGATTTTTTAGTTACAGAATCAAGTTATGTTCATTGTATTAATTTTTTTACTAATGCATTTATGTATATATGATTAGGATTTAAAAAGCTTACAAATACATATAACAGAATCATGCATCGATAATCCGGCGTCTGATAAAATCAAAATTTTGCTGTACCTACCTATAAATTAAATACTACGATATTTTGCGAACACTTGTCCAAGTTCTGTCATAAAGCTTTATAAGGAATAGGAAACTGAGCATGCAAGTAAACCTTAATCCATGCAACCATCTATCTCTGATCAAACATCATCGCAACCTACAGTGAGCATATGCACATACTTTCTTTGCACCTACCTTGCAATTTTCTTTTGAATTTTGACTGAACATGTACCACACATATGATCGTGATGATTCGAGAGGCAGCTTGCCTGCTAACCCAGCTAACCCAAAGCGATCAGTGATCTACCCCTAGTTCGAAATCAGCTGTTAGCACGTCATGCCGCCAACAAAATCAGTCGCACTGGTCGAGCCGTCATCAGTTTGGGTAGATCGTTTAGAGTGAGCGGTTATAAGTCAGAGGAAAAGTGGAAATACCAGCAACAGTGCTATCGTTTGTAGCGAATAATAATTACCGTGTGGATTACGACGTTGTCGAGATTTAAATTATACGCTGTATTATCGCAGCTAGACCAGCATTCAGTAATTAGTGCAGTCGAGTGTTTCGTAGGAAAGTACTTTCGTAAATTGAGTTTCACCAGTGTGTGACGTTTCAGTGGCAAAGTGTAAGAAAAAAAACTAGAGTGGCGCGTAAAGAAGCATAGCTAGACCGGAAGTTTGCGAATTTTAAAGGAAACGCCAAGACCATTTTTAACGGATACTATAAACGGAGTTTAATTACTTCAGAGGTATGTAGAGTTTGTGAATGTAACTTCTGTTAGTCATAAATCGATCGGAAATGTTGTGTAAGATAAGAACATCCTCTTGCCGGCTAAAAGGTTGTTAATTCCTAATAAATTGTATATATATAAAGAGCTTTTTTACTTAATTAGAAAATCATCTACCTGATAAAAGTGAATTTTGAGCTTTTTAACTTAATCTTAGATTTTTAATATTAATGAGATTCGCAGCATTGTATAAAAAAGTAGGATATGTAACGCGCCTATTTGCCAAAGATATTATTTAAGAATCCCAAGTAAGAATGAATACATTAAAAGCATTTTTGCACAGAAGTTCTCCCGCAGGTCAGAACTTATTTTTATTGTAAAGTTTTCGGCGTGTCAAAAGTCATAACTCATCTCAAGTTAGTGCTAAAAATATTGTTTCTACAATTTTGTTTGTTATTCAAGATTGCACTGGGCAGATTTGATTCGGAATTTGGTTTTTGGTTTATATGAAAGATATTAATGAACCAAGTTTTTGACTGCTACGATATGAAAATTGAGCAAGTATGAATTGCAGAAATTCATATGATCCTTTTTAGCCATTTTTGCGCATAAGCTAAGTGGATTGCAGCCTTAAAAATTTTATGTTGAATCCAGTAAAAATAATAGTCGGCCTACTTCTTGATTTACTTTAGTCATTTTGCAGTTTTCAGTAAAAATAAAAAGTAAAATTTACGTCTTTCGAATCACTACTCAGAGATTCTTATACGTAAGGCGCTCTTAAAGGATTTCAAGTGCCTACTTGAGTGCGGCATCTAACGTATAGAGCTACTACAGTGGAGTTTAAGGCTTATAGAATTCCACAGCCAGTTTTGTGGGTCTCTAGTTCCCGCAACTTTTTCGACTCGACAAATTAAAACCTAGTGAAAGAATATTTTTAACTAGTCTAAGTATACCAAATTTAAAGCCACCCGTAGCTGTAACATTTAAATTAATACGCGTACCACTAAGGCTAATTAAGGCATTGCGTAAGGCTATCACTAAACACTAGGTTTTAAAATTGAACACCGACTTCGTGAGGCTTTGGACGGGAGAGGATGTTATCCCGATTCGATGACAAAGATTGCAATGCCGAACCACCGCTATTAGTCTCCAATCCTAAATACTATATTCTACCGTTATCTGTTGTCAAAAACAAAAGCACCCATTTGCGGGAATTGTGAATCTTATAAAGCTCAATTCAGTGAAGTGCACTGTGTAACTATCTCATTCACATCTTTCACACAGTAACGTTAGCAAAACTAAGTCACACTTTTAGAATATCATGCGACACATGCACGGAAAACAAATAGTAGTTACATGCCAACTGAAAAGCACATACTATCAAAAATTTATGCGCCGAGGCATGGATATTATAGCGCAACGAACTCATGTGATTTGGAGCAACTTGCAGCTCCCAATAATAAATGGCTCACATTCTAACACATGCACCCAACACACAATTCTTGGCCTTTAACTTCAACCTCCCCAATAAAATTCCTTACTTTGGTAGCTTGTCTCTTCTCTGTTAATAACATCTGCACCTACAAACTATTCACTCCATTCTGTGATCATTTTATTATATTTTTATAAAGTTAACGAAGGTTATAGTTGTGAAACTTGTAGCACACTCTACGCTAGTATCTTCGCTTTTGTCGTTGCTTCAATAGATGCCATCACGGTGCTACATAACCTCAAATCTGACAAGAAACAATGTTTTTTGCACTTTTATGTTAGAATATCTGAGTGTTATGTCATTCATAATACCTTCATAGTACCATTATTATTTAACATTTGCACAGTAGGGTACTAGTAATGCTCCACTTACAATTCCAGGAAGTCAAAGAAAAATTTTACTATATGAAGGGGCGATGAGAAAGCATAGAGAAAGTTGGGAGGGATCATAACCGGCAAAGCACGCAAAAGCTTTCTGGGCATCTCTCAATGAGTTCAAATGAAATAAGATAATCAAGATAAATAACAGACGTAGTTGGATCAATTGGTACAGAGGCATGGTTCCCGTGAGATTTTATTAAGAAATTAAAATAATCCAATCCATCTCCGGGCTGTTGTCTAGCTCGCAGCAACGCAAAAACAAGCACTCAAGTTTCCTCCCTTACCCTAATTCGCTTTCGACCAAAGCCATGCTAACGCATCAAAGGGTTGTCCCCTAGAATTTGGTCACATCATATAAAAAAATAAGGGCAAATTGAAACTCTATTATGTAGGACCCGTGACAGGGCATGTGCGATTAATGGCTCATGCCAAAAAATAGGAACCACAATCTCTAATCTATGCACGGGCTGTGGAGAGGAAGCAAAGACCGTTTAATACGTTCTCGACCAATGCCCGTCATTAACATAATGGAGGGCTAGAATATTGGGGACAGACTTCTGCGAAGAACACAATTTGTTAAGAGCTGGCTCGGTAATGGATCCTAGGAAACGTTGCATACAACAGGATATTTAGTGATAACGTGTTGTCCCTGTTTTCTTCTGACAATAGATTACGATACAAATATACGCTTCGAACTTAGAACCTCTTTGTTTTTGGGAAGTCGGTTAAAAAGGTCATGGTGGCTGCAGAGAAAATGTCAGTAGTTCGAAATCCAAATTGTACGCCAACTTACAATCGTTTTCTCGAATCGGGTGAAGTTCTTCTCCCGCTTCATGCCACAAAAGGCAGGGGAGTTAAGGGTAATTGATACTCCACCGACGATTTAACAAGAGTTCATATGTATGACTACTACTGTAAAGTTGTTTACTTTCGTTAAATATTAAACAGTCTAGTTTACAGTAAGGGGAAAAGAATATTTTATTGTAAGAACACTGAACTGTGATCGTAGCGTGACTAGAGATTAAGTCAGTCTCATTTTGTTATTCTGCCAAGTAAAATAATTAGTTATAAGCGAAGGGAAGAGTATTAATTTTATTCCTTGCAAAAAACATGTTCAAGCCCAGAAACTACTTATTATACCCTGAAAAATGCACAATTACCGGACGTATTATTAAGATCAACCTTCTTTTAAGAAATCCGTACCCCAAAATCATCAAAAATATGTTTCTTTCTTCAATCAAGTCCCCGTGATTATGTGGCAGATAAACTGAATTGTTTAAGTGCAACGGCAGATGCAGGAAACCTCAAAGCCTGAATTGCTTTGATAATACATTTTAAAAAAGAGCCCAACGCATTTACCTACTTCCTTAATATGGATATACCGGTTGAAAAAAGTCTTGAGTTTGATCCTTCTGCTTGGACCTGAGGTTGGCTTCGATTTATTAATGCAAGGGCGCATGGCAGATGTTTTGAGCATGTGCCTTTTCACAAGTATTCATCACCTGCTCCCAGAAGTTGGTATCAATATGCATATCTCTTTTGATCCCATTCCCCCAGGTACCGTTCGTCAGATTTTTGTTACCGTAATCTTTTTTAAGTCGCCTGCTGCTCAGGTATGAAAGAAAGAGGTCTTAATCTTGTGATTACCTCTTTTTGTACGCAAAGAACTTGATGTGCTTAGTAAAACTTTCTGTTCTCCTCGGTCTGTTATTTTACTGTTGGCGTGGAGCTTCCGGGCGTGATGACATCGATAAGGTGATCTTGTGCGATCTGCACGGTCGTTGTCTTAGAAACAATGGAAGAATAAATTCCAAGTGAAATGACCGGAGAGGAAGCATCCATTGTTTATGTTTTTAGTGTTTCCTTGAATACTTCTAATTACAGTGCTTAAGACAAATTTTGAGGAAACTACTTTCCCAAATTACTTTGCCAGACATCCTGTTTAGATTCACAGACTCCGCGGAGTGATTAAATTAGAGACTAGACCTGGGTGACGAATTTATCTCCTAAACAGTTTTATCAAAAGATGATGAATCACGATAGCGGATGAACCCCTGTAATAATTTCAAAATCCGTCCTTTTTCACGGTGACAGGAAGTGTGAGAAGACGTTCCCAAAATAAGACAAAACCCAAACAGGAAGAACGCAAAGAACGTCTAATCGGACTAAATTGAATATATCCTGCCACATCGGTGAGAGATATGTATCTTGTAAGTCGATTATGTAAGCCGATGATAAGCGGTGAGATAAAAACTTTTTTTATAGGAACCGCATCACAGCTGATTGCCGGTGACTTAAAACCTTTCTCTTACTTAATAAAATTGCTATCGCGTCATGCTTTTCTCAAAAAATTAAATCCTGTTGCACCACCAGCCCTGGGAGTCGGTAATACCAGAATGGCTGAACTTGATTAACAGTCATCCGTCTAAACAAAAATTTCTACCCTCATAGGTTTTCCTGTGGTTAACTATCAGCTGCGTCTAGGGAAGAGGAAACAGCTAAATTCTGACGATTTGTCTTTTCCACATTGGAGGGCTTTGGTTCGTCTAATTATGCATTTCCTTTCAGATTTATGCGTGTGGAATGGGCTTGTAAGTGCCCACACAATAGGCTACCATTTACGCGCTTCCTCCGAGAACCGAGTTTTATAGTTGCCTCGGCCCGGTGCCACGATGAAAGGAAGACACGTAGGCGATGTCTGGAGAACCCCACATTATTCCACTTGTTATTGTAATGATCCTTTTCAATCACTTCGTAATAAGTGAGGCATTTTTACAGGGCATGCTGATAAATAATTAAAATGTTAAAATTTCTTTGTTTTTAAGATATTTGTAATAATCAAGTGCATCATGTCTTTAGTTCACGCAAATTAGTCGATTATCACAAATTTTAATCGAAGAAAATGTTGAGCAATAATTAAATCTAACTACATGGACGTTATTTTCTTAGGTTAAGTAGCCAATTTCCGGCGGTCTATCCGGTTGTCGGTAATCACGATTACTAACAAAGAAATTGACATATAGAACATAACCTGAAAATACTTTTAAGTAACTATATGTAACTTTTTCTGTACGCAGTGAAATTTTAAAACGAAACAACTATAAAACATGGTACAATATTTTTACTTCTGACAAAAATAACAAAAATTTGTATTCCCCTACCATAAACTAACTTATGCTCAATAAAATCGTTTCAAAATAAAACAGTTATAATTTCATTGAAAAACTATTTAATTTCCGCTATGATTACCGTTATTATTGGAAATTATTGCAAGTCTATGTGGAACTGAGAGCGTGTACCTTGAGCAATCTTCTACCGAAAAAGTAGACTAGGTTTCCTTAATGGATGTACTTAATTCACAAACATTCTTAGGACATTTCTCTGATATTTTTATTTTTAACCACGACTGATTTTCTCCTTTTTTAAGTTTTCTGTGACGATTTTCGCCTTATGGACCGTCGCATTATTCCGCTGAAATATAAAATTTGTCCTTCCTTCTGGAAAGGAGAGCGAGAAGTGATCCCATATTCTTTCAGAAATTGCAGAGCACCAGTTACTCCCGTATTTATATCTCAGTGGTAGAACTTCATAATTTTTGCTTTATTTTCCGTTCTTAGTGCCGGGGTATTTTCCAAGCTAGGTGTCCATGTTTATCATTCTCCTAGAGTCCTCTGCTTATTGTTTCACAGATAGTGCACGTTTGCCCTCTGAAATGAGTTTACTCAAATTTTTACAGCAGACGTAAAAGCGTCAGATGCAGATAAAGTACCTCCTCTTTTATTTGTAACTTTGCTTCTACATATAATGCGACCTTCTTGTTTAAATGTCCTCATGATTTTTAATGCCGCATAGCAACTATTATTAAATCTTTCGCCGATTTGTCTACTTGACCTGTCTACCTTGTGTAGTTTTACAATTGCTCTCCGTTTCTCTATGGTAATGTGCTTAAGTGTAGCCGTTTTATTTTATTAGCTCCTGGCCTATGAGTAACAAACTAAATGAAGTAGCCCAACAGCAAAAATTTCTGTACTAATACTGAAGGTGTATAAGTTAACCCGCACACAACAAATGCAGCAGAGTACAGTCCTACGAGGAAGTAACTAAAGGAAAAGACCTATCGCGTGTGTGTGTGAGAATGGCAAGTTTTTGTTCTGCGGCTGGGTCTTAGCTGTCAAATTTGTTCTCTTTTTACTACGAGGAAGTAGGCTTTTTATCTGGGCCCTGGGTCTGTGCTGTCACTTAGTGTCTGGAGGTTCCAGCCGTTTTCGTACATTCTGCATTGGCAGCCCGTAAAAAGGATTTTGTAAAAATTCGAATTATTTTATTAATAAACTTTAAATTATAATTTTAATGCACAATGTATGTAAATCAAAATTTTAATAAAATTTGTGATAACGATTAATTTCAATCACGGTCGGCAGATGATATTTAGCCGAGAAGAGTTTTTCCAAAATTTAAAAATACTTTTCTGATCGCCTGCCTTGCGCTTATGAGATTGTATGCATGGGAACCTCACACAAGCTTAAAATAGAATTTTTGAAATACTGGAGAAATCTATTTCAAAATACAATTTAAAAGCAGCAATATTGAATAAAGTTTAGTCTTTTTCTGCACATTAACATATTATTAAAACAAGAGAATTAACAAATTGATTTGCAAATCATTAAACACTTCAATAGAAAAATTGTTATCTATTAACTCCTTGCACAATTTAATTACATCTTCGTCTTTGGCGTTGGGCTAATAAGAAAATTTACTCTTTCTTTACTCTCTCTCTCTCTCTCTCTCTCTCTCTAGTTCCCGTAACCCCTTATGAAGCGGGGGAGGAACTTCACCCGATTCGAGACAACGATTGCAAGTGGATCTACGTTTTAAAGTGGATTCCAAACCACTGGCATTTTCTTTCCAACCCCCAAAGCCTTTTTATCGCAATCTGTTGTCAGTAGAATACAACCATGGGTCGCCGCCGGTGGGATTCGAACCTGGGACCTCCGAATTGGTGGGCCGACACGTTATTATTTACTCCACCGACGACACAAAAAGACACATATTTGACTCAGTTTACTTGAACAAATGTAGTCGTATCGTTTTAAAGCTTTCGACTATCAGCACCCACGGCACGACATCCCAAATACACAAAATTTTTTCCTGATAATAAAAAGTAAATTGATTCAAACTTGCAAAGCTACGGCAAATTAAGTTTTTGAAATAACTAGCTGAAGGAAATATTAATATATAATGCGGTATCAGCATTCATTATATTTAGGAAACATCTAGTACTGATTTTTAAGCTTTCAGCTGCAATAATAGTTCATCTAGATATTCTCAATAAATGATCACTAATTATTTCGACGGCGACTAAGTTAATGAATTTTCCTAGTATGAACATAACTAATAATTATAAAAAGCAGTGGTCCAAGAATGGAATGTGATGGTACCCTGTTAAATATTTTTTTGGAACGTAGACGAAGGTTTACAAAGATGCATTTGTCTATAACGGCTTGAAGGACGGTGTATACGAAGGGGTGGGGGGGGGGGGGGGGTTTGACTGAAATACTGAAAAAAATAACCTAAAATGTATATGACCATATTTTTTAATTGCATAATATATCATATTTTATGTACATCCATTTGTTGATAGTTTTCTTTGTATAGCTCCTTTATTTTATTTTTTTTAATGAAAGCAAGTCTTGCTCACGGTCCTGACGGCTTCTAGTCTATCTGGCATTGACTGGACTAAGTTTGCTGTACACTTTTATGGAATATTCCCCCACTCTTCCAATATGACTTTCATCAGTGATTTCCCGTAATTTTATGCTTCCTTATTCTGTTCTCAACTTCGTCTCATAAATGTTCTATAGAATTTAAGTCCGGTGACTGAGGTGGGGAATAGAGTCGGCGAGGGACATTGTAAACCAACCAATATTTAATGATTTTTACATTTTGCTTAGGGGGTCATTGGATTGTTGAAAGACCTACGGATTTTGAAGCATCAATTTTCGAACGCTGTCCTATAAGTTTTCTTTTAATATGTTGACGTAACCAAAGCGATCCATATTAACTCCAACGAAGCCTAAATTTCCCACCTCTGCCACCATCATGCAAGCTCAAATAACAAATTGTCCACTATGCTTTAACATGGGTATACTGAGCTCAAACGCCGTATTCGGTTTTCTCGTCGCCGATTCCAAATCTCAAGGGGAGTCTTCAGCTCCTTTAAATGTTTCTTAGCGAATTCAAGCCTTTTCTTCCTGTTGACTTCGCTAATAAAAAGTTTTTTTCGTATCCGTCTTTTGCAGTAAAAACATGATTTTGTTGTGTGTACGAACACTTTCCTGACTAATTGTAGATGTAGCTAATTGAACAAACTGTAAACTCATTTAGTGGATCGCTAAGATTCAAATGTTTTGTTTTAAGAAATACACCAATAGAATGTATTTTTCTGATATGAGAGCCTTTACGTCAGCAAATGTTGTTCAGTTCATAGAAATGTATAATTTCGCCCCATATCGAGATATGTAATGTTAAGAATAATGAATCAAAGCTCAAAGAAGGAAAGTGAAGGTGATCTACTTGTAAAAAGGCAAAATTACATCATATAATATTATCAAAAGTAATATAAAATAAATTCTGGATGTACATACTCGGCTGCTAGTTTTATAACTGGCACACTTACTTCCGATGTAAACAACCTCAATTTCATTTAATCACTTTCCATTGAATTTTTGCATAGACAACAAATTTTAAAATCTTTTAGAAATTCATTCATATTGAATCATTCACAACGCAATATGATATGCAGCGACAAACACAAGTAAAAAATAATTAAACACCGGAAAGAGCTTAACTAGGTAGATCGGATATGTCGAAATTGAGCGTAACTGTCGCTTACTTCGGATTCAATTACGATCGATCACGCATCCGGTAAGAAGTGATTAATTCGGATAGAAAGACTGAGCTGTGGCTTGTGACTAATTAAGGCTGGATTATTAAATTCAGGGGAAAATCATGACATGACAAGGTGTCTGGAAATGTCAGATCGTCTAAAGAACGACTTGCTCTAAGTTGATCGATGTAATTCCTTTGGCTGCGTTGGGGACAGGCAGGCGCCGCGCCATCACGAAAATAAATCTCAAGTGAAGAGCTCCATATAGTCAGCTGCAACTCAATCTGTGCTGCATCTGATCTGATGATCACAGATTGCTGCATCGTTGACTCTGTGCAATATTTACGACCGGAAATGTATTCCAATACCAGCGACATGTGATCAATAAATTATTGAATAACTCACTGCTCTAGTTCTTTATAGATTGCTTCGGATGGTAACCCTTTACGACAGTTGTAAGGCAATTGCTAGATGCTGGTTGCCTGTATAGACGTCAATTACGTGACCTCTGAATTTCGCCGAAAAAGGTCTTAAGTCCATTGTTACGTAGAAACTTTAATGTTGTGATTGAGGTCAGTTGACCAAGCAGACAGCAATCGAAAAAGAATTTTAAGCATTTTGCGCTGTCGCCAAGGTGAAATCGTTATTTCCGATATTACCACCTGCATGTTGTCTTAACGCCTATGCCGCAGTTCTCTAATTTGCAGACACGAAAGCCCCGGTAAGGGCTCATTTAATTGAAATTAATATCACGTCAATCAATTAATGGCGGAATTCTAATTAGTCATCGAGACCTCCGAGGATAATGAAGAAAAAAAAATGTGAAAAGGTGGCAAACAAGTTCTACCGAGACTTCTGTGAATGTCTCGACGTTTCCTGGCGGATACAGATGCGATTATTATTGTCATTTCCTTTTGTAATTAGGAGCCAATTTTGAATTTTATTGTGCTCTGTAAGCGAAAATATTGCAATGTAAGTGGTAAATCCGTCGGTTCTGCGGTAAACACCATACACCTACTTTCGTTAATTTATTGAATGAAAATTGAATATCAATTTCCACATTTTTATTTACGCACGTCGAGCACAGAATGGATAAATTAAGAAACTACATTTCCACTACATTATCCATACAAGTAAAACTAAACTATCAAGTTTCAATAATTCTAGCAAGTCTTCCAATTCAAGCTAGTTGGTAACCACTTGAGTGACCTTTAAACGTGATCGCTTGGATTTAATTAAGTCAAACTGGATGCGTGATTACTTGCCCCAAGTAATTTGAGAACAGCATATTTTTAACACTGTGGTGATATATTGAGTCGAACAAAGATAAAAACCGTTTTCTGGCCTCACTTTGAACATCTTACGCCCGCGGCAATAAAACGAAAGGCTTTCCAAAATTCTCAAGGGTAAACATCAAAGTGTCAAATGGATTTTATTTATGTATCTCGGGTGATATTCAAAGGCGTAAGATTATTTCACACAAAAGTCTTTTGAATTGGGGGAACTAAAGTGCATACTAAATTTCCGATCATAAAAAATAGTTTACATTTGGAGATTAAATCCTAAAACGTGCATACATCATATAGAGTCTGTTCATGATTATTATCATTTCGATAAAATTTCCAACATTATTGTGGACGAGACTATTAAGGCGGAAGTTATAATGTTAATTTTGGCATAAGTTAATGATATTACTAGCATTCGAGCTATCAAATTGACAGCACATGGCTTAAGGCCTCCTGTCCAAGCAAGTGTCGGTATACGTAATAAATTGATCAAAATAGACTGTCAGAAAATTTTTGTTCTGCTCAATGAATATTTAAGCTTTTCCATCATTTCAATATTGATGGACGCGTATAAACAAGAATTTGACGTTTTATGTGGCCAACGGATAGAAAAATAAATAGACTGCGGAATGTGACGTTAATATTTTTTTGTTTTCAATTTTTGACCTTCATAAAAAAATATAAATAGATTTTATCAGAAGAAATAATTCAGCTTATGCTCTGCGGTTCCCGTAACCTTTTGTGGACATAGGACTTGAGAAGAACTTTATTATTTATTATAAACCACATATTATCCAACGACATTTAGAGTGTGATTGTTTATCTCAATGACCCCGAAAACTATAAATTCGACATTGACATCGATCGATTGCGATTATTTTTTTGCCCGTTCTTTCCTACCCCCACTCCTAGCGATCACTAACGTCATCGGGAGTGTCATTATTCAACTCAGCGACACTGAAAACTTTCGTTGTAGGCTAACCTATGCCTCAGAAATATTGAACCTTCCCGTGAAAGTCCCATCGAAATTGGATAAGCCGTTTCCGAGATTGGCCAGGTCGTTTTTGATTATTTGTACATGTCACTCTCTTGCCAACCTTTATAACTAAATTATTTAACGGCGTCGGGAGCGTCATTATTCATCTTACTGACCGCGATTAGTATGAATTTGACACCAATATCGGCCGTTTTCCATTATTTTGACATGTTACGCCTCCAAGCCCCACACTTTCACCTGTCCCCTCATACCATGAGTACCTAAAGTATGCCTAGGAAAACACTCTACCTTCCCGTGAAAATTTTATCGATTAGGATCATCCGTTTCCGAGATTAGCCTGGACAAACAGACAGAGAGACAAAAATTCTAAAAATAATTGAGTAGGTTTTCATATAATGTAAATAGCTAAGTGAGCTTAAAAAAGACAATTATTTTGAAATTAAAAACAGAAGAAATATAGAAGATAGAAGATTATCTCCGCTATTGTATAAATTGGATGTACCAAACTGAAACATTGTAAGTGTCAATGGAGCAAACTTCGACAAATTTGAACCTGTAATACAAATGTTATAAAAAATAGATTTTAGTGAGCGGGAATTCATTTCTTACCCCTCAAAAGAGCGGTTTACCCTTTTTATCAAATAATTTGAATAGGTTGACATATGTCTTGATTAAATAATTGAAAGTTTTTTGGACAGTACTTTGGACTGACAGTTCAGTTGACTGAGAGACCTCACATTTAGGAAATATCCTTTCAGCGATACTACCGTTTAAATAAGGAATGGAATTAAGTGCCAGAAAACTGTTGCCGCTTCCCTCGAAGTTTGCCTACTGTTTATATCCAATCCCAATACGGTTCTGGTACATCAGTTTTATTTGAAATCAAAAATGGTAGCTTTAGCAAGACTTAAAAAATCCTCTCAAATCAACGCCCTCCATGATTCAAAAATAGAGTTTCTTAAAGGCATTTCGGTCATTACTATATTGGATCTTGAATTTTAAAATCTATAACGGATTGGTAACCAGCACCATTCAAAACTTCCGGAAAACAATGTTTGTTTCTAAAGGACACTCTTTGAGAAATTTCATAAACTTGTCCATCATATTGGATCGGCTATCTTAAAGCCCCCGAGTAGAAATTTTTGTCCGCTTATCTCAAGTCGTCGGCGGAATAGGTAATAACGTGGTGGCCTACCAATCCAGAGGTCTCAGGTTCGAATCCCACCGGTGTCGAGCCATGGTTGTTTTCTGCTGACCACA
The DNA here is from genome assembly GCA_964036015.1 of Leptarthrus brevirostris. Classification (NCBI taxonomy): domain Eukaryota; kingdom Metazoa; phylum Arthropoda; class Insecta; order Diptera; family Asilidae; genus Leptarthrus; species Leptarthrus brevirostris. Next base: position 41,182,282 of record OZ038372.1, read on the forward strand.
GTTACAATACAATAAAATGGATTACAATAAAATTTAATTCAATTTGAAATCATTGTCTCGAATCAGGTGAGATTTTGATTAAATTGTCGGTAGTTTGATATCCACCTTAAATTGTGAGACCACTCGCAATCGTTGTCTAGAGTCGGTTGATCCCGCCCTGCAAGGTTGTTGGTTGGTTGGCGTTGAAATGCTTTAAAATGTTTTTTCGCGAACTATTTTCAAGCATTTTGCTTTCGTCGAAGTCAATGTGACGTTTTTCACTCATCGAAATGTTTGAATTCCGCTGGAGTATTTTAACAATGTTTGAGAGGCTATTCGATTTTTTTTTAAAGAGCTTTTACGACCTCGATCCCGTGTTTTTTCGGTAAATTCATAATTTCCGATTGTGGCTTTAATCCACAGTATTTTCAAAAACTCAGGCATGTTTTAGAGACGGAGTTGGATCAATTCGTTGAGCCGCACGACGACCATGCCATGGGTCCCTGGTTCGAGACCAGGGAAATTAAAATAATCCACTCCGTCTCTGGGCTATTGTATAGCTCGCAGCAATGCAAAAGACAAGACTTTCAAGTTTCCTCACTTCCCTTCCGGCCAAAACCATGCTAATGCATCAAAGGGTTGCCCCTAGGATTTGGCCACATCGTATAAAAAAACATGTTCGAAACAAATTTATTCATGGGCAAGCATTCCCAAGCAACTAAAGCTCTACTACTACTACTCTCTATGCCTATGTTTCGAGCCTGTTTGCGTAAGGAAAGAAGCAAGTTTTTTTTATCAATTAAAGCCAGTTTTATTTGATTAAACAAACAGTTTTTGATCCTCCCACAAAATGTATATTTTCTCATAACGTTATGATTTGGTACCACTTACATGTATTTTTATAAAATGTAAAATACTAGTATTTGGTCCCCATGCGAAATTATACGAGGGTGTAAAATGCAATGTTTTCGTATATAGTAAGAGCTCTTTAATACGGAGTGGTTTGGGGAAAACTTATTCCGAAATTATGAATTTTATTAATTAATAGGCGATCTTCTACAGTTCATGGTAATGCATGTATGTATGTAAAAGTGGCGCAGGTACTGATCACGTATCGTCATGTCATATGCATAAACATACTATGCATTTTTGGATCCAACTCATATTTTTCAAAAGAACTCTATCTTAAGATTTTCGGGTTATGTTTTTATAAATCATAGTGTTACTTGCTAATTAACCGCCTTTCGAATTTGTTGAGATCTCATTCAATTCTGGGTAATCCATTGATTGCTTAAATGCTTTAATCTTCTCCTTTAAAAAAAAATTGAAAAATTGGATTTTGTTTTCTGAAAATTAAGTCTTTTTTAAGAAAAACCACTATTAAGGTACAGTTATGATGGACATTGTAGAATTCCAAAAGATTGATAAATAATTTATTTCCTATGGCACAACAAGAATGAACATCTTTTGTTCAGCAGGTCGTCCTTTCACTATGAAGAACGGCACAGTTTTTGACTTTTTCAACGCGGGTAATGGTCAACGGGAAAACGGCCCTAAGTTAAGAATTATCGTCAAGCTTAGTGCGCGAAAAAATAATATAGCAAAACGTCAGTAGATTAAGTGCCAAGGTGTTATCAATTGAGTAATTTTGAATTTTGATTAAAATCACTATTTATTTTTTGACGTATAAATGAACAAAGCAAGCGTGTAAACTAATATATAATTGGCAATCGTCAGCGTTATGGTGAATTTGCGAGTGCCGCAGTACAGAAGGTAAGTCGTTGAATTCAGACAGAAGCGGCCCCCAAAACCGAACCCTGTGGCACAACACAATCAAAGCTGGAGATTGACGATAATCCACCGTCCGCTTTAACCTGTTGCATTCTATCAGATAAAAAGGTATGAATGAACTTGACAGCCGATGAAAACGATGTAAACTTTGGAATATAGTATTACTATGCCTTAGAACATCGATAAGAAGCAGGTAAGAAGTCTCCTTTCTATCCAAAGCGAATCTCAATGCTGTAGAGAATTTCAGCAAGGATGTTGCTCACGAGTGGTTTCGACAATATTCTGACTGACACATTGTGATGTAAGAGTGATGGTTCTAAGAAGCTGATTGAAAGGTACCATAACATACTAATCGGTCTAAAATTAGAGGGAATAGAAAGACATGGCTTTTAGGGAATAGGAATGAAAAGAGCATGTTTCCAGGCAACAAAAAAAGAGACCACTCAAACGCCTTCAGAATATCGGTGAGATCAATAATGCGAAACAAAAATCTGTCAAAGTTCTCACGAATATTGGAGGACAAGTACGAACTCCTACAGTTGCAGTACTTCAAAGCGAACTAAAGTTTTGATTTGTTTTGTCAAGCTCCAAATTACAGCGAGAATTTGCCTTTTCATGAACACCGCATTATCTAAGTCTTTCAACCTATATAAAACTCGAGTAAAGTTTGTCCAATAGCGCTCATTAAATTTGAAACCAATGTTATTATTAAAAAGCTTTTTAATGTTTTTTTGAATTTCGTTTTCAAAAAGAAGAAAAATGTATTTTTTTTAAATATTTCGAGCTGACGTTCACGTTATTTCAAGGGAATAGTATTATGTAAATGCAATGAGAGACAAGTTCTCGAATTTTTATACGAAAGTACTGTTATATACCTTAATTTTTACGGAATAGCACCGTACATTTTCCTAAACAATGAGCTCCTAGTATCAGAAGAAACTTACGGTGGAGAACAGTAACTTTTGTCGGTTATTCTGGCTAAAATTGTGTATAAGCGAAACAAATTTCCTAAACTTTGCAGTTAATTTTTTTAATTGGAATTTGATTGGAATTTTCCCTCTTTGTACCTATGGACTACACATATAATTTTATAGTTCTTTTGAATTTGATGAGAAATACAAATTGCTTAAATTTTATACTTATAAAAAGAGCAGTATTACAATCGAAAAAAATCTTATTTAAACTGCGTGTTTAAATAAATCGAATGCTACTTTCATGGTCAAAATTAAGTAGATAGATTGGGAATATAAATTTTTTTAATAAGAATGTGACTTCTCGGTAGAGAAGTTGTGGAACATCTATATATGAGCTATTCAAATTCAAAGACAAAATTATATAGAGGAAAATATGTCAAGTGAATTGCGACAAAATTCAACTAAAAAAATGTCAAAAAATTTCGATTGTTAATGTTAGCAATAACAAATATTGCCATAACTCATAAATTTATTAGGATTCCAAAATTAAGCTCACTAAACAGACATTTTTACTACCAAAACGAAGAGAATAACTAAATTGGCAACTCTGCTGTGCTGTGTGCAGTTAAGTTATGTTGGCTAATCGATTTATCATTATACACTTTCTTATATTGATATCTCGAAGTTCTATGCAAAATCACAGCGTGTGGCACACTTTGCACTATGTAAAACAAATTCTTTGATTCTTTAACGATAATGTCGTAAAATTTTAGTTTCGATTTAAACAGTGATTTTTCAGCTACAATTCGAAACTTTATCCGCTGATTTCGTTATCATCGGGTTTTTAGTAACGCACTTTGTATGGGGAGTAATTTAACAGATTTATTCATTTGAAAATTCGAATATTTCGAGTTATCAGTTCGAAAATCAAAAATTAGTAGAATTGACTAAAATTTTTTGAATCATAAAAGGTAAAAGTCCTATACATATTTCATGGGTATTGGCTCTAATGACAAAACAATACAAAAACACTCTAATAAATAATAAATTCTTGAAGTAACATAAATAATAATATAATCATTAGTACAAATTAAGACAACATTAATTCGAACTAAGCCGTACTAAACGCGATATTTGTCAAAGCTTAAGAAGTCGTATGGAAGAAGTTATTTCAAGTTAGGTAATGTTTTATTCACGAGAGACATCTGCCGAATGACGCATCCCATTTATTTGTTTACAACGTGTTTGGTGTGAACAGGAATATTTTATTCACCGTGTTCTCAAAACTTTCATTTTTGTAAGGTGAAAACAGTATAACTGATTTACCTTGAAAACCAAATTGAAATTAATTCGCTACATGGCGCTTATGCAAATTAAAATGAGTTTTGAGTTTGCGGACACTCTGAGGCAGTAAACTCCCTGCTCATGTGGCGTTCTAATTAATTTATAGATTCGTAATTTTAATACGCTGACTGTTTTTTTACTCGCGACAACTGTACTGTACGTATTATGTCAGTATTATACAGAGACCAGGTCTCCCCGAGAGCTTTTATTAAGAAATTAAAATAATCCACTCCGTCTCTGGGCTGCTGTCTAGCTCACAGGAATGCAAAACTAAGCCATTCAAGTTTCCTCACTTCCCTTACTCTAATTCCCTTCCGGCTAAAACCATGCTAACGCATCAAAGGGTGTCCCCTAAGCTTTGGCCACATTGTATAAAAAGAAAACAAGGTATTTCAATTTCTTCATTAGTTTCCGTAACCCTTGTGGGTATTGAAGAGGAAGAAAAGTATCACCATAGATTCCCAAAAATCGATATTACCCTAAAGCTATAATGGCTCCTTATCGTTATATATTATCAGGGGAAGAGGAGAAGATAACCATAGATCGCCGCCGTAGGGATTCGCGTAGAAAGTCAGGACATCAACACTTACACCACCGTACTGCCCCAGCACAAGTAACGAAATTATATTTCCAAAATACTTTATCGTATTTTTGCGATTGGAATATATGATGACTAAGATAATTTAAAAAACCGAATTATGTACCAACTTACTTCATCGACTGAAATTAATAGAATTGGGAGTGCGTTGCGTCTGAGATATAAAAGAAAGAAGAAGCAGGAACAATAAACAATTCGCTCTGCCCCAAAAGAGTGTCTGTGTTATGACGTAGTTTATTGAATCAATCAGTGCTGAACTCTAATGTGTTACTAAGGGATTTAACGTCACAGTCGAAGGAGTACGCGAAAGTAAGGATGCTGTTATCCACGAAGATCTTTAGGGAATTTAAAGCAAAAGACATAAGAAGGAAAAGAATTGGTGAAACAACTGAATCTTGCGGAACACCGTCGTTATTTGGATAGGTTTTAGACGTTACTCTGACCTATATAACCTAAATCAAACGGCGAGTAAAAAAGCTTTCACTTAATTTGATCAGTACAGGATTAAAACCAAATGAGAGAAATATTACTTACCAATGTTATGGAGATAACGACTTCAATGCTAAATGACGTAAAGTAGTATATCACATACATAGTTATCCTGTTGAAAAAAAAAATCTAATTATAGTAACGACTACTCCCGATTTTCGGCCATCAGATAAATGTATAATGCTGTCAAAATGCCGTGAATCTCAGCCTACTCTAGATACAAGTCCGAAAATTATAACAGTTGTGGCACGTGGCGGCAATTCCCCCCCCCCCCTCCCCCCCCTCCCCAAGCGCGTCGTCATTATTCAATGTTTTTTTTTGTTTTTTTTGTCCGTAGATTAGCCATTTCGTGCAATACAATAACAACTGCCCAATTCACATACCCCAAACCAAAGAAAAATTCTAATGTCATTGACGCTCTACAAGCTCAATACTTCAACATAACGAACACAAGAGAGAGTTTTCTCTTTAAAAAACCGCACCTTGAGTGAAAATTGTAAAGGAATCGTTTGATCGTGACAACATTTTCAGAACATTTGTACACACCTGTAAATTCCAAGTTGAGACTTTAAAAATATTACGCAAAATGCTACTATACTACTAGAAAATGGAATTTCCCAACCTATTTCTATCGTTTTCTCTGGAGGTTGCGGTTTGCTTACACCTCCAACGAACAGCTGGTTTTATTTGCTTTAAGGCTTGCATCTGTAGTAGGCTGGGCTTTAATTTGAGCACAGCCCACTTTAGATACAAGCCCGAAAATTATGATAGTCGTGGCCCTTTTATTATTTATTTATTTATTAACATATGAAAATTCGCCAAGGCTCAAGTTCAAACTTAAACTTAAGATAGGAGTATTAATTGTTCGATGATCAGCTGAAGGTGGGTCTTTAGCTGCTGCCTGAGACGTCCGAACTTGATGTGGGCAGCAAACTCATTGAACAGTCTGGACATGGAGGTGAAGGACTCGTGCATTCTATACAAGGATCGGTGGTGAGGCACATGGATCAATTCATGATTCCTTAAGGCTGCCGGCACGGAAATGATCACGTCGTTGAGTAGTTGGCCAGAGTTGATTCCCGCCATAACTCATTAAAAAAACAATTTTAGAGACCCTGCGTCTCTTTTCAAGAGTGTAGAGGGAAGTCAGACTAAGCCTAGCAGGACAAGGAGGAAAGTAGGTAGGGTCGCAGCAGGGAAGGCCGCGAAGAGCGAACCTAAGGAATCTGCCCTGGATTGATTCAATTCGGTTAATATGGGCGACGAAGTAAGAATCCCAAACCGGACTGGCGTACTCCAAGATAGCTCTGACGAAAATGCAGAAAGGAAGCTTCATCAAGTAGGGATCGTCAAGCTGCCTAGACCACCCTTTTACAAAGCCAAACGTGGAATTGGAAGAAAGTAAACGTGGTCCTTGAAGGAAACACGGGAGTTAAGAATCTCCCCCAGGCCCTTGACCAAGTCGAGCCTGCTCAAGGCGTAACCGCCCATGGAGTAGCTGAAGGAAATAGGAAAACTCCTACGTGAAAAGGTCAACAGTGCATTTGTTGGTATTTAGTCGACGACGGAGCACCAATCATGAAAAATGCGCATATCGGAGCTCAACAGAGCACAGTCGTCGTCACAGGAGACCGCACGGAAGATATTAGAATCATGAGCATAAAACGTTACACATAATATAAATTATAAAGAGGAGCGGACTAAGGATACTACCCTGGGGCACATCAGAAGTGACCGAGATTTCGCTGGGGCGACGAAATAAGACGCGTTGGCAACGACCAAACAGGTAGGATGACAGCCACTCAACATAAAAAGCCTTGCTGAAGTCGATGAATATGCAGTCGATCTGCACACCCGACTCGATCAGTGATGCACGAATTCGAATTCGTCGGAAATCAAATCTTTAGATTCAAGGGATGGGAGCCTTGTCAAGTGGCAAAAGTCAGTGGAAGCGATATCACAGTAAGGATCACAGAAAGCAGCACTAAAGAAGTCAGCGAATGAATTTGCTACCTCAAGAGGATCGTGGCTCTTGCGGCTATTCAGCCTCAGAGAGGATGGGTATCCGTTGATGCGTCGCTTAGAATTAATGGACTTCCAAACTCGCTGGTATTGTTGTGCAAGGTGGATCTCGAGTAAGACAGAAATCTGCTGTATGACGCTTGAAGAACGGAGGAGAACCGAAGGTGAAGGTCAGTACGGCTCGTCGCGCCTAGAGGAGCATAACCTTTTAGCTTATTTTTTTCAAAACCTAGATTTATAAGGTGTCTCAAATCGTCATCCATCCAAGGCTGCGACGAACAAGAGGAGGAAGAAGAGGAAAAATTGCACACACTGCTTGAAACCATTATAAAGGACATTGTAGAAAAAGTGAACAGCCCGGTTAATATACGACTCATTCAGAACAGCAGCCCAGTCATAGCCCAAAAGCCAATCATTGACAGTCACTATTTCATATTTTCGTACCACAGATTATCTAGTACAAGTCGCCGTACTGTCAGCTACACTCAGCGTGTTGAATCTGTTCAAAATTATTTCCTGAGGGTTGCTCTTTGTTATCTTTCCTGTGATGACTTTCTGGGGCTTCTGATGTACACGCCTTACTATCAACTTCTCAACATGGCCTTTCGTCTCTTCGTTTGACTCCAAGCTTCTCAACATGGTTACCCTATAGGAAAGACTTGAAGCTTGTTTATTATCGATTACGTTATGTGTAGGAATAATTAAAAAGTCGAAAGTACAGGATAGTCCATTCCATCGATATCGTAGTATCAGTGTGCAGAAGATCCGCATAAAATAGAGACTGAGGACAGTCGCCGAGCATGAAAGAGGGGGTTTTTGAAAAAAATTGTTTGTAAAAGCTAATTTACTTGACACATCATTATGAAAATCAACCAACGGACGGAGACGCATGTCATCTTTCATAGGCAAATTCAAATAAATATTTAGAGGAAAAAAAAGTTAGAAGAGAATTACTTCTATCGGTAAAATTCGAGGCTGGCGCACTGGTCGATAGTAGAGCACATGTGCGGGTTTGCTATGGACAAAAGTATATGAAAAAGGGAGATTAATAGGGTTTTAGGTGCAGACCTCCGGAAATCAACAAAGTTTAAAATAAACTACAGAATCACGAATTCAGATTTCAGCATTTTAAGACTTCTCTTTATATTACGTTCCACAATCTTTACAATAAATAAAATTGGTTTTAATTTTCGGAAAATTGCAATTTAAATTAGGTGGTAAGCTTTCAGAAAACTAATCTAATTTCTGATTATCGCATTCTTATAAATACTAGACCTTCTTACATCCTCTAAGTGTGCCTACAGCGATACTGCCCGCCGCTGCTATACTAGCAAACTATTTGTTTAAAACACCAAGTTCTCACGCATCTTTCGTCTAAATCCACAAATCTACATCCCATCAAAATTATCCAATTAAATCTGTGAACGAACAAAAAAGAGGAAAACCATTGAGTGATTATTAAATTGAGCTTCCCATCCGCCGTCAGAAAAAGTGAAAGAAAATAATCAAAACAATGACGGGGTAGTGTTTGTTGGGTAGCTACTATAAACAAGTCCCGGACTTGGTTGGCAAAACGAAAAACAAAACCACATTGTTCGGATGCGGAAATTCGGCCACGTACTGCCAACATACATTTCCTTTCAAATCAATGTAAATTTTCTGTTTATTTTCTGGCTAAGTCGAGTTAGAATTTACAGTACTGAAGTTGGTAAACAATCGTATGACCTTGAAGACCTCTATCAATCGGTGGCGAATGGTAATCAAAAGCGGAAAGGAAATTACCATCATGCGACATACATAAGTAGCACAATGCAGCCAAAGCGGAATTTATGCGAATCAAAAATGCCCGCCAAACGGATACGGCTCAGTTTGATCGGTTGGTAATCGTCGGTAAAACCAAAATAATTTGAGGTTTTTTCTCTTTGGTTTTGCATACATGGTTACGCGTTCAGTACTGCGCTTCCACGTAATGGATTTGATTTGATTATGAATTACAAAGTCAGCGCAAGAAGGTATTGACGCAAAAAAATTTCATAAACCGGGGGATCTTATAGCGCCCCATATGGCAGAGTATTTCCGTGTTTATCACAAATCCACTTGAGTGTGAATGGACCCCTGATTATCTGGACGGATGGTGATGGTATGAATGAATGAAGTTGCGTCGGTTTATTCAAATCCCCAGAATAATAGAGGGCGGAAATAGTAAAAAGTGGTTACGTAACGGATGTGATGGACTTTTTTCGATTAATGTTTTTCGGTTTTTTGAATGGTAATATTATGTAAAAGCACTATCAAAAGCTTAACATTTCAAGGTGTGCATTTTCAGCTGAAATTAGAATTACTGCGATTAATTTAAAAAATTTATTTATCAAATGTTGTATTTAATTGGGGCGGTTTATTTTTTGTTAAAGGAAGCGTGTAGCTTGTTATTGAAATTCATGACAAACCGAAAATTTACTGCTACGATTAACACCAACTAAAAGTCAAATTACCAAAAAGTAAGTAAATTGGAGTCACCGTGAAATGCCGACACTACGAATTATGAAGTGTGATTTTATCATCATTAGCTTATTCAAGGCCTTAATTCTGTTTTTTTAATTTAAAAAAAAATTGATTTAATTTTTTTTATCAGTAAGCAGATATATGTAATTGCTTAAATGAAATATTTACATGCATGCAAAACTTCTAAAAATTTAAGTATCAGAGCTTCGTGGAACCGTTTACTTACATAATCCGGAAATTACTAAGAAGTATTTCGTTCGGTCAAAAAATTGTTATCTTTTTGTCCAAGAAAAGTAGTCTGTACAATAAAATCAAAATCTACGCCTTATAAATCTGGGTGCCGCCCCTTCTGCCCCTTTCACCTTGTTATGATACTCTGTTCAGCAATAAGCGAGCCATCTAAATCGGTCTACGCTGTACGAAGTTAGGCTCTACTACTCTACCATCCCCACTCCACCATAAATTTTCTTGCATGCTACCGAAAAAAGAATCAACCAAATCGGTGGACACGCTAAGAAGCTAGCCTACCCATCCCTACTCTATCTAAGGTCAATTTTTTAGTAGCAATCGAGGATCATACTGTATACAATAAAAAAAGAATAACCCACATCGGTTTACGCATTAGGAATTTGGGAGAAAATACTTATACATCAGAAAAAGAATCATCCAAATTGGTTTACGCGTTACGAAGTTGCACTACCTTGGATCCCGTGCAATCTAGATCCTGTTGTTTGACTCTCTTTTAGTATGTCGCCGATTAACTCTAGTTAGTAAGGTTTTCTTTCGCAACATTATTATTTCTTGTGCCCTTTTATATTTTCTCTACTACTATTATTAAATACATGAATTTATATTTAACGAGTACAAAAAACTTTAGGTTAACAATGTGTATGCTTTGAATTACCGATTATGCAAATTTAGTTTTTATAATTTTTTTGCCAATCTCGAAAGACATTGTTGCCATTGTTGAAATACATAGTTTAAGTGTATGAAATTGTATGTGAAGTAGGGTAGGTTAGGTTCGTGTGGCTGCCTTAAAAGGCGCACTTAGACCTCAAAAGGCCCATTGTGATGCCTCATTGGAACCATCCGGAGGTGCCGATGAAGCGCCAAAGATCTGCAACGTCAATCGCCGCCAGATCGCAGAGACTATCAAAGAAATAGTTTCCCAATAAGGACTTTCGCCTGCGTGCCAGTGCATGGCACTGGCAGAGGTAGTGTAAAATGGTTTCCTCCTCTTCCTCGTCCATGCAGCTTCTGCAGAAGTCGTTTGAGGGGATACCCAGTCTCTTCGCGTGTAAGCCAATAGGGCAATGGCCTGTGATTACCTCAGTAGCTATTCTAAGGTCAGATCTGCCCCTCGAAAGCAGAAAATTGGAGCGCTTAAGATCCAGTTTAGGCCAGATCTGTCTGGGCGTATGGCACGTAGTGCCGTTTGCCCATCTGTGGTTCGCTAAGTTGATTGCTCTCTTGCTAAGCAACATCTTACAGGTTGCCAGTGGTCAACCAAGAGTAGTCCTTTCCGATTGAATCTCTAGGGTGGTACCACGTCTAGCAAGCTCGTCCGCCACGCAGTTTCCTGGAATATCCCAGTGCCCCGGGACCCAGCACAGGTGAATTTGATACCGTTCAGCCAGCTCATTTAAATGTGAGCGACAGCTATTAATGGCCCTAGATGTCGATAGGACAGAATCAAGGGATAGCAAAGCAGCTTGACTATCTGTAAGGATACAGATGTCCTTTGGAGCGAGCTTTGTTCTCCCTCAACCAATTCAAAGCTTCCTGAATAGCCATGACCTCCGCCTGAAACACTACAGTAGTCTAGAAGAAGAAGTCGGAAGTAAGAATTATTATAATAAACTATTGATGTATTGTATTGTAGGATGTCGCGGATAATAACCTCCGAACAATGGATGTGCCGAATGCGCTGGTTAAATTATGTCATTAGTGACAGTTAAGAAAAACAAAGTCACAGCCTACTCTAGATACAAACCTGGAAGCAGATAACGAACATCTGGGCATTAGTGGTGTCAACAAATCGCACTTGCCTCCCATTCTTATTGAAGATTTAACTTGAGATCTGTAAATCTACTAATGTTCTAAACATGTGATAATGACAAATTTCCTTTTTTATAATTTTCATTTAATTTGCGGTATTAAAAAGAGAAGACTTTCTTGTGTGTTCGTTTCGTTTCAGTAGTGAGCCTGTAACGTGACTTAGTATTTCTCTTTGCTTTTAGTTATAAGAGTGCGCAATTTTTCTTGTGTCAAGGAATGATTAAAGCACAAATAATTAAATAGTGACGACAATATTGGTATAATTGCCGTAGTTTCCGGGCTTGTATCTAGAATACAAGCCTAACATTACGAAGGGCTTTGGTAGTTTTCCTTTGTGAAGGACTTAAACTGGGGTCGTGAGTAGGAGTCTTTGATGGTTAATATATGCTTGCAATCAGCGCTATCAAATGCTCAAAAATCAACGAACACAATGCGTAATGGCCATCTTCATTTGGCGGATTGCTTGATGATAATTTGAAGTGTGCTGATAGGGCCCTGCAGAAGAAACCCTCTCAAAAGCCAGCCAGTTGGTTTTTAAGAGTGTAATGGATTGTTTGCATGATTCGCATTAAGATTAATTTTGCATAATTATTTGTAGTTAAAAGACAGATGCCAAGCCACTTGTTATAATTTCTGAAATCTCCTATTTTAAGAATCTTCACAATAATACATTATTCCATTCCATTGATAGATCTCGGAGAAGAATATCCGCCACAGGAATGTAATACACCTTTAACAAATCTGTTAATATTCCTGGGGCCTAACCAAGGTCTATCGACTTTGTTGTGTCCGCCATGATTGATATGCTGAAGATCTGGAGTAATTGACGGCGATAGCTCTTAAACAAAACAGTCTATCAATCTCTGTCGTTGATGTTGTTTTGTGACAATCATGGAATATTTTGTTCTTTTGTAGAAGACGGCAGGCAGTTATTAGAAGTTGTTTGTTTTTGTAAAGCATTCCTTTGCCATTTCCCATTGACGAATTTTACTTGAACTTTTAATTTTTCAAACAGCAATATGACCGATCTGGTTCTAAGTTCTGCAAGCCAAGATGTTGCATCGAACAGAATAATTCTTACGAAATATTGCCTCTCCTATCAAGTTATTAGTGATGCTACTGTCTACTTTCTTTCCACACTTTTACCGTGTTATCAAATTATAACCCTAAAATTAACTGAAGCTTTCGATGGGCTAGCTCTTACTATTTAGTTACTGATTTTATAAATAATATTTAAAAAGTGGATTAAGATATTTTGGACCATCTGACTAAGAATAGAATGCAGAATCATAGCCGGTGGTTTAAAAATTGTTCAGTAGACTTATTAAGTAAAAACCTTAAAAATGATTCGCCGTCTTAAAAGTATATCGAAAAAGAAGTTTATTACCGGCAAGTGCATGTGGAAATGATCCAAACTTAGTGAGTGTACGGAATATAAAAACACTTGCGGAGTTGATAATCCAAGTTATGCCGAATGCGAAAGAACAGATAAAATAAAATTTATTTCTACCGGAAACATGCTTTTGCTTGATTAGAATTTTATCTTTTTCTCAACCAGGAATTACCTACTTGCAACACCTTTCGATTACTCAATTCAAAAGGTTTCCGGCAGATAACGCGGTTAATTATCAATTTTCGGGTATTTCGGGTATTATATGTTACTATGCTAAGTAGTTTAGTTTCCAACATTTTTCTGAACAATTTAATGGAGTTTAAGCAATTTTAATAACAATATTTTTTTTTAATTTCAGGACTAACTATATTTCAAAATGCAAGTTGAATCTGGATTAACTAAGTACGCAGGCCGTGTACCACCTTTGGATTTGTCAACTGTCAATGTATGTCCCCGCGAGACGGATCTAAGATGGAGTAAAGTACAAACAAATTCGTCCAAAAAATCTCAAGAAAATCAAACTGGTTCAGACGGGCTACCTATAGATCCGCGAGACTGGACCAGAGCTGATGTTTGGAAATGGCTTATCAACATGGCCGTTTCGGAAGGTCTTGATCCAACACCAGAATTAGCAAAAAAATTTCCAATGAACGGAAAAGCTCTTTGTTTAATGAGTTTAGATATGTACTTGAGCAGAGTTCCTGTTGGAGGTAAAATGCTCTACAGAGACTTTAGAGTTAGGCTAGCCAAAGCCATGAGCTTGACATAAACCATTTGTCATAGAATTAAGTCAGAAATCTCCAAAAATTCCTAATTAATTAGTTTTTGTAAATTATTTCCAAACTAGTTTCTAAGTTCTTTAAACATTGTATATATTACTCTGAATGCATTTGTAGATTGTAATTAATTATATCAATCATTTGCCGATAAATAGTTGCAACTCAGATACGTGTTCAGTTTACCACTTTAAATGCACTTGTTGAAGTAAACACAGAGGCACGTACTCACACTTTACTAATAAAAGTTACTTAAATTTATTAGGTATAGGCGATCTCAATGTTGCCGAAGACGGGTTGGCTTTTTTACCCACATTAGTGCTATACCTTATTATTAAGTTTTCTAGTCATAGAATTGCTTTGAGTATGAGAAATATAGAAAACAAATAAAACTAAAATGATTGAGTTTTAATTGGTTTTACCAGATAGAGAGAGATACATATAGGTGTTACCTATGTTTGTAAATTTTTCAGGTAGATTACTACTGTTCCTGAGGATATATTGAACCTGATATTTTTTGGACCGTTCAGATAAATTTTACTATTTAGAAAGCATAGTAATAGCAGATGGCATAACTGATTTTCAGAGAAGAAAGCGAAAAATCGTGGCGAAAGAACGAAATTGTGCAAACTGAACACAACAATAAATTTTAGCTTATGTACCTATTCTTAACTTTCTCTTTTTATAGAATCACATTAATCCACATATTTTTAGCTATGACTTTTGTTCTGTTGAGAATTTTCTTTTTGAAGTAAAAATTCTTTACGCACGCTTGACTTGGGGAGTAAGCTGGTGAATGCGTTACGAAAAGTGTGATCGGGCGAGGCGAACGGAAGTTGAGAGGGAGATATACGGTGATTTCTTGATTATTTCGTAATTTCATTTCGTTTATCAATGAAAACCGATAATAAATTTAAATATTTGTAGAAAATTAATATATGTATATGTTTATACATATATACATATATAAACATATATATATACATACATATAGATGGAGCTAAAGAAGTTTTACTTCAGTCGTGTGGTCTAAAGCACACTCGTATTTTTTTTTAATTTGTGTATAAGCTTTCTCCACTGTTATAAAATTCGTAGCCCTCCCTCCGCAATAATAATTCAAGTGAAAGTTAACCAACTAAGCACTGCTTTAACAAAACTCAAATTTTGGTTTCTTCAAACTCTCCTTGTAAGCCAAGGGTTTCAGTCTGTATTCTGAAACGGGATGCTGAATGCAAAAAATAAAAATTTATTGCTGATAAAATTTTAGCTTTTATTCACTATCTGTCTATAATAGTTTTGAACACTTACACTTAATTTTTTAACTCACTAAAATTCACTAAATTTCCTTAACTAGCACTAAATAAATTACACAGGGGGTCGCGTGTAAAAATAAAGGAATTGGTAGATCTATCCGAGAAACCAAAAAATGTATTGGGGATTGGGTCTATCTCCACTCCCCTCCAAGCTATAGGAGTTTGAAATTTTTTACGATGAAATTAACCAATCTTACATTTTAACGCATATTTTCAATAGTTTTAGTGTTATAGACGCTTTTATTAATACCTCAGTTGACAGGTAACACAATGGTGTTAAAGACTGTATTTTTGTTATAACTGCTTATGGATTTAAAAAAATTTACTTTCAAACTTAAATTTTGTGAAAAAAATCAATTTGTGCATTTCAAACGGAGATATCTAACTAGAAAATTTGCCCTATAATTTTGTTTTATTTTCGAGTTTAAAATAGTGACCAAAAGAAATTTGAAATAGACATTATCTTTACCTTTTACTCAACTTATATGACCAAATTTACAGCTCATATCAACCTTTCTAAGGAAACATTCTACCTGTCTCCCAAATTGTTGATCTCTTTGATTCTCTTTGTTTGAAAAGGACTGGGTTTTTAATACTGCTAAAAAGGAAGTCAAATTAATTAGTCAAAATATTTTCAAAATGTCCTCCGTTATTTTGCATGCAAGTCAATTGCTAGTTTTCTTATAGTTTATTTCCGGCTTCTAAAATGCTTTTTATGAGTTCAACTCTTGTTGCAACTTCTACCACTTCCCTCATAGTCTTCACAAATAAAAATCAAATGGAGTTAGGTCAGGAGAATGAGCTGGCCAAGGAAAAGTACCACGCCGGTGTATCCACCTTTCTCCTTAATTTCCATTCAACCACTGGAGCACGTTTCTTTCGCAATGGGCTGACGGTCCGTCCTGTTGATGAGGCCTGTTCCTGTACAGGTGTCACGTGGAAAGTATACGGTCCAGTTCTGCTTGCCACAAGAATTCTCTCCTCCATTTCCAATGAAATTGGCACGACATTGACTTCCGCTTGAGAGGAAAGTGTATAAACACTTCCAGTTTTCCGAAGCTATTAAACGTTCTTTGAAAGACACCTCTACCTTCTTTTCGGAAATCGCGGGTGATATTTAAGCTCTGCCTGGGGGGAATTTCCGTTGCTAAATCCGTAAGAGAAAATTATATTTGAGTATTCTTCATTTATAAATTGCACTATTTTCAACTATTAATTACAAACTATCAAAAGAATTTCTCCCTGTAAAATATTGTGTGCTGTTAAAAATGGCACTCCGATTGCATCTCATTTTATACCAGAAGATTATAGTATTTCCACACCAAATACTACAAATGATTCGAAATCGGAAAAGCGGCAGTGAAAGTCGAAGTTAGCGAATACGCCCTTACGAGATGGCAAGACCGTTGTGATACAGATACCAGAGCGAGATGGACCGCTAAACTAAAACCAGATCTGAAGAAGTGGCTAAAGCGAGAACACAGAGAGATAAACTACTACCTGACGCAGTGCTTGACCAGACACGGGTACTTTAACGCTTACCTCCATAAAATGGAAAAAACAGAAAACCCAGCCTGCCAGTACGGCGACTCACAGAAGGACGACGCCCAACACACCTTCTTCGAATGCAGAAGATGGACCGCAGAGAGACAGGAGCTAGAAGAAGAGCTTGAAGGATTCACGCCCGAGGACATGGTAAACAGCATGCTCCGAGGTAAAGCCCAATGGGACCGAGTTGCAGTATTTATCCAGAAGATCCTGCAACAAAAGAAAAAAGGAAACCCTAGAAGCATTGGACGGACAGGACCTAGAACATAAGAAGCCAATGATAGCTTAATTGGCACCACCTTGAAATAATACAAAAAGTAGGGCAAAGCACCGCCCTCAAAAAGAAAAATCTTGCTGTCTCAATGTTTATAAAACAATTATTTGATGACTTACAGTAAACGTTTTACTTCCGCACATCGACTACTCCGCCTAAATTAGTGTTACTACCAAAAAAAACAATTTGGAAGCAATTAAAAATTTTTCTTAGAAGGGCAGGTATGAGCTATACTTTTGGTCATATGTAACTTGAGAAAGGTAAAAGACTTTTGTGTGTTTTAAATTTCTTTAAAAAAAGAACACATTTGCCAATATTTTAAGCCTGAAAATAATAAAAAAATAGGAAAAAGGATAAGGGCCCGTAAGGGGGGATTTTGGCCATAGAAATATGTTGATTTTTAGGTTGATAATGCCTAATGACCTAGGGTGTGCGGAGGGGTTAGGGGTGGTCTAACTTCGTAACGCGTGGACTGATTTGTATAATTCTTTTTCTGTTGGCTAGAGTATGTTCACTGGTTAATACCATGAGAAAAAAAATTCTGGTGGGGTGGGGAGTGGAACCTAACTTTGTAACGCGTGCACCGATTTGGATGGTTCTTTTACTGTTGTAGAGAAGTCTAACTTCGTAACGCGTGGACCGATTTCGATGATTCTTCTTTTGATGTGTAATATATGTTGCCCGACTGATACGACGTAATATATGTTGCCCGACTGATACGACGACAAAAATTTATAAGGTGGCGTGCGGCGGGGGCGTTACACAATTTCTTAATTCACACACCTATTTGGAAGATTTCGTTTTTTTTATACGATGTGGCCAAATCCTAGGGGACAACCCTTTGATGCGTTAGCATGGTTTTGGCCGGAAGGGAATTAGGGTAAGGGAAGTGAGGAAACGTGAAAGTCTTGTTTTTGCATTGCTACGAACTAGACAAGACCCCAGAGATGGAGTGGATTATTTTAATTTCTTAATAAAAGCTCACGGGGAGAACTGGTCTCGAACCCGGGACCCATGGCATGGTGGTCGTGCGGCTAAACGAATTGATCCAAATCCATCTCTCTCTTTTGTTGTATATTATATGATCCCCCATTGCTACTCTATGGAAAAATGTTGACCTAGGGTTGGGTTGGAGGAGGGGAAACCTAACTTTGTAACACGAGGACTGATTTAGATTATTCTTAATGCGTAGAATATCTATTTGTATTCTGACAAAATTGTGGCTTATGGTGACAGTTGGAAGGTAGACGGCGCCTAGCTTCATAAGCCATATACTTATTTTGATTCGATTGTGCAGAATACGTTTCCTGATTGATAAATGATAATAATTTTGTACCTAGAGTGATTACGATGATTCTCTGACTTCGATAATTCTCTCTTGCTGTATAGAGAAAACTAGCACTAGCATCATGTTAAGAATTTTCTAAGGTATTATATATGTAATAATTTTTCATTTCATATCTAATACGACATATTGAAGTCGGTCCAAATTAAACAAACAAAAACAACTACCCAACCAAGATAATACTATCTGATCAAATTTGACCCAGACTGGTATAAAAAGCAACATTTTTATATATTTTAATACAAATTTTTATTATCGCCTTCAAAATAGGCTCCTTTCGACCCAATACAAGCGTGACAACGGTTGATCCAATTTTCTATACAATTTTTATAGGCGTGGGCCGGGATGTCATTAAGTTCCTTCAGCAAATTTCTTTGTATGGCCTCAATCGACTCATGGCGCGTTCCTCGGAGCGGATATTTAAGTTTCGGAAACAGGAAAAAGTCATAGGGAGCCAAATCTTGTCAATACGGTGGTTGAACGATGACTTTTGTTTCGTGTTTGACCAAAAATTCACTCACAATCAGGCTGGAATGTGACGGCGCATTATCGTGGTGAAATTGCCTGCCCAAAAATACGGCCGTTTACGTAGACGCCTCAAAATGATCAAGTAGTATTCCTTATTTACCGTTTGACCCGCTGGAACGAATTTATGGTGAACCACACCACAGTAATGGAAGAAAACGATGAACATCACATTGATTTTCGACCGACTTTGACGTGGTTTTTGTTTTTAAATCGTCAGACAAACTTTTAGCAAAGTAAACAAATGGCTGCCAAACACACAATAATCAACGAATCCCGCTGAAAAATGTCACCGATTGAGTTTACGCGCGCGGTTTAAATTAACCAGCCCGGGTCAAATTTTATCAGATGGTACATAAAACTACCTGAAAGTGTCAGCTCACGGAATCATTCAGACTCACGAAATCATACAGACTTCAAAATGTCGTAATAGATATAAAATGAAAAATTATTTTATGCTTTTTAGCGCTTTCTGTGAAGTCGGCTTACATTTTTTTTTAAACTATTTTATTTTTAGTTTAAATTTTTTTAAACTATTTTATTTTTAGTTAAAATTTTCAAAGATAGAGTAAAAACCTGGCTGAATTTTTGAGGAAAAAATGATTTTTTTTCAGTTGGCATTGTAGCAAAAGAAATTTAACAAAACACGGCTACTCTTGACTGAAACTGCATTTATATATTACATCATGAAATTTTTTGTTTTTGTTTTTACTTCACAAGGCTGAAGAGCGCAACCCAAAGAGGAATTTTTCGAGGAGACCGTAACGGGAGGACCTTTTGCACTATTAAATTAAAAATTTCATATTAAAAATAATGTTTTTTTAATAGTTTAATATATTTATGTTGGTATGAAAAAACCAAAAAAGAAATTGTATGTATTAAATGTTTAAAAATTGTCAAAAATAGCGGTTGGTCCCCCTTAATAACGTCTATACCACTAAAACTGTAGAAGATATGTATGCGCTAAAATGTAAAACTGGTTAGTACCATCTTCAAAAATATTCAAACTCTTATAGCTTTGAGAAGGTTGGGGTACATCCCCGTCTCATTACTCCCCGAGATCGATCAGTTATTTCATTTTTGCATCCGATCTGAGAAACATCCTGTATAAAACAATTCTTAGTCCCCAACTTGCCCCCTATTAAAATTATTTCATCAGAAATACAATCCCGGTCAAAAGTTTGGAGCACTTTCAATTTTAATTCGGTGTTAAACATCATTTAGTGGAGGAATTTTGCTTTGAAATTGCAACTTAAAAGAACAGAAATTAATGTATAATTATTTATAAATATTTTTCGAATCAAAAAATTTTAAAAACCTCTCGTCAATACGATAAAGAAAAAAATTATCTACATAAAATAAAATGAATGAAAAATATTGTAAATTGACGTAGTAATCTTCATGCCCATGTCTAAAAACATAGTTTTGAGAAAAACGAGTTTAAAATTTCTGGTAGGTGAAAATTGAACTTACGGTTAGTCTTCCATGCCAGCTTCGTATTGTATTGTACGTTTTGTCATTTTCAAAATTTATAAGAAATCACACAACTGCACTCTTCGAAAGTCGACAGTTAACTAACATTATCATAGTAAATTACACATATGAACTAAAAATCTAATGAATTTATTTTCAGAAGGGAACAATGAAAATATAAAGGACGGGCATTCACATGTTTTACTTTAACTTTGCAATGAAATGCGATAAAAACTGCAATAATTTCTAAAAGTAAAGAGAACTAAAATCAGCAAAAAAAGAAATTTTTTTTTTTAAATTTCAAGTGTATATAACCCCTTAAGGCTACTCTTCTAAAAATACCCCCCCCCCTGGATTTATATGTAATTTTGTGCCGAGCTTCTACTTAAGGGGGCAGACGGGGTTTATTGGACATATTTAAAAAAAATTATTGCAACTAAAATTGTTTAAAAAAAGTGTTAAAAATTAATAAATATTTATGATTCTAGTTCAGGTTGCAACTACAAATGTGCTGAATAATCCCTGAAAATTTCAGCCCAATCGGTTAAATAGCTTTTTTAAAACCGTGTCAACCAGGTCAAAAAACGATGTTTCGAGAAAAACGCGTTAAAGTGCCGAAACACCGGCTGTGCACGCTCACGAACCTTCTATCGTATCGCCTTATATACATAATTCTTCTCCGACCTAAATAAGGGTTTGTACACTAATTCTACATAAATGTATATAGTACAGGAAAATAATGTTTTTAAAAAATGGAATTTTTTTAAAAAATTAACCTAGACTGTCCCCTTAATGTAAAATAAAAGTACTTTAAATCTTTGTCGGCGAAGCCAACAAGGGTCGACAACAAATTTCCTTTATACAAAATAAGTTTTTTTGTACAAGGAACTATTTGTACACCAAAATTATAATTTTCCTTCTGTTATGGAGTAAGCCTGCGATGTAGGGGATGCGGTGACCTGGAAACAAAATGAAATTTGAAATAAAACTTTTTTTTTAATATATGCCAACATAATTACCTGTGTTTACTGTCCTCACTGTGTTCACCATCAAGAGATTCGAGTGATTCTGTAAAGATTTTTGCTTTAATTTCAGGTACACGCATAATATCGAAGATGGAATACTTACGTATTTTTGTGTGGCCGGAAACATCAACTGGGATCTTGAGCACAATCCCGCAGAACGCTCTGGATTATTGTTGAGTCACGATACTTAAAGCAGAACTTATGTTTTACTTTCGATGTTCAAGCTGTTGAGAAAACATAAATTAAAGTTTTGCCATGCCCGGTTATTTATTCAGCGGAAGTCGGTTACCTGGATTTTCGTTCTTAAATGGTGCAATTGAAAGGCAAATGCAAGACCAAAGGTGGAATCATATTCGCTTCGTTGGTATGTTCTTTTTAAAAAGGGTTCCTTCTTTTCTGGAGATTTCCGTCGCGGGACCTGGATGACCTAAAATTAGAATTAAGTAGATTAAGTTTATTTGAAATAATTAATACAAAAGTATAGTAATTGCAGGGGCGGATCTACTTAAAGGCTTTTTGGGCTGCAGCCCAGGGCCCCGTGGATACAGAGGGCCCCCAACCGAACTGAAAACAATAGACCATATTGTCAATAATAAAAATTATCTAGAATTAAAAAAAATCCGATCATAAGGTTGGCAACACTGCGATCAATCAACCCGTGTGCGCATCTATCAAACGGAACGGGGAATTCCCTGTCGCTTGTTTTCGGTCGGTGTATTCCGTGTTTTGTCTATTAGTTGGGACTTCCCTCCGCTTATCGCCCGACGCAATTTTGTTATTTTTCCGCACTTCTGCTATCGTCGACTATATTAACGAATTGACTTTGTTATTGTTAGAAATGTGTTTAGTGCGTGTTTAGTTTACTAAGTGATAGATAACTTAAAAGTTATAAGGACCGGACCTTTCTTTTAATTTACTAAAATTGAAAGTATTCAGCATAAGTAGACTTCCTGCTTTTAGTAGGCAGTAGGTAAGTAAAAAGAATTATAAAACATGACTTTTTATTTTTATTTCAGTTTTCAAAACTAAATGAATCGAACTCGTTCGATATTTAATGATAATTTGTGAATTGCTACACTCATTACAAAGTAGGTATTAAAATTAAAAGTTCTATCAAGTACTTTGTTTATTTTCAGAAAAATATCCTATTTTACAATATGTCTGCTAGAAAATATAAAAGTGGAGCTGAAAAACGAAAATTACAGTTTGATCGAGAAAAAGAAAGAAATAAATGCGCAAACATTGAAACTTTTTTCAAATCAGAACATATAAACGCGAATGAAATAGCTACAAATCCATTAAAAAACGTAAAGGAAGGTATTTTATGCGAAGAGAATCTAACCGAAGGGAGCAAAAAATCACAAAACCAGGAAAAAAATACAAATGATGAAAATATGCAGGATTTTGAAAACCAGAAAAAAAAATACCAACGATGTAAATGTGTAAGATCTTGACTTCCAGCAACCCTCTGGTTCTTCTGAAAACGACATTGGTGTTCAGCAAAAGGAAGGTAATACCGATACCGAGGTGGAAAGAAATTTAGAAAATATTAAGTTTGAGTTTGAGAAATATGTTGACGTGGGCTTGTGGCCAGATTTGCTAAATAATGATTTTATTAATTTCGTCCTCTCACATGAAATGACTGACTTTCAAAATAAAGATCCGAAAACTATATATTCAGCTTCATTAAAGAAATACAAAGAACAAAACAGATCTTTTTCAAATAGGTATTTCACTAGGAAAATGAAAAATGGCCAATTACTAGAAAGATCTTGGTTATGTTATTCAAAAAGGGTTGGTACTGTTTTTTGTTTGACTTGCAAACTTTTTTCTAAAACTCCTTCTCAATACACAACCGGATTTTCTGATTGGAAACACATCGGATTTTGTTTAGAAAATCACGAAAATTCTAATGAACATAAGAATTCAATGTTAGTGTGGTTGACACGAAAAGAAAATAAGTCTGTTTTAGACAAGCAGCTTCAGGAGCAATTAAATAAAGAAACAGAATATTATCACAATGTCCTAAAACGGGTTATTGCAGTGCTAAAATTTTTGAGTATAAGAGGCTTAGCATTTAGAGGTTCCGAGGAAGTATTTGGTTCTCCACATAATGGTAATTTTATGGGTGCTCTAGAGCTATTGGCAGAGTTCGACCCATTCATACGTGAACATATTGAACAACAAGAGCTGCGACCAAACCCTGTAATATCATATTTTTCAAAAACAGTATATGAGGAAATAATTGAGATTATGGGTAAACAGATAATTAAACAAATTATAACTGAAATAAATAACGACGACACAAAGTATTATTCAATTGTGATGGATTCAACCCCAGATCTGTCTCACGATGACCAACTTGCTATTGTATTACGATACTGTTTTCGGGGAAAAGTGTATGAAAGATGTGTATCTTTCATTAAAACTAGTAGTTATACTGGCTTATATTTATTTAATATTCTACAAGCCTTTTTGGAAACAAATGGACTACTACTGGATACATATAGCAAAAAATTTAAATTTTTAATGGATTTGCAAGACAAAAATAAAGAACACATAGATCTGGAAAGTGTACGTAATATTATTGATTATTATCCAAATGACGTAGACGAACATTTAGTGAATGAGTGCATTCAGTTAATATCTTACTCACTGCAGTCTAAGACAGAGTCTTACACCTCTTGCAGTGAAATTTTTTGGCTAATTTATGAAAAGAAACTTGTTGATGTTTTCCCAAACTGCTATACCATCTTAAAGATTTTTTTAACGATGCCGATCACTAGCTGT
Organism: Leptarthrus brevirostris; assembly: GCA_964036015.1. NCBI lineage: Eukaryota > Metazoa > Arthropoda > Insecta > Diptera > Asilidae > Leptarthrus > Leptarthrus brevirostris. The sequence continues at coordinate 41,206,441 of OZ038372.1, forward strand.
GAAGCGGAGCGCTCTTTCTCCAGGATGTCGTTTATAGAAAACAAATACAGGACAACAATGTCGAACTATCGACTAAATCATTTATCAGTTCTTTCTATAAATTGCGATTTAACAAAGGACTTACAGTGTGATGACCAAATAAAAGAATTTGCAGCACAAAAATGCAGAAAGATTGCTTTATAATTTATATAACATAACGATTCATAACCTGTCAATTTATTTTGCAATAAATAATGTTTTAATAAATAAATAAAATATTTTGTTTTCCTATTTTCTTCCTGTACTTAACATATATTATATATACCTACATCACTACAGAAAACAGTTTTTTGACAAAATGGCAATTGGTTGAGTAATTAGGTAGGGCCCCTAAGCAGTATTAGCCCAGGGCCCCACAAATTCAAGATCCGGCCCTGAGTAATTGAAACAATAAATATAAAAGTAGAGTAAAGTAAATATTAACTAACCTTTGCAACGATGATGTAAGGCAGACAAGGTGACGCACAATATGTTAATTTGATTATTCGCGAAATACAAAACTGCGGTACTTATTCGTCCGTGAAAGCAAAGATAAATAATAGAAAAGAAAAAACACTTACCTGATCCAGTCTTCTTCAGAACGCAGGAACATCCCATAAAAAAACGCAACATCACATAACCTCTACACCGACAGGTAAAACACCGATTTACGCAGATAATTTTAATTTCCCGGAAATAACACGAACGTGACTAGAGTGACAGTAACCCAAAGTAAACGTTGGAAACAACCCCATCTGAAAAAAATTAACAACAGGAGAAGAAATCGTACATGTGAATGTACCTGTCGAGGTAAAAGAATTTCGCATAAAAACGAATAATTTCGCGAAAGGGGGCTTTTTTCGGAAAACGTCAAAAGTATCTTCGAGTCACAAATAACGTTTTATGAGTAAAAAGGGGGAAATCATTTTAATTTTATTAACCGATTTCGATGGTTCAAGAAAAGATGCCAAAATAGTGGGCGGACGGTTCAATACGGGTGCTTTTCCAATATAACTTTGGTAGGTGAAGCGGATCACTCTCAGTTTTTGGGAAATGTACGAGCTGTCAAGTTGTGCGAAAGAAAGTCTTGAAGTTGGAAAGTTTAAAAGAAAAAAAAGTTAAAGTGTGATAGTATAGAAAAACGCAAATTTTGGAACTATAAGAACCGGATTGTAGGAGAAAAATAAAAGCAAGTAGAAAGGGAAGAATTAACACACCTGACGTGACGTGACACACTATCTTGTCCAGGACCCTCATAATACGGAAAGAAAGGGTACTTTTGATATATGTATGTTTGAGTTTTCAATTTTTTTTTTTTTTTAATAATTAAAAGTGAGATATTTTTTTGTGATTTTGAGTTGGATTTCGTTTTGTGTTAACATCTACACCCCCCGCAACAAAAAAAACCGCACGTGGAATTTTTTTGATAAAGGGATATAAAAGTTAAATAACAACAATTTATTATGTAATTTTATTTTTTTATTCTTTTATTTTACATTATTCACATATAACCCAATTAAAAATTATGTTTTATGCAATTTGTAATTTATTTTCAGTTATAAAAATTTAGTTTTACGTTCGAAATCCGAAAATGCTTTATTTTGTTTTAGTGTTTAATGCAATGTTAATTCATAAAAACTTAAAAATACAGTAAGCCAACAATATCTCTTTATTTTTATTAAACTTAAAAATGTATTTTCAAAACTTAAAAGTTTTAAAATAAAAAAGGAAACCACGTGCGGCTCTTTTTGTTGCGGGGGGTATATCTTTTCTTAACTGATATTTTAATAAAGAGTGTCATTTATTGATTTAATTGGAACGGAGAATTTTTCTTTTACCCGCAAGAGTTTGTGGACTCCAAAACCACGTGGCGCCCAGCAGGTGTTTAGGCTCAGCGCTCGCCCACCCCTTCTCCAACGCTCGCCGGGGGTAAAATTGCGCAAGAGGGAAAATATTGCGTAACACTTCTTCTGTTATGTTTCAAAATGTACCACTCGAAAAAAAATTATGCTTTATTTGTTGATAATTTATTTATTATTATTTAAATTGTTAATTATGATTAAGTGCTTCTTTCACTATATTTGTGCATGTGATCTTTAATTATGATAAAAATTGAATTTATTTTAAATTCGGAACAATTTTTTTCAGTCTTTAACGTCGGAATCGCCAAATATCCTTTTAGGTACCTTTCACGTTGGTTAATATAGAGTACATAAAAAAATACAGATAAATCGGGCGTTTTCGGAAAAAAATCGTCAAATTTCATTTTTGCTGCAAAAATTTTAACAGAAATTCTGCGTTGTTCCATTTGAACTAAATTTGTATATTATACAGGGTGTTTAAGATCTGATGTTCCAAAATGAGTGTGGTGATACATCTCACCTAGCCAAATAAAAAAATTTATGACAATCTCAACCGTTTGGGAGTTACACGGTGATTCATAAATTTAAGCTTTTTAACGATAGGGGCTGGTACGTCGGTTAACATGTAGACTCCCGGGGCGGTGGTAAGACGCTTGCGGGAATAAGAGATGGACTGGCATTTGGAAACATTGAGTTCAAGCAAGTTTTTCATGCACCATGTGGTGAACGAATCGAGATCTTTTTGCAGGAGAAGAGAGTCGATTGTGTGTGTTTAATTATTTTCATGTCATCAGCATAAATGGACAGCTCTGAGTGTTTGATGATAAATTCAACATTATTTATTGTAAGGATGAAAATCAATGGACCGAGGTGGCTGCCCTGAGGGACGCCGAAACGAGCGACAATAGGGTTAGAAATGGATAAGCTGAAAAGAACATTGTACTGACGGTTGTTGAGGTAGGATTGAGTCCAGGAGATGAATCGGGGGGGCTAGGCGTTCAAGTTTGAACAAGATAGCGGTATGGCAGATCCTGTCCAAGGCTTTACTAAAATCGGTGGCGATAACATCAACATCTTTACCGTTTTCCAGCGCACATATTGTTTTGGAGACAAAGTCGGTAAGGTTGGTGGTTGTAGATCTTCCTTTTAGGAAGCCATGCTGGGAGAGGGGAAGATGGGAATAATATAAGAGTTTTTCCATAATTGAGGGTAACCCCTTGAGTGACCGAGAGCCGGAAAAGCAAAGTAAATGGTTGAACTAGATGCATGACACACTTTTTCAGAACGATGGCCGGAATGCAGTCAGGACATGGGTGAAAGTCGTCCTCAAGCCCTTTAATACTGGCGGCGATTAGTTCGGGGTCAGGGTCGAAAGATGTAAACGACGTTTGAGTGCATTTGTCCAAGAATGAAAAGTAGTTAAGGTCAGGTTGTAGGGAATTGTCGCTGAAAGATTTACTGAAGAAGTGTGCAAAGAGGTGGGCGATAACCTGAGGATCAGACGAAGAGGTATTCTCGAGCTTTAGGGTGCAGGGGTAACCATTGGATGTCTTCCTGGAATTAATAAAGTTATAAAAACGCTTGGGGTTGAATATAAGGCTTGTTTCCATCCGTTGGAGGTACTCATGGTAGAGGGTATCACAACGTTCAGAAAAAGAGGTATAAGCAGACAAGTAGGAAGAATAGTCTGGGTTAGAAGAAAAGTTTGCCAACGTTTATTTCTCCTGTTACGGAGAGAGCGTAATTCTTTGTCGTTCCAAACGGGGGAGGAGGAGTAGCTCTTACGAGGAAGAAGAGGGACAGATTGTGTAAGACAAGCGTGTATTTCCGAATAAAACACGTCTACAGCTACGGCAATCACTAAATCACTACTAATTATACCAGGAAACACAAACAACATACTTTTTCGACAAGCGTTGCAAGCACACTGACTCATGCGCATTCTTACCTGAAAGCATTTGGCCAATTTTGTTCGATTTTTACAACTTAATTGGGGCTACTTCACACCTTTATAAACTCGATATTTTTCAAAGGCGGAGTGTTGTAAAAAATTTTTTACATCAAAAATGCTTTAATTTTGAAATTGGACTTTTGTCCCCCTAGATTGGCCAAATCTTATACTGTGCGCCGGTTGCAGCGCTCGCAGCAAAAATAATAATACTACATAAACGAATCAGCACTCTTGGTATATGGAGGCTATGGAAAAAGCAGTACATAGTGTGGGGTCAGGAGAAATAGGTTACAAAAAAGCTCACAGTCATATGCAGTTCCACAAACTACACTCGAAGGGTATGTGATCCTTTTTTTTACCCCGCAAAAGTGGGAAAAGTGGAGTAAACTTCACTCTGAATGTATTCCATTTCGTAAGCTAAACTGTTATTACTAAAAAAGAAAATGGCGTGTCAAATAATGATAGACATGCTGTACCACCAAAAAAAAACCTTGAAAGTCAACCTAACGCCATTATTAGCTGAAAAATTATTCATAACATCTTCAATACCCCACTATGCCCCCTTCTCCCCTACCTACATCTTTTTATTTTTAATACATTATTAGATTAGTTGCTTATATTGAATTAAAAGGAATTATTTGTTTTTAATAATTTTTCGGAACGTAACTCCCCTTTTTGTATTGGCTCTGAGTTTCATATAACACGGCTTCACACAACACGTTCTTTTATAGGAACCTATCTGCCGTGTTATAGGCGGGTAACCTGTATAGTACCAATTATGATTTACATAAATTAATTGAATAAAATAAGATTTAATTTCATTGTACCAGTTTGAATGAAAAATAAATAATTTTTCACTTCCTCAATCAAAGGTGGCAGCCATTCGTCTTTTTGGGATGACTGCTCCACTTAAAACTGGCGATCATGTATGTAAACTACGCTAAATTATTTAATAGCGTAATTTCTGTAATAATTAACGCATAAGACTAATTTCGAGGTAATGAAAACTCTGTTTCCTGGCCAAACAGAGCGATGCATCCATTTCCTTTGCCTTTTTAACGCATCCGGGATGTTCCTCAGATGCGAGATGGCAATCACCAGAAACACATACGACACACCATAGTTCATCGGGAAGCAGACGAATATGTTCAAATTTTCTACGTTTGCCCAAGTTACTTCCAGCTTCCTGCTTTTTCTCCACTTCTTGCACTTACCGCAAATTAAAATCATAAGCCCAAGACGTCGGCTGCCACTTTGCCAGACGGACATGATTTACTTGAGTGATCGATGGAGCTGAGCTGGATGCTGGGGAATTTCTTTCGTTGCAGTATCATCAAGCGGAACGGACAAATCTTGCTCTTTGTTGTGATATCCGATATGGAAAAAGTGCAGCAAGCCTTCCAGAAAGAAAGAAGATCAAATTCAGGGCAACTTCCAAAAATATCCAGCAACATCACAGGATTTTCAAATAATTCAATCTGGTCGCAATTAAAGCGCTGTTCCCCTTTTCTTAGTGCAGCTTGAAATAGACTTCTAATGTCGATACGGTGGTTAATGGCTTTTTTATTTTGTGTACCATAGGAAGGAGTTGTAGAGTAGCGCGGTCGTTTTGGATTATACCGCTCGACTATGTGCGAGACTTCAAGAACGTGATTATTGCTAGCAAATGAGCTGATTTGACTTTAACGATGCTTTCTGTGATTACTACAAGACGGACTACTTAAAGAAACTCTGAAAATTTTTTATGTCACCTCTCCTTGTTGCAGGGGATGTGCAGGCGATGCTTTAAGTTACTTATTTCGGATATTATGTTAATGACTAAACTGTTACTTTACCAGGCAAAAGAAGTGATTCCTGAGAAATCTTAAATAGTTTATGACTCGTCAAGTCGGCTGCAATAGGTGAGCTCAATGCTCCTCAACAGCTGTAAGTATTAAATTAAAAGATTTCGAAACGTTTGGTTTGCTCCTTGGTTGGACATAAAATTTACTTTTCCTCATCATATTTTACTCACTCCTCGTAAAACGTTTTGGTAATTGCAAAGGGTTCGAAGGCTTTGTAATTAGTAAGGCAGCAACAGCATTCTTTTGTCAGTCAACAACTCGGTCTCTCGGACCACTAAAATTACTTCTCAAAGGAATGTCAAGTAGTTTTATCTCCTCGCTTTTAAAGTGTTTTATGAAGACGTAAATTGACGAAAGAGACGATGGAAACAATTTTCTATTTAGATTGATATTACACCATATCACATTGCCTAATTTAATTTTCAAAAATCTTTAATCGAGTGTAACTTTTTCACTGGCGGTTCTATCTTCTTGACGGTCTTGACGGTTTTTGGTAATTGTTTTAAACTTATTGTTAAAGAATACTCAATTTAGGAAAGTACGATGTCGCAGTGGCGGCGTAACAAGGGTTGGCACCCGGGGCGGTTTTATAATGAGTAACCCCCCCAACATTTAAACAACAAATTCTAATCGGGTTTACGCTACTTTATTTTGCTAAAATATTCAATTGCATTATCAAAGTTTACTTTCCGTTCCCTTTCAATAGACAAAATGGATGGGTTAGTCTCGCTTGGCTCATTATCGATCTTAATTACGATTTTATTAACTTTAATTTTAAAAAGCTTCTTACACATCAAGCCACGGAAACGCAAATAGTTAAGAAAAATCTTAGGCGCAGCACTAAACTCGGAACAGACTCAGAATAGCCCCATTTTACAATGAATCTCAGAAGACCCAAGGTAGTTCACTGGACCGCTAATTGGGAAGACATGCTGGCGCCTTCCAAGTGGCGGCGCAGTCGTAAAATCTCCAAAATAATATCCTCTCCAAAAAATTCATCATAGATTTTTGTCAGATTTGGAACTATACCACGAAGTTCTTCTTCTGTTGACGTAAGCAGAATTTTAGGCTGCAGAACACCAAATGTTATGAGGATGTCATCCATTGCTCTGTAACGATGGTCTAGTTCTTCGTAAAATCTATCAAGACACTCTAGCATTGCTCTCTGCAGCTCTTCTGGCAATGTTAGTCCAGCATCTCTGCCTTCTTCTCCTGGCGTACATTTTCAGAATCTCCTCCTTCCTTTTTTTCAATTGAAATATCCAAGTACTCACTTTCCACTATTGGATCCGAAAAAATTTTAAGAGCTCTGAAAACTGAAGTCACACAAAGCCTATAAGATTTTGGATGCTGCTTCTCTTCTATCGATGTTTTCTCTGCTGCTGCTGGGATCACAAAACTCTTCAACAATGGCACGTGGTAGATTTGTGCGTACACTGTGCAGTGAGAATGAACTGCTGCTATGATCAAAGAAGTTTGCGGGCGGTTTCCTTTGTCAAAGTACGTGATATTGTCACCCCTTGGTGCTTGGCACCTGAGGCGGGCCGCCCCCCCCCCCCCTTTACGACGCAACTGCGATGCCGATTGCTAAGTTAGTGCAGGCCTAGGCCAATGCTATTCATCTCAATTCCATTTAATCATGGCTAACGTGAAATCTTAACAAAAAGAGTCACAAATGTAAATTTGGAGTTCGTTTGTGTACGCAAAAAGTATTTATTAACACACTTATAAATAAAACAAGTGATGTGAATCAGTGAAACTGAATCGTGAACAGCACGGAATAATCAATTACGTGAGTTCGTCTTTAATATTTCTAATGAAATTTGTTACATCTTCATGCTGTCAACGAATTTGACAGCCAATTTTGTCGGTTCCATTTGACGAATTTACTATTGCGATTACGAGTGTTCCAATAAAACTTAATTTTTTATTTTTCGTTATTTTTCTTTTATTTATTTAAATTTTTTTGTAACTGTGAAAAGAATTTCGAACAAAACAAATAAAATAATTATTACTATAACGAAATTTTCTTTTGAAAATATTATACACTTTTGTATATATCCACAAAGTTGAAAATGTAAAAAAAAAATGCAAGTGTACCAATACTTTTGTGGCTGGGTAGTATATTGTGCTTTTCCTTCAGTTCTCGTAATTTTTGCAAAATTCTAAGTTTCTTTATTTAAAACATTTCTTACAGTTCTATCCGTCAGCTCTATTGATAACTGTTCTCGCAGATTCCTTCTTATACCCCCACTGCTGATAAAAGGGTTTTGATTCACCGTCCTCTTTTAACCTTCCTCGAACGTCATTTAACCTTGCTAGGACGTCTATAGGCCCTTTCATGCATGTATTTTTTGATACATTCTTGCTAGTTGTACTTTTACAAACTGACACCAAATTACTACACAAATTTCATCTAGGTACAAATGCATTTTTAACGTAAAAATGTAAACTAAAAATCAAAACAACACTTGTTAAACTCGAGTTAAGCTCCCTTGGCTCGTTATCAACAGCAGCACCAAAGGATTAACTTTCCTTAACTTTTAGAAACGCCGATCGTGTTAATAAATTCTTATATTTCTTACGTTGCTCGAGTTTAACAAGTGTTGTTTTGATTTTTAGTTTAAAAATTCACTCGGGTCATGCGAATATTTCCTGCACATTTTCTGCATTTTTAAAAAATTTAAATTGAACATTGAAATGTAAAATGTGTTCCCGATAAGTTTTTTCACCAGTGTATATCGCACTATTAAGTGACCCAACTCAAAAACTATATTTTTCAATATGATGCACTACTTAAGTCATAGTTCTAAAATTGTCAGTCCCATCTTGCATACTCTGAATCTGATAAAGATATTGTGCTCATCTTTGCTTGCATATCTAAAAACATTTACTAGATACTTATATACCTGTACCCCATTAAAAGGAGATATATTACGAAAAATTAATCTTTACACATTTTTTCCAAAATTTTAGACTCGTTTTAAATAACACAAAACGGATATTTGATATACTTTACAGTTGACGTTCCTCTCTCTCTCTCTCTAGTTCCCGTAAAAATTTCCGTGATGGAGTTATTACTTACTCCACCGATGACGTCAATTGATCTCCAATACAGGGTGTTTCAGATCTGACGTGCCAAAATGAGTGGGGTGATAGATCTCACCTAGGCAAATAAAAAATTGAATGACAGGGGGGCTACAGGGTGAATCATAAATTTAACTTTTTCATGATAAGTGAAACAAATGGTTTGCGAAAATTCAGCATTTCCCCAAAATTTTTCCGAAATTCATGTAATTAGTATACCTGGTTGATAAAACATGTCCATGCGATTAAGCACAGGGATGTAACCTATTAGATCTGGCAGTGTATTCTCCAAAAAGTCCGCATAAATTTGACTGTTGAGCACTTGGGGCAAAATGAATGGACCTACCAAATGGTTGCCGATGATACCAGCTCAAAACATTGACATTGAATCTTTGTTCTCTGTGGGTTACTTTCCGACCAGGCATGGAGGTTATGGAAGTTCGTAATACCATCCCTGGTGAATTGAGATTCATTCGTCCACAGAATTCGGTCCAGAAACGCCCTGTTGTCAATGTCGCGTTCCAGAACCCAAGAGTAAGATTCCAGTCTTCTTTCGACATCTCCTTCTAGTAGTCCTTGGACTGGACTCACGATGGTGATTATTTGCTGCTCGACGTCGGCAGAAGTTCCCGAAGTCTCAGGTCGTGTCTCCCTGCCGTGTGAAGTTACACTTCCTGTTTCTCTTAACCTTCGAAAAGTCTGTGTAAATACCCCTCTTTGGGGTGCTCGCCGATTAGGGAATCTCCTTTGATATTCCAGTACAGTTCTCTCTCGTTTCCGTCTACTACATCATAAATGAAAATAATTTTACTTATTGATTTGTTTTTCGACTATGAAAAGTATTCTTGCTGACTGACCCTTCTTTATAGCAAAATTTCCATCAAGTACGAGTAACAGAACGCCATGATACCAGTGTGTGAATTTTGGCTAACACAAGCTAATATCGGCAATAAAACAAAATTACCCTTTTTTGCAGCAATAATTAAAATTAATTACCTGTTAACCCAAAACAAACATTTTCGATTCTTTATCTTAAAAATTTTGTTTGTTTAAAGAATTTCTTACCTAAAGTGCAATTAAATAATTAGGTAGTCAGGGATTTCGGTTTTTCTAATCCTTTATCTACCTTGCCATGTTGCACCTCCTTGGAAAGGTAATAAGATGGGCAATCCAGTAAAAATAAAATAGAGGTGTACTAATTACATGAATTTCGGAGAAAGTTTGGGAAAATGCTGAATTTTAGGTAATCGCAAATAATTTGTTTCACTTTTGGAACTGACTGTACCTGCAATGGTAGGAGTTAGATCAACAATGTTGACAATTTTAGAAAGGTCATTGGGATGGTAGATTTTTTTAGCGTTTGTTTGATGTCGTTGTGTTGGGTAGATCAAAAGATAAAAATAAAAGAGTACTCCCAAACGGTTGAGATTGCCCCCGCTCCCTGCCATAAAACTTTTTGTTTGCCTAGGTGAGAGATCCATAACCCCACTGATTTTGGCACGTCAGATCTGAAACACCTTGTATATATAAATGCCTTTTGCTAGAGGATTTTTGATAGTAAACTTCTAGTTAAAATAATGTTAATAAATTATAACGAATGCATTAAAATCTTAAATTAAGACTATTGATGTACTGATGTAAATATAACGTAATCTTTTATTATTTCCTTATATGTATATAAAGTTCAATTATTTAAGGAACCTCCAGAAGTTGCCATCCTGTAGTACATTTGATACTCGCTTTCGTAGTCAGCGTAGCTTTGATTATTAAACAACTTGGACTCTGGTATAAATTTCCTCAGTGGATTTTTCAAAAGAAAGTTGTAGTATTTCGAACATTTGCCTAATGTCCGTTTTGTATTTATCCCGGTTACTTCAATTTTATCTAACAGCTCAGTAATTTGTTCACGTTGCTCTTTCTTGCGATTCTTTATGCTACTTAAGTCCACTAAAAATGTTGAGAATGTAAAATAAAACAATGCTATAGTTTAGTGTGCAAATTACCATCGACAATAGCGATGCCAGGCTTCACTTCTGTTGATATCTCTCGCAATTTACTATCCCAGTCACACTTGTTTTTCACTTCTTGAATAGCACCATCCGACGTTAAAAGTAAACCCGGCGCCAGTTGAATGGTAGAAATGGACTGCGATAATTCCAACGCTAAGGGATTTGGTGACAGATAAAATTTGCTGAAAGAAATATAAAGAATTAATCTCACCTAAGAAGCATTACCCTTTAAAAAAACGTGTGTCTTGCGGTACATTTGACCGAAATGAAACTTCTTACTCTGTAAACATTACAGGGCGTTATTGAATGGAAAGCATATCAGAAACTTTAACTCCAGTTTCACAAAATTAGTTTACAAGCGCAGTAAAAGGAATATATCCTCGGACAAAAACTGCGAAATTCTTCTTCTGCTTCTTGCTTCTGAACGGAGATTAAATCGAGATCGAACGAAGAGAATTTCATTGATACTTAAATTCCAAATGCAAAAGAGTTGGCTTATTTAGAAATTTTATGTTGTTAATGTAAATTAAATTATTGCAGAGAAAAACAAACTGCGTAAGTGAAGGTGACTCACTGAAAACATGTTTCTTTCTTTTATGTAAAACCCTCCAACATTTTACAAGATCAAGTGAACATAACTGAGTAATGGCTGAAACAGATTGCACACGACAGTGGTTTTGTCGCGCTGTGAAACAGATTGAAATCGTATGACAGTACATGCGACGAAAAACTTGACGGCTCGAATAGCATGACTGCCCAAGCAAAATAACAATTTGGCCCGAACTACAATTCGGACTGATCAGTTGACTGCAACTGAGTTTTCAGCCGAAATAAACGCCAAATCCAAATTTAAAATTAAATTGCAGCTTTAGCTTCTGTCATTTTCAAAGTTATTTGCATGTATAATTCAAATGAAGTTGGCCGCAGTCAAGTTTTGTGACTGCGATTTTGCAATATGAGCAAAGTCTAAGTTCAGTCGCAGTTCAGTGCAATTTAATCATGTCACATGCATTTCCCATTTGAGCAAAGTCGCAGTCGGCTGATCAGTCGGAATTGTAATTCGGGCCTTTCATTGTTCGCAGTACTGCGCGACAAAAATGTTCGTGGCATTGTCGTGTTGCATTCAATGTGTGACAACCAGTGCAAATCAATGGTTTCCAAAGTTCGTCGCATTGCCGTGTCGCATGCAATCTGCATGCATAAGCCCAATATTAGATACAGAAAAATCCCGCTTTCTCAAAACTTTGATATTCTTCTTTTTTTCCTTCACTATAATGTCTGCAGAGAATGTATGAATACCAAGCAACGCACAACTCAGGAAATGCCTGTTTTGAGAACCCTAGAGAAGTCGTGTACGCGTGCTGGCACATAGGCAAAGCAACCTTGCTGACTTTCTCCGGAAAATATTTTCTTTACACACCGAAACATACCGAGCAACACGCAACCCAGCTACAGCCTTTTTCGAATGTGCCAAATTTCTTCCCGCAAGCCGGTTTGTGGATGTATGCGTTGGCTGATGCTGGATCAGTTCTCAAACAAGTAGACGTGAAAAATACAAAAGTTGGTAACAGTACATATTCATGTTGTAAAACATACGTAATTGCCGACATTTACAGGAAAATGCGATTTTAAGGGGACGGGGTTAAGTGCAGCATTAAGCTTTCGTATTACGCATAAAAAAGTAAGGCTAACAATTTCGTGAGAAAAATAAAATAAACAAAATTCATAGAATAAAATATACAAGATGCTATAGGTTTAAATAATAACACACAATATTTAAAAAACCTGTTAAGAGCGCAGTCAGTGTTCCATAACAGTCAATTATTATCGTCAAATTTTAATAATATCACAGGCCTGCGAGGTTTTTCCCTCTGGGCAATGATAAATGTTTCCGAAGTAATTTCTCCCGCTGAAACCGAATCCAGGCTCAGAATTGCTCTATCACGTCAGGTTTTTGAGATCTTCTAACCCGAAAGTACAAAAACACTGTTTTTTTTCTAATCATATTTGAGGTTATGGAGCACCGTGATGTTTTTTTTTTAAAAATGATGTGTGGAATCTTATATACAAATATCTTTTCTTTTTGCCGAGATATCGCATTTTGAAATTTTCATGTTCATGAATTTCTCTTGAATATGGTGACTATAAACTTTTCATATACCGAGAAATGCATGAACATGAAAATTTCAAAATGCAATACCTCGGCGAAAAAAAAAAGATTTGAGCAAACTCAACGGCATTTGAAAGAGGAAGACTTGTACTATAAGATCCCACACATAGTTTTTTGAAAAAAAAATAACGTCGCGGTGCTACATAACCTCAAATATGACAAAAAACAGTGTTTTTGTAGTTTTAGGTTAGAATATCTCAAAAACCTGACGTGATAGAGCAATTCTGATCCCGGATTCGGTTTCAGCGGGGGAAATTACTTTGGCAACAACTATTCATTGTCCAGGGGGAAACATTTTCAAAATTTCGCAGGCCTGTGTATCCAAACAGATGGTTTTAACAGTTGGTTTTATCAGTGAAAGTGGTATTATAAGTACACAAAAGAATAATTATTTACTAAACATGATAATATCGAAATTTTAGCTTTAAAAACCTACAACGCACATTTTGACCTATATCTTTATAATTCACCGAAATTTTGAAAAAAAGATTTTTGGAATTCTTAAAAGTAGCAAAAAAATAAAACTTTTTTTTCATTAAAAACAAATATTTCATAATCTTTGACTATCGAAATATTTACGTGCCACGAAAATTTTGTATTATGTCAAACTTCAAATTCCTACGTAAAGTCATTTTCGAGAAAAACATCTGTAAGAGACAAAGGAACGGACGCATGAATGACCTTATAAGCGGTCTGTTTTTTCATATTGATGTACGGAACCCTAATAATATTAACCGACTTCAGCGAATGTATTTTGCTCCTTCTTAGCACTGTAACGGTTCTTCGTCGTATCAAGACCACTGATGAACCGTTACAGACAGTAAAATCGCATAGTATGTTAAATAGTTTTCGAAAAAATCGCGAACATACCGAAGCAAGCCACAGCATTAAAAGAACATTCAAAATCAACGATAGAAGGGTTTCAACAAATCCATGAAAGGACTAAGGTATAAACGAAATGCTTTAAGTTTAGGTAGAATCACGCCAGACTCTTTCAAAGCCTTTTAAAACATAAGAGTGACTTTCAAAGACTTTTAACACATCAGAGAGAGAGAGACATTAAACACATGAGAGTGAGAGATTTAACGCTCCATCTGGACTGTTAATAAATCTCTGATTGAATAGCCAGGGCGAAAATCGTACCAGCAAACGCTAAAAACGTTATTTGCTGAAAATTCAACGACTGGCAGTTGCTGAATGATTAAAAATATTAAAACTTTATTTGAGTACTTACCATTCTTTTGTCAGGCAACTCAGCCTCTCAATAGGTGTTTCTATAAATGTTGAAATTTCTAAAACGTGCTGTGGCAAAGAGCTGGTTGTGTTAATCATTGTGATGTCACCCCTATTAGAGAATTTAAAAAACACGTTTTCATTATTAAATTCTTTAAAAGATTTAATATATTTGCCAGGTTTTATTCATTTAACTGTTAAATTTTAAAAATGTGTAAGGACATTTTTACACCTACTCAAAAGGTTTTTTTGTTTGAACGCCTACTAAAAAGTATTTTTAGCTAAATTACCGTGCTCGACTAAATTACTGGCCTCTATGTAAACCAACTGCTATATTAAGATTAACTCACCTCATTGTTGTATTTCCAGAATTAAAAAAATCTAATTTTGTGCTACAAAGAGCATTATCAGAAATATTGAAGCTATCCATTGAGCTTCCCATCATCTTAATTTTGCTCATATTAAATGAAGTTTGAGTATTTTTAATATCATTTAAAGTGTACTGTAGAACACTTTTTGAATAAAGAATTTTCTCTTTAATTTGATTTAGTTGAGCCATCTCTTGTTCAATTCTGCAAACCAATCCTTCAATTTCGGCATACATTTGCTTAATAGATCCCAGCAGTACAACGTGATCCTTCAAAACCCGATTAGCTTCTTCAACTTGAAACTTACAAATTTCTATTTCATTCGTCAAAGCATCAATTTGACTTTTGTTATAACTTCTTTTATTGTATTCCACTAAAAAGTCTGATATAATTTCTTCAACATCCTCAGTTGCATCAAAATGATACTGACTAACTTTTTGTTGCACGGCACTGACAAACTGTTCGTAAGCACCCATGAATCGCTTGTCTGAAATAGCACCTTCTTTTTTGGCAGCCACAAATTTTGTAAAGGAATGAATCATTTTTGTTTGTATTTTTAGGATTTGTATGTCAAACGCAGATAATTTATCTCCAGTGAAGGTATTTTCATGAACGCTCGTTTTGTTGAGGGATGAAATGTTTTGCAGCTGATCATCCTTTTGCTTCAGAATTGATGTCCAAAGCAAGTAATTGGGAATGTTTGTAAAAATACGACGCAGTGTTTTCCAAAGCGTTTCCTTTGCTTCTTGTATATTACTTCCTTGAAATAATACAATTTTAATAAATGCATTATTACTAACAAAGCAGCCTTACCATCTGAATTGCTTAAGAAAATTTGATAAAACTTTTCGAGCTCTTTAATAGCTTCTACAAGAACCTCATTTGCTTTAGACTCACTAGCATTGGAAGAGTTGATTTTTGTTGGCATATATGTTATAGCACGGTCCTTATTTTCTATTTCTTTGCTAATTTCTTCAACGAGAGATTCAGATTTTAGTTCCAGAATGTTAACTTTTGTTTCGAGTGATTCCTGCTTTTGCTTGAGTCTAAGTTTCTCAACATCTGTTAAATATAATAAGATTTAAATTTAAACTTTGTATTGTTATTATAGACAAACCAAATTAATAAATTACTTAGGTTTATAACGTAACACTAGAATATAAAGTAAAAAAAGGATTTTTTTATGTTCATTTCAGAATTTTAAAGTGATTCGACAACCAGACTAACAAAGTCGATGTTAGCTCGCAGTTTTCTTAGCATTGCAAGTCCCACAGTGACAACGAAAATTGACTAAAGCAGACGATTTAAGAGTAATACATGAAATGATAAACATCGGCCAAGGATAGGCAGTACGATGGCGAGGAATGCTGAGAAGTTAATGCTTGCTCAACGATCACACTGGTATCAAAACGATAAAAATGTACAAAGCGCAATCCTAAAATGACTTAAGGATCTAATTTTTAAACAAGGCGGCCTATTATGGAATTCGATTCGGAAGGAAAATCGCGACTTATCAAGTTTTTGGTATTACTGAATTCGATTTTGACTCTCGTTCTTTCGAATATTTTCTCGTTGACATTTCACTTGACGGAATCAGCTACGGATATTTTGGACGAAAAGTAACAATGTAAGAAATCATGAAGATATATTTTATTGAAAATCTCATAATATTAGAATTTTAGGGCAAACCATACTACGCATAGGCAATATGAAATATTGGTTAATTTTTTGGGAAATAACCCAGAGATGGCAAAAGGAGTGAGTCAAAAAGGTGAAGGGAAAATAGATTTCAAAAATAAATGGAAACAGATTTCTTTGGAATTAAACTTATGTGGGCCGCCTCAGAGAACTAGTGATGGATGGAAAAAGGTAAAGTCCATGCAACGTACGTATCATCCCCACGATTGCATTAATTATTTAACAAAAGAATTTCTATGCAATAAATGTAAAGTGCACTAAGTCCCAATTAATAAGACTCCTCTAGATGGCATAAATTTAACCATGCTCCTTAGAATTTTATGAAATAGTCAAAACATTTTTAAGAAAATTTATTTTCAGGTTTGGGCAGATTCTAAATTCATAATTATAAAAATGCTTAGTTTCAATAAGAGAGAGATGACAAGGACGGGCGATAGTCCATGTAAATTTAAAAATTTGTCTGCTTTAGAGGAGCGTGTATCAGAGTTGCTTAGTTTAGATAAAGCGGTACAAGGAGTTGAAAATTCTGTTTGCTACGGCAAAGCGAGCTCAACAGAAAATGTTGAAACACCCCGAATCATCCAATCTTGCACAAGTCCAAATGAGTTGGAGCTACCACAAGCCAGCGAAAATGTTGTATTAATAGAAAACACACCTCGCTGCTCTTCTAGGCGCAAAACACAATCAAGAAATCGTGACAATCTCCTTTAGGAACAAATTAATATGCAAAAAACAATTCACAAAGGCTTAATGAATTCTCTAGATGCATTACTAGAGACAAATAAACAAATTGAGAAGAGGCTGAAAAGATTGGAACATATGAAAGAAAAAGAAGTAGATCTAAAAGAAAAAAAATTTAAACTACTTAATAGAAATAGTACTGATTACTAAAATTTTAAAAAACAAGACTTAGAAATCAAAAAACAAAAATTAGAAATCTTAACAGAATAATTCTAAATCTGTAACTTTGGATTTAATGATTTCTTTATGTTTTCTTTATAACTTGCAATGAAGTGTTATTGTTCTCTTTAAATAGGATTAGGTGATTCATAGTACAATATGAAAGAAGTACAAAAATCTGAGATATTATTTAACATGTGTAATATTATTAGTTCTTTAGTTTTCGTTGTTTCTTAAATATGAAAAGATGAATAGATATTTCTGTTGGCCTTTAAATAAAAACAAATTTTTGTATATAAATGTTATTTTATTTTGCTTATTTGCCAATTCATCATAAACAAAATTATATGAAAAAATATTGAGTATTTAATTTTTTCACTGAATTTCTTACTACACATACAAAGTATTAAAATGAATCCCTTATGTTATCTCTTATTGTATGTGCCACTTGGTTTGCTACATTTAGCGGCAGTTCAATGTTACTTAAATCGTCATTTTCTTCTGGCAAAATTAAATTATTTTGCAATTCAATGTTATATTTAATACATAGATTATGAAGTGCTACGCAGGAGTTAATAATTTTTATGGCTTTTGGCGGTTCATATTGGAGTGGTTGGGATAGACATCGAAATCGGCTTTTGAGAACTCCTATTGTCCTTTCAATTATATTCCTGGTTTGAGAATGCTTCCAATTGTAGTGCGCTTCTCTGCTACCTTCAGCAGAAATCCTATAAGGAGTAATGAGCCAATGTTCTAGCGGATAGGCTGAATAGACCCCATCCTTGTATGAATTTAGCATAAAAATAAAGAAATTCACTTTAGCACAAATAAAAAAAAAAATGTAGTTTTGAATTATATTATGATCTTATTGAAGTTACCATAAAGTTTTCGTATACCGAGAAACTCAACGGCATTTGAAAGAGGACGACTTGTACTATAAGATCCCACACATAGTTTGCAGCTTCCGTTTAGCAGGAACGCGGTTTTCGTCAAATCCCATTCAGGCCACAGCTGCCTTGATAGGCTGCATGTGGTTAGATTACTCCATCTCTGTTTAGCGAGCTGAACAGCCTTAAGGTCAATTACTCTCTTTACTGATTCTAGCGGCCAGCCGATCGATCTGTCAATAGAGGAATCATCCAAATGTGATCCCTCCTTTGCCAGCTCATCAGCTGCCTCATTCCCTTGAACACCACTGTGCCCAGGGACCCAGCATAGAGTTACCTTATGTCTCGCCCCTAAAGTCCGGAGACCAGCCAGACACCTGCCGACCAGCCGTGACCTGACTAAGTTTGAGTCCAGCGCCTTGATAGCTGCTTGGCTGTCGATGTACAAGCATATCTCGCTACCCATTGGTAGGTTTGGGCGTCCGTGTATTATTTCTGCCGCCCTTTCTATGGCCAAGATCTCTGCTTGGAATACACTGCAATGGTCCGGTAGCCGGTACCTACTGCATATGCCTAGGCAGTCCGAGAAGGCCCCCGCTCCCACTCCGTGCTCCGCCTTAGACCCATCCGTGAAGAACGATATTTCTGCACCAATAATAAAAGTGGGTTAAACCAGAGTTGAGGAAGTGTGGATGTATTATACATTATGGCATTTTAGCTACGACATAATATGTTTAACTATGATTTTCTTGGTAAATTTACCCAGTATTTCTTCACGTCGCCAATTTTTTTAACCATACTATATAATATTGTTATAAAGTGATAGGCTAAACCATTTCTGTTTTAAAAAGTCGCTGTTTTTGAGAGCCTGGCTGTCGACAACGTTTGGAAGCTTAGTTTAATTCCACTTCGATATCACTGTAGGAAAAGGGCTACACAGCCATACATACATAAATTAATGAGAGAAACCACCAAAGTAATGCAGGAGGAAAGAATGGAAAGATTAAACTATTGCGCTTTGCCTTAACGCCTCTTTTCTGTCTTATATTTAATGCTTGAAGAGTTTGCGAAGCTTAATATGTGATTACTGGTGAGGCAGAGAGATTGAATATAAACTCTAGTTCCCGTAACCCGTTGTGAGAAAAACTTTACCCGATTCGAGAAAACGATTGCATGCGGGCCTACAATTTAAGGTGGATTCTGAACCAACCATATTTCTCTGCAATACCCAAAGGCCAGTTATCGTAATCTGTTGTTAGCAGAAAACAAGCATGGTCATGTTGGAAAGCCAACACCTTATCACTTACTTCACTGTTGTCTTAAGACTAATTAGTATAGTCGGCTACCTTTCATCAAATTGGTTCTAGAATATACATTACCTTTCCTACAGGGTACAAAGACATTATCCGAATGTAATAGTTCGCACATTAAGAAGAGAGAACATTATTTCAGTAGCTTTAATTAAAAGTTGTTTTTTAGATTGTATCGACGATGAAGAACCCATCGTACGGAAATTAAATAAAAATACCGACAAGCATAACTTTGTCGACGTTGAAATACCTTAGGTCTTAGGTTTATCGTCGCAAAACATTGTGACAATTCCTATTTACATTATATATTTTTTTTACAAAATATATTAAACTGTTAACTACATAAATTTTTTTTGTCAAGTAATTATGGGAGGTACTGAATATAGGTTCTTAACAGACTCCAAATATATAAGGTAAAAATACAATGATTGCTTACTTTTTGTTTTAATAAATGATGATAGAGAATCGACTTCACTTTTAACTTCATTAACCCTTCCTTCGGCTTCCGTCTTCTCTTTATTTAAATCTTTTATTTTTAAATATAGCTGCATTTCTCTTGGCAAGAAACTTCGCGTGCACGTCTAGAAATAGAATGTTAGTAAATTAAAAAAAAATTTATAAATTTAGAGCTACGGGAACTATTTGATCCTTTAATTTCTCCATTTTATGCAATAAAATATTTTTCCGAATTTCTGATACATCTTTCCGTGGCCTCACTTTTTCTATTATATTAAAAAAAAGTAAACTCTGCCTGGATTTGAAAATTCTGAAATGATATATTCATAAAAATTTAATTAAAATAATAACTCATATCAGATTTTACGATTTTAGAGCTTCTTCACTAGGCATGTCTTCCATTGGAAAGGCTAGACGGTTTGCCCAAGCCGCAAATGATAGAACGTCTTCCTCAAGAGGCATTTTAATTTGTGTTACGAAACGTTTAGCTAAAAAGGAAGAAATTCTATATCTAAGAAAATTAATAAAATTAAAAATTGAAATCCATACTGACGAGCAGTTTCGAAAACAATTAGAAAAAATTAAACCAGGGACAAACGCTTTCCAGGAAATAAATAGAATTACGGGCAGAAAGAAGGGCAACATGATAAATGGTATTGTTAATAGCAATAGTAGTAACAATAGCCAAGTGATTATTAATGATACAAACGAAATAGCTAAAACATTCTCCACATACTATAAGGAACTATACCAGGAAAAAGACCCCACTCACTGCTTAACATTAAATCGTAATGTTAAAAGTGAGGTACAAAAATTTAGGGACACATATAGGTCTAAAGATAATAATAATATCAATGGGAATAGTAGAATAACTTGGTTCAACGATACTAACCCTGGGTTCCAATTACATTTTTATCTCCCTTTTTTCTTTCACTAACCAATCACGGACCTTTTTCCCGTTAAAAATAATAACACCAAAAAGGATTTTTTTTCTCCCAAGTACACATAAAAGTAAAAAAATAACGTGACTACCTCATCTCGAGCTCTCCTTTTTTTCTTCTCCGCCGGATCTTTTTTCCCGATGGCTTTTTCCTTTTCGTCCCCAATATGGCGTGGGTGGTTGCCATATTGGGGAAATCAAATCTCCGAAAAGGGAGGCTCTAAAATTTGAAAAATTGTTAACTAGAAATATAGAAAAATTGCTATAATCAATCCAGGCGCCTTACCTTTAGAAAGATAAATAAGGATATAATTTTTCCAAGAGTTCACTCATTAATTCAATCTGAGGTATGCTCGGAGAGTAACGTAGAGCTTTCATAATATTTTTAGCGGTGTCTATTTTCTGCATAAGTCGCTGGTAAAAATTTAATTTTGAATTAGTTCAGGATTTCTAAAAGGTGCCTGAGTTTTAAAAACACCCTTGCACATTATGCATTATTATGGAGACGAATTCGGTAAGGTTGGTGGTTGTAGATCTTCCTTTGAGGAAGCCATGATGGGAAAGGGAGAAGATAGACTTACAGTGGAAGAACATGAAATCATTTTTCGAATAGTTTAGGTATGGATGATAATTTAGCAATGGGTCTGTAGTTGAATACATTGTTCTTGCAGCCTTTTTTGAAGATGGGAATAATATAAGAGTTTTTCCATAATTGAGGGAAAACCCCTTGAGTGACCAAATGGCGGAGAAGCAAAGTAAGGGGTTGAACTAGATGCATGGCATACTTTTTCAGAACGATGGCCGGAATGCCGTCAGGACGTGGGTGAAAGTCGTCCTCAAGCCCGTTAATACTGGCGGCGATTAGTTCGGGGTCAGGGTCGAAAGATGTAAACGACGTTTGAGTGCATTTGTCCAAGAATGAAAAGTAGTTAAGGTCAGGTTGTAGGGAATTGTCGCTGAAAGATTTACTGAAGAAGTGTGCAAAGAGGTGGGCGATAACCTGAGGATCAGACGAAGAGGTATTCTCGAGCTTTAGGGTGCAGGGGTAACCATTGGATGTCTTCCTGGAATTAATAAAGTTATAAAAACGCTTGGGGTTGAATATAAGGCTTGTTTCCATCCGTTGGAGGTACTCATGGTAGAGGGTATCACAACGTTCAGAAAAAGAGGTGTAAGCAGACAAGTAGGAAGAATAGTCAGACTCAATCTGGGTTAGAAGAAAAGTTTGCCAACGTTAGTTTCTCCTGTTACGGAGAACGCGTAATTCTTTGTCGTACCAAACGGGGGAGAAGAGGGATAATATAATACAAACGTGTATTTCCGAATAAAACGCCTCTACAGCAACGTGAATTGGAAGATGTTGAGGGATAGTGCCAATGATGGAGTTGAGGAGCAAGTGATTTAATTTTTCATAGTCGCCTTTACGAAAATTGAAGGAAAGAGAAGACTCGGAGTTTGAAAGGGCGTGAGGGTAGATCTAAATCTCCTAAATAATTTCTTTACATCTAATTTACAACTTAATTTTGGTTTAAATTATTTGAAAAATTGTTTAATTAAAATGAAATCAAGTTTTCTTGAAAATGGAAAAAAATGTTAATTTATTTGAGAAAAATGTCAAATTCATTGGGATAAGTTTAATGCAATTGAAAAAAGTGTCTATTCAATTGGGTTAGTTGGGAAATGGTCGTACTTAAATGGGAAATGGTATAATGAATTTATGGGAAATTGATTGATTGATTAAAATATTGATCACAATCTCTCTGACGTAATTAAGGAAGGCTTGACTGAATTTTCTCAAGAAGACTGTACAACCTATATTATGGATATGATGATGAGACTTAGACCAGCTGCTGCAAGAGATCATTGAATCACAATATATGCTTTCATTTTAAGACAATTTTATAAATGCAATAAAAATCAATACATATTTTAAGAAAGGGTTATATTAATTGATTTAAAGTTTATTTAAAATGAATTAAAGTTTGTTTTATTTGGAGTAAACTTTAAATCAATTAGCAGAAAGTTGAATTTCTTTGGTTTAATGCTGAATTTTATTGGCTTAAAGTTTACTTTATTTGGAGCAAGGTTTAATTCAATTGTTTAAAAGTTGAACTAAAATGAAAAATGGTATATATACAAACTACCACCAATCACCTTAAACAATTTCGTTATAAATTATGTCGATTCAGTAAAGAATTTGGGAGTTAAATTGAATTATGAGTTCACGTGTTGTAGCCATATTCGTGAGCGCCTCAGAAAAATCTATGGCAGTTACGAGATAGCTCGGGCTATTTGTCAATCCCCCTACGCCTCAAGTTGACTAGGTCCCTAATAAACCCGAATTTTACCTATAGTAGCTTTATATTTAGTAAGCTAGTTCTGTGTGTCAACGGATATTGTCAGTAGCATTCAATGGTAGTGATAAGATATGTATATAAGTTGCCCTGCCACTCCCATATTTCTGAATTAGTCAATACACTCACTGCATGGGTTATTAAACCAGGGTTAAGAACCCTGTTCGAATGCAAGAACTGAAGTTTTTCGTTTAGATATGTTGGTCTTCAGTTTTTTTTCCGTGTATATATGGGGTCTTCAGTTCAGATTGCCTAGATTCTACTCCCAGTTTGTTTAGAGATCTAACTTTGTCCAAGTTGTTCGTAAATGGACTTCCTTACATTGAAATATACAGCTGTTGGGATCCGGCAGAGGCTTCAAAAATTACTATATTCCCTTGGTCAATCGTAGATGAGTGGTTCACATTCTTATTCTTCTTGTTCTTATTGTTTTTCTTCTCTTTTTTACTTTAATTTCTTTCAATATTAGCAATTAGAGCTTGCATAAATTTTATTTTCTTGTTATTATTATTATTTATTTATTAAGATTCATCAAATACTAACTACTACAAGAAAATAAAATAAGTAACAATATAATTACAAAGAAAAAGAAAAAATAACACTAACAAAGCTGATTCTTCAGATGAGATCTAGATAAGTGAAAATCAATAAGCTCAAAATGATTATTGAAAAGACGGCACATAGATGTAATAGGCTCATGCATACCATAATTAGTGCGGTGGTGGGGAATATGGAGAAAGCTTTGGTTCCTCAAGGGGCGAGTAGGAATCGATAAACATAGAGCTCCCAGCCGTTCGGGCGAATCAACCGCGCCCCGCAAGCAAAAACAACTCTGGAGTTGTCGCGTCTGCTTTCAAGGGACTCCAATGAAGTAAGCTTTAATCGGTTAGCGTAGGGAGGCAGCCGAAGAGGATCGATCCAAGGAAGGCCGCGAAGGGCAAATCTAACGAATCTACGCTGTACAGCCTCGATACGATTAATATGAGTCGCATAAAAAGGAGACCACACAGGACTAGCATATTCCAAAACAGGTCTCACGAACGTAAAATAAAGGAGTTTAGATATATATGGGTCATCAAAATCCTAAGACCATCGGTTGACGAAGCTCAGAGCAGAATTAGCTTTGTTTACAATAGTGTTGATATGGTTCTTTCACTTCATATTTATCTGTTTTTTCTTCCTTCTTATTTTCTCTCTTTGTTATATATCTTTAATTTTTGGCACAATATTTTGTTATCTGCTTAAAAAAACTAAATTAGTTAGTACGAAACAAGATTGTTAATCTTCTGTACAGTGCTCCAATGAATTATGAATTATCTCAACTGAGATTCACGATACTTGGGCGTTCATTCGACACTTATTTAAAACGGAGAGCTTTGTTTTCCTTTTACGATTTACTAGCTACCTCTAAACCTCATTACTTGCGTACTATGGTCTGCCTTCTTGACTCAACCATGGAATATAAACTTTTAATGCCGCGATTTCGAACAGCTATCTTTGAGAGTTCTAACATTGTTCAGCTAACTCGACTATGGAATCAATGGCCAAACAATATTCAGAGAGACAACACTATCGGCACATTCAAGAGACTTTTAATAGACTTTCTTAACTAGGTTTTCTTACAGTGACACAAGGATTTGGAATGCACGGATTTGAATAATATATTTCCTTTTAAAATTTCTTTGGACTGTAATCATCTAATTTTTGTAATGTTTGTTGTTGTTTGATTTTAGTTGGATTGAATCATTTTAATAACTTCGTAGTATTTTAACCAAAATAAATAAATGAAATGTAATGTAATTCCAAGCCTCTTTAGCTTCTTTAATTAAATTGTTCTCTGCTGCAATTGAATTCCCCTTTTCCATTCATTTAGTGTTCAATTTATGGTAGTTTAATAAGAATAGTAGTTACAAAAACCACTCTGTTCTTTAACGAATCTCAGGTCGTAACATAATCTCACTGATATGCTCTTAATTTATTGATTTTAATTTACGTAGGCAGATTCATACAACATGCATTATATGGACTTAATTCTTTCTAGTTCTGCATAAATTGATCTTAAAAATGGTTAATGCTGTACTTGTTTCATAATCTCTGGTACCATTGAGTATAAATTACCAAGGGCAAGTACACCGTATGCAAATGGATAGAGGTCGCCGATTTCATATAAAGAAATTTATGAAGCTTAACATAGATCTCACATTTGAAATTGAGTCGTTTGAGGGTAACATTTTCGAAAGCTTTATAAATGCGCGAGTGATTTTAAATTAGCCCACTTCTCTTGAAATAAAAACTTGCTGGGACCCTCAAGTTATTTAATTGTGCTTCGCTACAAAGCTGCCAAAACTAACTCTTTAAGAAATTTAATTAAGAAAGGTTTCAATTTTTAAAGATACATATCTAGTTGTACTAAGCCAGACTGTGTGATTGGAATTTAAATCCAACAGAAAACCCTTATTTTATTGCAAGATTTGGTTTTCAGAATACGATTAAAACAAGGAATTTAAACTAACTAACAGGTAATAATAACACCTTAAGAATAAATGGTAAACCACCCAAGTGCTTTTAGTGTTATGTGTTTTAATTAACCTACTTCAAGTATCCACCAGTTGCATTAAACCTGAGCTTGTTATCCTGAGTAAGTTATTATATTATCCTTAATCGAATTGTAAAGAAAATAGCACAATAACATTGACTTTGCTATTGAAGCTACTCTCAAAAATTATCACAAATTTATTGGTAAAAGGAACTATTTTCAAACTTGCACCGATGGTAAATAAAAGCAGAATCACACAAAACAGTTATTTACTTTAAAACTTTCTGTTCTCTTAACTTTATTCTAATTAATAAATGGAAGAAGATAGATAAATATTTGAACGAAATTACTTGATGCAAAAACGTTTATAAATAATTGTTGTATGGCTCCTCCAAAAATGAATTTAAACACTTTTCAAACTTAAACAACTGTCAAACGAGGGGGTATGTACCAATTTGGATCTAGAAATTCTGCATAAAAAATATTAAAAGTGTATATAAAAAAATTCTTCCGAAAATATAGTTCGTTATCTCTTATATATTTTTAAACTTTTTAAAACAAGAAAATCGCTATGTAATTTAGTAATAATTATAATTATAAAGTTAGTCACTTAACTTATCCGCTGTAAACAAATAATGATTTTTGAAACGTCAGTATCAGCTGACACTGACGTAAGGTTTGTTCGTTTTGTCGTGGATTGGGTTTCAGAAGCTCTTTCAATTTTATTATAATTAAATTTAATCGCTTTGTTTTAATTGCAATTTGTTGTAGATAGAAAAATTTATAAATTAAAATGTCTTGTGATCGCTTTGACCTTGAAAAAGTGCAATGCTCTTTTAAAAAGAGCCTAAAAGATCCAGATGATGCGCTGATGGATGAATATTTGGAAGGATACAAAGAAATTTGCAAGTAAGGTTTTATCGATTTATCTTTCTTAATCCAATTACTACTTTGTTTTTATTTGGAGAATAGCTTTAAAACAAGTTTGAGTATAGCTATGTTTGATAAAAAGTGAAAGTATATTAATATCTTCTTTGTTTGTTACGCGGAAGTATTCATAATTCAAGCAAATTATACTACATCTGCTGAGGAAGGTCTTCTATCACTGCATATCCACTTCAGTTTCTATCTTAGTACTTATGGATAAGATAAAGTAGACAATTTTTTGTTTTTTCTCGTTATGTATGTAATAATATTTGCTCAAAGAAAACTTTGATATAATTTTTTAGAATTGTAATCAATTACTTTTATTAACTCCTATTGTGGAGACTGGACAATAAATTAGTCAAATTTTAAAGCAACTTACCACACTCAATCTTGCAAAACCCTTAAAGAAATGGAATAGTTCCTAAAACTTTGAGAGCAGCGGGAAATTTGATTGTTTAACTCTTCCCTCTAATTCCTTTAATCCTTTGTGGGGTTGTCCCTTACTAGGCAGTTAATATAAAATAACCATGTGTTCGACGTTATAATCGTATGGACTATGGCCAGGCACAGATTTATGATGGATTGAGAGAAGTAGGGGGTCAATATTTTCTATTTTACAAATTTGTATTCGTCTTCTCCCTTTCTGATGAATCAACGGTTGAAAATGATTTCAATCTTTTTCTGCACACAGAACAAATTTTCCGGTTTACGTTTAACGATGGCATTTTTTGTAACATTCAAGAAAGTTTTTGCCTTAAGTTTTTTTTCACTTGGTTTGTTTGTACATTAAAAGGATTGCAAGAGGTTAACATCATTTTTGCACTATTAAACTATTATTTTAAAGTCTGACTAAATTTTCACTCTTCTTACAATTTGTAGGTTGGTCGCTGATGTAAATCGCTAAACTTCCAAAACACGAATGCCAATCTTAAGTCCTTTCTCCAAAATTATGTCTTTAATAGAATTTAACCCTTCTAAGTCAGAAGCCGCACTTCTCAGGCAGGAGCCTAGAATCAGTTCATCTATTCACCATAATATAGAATATATTGAGGTGAATGAAGCTCCAACACCAAAATGCAAAAAAAAACATAAATAAACAAAACTAGACTACGCACAACATAACAATTAGGAGTGAACAGAGTACAGAGATTGTTTCAGAGAATCTTTAGTAAGGATTAGGTCGAAAAAAGGGCACATATTCACGGGTTTACACATGCGATTTATGGGATCGTGCATACCATAGTTAGACCGAGAGTGAACGACATGTAGTAAAGGTAGTCTCCTAAAGCTATACGGGGTATGTCTGTAAGAAACCTTACCTGCGAGGGCACGAGAATCTATGTTCGAGCTCAAAAGCTGGTGAATAAAGTCCAGGTCAGCAACTCTGCGTCGTATTTCTAAAGAGTGCATATTAAGCATTCGGAGGCGATCCTCATAAGGAAGAAGCCTTAATGGATCATTCCACGGGAGGTCTCATAGTGTGAACCTAACAAAGTTCCACTGTACCGACTCGATGCGTCTACAATGAACAGCATAACAAGATGACCTAACCTGAGATGCATACTCGAGAATTGGTCTAACCAAAGAAAAATATAAGTGAATTAAGGTCTGCCGATCAGAAAACTCCCTTGACCACCACTTTACATAAACCAGAACTGAATTACTCCTAGGCACAATATAGTTTATGTGCAGAGTGAATGTGAACTGTTTCTAACGCAAGAGAGAATCTTCATATCGTCTGCATAGATTAAGACTTTGGAGTGTTCAGTCAGGGTGGCAATGTCGTCAAAGGCGAGAATAAACAGCAGCGGACCAACATGGCTTCCCTTAGGTACACCAGAAGAAGCCCTAACGACTTTAGATAAAGTGTTACGAACAGATACTCGATATTTCCTACATTTTAAGTATAAAGGCGCGAAACCAAACTTTCTAAGTTTGAGCATAACCACAGAGTGAGGGAGTTTATCAAATGCCTTGCTGAAGTCGATGTAGACGCAGTCGGTCTGGAGACCCTGTTGAGAGGAAGAGATTATGTGGAAGGTAAATTCAAGCAGGTTAGTTGTCATCGATGTAGCAGGCAGGAAGCCATGTTGATAAGACGAGATTAGCTACTTACACGGCCCAACAAGCTGTGAATATATAACAGACTCAAACAACTTGGGTATGCAGGAAAGCTTCGCGATTCGCCTATAATTTTTAATCAAGTTGTTATGACCCTTTTTTTTAAACAGGAATTATAAAGGAACTCTTCCATAGCGTGAGAAATCTACCGGCCTGAAGAGACTTGCTGAAGATGGGTTCCAGTGGAGTGAGTAATGCGTCAGATCAGGACCTCACGAACGCAGATGGAACGCCAACAGCACCAACGGAAAAGTCCATTTTAAGCTCCCTGATACTATCCCTGATAATATCACGAGATATATTGGGCAAAGGAATAGAGGCAGTATGATGGATATGATCAAACTAGAAGAAAAGGGCGCTCTCGAAGGAAAACGCAAAGTTATCGGTGGTATCGGACGCGTTGCAACTGGAGGACCCGTTATATACCGCATTGTAGATGGATAGTTATACGTTTTCTTCTTAATATTTACAAATTTGAAAAAGGTACGAGGGCCACTATGCAAGTTATTGCGAACACTATCAAGGTATTCCATGTATAACGAGGAAGACAACGCCAAAAAGCTGTCATAATAATCGACGAAATCACAGTAAGCTGACGTGTCTCTACAGCGTAAGTAGGTTTTCCATAGTCTATTATTTTTATTCTAGTATATCACGGGGGAGAGCAGCAGGATGATCTCGACAGCCTTTTAAAATCAAAAACGAACTGATCCAAGTTGGGACCACCAGAATTAGAACCATCATAGCAGAAAGAAATCAAAATGGGCGGGTGTAAACTGTCGATAGGGGATAAGTTATGAGAAACCGATTCAACTATAGTGTTACTCGAATCAGAAGAAAAGATAAGATCTAACTGCCTTCCCATAGAGTTCTTAATATCACTCATTTGGTGTAAACCAGAGGATGAGATGGCGTGAAGAAAATGCGAGTCTTTGACAGCAAGACAATTTAAGAGAAGGTAGTCGTCGTCATCAGCGTTGAATACCCACTGAATGTTGGGTAAATTAAAGTCACCAAGAAGGATGATTTCGTCCTTCGGGTTCGTCATGTTATTAATAAAATCTAAGCTAACAATTAAAATATCGAAAAGCTTCGACCGTATGAATCAACACAGTTTGTCAAGTTTGGAGGGATATAACAACAGAGCAGGAAAATGTTCATCTTTACCAGAGAGATCTTAAGAGCTAAGAGTTTGATTGCGAGTGTGTCGAAAAAAGTAGGTATATCAACCAAACTGCAATCCAAATACGATTTGCAAGCAACCAACACACCGGCACCACGAGCCATGGAGTCAGAGTATCTATCCCTACGAAATATTTGATAGGACTCGTCAAGAATTTCTGCGTCATTAAAACCGTGATGAAGCCAGGTTTCGGTTAGAGTGATGACGTCGTAACAACAGGGAAGAGAAGCCTGAAATAATTGGCTTGTCCTTATTTTTAGTCCCCTCACATTTTGATAGTAAAGGGAAAGCGTACTTTGGTTGTTAACAGTGGCTCTATTGTGAGTGCCACCTACGAATTAAAGACGGGGCACAAACTCGTGTGCGATGATATTCTCGGGCCAGAAATCGGGAGCAGACATTATCTCGAAAAGATCTGTGGGGGGTGTCAACTTAAATGACGACATGAGTCCCCGAAAATTACGAGATCCTAGAAGTTGACACCGAAGGAGTGTAGAGTCTTCAACTCCACTCCTCTTCCTCACATAAGCAATAACGTCATCAACAGAAGTCGATGAATCAAGTCGAGAAACAAAGAAGGACTTCGGTGATTGCGCAATCCGCAGAGTGAAACCCTGACTTCGAGATATATTAATATGTCTCAACGGGTATGTGTCTTCTGACGAGTGGGGATTACACTGAGAAGCACCGGGAGATATGTTCACAGCTGGTCCCGTTGCATGAGGAGATGGGGGAGTAGAAGAGGTCCCTGTGAATGAAGCGGCAATGCGTCTTTCGGCAGACATATTCGTGGGAGGCCCGGCAGCATGAACATCAGCCAGAGAAGGTTTCGATGGTTGGGCTGAAGGATCACCGACAGGTGATGGGCCAACGGAGCCATTGCGTACCCTAGGACGCCGGCGTCTACAACGTGGCCCAGACTGTCGTCTAGAGCCATCATGCAGGGGAAACAACGTCAGTAGACAAGACGGAGGCACCAGAAACATCAGATGCATTAGTCTCGACAACTGCACGCGACAGCAGACTCCCAACACTTAGTTTTTCCTATTATCTATATCGGTTCTTTCTGCAAATCTATAACGGCCTGCTGCTCCACAATTAGCGTAATTTTTGGCAAATATTTCAGTTCTGTTAATAACTCATATAAGGCCAACCAACTGATCGACTTTAAGCGAAATCAGTGAGATCGCTGCAAAAAGTTTGTCGATGTAGCGTGGAATGACCCTAAAGGTAATCAGTTCATCAAAACTATGAGCACATTAGAAATAGAGTTGGACAGTATTTTTGTATGTGTAAGATTTTATAGGGATTAATTCACCATTTTAGTTAAAGTAAAAGTGACAAATCTAAACTTTATTGGAGGGAAGACTTTAACCTTTTGAACTATCGTTTATATTGGTTAAACGGATATGAAGAAGTTTGTTTTTTAAAATGTTTATTAATTTTAAAGTATTGAAATAAAAGCACACGTAAAATAACAAAACAAATTTTTTTTCATAAACAGGTTTTTCCAAATGCTTGGAACCGTATTCGGATTTGTTAGCAGTGATGTTCGATCAAAAGTTGAAATACTAGAAGAATATAGGAAAAAAGAAAACAGTGAGAATTTTGAGTCATTTAAGACCATGATGGATTATGAAAAATCCCAAGGGCTTTTGGTAAAAACAGAATACGTTTCAGGAAGTCGGACACTTCTTCGTCTGCATAGAGGTTTAGGTAAACATTCTGAAAGCTACAAATCGAAATTATATTTATATAAAGTCATATAATTCCAGCTTTTATTCGGGAGTTTTTGGATCAAGTATCAAAATTGCAGCCTCACGAAAAGACATCAACGGTTTGTCAACATGCATACAATAAAACTCTTGCTCAACATCATCCGTGGGTAGTCAGAAAAGCTGCCATTGTTGCTATGTATGCCCTGCCGTCGCAAGAACAATTGCTCAAAAAAGTTTGCGTCGATGTAGAAAAGGATATTGCTGTGCTACCAGATGCTCTTGAAGTTATTCAAATCGTTTACAATCGAACTGATGAGCTTTATACAAAACTCGATTTACACCACTTGCCTTAAATATCTTTTCGGGAAAAAGTGATAGAGGAACCAACAATTATTTATTGGAGAATAATAAACCTATAAGCTCAAAATTTGGTGCAGAAAAATATATTAAATTTGTATGTCCTCTTTTGAGGTATTTTGATTTGGATCATAAATTCGATTTTTAATAACTTTAACCAAAAATTAGGTAATTTTTTTAAGAAGTATACGAACGTATATCAAACTTTCTTCCAGTTAAAAAAAATATTAATTTTACTTAGTATTAGCTTTATACTTTGAAATGAAAGTCGGGTTAAATGTACATTCATTACGATTCACACATTCCTTTTATCGTCGGTTTTTCTTTGAGGTTTTAGTAGAATTTTTTTGGCTGTTAAATATGAGATTTACATCAAAAGTAAAGAAACTATTTTAAGTGTAACAGTATTTCAAGTACAAAAAACGCTTTCTTGTGTCGTCTGCGCGTACCTTATTTGTTACAACCGCTTTTAAAAAGGCTTTTAAACTTAAGAAAATTTTCGTTGTTATTCATGTACAGCTTTTAATCATTATCGATGCAAGCTTAACTTATACTTTATGAAAATATAGAAAAATTAAAAAAATTACTGATGTAAGTTAATATAATATATTACATATTCAAGCAGTTTTACTTTCAGGAATTTATAAGATAAGGTGGGTACCTCCTATCAAGTGTTTTTAAAGCTGTTATGATATTCTGCCTTACTGTAACTGCAATTCTTTTCTGGAATAAATAACTATGTTTTATAGATAAAAATGTTATTCTTTAGATTGTGCTATAAAGGCCAACAAGAGTTGACGCTCAGTTTTATTTTATGATTTGCTTTGTTAGATAGAGTAGTTGATTCGAATTAATAGACAAGGAGACCTCGTCTTTGAACGGAAAAATGTCGCCCGAGTACCTTAAGTCATCTTGGGTCTCTGTGTTCATCTTATCTATTGATGACATTACTTATTTGCTTCAAAGAAGTAAAATTCTTATTTATGCGGACGATATCAGAATTTTCTCCCAATCAAATCTTTTGCGGATTGCGAGATATTGCAGTCAGACCTGCAAATATTTTATAGCTAGTGTGTCAATAATAATCTTAAATTAAACATCGGTAAATGTCAGGTTATGACCTTCTTCTCGAGGTCCATCAACTGCTGTACTTTTCAGTACAATTTTGAAGATACTTGTATTCAACGGGTGGAAGGAGTGAAGGATTTGGGTGTGTATCTTGATAGGCAACTTAACTTCATCCCCCACATTAATAATATCGTTGCCAGGGCCAGCTCTATGCTGGGTTTTATCCTCCGTTGGTCCAGGGAATTTCCTAGCCCTCACATAAGACTCCATCTTTATACATCCCTTGTTAGACCACTGCTGGAGCATGCTAGTCCGGTTTGGTCTCCGTTTTATGGATCTCACACTAAACGTATTGAATCTGTACAGCGTAGATTTATGAGATCGGCCCTTCGTGCTTTGCCGTGGAGTGACCCTTTTATTCTACCTCCATATGGTGATCGGTTGGGACTGCTACAACTTGCTACTCTCGAGAAGCGTCGCTGGGTTGCCGATATAATTTTTCTATACCAGCTTCTACAGGGAAAGATTGACAGTGCGGAACTTTCTTCCAAAATATCACCTAGAGAACTGTCCTATTCCCTTCGAAACCGTTCGAGCTTTCAGATAGCTTTCTCGCGCACTAGTTACGGTATGTTCGAGCCTGTTAATCGCATGTGTAGGTTTGCTAATGGTGTTGGTGATGTTTTCATCACTAACGTAGACAAGTTAACATTAAAGAGGAACCTTTATAACTTGTAACCATCCTGTTGTACTCACTTGTCTTTGTTCTTTTTGATTTTGTTTTTTTGTATGGCGTAAAGTTTCCTTCCTTGTATGTTTTGTATTGACTTGGCTTAAGCTGCCTGTGCATCCCTGATTGTTGTGTTTGGGTGTATTTGGCTTGTTTACTAATGATCGATCAATAACTGCGGATAACTTATTATTATTAACCGCATGTGTAGGGCCGTGAATATGTGTCCTATTTGTGACCTGGCTCTTACTAAGGATGTGCTTAAACGTTCTCTGTTATCTCTGCACCCCTGATTGTAGTGTTTGGGAGTGTTTTAGATTTTTACTAATATTTTATTGCATGGGTTATGGGAGCCTCATTCGCCTCAATATATGTTATATTCTGGTGAATAGGTCAATTGATTCCAGGCTTTTGCTTGTGAAGTGCGCCTTCTGAGTTAGAAGGGTTAATTCTATCAAAAACATTCCAGGAAAGTTAGAAATTATAACAGTTAATAATTTTATCCTTTTTCAGGACGTAAGATCAGCTACTCGATCAAGACAATAGTCAGTAATTACGAAATTCTTCAAATTGGTGTGGTTTGATGATGTGAGATAATATAAGTTAAATTGAGTTTATCAGCATTGTTGGGATATTTGCAACTTAGCGTTAAAGATCATGCAGTAATCTGGTAAGCAGTAAATGCTATTTTATCCAAAAGTTCAACTGTCATCAGCGTGGTTGGCGGCGTTAAATCCCGACATATTCTACAAAAAAAAAATCAGCATCACATATGATGTTAAATATATTTAAAGATAATTGCACTTTTTATAAACATAAGTCATAAGGACTCGCTGTAGGTCAACTTAGCGCAGAAAAAGCCAGAAATTATGTTCAATGAAACCTGAAAGTTGCTCTAAAGTGATCTCACAAGTCTTAAATGAGACTGCTCTAAAGTGAGCTAGCGCAACTTTTTCTGCTCAAACTTGATCTACCTAAAAAGATAGAGCATGAAAAATCTGCACTGGATGGAAAAAGGTTAGACATGTGTACGTGATTATGAAATGAAGCTGTTATATGGTAATTCTTTTTTGTAATCTACATTGTATTAAATTTCATATAAATCGGCAGTCATTTTTCAATTCGATCAATCGAGTCAAGATATCAAATATTGAGCTCGAAATCGTTCCATGCGTTACGAAGTTATACTACCCTTCTCCTCACCTCCCCCACCCTCACCATAGGACCAAATTATTCTCCTATTACCAATGGGGAATCACACTCTATACAACAGCAAAAGAACCATCCAAATCGATCCACGCGTTACAAAGTTAGGTTTAACCCCCACCCACGACCCAAAAATCTGTTAATAGCTAAGTACCACCCTGATTTATCGCTTATTGCAAATAATAGCCAACAAGGAAAAGAGGC
This sequence comes from Leptarthrus brevirostris, assembly GCA_964036015.1. Taxonomy (NCBI): domain Eukaryota; kingdom Metazoa; phylum Arthropoda; class Insecta; order Diptera; family Asilidae; genus Leptarthrus; species Leptarthrus brevirostris. The sequence goes on from OZ038372.1 coordinate 41,241,578, forward strand.
AACGATAGAGAGTGGGCTATGAAAAAAAGAATAGCTGACGCACAAGAAATATAGCCCGAAAAAATAAAAAGAACTTGGGAATTTTACAAAAAGAAATGAAATCCCACCAAAAACATTTCATATAAAGAAGGTTGCCAAGACTCACAAGCTCATACCGCTTTCACTGGTAAAAAGTTATCATGTAGAGTTAGGGGCTTCGCTCCACATGAGATCTGATAACTTTTTAACAGTGAAAGCGGTATGGGCTTGTGAGTCTTGGCAACCTTCTTTACGTGAAATGTTTTTAGTGGGATATAATTGTTAACTAATGACCAAATTTTGAAATTATAAGATTAAAAATCAGAAAAAAACAAAAGATTTAAAATTAAAAAAATTGAAAAGTAAATTAAACTTAAATTTAAATGTAAAACTTAATAACTAAAACAAAGCATTAGCCAAGACATGACCCAATTTGCCGTTTCAGACCTGGAGAAATCCAAGTCAATGTTGGCGGAAATCGCCGTAATAAAGCAATTCAGGTGAGTTTATCGTTCGCTGCAATGAGTCGAACATTAGTACTATTCTGGAAATATTGTCTCTTTTCAAGGGAGTCAAAAGTAACCAGTCTCATTCGGTCGGCATAAGAGGGAAACATCAAAGGGTCATCACAAGGAAGTCCGCGCAGCACAAACCTAAGGAAACTGCGCTAAATTGCACCGATGGGCTTGATGTAAACGGCAAAGTAGGGAGACGCAACGGGGCTAGGTAGGAGTCACTGAGTTCTCTGGACCATATTTTCACGAACCCCAACATCGAGTTAGCCCTGCCGACAACAGAAACCACATGATGCTCGAAAAAAGACGAGAGTTGAAAACCACGTCCAGATCTCCAACCACGTCAACTCTAACCAACGAAACACAACTGACGAAGTAATCGAAAAGTAAAGGAAGTCGATGAATAAGTGTTAATCCCAGTAGACGGCATAATGCCAAAGCGGTAGTTTATTACAATTAACATTAATTTATAGAATTTAGCTGAAAGAATTTCTGAATAAGTAAGATTAATAAATATTATTATAATTATTACCTCGCGGGGCTCTAAGCCGTTTAAAATTGTTATTGGTTCGTTTAGAACATTTTTGGATTAGTGCTTCCGGAGCACTAGAAAAGTGGTGAACGGGTCTGTGGAGAGGGCATCTGCTTGGATTGCCGAAGTAGAAACTTCCCTCGGTGCTGCAACTACCCTCTGGGAATACTCGGATAATTTTGATCATTCGTTTTTGATTAGCTCTAGGTTTAGTTTCGAATTTTTTCAAAATTCTTTTGGGAACTTCTCTTACAGGTGGCACTCACTTGGAGACATTTTAAAATTTGTTTGTATTTTCTTTTTTACAGATTTTTGTCTTAAAGTTTTTATTTAACCTAAACACAGTAACGTAATATACTGAGTCATTTTTGTTATGTTCTTTTTGATCGTTATTGCTGTCCTTTAATATTTTTGTAATTTGTAGGGTAGCAAGTTTTTATAGTATTGGAGTCCATCGTGTCGTCATTCAAAACTACAATTCTTACAATCAGTCCGAGATGAAAACTGTGGTTTTTTTTATAAAAATGAACATACACATATAATAAATTTTAGCAACGTCGTCAGTGGAGTAAGCGATAACGTGTCGGTCTACCAATCCGTAGGTCCTAGGTTCGAATCCCACCGACGGCGACCTATGGTTGTTTTCTGCTGACAACAGCTTACGAAAAAAGAAGCCTGGAGGTTGCAGAGAAAATTTCAGTTGTTCGGAACACACTTTAAATTAAAGGTCCACTTTCAACTGTTGTCTCGAATCGGGTTAAGTTCTCCTCCCGCCCCATGCCCCACAAGGGGTACTGCCCCATGAAATCCTCAAGTGAAAAAAAAATATATTGAATACTGTGTATTAATTAAAACAGAACTCAACAAATTACTATTTTTTTTATTATCTCATAATTCGGCATATAACGAGTTAAGTGATTTAGTAATTAAAAGATGTTTTCAGTTTCTGTTTTATTTCTAAATGTTATTAGAGTTTCATCTGTCATCAGTAGTCCTGTGAAAAAATCTGGTAAGACTAATTTAATTCTGAATCTTTTATGAAATTACCCGCAAAACTGGCAGATACAAAGGACACAATGGATCCTACAACGAATGCTCGAAATGCTACCATAGCAATTTCAGGTTTTCTTTCCGGAGCCATTGCTCCAAGACTTCCTATTAAAATTCCCAATGAACTAGGGTTTGCGAACCCACAAATAGCGAATGTTGCAATTCCATTAGTTCGGGCCTGAAATTAGAATAGCTGTTTTAACAAACAATAACAATATTTACGAAACGTAATAAATGCAAACCCGTCTTACCGATACATCTCCATTTTTACTGAACTGGCCAAGCTTTTCATAAGCAACAAATTCATTTATGATCGTTTTGCTGGCAATAACTTTAGCCACATTATCACATTCCTCCCACGGTACACCCAGAATCCAACTGAGAGGAATAAATAATTTGGCAAAAATCCATTCGAAAGTAAGCTCGTCTTGTCCAACTAAATATCCTAACCAGTTGACCACAGCATTAATGAATGCTATAAAAGCAACAAATGAAACTAAATTTGCTATAATGCCCAAAATAATTTCGATGCCTGCCGACGCCCCATTTGAAGCGGCATCAAGAAGCGAATTATCCTTTCTGCAACGAAAACTTAAATTAAGTTATTTCTGGTGAAATTTAAGGACTTACGATTCTTCTAGTGAAATGTTGTTCGATTTGGTTTTGCTTTCTTCCGATTCAGGGAAATAAAGTTTAGAAAATGCCAATGTTGCCGGTGCTGCCATTACACTTGCTGTTATTAAGTGGGCCGGTTGAGCACCGAAAGACATGTAAGCAGCCAAAACGGTTCCAGATACGGTTGCGAATCCGGACACCATAATAGCATGCATTTCGGATTGAGTAAGAATTTTAATGTATGGTCGAATTAGTAATGGTGACTCACACATCCCAAGAAAAATATTTGCTGCTGCATTTACACTCTCGCATACTGTGGTTCCCAGCAACTGCTGCAAGATCCATCCCAATTTTGTGATAACCCATTGCATTACTCCTAAATAGTATAATATTGATATGAAGAAACTGAAGAAGAAGATTACTGGAAGTATGGCAAATGCGAAGATTTGTTTTCTGACAATTTCTTCCCCAAATACAAATTTGCTGCCTTCATTCGTGTATGATAAAAACTGCGCAACCTTGTCTCCTGTGCATTGGAAAATATTTCGACCGATTTCTAGCCTCATACAAATAACTCCCAATAGGAACTGACAGATAATTCCACATACAACTGGTCTCCATTTTATTGCTCTTCTATCAGTTGAAAAGAAGTATCCTATGGAAATGAAGATTGCTGGACAAAGTAGACATATCAATCTCTCCTCGGATCCTTGTGTCACAAAATAAACATAGATTCCCAAAATGACTACAGCCGCTAGGATAACAATCGATAGGATTATCCTGAAAGGATTTAGGTTAATACATGTAATTTTAAAAGTAATAATATTAAAATTTACCAACTTTTTAGGAATTTACTTATGGCGTGTGAGGCAGGAACTATTATATTTTCGTGAATGTTTTTACCGGCTTTAGGTTTAAATATTAAATAATAAAATAACAAGAAATAAGCGGACGCTGTAATGATAATTAACATTCCATATCCATTGCACCATTGGAATCCACATTTTCCGTAGCACCTTTCATCTTTTTCATAAGTAATATCCTCACTGGACCCCTCTGCATTAATTAAAGAAAAGATTTTATAGAGAGGCTGTGATTTTCTAACACGTAAGTAGAGCAATAGAACTGACTGTATATTATTATAAATAATTTAATTGACTGAAAAAAACTTAAGTTTATAAAATTGCAGTTATTACGCAGTTAAATTAATGAATGAGTCGCACGATCACCACGGGATTGATATAGGTTCGAGGCTCGGCCTGCATTTATCTGCAATTCCAATAAATAAAAAAATATCCACTCCGTCTCTGGGCTATTGTGTAGTTCCCAGCAATGCAAAAACAAGACATTCAATTTCACTCATTCCCCTTACCCTAATTCCGCCCATACTCATGCTAATGCATCATATGGTTGCCCCTGGGGAACTAAAAGTTAAAAATAATTTTGTGTTTACATCTTCATTAGACAATAATTTTAAAACAAAAACATGTTGCAGTCTCTCTCTGTGCAAACCTATTTTGAATCGTTTGAAGGTACAAAGATCGGAATGAAGAAAATATTTACATCAATTTGTCAACATTAAATTCATCTTCTGCACCACCCGAAAACCCCACAAACTCATTTTTATGCAATTCCGAACATTTTTTTTACAACAATTTTCCATTATATTGTTGCCGCCATCTTTTATTTTTAATATTTGACATTGGTCATATTTTGTATCGTCCCGCTTTATCTGATTTCTCGCCCTTTATATCACGGGATGTTATTATGGACAAAATCAGAGAATTTAAATCGGGCTTTTGTTCCGGTCCTGTCGGTATCCCACTTGCAGTTGTTAAGTAGTGTTGTAATGCCCTCCTCACTCCCATGGTGATTTTCTATAACAAGTCCCTTCAAGCTAGTAAATTTTCTGCATTGTGGAAGGGCGCCTTTATCGTCCCTGTTCATAAAAAGACCATAAGAACATTATAACCAATTATAGACTAATCGGGAAGTTATCCTGCATACCCTAGTTATTTCAGTCCATTTCATTTCATCTTATGGAGCGTTATAAGGGTTTAATCTTCCCAATCAGTACGGGTTGTGGACGGGAGATCAACGACTACTAACTTGCTGGAATTTTCCTCCTCACTCCGTAATTTTATTTGGTTTCTCCCCTCTGTTGATCGGCTGGATTTCCTCCTTCTTAAGAGACAGGCCATATTGAGTGTTGTTCCGTGTCTCCACTTCAATAATTTTAAGGGCTTCATGTGGTGCGCCGCCAGGTAGCCGTCTCGGTCCACTGCTATTCGTTCTTGCTATTGATGGCATTGTCCACCTAATCCTTCATTCTAATGTTCTGATCTACGCACACGACATGAAAATCTTCTCCTATGTTAAGTGGTGACTCCGCCCTTATTTAAGAGGACTTAGACAAGTTTACAGGTTTATGCGGGCACAATGTCTTATATATGAATTTTGAAAATCGGCCTAATAGTTTATCACCTCTGTTTTTAAAATGCTGTCATGTTCAGCAGAAGAGTTTCCAAGTGCATGGAAACTTACTCATGTTCAGCCAATGCCTAAAGAAGGAGGGGAATGCGACCCTCTAACTACAGACCAATTGCACTACTTTCGGCCTTATCTAAAGTTTTTGAATAACTCATCAACTCTCAATTGATGAAATATCTAGACAATAACCATATTATCAATGATTGTCGGTACTGTTTCCACTTTGGCCGCTCAACCAGAGTCGTAATAATGATTTTAACGGAGCGTTGGAATCATTGTCTCCACAATCTTGGATATCCGATATCGTCGCTCTTGATATTTCAAAAACTTTTGACAGAGTCTGGCATGCTGCCTTTCTAACCACACTTCAAGGATTTGGTCTGCACCCTCACCTTTTTAAATGCATAAGAAGTTTTTTGTCAGGCTGTGAAATCCGTGAGGTAATTGACGGAGTTATATCTGATCCCTATGAATGAATGCTAGTGTAGCTCAGGGTTCAGTTATTTCACCAACCTTATTTCTTATTTTTATTAATGACCGTTTATCTCTTACTCACAATAATATTCATAGTTGTACCGACGACAGTACTCTTGATTTCGCGTACTTTCTTGAATCTGTAATAAATTCTCGTGGGAACGCTACAGAAATCAACAGAGAACTCATATGTGGATTATTAAACAACGACATTTCTATGATCCTCGTTTGGGGCAGAGCAAATCGTGTCATGTTTAATGCATCCAAAAATCAATGCTGTTTAATGTCGCTGAAAGAACGCCCAGTCCACCCTTAACATATTTCAGTCGACGAAGTGAAGGTACCCAACTTGCCCTCTTTAAAAATCTTGAATATAATTTCAATATTTAGTCAGGGGCCGGGCACACCACGTTGTCAAAGTCCAACGTAAGGCAATTATACTTATTGGCAATCCCTCTGAGAGCATTGACTCTCTGGAGCATCGCCGGAATATCGGGTGTCTCTCACTCTTCTATTGTTATTCCACGGTCATTGTTCTAACGAAATTACTGACCTGATTCCTTGTAGACACATGACACCGTGCTATACAAGAGCTTCAAGTCGCTGCCATCTCTATATTCTTCAGCTAAAATTTAGACGTACCGTCAAATTTCGGGAACCTATGCATAAGTTGAAAAGCAATGCAAAAGAACGCTGGTACGCCTAGCAATAATAGAGTACAAATAGAATCGCAGTTTGTGTGCGCACAACTATCCTTTTTATGATTCCGAAACAAAATTGTAAAACAGGGATCCTTATGGTGCGACTTCGTGTGTCTGTCTGTCTGTCACAGCTGCTTATTTCAGCAACTACTAATGCTATCGACTTGAAATTTAGAATAGTTTTAACTAATGCTTGCCCAACTTTACTGCAAGTGAAAAATCTTTCAAAAATTTTATTTTTATTGGAAAGGGGGGGGGGGCAGGGCAGAAAGGGGGATCAACATTTTAAAGTGGTTACTAGGTCAACTGGGGTCTCATATGAAAGGGCTTCATTTTCACATTATAAAATATATTTTTATTTCATTTTATGTAAAAAATCTGAAGAATCTGAAATAGTTAGAATTGAGAGAGGTTTATGTAAACATTAGAGGAAAAATAAAATGAAGTCTCTAACTGGTTTTGCAGAAATCAGCAACCTTCCAAGGTACGGAGTCCTCGGTGTTCGAGTCTGACTCGCACTGGGCTGGAATTTTTCCCTCATGATTGCAAAATAGAAATTGTTATTTAAAAAAAGGATAGCAGAATATTTTAAACAAATTTAAATTGAAATATTAAATAAACTTACCTGATTGGATGAAATAATGCGTCGCATATGCAAAATATGATACAACTAAAATATGTATTAGCCCATAGCCAGTAATTTGAAAAAAACGTTTATGTTTTTTAAACATCTGCTGAAGACAATTTGATTCTTCATCTTTGCTTATAGTGCTTCCATTGTTCTGGATAGTAGGACCATGAGATTTCTAAATAAAATAGCTTAGTTTCATAGCATACGTGTATTCTTTTATGCTTACGCTATCGGTTGGAAGATTTGTTCTCCACTCAGTCATTACAATATCCTATAAAACCATAAATATATTTAATTTCGTTTGTAATTATATTAATCACTTACATTTTCGCTCTCATATCCCACATTATACTTTCCATTCATTTTTTTCCTAAAAGGTAAAAAATTGTCATTAATTGTGAAACATGTCGTACGAAAATGATGGAAGTAATAAAATGTCTTAGGCTAAACCATATACCAGAGTCCTGGAAGCTGGCTCGTGTGATATGGGATATGTGTGATATATGTTTTAGGGAGAATATTAACCCTAGCCTACTGTCCGTAACTCAGCACACCTACTCAAAGGGAAAATCGGTGGACACAGCTCTGCATGAGATGGTGTTCGATATCGAAAATTCCCTACAGTACACTCTAGGTACTTTTATTGACATAGAAGGTGCCTTTAACAACGTAACCACCGGGGCTAAATAGAACGATAACCACCGAGTGGGGAGGCATCTCTATTATGGCTGCTAATCTTGAATGAGATACTTGTAAAGCTCGAAAAAGAGGACGTAAAGGTGGTTGCGTACGCCGATGATGTACTTATATTAGTGTCAGGCAAAAACCTGAATACGATTAGCGAAACTCACGGGAAGAGCCCAAGGTAGCTAAGCTCCTGGGCAAGAACCAAAGGGCTCAATATAGACTCGCGTAAAACGGAAATAGTATTTTTCACAAGGAAAGCTAAATATTTAAGGTACAAACATCAAGCCTGGACGGAATGCGGTTGGAACTCAAGTCACATGCCAAATACCTGGGACTTATTCTAAACCGCAAATTACCCGGGAAGCTAAATGTTGAAGAAAGGATTGTTAAAGTAAACAAATCTTTCTGCGCATGCTAAAGACTCTTCTACATATTACCAGTTGGAAACTTCAGAGTAGTAATACCAGACAGGCTGTTCTGGGAATCTAGAGCAGAAGAACCTATGAACATTGCCAATATCTATGCAGATGGCTGTAAAATTGCAGGGGGTAGGGGTAGCAGTGTACAACCAATGTTTAATCATCGTACAGACTTCCCAGAGAGTGTAGCATATTCAAGCTGTAACCGTAGCTGTACATAAGGCGACCGAAGTGGCTCTTAGTCAACTGTAGGGATGGGCGATCTTCGATTCGATCTCAAGAGATCGATCTTTAAGCCTTCGATCTGCCGATTTTTAAATCGATTTTACGTTTGACCGATTCAGCTCGAATCGATTTATTTGTTTCCGATTTCGATCTATTTAAGACGTACAAAAAAACACAAGCTAAGTCGTGATATTTTTGCATTTTATCTTTCATTTGTGTAATAAATTGACAAATGTAAAAAAATATTAAAAGAATCGTAATTGTTAGGTGAATGCACTTGAGATCGCTATTAATATTTTAGTGTTAACTGTGTGGTGTAGTGACTACTGCATGATTTTGTCATCGGTGGCTCATTATGTTTTATTTCTGGTTTGGTGATTGCACAATGAGAAAGAAGTAAATTATTTAAAGAAAAATGTAAAATAAGTGATATTCGAATATGCGATTTTAAGTTTTTATACAAATTGGTTTTGGAATACACGATTAAACTTGTAATTGCTTCGAAAGTTAGTTGAATTTTGTATACTGACATACTAGATGTTATGCATATTAGTTTTTTTTTATCCGACGTGGTTAAAGCCGGAAGGGAATTAGGGTAAGGGAAGTGAGGGAACTTGAAAGTCTTGTTTTTGCATTCCTGCGAGCTAGAGAACAGCCCAGAGACGGAGTGGATTATATTAATGTCTTAATAAAAGCTCACGGAAAGAAAGAAGAAAGAATAAAAAATTCCCAGAATATTTTCAAAAAACGTCCCCAAGATATACATTTTTAGGGCTAAGACCAGAAACCTTCCCAGAAAACTTACGAGAATATTCTTCGTACATACTTATAAAATGTCCTGAAATCGCTTCTGAAATCAGACATAGAAATGCCTTGGGGACGTATTTTCAAAATATTCCTGGAAGGTTTCTAGGATATGTGATAGTAGTAAAAAAATGTTTGCGCTTGCAAATACGCGGCAGAAAAGTTGTGCTTATCTTTTACTTTTCGGGTGTACATTTTTAGTTGTGTTACTTTAATGAAGCAACATTTCTGAAATACCCAAGTTTTGTAAGCTACAAAGGCTGTTTTCTATTATTTAATAAATTGGTATTACACTATATTTTTATATGTAGAAACAAGTTTAATTACTTGCAATTTCAAAATGCTGAAATAAATTGAAATATCAAAATAAACTGAATCGATCTATTCGATCTATGGATATCGATCCTTTTAAGGCGATTAATCGATCTATGAAATCGGAAAAAAATTACAGATCGATCCGTACTGAATCGATTTTCTCAGTTCGATCCCCCATCCCTAGTCAACTGGCGATAGGCACCTCGGTCAACATCTAAATGGGCAGACAAGCAGTACTAAAAGCTCTGGGATCCAACGAATTTAAATCTAAAACGATTCTCAACTGCTACAGAGCTTTCCAAAGTCAAAAGGTGCAACTTTGCTGGGTAACAGGCCACATAGGCCAAGCTAGAAAGGAAACGGCAGACGATCTATCCAAAAAGGGGCTAAATTGGAGGCATTGTGGCAGATCAAATACATACTACCTCCAATACAAGTTATTATCAAGCACCTCAGTAACCTTGTTAGACAGTGCGATGAAAAGATCGGAAGAGACCACAACGTGTAGCAGTGAAAGGGGGTGAAAACAGCTAATTGTAGTTTAAATTAAATTTAATAAAATTTGTAAAAAATTATAATTTTGCCCTAAGAATTTTCTTTGAAAATATTAAAAGTGAACTTTCTTAAGAAAATTTTACAAAGTGTTCAAATGGGAAGGCCATGATTAAGTACTGTACCAAGTTTGGACCTAATCAGATATTTTTTTATAATGTATCCAAAGTCCAGAAGACGACCCTATGATGAGCTTAGCATTGATTTGGCCAGAAGGGAATTTAGGCAAGGGGAATAAGAGAAATTTAATGTAAATTCAAGATAATGATTACATAAAAATTTATTGTTATCTACATTTGCTAATTTATCGGTTTTGAGCCACTTGGTGGGCGTAAATGAATTCCTATAGAAATACGGGTTATAACACTGCTGCAAACCTGTGCTTTGCTGTGCACGGAAATCCATTCAGTATTTACCGAGATATGAATTTTTACCTGCACCCAGATACCTTCTCAAAGCGGAAGATACCATAGGACAAATTACTAATTTTTGTCTCCTTTCCTCGCATGTTTGATATCAAAGGAAAGGTATTGAGTAAAATTCAGTCGGATATAAAACAGTTTCTTCTTGTGAATACTATTAGAATGTATGGTAGAGTACCTTGTATCGCTTTCTCTCAGTATGATTATTATTTAATATATATTGGTGGAGGATATTGGGGCGGCAAAACGCAAGGGTAAAGAAGGAATGGGGTGGATGCTCGCAAGGGGCAGGAGGGCACAAATGTGACTGCTCGTATGGGGCGGGAGACAACGGGAAACAACAGCCGAAGCACGCAAGGATACAAGGAGACGGAGGCGGATACAAGGGTCGTAGTTTACATGGCCATTCTTGTTTTTGTAGTATAGGGTATGTTCCCCCACTGTTACGTAGGCTAAAGTCCAATTTTCTAACGCGTAGACCGTCTTGGTTGCACCACATTATACACATGACATGTTGATGAATTTTTTTTAGAGCATAGCAGTTCAAAGCATTTTAAACAGTCTTTGGACATTTTAAAAATATTGAATTTTTGATTAACCAACAAAATTGGCGTCACTAATGCCAAGCTAAAGTTTCCAAACTAAACATCAAGATATTTTAGCAATACAGCTAATTGGTCCAAGATGCCATGGCGGACGGTTTTCGAATATTCGCAATGAGTTAGAATTTTGCAGTACTTATAATAACCGATATTGAAGGCATTTTCTAGCTTAACCTATTGCAAGAAATGTGCTTTGTAGCGAGTAAAATAAAAAATAACAACCCCTTGACATTCTTATTCTTTTTAGAGTTAATAACAGGTTGTATCTAGTACATTATGCATACTTTTCGTCCATAAAGATAAATTTCTCAAAGGCCCTGATAAACTTTAATAACATCATAAAACAATATTTCCATAGTTTCACTGTAAAATTAGTCTCACACAGATTCACCAAAATGCTGAAACTTTAAAGCTTGTTGGTTGTAAATAGAAATTCTCAGCTTTACGTTGAGAGATAAAAATTATGTTAGAGTTCGTACTCTGATTGGATGTTTTTGAAGGCAAGTTGAAATTTTAATGTTTGCGTTTGTGTCTTAATTTTTCCAGAATAAAACATAAGAAGGTTTCTATTTCTATTGACATTCTAAGTCCAATACAATCGATACCCAATTTCAATATGTATATATATTTTATGTCGGAATATCTACACTTTCGATCAAAAGTTTGGACAACGCCGTAACTAGGATTGATTCTTAGTAGAAGGGAGGGGGCTAATATGGACATTTATATTAGGGTGCTTTACAAAAATAGACATTTTCTTTAGTTCCCACTGCATAAAAACTTAGTATGTATTCTATAAAATAAATATTCTTTCAAAAGGGAAGTTAATAGTCCAAGCCCTTTGAAAAAATTAAACGGCAACGGCGGATCCAGAGGGAATCCTAGTCCCCCCTGGGATTAGGTCAAACCATGATTTTTTATTGAACTTTCTGCTTAATTTAGAAAATAAATGTACGAGACTGTCATAAATGGCCATACATGACACGATGCGAACACAAATTCAAGGACTGAGATTTCATTCATGATCATTTGCTACAGAGGTATGTTTTTGCTACGAGTAGTTCTGAGCATTACAATCTTTAAGATATTATGTATCTACAACCCGACCACGTCAATTAGACAATTAGGTGAAGTGTCGCCTTCCAACCAATTTACTATGTTCTTGATTTAATGTTGAAATACAAAAAATTGCTTTACACGAATATGTACTAAATAAGTACTCAATATACGAAAACGGAAAAGTACGGTTGGAGGGGATGATAACTTGCCAGTCATATTGATTTCACGAGGTCCTCAGGGGAAAATACTATATTTGCGGAAACCTGGTAAAGTAAAACTTAAATTGAAAAACATTTTTCTTAACGTTAAGTCTCGTATCCAAAGGTCTGCTCGTAGGGGCACACCTCCTCCTCCTCCATCCTCCTCCTCCATCCTCCTCCTCCTCCTTCCTCCTCCTCCGCCCATTACGATTACCCACTCCTCTGGCTAATGGTGCTGTACGAATCCCTGGTCACCTTAGGGAAGGAGGATTTCACAGCAGTTGCATATGGGGCAAAAATCCTCAAGTGTACCTGGTGATAAAATTCGATATCTCCGATTTTGTTCAAGCTTCACCAAATTATTGTAAATGGTAAAGGATTTAAAAAAAAAGAATTTCTGTAGATGTTACAGGGTGGTAAACTTTTGCATTTTTGCACTTTTTCTCGTGATCATACCTTTTTTGAAAATTCATAATTGCCGTAGAATAAGGTCGTTACATGTTCTTGCAAGTAAAAATATAATTTTCGGAAAAATTTAAAAAAAAAAGAATTTTGACTTTGAAAAATATTTTTTGGTTTTTAAAAAAATACTTGATCATGAATTTTTTTCATATTTTTTCGAATGAAAGTGTCATCCCTTAGCTTTAAAATCATGCATCATTTAAGTGTAAATTTTTGATTTTTAAAAGCCCGCGCACGCCTTTTCGGCTTAAAACTGATGAACATAACAAATCATAAGAAACTGTAGATGGCGCGTTAAAGAGTATTCTAACAGTCAGTATACAGTCAGTCAGTATCACAGTTAGTATACATTTAGATATCGCCGCAATTAGTTAAAATGCTAGACTAGTTGAAAGATATAAAGTATTGTTGCAATCCTTTGAAGGAGAAGAAAAACAAGGTCACAGAAAAGTGACTTCAGAAATTCGTAAACAGTTTCCGACCCTTCCTGTCAACGCAAAAGTCTGTGGATCACGAAGAAACAAAGTGAAAGTGATATCTGAAAAAGAAGGTGTAATTTCATCCGGAGATGATGCCACAGAACGAGTGCCCGATGTAAGTTTGACTTAATTTTTTATGATAATTGGGATACAGTGAGAAATTGACTCCTGGCCTCTAAAAAAGTACGAGACCTTGTAACGACCTTTACAAATCACTAAAGATCAATGTTCTACGGCAATGGTGACGATAGTTATGAATTTTCAAAAAAGGTATGATCACGACAAAAAGTGCAAACATGCAAAAGTAACTTCTGCACAAAATTTTATTTTGAAAATCCTTTAGCACGATAATTACTTATACCATTTACAATAATTTGGTGAAGTTTGAACAAAATCGGAAACATCGAATTTTTTCACCTGGTACAGTTGAGGAATTTTGCCCCATATGCGGATGATCTAGTAATTCTGGCTAGCATCAGGCACAATAAGTGAAAGGCTCCAGCTTCGTAAGATTGATAGCTGGACCTCAAGCAGGACTAGGTGTAAATACTGCAAGGAAAAAGCTGGTACTCTTCACCAGGAAGAGGAAAATACCAGAGTTTAGTAACCCAATGTTAGAGGTGAAAAGCCTAGATCTTGCCACTGAAGGCAAGTATCTAGGTTTGAAACTAGACTGCAGACTCGACTGGAGGAGTAACACAACAGAACGTGTAAAGAAAGCCAGTGTGGCATTCTATACGTGTAAAAGAATATTTGGAATTAGCTGGGGACTATAACCCAAGGTGGAGCAGTGAACGGATACTGCTTTGGTCAGACCTATCTTCTGCTAAGGATCATTAGAGCTGCTGTCTAAGATCCAAATGGTAGCAGGCATTGGTATAATGGGATCTCTATGTACGGCACCAGAGGTTGGGCTTGATATGCTGCCGCTGGATCTACACTGGAAAAGCTTAGCAGCGATCAATGCAGTCAGGCTGAAGGCTGCGGAATGGTGGAAGGAGAGGCCATATGGCCACTCGCATATTATTAGGAAAGCGTTGATTACAAGGAAGATACATATTACCAAATCCCGGTTCTAAACTTTAGGAAGGGCGTTAATACAAAGTTTCCTACAAGAAATGAATAGGACGAGAATAAATCAAAGTAGAGACATATATCAAAAATGAATGTAGGTACAGGAGCGGGATTATACTCTCACGAATGGCAGTGACATCAATCATACAGACTTCGGGACAAATGTAGTGTTTTTCAGGCAGAAATAGTAGTGATTTACCAGGCACTCCTTCTGGTGTCGAGAAGAAGAGGTCCGTACAATTATGTAAGGACTATTCTAGAGGTAATATTTAACTGCAACGAGGTGACTCTATGCTGGCACAGTAATATTCCGGGGAATGAAAGAGCGGATGAATTAGCTAGATGGGGTTCTGAAATGGATATCTCCGTAGCAGTGGAATATGTGAGAACTCCAATCGGTGCCCCAAAGAAGGACATCTACAATGACGCATTCAGGAAAGCTGATCTCCAGGAGCAAAGCAGGGACACATGATGTATATCCACGCAAACATGGCCTGCATATAATAAGAAGAAAACAAGGACATTCCTCAGCGGAAACAGAAGTGATACGAGAATTAATTTGGTGGAATTAACAGGCCATTGGACTATAAGCAATCACGCAAGTAGACTTGGACTTCTTTCTAATGGCAGTAAGAAGAAAAAGGCTGTGGATATCGGCGAATGTAGAGCTGAGATATATCCTGAGGTTCCTTAAGGAACCCAGATGAATATGAAGGGCATCATTGAATTAAAAGATTGTCCGGCACGGAAAAAGGGGGCACAAAGGACCCAGACTGCGGTCTAATTACCGCTGGCGAAATATATTTTTCGCAGCTCTCCTATAACCTAATCTATCCTCACCTAGCCTCGTATCCAAAATGCAAAGTCCACTTCTTATTATTTTGCATACTATCACCGGTTGTGATACATTTTCTGTTCTATACAATAAAGGCAAAGTAAAAATATTCAAATTATTTGAAACGAACGACAATGTCATGAGTAATGAAAAAAATCAAAACAAAGCGCTGCTTCCACTATAACCGTTAATTTCGATATACACATTAACAATTATTATTCGTCGTTGTAATGGTAAAAAACCTTGGATTAGGATCTGATAGGGATGCCACGTAATAAAAAACCGCCCCACCAACCTGGAGGTTCCAGGGTTGAATCATATCGGCGGTTGGTTTCTGCTGACAATAGATCTTGATAAGAAGGCCATGGAGGTTGCAGGGAAAATGTCAGTGGTCCGGAATCCACTTTAAATTGTAGGTCTACTTGCAATCGTTGTCTTGAATTGAGAACTAGTTAGGGAGAGAGACTTGGTACTCTAAGATTGTGTGGAAGACATTACATACGAGTTTTAATCAACCAATCCGCGGAATTTTTAAATTTCGCGGGCTGTACATTTCCAATTTTCTCGTTATTTTTGTTATTGGGTTGGGGCACTTGATCGTGACGTATCTTAATATAGGATATATAACACTACTATGGTGTACTCAACAATTTATAAATTCAAAAATTCCTCGTATATTTTGATTTGTGTTAGCCAGAATTCACACCCTTGTATCCTGGCGTTCTGTTACTCGCACCTGATGGAAATTTTGCTATAAAAAAGGATCAGTCCGCCAGAATAATTATCATAGTAAAAAACAAATCAATAAGTATGAGTGTTTTTAAGCAAAAATTATTAAAAAATGGTAGAATTTACATATGGGGAATACGCGGATATTATTTACATTTATGGTGAAGTAGACAAAAAAGAGAGAGCGGCTATACTGGAATATCAAAGGAGATTCCCTAACCGACCAGCAACCAAAGGGGGGTATTTACACGGACTTTTCAAAGGTTAAGAGAAACAGGAAGTATAATTTCACACGACATGGATACACGACCTGAAACTTCGAGAACTTCTGCCGACGTCGAGCACCAAATAATCAGCATCGTGAGGCAGTTCCCTGAGACAAGCACGAAACGAGTCACAAGGCGATTAGGAGTGTCGTCATCTAAGGTTTGGATGGTTATTCATCGAGGGGGATTACGTCCTAGCCCAAGGACTAGTGGAAGGAGATTTCGCGAGAAGACTGGAATTTAGCACTTGGCTTCTGGAGCTGGCTTCTGTGGAAAGTTGAATGTCAATTCACCAGGAATGATATCACGAACTTCCATAACCTCCAAACCTGGTCGAACACTAACCCACACAAAGTAGAGGTGATCTCATTCATCTCATTTGATCTCTACGCGGACATGTTGCACCTTTTTGGAAAGGTAATAAGATGGGCAATCTAATAAAAATAAGAAAGGTGTGTACTAATTAAAAGGGTACATGTTTTTACTTTGTTGGAAAGATAATTTAGTCTGCTTTCAGTTAATATAAATAAAGCCCAACAGTCAGCTGTAGTTGAATATAATCGGTTAATAGTTAAGTACCACCCTAATTTATCACTTATTGCAAACAAGGAAAAGAGGCAACGGTAGAGAGTTGGCTGTGAAAAAAAGAATAGCTGACGCGCAAGAAAGACAGCCCGAAAAAATAAAAAGAACTAGGGAATTTAACAAAAAGAAATGAAATCTCACCAAAACCATTTCATGTAAAGAAGGTTGCCAAGACTGAAAAGCTCATACCGCTCTCATCCTTAAAAAGTTATCACATCTCATGTAGAGCCAAGCCCCTAACTCTGCAACCCCTAACTCTAGAAACTCTACATCTTGGTCAAAAAGTATGGCTTGGCCGTTTCATGGAACTAATGCATGGCACACCATTAAAGACCAGTGACTTAATTTCATACCATAAGTCCATAAGAGTGTCTCTGCGACGGCAGCGAAAAATGCCAAGCCATACTTTTTGACCAAGATGTAGGGTTTCTAGAGTTAGGGTTTGTACAATTAGGGTTTATAGAGTTAGGGTTTGAAGAGTTAGGGGCTTGGCTCTACGTGAGATCTGATAACTTTTAAACGGTGAAAGCGGTATGAGCTTGTGAGTCTTGGCAACCTTCTTTTCATGAAATGTCTTTCGTGGGATTTAATATTTCTGAACTAAATTGTCATTGCTTGGACAGGCAAAACTTGAAAAACTGATAAATATATTGTTAACCGAACCTGCGAGTCCGTGTGTTACGTAAGCAACTATCTCTGGAATGACTATAGCTGTACACTTAAAATTTGAAAAAGTACGATTTTTGTTTGTCCACATCTAGTCCAATGCTCGGTACCTTGACTTTTTTCTTAAATGTTGGGTCGCCAAATATTGAATATTTTTTTGACTTCGGCATCATTTTAAAGGACGCTATTAAAGGAATATATCTAAGAATTGTATATGTAGTTTTAAAAATATCAGCGAAAGTTGTTTCTTTTTTTTATACCTACTTCAGAAAATTTCAATTGATTTCTTTCACAAAAGCTGTAAAATGAATATCGAATCTATTCTATTGTGGCAAAACTCCAACCGATAGTGCAAACAATTATTTTTAATTATAGTATCCAATATGGTTTTGCGTACTGAGGGAAATAAAAACGGTAGTATAACATAAATACACGTACTATTTGTAAACATTCTTTACTTTACATTACACATAAATTTCACAATAATTGTGTAAATCAGATTAAATCAATTAAAAAATTACTGTGCATGTAACAATGTATGTATGTTAATAAATTTATATAAAACATGAAAAGTATTACAGAGGTACAAACCGATTTATCTGTGTAATATAGCCTCACATGAAGATATTCCAAAAGAACAGACACCACGTCAAGGCGTAAACTTTATTATTGCCACATTTTTCTGAGCGCAAAAAAAAAACACCAAAGCTAAAAGGTATTTTACTGGTGACATCTAGTTAGGCATAAATAGTGGACTTTTCTTTTAAATATTTATACAAAAAACGAGTCTTATGACTGCAGTACATCCAGTGAACTGGTTTTATCTTCAAATTCAACGTAAACCTAATAAAACTTGATTACATGTCACACGATAGCGAACTAAAGTTACTCGGAGCTTACTGTTCAAAAGATAATTCGAAACTGAAACTTGGTGAAATTTCGATTCACCTGTCGAACAAATCGTTAAGAGAAGCATTTTAGAGAAATCTTCTCTTTTTGAGCAGTTACGAAACTTGTTTCAAGTTCAATTAATTATCAAAATTGGTGCATAGCCAACCCGATGGTAAAATAGAGTTAATATATGAATAAAATGTGAAACCCCTTTCATTAAGTTTTTTTTATACTAGATAACGATGATGTCATATATACTACACTATACATACCGCTTTTATATTGCTTTAAAACAGAGGAAAAAACGAAACGTCAATCTTCAATTGAGGAGTGTCTGTATAAAATTAACCTCTAGTTAGAGAGATAAGTGCAATTAAGTGTTGTCCTAGGGGAATTAAAATTTTTTTTTGGGTAGATTATACCCCGCTCTAAGGGTCAATATCAATTCAGATGAAACATTTCATTAATAATGCGCCATGCTAATTCGGTCAATGGTGGCAGTTTAAACAGAAAAATAAAATAAATAAATAAAAAAAAAACTAAAAAAAAACAAAAAAAAATTAGAAGTTTAACGGGAAAACTTAGCAGGATGTTAAATCTTCTTCATAGATCGTCTTTAAGATCGAAAATTGTTCTTGTGATTTTTTGAAAATGTCATGTACATGACAGAAAATTGTAGCACTGTCTTCGGGGAGTACCGTAACTCACCAAAATTTGTCAATCAGACGTGCCTATTCCCTCATACACTCTGTTTCAAAATTATAAGCGCACCCTATATTTTTTATATTCCTAAGGACTGCACGAAAGTTACAATAAATTGTGTTGGCTGCTCAATAGGAAATATTTTACGAAAGAATATTTCGCTCGTTGTTTTATAAATTACAGATTTTTGCCTTAAGTATTATCTTTCCTCTGTTTCAAAAATATAAACGCACTAAGAGTTAAAAATCATTTATTCACTCGAAGACTCGATTTGGCATAGAATCAATCAATTTTTTTATTGTTCCAAAACTAATTGCAGTCCATGCTTGGGAAATAGCGTCTTTTAGGTCTTGCACATTTTGAAATTACCGGTTATCGGCATAAACAGCTCTGGATAGCATTGTCCATATATTCTCCATTGGGTTACAGTCTGGAGAGCACGCCGGCCAATCCATAACACTTATCCTTTTCTTAGAAAATCACTTAATGGTACTCTTGCTTACATTAATACTCACATTGTCATATTGGAAAGTGAGAGGAATGCGACGGAACTTTCTCATATAAGGTGACAAATGAGCTGTCAGCGTATCTTGATATTCATGGCTATCCATTCTCATAGAAGGGAAAGTCAGAGTAACCGTTCCGAGCGAACTTAATGCATCCCATACCATGAGGCTGCCTCCTCCAAAATTCCGTTTGGAGAAATATCTCGGTTCTTTCCGTAGATCTCTCCAGTATGAATTGAACCCATCTGGACCGTCTAGATTGAATTTCTTTTCGTCGCTAAATATTACCTGCAATGAATAATACGTGTTTCATGAATTATGATCAGCAGTAACAACCATCTCATATGATCTAATTGTAAATTTTTTATTCATTAAATTCACTTACTGTTCATGTTCTGGCTTGCAAATTCTAATCTAGCGGATTTATGGTGTTCTTTGAGACGAGGCGCTGATTGCATTTTATGCCTTACAATGTTTTGATTGGACCGCAATGCTCTTCAAACTGTTGTTTTTGAAGCCGATAGCTTGCACTCCTTCTTAATCTCATTGCAGCTTTTCGTTGTATTGGATGCAATGCTTCTTCTTTTGTTCCTTGCAGATAATATTTGCGGACGTCCAGTACTTTTATTTTTCCCATATTCTTCAGAATTTTTAAATATCGACGGATAACGCAATCGGACCGATTGATCTTACGGGCAATAGTCAGCATAGACTTTCCACTCTGATGAAGATCATCAATTATCCATTTTTCACGTTCAGACAATAAACTAGCACGTGGCATTATCGAAATAATTTCAAAAATCCTTACAAATTCAAAAATAAACTTAAAAATATTGTTCTTCACGAAGTGCGTTTATAATTTTGAAACACTGACACTATACTTGTTCTCCGACAGCTACACACCTTGCAATAAATTTTGACCAAATATTCTTGCAAATACGCTGTATTCAGGAGTACCGTTGAACAATAACAGTCGCTTACAAATTTGAATATTAAAATGTACCAGAATTTAAAATTATGTGATGCGTTTATAATTTTGAAACAGAGTGTATATTATATGTGACGAAAATATAGCTTTTAAATTATATTTTAATGTGAGAAAAGGCTTTTCTGTACTGAAAGTATTTAATAATAATTACTTAAAATATAAATATAGAATACATATGGAGAGTACAACACTTCGTTAGAAGCCACGCTAGCCCGCGCGTAAAGGGTTTTGATTACTCACTTTGCCGGTAAATTTCAGCCTTTCAAGTGGCTTGATTTTGGCAGATAATGATATTTCCGCATTCTTGACATGAAGTGATTTAAGCCTAATAGTGCCCATAGACATTAGGTAAAGGTTAGGTTCGAGTGACAGCCTACCCAGGGGGAAGGTAAATTTAGGCCGTAATGGAACTTTGTGATACCACATTGGGGATAAATTCTCAATCGTATCAAATAACTAGAACCATTTGGAGTTCCTAAAGAACCGAATTAGGTCCTTGACATCAGTAGATCTTAGTTCGGCTAACTTCTTAAAAAATAAATAATAAATAAAATAAATAATAAATATAATAAATTAAATACCGGCTCTTGTGGTTGGCTAGAGCCAAGTTGTTTGATTGTTGTTTTGTTTGCATAATAACAAGTCACCTCTTTAAACTCAATTTATTTATTATCTCTCGAACTGAATCATAATACTATAAAAACCTGACTGTTTACAGCTTTTTGAGTTACACTTTCATGTCTTCATTTACTGTGGGATTCAAGGAAATAGGCTGTAGAGGTGCTTTCGATTTTGTTATAAATTAGGTTTCAAAAAAAAGTTGAACCGACTTCACAAAAAGCTCTAAAAAGCATAACATAATTTTTAATTTTATATCTATTACGAAATTTTGAAGAAAGTGAAAATTAAGCAGACCAAACAACTAAATAAAAGTATTTAATCGTCCTTCCGTGTGCTGAAAAGTTCAGGTAGTTTTATGTGTTATCATCAATTGTGGTTGGGTAGTTGTTTTGATTATTTAATTTCCACCGACTTCAAAATGTCGTAATAGATATAAAATTAAAAATTATTTTATGCTTTTTAGAGCTATTTGTGAAGTCGGTTCAACTTTTTTTTTTAAATTATTTAATTTTTCACTTTTTAGTGTCTTCATATATATTCGAAGAATGCTGCTTGTACGAATAAAGCAATTTCAAAATTTTCAGAGGAAAGAATGCAAACAGAATTATCTTAATCCGACAACATATTACGAAATTAGTCACGTTCACCCTTTTATATCCTCACCTTCGAAAATTCTTGACATGGCCCTAGTGCGCCACCGTTTACTGTACAGCAAGAGAGAATTATCGTAGTCAGAGAATCGCCGCAGTCAGGCCCGTGCTCGTTGGGTGGCGGAGTAGGGAGGGGAGGGGGGTTTATCTAATTTAATTGAAAAAATATTAAAGGAGCTATACAAAGAAAACTATCAACAAATGGATGTACATAAAATATGATATATTATGCAATTTAAAAATATGGTCATATACATATTGGTTATTCTTTTAGTATTTCAGTAAAATTTTTCCTAGTCAAGAAGTTCAGAAAATTTCAAAAACCCTCCTGGGGGGTATGACGAATTATCCCCCGACCTCCTTATCGGTTAAGGATTTGTTCTTTGACGATGCTTCAGTTATGATGCATATTAAGAAGTTGTCCAATAGTTTTTTACCCGGTCCCGATGGTGTTCCCGTGTCTGTCCTAAAGAATTGTGCTCACTATCTTACTCCTTTACTTTCTAATTTGTTTAACTTGTCCTTGTCCTGGCGGTATTTTTCCCAAATTGTGGAAATCGTCTACCATTTTTCCTCTTCATAAAAAAGGTAAGAAAGATGATATCTCTAATTATAGATCTATTGCTAATATTTGTCTGCCATCCCCAAGCTTTTCGAAGCAATGATCTGTGATGTCTTTACCTTTCACTGTAAACTGTTCTTGGGATCCTTCCAGCAGAGTTTTGTTAAAGGCAGATCAACGACTACTAACCTTGTTGAGTTCTCTAATTATTACATGTCCGCCATTGAGGCTGGTGAACAGGTTGATTGTATTTATACCGATTTTAGTAAGGCCTTTGATCGCATTGACCACAAGTTACTTCTTTTAAAGCTTACTATGTTAGGTTTTAAATCTCTCTTCGTCCAATGGATTTCTTCTTATCTCTCCGACCGAACACAGCGTGTTCTGTTTCGCCGTTCCCTCTTTCGTGAAATTTCGGTCACTTCCCGGGTGCATCAGGGCAGCCATTTGGGTCCGCTTCTATTTATTATTTTTATTAACGACATGGGCTCCATCTTAGCGAACTCGAAAATTGTATGTTATGCTGACGATGCTAAAATTTTTTGTGTTGTCTCTGACTTCAACGATTGTTTCACGCTGAACTGTGATCTTCAATCTTTTAATTCTTGGTGTATTGCGAACAATATGCATTTGAACGTTGATAAATGTACGCTTGTCTCGTATTCAAGAAGGAAGGCTCCATTGATATACGACTATTCAGTCAGTGGCAGCTTGCTAACCAGGCTGGATATAGTAAAGGATCTTGGTGTTATTTTTGAGGTTCCTCAAATTTGCATTGCAAGGCCTTCCATTGAATAACCCCTTGATTCTCCCCGCTTATAAAGAAAGACTTGGACTCCTAAGAGGATAGGCGCAACGGATCTAGGACTTCCTTTATATTTGATATCTTGCAGGGTTTTGTTGACTCACCTGAACTAATGTCTAAGTTGAACATCCATGTTCCTATTCGTTCCTTTAGATATAGTAACTTTCTCCAGGCTCCGTTTCACCGAACTAACTATGGTTTTTGGTTAGCCATTGTCATCAATGTCTCGCTTTTTTAATCATTTTAACAACCGTCTCGATTTTAATCTTTCTAAGTTAAATGCGAAATGTCAGCTCCTTTAGAGTCGTTTTAAGCAAAATTTGTTATTTTGTTATATTTTTATTTAGTTTATATACTTTTCTTTTCTTTTTATATTTTAATCTGTAAGTGTTTTGATAAGTTTATTTGGATCGTTATTTTCAGTCTATTGTTGTTTTCGTTTGCTATTGTTATTTTTATTCTTGCTTTTTTCGCTTCCACTTTTATTTTTGCTTTCGCTTCTGTTGTTGAGAAATCAGCCTATGATGAAACTATGTAAATAAATAAATGAAGCTAATCCCCCCCCCCCCCCCACCACCACGGCCCCACCCTTGCTCCTCGAACTTACACCATAAGCCACAATTTGTGTCAGAATACAAATAGATACTCAATGCTTTCAGAGTAATCTAAACCAGTTCACTAGTTATAAAATTAGGCTACCCTTTCCCCACCCCAACCCTAGGTTAAACAGTTTTCATATAGCAATGAAAGAAATTGGGTAACGCCTACTCCGCACACTAACCTACCCGATAAATTTTGGTCGTGGTACCAGTGGGGTAAGATATTCTACACTTACATCAACGCACAGTGATGGCCAGACTCACACTACTTAATTAGAGCAATGCTTAAAAGCTTTACAAACGTTTCGTACAGTTTGTTTAATTTAAGACCTTAAAATGTTTTCCAAGGGTTGTATATTTTAAGGTATTGTACAATTGTTTAGAAAACTACTTATCTTTTGTATATTTTACAATTAAAAACTCAAAAACAAGAAACCGAATACAACCAAACAAGGGCATATATGAATTTAAAAGCTTAAAAGCTCACTTGCCCACGGGCATAGGCTTGGACATCACTGTTCTACACATTAAAAGCAGAATCATCCAAATCAGTCCACACGAGTCCATACGAAGTTATCCTACGCCCCTAGTGCAAAATTTATCCTTATATTAGCAATGGATATAGCAACTAACAATGTTTAAAAAATCAAAAAACTTTTTTTAATATGTTAAAGATTTCAAGATTTACTTCCATATTCTTTTTTCTAAAACTGCTATCATCATAAATTGTATACATAGAACACTTAAGGCTATGATAACTACTGCCACAATTTTTACTTTGAATAAATTAGTAGAAATTCACTCGAAAATCATTCTGGTCTAGCCTATGGGAGTAACTAAAGCTAAATACAAGTATTTACAGGGATTGAGTAATGAGTTCCTACAAAAAGTACAATATATTTAGTTATAACTTCTAAAATTCTATGCTAGATGCGTCAGTTCTGATCTAAATCTATAATCCTAACCTATTTCGTCTATAAGTTACAAAGCCAAATCCTATAGCATCCAAAACCATTCACACAGTCACCTACTCGAACATAAATTAGCACATTTAACGGAAAGAGGAACATAATATTTTTCTGGAGAGCTCACTGCAAGTACAAGCACATTTTTGCATTAAATAATTTTACAACTTATAAAGAAAAACTAAATTTAATTAAGTCATCGGTAAAGGCATATTTAAGAACTAGTCTTCAGAGCTCGAGCTGCTGCTGGTATGATCCTGTATTCTGTCAGAGCGATGGCGATGGTGACGGCCATGATGATTTTGTACATGACGTCTTCGGTGAGTTCGAGTTTCTGTGTATTCATACAAACCTCCAGATGTTGTTGCTTGATCTGTTGTCATTGGACTAGTGTTGCTGTGGTGATAAAATGTTCTGTGATTGTGGTGCATGGTATGAGTACTGGGATGCCTATGTGGGACGGCACTTCTGTAATCGATTAATTTGAGATCCAGTCTTGGAGATCTGAAAGACAGAAATTAAGTTCCGAATAAGTAAATAAAAAATAAACAAATAAGTAAAATACTATGTCATGAAAACGAAATCAAGATGTGCAATACGCATGTCCCAGATTTCAGAAATAGAAAAACGACTGAAGCCGTTGATAGGCAATGCCTACTGAAGTGGTGACCTAAGTGGCAATATCAAGAGCAAAGAAGTTAATTGAAGAATTTGCAGATATCTTTTCATTAGATGACTAGCATTATAGTGAAACCGAATCAAGACGTCAAGAAGATTATCACTAGTGAAACGAGAAGAAGCAGAAGGCATGCTTAAAACAATGCGTAAACAAGAAATGATAGAAGAATCGAAGATCCCGTGGATATCTTCAGCGGCGCTGTTAAGGATAGGGAGTACAGGATTGAGTGTCGACTATTATCTCACCATCTCGCATAAATAACTCGCTTGACATGTTCCAAAAAAACTGATACTGGAGATTCACCCGGATGACAGAAAGAAAGCAACATTTGCTGTAAGAAGTGGATTGTGATAATTCAAAGTTATGCCAAAGATATGCAAAGTTAATGTGTCTTACGAGGTTTGACTTGAAAAGCCTGTCTGGTATATGGATGTCATTATTGTAATTGGAAGAAGTTTTGAGGAAGACTTAGAAAATCTGCGAGAAGTTCTCCAGAAACTAAGGTCAGCCAAACTGAAACTAAGTCACAAAAAGTATACACTCTTTGGAAACCAGGGTAAATATCGACAGAAGAAGGTAGCACCGATCATGAGAAAATAGCTTCAGACACACTCCACAAGATAAGTACGACCTTCAAAGTTTTCTAGGGCCTGCCATCTACTATAGGCGCTTTATAAGGAATTTCGCCGATAAGGCACGGAAACTGCGTAAGCTAACGGAGAAGGATAAGGCATTTGTCTGGACAGAGAAGGCATGAAAGCTTTAAAATATTGTAGCGGGCGCTTTGGCATGCACCTGTGCTAACAAACCCGAAGGAAACCGAGACATTTTATGGCGGATAATGATGCAAGTAATGTTTGTATTCAGCGCTGTCACGGAAGTAAACGGACAAGACAACGTTTCGGCATACAATAGCAGAGCTCTATCAAAGCAAGAAAGGAATAACCGTGTTATAAGGATTACGCAGCTCTAAAGGGGCTAGTGTAATATAAAAAAACTGAAGGACAAGTTACAAGATGGCTCGAAAGACACCAATCGTATGATTTTGTATTTCCAATTTTGACGTGGAAAGAGATCGACGAAAGGGTCCAATGGAAAGATGCTTCAGACAGAAGTGCAACATTGAAGAGTTACAATTTAGTTCGTTCTGTACTAAGGCGAACATATTTACGGGCAAATAGGAAACACGTACTAGAACAATCCCATAATGGCGCTGTAAGAGGACGTCTTGGCATCAATAAAACTTTTAAGAAATTAAGAATACAATTTTACTGCTTACAAATGCGGGAGGACCTGGAGGACTGGTGTCGTAACTGTGCTGTTTGTATCTGTAGCAAAGAACCTCAAAAAAAAAAACAATGGAAGCGTTCCAGCAATTCAACTTTGGAGCACTTTTTGAGAGTTTGCGATTGACGTTGTGGCACCATATTTTAGTAAATGACCAGAACAATATTAGACCAAATCAAGACAATCATCAATGAAGATGGCAGAGGAGTAAGTGACGAATCTACAATATTGTAAAAGTTTTACGATATCCTTAAAATAAAGAAGATACTGATAACACCACTTCAACCACAATCTGACCGCTATTTCTATTGGTCATTCATTACTCACCCAGTAAGGTTGTGTTTGGAAGACAGTTCGACTACCGAAAGGATGTAGAATCCGCTGAAGAGTATATAATTTCGGATGCGTCTCGCAGTAATCCATCAACTGGCAAAAACGAAGCTCAAGACATCTTGAGTAAAAACGACATCAGAGCTTATTATAACGGATTTAAAGCTTCAACAGCAGTGGGAAGGACCTTACGCTCATCAACGATGTAGTCTACAGAGAGTTACGTTAAGCAGTATAAATTGACCTGAGTAGCAGCCTAGTGAGTTAGTTTTGATTTAACTAGTGAAATGACAAGTTCGAATAAGTAATACATACTCCTACAGACCACTTTCACGGAGGAAAGTAGTTTTGATGTTTATCTCCAAACAAAGCAATATGCCTCTAGGGCTGCTCAAATCATAGAGACCAATCGGTCTAAATACCTTTCTACTTAAGGCAATGGACAGACTCCAAGTCCTTCATTTCAGGTGCAAACAAGATCAACCGACCCTTTCTACTTTACCCAGTTTGCTTACATAAAAGGTAAATCTAGGAAGCTATACATAATTTTGTTAGCAAGAAATAGGTTTTGTAGGCTTTTCTTCTCATATGTTATAAGGTGCTCTCAATAACACTAGGTATGGGTCTATATCTTTCTGTTAATCAGGGTGGCTAACGGGTGCCCTCAAGGCGATTGCGACATAGAACGTCTACTACACTTACTCTATACACCTGGTCCTGTTCTGTGCCAACGCCTTCAACTGTTGCCATGATTTGTTGATCTAGCTTCTTCCTTACTTCTCTACGAATTTTTACCATATGTCCCATGCGGGTTCAAATGTAGAGCTTGCCGAGCGATGTGGTTTGGCTCTTATCTTAGTCTCTTAAGTTTTCATCTGATACCTCGAGAAATGTGGTCATTTAGGACAGGCAGATCAGCTCTGCGGATAGTTACAGACTGGTGTGCATATGAAGATCTTACAATTAATCCTGCCAAGGCCCGTAACCAGAAGGCACAATTTGGACCTTGGTCCAATTTCGATCCAAAACGCGGTCATTAAGTACTCCAGTGAGGTCAAATTTATGAGCATCTCGCTCGATAAAAGACTTCTGAAGGATTTGGAGTCTTACCCCGAAGATTATTTTCTTTCGGCTATAAAATACAATTTTCAAACCGATTGTTTTCTACGTCGCCTTGGTCTTGTGGTCTAAAGTTCAACAGCAGTCATCACTAAATGTAGTAACTAGCAGCGGCATGCTTGCCTCTCCATACCAGGAGCTATGAGGAAATATCCAACAGCTGCTATATAGGAGCCAATCGAACTCCCACTCCTGCATATCTCTATTATAAAATCCAGTGCAATTAGCGCCCTGAAAGTACAGCTCACGCCTATTATAGCGATTAGTAACAAAGGTAACATGAGCACCGTACGGCTTATTCTTGGCATAGATTTGTGCACCATAATGTACGACATGACTACTTTCTGCACTTTGGAAGAATGCTCAGGACTCTCTTTCCCGAACAAGCAAACTGGGATGGCGGTGGCCCAAGTCTGTACGCAAAACACCTCAAATTACTGAAAAAAGGAACACGGTGACGGAGGGTCCCGATTGCAATGTAGATGGCCTAGTGTCTGCGGCCTTATCAACGTCAATAAAGGATTGAAAGTGGCTGATATAATTATCTCCTCCGATAGCCAAGCAGCTCTCAAGGGCCTATCCTCGTGGAGTTTTTCCCCGAGGCTTACGAAAGAGTGCTCCGACACCCTTTAACAACTGACTTATAACAGGATCGCGATTTGTTGGATACCAGGTTACTCGGGAATTTCGGCTAACGAGATCGCTGATGAATTAGCCAGGAAGGGTTCATCCTCTCGCCACAAGGTCTCTATTTAAGCCTTAGTTGATCGTCAGGAAGAGTTCTTGTAGAACATTGGGCTAGAAGTAAGATATACTGGAGAAATGTGCCTTTCTAAGATCAAGGTACTTGTTAGACGATGCTTACAATGATACCACCGTCTTAAGTAAGCGGACCTCAGGTTACTTTTCGTTGACCACTGGCCACTGCGAGCTAAGGTATCTCCTACACTGAATAGGTTGATAAAATAAGAGGGAGTGTTAACTCTGTAAAACTACAATGATGAAAACTACGTTAGATCCCCACCTGCTAAAGACATCCTACGTTAGGATGGCAAAGTGTCTTTTAGATAGTGGGATTTTGACACAAGAGACTGGTCGTAGTGCCCGCCATCTTTGCGACAAGGGCTTACGGGGACTAGAGAGACTACGCGTATAAAAACTGTTACTAGGTATATACTTATTGTGAGTTATATTTTGGTAAGATATTGTTATTGTATGATAAATTTGAACTTAACGCAATATTAGCTTTATTATTCTTACCTTGGCACCTTTTCCATGTCAGTTGCAGACCAAGCAGCGGATTGTCTGTAGAAGTTCCAGGGGATGGCAGGAACTGTAAATGTAAATTTTTTTATAAATACTTGTATATCATATTTATTAAATGTAAAGCCAGTTCGAGTTTTTTTTAAGTGCAACAAAACCTTAATTACATGTAAAATTAAGGTGAGATTGGATTAACATTAAAACCGTTTCAAATCAATTACATTTTAATTAAAATTGAATCTAAGCGTTATGCTAAACTATTAGAAATTCTATGGTACTATGTCCAAAGCAATATTATGAGTCATTATTAATCCAGACTAAATTCACCATGTAAGAAGGTAAAAGCCTTCTGTATTAAAAATATGCAGTGGTTGCAACTCACATTTTGTAAGCTTCTCCATAGACTTAACTATGTAATTTTTTCACCTTTCCTAAAGCGGCAGAATAATTAAATTTAAAATAAAAATTTCTACGCCGAAACTTCAAAAAAATTTCAAACCTAAGTAATTTTACCGAATGCTGCCATCTATGGAGTGTCACTTGCAATCTATACATATTTTTGCATACAAGGCTAAACGTTTACAACCATTGCACTTAATTAGAACTGGAACTGGATATTTTTGTCAACACACTAATATTTATTTGAGCACTCAAAATGGTTAAGAAATCTGGTTGAAATTATATGGGTAAAGGTAAAACGATGCAAACACACAACACTCTTAACAGAAGCAGCACGTAAGCACACTTAAACTCTGCCAATGTTTACAATTTTGCAAATCAGTTCAAAAAACCATGCACTTTTGTTAATTTGTTAGCAGCAAATTTAGCTTACCGTCTCGTCTTGATATCTATGTTTCAAAATATTGTCAATTCAATTAACATTGCAAATTTTATTTATTGCTTATAGCGAACTTTACATTAAAAATGTAGAGCGGCCAGCTTTAGATGATCTTCACTGCCATACTCATGTACGAAGATACAGTTCAATATAGTCAGATATATCAATTAGAGGACACCGATTCAATTACCGAATAGTCACGCTATTTATTTGATACCTGAGCATTGTCTCAGGCTGACTATGGTATATGTCCTTGTGACAAAAAACAAGGCACTCAGGAAGAACAATGAATTCAAGTTAAATGGATTCGGTTAAAACGACCCGTAAATATGGTCTGTTTCGACTAATTCTCTGGGGTGTGGTTTTAGAATAGTTGGTCAGAATCTTATACGATGGGCAGTACAATTATTTCAGTGTTTTGTAAAGATTTACAGTCTTTGCACACCTTACCATAAAAATCCACACTAGATGTTGCAATTTTCTCTCATAACTAACTCGTGCTTTTTTTAAGCACAATCTATTCATATTTGTCTTAACACAAATCTATAATCTTGGTACGATTATAGTAAATAGAGAATAGGTTAGGTTATTGGATCCGTTGTACACCACATGTATGGTACCTACATAGGTGCAGAACTACATTCGCGATATTGAAAGAAATGAATTAGAACCTGCCGCAATTACATTTTTAGTTCACAGCCAGCAATTTCCTGCTTAGTGTCCTATTATAGTCAGGAATACAGTTTATGCTGCGTGTGGCTTTTATAGTTATAGTCCAGATTACCTGTGAATTGCTGTAAGTGTTGAAGTCCGGCGACTTAATAACCACTTTACTGTCCCTATATATTTTTATCACACTACGAATAGGCAGATTGGGCTCAACTAATAGTAGAGAGGGAGAATTGTAGACGATCGTGATTTCTGAAACATTCTGCATTACTCAGGTAGATGGTACATCATCTCATGTTTAATAAATTCAAGTGCACGCCTTCACCACACATCTAGAGTCTTAGAGTGCTGCTACCAGTCATATAATTTTCAAAGATGTTAACATGCCCATACAGGGCTCTTTCTGGATTTTATTATCCCCCTCCCCTGTAATCCAAGGCGCTGAACGTAATAACGCCTGCGTATTTTCAATGAAGAAAAAATGTCCTGCTAAGGATATTATTTAAGGCGTGAAAGTTGCCAATTTTAGAGCTTTCCTCGACATTCATTCCAAGCTTAGCTTGGTGTACAGTAGCACACCAATATAGTTCCTTGAAACATATCTGAAGCATGCATATTATCTCTCTTAAATTGGAATTAAAAAAATTCTAATAGACTGCGGAAAGGGTACCTACTCCATCTCTTTATTTATGATGTAGCCAAAGTTCAGGGGACAACCCTATGATGCGTTTAGCATGGCTATGCCCAAATGGAATTAGGGTAAGGGGAACGAAGGAAGTTTAATATTTGGTTTTGCATTACTGCTTGCCAGAGCCAAGAGATTGAGTGGATTATTTACGAAAGAAAAAGAATTAGGGTAAGCCGAACGAGGGAAGTTTAATGTTTTATTTTGTAATACTGCGAGCCAGAGCCTAGAGAGTGGAGTGAGTGGAATTTTTACGAAAGAAAAGCTCGGGGGCAGGCCAAGGCTTGAACTTTTATCAATGGCGTAGTGATTGTTCGAATAGGATCAATAGATCCAACTCCGTCTCCAACTCCGTCTCCAACTCCGTCTCCATCTTGTCAATTCTAGGCTTATTGATACGCCACAATTAGCCGCCCATTTCACTAATATGGCGTACATAAAAACCCTGCTACTGATTGTGAATACGACCCTAATCTCCTAAATGCGTATTTTAGCAACATCGGATCCTCTTATACTAACTTACTCCCAGCGCTGATTATTCAGCTGTGTCTTCGGCGACGAAGAATACAAGGCACTTTATAATATAAAATCTGAGTCCACTGGTTCAGATAATATTCCGCAAAAAAATTCTTTAAAATTCTCTTGCCCGGCATTTTACATATCTAAGCACATATTTTTAATACTTGCCTAACAAATTTAGTATTTCCTCGTTCTTGAAAGCACGCCATTGTGCTACCTATTGCTAAATACTCATGCAGCTCTAAGTTTTCAGATTATTATAGGGCTATCAGCATTCTCAGGATTCTTGCAAAGACCTTACTGAAGATTACAACTGATATACGGTCTGCGCTTGAGAAATAAGAAATATGCTATTTGGCCCTGCTAGTTTACTTTTGATAGCCGAAAGCTGTTAGATAAATTATCTGACAAATTCAAGATCGGGCGAGTCGCTATCAAATTAATAATGAGTTTCTAATTGGGGGGCAAGCAACAAATCAAGGTAAACAACTCTCTGTCAATAGTAACCATTATTAATTAGGGCATACCACAAGGTTTTACTCTACGGCCACTATTGTTCAGCGTCTTTATCAATGACTTGCCTGAGATATTGGTAATTCTAGCATGTATAAATGTATTTGTGCAGACGATGTCCAATTGTACATTTCGCGACCTATCGGCTTGGTCGGGGATTGTGCTTCAAGATTAACTGATATCCTGCAAAGCATTAACACTTAGTCTAAAAATAACCTCCTCAAACTAAACCCGACCAAATCCAATTATATCATTCTCACGAGACCCAATGTTGACACATCAGATTTTCCTTCTCTCATGGATGATTTGGCGTTAAGTCAAGTAGAGAAGGTTAAGAATCTGTGGATAATGCTTAACCATAATCCTTCTTGTTGCGACCATGCAAATACGGTCTTGGGTAAGGTACCTTCGCTTCTCCCCCTTTCCACTTGGCAAAGATTTGTTAAATGTCTGTTTTTTCATTTTTCCTATAAGACACCTAATATACCCTTCCATGGATGCGGCCTGACAACTGCTTCAGATTTGTCTGTGGCTTACATCGCCATGATTATATTTCCCAATATCGCTCTTCTATATTAGAGTGCCCATTAAAGTGTTATTTAAACTATAGTAAATTAGTTTAAATCACAGAACCTGCGTACTTCCATCAATATATTTGTTTCTTACGCTCATCATACATCTCGATATACTGTTGCCACGTTTTTACTCTCAAATCGGTGAACGGTCTTTCTTTGTTCAGGCTGTTCGCTTGTGGAACTCCTTATGGAATTCTTCTCAAAGTATTCTTATAAGTTCCTTATTTCTAACTGCCGCATCTTTCTTTCTGAAGTTTTGATGTACAAGTTTAAAAGATTGATTATGTAATATTGTGCGAGTGAAAAAATTATTGTTATTATAATTGGTAATAATGATGTTGTGACCTGCTCAGCCTTTAGCAGTGAAATCGCCGCTGACTTGTTTCCATGAGATCGTTACACTGGGACAACTGGAACACTGGGAACTCTGAGACAACTGGGCCAAGCTTGGCCAAATACTCTTCTGCCAAGCATTGGACTGTCTAGCCTGTAGTAAGCCCTAACGACGCCTTAAAAATCATACCTTCAGCTTTGCCAAGGCGTCAGCTGAGTCATGAATGCCGATCCTTGGTTTTCTAGGCAACTCACAAGCCAGAGCCAAGACTCAAAAGGCAAGGCTTGGGTTTTCAGTTCACACCCAAGCTTTAGCGAAGCTTTAGCTGCCAATCTTTGGCGTTTCTGAGAAAACTGATTTGGTATGACGAAAAATATTATGACAATTATTAACTTGGTGTAAAGTTTTTGGTAACAGCATTCTTATTGTGTGTTACGTGCATTTGATATATGAGTGTGCAATTCATAGATACATAGCACTGCAACCGCTTTCCTCTGTTTTGTATATTTTTGGAGCGTATTAAAATTAAATGTGTACCTAATCAATTGATTATTTTCAATATTATAGTCAATCCTTCACTGGCCTTCTTTATGTGTTAGTGATTGTGAACAACTGTAATATACTACTATCCCTAACAAATTAGGTTCATTAGTAAATAAAATAAAATAAAATAAATAATGTACATTTTTGTTTCTTACATCTTGGTTTGCCTCTAAAAACCAATCTGTGACCCGGGCTTAGCCAGCCTGTTTTCAAGTCTTAATATCAGGCTTGAGCCATCTTTCCGTATCTTTGAATACTACCCTTGGGCCAAGATTTAGAGACAGCTGTATATTTTGAGGCATTGCTCTAGGTATCCAAGGATTGTGTCTAGAAAAGTACCAGTTTTAACGGACTGAAAGTAATTTTTTACATCTTCAATCTGTATATATTTAATTGTATCACGCCTGACTCACGCAAGATCCAATTCTATCTCCTACTCTTTTTTTACTTCTGTCAATTACCCTTTGTATCTAACTTTTACGTTTACCTTAGTGCTGACAATCGGGTTTGACATACTTTTTTTGCAATTTATTTTGGAAATGCTGTCGAAAACGAGTAATTTGTAAATAAATTATTTTTGGAATTCTCTTACAGAACAATACGAATCATGTTGAATTCTATAGTTCTGTCTTATTTCGACCAACAAAACATCTGTGCTGAAAATAAATTTCAGTTCAAAAGCAGGGAGAAAAGTTTCTTTAGATTACGTGTGCATTCAAGCATATGAGGTGCAATAAAAAGCACACGGTACCAATTAAGATAAAGTTTACTCATTATGTAGGAAAGATATTTGGTGTATCAACATCACACTGCTAACCTAATCTAATCTTACTATATGCGTTAGCTGTTTCGCCTCTGCAGAATTTTACAAACCCGTTAACGAGACAAATTTTTGCAATAACAATATAGCGTTATTACATACATAACATGGTTAAAAAGATCAGAAGGAGATACCCAAAAGTTAGTTTGGGTCGGGTTTGAATAGGACTACCTTAACGCTTTATTTTGGTCAA
Source organism: Leptarthrus brevirostris (assembly GCA_964036015.1). NCBI lineage: Eukaryota > Metazoa > Arthropoda > Insecta > Diptera > Asilidae > Leptarthrus > Leptarthrus brevirostris. Next base: position 41,276,641 of record OZ038372.1, read on the forward strand.
ATCAAATATAAGGCTAGGCTTGAATTCTGCAGAGCAGTAATTATAATATTTGGCAGTGTTGTAATGAATGTAATATTTTATACAATTGCGAATGCGATTACGAATATTTGAAAATTCGAATACGAATTACATCTAACACGAACCTGATCTTTTATGATTTAGCCAAAGTCCAGGGGACAACTCTATGATGCGCTAGCATGGCTTTGCCCGGAAGAGAATTAGGGTAAGGGGAATGAAAGAGCATGAATGTCTTGTTATTGCATTGCTAGAGAACAGCCTAGAGACGAAGTGGATATTTTTTTAATTTTATTTAAAAACTCACAGAGAGACCGAGACTAGAGCCCTGGAGCCATGGCGTGGTGATCTTGCCACTAATCCATCGATACAACTCAGTTAAATTGCTTGTTTCAGGCCACATGACTATATGATTCAAATCATATGAAAAATCCATCATACGAACTTCTTTCTTGATCGTGGAAGTTTAGAGACAAAGATGGGGCCAAAAATAAAAAAAATATACTAATCTCTTTCCCTTAGCAATTCTCGTTATTTTTGCGAAGAATTCGTTTTACGTTACGCTAGCAGAAGAAAAGCGGTTAAGGGTCCAAAGCACGATTTTCATATTTCGATTGTAACCAATCTTGCTCTTTCACATGAAATATTGGTTCCTAGTCACAACCTTCAACATTTGTGTAGTTGTGACCATTTAAAGGTAAGCATCTCGGTAATTTATGATGTGCGAAAAGAATTCGTGAAATTTATAGGCGTGTTTTTCACAAACTATTAGGAGTTTGAATTAATTCACAACAAGTGGTGTTACTTGTATTTTCTGCTGTTAGTAAAAATTGTAACAAATTTTAATGTAAAGCGTTACCAGTTAGCTTTATTGTCAGGATATGCCATTTGGATAAAGTGTGAACACTTAGAATATAGAACTGAACGAAGTGCTTTTGTCTGTACGTGTACTCGTACGTGTTTTGGCATTTTTCTTGTTGGAACGGTGAGGAACGGGACGTCCAGGGTTGTCGCCTGAGTTTGATAGATGTATAATAAAAATCAAGACTAAATTAGTAGAGTGATTTGTTTTAAACATTTTGAGACATTTTATAGATTTTAAAAGACAGATTTTTAAAATGAAGTGTGCAGTGCATTGTTGCAAAAATAATCGACGACGGACTCGTGGAATATCTTTTTTTCAGGCAATGTTTATTGACATGTTTAATTTTAGATTAAATCATTAAAATTCATAAGACAAGAAAGGGTAACTATAAAAATAAAAGTTTCTGTCCTCATTCTCAGTTTGTTTACAATCATGAGCGATTGGAATTTCTGTGTCACCTGAGATATCCAGTGGCGGTAAATTTTATGGGGTACCTTCAATATTTTTTAATAAATTTTATTTGCCCCTTCCCGCGAAAGTCCATTTTTTTACTACTACTATGGTGAAAACTAACCCTAAGGTACACTTCAACATATGAAGAAAAATGCTGAATTTCTTGATTATAAGGGCTATATTCTAACAACATAATTTTTTCGAGCTTTTAAAATGCCAAGTTTCGTACCAATATACGCAATTTTCGGGAAGGGTTGTTCGTTTGTTGTCTGAAGCTTACAGAGATTTTCGGTTTAAAAACGGTGGTTTTGACACTGAAGACAAGATGCGCTTGGACCATTCGAAAAAGTTTGAAGAGGATGCAGAATTGGAAGAATTACTTAGTCAAGATCCGTGTAATGCAATGCCTATGAGCTGGCAGCGCAGAACAGTTACCTCACTTCTACGTGAAAGTGCTTTTTTTTACTTCCGTAAGTAAAATTGTCAATTTGTGTGTGAAGGTACATACAAAATAACGTCTTAAGAAGAAGGGCTTATTTCCCGCAGGTTTTGGACACAGTTTGGAAAACCCAGAATTAACTTCTTAAGGAACCATTCGGTAAAAAGTTTTATAATTCTAACCCATAATGGCATGGGTTTAAGATTATCCAAAGGAATGTGGGTGGCCTGATATTTTCCTCCTAGTGTATTTAACAATCACAATGAAGCAACAGAAGACATTGCGCAATATATATCATAAGGGCAGCTTAGGTTAGTTGGCGTTGACCGGATTTGTAATCGGCCGACCTAACATAGATCTTAATATGATCCGTTGTGATACCATGTCGCAGGAACCTCATCTGAATCGATTTAATGCGGTTATGCAGTGATTAATTGTACCAGTAGCAGCTATTGAGGAACCTCCTTAGGTCTTTTTAGTTAGACACAAGGGGGCTCTTTAAGACTATTAAGGAAGTATTTGGCAACGATTTGAAATCCTCACCTTGCCAATCCTGGGAGTTCGCAAAGTAAATGCTGAATGTTTTCAACTTCTTCGTGGTCCAAGTAACTTCAGCATAAGTCGTTGGCAGAAATGCGCATGAGGACTGTATCAATGTACGTTCGCGAAAATTTAAAGAGGCGTTCGGTTTTAAAATATTGAAAACCTTTGAATAATTAAAAAAAACACTATAATAAGCATAGTCCTGAATTACACGAGAGGGATTTTACCCCATGAGTGACGAAAACCTGTTTTTTTCTTGGTGAGAGAAGTGAGGTAGCAAGAGGGTCATCTGTGAGTGTCAATCACGAATCGTAGGGGTTTTGCTTGAGTTTTTCCTAATTTACTTTTGTCCATTTTCGTAACTTCCTCATTAGGGTTCGAAAAATTGTTGTTGTCAGGTTGATTTAGTATTGCTTGAGCCGGAAAATAAAAATTATCAACCCTGCAAAACACTTATGAAGCGGTTTTTTAACGTCAATCAAAGCCCCTTTCGTAGCAACACTCCGAGGGTTTTTCTACTTTTGCACAGAAGAGAATTGCCGTGAGTTATAGGGTAAAATCCCTCTCGTGTAATTCAGGACATAGCAACTAACAGAGTTCACAGATTTGTACTTGCATCGAAATATGTATGTAATGAACTTAAAAATGCGTCTGTTTAAAAGTGTCGTCCAGCAGGTTCCGTAATAACACCCGCTTGGGACGCGAATTCCATCTAAACCTTGAAAATCTTTATCATTTTCGACTTTAACAGCAATTCAGAACGCCTGCTCTGTGTATTTGGATTAAGAACGCAAGTTGTTGGTGGAATAAGTGATAACGTGTCGGTCTAACAATCCGGAGGATACAGGTTCGAATCCCACCGACGGCGACACATCGTTATTTTCTGCTGACAACAGATTACGATCAAAAGGCCATTGAGGTTGCAGATAAAATGTGAGTGGTTCAGAATCCACTTTAAATTGTAGGTGTACTTGCAATCGCTATTTCGAATCAATTGAAGTTCTTCTCTCCCCACGAGGAGTTTCGGGAGCTAGAGAGATAAAGAGAAAGGCGGGAGCACAATAAATGCAACGTAACGAAATTGAAAGGGAAATATGCCAGTTTTCTTAGCTTTCACCTTCTGTAACTGCGCATAGTGGACGGTAATAGCTGTTTCTGAACGCGACCAGTTTTGTAAATTCGTAAATTGACGTACTCAGCTGTTGACCTAACATTTGTTTGTTTACTTTTAGATCGCGACTGTTTGAGTACACATATTTATACTGCAAGTGAGTGCAATAAAGGAAAATAAAAATCGAAAATTTTGAAGAGAAATTAAGTTTACAAAAATTTCAAAGCAATATCCGTTCATCGTAGGCCCTAGAACGTTTAACTCCTTTTCGTTGCTCTCATTTAACATATCTCTCCTTTCTGTTTCTTTCCGTTTCGTTCATTGTGCTCCAGCCTTAGCATATTAATGGCTTAATTGATGCACAAAATATGAGATTTACTGAAAAAATTAATGATTGAATTATAATACCTTTGAGTATGCAATCCTCGCAATCCTCGAAGGAAGGTACTCATGACTATATCGCTAAATATAATAAAACGATTAAGCTATATCGGACCGCTAACTTCTTAGAAATTAATGTCGATCACTTGGTTCCACAAAGAGGTTGATGTCTTGGCTACTGCGCGAAACAAGTTGTGAAAAGTATGCAATATGGTCTGACTGTAGCAATGACGAACACAATGAATGTCGATCGGTTCTTGTGAACGAAGGCGTTGGTTTTTCGTAAAAGCTTTTCTAATTACTTTACTTTGATCTACAAAGTTGCAAGGTAATTGAGTAATAAATGCAGATATTACGCGATAACTCACGCTACCTTGTGGTAATTGGACACCGGCTGTTGAAAAACGAACGCAACGGCCATAAACACTGATACCACACTATCCAGGCTCTGGGTAATAATGTGTATTTCTGATAATTCAAGCGCATGTCCACGATCTGTCGATTCAGGTAAAATGACCTCCAGACACGTATGCTCGAAGGCGTCACAACAACATTCGATTAAGGGAGCTGCATCAGCCGAAAGGAAGCATACTTTCGTTGACTTGGGGCATTTTTGGGGGGGACATTTGATACTGTATTTTGATGGCCTTGACTTCTCAAGGAAGATGATACAAGAAGTATTCTTGTCCTACAGATATTTGTTTTGTTTTGCTTTAGTGTGTTAGAATTGGAAAAGGAACACTGCACACTTACATGCCTCTGAGCATTTTGGTGGCTCAAAATAAAGTCCAGCTTTGAGCGGTTTCTCCTCCTCGTCGTGAACTTCAATTGTAAGCCATCCTACCATCACGGGCATTCGATTGTTATTGTTGGTGTTGTAATTAGCGTTGCGGCTCTGTCGTTCTGCCTTTTCCCAGAGATTAATGGCTTTTCTTACGTCGATTTCAACCCATCCTGTTTGGGACATATTTAGCATAATTGTGCTGCAGATCCTCTTCTTCCTCTCTGCAGAAGAATAATTAAAACGATTACTAACTGAAATTAGAATAAATTAAGAATAAAAAACATATTTTCATTGGACTTATTTTGAAAATGCCGACGTACCACGCTTGTTTCTTTTCAGGTGCTGAATTGTGGAAACAGTCACTCGAATTTGGGACTCAATAGGTGCATCGTCACAATTATAGCTTCTTGGCGTTGTTCTAGCTTCCGACTGTGGATTAAGTTTAAATAATCTGCGAAAGAGTTGTTTATTTCGATGTCCCTTAATATTCTGCAAATCAAATCTTTACCTCAATACGGCTGTATCTAAATGCATATCAGGATGGGTGTTTTCAAAAAGACTGGCTGCAAAACGGACTGTGATATTGTTCTCTTGCTGCCAAGAAGATTCGTTGATTTGAGCGCAGGTGGGATATGCAGCCATCTCGTGAAATGGAAGATTTTCAAAATTCATGCTATTACCACTTATAGCATTTTCGATTTTATTTTTTATGTCCTGGAATCTGGAAAAACAAAATTGGAAAAAATCGATTTACACAAAAAATTTCTTTAATAAATTTTAATTGCAGCATAACGAATACTGTAACAATACTTCAAAAAATGCTTTACAGAGTTCAATTTTGAAAACACATTATAAGAAATCTCGAAGCTCAACCGTTACTTTTGAAAAATAAGAAGATTATGTGATTCAATTCACTGAGGATGGGAACAATAACTTCGAGAATTTACATAATTGAATGGTTTCAAGAAATCTTCACGAGAAGCGTGTTGGTCGATCGTAGCACAGATTTTCGATAAATGTATGTACGGGAGTCATAGGGTCTACTTTTATTGATCCTCTCTCTTTTCCCGATCTTCAATTTATGCAAAAATCTATATATGATGCAGTAATCGATGAAGAACCCATATTTCTAATGAACTAAATAATTTTTCAACAAGATGGCACCTCAGCTCACTATAATCGAAATGGTTACGAATGGTTCAATAAACATTTCGGAGGACGGTGGATAAATCACAGTGGTCCTATATATTGGGCACCTCAGTCCGCCACCATAACGATCTTGCAAAATGGAGACTATTTTGAAAACATTTTATAGTATTAGGTCTTTTGTTATTGTCATTTACTTTATTCAACATTTAGTTCTACTTTCTTTACCTTAGTACGCCACGAAAAATAATTAAAATAACTTGTTTTGGGGAACTGCATTGTAGTGCAGTTCGTAGTTCTTAGAAAGGTAGGAGCGGAAGATGTCACTTGCCATTTTGAAGGTACTTATTTGTCCTTCTCTTTTATGCTATTAAAATACCAGATCGATAATACAAAATTTTGATCAAATCAATCCTAAGTTTTGGAAAAATAATTCAAAACTGTCATATATCTAGGAAAAGCAAAGTCGGAGTCATGCTATCGTTGAATTTTTTATTTATTTGAGTTCTTCTATCATTAAGCAAAGTTTTCCTCACACTCTCCTTATATAGTAAGTATCTTTTAAGCAAAGTAATTCAGAGGCATTACTCTGTAATCGAAAATATCAATAGTATGAATTTTATTGTATAAATCGGTAGAATGCAAAACTCTTACTTAAATCACTGATTTAACTCGGTTAATGTAAAAATACATATATACATACATATAACCTTAATCAAAAGGCGCACTTTTAGGCAGAATCCAAGAAACAGTTGACCTGTTAACCAAAATATAACAATATATTGAGATAAAATGAGGCTCCAACACCAGCACGCAAATAACGTCAAAAGAAAAAACCAGAACACGCAAACACAACAATCAGGAGATTACAAGAATAAAAAGCAGCGGTCTCAAATGGTTACCTTGCGGTACACCTTTAGATATGGTGTTATAGAAAGATACCCGATATGTTCTATCCTTTAATTAAGAACAGATTCGATAGAGAAATAAAGGTGAGAAATCCAAGTTTTTGTAATTATAATCTCAGAATATCATTACTCATTTTGTTCTCTCATCCTATTGAAGTTTTGGTTCCATGAAAACTTATTTGTCAGTTATAAGTCATGATGGAGGCTAGCGGTCACTGAAACATATCGGTGTATACAAAAGATTAGTAGAACGTGTTGGATAACGATTCCGTGGAACCGGCATTATTGACAAAAGGAAAAGTACTGGCAGAAAAAGAACTGTGACAACAGTTGGAAATATTAAAAAGGTAAGAGAACGAATCCAAAGGAATCGGCATCAGAAAGTGAGGAAACTTGCTAAGGATTTGAAAGTAAGTAGATCCTCCATGGACAATATTATTAAAAAGGATATGAACATGCGAAAAAAAAGAAAAGAGTTCATGGTCTTACTGAGGCACAGAGGATTACCAGAGTTAAAAAATGCAAACACCTTCTTGAGTGGCACGCAGATAGCGAAATCATCTTCTCCGATGAAAAGCTTTACGTTTTGGAAGAACACTCAATTCCCAAAATGACCGGATTTACGCAGTGAGTATGGATAGCATCTTTGCAACTGAAAGAGCAGTCGAAAGATATCAGAACGCTGATTCTGTTATGGTATGTGGTGCTATTTCTAAACGTGGGAAGCTACCCTCCTTTTTGTTGAGTAAGGTGTGAAAATCACGAAGGAGTACTATCTGGAGAATCTTTTAAAGAATCACTTACTACCTCATGCCTTTGTATTGTTTGGCGACAATAACTTTTATTTCCAACAGGATTCAGCTCCATCCCATGGCCATAAGTATGTTCAATCCCGGCTGAGTGAAAATGTACCAGATTTCATATCTAAAGAAGAGTGACCATCGTCATCACCAGACCTAAATCCCCGCGATTTTACCATATGCGGTTATATGCAGAGTGAACTGAGGAACATAAAACACCTGAGTTTGGAAACATTTAAGAGCCGACTGTTGCAGATATGGAACGACATTCCTGATGAAGTTGTCCGTGCCTCATGTAACGCCTTTCATAGTCGTTTGAAGGCTATTTTTAAGACCAAAGGTGAACGGATTGGGTCATTACAACTTAATATAAATTGATAAGTAGTGTATAATCTAAAAATAAAATTTATTTAAAAAAATTTCATCAAGTGTATAATTTATAATCAAAAACATTGCCGACAAATATTTTTGGACACCTTGTAGTTGGTCCGGAGACGAAGTTGGAAGGCTGAGATTATGTGGGAAGTAAATTCAAGCAGGTTAGTTGTCGCCGATCTACCAGGCAGAAAGCCATGCTGATTATACTGTCAATAAGCTGTGAATATATAACAGACTCGATCGATAGCTTTGCGATTAGCATATAATTTGTTTTCAGGTTTTTATTACCCTTTTTATGAACAGGAAATATAATGGAGTCATTAAATAACATAGGAAATCCACCAGCTTGAAGAGACTTGTTGGAGATTAGTGCCAATGAAGTGAGTAATGCATCAGATCAGAATTTCATGTACGCAAGAGGGACAGCATCCTTACCCAATCGAAAGTCCAGTTTAGGTTCCTTGACACTATCCATCAAAACAACGTGAGATATAAGGGGCATAGAAATGGAGGCAACTGAACGATCCTGTATATGACCAATTTCTTTCGGGGAAGGCACAAAATTGTGAAAAGGAAAGGCGCTCTAAAAAAACACTGTAAAGTTATCGGCTACATTAGGCGCACTGGCACTGAAGGAAGCGTTGTGCCACATTATAGACGGACAGTTATCCATTTTCTTGCAGACAACGCTAGAAAGCTGTCTGATAACCGACGAAATCACAGTAAGATGAGGTATCTCTATAGCCTATTGTCCAGTATACCACAGGAGAAAGCGACAGTATGTTTTGTCCGCCCTGTTAAAATCAAGAACATACTAATCTAAGTTGGGATCAGCAAAATTAGAACCATCGTAGTAGAAAGCAATGGAAATAGGCAGGTATAAGCTGTCAGTATCGGATAAACTGCGAGAAGCCGAATCGTGTTACTCGAATCAGAAGAAAAAATTAGATCTAACCGTGAGAGATGTAAACTCACTTAGTGTAGACTAGAGGAAAATGAGAACTTTGGGAGGAAGGTTATCAAGGGAAGATAGTCATCGTCATCAGAGGTGAATATCCATTGAACGCTGGGTAAATTAAAATCGCCAAGAAGGATGATTTGATCATCCGGGATCATCAAAAGCTCTTCCTCTTCTCTATATTAATAAAATTGGAGTGTCTGTTTGTTATTTCAAAATAATTGTCATTTTATAAACTCATATCGTTATTTACATGATATGAAAAATTGTAGTTCGTATGCATGTCTGTTTGCCCGGGCTAATCTCGAAAACAGCTAATCCGATTTCGATGGGACTTTCACGGAAGGTCCGGTATTTGCTTAGGCATAGTTTAGACTATTAAAGGTACGCTGGTGGGAATGCCTGTGAAGGGTGGAGAAGGAGCGGTGGGGGCTGACAAGTAAAAATAATAGAAAACCGCCGATATTGGTTTCAAATCCACTCTTTTCGCGGTCACAGTATCAAAAATAATAATAAATAATTTGATTTCGCACTTACCAAAAGTTCGAGCAATGACGGGCAGACTGGTTATTAAAAATATCTAAGCTAACAATTAAAATGCTTAAAAGACTTTGGCCGTCTGCGATAACGTAATTTGTCAAATTTGAAGGAATGTAACAATAGAGCAGGAAAACATTCAGCTTCACAGCAGAGGGTTTAAGAGTTAAGAGTTCAGTTGCAAGCGTGCCGGAGAAAGGAAGGATATCAACCAGGTCGGAGTTTTACCGCCCTATGCCCAACAAGAGGTTAAAGGAACCAGAGAGAGAGAGAAAACCATGAAGAAGCCAGGTTTCGTTCAGAGGGATGACGTCACAACAACAAGCAAGAGAAGCCTAAAATAACTAGGTTGTTCTAAATCTCTTTACATTTTGGTAGTGACGGGAAAGAGTTCTTAGTTTTTTTGAATGCTGACATCGGCTATTTTCATGAACATCAGCATACATACTAAGCGGGCAAGTCTACAATCTACACCATCTGGTCGGAAGATTAGAAATGGCACTTTTGGAGGAAGGGGGAAAAGGAATGCGCCAAATCCCCATTTCTTGGCTTTGAGTTCTTCCGTGGCTGATAAAAATCCATAGAAAACAGGAGTAAACAAACATACTGGGCAAATCTCCCACGACAACGACAAGTGAAAAGGTTTACTAACTACTCAAAATATAGGACAAAAGTATACCTCACACTCAGCGAAACAGATCAAAGACTTTTAACAGGCCTTCCTACTGGACACTGTGCTCTGAGATATCATCTCCAAAATATGTTCAAAACTGAGGACGAAACATGTCGCTTTTGTATGGAAGAGTACGAGCCAGCACACGATATCCTCTCCCTTTGGCCGCATAATGTTCTAGCTACGCAAAAAGGTTGCTATCGACAGAGCATGCTGTAACAGTGGCTCCAAGAACAAACATACTATCATATACCTAAATCTTGACTGGTTTTGATAATACTGGGTTAAGTCACAAAAGATCTCACTGGTGGAATTAATAATGATATATGAGACAAATAACAATATATTGTGAAGTCACTAATATTTCCTATTACAGCCTCACATCTATTGATCATATTGTCTACAAGATAAATCCTTCCAGGCATGCTTCACCGACAATTTAAGTTGTTGTATGTTTTTCCATTCAAGCCTTGCCTTCGTTCCTTCGATCCTACACATTTTTAATAAGATTGGAGTTAAGATTTTATGGCGCCACTTCTTAGCAATAATGTTTTCCTTCTTTTTCCATTCAGTGCATACACGACTGCTATGATTGGGATCGTTGTCCTCTTGCAATAACCATAATTGATTTCCTGAACAGCAGGATCGCCATACATGAATTTATATTGTGTGTTTTACTGTATGAAGTACTTCCATCTTTGTTTTAACTGTAATCGTCTAGGTCCTTGATATGCTCAAAATGATGACTCATCGGTAAAAACAATATTGCTCCAATCACCTTAAATTGTAAGTCCACTTCTCTCAAACCGGGTGAAGTTCTCATCACATCTCTCACAAGGAGTTACGGGAACTCGAGTGTGTCAATTAGTACCATATCCTGGATCAATTGATACAATCTATGATGCGATAAAGAAGTCCTTCTTAGATATTTTGTTGGTTTTTGTGCTAATTTCCTAAATACAAATATTAAGGACAATATTCACAAATTCTAATACTAGTAAAACGTGTGCTCTATTGCCTACATCTTTTGTACCAATCCATATTTAATAAAAATTCAGCCAACTAATCCTGATGTTCCCTATATACGAGTTAAATGCTGAACTTGCGTCATTCATTGTTTAAAAAGCTATATTCCTATTCATTCCTATACCTCCTTTAAATAGATGATTTTTTTGGTTGTTGAGTTTCTGATCGTAGATTGCCAATCAATCCACGTGTGAATTTCTACAATTTCACAATCAGTTCTGTTCTGATTTGTTCCATGAAACAATTCAAGAATATCTTCACCAGTTAATCGTCTGCACTAATGTCTGCCAAGTCTGCAGACTGTTCACGTAATTACAAAGTCACGAAATCATAACATGACGTGCAAACATGTGCATAATAATGAGTTATTAAAACCATGTCCGATTCCATAGGTAGAATCCACAATCCAGTTTCAGACGAAGTTTGCTCTTTGTCATTAGATCAGTTCAGACAGGTCTAGGCTCTCGTGTAACCTAGACGCAGCCACAGACTAAAATAGCGTCTAGCTCTCTGCTCTATGAACTGGGTGCAGACCGTGAAAAGAAAATTCTTGTCTAGGTTTTACTAGGATTTCAAATGTCTGTGGCCAGGTCTACCAAGGTAGGTGTATGTTATGCACGCTTTCATTTATTTTTTGTAACATTTCTAACGAGTTTTATTTTTTTTTCCCTTTCAATTCATGAACCATCAATATAGTCCATAAATAGCACTAGCAGACGAGTCCAATATTAAATTCCACGATTGCATGGCGTAGTAGTCTCTATGGCTTCAAACAACTGCCACGGTAACCAGTTAAACGAGCGTCTATAGCTGACTGGAATCGCATACCTTAAGGGGGTTTTGCTTTTTCTAAGCATATTTCAACTCGTCTATCTAATGAGGCATCGTCTCGCCTAGATCACGTTAGATGGCTCGATGCATCACTTTCTGGCTTTGATTAAATTTCAATAAATTAATCCGATAAATTTATATTCGTCTGCAATCCGATTATAGCTTCTTCAGTGGCTTTGAAAATTATACAGAATAAGATTTTTATCCATTCTCTTTGTGGTTTTTGCTGTTCGTTTTTAAAATTGAATTTAAGTGGTATAAGCAATATAGTTTTCAGGTAATGCTATGTACATCTAAGTTATAGATATCTAGATCAATTTGAAGATAAAAGTCTCCTGCTTCTGCGTTTTTTATGTTTTTTATTGGAATACTTTGATATTCCTAGCCAAAGATTTAATATCAATAGCTTTCGGTGCATCAACATATTCATTAAACTTCAATTTTAGTTTACAAATAATTATTGTCCTGCTTCACTTATCACATATTTGTCCATAGCTTCTTGAACTGATTCTATTCTGCGCTATTTTTGACATATCGGCAGAAGAGTTGACCATCTTTTTGCATGCAGTTCTTGATTTTAGAAATGGGGCATAAGCCCTTGTGGAATGTTCTAAAGAAGCTGACCAAAATTTAAAGAGCTGTTAACTGCGACGTTGGAAAACATGCTCCAACCGTATGGCCGTAGCAGTATACTGGGAATCTACACTGAATCCTGCCTGCAGGTGAACTCCGACCACGCTACCCCGATACTGAGTACTAGAATCCCGGGCAGAGAGGAATGTGGGAGTCACCATGGCGGATATAAAGCCTTCATTGACGAAACTAAGATGGAGGTCAGGGTAAGAGCTGGGGGCACTCGGATTGCCTAAACATACATAAAATCGATTCCTGGGCTACTGCAGTGTATTTCAAGAAGAGATCATGGCTATAGAAAGAGCGGCAGGACTATTACTATGACGACCAAATCTCGGAGCATAGGGCATCTATTACACTGACTTCTGCGCAAATGCCTTCAACTGTGGTCACAATTTATTGATCTGGGCTCCTTCCTTCTCTACAGATCTTCTCCTTGTGTGGTCATTCAATTCGGCGTCTTCCTTGGTTTCGTGCGGGTTAAAATCCAGAGCTTATTATGTGATTTTATTTGGATCTTTTCTTAGTGTGTGGCCTATCGATTGGCACTTTCGCCTGCGAATACTGGTGTCTATACCATCTTGGCTTATAAGTCTGTGTAGGTCTTGATTGGTAATAATGGATGTTCAGGATGCGTCGGAGACGCTGCTTAGATGTTATTTGCCAGGTCAATTTCCATGTTGGACTCCCGCACAACGGAATAGATTTTTCGTTCGATTCGAAGGTCCGGAGTCTTATGCTGTTATTACGCCAGATCTCGGAAGAAGTATTAAATGCAACTCTAGCCTTGTTGATGCGAGCCTGTTCATCAGCTTCAGCTACGCCGTCTGCTGTAACTATGCTTCCGATATAGTGAAATTTATCTACTTGCTTTATTTGCTGCTCTTAAAGGTAAATTTCATTTTCTATCTTGGAGTAAAAGCTCATAAGTTTATTGTTAGCATCTTTGATGTTAAGCCCTGCTCTGCGACCTTATCTGCTAAGGGCTTCGGACATTTGGGCTACATTACTCTGTTGGATAGAAGACAAACATCTTCAACAAAAGTTTCCATTTAATTCTTCGCGATGGGTGGTCGTCTAGGACACTGCCTACCTTACGGTAATAAGATTACAGATGGTACGCAGAAGTCAGGATAGTCTCCAAAACACAGGGTAACTCGGCTAGGTCTTTGGTCACAGAGTTTTTGCTGCAGCTATATGCTTCGAAACGAAGGTTTAAATTACTTTTCTCATCTACAGTAGCAGTTTAGTGCAGTAAAGGTGTCTGCGCGATCTTCTTATTTCTTTTCGACTTTCCTTTTATTTCAAATTAATATATTTATTCGTAGCAGTTTTTATTTATTTTTGCTTGCTTTGGATTATCAAGTGCTTTACATTTTCTTTTGAAATTATGTGTAGAGTATTTACACGCTAAGGAGCTTATGCTCATATGTGATATATGTATTTTGAATAAATCGAAATGAATTGAATTGAAAGAGCGGCTATATGAGGAGCAGGAGGGGAGAGGGGGATGGGGCGGGGCATAAAGTTAATAATTTTTCTGTCTTGATTGAATGTTCGAAAAAAATTTCATTTGTGAAAGTATTTTATTCAAAATATTGACCGTACAATTCTTTCTTCAACAATATAATTTGACATTCTTGTCAGGGAGGCGCTTTTCCATGCTTTTTTTTTAGGAAAGTAGTAAAAGTAGGTCAGGTGACCGCGCTCGAAATCCTAGATCCGCCAACTGAATGCTTCCTGCATAGACAGGTCGATTGGCCAGTCTCTAGAATCAGTAAAACGAGAAGTTGACCTCAAGACTATTTAGTTTGCTAAGGAAATATGGAGGAATCTGACGACAAAGAAGTTGAAAACATTCAGCATTACGATTGCCGGGGCCTGGCGAGGTATACAGGTTTAGGCTCGCAGTTCTTTGGGAAACTGGATTATGTTGCTAACATAGCGCTGAAAAAGCTTCTCAGGCTTATTAACAGTTGTAGCTTGTTCTAAATGTATCCCATATTAATATTTAGCTGTGGTCCCATGAATGTGGTGAAAGAACGAACTATTCTTAAGTCTTTGTGAGGCTGATCGGCTGTCAGTCTGATAGCCATCGCTCTAACGTAACCTAGCCTCTAAATTAATTATTGTAGGAGAATGAAGATAAACATTAAAAACGATTTTGCTCCTTGACAAACACAATCAGTTACGAACTTGTTTTAGATGACTTAATAAGCAATCGACCCAGGGAGACCAGAATTACTTGAGTAGAAATAGAAGCACATTGCCAGAAATAAGCAAACAAACTATCATAAAAAGCGAACAGCTTTTAAAGAACTCAGGTACTTAAGGCCTTTCTTAAAATGCTATTGTGAGAATTATATGTTAATACAAGTACAAGTCCGAGTACTGATCCTTAAGGCGAGGGCTGTATCAACACTAAATGACAGAATTTTTTTAAATCCGCGCGGTAAGCGAGAAAAGTCCGGGAGTCGCAGGGAACTTTTCTCAAGGTGTACCTTATAAAATTCCCATGCGTGTATCCTTATCGCTCGGACAGTCACGCTCGAGCAATCATGGAAACTCCACTTGCTCCTACCGCCAATTGCAAAGTTCGTGCTGTTACTCATTTTTTTTTCGGCAAAAAATAAATAAGTTTTTTTGAGCATGAGGGAGAGGGTTTATTCGACCGAATAGTTAACGGCGACGAGACATTGATCCATTACTGAACGCCCGAATCCAAAAGACAGAGTATGGGAAACGAAAGGCCGAGCCAACTTCAGAAAAGGGGAAAGTTTTTGAATCCGTTCACAGCTGCTTGCTTGTGTGATATGTTGAGAAGCCTTAGTAGGGCGATTCAAAACACAATGAGGGGAAAGTTGAGCAAAACAGTTTTTGTTTGTTTTTTGATGTGGCCAAAGCCTAGGGGACAAGTCTTTGATGCGGAAATTAAGGGTAGGGGGAGTGATGGGAAATTTAATGTCTTGTTTTTGCATTGCTGTGAGTTAGACGACAGCTCAGAGACGGAGTGAATTTTTTAATTCTAATTTAAAATTCACGGAGGGACCGAGTCTCGAATCCCGAAACTATTGGGTGGTGGTCGTGACGCTCAACCAATTGGTTCAACTTCGTCACCGTTGCTCATAAAACTCAAGCCATGCTTGAACAATTTCGATGGGATATTTTCGGTCATCAACCTTACTCTCCTGATCTTTCACCGAGCGACTACCATCTTTTTCCGCAGCTCAAGCAACACCTCAGGGGAAGACATTCTGTAAATGAGAATAAATTAAAAGAAGTGAAAAGATAGCTAGCGAGTTTGACGGAAGAGTGGTTTGACACTAGATTGAAAAAACTGTTATCACGGTACGAAAAATGTATTGACATTCAGAGAGATTATGTATAGAAATAACTATAAAAAAATATATTCTTTTTTAAATTTTTGATTTTTTTTTTGAATAGTGTAACTTAGTTTTGAGACAAGTCTCGTACTTTTAAATACCAAGAAATTGTAGTTGTAATTGTACTGAAATTGTGCTTTAGGCCCAATGTATTAAAATATTTTGCAGGTCTAGTTTTATAGTAGGTCCACACGACACAGACTTCTATACACTTCTGTAGAATTTTGTCTGTGCAACAAAGCAGTACAGACAAATGTCAGTGCGTTAGAAAAGTCGGAGGTATGCATGAAAGTCGGAAGTAAGCATGTATGCCTGCATATTTTTTGGAATAATGGTGAGTCCACACGATACATACTTTTGTTCGTACAGATATCTGTATGTATCGTGTGGACCCACCTTTAAGCGCGTAAAATTTTGGAAATTGATCTCACGTTGCTTGGTAAGGGTGATTGAAAACATATGACCTTATTCCGGTATCCACGAACCTTTTTCACTGAAGTATGAAGTATTGGTTTTTTTACAGATAGAAGCCCAAATGCGCCAGCAGGAATATAACGTTTAAAATTTCATCCACCTATTGTTTAATTCTTGTTTTATCACCATGGGCAAATCTTAGGCGCTGCATTCCAATTGCAATTTAGCAAATACCACCCAGATAAAAAATTTCTCTGTCTACCGACGAAAACAGATAACATATTGCGCTATTTGCAGAATTCATCGCCACGATTAATATAAAGCGTAAATTATCGCCGACGATTTTCGTTCTGGGTGTTAATGGTATTTGTTTTTCTAAAATACCTCAAAATGCAATAGTTGCGTTGCAAACCGTAGAAGGTATGCAGGTAACCCAATACCATGTGCATCGAATGTTATCAGGCCGAAACCTTCTCCCTTGTTCTCAACCGTCCACGGAGGCACCTATTCATTTGAATGCACAAAAGTAAGCAACCACGAAAAATATTTCCTTTCAAATAAGACATAAAACGAACAAAAGCGAATGTAAACAAAACAACCAGCAACCTTGACAATCATTTTAATCAGACTGGCAAAAAATTCACCAAATGTAGGTCCCAATTTAGTACAAGACTGGAACATCTATTGCATGGCAATTTGGGCGCATGACTATATGAGATGCGTGCACTCGATAATGACGTGCAATTTTTCTATTTAGTGATGATATTAGCCCCGCTGGCAAAAACGCGAATTTTCAGATGCCCCGCGATTATGGTTTTGAATTCGCGAAACACGCGCTTGTCATGTTGACTAACGTAGTGCAAGACGGCCTGCCGTTACCCCAACCCATCCCATCCCATCACATCCATGGGATTCCTTGCGAATTCAGCTGATTTGCAGGATGACACGAGTAAAAAAGACTTCCTGGACTGAACGTGGACAGATCATTGCTGGAATTGGAGGTCAGACCTCTGACTCTGTCGCATGCTTATTAGATTGCGACTCGCAGACAATCAATTGCCTTCACAATAACAAGTGTCTGGCTCGCGTTTTAATTAAGCCAGCGAATATCCCATAATTGGCTACTTCAACAATTTTGACACAAACCAAATCGTAGGTAAGCACGGCGTGATTCATGGCTTCCTGTTGCAATTTGCAGATTGGAAATTGCAGATGCAGTCAAGCCACAGCGGCAAGAAGTTGTCTATTTTTGCGAACAGCGATAGCGACATTCTCCGAGTGCATCTCAATGTCGGGTTGGGCTGGAATTGGAATCCTTAAAAGGCGAGACAAGATAAAATGGCCAGAGCCATTCAAAAAATATTAAGAAGGGTTACGACGACAACGCAACGACTTGCGACGATCGTCCCGGCGGACGCAAAGTGCATGCATGCAGCTAATTGCATCTTGAATGAGGAGAGAATGCATTTTGGAAATTTTGGTCAGACAAGCCGTGCTGGTTTATTTTGCTCGTGCGTTTTGATTTTATTTATGGACTTATCAGCGTCTGTATGTATTATTTTGCGGTTATTTGTTCGCATCAACTTACCCTCTGCGTGCAGCCGGGGCGACCAGCTACTTTATATGTATATATTTTGTGCAAAAGGAGCCAAACCAGCAGCCAAAATAGGACCAGACCAGCAAAGTGCATCCAAGTAAAGTGATTCATGAAAACAGGCATAGGATGACATGCAAAACTTGTAGTCGGAATATAATTAAGGAGGGAGGGACGGGGAAGCGCATGCTAAAATGCAACTGCAGCTTCCAGACGAAAGCAACGTCCAGTCATAAGAAAAACAAGAATAATTATTAAAAAAACAGAATGCCATGACTACAGCGATTTGACGGTAGCTCTGGTGCATCGTTCTTGTTGCTCACGACACGACAGTGTTGCTGATAACCCCAAAAGTGCACTCGACCCAAAAACACATCATCCAGAAAAAACATCTGTCAAGGCTCTAAATTTAAGGAGATAAACATAAAATTCCATACGGGAACGGGAGCCAAGAAATTTGCGTCAGGATGCAATGTCACCGTCCCAATGGCGAGGGGTTAAGTGAAGGTGAATTTTGATACAACGCTCGTTAGCAAGTGCACGGTGTACTTTTTTCGTGGTCAAGGCGAACATTTTTACGCAATATTCGAAATGCAGGGATATTCTTAACGAGATGTTATTACTCTAATTATTTTTCTTCATTAAATTCGGTTTTTTTTCGTATTTTCAATTATATGTCCAGAAAGCAATTTTCGGCTACTTGAAAATTATGTGAAAGGCATTTTACCCAATAAATCTCGCCTGTTTTAAAGCAAGACTATTATGCTTCATCAATTTTTTCAAAAGTGGTGGGGTTCAAACTCCCCTGTATTGTTTGTAGCCAATGTAGGATGTGACTCGTAAATCCTGAGAATATATATAAGGAATCGATTAGATCGAGACTGGGCTAGGTTAACTAGTGGTTTATTAGATTAGAAGCAGATCAGGATAACTGGACGCAAAAAACCAAAGTGGCATAGGATTTATGACGTAATTCTGAAATGCCTGAATATATACTACCCAGTCACAAAAGTATTGTGACATTTTTTTTTTACATTTTCAACTTTGTGGATATATAAAAAAGTGTTTAATTATAAAAGTAAATTTCGTTATGGTAATAATTACTTTGTTTGTTTTGTTCGAAATTCTTTTCACAGTCACAACAAATTTAAATAAATAAAAAAAAATAACGAAAATAATGCACAATAGCAGAAAGACAACCGTAGTCATGTGTTATACGGAAAAAGTCCGAAGTATAGTATAGTATAGTAGCTTGAGAATGCTTGAAGCACCCTGTCAAATTTCCAACTTCTGTAATGGTTTTGGGGCTGCATGTCCGGATATGGAGTTGGGTCTCTCCATTTTATTGATGGTGCAATTAACTCCGAAAAATACCAAAATGTACTGCCATCAATACCACTCCTTCAGTCGCCTGAAGGGAGTTCGTTTTTCAACAGGATGGAGCACCAAGCCATACTTCAAAATCCAGTAAAGCCAAGTTGCAGGGCAATGGAGTACCAACAATGGAGTGGCCCGCTAATAGTCCAGATCTTTGAATAATAGAGAATTTATGGGGAGTTATTAAGAAAAGACTTGGGGTGGGGAAATTTGGAATTCTTTTACCGCCGAGGATTGTGAAGAGGGAGATTAAGACTTGTTAAATCAATGCCACTCTATATTAAAGAGGTTGTAAAACAAAAACGTAATGAAACGAAATGCTGAACATAAAGAAATCTACAGTAAATTTAATTTATTTTCCCTATTTTTCCAATGAATATGTATTATTTTCGTTATTTTGTTATTATGTATTTGAATTTTTGTAACTGGAAAAAGAATTTTCAACAAAACAAATAAAATAATTATTGCTATAACGAAATTTTCTTTTATAAATATTATACAATTTTTTATATACCCACAAAGTTGAAAATGTGAAAAAAATGCAAGTGTCCCAATACTTTTGTGGTTGGGTAGTAGTTGTAAGACACCCTCGTGGTTAGGGTGGGCAGGGAGTGACATGTAAAAATAAGCGAAAACGACCGATATTAAAGTTGTTTTCGTGGTAGCTGTTTTAAATAATGTTGCTCCCGATGATCTTAAATACTGTAGGGGTAATGCACTCCTAGAAATGATGTTTGGTAGGAAACGAAATGTAAAAATAATCGAAACCGGCCTTTATTAGTATCGAATCCATAGTTTTCGGGGTTGCAAAGCAAAGATGAACAATGACACTCCCGATGATGTTATATACTGCGTGGTCAGACACTCCCAAAAATGTGGGTGGGGGAGGGGGGCAGGGAGTGACATATAAAAATCGAAAACAACTAATATTGCTGATGCTGAGATGAACAATCATCCTCTCAAATGCAGCTAGATACTGTGGGGGTAATGGGGAGGAAGTGACATAAAACTAATATTAGTGTCGAATCCATAGTTTTCCGGGTCGCTGAGATAAGCAATGACACTTCCGATGTAGTTAGATACTACAAGAGTTATACAATCCTAGGAGTGGATTAGTGTCGAATCCATAGTTTTCTGGTTCGTTGAGATAAATACTTACACTCCCGATACTGTTAGATACTGCGGCGGTAAGACACTTCTAGAAGTAGGTGAGAAAGGACTGATATGTAAAAATAATTCTAAAAGGTGGTCAGTAAAACCCCAAAAATGTGGGTAAGAAGTAAGTGCCATGTGAAAGTAATCGAAAGTGACCGATATTTGTGTCAAATCCATAGCTTTCGGGGTCGCTGACATCAACAATGACATCGCCGACGCCGTTAGATACTGGGCGTAAGACAACACTAAAGAGAGGAGTGGGAAGGGTGTGACTTGTTAAATTAATCGAAAACTCCAGAAGTCGTTAGATACTGTCTGGGTAGGAGACCCCTAAGGTACGGTTACACGATGCATTTCTCTCATGCAATTACCGCACGATGTGATGAATAAATTTGCATGCTTTTTATACTCAAGGAGTATGCTCTTAATTCAAGGAATCTGCTGGATATTACCCGGCGAAGATATTTGAGCATACTATCTTATTAAAAAAGGGAGAAAAAATATGGGAACTGAATTATAATAAAAAAGAAAAAAATACATTATATGGCGATAGACGATCCGAGATACCATTTATTTATTTAAATCCACTGGAAGTGCAATAGCAAGTAAAAAAACAGATCGTCGATGTATATCAGATAGAGATGAGTTACGCGTCGTGAAGAACGTTATTAAAAAAAAGCGATATCAACAGCAACGGAGGGAGTTAATACAAAAATCTTTCAGTCTATACATATAAACGAGTAATAAAAAAATTAGGCTACGCTTTATATAAAGGTTTATTTTGAGTTTGCAATTTTAACATAATTTTAAAGTAAAACATTCCATGCAAGGAAAAATCATTCCTTACAGCAACATAAATTGCATTGGGTCGTAGGTAGATTAAAACATTTCCAGTCACCGGGGCCTGATGCTATTATTCCGAGCTTTAGCGTAATCTGGATTAACTACTCCAGTGGTTATACGCTACATATAAGGGCTGTCTTACCTTGGTCCATATCCAAAGGTTGTGTTAAAGTGTTAAAGAAACATTCATACTCAAGGCGATAAAAAGAACACATGCCGCCTCTTTATTTCTCCTCAAAACGTTAAAGCATTTAGTTGACTTACACTTACGCTGCAATATCCCAAAGGACCTACTATAGGGTTCCCAACACGCGTACCGGAAAGATAAATCTGTGGAAACAGCTCTACATTCTGTGGTACATACTATAAAAAATATCCTGCATTCAAGGAATATCATTTAGTGGCCTTCATTGATATTGAGGGAGCTTTTAGTAATGTCATATATCGCCCATGCCACCTTAGAAGTACACGCCCATTGCATTGTACCTTCTTTCTGCTAGGCCCGGGCATTCGCAGAGTAAGTGCTGAATGCTCCTCGTCCATACAGCTCCGGCAGAAGTCATGCGTGGGAACGCGCAGACGTTCTGCGTGTCTACCGAAAAGACAGTGGCCAGTAATAACTGCCACAATGCTTCGGAGGTTTATCCGGCTTCCGTTTAGCAGGAACGCGGTTTTTCTCAAATCCCATTCAGGCCACAGCGTCCTTAGTCTGCATGTGGTTAAGTTACTCCATCTCTGCTTAGCGAGCTGAATATCCTTAAAAGGTTGCTCTTAAGTTATTACTATTTCGCCTAATATCGTTTTGATATTGGGAATGAGTCTTTCCTTAAGTTTATTTCTAGCTTCATCCAAGTAGCATATCTATAGGTATATTTGTTTTTGTACAACTAATCAAGCTAATTTATGAGTCAAACCTATTATGATTATACTTATCTAAACAGAATGGCAGTTAAATATTATAGCTAAAGTCCATTGTGTATCTAAAGCCGGCTTTAGCCGGATAAATCTGACTTTAGCCATTCATTTTCGCTAAAGCTGTTATATTAAAAAAAAAAGTGGTAAATTTTGGACTTAAGTTGGAGATACAGAATAGATAATAAATCACAGTACAGCACACCATTAATTTTTGCGATATTCTAGAATAGCAGGGCTAACTTCAGAGACGTGTGATTTTACCATAATTCTAGCTAATTCCCACTCTCACGGAGTCTCAAGGTTTGAAACTGTATCTGTGCGCTCAGGATTTCACTCATTTTTTTAGAGCTTAATCAGGCCGGGTAGGTTAGAATGGCGGTTCGAAAATATGTCTATTCCGCTTGGCTCATCATGAATTCCACCACATTTATAAAATCAAGCCATCGTATTCTTTCAAGGTTACCTTCAGTATATGTACACTGTAATGTTATAAAACTGCATTGAGATCTGAAAATCAGCTATTGAAATGAATAAAAACGAAACATTTATAAAGTTCAGTCGTTATCCTTTTTGCCGTGCATATAACTCTGGAAAAAAAAATATAAAACGCAATGTTTATTTCTGTTGAAAGTTGGAACCTTTTTGCTGTCCTTGCAGCTAACTTAAGTACCATATCAGCGCCATAAAGTGCTCTTACCTGTATTACAGCTGAGAGCATACCAACTACAGAAAACTACTCGTGACAACCACTTGTTCTGCATAGGTGATTTCTCAAAGTGCAGCATAAAGCAAGAACAGTGAAGGCTGCTCAAATCATTTCAGAAGCAATTTTACACCCTAATGGGTAGTTCCACTATCAAAAGCATTCAAATAGAGAATGGGGCTCCTTTTACCGTCGGTACAAGTTGTCTAGACTTGGAGACCTTAATTCCATCGTCAGCATAAAAATGCAAGAAGGCATGCTCCTCGAATGCAACAAACGAGACACCACAGCAACAAAAAAACTACAAAAGTGCTCGACTACTGTCTGGGCCATGTCTAGCGGCTCCGTTAATGAACTTTTTGTAGGTCGATGTGTGTGAGAGTAAAACGAAAACGTGAAATCAAACCACTACAGAGAGTTAGTCAAGTTTGAATTACGTCTTTCTTTACGATACGACGAGTACGACTTACGTACGAGTACAGTGTACAGCGCAATGAAGCGACTGGCGGCAGCCAACGAGTCTAGAGTGCCTCGAGGCCTCCAACGTCTTAAGAAGAATTTATAACTTGCCACTAGCGGTCAGGTCGAGATAAAACTAGGAAAGCAGACAACCAGAAGCAACAGTCAATTTGGAGTGTGACGGCTTTCTTAACCTTTTAATTTACGCCACCGGCCACCCCATCATTATTGGCCTCACGTGCCTTGTCCACTGCCAGTTGGTCCACTTCCAAGTTCCAACAGTCCAACGCGACGGCGAATGGATGCCCATCAATCGCTGCACAGCCTCCGTCTGCAACAATGAGATGTTTTCTCTTCTCGGTATATTTCGGTTAAAATCTTTAAGATAGTTTGTGAATGAACTGAACCGATCTATCGACCACTGAGAATGTTGACTGATGAGTGATTTATCAGTACTATAGTCTGAGATTTGTGACAGTTTTCAAATTCAAGGTTTTCGACGGAAATGGGACCACTAACATCAGCTGATTACTTAAAAGCTAGACAAAGTGCCGCCAGAAAGATCAAGGTGTTTCGTTTATTCTTAAAATGATGCTTGTTCTGTCAAGGTGGAGACGGCTCGTCACAAATTAATGGGTAAAAGCAGAAATTTCTTTTAATCAATGAACGGATTCTATTTTAAGTCCCATTTAGTTTTAGAATTTTTGGCTAAGATACCCAATTTAAACTTAATTACAATTCTTATTTACATATGTATGCGCACATAATTAGCAATTAAGAGGTCTACAAAGTGGTGGCAAAGAGGAAAACCCTTTCTGTTAATATTGAATAATACATTTACCTATTAACTTCGAGAATTGGTAATTGTCAATAAAAAGTTAATTGCCATTTTAAAATGATGCTTTCACAGACGACGAAATCGACAGCTATAAGATTATTGTAAAAACTGATCGAAGAGTTTGGTTATGATTAATGCTTTTTAAAACGAAATAAAATTGCTTACAATTACACATACCATGCCGTTTCGAAGAAGAATTGTTAATAAGTCGCGAATTCGAAATCAAACGTTGGTCGTTAATTAAAAATTAGACCTGACATATGAAATTACTCATAACAAATTTGAAATGGCTTTCTCAACTTATAATGGTAGAATTAAGTTTCAGTTCAGCTTCACTTCATTCAATTTAGTTTCACTTTATTTCACTTCTTAGGAGCTTTAAGTTTTGTTTTAAATAAATTTATCTTAGGGTCTTTCCATCATGGTTTCACCAAACGCAAGGCAACCACTACGAATCTTGTAAAATTTTCTAACTGTTATATTTCTGCCGTCGAGGCTGGTAATCAGGTTGTGTTTAAACCAATTTTAGAAAAGACTTTGATTGCATTGATCACAAGTTGCTCGTCTTCAGAATTACCATGTGGGGTTTCTTCTGCTTTTATTCAATGGATCTCTCCCTATCTTTCTGACCTACATAACACATGGGCTGAAAAGTCCCGGGCCTAACAAAGAAAACGCGGTTTTTTTTGTTCAAAATTGGCTTTATTCATCAACGTAATCTCCATCAAGAGCCACACAATCATTCCAGCGCCGCTCTAACATTTCAATACCGCTTTTGTAGAACGATTTATCTTTTGCCTCAAAATAGGCCTCAGTTTCAGCGATAACCTCTTCATTCCAGCGAAATTTCTTACCGGTGAGCATTTTTTTGAGGTCTGCGAACAGCCAGTAGTCGCTGCGAGCCAAATCTGGCGAATACGGTGGATGTGGGAGAAATTCGAAGTTCAATTCATGTAGTTTTGCCATTGTTTTGATTGACTTGTGACAAGGTGCGTTGTCTTGATGAAACAAAATTATTTTCTTTGCCATATGCGGTCGTTTCTTTGCAATTTCGGCCTTCAAACGCTCCAATAACGCTAAATAATATTCACTGTTGATGGTATTTCTCTTCTCAAGATAGTCGATGAATATTACACCACGCACATCCCAAAATACCGAGGCCATAACCTTTCCAGCCGATTGTTGTGCTTTCGGGCGCTTTGGACGAGGTTCACCAGTTGCTCTCCACACATATGACAATCGTTTTGATTCCGGAGTGAAGGGATGGATCCATGTTTCATCCATTGTCACATATCGACGCAAAAATTCCGGTTTGTTACGTTTAAACATGGCCAAACACTGCTCAGAATCATCAACACGTTCTTGTTTTTGGTCAACAGTGAGCAAACGCGGCACCCACTTTGAACAGAGCTTTCTCATAGTCAAATGCTCATGCAATATAAAGACAACACGTTCATTTGATATCTTTACGATGTCAGCTAACTCACGCAACTTCACTTTTCGATCATTCAAAACAATTTTGTGGATTTTTTGATGTTTTCTGGTGTTACCGCCTCATTTGGACGTCCACTGCGTTCTGCATCATCGGTGTCTCTACGACCACGTTTGAAGTCAGCAAACCAACGTGTTATTGTTGTTTCCGATGGAGCGGAGTCCTTATAACACTTTTCAAGCCATTGCTTCGCTTGAACGGTATTTTTTCTCATCAAGAAGCAATGTAAAATTAAAACACGAAATTGTTTTTGATCCATTGTTCAGAAAATAACAAAAGTAGTGTCACTCTTAGCACAATAACTTACAAACTTATAAGTAGAATATCATGAAATTTTAACAGCTTTCTTTTGAAGGTTAGTACTAACTGAAAAAGCGGTGAATGCAATAAGACTAGCGCCATCTATGTGTTAGGCCCGGGACTTTTCAGCCCATGTGTTACCATTATCACTTTTTTCATTCCAGTGTTTGACTGGGACACAAATTTGCAAAAAAATTACGGGGCAACGTGGTTCGATTTATAAAAATTTCAGAAAACTTCGATTTTTAAAAGCTTTCGGCTTTAAACTTTGTCGGTGTATGTTTTTTCTCTATGTCATCAAAAGTATTACTTCGTGGCATATTTACAACGTATGACAATCAAAACGAAGTGCACTTACCGGTATAGGAGATTACTATAGGACCGTTATTGGCGCTTTTCAATTCTGTCTCGAGCTTCGATTCCAAAAGTGAAGCAATTCCAATCGGAGTTTTGGTTGGTAACCTTGGTCCCTTAGTGGCGAGAGTTCTTGGCCCAATGTTGATAATTAATATAATGCCAAGCCTAGTGGTACTCAGTCACGGAATTTAAAACTGTGGTTCTATTTCTACGGAACTTTCAAACATGTTTGGTGTGTCCCAGGGCAGTCATTTGGGTCCGCTCCTTGTTATTACTTTTATCAAAAACATCGGTTCCATCTGCCGAGGACGAAAATTTTACACTATGCTTGCGATGCTAAGATTGTTCGTGTAATCTCTGACATAAATTAATGTTCTGCATTGAACTTTGATCTTCAGTCTTTTCATTCTTGGTGTATTGCGAACAAAATGACACTGAAGGCTGATAAGTGTATCTTGATTTCGTATTCTAGAAGATCTAATATTATCCTATTAGTGGCAACTTGCTAACCCCATTTGTCTGTTGATCACGTTAGCTCTTTATTTAATATGTCTTCTTCTTAATGCCTCCATTTGGCTTCGTTAAAGGATAATCCAAGGAGGTTTACAATCCATTAACCAGCAAACTTTTTTTTTGTACCTGCGTTAGGCATGTGTTGGAGTGTGCCTGTCTTGTTTGGTATCTTTCCTATACGGTACAGATTGCTCGTTGGCTGTTCAGCGCAGGTATTGTGTGGTCTTGCATGGAATAACTCGTTGAATATTTCTGCACATATGTACAGGCTTGCGCTACTCTCTGTGAACACTCTAAAAGACAAGCGCAACCAATCTAGGACTTCTATTATCTTTGACGTCTTGCAGGGTTTTATTGACTCAACAGAACTCTTGTCATCGTTGAACATTCGAGTCCCTTTTCGTTCCGTTAGACATAGGGACTTTCTTAAGGACCATCTTTGCCGCACTTACTATGGTCTTAATGAGCCACTGACGGCAATGTAAACAATTTGTTGTAATATGTTTTTAAACAATTTGAAATTGTATTGTAAGTTGTAATTGGTTTGATCTGTAAAAATGATTAACTCTTTGTTTTTGGTTAATTGTCATTCTCATTTTAGTGGCCTTCCTATTGTATTCTAATTTATTCTCTTTTTATTTTTATGTTTATAATTAATTGAAATAATAAAATAATAAATAATTGAGAACAACCCGGACCCATTGGCTGGAAAAACTTGGCGTAAACAAAATAATATGGCACTATAGCATTTTGATTTTAATTTCTGTCTTTGTTAATAAATAGGGTGCGCCGACCAATTTGCAGCAATACAAATAGTTTTTAATACCGGGATAGTGATAATGCACTAGGATTAAAAGGAAATATTTCGAACAACACTTAATTTCACCATTTATCTACATATAGTAAATTAGGAACAATTGTAAACCTCCTACATATTTTCGAGTCACTTTAAAACACATTGTCTGAGAACTAATGTGAGGTATTGAGCTGGCGCAGAAAGGCGCAATTGAAGATACTCCAACAATACTCAACCTGAGCATCCCCATCCAGGAAATCAAAAAACAATCATGGAATGGAAATCGAGAAGGCCCAAAGAAAATTGTTAGGGATTCGACATCGCAAGACATATAAAGCGTTTTGGGAACTCTTAATGCACATGAATCTGAAAAAATTATCAAGCTGGACAAGGTAAAAATTAAACTTTTTGTTGGCCTCGTGAGAGAGCATGCAAGATTAGCAGTAATAGGAGTAATGAACTTCAGTCTGTGCAGAGGATTCGCAGAAAAAGACTAGACCGTCTTGCATGTTCCAGGTTAATGCCCAGCCCTAAGGTAAAACATATTTAGAATCATAGGAACATACTTCTGCGAAAATCTAGCAGTAGTAGAAAGATCGGGATATAGACAAATTATCCAATTCTGTATGGGGATCAGCTGGCTCGACAGTGGGCTTTAGGGTATACTGCCGAGCAAGAGGCGTTCAACGGGCCACTTGCAAACCAACCAACCAAGGGTATAGAATCTCTCTCTCTCTCGCTGGTTGCTTTAATCCCTTGTGGCGCATAGGGCGTCTACTACACCGACTTTCCAGCTGGTCACTTTAGATTAAAAAAAAGGATAGGAGATTTTACTTTAAAACTGCGTGTCAAATAAGTAAAATATAAATTACTGAAACTCATGTTTTCCTGGCATTTTTAAACGACTTATTCACGGTTTTCCTTTTTAAAAACTTCATTATTACAAAAGAATTTCTAAAGAGCTTGATAAGAGATTTTCAAAATAATCAATGAAATAAAGGAGTGTGAATTCTATAAGCCATGTATTCGCATAATACACCGTGCCTGACCAGCTTGGGCAGTTTTGCATATCCAAGACTGTACATATAAAACCGTGATTGTATAGATTCGCAATTTTTAGTTAAACGAAATTTTAAGTTAGATTTCGTTAAAAAATTGAAACTTAGGTTAGGTTAGGTTCGTGTGGCTGCCTTAAAGGGGCGCACTTAAACCTCAAAAGGCCCATTGTGATGCCACGGGAATCCAACTTGAAACTTGATTGTATGAACTATTTATTAGTACATATTCTCTCTCTTTAGTTCCCGTAACCTCTTGTGGGGCATGGGGCGAGAGAATAACTTCACCCGATTCGAGAAAAGGGATTACAAGTGAACCTACTATTTAAAGTGAATTCCGAACCACTGACATTTTCTTAGCAATCCTTTTTTATACTGTAAAATAAAAAGAAAACAACCATTGGTCGCCGTCGGAGGGATTCGAATCTTGTAGCTCCGTATTGGTAGGCCGACACGTTATCACTTATCGTTCAGAGCATTTTTTTCCTTTTACATAATTTTCTTCGGAAGCTTATGACATCAAGATCTTGTCTTTACTAATTTCTTGTCACTAATTTCGTATTTTTTTTATATCTGAACTAGAGCAAAACTTTGTAAAATGGCGGCGCTTGTATCCACGCTTTGTGTTTTTTCTGTACGTGCTTCAGTCTTTTTCAAGTTTTAACTTATACCACTGACACACATATGGTATCAATAGCATAGTATAAATACAATGGTATTGTTCTTACTATAGTATGAGATTTTCCTGACATTTGATTCGTGGTATATAGCGTTCATTGCTGTAAAATTTTTTTGTTTTTATTTTCAAAAAAATAACAAACACTTCTACAATCGTCCAACTTTTCTTTTTGCTTATTTTAACTATTGTTGTAAAAGTCTGGGTTCGTATAGCCTTTGAAATATTTTTTAGAGTCTTTGTGTTAAAAACAAAATATTCTTCTCTTATAGTAAGTAGAAAATATAAACAAAACATTCATGAAGTCATTACATTCGTAGTATACTAGGTTAAATTTGCAAATTTCAATACCATGAATATGTGAGAATACCATATCGTTTCAGATGGTATTGACATGGTATGGGGTAACACATACGTATATGGCATATCACGTTGTATTGCAATATGGTATCGATACGACATATCTGTCATAATTATTAAGTTGCAACGACCGCTCTTTTAGTTTGCACAAACTCTATGCCTGAGCATACTTACTTTATGAAGGTTAAACATTGCAAAATAGATAGCGTTCTGACCATACTCATCATGCGGCTTCTTTGCACCGCGCCATCGCAACCACTTCTACTTCAGCAATGAGGCTGTCAAGCTTAGCATTATTTCTAAAGGTTGTGGTAACAAGAAAGGTTCACCCAAAGACTTTCAAAATATTCCTCCTTTTTTAGTGACAAATAGTTTTATATTTAACATTATCCCCATAATAGACATATATATAAACTAAATCTGAACTAGAAACATTTAAAGCGTTTTGCTTCATGATGATCTTATTTCACTTCCAGAATATGAAGGTTAGATAAATAGCAATCTTTACAAAGGGCTTTATTTCAGTGAGCAAAAGTGAAATTTTGTAGAAGTTAAATTTTGCAGGAGATTTGGAATATTTCTGAATTCTCCAACTATTCTTCTTTAGGAGCCCTATCAAAATGGCAGAAAGGTTTCGAGAGTAGGAGTTTTTAAAATTTACGTAAAGGTTTGTAAATTTCTCAAAAAGTAACTTACAGAACTAAGTTTTGTTCCATTTTATTCTCAGGACTTTTCCCTAAAAGAACCCAAAATAAAAAAATAGAACCGGTTGGTCACTGGGACTTTCACCATGCGCTCTGTAATCTTATTTATTATTGTCATTGGCTGGAAAAAATGCGCATATGCATAGTGTTTATCCGAAATGCTTCACTTCCATGAGATATGGAATGCAATAAGTCGTTTTCTACTAACAACAGATTACGATAAAGGAGGCCATTGGGGTCGGTGGTTCGGAATATACTTTAAATTGTAGGTCCATTTGCAATCATTATCCCGAATCGAATGAAATGTTTCCACGCCCTATGACCCCTGAGAGGTTACATGCAGCAGGAATAGACGGAGTTGGATCAATGCGTTGAGCGGCAAGACCAAGATACCATGGGTACCGGGTTAGAGACCAGATGACCGTGAGCTTTTATTAAGAAATTAAAATAATCCACTCTGTCTCTGGGCTGTTGTCTAGCTCGCAGTATTGCAAAAACAAGACTCAAGTTTCCTCACTTCCCTTACCCTAATTCCCATCCGGCCAAAAACCATGCTAACGCATCAAAGGATTGTCCCCTAGGATTTGGCCACTACGTATAAAAAAAATACATTTAAAATCCTTCGCAAAATTCTGTAAATTATAATTACAGACCAATTGCACTTACTTTGGTCCTATATCAAGTTTTAGAAGCACGCATCAACAGTTGATGAAATAAGTAAAAGCTAATCATCTTATCAACGCCAGTATGGTTTCCGTGTGGGTACTCGCACATAAATATTTGTACAAAATAGATTTTTTCCCGTAGGTGAAGTATTTTCTTGATATTCAATAAAGAACCGATATTACAGCTCTTTCAAAAGCGAGCCATTTATTATGAGAAAACGCGTTCAGAAATTTCAATTGCGTTTTTTTCTAAATGAGAGTTTTTTAGAAACAGTGGGTGTGATAATTGTACCGATTAAAATTTTTTTTCTTATTCAGGGTTGAATTGCCCTTATTGAATTGAATTTATTGTCTACCTCTTCCTTCAAGACAGATCGAGACAAAAGAAAATTGTTTCAACCACTTTGGAAAACTTCTGATAAAATAAGAAAAGATTCAACTCAAAATATTAACACAAAATCGAAAATTTTAAATTGTCCATTAGACTAATTTACCTTACTACGTTACCGCGGTTTCGCCCTGCCTACGGGAGTGCCTAGTAAGTAAGAATAGACAATTTAAAATTTTCGGTTTTGTGTTATTAAAAATGGAAAGCCACCAAGAAATATCGATTACGTCAATTAACAATTCAATAAATGAATATTATAGTTTGTTTATTATCACTTCTCAAAGACATGTTTTTTTTCGATGATTCTGCGAGAGTACCTCCTTAACTGGATACTTACTAACAGCTCTATGGAGTGTTGGAATCATTATCTTCATAACTTTAAAGAGTCCGAAATCATCGCCATTTCGAAAGCTTTTTATAAAATTTTACATGCCGTTTTCGCTAAACTTTGCTCCTTCAGGCCGGCATAGCTCAGGGTTCAGTTCTTTCACCAACCTTATATTTTCTTTTTATTAATGACCTTTTATTTTCACTTTAATATTCATAGTGACGCCGATGTCAGCACATTTGATTTCGCGTACTGGTTTGACTCTTAAATGAATTCTCGTGAAACCTCAACATAAATCAACGAGATCGTGTATTCGGATTGTTAGACAACGACATTTTTACGAACACCGTTTGGGGCAGAGCAAATCGCATTACCTTGAACTCGTGCTGTTTAATGTCCCTTAACAAATATCTTAACCATTTTGGACAATTTTAAATGCTCCTTAAACAAATAAATTAAAAATAAAATTGACTGAATATTGGAGTTTATAAATATAATAATGTGTTGTCCAGTTATACAAATGACAAAGTAAAAACGCGTTATTATTAAACTAAGACTATTTTGAAGCAAAATAAATTTGTCCTGTCTGCTATGAACGAGTAGCACAACCATTTTAAAGAGAATCGAATGGAGACTGAACATGGTACACTAGCTCCCCGAAGTATGCTGCAGCCAACTTAAAAGATAATTATTGTTATATAAACGAAACGAGGTTTTGTTAGGTTAGAGTGGCAGACTCCTAGGGGAAGGTACTTTTTGACCATGATGGCTCACTGTGATTCCAATGAATAGATACCTAAAACATACACGTTGTTCTATTTTTAAAGGAATCACCAAAACACTTGTTAAGTTTCAAATTATTTTTTAATCCAAAAGCGCTGGATTAGTGAGTTTTCAAAAACAAAGTGTAAAGATATTTATTCAAATACTTTGGAACTTAACAAGTGTTTTGGTGATTCATTTAAATATGGTTTCGAAGTTCGAAGTGATTTCAAATAACATGAGAGATGATGAGAGTAATTCCTCCTCTTCCTCCTCATCTTAGTAGCTCCCTGACGAGGCGAGGCTCTTTAAAATATTTAGTAAAAATTCTTGACCCTGCAAAATAAAGTTCGCAAAACATAATTTCAATATCTTGATTTGATCTATTTTGCTTTTAATCATTAAAGATGAGCCTATGCGACACCATTTACCTATTAATTCGTCTGTGTTATTAATTTATTTAATTACTTGTCGGTAAATGGGACGTACGTACACCGATTAAATTTTATACGAAAATTCAGGTTCTCAATTGCAATCGTGTTGCAACTATCACCTACGGATCAGCACCGTAAAATTTCCTAAACGATGAGACCCCTTGCGGTGGCCAACCGTAAAATTTACCTTTTATTTTGGGAAAAATTATATATTAGGCGGTAAATTTTTCGTTAATCTTCACAAAAATGTTACGGTGCTATTCCTAGAAACCACTTTAATATGTACTGGAAGGATCGTAAATTTTATAATACGGCTGTTTAAATTTTCACAGAATGTGTTACTTGCAACACGATTTGGTAAATAGAACCGTGTTTTTTACTGGAATTTTTTCTCCATGCTGAGGTATAAGGTCTACTTATGATCTGAAGTTTTACCGTCTACTATAATATTATTATACCGACATGATCTAAGCAAATTTGTAGAAAAACAAAGTTGGTAGTACATTTACACAGTTCTAAACACGTTTTATTTTACAAATACGAACCTTGTGTAAAGTCATGGTGTTGAATACAGATAAAGTTACGTTGTTCGTTATTTTAATCTAGTTGAAAAGTTTGAACCTAAACAAAGAAGTTCATATTGGTTTCGCAAGAGAATCATTAAAAATGTCTGGACTCAGTGTTGCTGGAAATTTTCAAAGACGTTCGTTTTAATACTCAAAAACAGTCAAAAGTGTTAAATTTTTTATTTTCTCCTAGCATTAGAGTTGCAA
Organism: Leptarthrus brevirostris; assembly: GCA_964036015.1. Taxonomy (NCBI): domain Eukaryota; kingdom Metazoa; phylum Arthropoda; class Insecta; order Diptera; family Asilidae; genus Leptarthrus; species Leptarthrus brevirostris. The sequence goes on from OZ038372.1 coordinate 41,310,406, forward strand.
TTTAAGATATTTATGATTTCTTATTTCTTAGTTATTTTTGTTCACTTCTGTAAACTTGCCAACAATTACTGCAATTACCGCACGAGAATCCAATTAGTCCAATTGATTTAGAAGATAATTTGGAAAAGTTTTACTTTCTGTAAGTAATAAAATTTGCAGGCAGAACTTTTGGAATAAACATATTCTTTTGAAGATTTTTTGTCACTTTAAATTCGTTTTTATTTTATTTACTAATTCAGTTACCATTCTCTATTTCGAATTCAATAATTTACATCGATTATTACGAATCCGTGCCTGACTTTTTTCTCCAATGGATTAAACCAATTCAGCATTCAGTATAGATAGGTGTCACTTAATTTTTTTTAAATACCATGGTTAACATTTAAGTAGTTATTTATAAAATCAGATTGACATAAATTCGGTTCATGGTGACATACTACTGAACCGCGGCTAAATAAAGTGTGAGTTGGAAATAGATTCTTTTAGCTTGCAGAATTTTACATCTGTCATCAGTTCGTTATTAATATCAGTGCAAATCAATTTTATTACAGAAATATTTTGAGAATAATAAATTAAGTATCAACGACCTGTGCGAGTAAATTGAATATCTTTGAAGATCAACGGAAATAACCGAGACATTAATTTAATTGGTGCTATTAAGAGTTTAGAACGTTTTGATTATTTAGGTGAAGATGTGCACCCGAAGCGCTAATTATAAGAAATTAATAGACTTAATATGGCTCTTTACAGCGAATCACTTTTTCAAGTTTATGACTATAATTTTGGGAGTGCAATTGAAAAAGAGTGAACAGTTCGTTGTCATGATGAAAAACTATTTTTTTCTACTAAATGAGGATAGTACTGTCAGTTGAAGGTTTTTCTTTTTTATCGATTTAACTAATTCATAGACTATCACAATACCCCAACAATTTTCATAAGCACTCGTCATCATTTTTTCAGCTAATAGAACTATTTTTGCCTTGTTTGGATTAGTTTCTCCCGCTCTTCCATTTAAACTTAAATCTATTTTTGGTGTTTTATAGTGAATTCACGTTTCAACAATATTGGGATAAAACGTTGAGATAACTCATTATTTAAGCATTCACCATATGTAATGATATGGGGAGCAATTGCAATTAACGGACCAGGACCACTTTATTTTGTTGAGGTTCCATGAGACAGGACCAATAAAAGGAAATTTTTGGAGACCGTGGCGCTGCCATATTTTCATGACATCGGTGTTTGGGAATCTTCTTTTACTTTCACTCAAGATTGCGTGAAACAAATATTCCACGGTCAGGAAATTCACCCGATTTGAATCCCATTGAAAGAGGCTAGTTCAGAAAGAAAACAACACTAATCGTCAGATTTTGATCGAAAATATTAAGAAATAAAAAACTAGTCATCTATAAGGTTAAGTTGCATATTTTGAACTTAAAAGTCACCCTCAGGTAAAACATTTTATGTTATTCTTATTGAATAATTGCTTTTAGATACGATGAAATAGTTATGTTTTTTTAACTTTTTTAAAGAAAACTATTTTGGCAAGAAAAGGTGTGTTCTAATTTGTTTACTTTTTGGTGGTGTCTTAAATGGCGTAGCGTTTACTGAATGATGTTCCAAGGAATAGCTTTCAAAGTAATAACACAACACAGAACGACTGAAAAAATTCAACAAAAACAAGTAAAACTAGCATATACTTATATGTAGGCATTTAAATTATATTTAAATCTATAAAATAAGCCTTAATTACATTCTGTAGACGTCACCAAAATTAGGGTAATGATACGTTACCAAATGACAGGGCCCTTGATGACATTTTAAAAAAACACGCTGCTTGTATAAGCTACCAAACAAAATTCTTAACTTACATTAGTCTGCAACCCCCAATGGCCTCTTAAGCGTAATCAAACTTGGGACCTCCAGGATTTTATTTATGAAACTACGACTTTAACAGATACTCATTTGGGGCCAAGCGAATCTTGTTTTTTTAAAACTTCGAAGACTACCGTCAAATCTGTCAATACTTGAATATTGGGTTTTTTTTGCTAGTTTTAAGGTTATGTACAAGATGGGAAATTTTTTTGATCTTTTTTCTATTTGGCTGATTTAATACTTTCTTTACTCTTCAAAATAAGCTTTTGAGCGGTCACTCATATGCATCCTGTACATAACCTCAAAAGTAGCCAAAAAACCCATTTTTCGAGTACATAACCTCAAATATCACAAAACTCTGACGTGATGGCCCAATTTTGGGCTCGAATTCGCACTCTACGTAGCAAATTACTTTGAAAATGACTCCCAGCTGCCCAACAACAGAATCTCGTAGACCTGTGATAAATAATTCGTCTGCTTTACACATGTTAGGAATTGATATATCCAGTAACTTCAGCTGTGCAAGCATATATTTTCCACTGCGATAAATTGACAAAATATTTTAGGGTTATTACAATAATGTATAGTTACTTTACAAAACTTCTCTTTCATTTGCTTTTGCTTTGACTTACCCCGATACACAGGTATCCAGGTTTAAGCGAGACTTAAGCAATATTTGACTTTTTTGGACTACACGTCCCATATCAGGCCTATTTTTCTAGTTTCTATAAAGTCTTGTGCCATGGAATGGGAGTAGAATTTTATTCCTTCTGATGCAAGTGAACTTACTATTGAGATGATTCCGAAATAGTGATATTACTCGTAAGGGCCTTTAAAACGTTATCTAAGGACAATAGAAAACAATCATGGTTTGCCGCTGGCGGGGTTCGAACTCGCATCTCCTGTGTAGAAAAGCACCACGTTACCCTCACACTATCGCTGACAGGAGTAAATTCCATAATTGGGTCGGTGCCTTTAAGTATACCACTCTATAAGGGTTTCTTACGGGTTAGCCGAAACATATCACATTTTTTTTTCTGTTCCGTTTAGTCCCTGGGTCGCCGTGGTGGGATTCGAGCATGGGTCCTTCGCGATGATTCAGGAGAATGAAATAACTCTCAATCCCATACCACACAATTCAGATGTTATCTCGTGAAATTTCGTGAATAGCAGGAATGTGAAATAGTTTTCCGTGTTCAGCTTTTTCCTGTGCATTCAGGCGAGACACACGAGTATATGGACATTTCGTTAGTTAAGAGATTAATAATATATTCCTTAACCTGTTTGTACCACACAGTTCGTCTTGTATGCAAATGTATGACCACATAATTTTTGATTTATAGCCAATTTGAAGTCTATTTATTACATCATTTTAATATGACACTTACTTAATATATAATATATTGTTGGTCACTTAATCCTATTTACTAATATTTATATTATGTTATTGTTATGTCAATGTAGCTTCAACTAAATTACATTTGCAGAAGAGCTTTTTAACTAACAAGTACGAAATGGAACAAATACTAGGACAGGCAAGACTTTACTTCTTCCAGTCAATAAATAATTGAGATATTAAAAAATTATGTAATCTGATGAGAGGAAACCAATGATTTATCGTTAGTACTTTTGCTGTAATTCCTATTTAATAATTCAGTTGTTTATGCACGGCCTACACAGCTGACAGCCACCTTACTTGTTACAGAACAGATGAGTTCCAAGTATCGGCGAAGAGTACTGGGAAAATTACGGGGAAGAACCGTAAAATTTGCCAGTTATCCGAGAAAAATTATAAATAAGGCGTTAAATGTTTCCTAAATCACAAATTAATTTTATGAGTAACAAAAATTGTGACGGCTGCTTAAATTTTGAGAGAATGTTTTCTTAAAAAATATAGTTTTAGGGAACCGATGGATTTCTATAGGAGAGTAAATATTTACAGAGCACCGAATCGTTCGTATCCTATTCTGGCATATATTTATTTATTTGTATTTTATGGTATCTATCGCACGCACACATAAAACCGTGAAGTGCTCGAATTCGCTGTAAAGTTGGAAAAAAGAATTGAAAGATCCCATTCCTTGCTCTCACTCGACGAGTCATACTATGATCACTATCTTCCTCTGGTAATTCTATTATTTATTCACAATTTATTTCTCTAATTATTGTGAACTTTTGTAGTTGCCATAAACCGTTGTGGGGCGAGAGAAAAACTTTAGACGATTCGAGACAATGGTTGTAAGTGGATCTACAATTTAACGTAGATTTCGAACCACCAACATTGTCAGTAGAAAACAATCATAGGTCGCCGCCGATGGAGTTCGAACCTAGGAGCTCCGGCTTGGAAGGTCGAAGTTTTACTACTTACTCCACTGATATCTTATTGTGACCTTACTGCCAGCTTAAAGCATTCCGTAAAATTATTAATCTTGTAATTTAATATTTCTGGACAAATATAACTTTTTTAACATTTCAATATTTGCTTGAAAACATCTCTACCCTGCTATCCAGGCTGTGTTGCAAAGTTGCAGAGGAGGTATATATGATATGATGCAATACACTGTCCACATTGTATCCTACTTTGTACAAATCTCTCCACTGGTTAAAATATCTCAAATGCCTTTTGTAAAATTAGTAGAAAAAAAAGTAGGAAATGACTCGCAGTTTTGCGAATAAAACTCGCAGACAGAATAGAATTAAATATAAGCCTGAAGATAATAATACTGGACGATTGAGTAAATGAAATCGACGTCTAAGAGTTCCTAAATAGCGAGAGAAGTAAATATGTAGATAGCGAATCCCCAATATCAGTAAAACCAAGGGCGGATAATTTTTCTTTTTTCCGTTTTAAAAGAAAACCACTGGAATGGTTTAATCAGAATACACATTGTATGGTAAAAGAGTGGTTTGGTTTACCACGAATACATGCAGAGTTAAAAGATTATGTCGAGATTGGGTTAACTTTTCGACCCGCGTACATGGCTATACGGGTTAAATAAAGTTTAGTTCTAATTCAAATATGGCACAGCCTACTCTAGATACAAGCCCGTAAAACATGACAGTTCGACCATTTTACCACCAAGCGTGTCGTCATTATTTAATTTATATTTGTATAACAAATTAACCAATCCTTGCACATATATAAAACTGTACACTGCCTTAACCAAAACTGAAGAGAAATGCTGATGTCATTGGCGCATTCTTCCCATTAAAACACATGAAAATTTTAAATGAGCAATTTTTTATCGCAACCACAATGTTCAGAACATTTGTAGGTTCACCTCAAATAAATTCCAAGTAGAGACTTTAAAAGTACTGCGAGAAATACTACGAAATAGTAGAATTCCCTAACTTTTTCCTATTCTTTACTGTAGCAAGCTTTAGTTTACTTACACCACCAATGCTCAGCTGTTCGTTTCAGCTTCCAGGCTTTTATCTAGAGTAGGCTGTGAATATGGTTAAAGTTACAGAAAAAAGTAACCTTGAAAGTTTTGCGACTACTAATTTCTTATATATTTTTTGATTGTTGAAAAGTTAAAATTTTCTGAGGGAATTTTGATTCTCCATTAGGCTAGCATTCTTTAGATTCTGACATTTCTTTATATTAACGTAATAGTACAAAAAAAATAACATTCAACAATGGAACAGGACAAAATTCGCTTATCGTACTCAAACAGCTTCTATATGGCACTCACAGCTGTCAGTTGAACTTGACGCAGCCTGTTAAGCGGGGTTGAGTTGAGTCAACTCGCTTTCGACTTGAACCGCGTATACATGAAGTTGAACTCAGTTTTAACGTCGGTTCAATCCTGCAAATATACGGGGTAATTGAGACTGACCAATCTAAAAGACAAATATCCGTTCGAAGGCAAATGGCTGTATGGGAGTTGCGTCGTGACTACCGTGTAATTCTGTGCTAGGAATTCTGTGAGTGATTTGGTTCAAACCAATCAGGTCCTGCTAAATCTGAAGGGAGGCTTGTCGGACAAGAATTTGTTTTGAAAAAGATAACGATCCTAAACATGCATCAGATCTGTAGGAAAATAAAACTAAAACAAATATGGTTTCGAATGTGGTTTCTAGTTCTATAACGCTTTTGAATTATTATAGGACGAACTTGATTGAAAAGGAAAATATCGCTCTTCAATAAATGAAGGAGAATTGTGGAATAAAATTACAAAAAGTATAGCAACAAATAGAAACATAAACACTGCTAAACCAATAAGGGGAATGCTTAAGATACATAAAGTCGTCATCACGGCAATATGTGGGTACCTATGAAATGATAGAATTAAGTGAAAAAGTTTAATATAATCTAGTTTTAATGCGATTATGTAACAGATGTAATGAAGATATATTTATAATACATAACAGCGTTGATTTTATTCAAATAAATTTTTTGTTCTAATACCCATGTTGTTGTTTTGATACCCATGGACAGTGTTTATGTTATGTTACCAAAAGCATTTCGATTAAAGGAGTAAAACCATAGTGTTGCTAATATATTTTTCTTTGAAAAGTTGCATTATGGTTTGTTATTGCCACTGCAACTCAGAACATTACAATACATACTACGATTAGTATTGTTGCAAGTGATTTATACCAAGGATTTACCATGCTGTGCCTCTAATAGATTATTGACTTTGATGTCTTTTAAAAAGTTTTAAACTAACCAGGGGATTTCAAGAGTTTCGTTATGTTCATGTGACAGTTTCGGTAAGTGTTTATCATACATATAAATTGCGGAGGCCTAAAAAAAAATAGTGCCCCCTTTTGCCAAAAATCTAAACACGTAGGTACATATTAACGTTCCCGGAGATGTATATTTATGATACGAAAGATACCCGTTTTACTCTTCTCGTTCTTTAAAACTGTGCTATAGTCAAAGTAATACTTTTGGTATTATATGGGAAAAGGGACAGGAAGCTGGTAGTAGAGTCTACCGACGAATGAGGGAAAGGTATATCCGAAAACGTAGTCGAATGTATTATAATACTTAGTTTTATATACACGACTTCACAGTAAGCAAATCAAAGTATTCCCGAACCATGTATTTCTTTTTCTTATCTTGTTATTTTACACCTTATTAGACGCAAAAGTTAGGTCTGAAAATTCGGTGTCAAAATTAAAGTCAGTGATCCGAAAATATATTATGTTATAATGCAATATCTGAAATCAATGTATATGCGAGTATGTGCAGCTTGTCAGGCCGTTTGGGACCTCAATAAGACCACATAATTGAATCTAATCAAAACTTCTAAAATTTAAAATAATAATGCCAAACTTAAACAACCCGACCCCGAAAACAAATAGCTTCAGTTTAGTTCAGCAGGATTTCGTCGGTGTAGTATGTGATGACGTGTCGGCCTTCCATCCCGGAGGTCACAGGATCGAGCCCCCGGTGGAGACTCATGTTGTTTTCTGCTTTCAATAGATTACGATAAAAGTTCAAAAATATCATAGATCAGTTTTAAATAGTCTAGGTCAGAGTGGAAGCCTCCTAGGAGAGGGCACACTTAGGCCAAGATTGCTCATTGTGAAACATTCAAACATTCGTTCTTTAAAGAGTCTAAATCTTTAGAATTTTCGTGATTATTTCTAAAGATTGAGTTTCTTTGTCTACACAAAACAATGATTTCAGAACTTTAGCCATAACCCGGCAAAGATCCATGTTGATATCTATTTATTACCTTATTAATAAATTATTCAACATTTTTACACTAATACACGTTTCAGATAAAAATGAATTTTAGAAAAGAGACGTGATTATGAAACTCATACACTATTTTTTAACACTTTAGACTGTGATAAATTCATTGAAGTCAATTGAAGGGTAAATGTACATTTGTACTATAGTATATTCTGGCGTCTACCATTTATGCGCTAGTGAAACAAAAAATGGCAAAATAACAAAAATTGTTTCTCAATTATTTAATTTTTAACTATTTTCAATTTTGTGACTACTCTTACCCTGAACAACAAATCCTAAATTGAAACTTACCTTAATTAATAAAAAAATAATGTGTCCAGCAATAGAGAAGCATTGGAAGCATTCACCATTTAGTTATGAATTGAACATAAAACGGCTACATCCAAAATTGGCTAAATACCAAATCAGATCCTTTTTAAGGTTCCGTAGAAAAAAAGGAACTCTTATAGTTTCATTCTCTCCGTCCGTCTGGCTGTGTGTCACACTCCACCCATCTTTCAGCTATGAAGCTGAAATTTAGTATACGGATGTACGTGAGTTGTTGACCCAAAAATAGATATGATGAGCTTTTTAGAAAAATAATTTTTTTACTCTCCCATAGAGTAAAAAGTGTACTCAAAAACTTTTTTTTCAATGTCTTTAGGTAAGCTGTAAAAAAATTTTTTGCACTTTTTGATTTTAACGTTTCAGCTCGAAATATTTGCTTTCACAGTCGTTATCAAAGCGTCTCATTTTTAATTTTTTAACTATAAACCATTTCCAAATTGAATGAAACCTTAACCTTGAGTGAAATCTGATCCAGGTTAAATGGAACTTGTTCCAATTCAAATCACACCTTTTCAAGTTAAATGAAACCATGTTCGTTTTAAATGAATCCTCAATATATGAGTGGCTTAGAAACCAAAACGAATAAGTCCAAATTAAAGTTATTGAGTTTTCTAAAGTTTTGTAAATTTAATAATAATTTTTTTTTCAGAAGCCATTTTTTGATTTGATGCTGTTGTGACTAGAATAGCAGCATCAAACTTTAACGATAATTAAAAACTGTAAAGGAACAATCAAATTCAATTTGGCTTCTGAGCCCCTGAATAACAACGTAAAGTGCTAGTAGCCACTAAGTTAACACACTAACTAGACTAATTAAAATAGCACATTAACTGGACTTTACGAAAATGTATTAAAGAATACTATAACATTTTAGTTTCAAGAAACACTTTCAAATGGAAAGCAGTTTACTATCGGAATAGAGAATAACCCCTGGTGTAATAAAGTGGACAGGATTCTTCTTGAACACAGAATCTCATTTAAGATTTTTTAGAACCATTGACAAGTAAAATATTTTTCCGAGAAATTTTTTATTATGTTTTGCCTCCTTTTCACACTGCAAAAATTTGTTTAAAATTACAAAACGGGATTTTTCTTAAATTTTTCACGTCTTCTTGTATATATGACATATTTCACTGAGCTAAACATTTTAAATTAATTTTTACGGGGAATTTTAGCGGGTGCATCATGTTAAACTTATCACAATTTTTAATCCCTGTCGAAGAAGTTCAACAAAAGTTGGATGTTTTCCCAAAGGACATTTAAGTTAAGTTAAATTTTAAGAAGGCTATTCAAAAATCTGATTCAATTATAGTTTACTTTTCTCTTAAGCTTCATTATAAAAATAAAATCATAGTAATAAATATAAAATTTTATAGTTGTAAAAAAACATACTAGTTAAACATATAAATGGGATTTGAAATATAAGTTTTAAAATAAATTGAATTGTGTAATCTTTTCAGCCTTTTAAGTTGATCACAAACGTTCCGGTTTGTTCAGGTAAGCCATCCGACAAACCTGAGTGTACGTGACCAAATTTTCCGGAAGATAAGCCTGTACTCTCGGCCTGATAACTATCTACTCGAGTTTGATTTTTTGCCGTTGCGTTTTTGATGTGGGTGCTGTGGTTTTTTTTTACATGTTAAAGTAATTGCTAATCCAATCAAATTCGTTATCACTTATCATGTCGGAATTATTACATCACTTCGACCTAGTCTTAGTTTTCTTTTCTTTTTCTTTATTTATAACTTAAGCATTTTCTATATTTCTGTTCACTTCCAAAGGAGTGAATTTGGATCGCTCCCAATTACTTCCTGAGGAAGCGGGGTAGGAACTTGTAATATATTAAGAGAAGTATCAATTTACATATTTTGTAAAAGAGTTTTTGTAAAGCAATTATGGTATTTTGATTGTACTTTCTCTCGATAGTCTTAAAGAGATTTTCTATGCTTCGTTTAGGAGCACTCCTATGGTAGCTCAAATGAAGTGCTTAACAAATAATACTAAAAAATATATAAGAGTTTGGAGGAGAAAAAGCGGCTCCTACCGCTGTGTTATAGTCTCTAAAGCCCACCATTTCCCGGATGAAGAGACCAAAAATATACGAATTTGAGTCTGTACTTCTTAGAAGGGCGTTGTTGAAACGAATCGAATTAACATAATACTTACTAGCTTAATTAAAAGCGAAGATGGTAAATATATTTAAGTTATACACTCAGTGTGCGGATACCTTTACATAGATATTGAAGGACAAGGTGGTGTAAACCAATATTTCAAATCTATGGTGTTGAGAAAATAGTTAACCACAAGGAAAAACTAAAAAAAAGTACAAATGCTTTGGAAAAATTGCACGTATCTACTCTGAAAACATTAATTATTTTATTCTTTGCAGCAAGCCAGTTCTAATCAACTTTCAATGCTAATTTTATGTAAATCGATTAAATGTTGGTTAGAAATCAATAAGACATCAATCACCTAATTTATTGATTATGTGAATAGAAATATTTTTTTGTCATTTGATATAAAATAGAGTGAATTATCGATTATTTTTTAAAGTTTTTCTTTTTTAAACTGCGTGCATAATTTAGAAAAGCACTAATTTATGGACAAATTTGTCCAATTCGTCTATTAAAAAATTTTAAAGGAGTATTTATGCAAAAACTTTACTAAATTTAAATTTTATTTGATTTTCTTTATACATGTATAGTCTTTCCATGAAAATAGTAAGTTTTTTTAATAAACTGCAATTTGTTAATTTATGAATACAAAAGTATTAGGCACTCTTATATTTTCAGGTATCTTGAAATATATTGCCTTGCAGTCGTTTTCACGAAATTATAGATAAGATGGCAACCTTGCCATCTTCTTGTAAGAAACATTTTGCGGCCGTTAATAATTCTATATCATAATAAACTATATTTAGTATTTGTTGTTTAAGTACAGTAACTAAGTAACACTGTACACAACTTACAGTTTCTTATGTAAATCCATTTTTGTGATAGCCATTACTTGGATTTTTTGACGGCCCTGCAAAGGGCTAATCTAAAAGTTTAAAAAAGATATTTGTGCTCTGCAAGCAAAGCTCTTTCCAACGCTATCCGTAAAAATACTTCCCCCTCCTTTCGAATGTATGGTGCTCTCCTTAAAACTCTGTTTTGATAACTTTAAATAGGATTTTCGTCTTGTAGCCAAGAATTTACATATTATTTGTGAAATTCAAGGCGATATCTTAATTTGTTTAAAAGTTAGAAACTTCTGATACATTATCTGTATATGACGGACACCCTCGCCACAACAATAGGGTTCCGATGGAGACCCTTCGGGTACGGAACCCCAAAAAGTGAAAAGGCCCGCCTAGAATGGGCTTTAAAACATTAATGTTGGACGGACGACGATTGTGAAAAATGTTAAATAGTCCTACTTTTTATGGTCTAACTCTTTATTTTGATTAATTTCAACTATATATGTTGATTGAATTATAACCGGTACGTCTTATGAATCTTGGTTTTTTGACGCATGTATGTGAGGGGTTGGGTGAATGAAGAATACCTTAATCAGAAAGTTTATTTTCGATAAACACTTTGTGGAAGTCATATATTTAAAAATGAAAAAGTAAAAGCACTTGTTTTACTTCCACAAACTAGAAGGAAACATTTTCTTTGGGATGGTGATCGCTCAAAAATATGAGCGCTCAAGGAAATGATAAATGTTTCGACCGAAAGTGCAAGCTGGTCACCATCAGCGTGGTACTTGCACTTTCCACCGCAGACGTCCATGAAGGAAGGTCAAAAACTCAACTCCCATAAGTACTAAGAGGAAACTTTCTGATTAAGCAATATTTAACTAGTATTGGTATTTTATAAAATTGATGGACTTAAAATCCTCTTCATAAATAGTTCGTACTTAGATTTAAAACTGAGTACCTATAGGAGTTGAGTTTTTGACCTTCCTTTATGGAAAGGGCAAGTACCACGCTGATGATGACCAGCTTGCAATTTCGGTCGAAACATTCATCATTTTCTTTGAGTGCTCATATTTTTTAACGATCACCATCCCAAAGAAAATTGTTCCTCCTAGTTTGTGGAAGTAAAACTAGTGCTTTTCCTTTTTCATTTTTAAAGATTACCTTCTTGAATGTGTGGTGTCCACGGTCAAGCACGGAGGGGGCAACGCAATAGTTTCGGATTGCTGCGCGGTCCTTGGTGTGGGTGAAATGTTTGTTTGGGACCGATGCATTAGCAGTGTAAAATATATTACGAAGATTCACAATCACACGAATGCGGACAACATAAAATTTCAACAAGACAACACGCCTTGTAACACATCTGAAAACTGTATGCGATATTTAAATGATCACTATGTTTTCCATTTGAAGTGACTAGCACAATCACAAAATCTCACCCCAATTTAGCAGCTTTGGGGGAATACTGAAGCGGAAGCTTCGGCAGCACACCATCACGTCGAAAGAAGATTTCAAATAAATCATTTGGCAGTGTGAATGGAATGAGATTTCTTCTGAAGAGTGCCGAAAGCTTGTAATCACTATGTCTAAAAGAATAGCTTACGTAATAAAAGGTAAAGATGGACCGACAAAATATTAATAATAAGAATATAGGATAAAAACTTGAATATATAGGTATTTTTAATTTTTCTCTAATCTGTGCATATAATCTGTATGGTATGATTTCAATGGGGTCTCTAATAGTTTTGGCCAAGGCTGTTTTAACTAGAGTGCATTAAGTCTATCGATGTGCTTCATTGCCGACAATCTATTTCCTTCTATAGTTTACTCCATTATAAAATGAATATTGCAAAACCTTGTAATTGTCACTTCATCAATAGAGAAGTACTGAACTACCTATCAAACATTTTTGATTGATATATTTTTATTTACTTTGAAAAAAATTCAGGAAAATATAGTCTTTTACCATGCAGAAATAGAATGTCTCCTTATTTTGGTAAAAACATTTTAAAAATTTGTTTTTTTCCGGGCTGTACTTTGCTAGTTTGTATATTCTTGCTGTAAAATATTAATACCACTTCATACTACCAGTACCAATAGCAGTGCTGGTATTTTAACTTTTTATAATTACATCTATTGGTATTGAAAAATTTTACAAGTACGAGTACAGGTAATGGCGTCAAAACTGCAGTATAAAAATACTGGAATACTGAACAGTGCTGTAAGTAAACCTATAGTGCAATTAGTTTCTTTGGTAGTTTTTCTAATTACATAATTAATTGTTTTGGTGACGTATGTAAAATATGAAATATCATGTGAAAATTGCGCAACCAGGATAAGAGGTCTAAAATATACTATTTTAAAATGCCACACATAATTAAGTAATGGGTAGTTCCTGCCCATGATACGGGCTTATAGCTAATAGTATAAAAATTGATCGACAATAACAAAAATGTTACAGAAAGACGAGTTTTTGCAGAAATATATAATTTAAAAATTATAAGACTTACTTTTGAAAAAAAAAAATTTATAAAGTAATATACTGTTTTGTAAATTTTTCTTGGGTGGGCCCTTGCCTCCCCTGATGAGCTGCGACTGATAAATATATACCTTCCGTCATTTTGTCAATAATATTGAAGAAAACTTGAATAAAATCAGTATATTTCTCTCAATATTGATGATTCGAAGAGAGTGAGCTCCATTTATAGAACTTATGGATAGAAATATGTAGGATGCAAGTAATTCAAATATTATTAATGGGGATAAATTTAAGAATATCATCAAAATGGTTGTAATATTGTCTAAATCTTAGATTTCTTGAAATTCAATGAATATTTCAGATACTAAGCATTACTTAATCCTATTAAATTCTGTTTCAGCTCTTAGGTAATTAAGGCGAATATAAAAGCATTTATTAATAATTAAAATATGGCACTACTCGCTATTAACTTTCATATAAATAATACACTGCAATTATTTAAAATTAATATTGAAGCAAACAAAATTATCGCAATTTTCGTTTGACTACGACAGAAGTTCAATTTCAATGCTATGAACACGTCTGTAATTAATTTCGTAATGCAATAAAGATGAAACTTATTTAAAAATTATCATAAAAATTTCTAGTCGCGATATTATTAAGAAAAAATTTAAAGGAATGAATTTAAAGACATTCTTACACGGTGCCTAATAAGCTGAACTCACTCAGTGATTAAAAAGTGAAAGTAATAGTGAAACTCACCTCATTTCTTTAATATTAGCCAAAGGGTCTTGTTGCTGTTCGGAAGGACTATCAGAAGATGCTGTGCTCGAAGTACGAAGGGCTTTCAACTGATCAGCACTTATATTAAACTGTCTCAACAGGCCTTCGTGTTCAGGATTACTCAAATCAATTACACGTGTCGTTACAGAACCATCATTGTCTTCACGGATATTTCGCGAAGGTAAGCCGGCAGATAAATTAAAGAAAATACTCAACAAACAGACGACCGTTATCGGATACATTTCGTAATTACTTAGATGAAATTATTTAAGTTTATATCAGAAATCCTTTCAAGGATAATTCACAATTATTTTTCAATTAAAACAACACTAGCAACTGAACTGATTTACCGACATCATCGAAAGAGCGGATTATTCGCGGACAATTTTAAGCACTGGTATCTTAGAAAGAGTCGTTAAAAAACGGTTAACTGTGGATAAATTAAATGTTCACACCTTGGTCGGAAACTTTCTTGCTAATTTCCTTGAAACTTTCTTGCTAACTTTCTGTCTTAGAACACTTGACTATTCTTATGTGGAAAAGCCTCCACTGATTTTCAGATTTCAGTGTTTACTGTAAGAACGCCAAGTATAAAATGATTTGCGCGGAGCACTTTTTAAGACTTAAATAACATTTCACTTCTCATTGTAGATTTAAACTTTAAGTACTATATACGCTACATATAGCTGGATAGTATATTCTGGCTCGCCCGGTGTGAGTGTACCACTCGCGTATATACATATGTGCCATATTTTGAGATGGATATTCAACTCTAGCCACACATTATCACACGCCGGTATCTAGAAGAAGACTGTGGTGTAAGACATTTGCTTGATTGTATGCCTTTGACTTTAGAACAGTTCTTGAGGAGCGCATATCAAAATATTGAGGTGTTCTGTGGCTGCCGGTGCTCTTGTTTCTACGTCCTCGGCTGATGAGGCTGATTTGATTTTCTTTTTCTGATAATTGTTTACCTTTTCTAATTTTTGTGTTATGTAATTCGCTGTTATCAGCGTTAATCCGCCAATTCGCTGCTGTCGTGATTCGTTTATTAGACCAGCGGGTAGTGGACACTGGGCCACTCGCAACTGGACATAAGCAACTTGTTTAGTAATTTGTTGCAGCATCTCAGCATCCTTCTTTTAAAAGACTTGAAGAATCGCTCTTTGCTACCGTGGGCATTTTTATTATATGCAATTTTTTCGGGCGTCTAACTCATTAACTAGGGCAGTTGCGCAGACATGCAGTGCGCATGATTCGTTGTCTAAATTAAATTTGTGTCTTAAGTGATTAATTGTGACCTTCATCTTGTGTCAGTGTCATCAATCATCCTGTCCACAGAGCATGTCAGTCACAATTCATTAATAGACAACCAAAAATTTAACTTAAATTTCACTTTAAAGGTCGAAATATGCATTTCATATTTTAAACCAGTTAATTACGGACTATTAAGGCATATTTTTTTTTAAATATTCATAGGAAAGGAATAATTACTGGAAAGGATGTCCGTAGACAAGGACATTTAACAATAAAATCTAAGAGTTTTTTTAACACACGCTTTCATAACTAGGATGAGTATTTTACGGAGATATATAACTTCTTATTGGTTTTGTCCAGTCTTGAAACAGATCTTTAATAGCGACAAATTCCAGGTTCAGTTTTTCAAAGGACGAGCAATTCTTTAAATTTTCAATAGGTTTACATACTAATCACGAAAAGGAATGAATTTTAGTAAGTGAAAATTACCAGTATAATATAATTCAAGTAAACTTCGAAATTTGCCTTTTGGTAAAGCCTAAAAACGCAGTATGAAGTCAAATCTGAAGTTTTACAAAAAGAAAAAAACTTGCGTTGACGTATTGTTATGCTTATTAAATTTTTTTTTATGATAATGCCAAAGCCCAGCCTTGGAAGGAAAGAAATATTAAGGGTAAGGGAAATGGGTAAAGAGGTTGAGTTGTGGACGTGTCATTTACCACTCGTTGCCACGGCGAGAGTTGCCTGCCCTAGCCACATGTCGTGGCATAAATGTATCGTGTTAGATGCGACATTTCAAAAAGTATTAACACTATCAGAAACGTAGCTTGTAGAATGACAGTCACGACATCGACAGGCAAGCAGTGAAAAAGACTTCGTTAGTACGTTAATTGTGTTAAGGATCACGTTAGGACGCTTGCGTTTTTTTTTTTATATTGTAAGAAGGTCGGGAAGAACCAATATTGATTGTTTTTAAAATGTCTCCTAATCTATCCGTTGCAGATCTGACCGCATTATTACTATTTATTTATTCACAAAGTTCATCAATTACTGATTACTAACAAAAAGAGAATGAAAAAGAAATACTGAAATCAAAACTCTAACTAACTAACTAACTTAACTAAGCCGACCCTTAACAAGGCTCCTCAAAGTTGATACTATCGAAATGATAAGTCAGAAAACGAGATATTGATGGTAACGGTCAGTGATTGGCGTAGTTGGTGCGATGTTGCAGGATATAGAGAAAGTTATAAATCCTCAAAGAGCGCGACGGAACTGAAATATTAAAAGAACTTAGAAGCTCATGACTATTTATAGAGCCTTGTAGGCAGTCGAATGCAAATACAATACGAAACCTTGCGTCTATTCGCAAGAGTATATAGAGCGATGAGTTTAAGCCTATCTACTAGGCAGGACAGGGGAGGCGTCCCATAGAAGACCACGAAGAGTGAATTGGTCTGACAAAAATGCAATAAAGTAGCCTCGTGATATATAGATTGTCGAATTTTTCAGACCACATTTTAATAAAAACTTGGGTTGTATTAGTCCTATTAACTGTTGCGTCAAATGAGAAACGAGCATTTAGCCAAACGCCCAAGTCTCTGGTTTTCTCAAATCTGGCAAGGGGCTACCATCTATGGTATAGTTAAAAACCAATGGGTTGAATAGGAAATAGTACTTCATTTGTCGATATTGGAAACTTAAGGAAACTGTCCAGGTCGGAATTTAGGAGGGCGCAATCAGGTACATCCGAAACTATACGAAGAATGTTAGCGTCAACAACATAACAAAGAAGCGGGCAAAAACGAATCGTAGAAAATTTTTGGGGAAAAACGACTTAACTACTTAACTGCATTAACTTTGCAATACTTTTTTTAGTTAAATTGTTTTTGCCCGGACATTTTCTACGAGTCGTTTTTGCCCGGAATCTCACGCGATTCGTTTTTGCGCGAAACATTTTCTAAGCCACTGTTGCCCGAACCTTATAAATAGGTCACTTTTACTCTCAGCCTGTCAATTGTCGATATACTTATCATTCATATAAATAATGAAGAGTAGAGGTCCCAAATGACTGCCTTGTAGGATACCTCAAGTGTTATAGATAATGTCGGAGAGAGCACCCTGAAATAAAATATGTACGATGAGACAAGTACATAGGAGAAAAACCAGCCAGCAGAAATAAAGGGAAACCCAAGGAGATGAAGTTTGTGTGTAAAGAATTCTGTGGTAAATTCTGTCAAATGCCTTACTGAAATTAGTAAAAAATTAGTACACCTATCCACCAGACTCGATAACAGAGACACAGAAATTCGAGATTGTTTATTTATTTATTAATTAATTATAATTAATAAAAATCTGAAACAGTCAATAACAAAGAAATACAGTAACCTTTACTTAGCTGATCCTTATCCGATTTTTGTAAAGACGAAAATCAATATAATCAAACGGCGCAATCATACCATATTTAGTGTTCAGTTATTTAGAGAGCCCAGAATTTCAGTAGAATTCATTGTGCCCTGTAAACAATTGAAAGCAAAAACAATCTTAGATCGTAACGCTTATCGTTAAGAGTATTCAGGGAGAATTTATAGTCCGCCTAAATAGGGAGGCAGAATATGAGGCTTGTTTCCGGGTAGACCCCTAAAAACAAAACTCAAGAATCTCCACTGGACGGCCTCGATGCGATTAATATGAACCGCATGAAAAGGGGACCAAGCAAGACTAGCGCGTTCAAGATAGGCCTAACAAAAGTCTGGTAGAGAAGTTTTGTGACCAGCGTTTAATAAAACCTAAGGACCCGTTAGCCTTATTTACGAGAGGTCAAGGGTCAAGTCTAACCCCTAAGTCCCGCGTCTGGTCACGTCTGGTTAATAAGCTACCATCAATAAAAAAGTTAAAATACAGAGGAGTCCTTTTGCGTGAAAAGCACATAGGAGTACACTTAAGGATGTTCAGAGGGAAGTGATAAATGGAACATCAATTATGAAATGCGTTTAAGTCAGACTTTAAAAGTAAACAATCCTGTTCATTAGGAACAGTACGAACAATTTTGGCGTCGTCGGCATAGCAAAGAATTCTCGAGTGATGAAGGATCGTTGATGCATCATCGATGTAAGTGATAAAAAGCAACGGCCCAGGATGGCTACGCAGTGTTAGATATTTTATTGGAAGGCGCACCAAGAAACAAAATGCGATTTGTACGATCATACAGATACGAAAACATCCAATTTACAAAAACCGAAGGAAAACCTAGATCGTGTAACTTATGAATGAGAATTCTGTGGTAGATTCTGTCGAAAGCTTTCCTAAAATTAGTAAAAATGCAATCGACTTACTTACCGACCGCAGTGGCGAAAACGCAGTATTTGGAGAATTCTAATAAGTTTGTTGTAGTAAATTCCTGTTCATAAATCCCTGTTAAAACGAGCACAGAAAGGATTTACAGTGAAACTAAAATACACCACAAACTAAAGATTCAAAAACCTTCGCTAATTCATTATGTCACACTTATCGCCCTTTATACGTAGGGAAATAATCATAGAATACTTCCAGGGCCTCGATAAGATGCCACAAAACGAATAGATATGTTAAATAACAAACACAAAAAGCAGAAACATGGGACGAGCTACATGCTTTCAGAAAGGATGCTTGGATGCCATTTGGACCGCTCCAGAAGCTATTGCTCAAATTTGATGGTAGGCTCGTCAAATAGGAGATCCTTCAATTGAAGAGAAGTCGCCGGAAACTTTGTCAAGTGAGTAAAATTCTTATCACTAATATCACAGTCTTTGTGTAGAAAAACAGTTTTAAAAAAGCGACCGCAAAGTTTAGAAATAACCAAAAAATCACTGCTCTCACAGTTCTCCAGGTTCAATGTAGAACGATATCCATCATAGTTACGCTTCGAGTTAGCGAACCTCTAGAACTCCTTAGATCCGCCACGCAAAGCCGACTTGATTCTGTCTAAATAAATATTGTACGAGGACTCTTAAAAAACTATAAATTGATTGCGTAAATTCGATTGCATCTCTCGGAGTAATGCTGATTAGTTAATCAACATTACTCCGAGAGAAGCAGAACCTCTACCACATTTGTCCAGTCCAAGGCAGAGAACCGTTCATTTATAATAGAGAAAGCAGCCTTTTTAAAGTTACAACAGTACCGTCAAATCGGGTGACTTTGCTCAATTTTTATGTAGATTTCAAGTATGTACCTATATAGTGCACAAAAAACGTCTTTTTGAAATGGACGAGTTAGATTTATAACAACAGACGATTTCTCTAAAATTGATGTCATATTTTTTAAAACAAAGTTTTCAGAATTAAGATGCGGGTGACTTTGGCACTTTAAGAAAATGAACTAAATTAGCTGCCAAAGACACTATTTTCGTTTAAGATCCATTCGGGTCTAGGAATCCAGAAATAAGGTTGGTGGAAGAACTGAGCCCTGAGGTACACCGGCATTTATTTCGTGGGAATCAGATGTAACTCCGTCAATTACTACACAGATTTCTTTTGTATCTAGTTAAAATTTGAGGTCGATTGGAGCAAAACTTCCGGAGATACAGTGCCTCGGGTCTCCCTCCATCCTATACATCCCATAACCCCAAAGTTACAACTTTAAACGCGTTTTTCTCACACTTAGCTTTTTCAGAGTCGGTGCCCACTGTAGCTAAAAATCTACTGCACCGATCCTTTTGAAATTTTGCACACTTTTTCTTTACATAAATGACGTGGTAATGACGCCATTTTTTTTTGTTTTTTTAATTTTAACGTATTTTAAAATCACAAAATTTTCTATTTTTTTGATGAAAAATCGGCATTTTGATTTCCAAGTGCTGTAAGAAATTGAAAAATCAATAAAAAAACGCTCGACGTCATTACCTGCAGAAACTTATGAACTAAAAAAATCATTTCGGTTTTTTGATATCAGATGATCCAATGATGAGTTATGAGGGGCACCGCAATCAAACTTTTTTTTGAGACGTCCGCGGAGATTCGCTGTCAATGGCTCATTTCTTCATAAAAATTAATGCAAATTTCACGAAATGTTCTTCAAATGTTATTATAGAAATAAATATATATTAACTGTGTTGCCAAAAATAATTATCGAAAATATGCTTTTTTTTTGTATCGAATTAACCTTACTCCTCCCTTAAACAACGACATTTCTATGCACCTTGCTAGAGGAAGAGCAAATCGTGTTATGTTTAATGCACCAAAAACACAGTGCTGCTTAATGCCCCATGAAAAGACAAAGTCCACCCTTAACCTATTTTAGTCGATGGAGTGAATATACCCAATTCGCCCTATCTGAGCAATTTTAGCTGGACTGATCATATATTTCCAATCGCTAAAAATGCGATGAAATGAGTGGGTTTCTACAGATATGTAAGAAATATTTCACTCCGTCTGACTTAGCGCTGATCTACAAGTCCCACATCAGGCCTAGACTTGATTATAATTCCCATATTTGGGCTGGGCACACCGCATTGTCCATGTTAGTCAAAGTCCAGCGTAAGCCTATTAAACTGATTAGTTAGCCTGATCCCTTGTAGACACATAATAAAGCGCGAGACAAGAACTTCAGGTCGCTCCTACCCCTATACTTAAAGATTAAATTTGGACATAACTTCAAATTTCGGGAATATTTTCTAAGCACAAAAACACGAATGTGAAACGGCTTACCATTTTCTGTTTTACTCTCGTCTTATGAGCCCGAAACGTTCAAACGTACGTACATCGACACCTTCATCACCCAACCTCTTAACCCATTTCCCTCACCCCCTCACCCTTAATTCGTTTCCTACCAAGACTGTGCCTTAGCATTATATGGCATAGCCTGAGCTTTGGTCATATAATATTAATTATTAGTATTGGCTTATACAATTGGTATCAATCGCCCTCAATGGCGTTCATTGAAAACTAGGGGGTTTTCACTTGGCATAACTTATTTGGGTTTGTCACGCGTAAAACTTATTGATGGCTCATTTTTCGATCCAGCTTTTCCCAAAATCAACAACAAGAAAAGGTTTGAAGCTAAGCGAGCATAGCTGGTAAGACTTGAGTCAATTCAGTAATGCATGTAATGTAAATTTTAATGAATAAAATTGGATTCCATTCCCAGAACATAAACTGAAGTGTATATACATATAGTATACAGTGAGAAGCAAAACTGTAACAGAACATTGTCAAATGAAATT
This sequence comes from Leptarthrus brevirostris, assembly GCA_964036015.1. Taxonomy (NCBI): domain Eukaryota; kingdom Metazoa; phylum Arthropoda; class Insecta; order Diptera; family Asilidae; genus Leptarthrus; species Leptarthrus brevirostris. The sequence continues at coordinate 41,331,998 of OZ038372.1, forward strand.
TCTTGAATAAAATTTAATTCGTTCTCTCTCCTTTAATATAATTTTATTGATCTATAAAGCATTAATAAACTCCATTTAATTTTTATTATTTTACTAACCGAAAACAAATAATACTTTTCTAAAGAGCGCATTGTCACACTTTTGCACTCATGAGAGAAATCCTGTTGTACCCAGCTAGTATTTTGGAAGCATTACATTTAGGCAAGTATTAAATTACAGAAATTACGTATGCAGTACTGAATGCATTAATTTGCACACGACATGTCCGCGGTTGTAACATATTACCTGTAATGTGTTAAAAATTCATGACGAATCGATTACACGTTTAGATACTTGTAATGCATTAAAATCCATGACGAATCGATGACACGTTCAGGTACTATAATCCTTTAAAAATATTTATATTTCTGTTTGCAATACCATGGATTTCATCTAGCAAATCGGTGCTAGGTTTCCGCGAAATAGCATTATGTAATTATTTTTCCTTCACAAATATCTTGCAACGCTTTCGTGAAAATATAGAATGCGATAAAGTTGTTAAACTTAATAATATCGTTCATTTTCGATTATTTGTACATGTCACTCTCTTCCTACCCCATTCCTAAGGGTGTCTTATCTCCAAATTATTTAAGGGATGTGAGAATGTTATTATTTATCTTTCCGACCCCGAAAAGTATGAATTTGACACGAATATCGGTCGTTTCAATTATTTGTACATGTTATTTTAAATGAGTTCCAAACCACTGACGTTTTCTCTGCAACCCCCATTGCCTTTTTATCGTAATCTGTTGACAGCAGAAAACAACCATGGCTTGCCGTTGGTGGGATTCGAACCCAGGACGTCTGGATTTGTAGGCCAATACTTTACCACTTATTTCACCGATCACTAGCCAGACTTAATTTGTATGTGCAAAAGAAATAAAGTTCAATAAGTATTTTAAAGTAAGGAAACCTAAAAGTGAAAAATTCGTTTTATTAATTTTGCAATAATAGTTTTTCTATGGCTGTACATCCTAAGCGTCTCTTAAGGGAAGGGAATAAACGTGCATGTGTTTGACCGACACTTCCTTCTTTTCGGGTCATCCAGTCAAGTATTGCGCCACAGCCTATTCTAGATATAAGCCGGAAATTATGACAGTCGTGGCCGTTCTACCTGTAACATTGTCGTCACTTTGTTTTACAGTTTTTGTTCTTTAGTTTAACCAATTCTTGCGCACAATTAAAACTAAACACTCTCCTAACCAAAACCAAAGAGAAATCCTGATGCCATTGACGATTTACAAGGGCTACACTTCAACAAAATGAACACACGAGAGAGTCTTCTCTTTAAAACACCCTATTTTGAATGACATTTGTAAAAAATAAACTTTTTATCGTAACTATATATTCAAAACATTTGTAAATTCACCTCAGGTTTATTTTAATTTGGGACTTGGGAGAAATGCTGCAAGAATTTGCCAATCGATTCCCATGCTTTACTATGGAAAAAGCGGTCTGTTACAACTCCAATGAACAGCTGTTCGTATTTGTTTTCAGGCTTTTGTGAAGAATAGGCTGTAACTGCACACTGTGTGACATCTACAATAGAAAGAAGTGGCCGTGGGAAATTAATCTAGGCAATCTTCCAAAAGCATTGGTTCACATACGGATGCAATCTATGAGAAACCCGTTGAAGGCATTAATATCTTTTTGTTTATTAATATGTATATTAAAAAGTAGTTATTCATCAATCTGGCGCAGTGCTAAAAAATGAACATATGCAACAAATGATAATTACTAGTCTTATTACGCGTATTTAATTAACGAAAAGTGTATGAAGTAAGAGAAAAATATTTATTTTAAAGTCACAACCCCTCCAGTATGCAGGAACATTAGGCTACTTACATTATAAAAATTGTTTTCCAACCGAAATCCTTATTTTATTAAAAATATTGCTATAACGTTCTAATATCCTAAACTAAATTTGAACAGGTAAAATCTAACCTGTGCTCAATTAGTGACTGTGCAAAACTATTCATACCTCATTTTTTTTGCTAAGCGCACTAGGTATGTGTTTTCTATAAAGTAAATCGCATTTGCGTAGGAAGGAATATTTCCCTTCATCAGAATTTCATCCTTTATAAAAAAAGGTCTTAATGTATTCGAAATTTCATCACTAATTACCGAAGACATATTTCACAATTTTCCAGGTAGTTGTTCGGTTATAACAACATCTGCGTCAACTCATCAGGGTGATTCTATGAACTCTATTTTGTCAGATCAGCAGCACCTAGTACTGGGGCATAATCGTTTTTATGGTATTCTATGGTTTTTTTTTATTCTGTGGCGGAAGTAATTCAACCTGTAACCCTCTACCAGAGTCCAAGCAGCGTGAAATATGAATGCTTTCTCGGTAAAGGAAAAAAGGCTTAAAGCTTTGATCGACCACCAAGCGGACAGAAGAATTCGAAGAATGTATGAAGAAGTGCCTTCTTTAAGACTTTATTGTAAATCGAATTCACCGCGACATTTTCGTATAAATCAAATTATAATTCCCAAGCCCGATTCAAAGAAATAAGGTAGACAATTTTTTATTCTGCAAGGAACTTCGATTCTAGGAAACTTCATCTAGTCTATGAAATTTGGGTTGCCTGTTGCGATGTGGGAACCGCAGACTTTTGGCAATTGACTGCTTGACACCTAGCCACGTATATCATCGCTGATAGAGATTTCCTGAAAAATAAATCACTCCATTATTCCACTTGAAGGTATCTCATAAATGCAAGACTGACCCAAAGAACGCAATTCTGTATGCGGTTATGTCCGACAGAAAGTTATGAATTATTCAATAATGTGCGACTAGACAAGACCGGCCGGCTGGGTCGACCGGCTCGCCGGTTCACATCTAGTCTAGCGCTAGTCGCACTTTCAAATCATTCCATGAATAGTAGTCAGATCGTCTCATAGCATTCATGGGATTATTACGTTTGTAGACATGATCTTAAACTAAATTGTTGAGTCTATGACTAGAGCCAATTTGATCTGGTCACAAAACAAATTTCTGGTGCCAATGTCGCGAGACGAGAGCTATCTGAGGATTGTTGTTGACGTGGATTAATCTAAAGCTGTCTATAGCTTAGGAAAAATTTCTAAGAATCCCAAATCAAATCGGGCAGGGGAAATATTAGAAGTTATGATCTGCCGAGGATGGACTAAGTAACTTAATTTCGGATGAATGACTTCTAGGTCAATGACACCATGTCTTCATTCATGCGATGGATAATAGACGAAGAATTTGGAAGCGTCTTCTTGAGTGAATTTGCTTTGTCGCCTGCTATATTTTTTTATTATACAATTGATTTTATTTGTATACAAAGTTCTTTAGTAAATGTTCACTGCAAGTGAAATCAAACTATTTGGGACTCTTCCGTTGTCAAAGTCGTTTTGTTAGAAGTGGAACATTATAAATGTTGGAAGTGTGTGGTGTAGACATTTTTTTCTTTAATTTAATAGACAATTTTGATGGTTTGGCTGTTATCAGTAGAGTGTGTTAAACTTTCAAGGATAACATGAGATCTGGCTTAAAAACTTAATAGTTAAATTATCGTGTGTACACTGGAACTTTTGAAATGAGTTTTATTGTCCAGATTAATAAAAATTGATAGGCTAATTTAGTCGTTGTAGGAATGACATCTAATATCAACCGATTTTACTTTTCAGGTTTAATTCTATTTGATATTAGGTGTAAATAAAGTGCATTTAATGGGATATGAAAAAACTTTTATTAGATAAAGAAGCTCAGCTTGAACGAGTCAATGACATGTAACCTCGAGTTACATCACAGGCGAAATCAAATTAGATTTTTGTCCAATATTTCGGTGTAGTTTGTAAAAGTCCTTGTTCCTTAGTCTAATGAAAATTTTAAAAGATTTTCAAATTAGTCACGGTTTAAAAAAATACTTTTTTAAGGTAGTGGACGCCCACTCTACGGAATCATGAAAATCTGTTGGCTAGGGGTACAACCAGAAAAAACTAAAGGTTTTTGTCGGCAGGAGCTGAGGTTTGCGGAACTTAAAGTGGGAAGATATATCGTTTACCTTTTAATAATAAATAATAAGTGATATTACATAATGATAATTCATACATTTCGAACATTTTTTTTTAAAACTCCTCTCGAATAAAACACGAGACGCGCCTTACAGAATTAATAAAATTCTTCAAACAAACCCTTAAAATTCCCACGAATTCACAAATCCATGAAATGTTTATATCAAAAATATGTAATATAATTCAGTTTTTGGTATGAATTTTAACGTTTTTTTTCATTATTACTATTCTTTACGTACGAACCAGAGTGATTTAGCAGCCTAAAAATTCTTTGTGGCGATTTAAGTGCACATAGTTTTATTTGCGGCTGCGTTGGATTCGAACCGAAAAGCAGCGGCGTTTCGGATTGGCTAAGTGATGACTCCTTGGAAACACGCAATGATATCCCTCCAACACACCTATCCTAATATAACACCTTTTCATCCATTGATTTTTCCAAATCGTATCCAAACTTAACCCCACTACTATCATTTCTCTATCGTTATAAGAGAAAATAAGGCAATACCAATCTACAAACCGCTAGGAAGATTCAAAGCGGATGCCGCAGACTGGGGAAAGGCTCAGCTCAGCAAACGGCAGCTTCCCAAAGCATACCATCTGATCATCTCGTCCCATATCAGCAACCCCCTTGGATGTGCTTTGAATTAATAAAACAAGTAAAGTTCTAAAATAAGCCCTTGAGAATATTTCAGAGGCACCCTACAACGGAGAAACTAATCATTGTGAAAAACAAAAGGTAAGTATAAACCATCTCCCGAAAATTAACATTCCACGCTCGGACATGATAAAATTACCCACAGTATGATAAAAAAATGCAGTTTCGGATCTGCACAAGGTCACAAGGCTGGGGCAGCTGCTTAAGGAAGAAATGTCCACAACCAACATGGATCCAGAGATACAAACTTCCTTCTTTTGGAACTGGATGCAGGCACTGGACGGGTACTGTCATAACGCAGGCAATTCCATGTCTGGTCATTAGGGCTGGAGAAGGCGTACGTAGCCACATTATTATCAAACAGCTAATGATCTGGGGAGTTCACAGAGCATTCTGTTCGGTCATCCAAAACTTTCTTCAACATGGAACTCTTCGAATTAGAGTTAATGGGTTCTTGTCCGGAACTCGTCCGTTACAAAATTACGTCCCATAACCTCTATCCATTGCTCTCTAGAACATATTCCAAAACGGACTGAGAAACCTACCCGACCACCTACTAGCCATACGATTCTATGCATACGCCAATATACATAACAATACGTTCACATGAGCGCTATTTAAATTCAACGAATAGTGTGAAGAAACCGGTGTCCTGCTGCCTATAGACAAAGTAGAAACCATGACTATAAGAAGAAAAAGAGTAGTCGGCAACAGGCCATTCAATCTCCATATATGGATATAAGTAGACAGGACAAACTTAAAATCTTAGGAATAGCTGTAGATGGGAAATGGACATGGAAACCCCATATAGAAGTAGGCTGCAATAAGTTAGATGAGATTAATGCGCAAGACAAATCTTTCAGGGAGAAAAATAAATGAGCGCATACAATAACAGGATACACATTTTATGGGATACTCCTATATGGGGGAGTCAAAAATACATGCATAAAACAAATACAAACGAAATTATACAGACAGCTACAGGACTGAGACCGACCACACCGATATTAGTGTTAACGATTGAATCGGACATAAGCCCAATTATTTAAAGAATCATCAACGCCAGAAACCTGGACAAAGAAAGGACCAGGAGAAGACAGAAAGGTCCAAAACAGACACACAAGCCACGGCTGCTATGATTATCCCCCGAATAACCAACAGAGACCTCAGTCCAACAAATAGCGCTTCCATGAGAAGCCTCGATATTCTAAGCTAATTTGGTCGTAATACTCTACACCATCCAGACAATATACAATAATAAAATTCATGCCACCGTATTCTCTGATGCCAAAAACGTCCTGGAAGCCATTTAAAATTCCCAAAATGGGGAAGCGGAAGCCAACTTACATATCACCGACTCAAGCCTTTATCAAAAAAATGGCCAGGGCGGGGTACGCAAGGTTAACACACAGTTAACTGTTTAACTAACCACCACCAGAATGCGTATCCTGCCAAAAACAGCTGACAATACAGAATCCTTACGCTCAACTACAAGTAGGAATTCCCCCTCGAGCAACTACTACTCCCCAAATCTGTTAATGAATTAAAAAAATTATAAATTGATCTGAATTTTTTTCACTCAATTTAAATATTGAAATAATAACACTTGTCAATTTTTAGAACCTCACTAGGATATATGTAAGTTTGAGGATTAGATAAAATATGAGTTGCAAATTAAAAAAAAAGCTATGGTTCCATAATAAATAAAAAAAGGGTTCCGTAGATTGGAAGGTTGCTGGTTTCTAAAAAAAACTGTGCTTACTATAGACATCATTTTATTTATACAGTAATACTTACATAAACCTCTTTCAACTCTAATTATTTCAGATTTTTTACTTTGCAAACTTTGGGGATAACATGGTGGGAATTATATTCTTTTAGACATTTTTCATCATAAGTTGAAAACTTTGCGGCATAAAAGAAAATGAAAATATATTTTATTATGTTCAAGTGAAGCCCTTTCACATCATATCCCAATTGACGTAGTAACCCCATTTTAAAATTTGTATGCTCCCCCCCCCCCTCTCTTGTGAGCCCTTAGCAATAAAAGTAAAAATATTTTTAAATATTTTTTATTTGCAATACAGTTGGACAAGCATTATTTAAAATTACTCCACATGTCAAGTCAATAGCATTAGTAGTTGCTGAAATAAGCAGGTGTGACAGACAGACAGAAAGACGAAGTCGCACCAGCTAAACAACATCCCAGAGGCAGACTGGAAATTAAGGAAATTAATGCAAAATATCTATAAATTCAGCAATAAATAAATTAATTCAGCAATTATAAATTAAGCAATAAATTGGCGACGGAGTTGGATCAATTGGTTGAGCGGCAAACCACCATGACATGGTTCCCTGGGGTTTTGAAAATTGAATTAAAAAAAATTCACTCCGTCTCTGGGCTGTTGTCAAGTTTTCTCACTCTCCTTACCCTAATTCCTTTCCCGCCAAAGCCATGCTAACGCTTCAAAGGGTTGCCCCTAGGCTTTTGCCACATCGTAAAAAAAAATTTTTAAAAAAATTCATAAAAGAAGTAAGAAAGAAAGAGAATTGTTAATATATAATATAAATGAATTCTAAAAATATGAAGATATGTCAAAACCTAAAAATAAAAATAAATATATTAAGCAAGCAAAAAAAAGGAATTAAAAAACGGTAATACCTAGAAAATATGAATTTAAAAATAATAAAAAGTAATAGAAATGTTAAAACCAAAAGACATAAATATCAGATCAAATGGAATAGAAATAAATAATTATGGAAGTAATAATAAATAACGTAAAACAAAAATATAAATATTAGCAAGTAGGAGTTTTTCTAGGCGCTATATGGGCTAAATCCCAAACGCGTTTAACTGTAATTTTTATCTGTAACTTTAGTAAGATGTAATAAAAGTATTTGAAGTATTTTCGAGACTCACCTTACAGAATTAATCAAATTATCCAAACAAACTCTAAAAATTCCCTACAATTCACAAATAATTGTAATGAAATTTGTAATAATTCACTTTTAAATTTTAATTTAAACGATCTTTTTTTCAATATTACTATTCTTTGTGGACCAACTAGAGTAAATTAGCAGCCTTACATGTACGTGGATTGAAGCAATGAGCAAGTTTTTTGGAAGTTGTTTTGTTGCTAAGTTATTTTGTCGTCGGTGCAGCAGGTTAGAATTATTGGCTTTCCATCCCACACCCTACTGACCCATGGTTGTTTTTTTTTTGCTGACAACAGAAAAAAAGGCTTATGGGGGGTTGCAAATTAATGGGGGGTCCAGAATCGTATTAAATTGTAGGTCCACTGGCTATTGTTTTCTTGAATCAGGTGGAATTCTTCTCCATGCCATGCCAATTATAAAAAAAACCCATCAAGTATAAATGTTGTTTACGTGCCGAGTACCCCGTATTTACGCTATTTTAAGTTGAAGTTTTTTTGTTTTGCCTGAAGAAGGTGAGCTATAGGAGTTTGGGTTCAAAATTCTATGTGTTTTTTATTGGGATCCCATACTCTCTTTTCCTGAATTTTATGGTGACGTCAGTTGTTTTGATGGTGTATTTATTTATGAGTGATATTGATGTGATTGATGATGATAAGGAATTAATGATTTTCGGATTTTTGCCTTTACTTGGAAGTACTAGGTACTAGGAAGTACCCTGTTGATGTGTTAGTCGTCAGTGTAAAAAATATGTTGAAGCTCGAACTCGAACTCTGAGGCTTTAGTATTTTATATTAATTTCCACTCGATACCTGGAATTTCTAATCGGTGTTTAGGCATACTAAAGAGTTTCAAAATGCTACTAAATTACAACAGAGCTTAATACTCTTTCATAAACTATAATTAATTTAAGCTTGAATACAAGTTTATTTTAAGCTTCTATATGGATTCCTTTCAGACTTTCGAAGGTATTAATTAAGCAACAAATTTTTGTTAATTTCTGCTAACTATTTTATATAGTTTTAGGTAAATTTTAGCTGTTGTTTTGCATTATTGAGATTTAAGAAAACTACGGAACGGAACTCTAACTTTTCAAGGCATAGATCCATAGATCTTGTTCATGCCTTATGAAATGATCCTGCAAAAGTTTTCCTTATTATTATTATAGGTGGATTAAATAAATACTTCCCTTATCCGTCTGGCCAATTAAGTCACCAACTCCTCAGTAAATGTGGCACCAGAAGTCATTGAGCCAACATTTCAGAAGCCAAACTGTTTGTCTTGGATTCCTTACCGGTTCTTGTACCTGCGTGAGTTGGATTCGCAACCTCGATTCGAAATTGTCCTTAAAGGAAAAACGAATTAGCCTTAAGTTACGGTAGCATATCTAGCATTAAGTTAGTGTATAAATTATTTTTATTAATTTAAGAAATTTGAAATTACCTTGTCAAGATGATGTAAGCAACCAGGGCTGTGCGAAAACTCGCGTTCAAAACTAAATTGCATTAAAGTCATTAATAGTTTTGCAGTAGTTATCAACTGAAAAAAAGAAGATGGATAAGAAAAAAAATGTTAACACTTAAGAAATATTACTTACCTGAGGTGGATTTTGCTTCCTAAGTCCCAAAACTTGACACTTAACCTCGCACTTCACAAAAGATAAAAATTACGTGTATACTTTATGTTCCCGGATATAAAAGATAAATAATCGGATTATTCCCAACCCAAGGTGATGGTCCGTTAATCAAAGGAACACGAAAATATATTTCCGTAAAAGTTTGGAGCACGTGGAGGCCTGTAAAAAAAATCCTTTTTTGAAGATTTCAAGCTGAAAGTGAATTTATTCGACTACTCGTTATATATTTTTATACAAAAATTTCGAATAAAATATTTAATATTTCAAACCGATTGAAATCGGTATAAACCGATATGGAAGACTTTCAAAAAAATAGAACAATTTTTCCAATAGGGGGCATTTTCTTATAAAGCTGGCTGCCTTGGTATGTGAAGGGTCTTTTCCGAGTTAATTTTAGAAACGAGCTATAATCTGAGAAAGTTCAGAACTTTAATTAGAATATAAAATAAAGGAAATTTTATTGAGTTTACCAGTGGGAACCAGCAGTTTTGTCAACAAGGAAAACAAAATTTGTCAAATAAAGAGTGAAAACTGTGGACTATGTTGTTTGAATAAATTTAAATTTTTGTTGTGCGGGAGTGTTTAAAATTAATTCGTGGTTACGATTTATTAATAGTACATAACCCTGACGTTCGTGGGCTTGCGAAAACCACGTGGCGCCCTCAACATAATTACCCCACCATCGCTAGCCGGCGCATTAATTACGCGTTGCAAAGAATTCAAATAGTAGCGCGAACTTTTTTATTAAATTTTCTGGGAGGAAGAGGTGTTTAGGTGTTTAGTTCTCCTCCTACCTGCAGGAGAATACATTTCAATAGCAAATAATATACCCCCCCCCCCCCCCCACGAATCCGAATAATTGAAAATTTGTAACATTTCATAGCCAATTATTTGTGAATATTAAGAGTTGGAGAGTGTGTAGGGGGAGGGGGGTTGTTTTATATATTACTATTGAAATATATTCTCCTGCAGGGAGGGGACTAAGAACTAAACGCCTAATCAATACACCTCTTCCACCCAGAAAGTTTAATACAAAAGTTCGCGCCAACTCTAAATATTTACCAATAGTTGGCAATGAAATGTTACAAATTTTCAAGGTCAGGTGTGGACCATAATCTGCATAATTACCAAAGATTTCTATAGAAATTTGGTGTGCTGTTTACCTTACAGAGCAATGAGGACAGTGAATGGCGAGCATAGAATATACGTTCTTTCTCTGCCTCTATATCTATACAAATCTCAGTTCTAGACAACGTTTTCAAGTCATTGATATGTCCCGACATTTAGTCCTATAATGCTGTTGTACATAAATTCATTTCAAGAACGTGAATAATACGGATGTCCTTCTCAAAAGATTCAAAGCACGTATCTGGACATATCTCTCTACTACGCTAATGTAACTAAATTACTCTCAGAAACGACTCGCCTTAAATTAGCTCGAATAATTCTCGCTTTAACGTCGCCGGTCCGTTTGACTGAAATCGGGTATTAATGAAAGAACGACCTTTTTTGTATATACAATTCACTACAATTAATTATTAAAAGTTTACAAAATTCTTTTTTAACTAAGCATTTAATTTATAGCCAACTGCAGAGAGAGAGAGAGAGAGAAAGAGAAGTGAAGGATGCCCGGATGCTGATCTCTGTGACGGAACAATTGTGCCGACAATTACGCGCGTATTGATATGCCATGTTCACATTATCTTGGATTACCTTACAAAGGATTACCAAGTAAATATGGTCAAATGCAATGGAAAATTCAATAGTATTTAGTTCAAATTCAAAACTTAATTTCACAGCTGAGTCTGAAATATTATAAATTTAGGTTAAGAAAAGCTCTTTAAGAAGCTTTTTGGACCCGAGTTCTTAGTTTTCCATTCAGATCGTTACGTTTCTGCTTTTGACGATCCTCCTGGGATGGGGTTCATTGTATTGTTCATCGGGATATTCCAGGGATCATATTCAGAATTGTTGGTTTTAAGTTTCTGAAGTTTTTTTGTGTTGTTCTCAGGCTCCCAAATAAAAATACTTACATTCCACCATACTCTCCTTCCCACTATTACGAGGCAAATATCAGCATGCATGAGTTGATAATCTTACTGAACTCTTGCTTTCCATTTTGGGGGTTTCAACTGCCTGCTGTTCGCTGGAGTCGTTTCTTGGATGAGGAATGCCTGTTGCCTCCAATCAAATTTTCAGTTTGATAAACATAAACAATAATTAACTATTCACGTGACGTAGTTCCAATTAAGATCGACTAAGAGTTGCTTTTTCCTTTTTTTTTCTTATTTATTCTTGACTGCACTAAATGTGTAAACTTATTTACATAATTTATCTTTCTACATTTCTTTTATAGCTTAATCACTGTGATTCTATAACTAATTTTTGAAATTTCACTTTTTAAATTTGTATGTAGTATTCAGTATTTGGAAAACTCGTAAATAAGTAAATAAATCTCGATTTATACTATTTAGCCTAATTTCACTCCTTGACTTCGTTTTCATCACGTGGACTATGCCCCGTACAGTGCACACTACAAAAATTTATTTCATTACGCCAAGAAAATAATGAAGGAACACTACACATATATAGCACTGACAACACCATCAACTACAAGCAAGACACGGATATACTCAACACACAATACTGTGCGAGTGTGGACTAGCACATGAAGAGAAAAGGGACTTAACGGCTATCTGACATAACTCCACATTCCGTCATCAGTATTGTTTTAGGTCGAGTGTGACGTACAAGTACAATAATAACTGGACGATCACCGGTTTTCTGTTTGTTGTCCAAAAATTATTGCTTTCCAATAGTGTCCAGTTGTAAATGTCTTTTGAAAGATAGGCTACTAGGTGTTATTTATACTCGTAAGTGTATTTTTTAATATAGGGTTATTTAGTAAATTTTAATGTGTTAAATGTTTAGAAGGTTGAAAATTAAAATAAAGGTATTTCTTAAAGGAGGAATAAACAGTCTCCCTGATCGTGTTGCGGTCCTGCAACGAAACGTTGGAGATAGAATGAAAAAAATAAGTGTTTTTCATTAAGTTTCAGTGCTGACCGATAGTCCGAAATAAATCTATATATTTTTTAAATTGAAATTAATAAAACGGTCGAACATATTGAAAATGAAAAACATTAAACACATAAAACGCAAATTATTTACACATTTCCAATAAAATTCGCTGAGAAACAAATACTCTGCGCACATTTTTCGCCTGTCATATTCAACAGGAGTTTTTCCAAGTGCATGGAAACTTACTCGTGTTCAACCAATACCAAATTTAGAGGCATGCGACCTCTCTTACTACAGGCCAAATGAACAAACTTCGGTCTTATCTAAAGTTTTTGAATCACACATCAACTCTCAAAATAAACGGAGACGGAGACGGAGTTGGATCAATGCGTTGAGCCGCACAACCACCATGCCATGGGCCCCGGGTTCGAGACCAGATCTCCCCGTGAGCTTTTATTAAGAAATTAAAAAGAATCCACTCTGTCTCTGGGCTGATGTCTAGCTCGCAGCAATGCAAAAACAAGACTCAAGCTTCCTCACTCCCCTTACCCTAATTCCCTTCCGGCCAAAACCATGCTAACGCATCAAAGGGTTGTCCCCTAGGATTTGGCCACATCGTATATAAAAAAAAACATCTCGTAAACGATTGTTAGTACGGGTTTCACCTTAATCGGAGACTTACTAACGTCTCTAATGGGGCGTTAGAATTATTATCACCATAATTTTGGTGAGTCCAAAATAGTTGCGCCAAGAATTTGGTCTGCACCCTCACCTCGTTAAATGGATACAGAGTTTTTTTTGTGCCGTTTAAGCCGTGGATTAATTGACGGAGTTACATTTGATACCTACGAAATAAATGCCGGTTTATCTCAGGGTTCAGTTCTTTCACCAACCTTATTTCTTCTTTTTATTAATGACATTTTATCTCTAAGTCTCAAACTTACTCACAGGCTCGCCGATCACAGTACCCTTGATTTCGGGTACTCTTTTGATTCTGTAATGCCTCCTGATCTTAATGCTGTTTAATGTCTCTTAAAAAACCCCAGTTCACTCTCAATCTATTACAGTCGACGAAGTAAGTATACTCATATACGCCGTCTGACTTAGCGCTGGTCTCAATCTCTGAAAGCATAACTCCCTGAAGCATCGACAGAATGTCGGTTGTCTCTCTCTTAATCTTCTGTCGCTATTTTCACGGTCATTGTTCTAACGAAATTGTTAGCCTGACTCCTTGTAGACAGGGATATAATAGCTTTAAGCCGCTCCCACCCCTATACTCTCCAGGAAAAATTTGGACGTACCGTCAAATTACGGAATCCTTTCTAAGCATAACAACACGAATGTGGAACAGTTTACCATCATCTTCCTTCATCTTATGAGCCCGAAACTTTCAAACGAAGCGTACATCGACACCTTCTTCACTCAACCTCTTAATCCAAATACTTTCCTTAATTACTTTCCTGCCAAGGCTGTGATTGATCACCATAGGGCGTCCCCTCAGCTTTGGCAATATAATATAAGAAACAATTATATTTAATAATATCTTTTAAAATCGCAATTGAATTAATTATTACTGTTTTTTTCTCAATTACTTAAATAACTAAAATTCAATAGTATTAATGCGCAACACTACCATGAAATCATAAAATCTTCTGAAATTGATAATCTCTTTGTATAAAATTATTTTCAATAATATTTCTTGTTAAGAAAGAGCAATTTAATGCATGTTCGAAAGTTTCTTGATAACAAATTGTCATTCTGAAATTGTATTGTTTGATACGTTTCCTTGCATCATAAAATTATTATAAGTCGCTTCTTATGGTCTACATACTAGATAAATTGTAAACACTCATTTGCCTCTAAAGTATGCAATAGATTTGATTGAGTCTGCCGACTTGATTAGAGACAAATGAAAAGTCAATTGAAAATTAACTTGATAAATTCTTTTGTTTACAGGTTTTAACAAATTGCCTCTGATTCATAAATCTCCAATCAAAATAATTTTGGCAACAAATACTCGTCAATGTAAGTACAAAATATTTAATAGTAAAGCTAATTTCTTTACTGTTGACGTGTGGAGTTGATGAACTATGAGTTTTAATCCAATATCTCATCGGGCAAAAATCCTCTCCAAATACCACAAATGGTCCGGGATCAATTGCAGGTAGCTCTTGCAGATCAGAGTGCTGGTGGTGGTAAGGTCTCCCTTCAACTATTTGTGCGTGGTGGGGGGGTTGGAAGTAAAGCTTTAAGAAATGTTGCTGATTCCTCGGAGACCGTCAGAGGTTTCCACGCGTGTTATCAAATGTTAGGAACAGGGATATCCTCAGCGTCTGCGTGGTTAAGATCAGCGACGCTTGGACTCCCAGGTTGGAGTAGTCCCAGCTGCCGAGATACCCAAGAACCCAGGAGGCCGAGGGCCCGCATCTGGCTACCCAAAATGGAGTTGCAAAAAGGTAAACTGTTGCAGTGCCTTCAACTTCACAATTCTGCAGTTTCAATGGATGACTGAGCGATCATCAAAGCTGAGGATCTGCAGAATAATAGTACTTCCTTCCTGCTCTAAACAAACGAAGAGTGCCTTGAGATACTGGTTTATCATAAGGCATGCCAAGGTTTTCCCTTGCAGCAGTCAGTGTCCTGATGCCGCCAACCTGGTCGACGGTGCCAACCAACTACTGGATGTGGTGATGATTAGGGACTGCGATCTTTATTAAGATTAACCTGCAGCATTCAAGATGTGCAACAGAGAATCTGCTTGCCTTCCTAGGGGAACAGGTCCTCGATTTTGCTCTCATCCACGAACCTTGGATCAGAGATATGACAGTCAGTGGACTAGGTGATGCTAAATACAAACTTTTTTATGGCCAGAACGCACATCTGGTAGGTAAGCCCATAACCTGCTTTCTGGTTAAAAAGAACATAAATGTTTTTCTCTGGCTAATTACAGCTCAATAGATTTAACAGTTGTCAAGCTAGAAGACCGCCACTGGAAGTGGAAGAGAAGACTTGCTGTTGGACTGCGATGCCAATGCGAGGCAAGCTCTATCATACCTCTATCGTACCTATCGCAAACTCTATTCATGCAAAAAGCTCGACCAATCAATGGCGGTAAGATTTCAAGCCATGGAGGTACAAAAAGGACACGGAACAAATACTGAAGTAAGTGTCCGATTTTTCATCAAAGCCTTTTTTTATAGTTGTGTTAGAACGGTGTTAATTATTTTTTTTTTTGACATTTGTAAATATGAAGAAGAGATCTGATAATTATCCATCTACAATGTGATACAATGGAACCTCTAAATGCAGTGCACCCGACATAGCCGACAACTTTGCATTATTTTTCGAGGGCGCCTTTTCATCTGGCAACTTTGTGCCTTCCCTGGATGAGTTTGGTCATATCCAAGACCGTCCCGCTGCCTCTATTGCTTTGCCCATTATATCTCGTGATATTATCATGGATGGTATCAAGGAGCTTAAACTGGACTTTTCTTTTGGTCCTGATGGTGTTCCACTTGCTTCTTGAAATCATGTTCTGACGCCTTACCCTCACTCCGCTGGAACTCATCTTCAACAAATCTCTTCAGGCTGGTAGATTTCCTACGTTATGGAAGAGCTCCTTTATAATTCCTGTTTATAAAAAGGGGCATAAAAACTTAATAACAAATTATAGGCCAATCGCGAAGCTTTCCTGCATATCCAAGTTGTTCGAATTTGTTATATATTCGCAGCTGGTTGGGCAGTGTAAGGCGTTAATCTCATCTAATCAACATGGCTTTCTGCCTTGTAGATCGACGACAACTAACCTGCTTGAATTCACATCCCACGTAATCTCTTCCTTCCAGCGAGGTTTCCAGACCGACTGGGTCTACACAGACTTTAGCAAGGCATTTGATAAACTCCCTCACTCTGTGATTATGCTTAAACTGGAAAAGCTGGGTTTTCCGCCTATATTGCTCGAATGGTTCCGCTCTAATTTAAAAGATAGGTCATGCCGTGTATCTTTCCGTAACACTTTATAAAGAGTTATTAGGGCTTCATCTGGTGTACCGCTGCTGTTCATTCTTGCCATTGACGACATTGTCCCTTTGATTAGGCGCTCCAAAGTCTTAATCTACTCAGACGATATGAAGATTTTCTCATGTGTTAGAAACAGTTATGATTTTTCCTGCATTCAGGAAGATTTGAATACCTTCAAGGTTTGGTGTGCCTCAAATGGCAACTTAACCTGGACAAATGTGAAGTTATGTCACTCTGTAGAAACCTCAATCAGCTCGTCTTTAATTATACCTTTGCAGAAACTACTATCCGTTGTGTGGAGTCCGTTACTGACCTTGGTGTGAAGCTAGACAAAAAAACTCGATTTCACTCTGCACATAAACTATATAGTGTCTCGGAGTAATTCAGTTCTGGGTTTTGTAAAACGGTGGTCAAGGGAGTTTTCTGATCGACAGACCCTAATTTACTTATTTTTTTCTTTGGTTAGACCAATTCTCGAGTATGCTATTCAAGTTTGGTCTCCCTGCTATGCTGTTCATTCTAAACGCATTGCGTCGGTGCAACGGAACTTTGTTGGGTTCGCACTAAGGGACCTCAAGTAGACCGAACCACTCAGGCCTCCTCCTTATGCAGATCGCTTCCAGTTGCTTAATATGCACTCGTTATAGGAACGACGTAGAATTACTGACCTAGTCTTTATTCAGCAACTTTTGAACTTGAATATAGATTCTCGCACTCTCGCAGGTTTGGTTACTTATAGGCATACCCCGTATAGCTTAAGGAGATTGCCTTTACTACATGTTGTCCATTCTCGGCCTAACTATGGTATGCATGAGCCTATTAATCTCATGTGAAGAGCCGTGAATATATATCCTATTTTTGACCTGGCTCTTACTAAGCATTCGCTTAAACGATCTCTGTTGTCTGATTGTTGTGTTTGGGAGTGTTTTTGTTTTATGTTTACTAATATTTTTTTTGCATGTTGGTGTGGGAGCCTCACTCACCTCAATATATTTTATATTCTGGTGAATAGGTCAATTGATTCCAGGCTTCTGCCTGTGAAGTGCCCCTTCTGAGTTAGAAGGGTTAATTCCTAGTATAAGATAGCGATTAAAATTAAAGAAAAGAAAATTCTCACTTTGAAACACAAAGTTCCCAGAGTCTTCCTGTTGTTAGGTCCGAAATAACTCAAAATTGCCTGTTAGACTTCAATGTAATATGCTTATAGGGAGAAGGATGAAAATACAGAAGTGTTTCATTTTGCGCAAGTAATTTTGACAGATCTACTCATCCATAGTTGTAAGTCATTGATCACTTCTGACAACGGACAAATTTTTTCTAGGTTTCGAAAGAGAATAAAGTTGAAAATTCAGAAATTTGTTGGCTAAAGCTAGTAATATAGTAATAATAAGTAATTTTTAAGCAATATATTATGGTATATGCCCTTTTCGTAGCAATAGGTACATATATGATGATGTTGAGTTCCTTAGTGAGACATTGAAAAAAGATAAGTTTTCTTGACTGAGTAAAGTATTATAAATTCTCGATAAAAATTCTGAATAAGATTTTAAAAATAATTTGCATGTTACAGTTGTATTTTACGCCGTACATCATACCTGAAATCATCAAATCGCGAACTTAATAGCTTTTTCCGGTCGCTCGTTTTCCATTTGGCAGACTTTTTTTGGCAACAAAGTAAAACCTAACGACACTATGAGCAAAGGAAGCTATCAGTCGTCACGTTTTGCAGCAAGTGTCTTGGCGACAATGAATTAAATTGAGAAGAGCAGCGATGTGCCAAAAGACTAATTTCAAGTAAGTCCGAGCCAACCTATTAGAACAAACAAAAAACGAGACAATTTCGCATGCGGAAATCTATAGGCGAGACTTCCAAGGACTTATCCAATCATTTCATCATCAGCTATTGCGACTGGTCAACAAAAAATCCCAACAACAGGCGCGAGCTATCGAGACGACTTCTAAATCATCTTCGCTGCTGTCACTCTCATTTGTATGTCTAAAAATAATCAAAACAGCCCCCGATTTTACTGTAAGGTAGGTAAGGTAAAATGTAACGAAGACAGCGTAAAAGGAAGCCGGGAAGGTGATCGCCGATCAATACCGCTGCGGTTGACATCTCGTGAACTTGGACGTTTTTAATTTATGAGAATAAACTGAATTTATTTGGGTTTTTTTTTCAAGTACTGCGATAATCACATGTTGTTTTTGGTAAGATGATACCTCAATCTACCTAGGTAAGTATTGTGTAACGCAACACTTGTTTTTTCAAAGAACCACTGTAGACGCGATGAGTTCTGTTTATGCAATTTTATCCAACACGTGCGTTTCGAGAAAATTACCTCAATTGCCCAATTGTAATTCCAAACATTAGCCATCAGAGACCAAATTCAAATGGCCCCTCCAGAGACGAAAATCTGAGGACCAGACGAGAAAAACAACTCAGTTAAGTTGAAAAAGTTCTTATGCTGCGATACATGTATCCAATCCCGGCTCATATGACTAGGGCTTGCATCATAAGCTAATATCAGGCGTTTAGCTCAAACGAGGTGTCATTAATTTGTTTATTTTTTATGACATTAGCTCTCTAATTTGATTGTGTAATCGATTTAACCTACTTTGTAGAGCTCTTATAGGGGCTTGGCGGCACGAAAAGCTTAGACCAAGGATCAATGAATGGACGCATTTCTATAGTGCCATCTGATTATGACTGACACTGTCAAGCCTTGTTCACAAGCGGTATTAAATTAAAAAATGCTATGAGGATGGTAACAAATTGTTTATCTCGCCGTGAATGAGATAAGAAATTTTGTAAACAACATGTTAAGGCCCAGAAATTCTTTTTCTTAATAATTATGAATATAAATTGGGGTCGCCTATTAAGGTTTTTACTAGCTTGAAGAATAGAGTTTAAAAGAGCCTCTTTTAGCTTAATAGCTGTTCGGAACATGATAATTTACACTTCTTAAATAAGGCTGTCTTTATCCTAAAAGTAGTTACACATCTATAGATTTTTAATGCCATAATGCCTTTTAATTTTTTGTACTTATTTTTTAAGGTGGATCAATTGGTTGAGCGGCACGATCACCATGCCCTGGTTCCCCGGTTCGAGACCAGGTCTCCCCGTGGGATTTTAAACATTGAATTTAAAAAAAAATCAATTCCGTCTCTGGGCTGTTGTCTAGCGCGCAGCAATACAAAAACAAGACAGTCAAGTTTGCCCACTCCCCTTACACTAATTCCCTTCCGATCAAAACCATGCTAACGAATCAAAGGATTGTGCCCTAGGTGTTGGCCACATCTTAAAAAAGGGGGACTTCTACCTTTTCAGGTGATCTTATTTTTACTTTTACGGGGAAAGCGAATAAGTATAGATGACTGCGATCTTTTTATAGTTATTATTAAGTATTTATTGCATCCAAAAAAAATTTTTCTTGTAATAAAAAATCCAAAATGGTGGCCGTAGGAGCTCCGCGAAAAGAGGTCTGCAAATGTCCGGGGACAAACGGTTCACATTGCAGTCCCCTCCGCGTCGGCGATAGAATGTTTACAGCAAAATTAAGAAAATGCTGGCGATTTAAAAAAAATCTATTTTTTCGTTTGTTTTTTTTTGTTATAAAAACAAAAATGAAAAAATTTAAGTTATCCAACAAATTGTACGTCATTCTGTGACTTCACGTTTCACGATTATCTGCGCAAATTTTCAACTCGATCGGTCAAATAGAGTGGTGAAGAAAGTGTGAGTCATTTTCAAAAACGTGATTTCGAGACAAACGCATTTGAAGTTTTACAACGCGAGTACTGTGCCAAATTTAAATTCAGACTTAATTTTTTGTTTATTTAGCTTTGTTTTTTATTTCTGTTTCAATGTTTTATATTCTTTAAGAATAAAAAGTTAATTAAAGTCACAAAATAATAAAATACCAAAAGTTCAATTAAATACTAAGCGTCTTGGATCTTCCGCGAATTTTCCCAAACTATCAGTGCTGTTTAGTATGTTTTCCGTCATTGTAGATCTCAGACACGTTTTTGCGAACCACAACGTAAATAAAGACCTTTCGATTGTGGCTGTGGTACATGGCTGGGCTATAGATATAAAAGTAGCTTTTATTATAGCCGGAAGGAATGTTTCAGCCTCCTTCAGTACTTCTACAAATTTCAGTGCATTTAAGGCTTTTTACCATTTTTTTTATCACACCAAACATTATACCAACGTCGTCATTGGAGTAAGTGATTACGTGCTGGTCTACCAACTCGGAGTTCTCAGGTTCGAATCCCACCGGCGGGGACCCATACTTGCTGACAACAGATTACAATAAAAAGGCCGCAGAAAATACCAGTCGTTCGGAATCTACTTCAAATTGTAGGCGCACTTTCAATCGTTGGCTCGAATCGGGTGAAGTTCTTCTCCCACCATATACACTCCTGAAAAGCATATACAAACTGCGGTGAAGCTGGGAAAACATGGTAGATTCTCATCTGAGATATGACTTGTTATAACAGATGTTGCTAAATTAAACATCTAGAAAATTAACAGGCTTGGCAAAGTTACTAATGTGTTACATGAAAAGCGTAAATAAAAAAATTATTAACTTTTTCACAAGACATCACCTTTTACTTATCATCACCCGGTATTACTGTTGACTTAACCGAGGTCAACAGGAAAGCTTAGAAAATGTTCTGTCCCACTGTAAGTCCTCGGTCCTGTCAGAAACGATAATCGGGCGATCCGATAGGTCTTGTAAGGTTTGACAGTAGTCGGTGGAATAAGTGATAAAGTAAAGTGATAGTGTTTTCTTCCGCAAAGTTTTTTTTCCATTTTTAGGTCTTACCAACTTTTATCGCCAAAGTTTGATCCTTAATGCTGTAAAACAATTCATATAGCAGGATAGCCTCGCATGAAGAAGTTTTACAGGAGATTTAGCAAGAGCGCCTCGAATATAAGTGACATGTACTTGAAAACAATCCATGAAGATCGAAGACAAACTTTAGACTGGTACTTTAAACTGCCGAATAACAGGTCTTTTTGAATTACCGGAGACGTTGTGCCGATTTTCTGGGACTTTTGTTAAATCATTTGCTGTGTCTTCTGGAAAATGTACTTTTGGGCGCATGGAGGTTAATCGGGCTTCAACTTGATGGCTGCTCAGGTCAATACGCACGGCAACTTTGAAATCCTGTGAGCTTGCAGAGATAGATTGGACATCCTGGTCCCATTTTGTGGCTTATAAGCTCTCCGGATTTAATCGCGCTAGACTTTTACAAACACTTGAAACACTTTAATTATTTTGAAAATGAATATGACATCACATTAGGCACCTACCACATTAATTTAATAAACGTTTTATTCGAAATCCTAATTAATTTAATAATTTCAAAACGAGCTCATTTCGTTTTTTTGCAAAAGTGAAAAACGGTGTCCTTGTCGTTTTAAAAAACCACACTAAGTGGGCACTGTTTTAAGAAAATAGGACAGACTTCCTATATTTTCTTACAGCATAAAGGGCCAAACTTTGGTGATACAAATTGAGAAGACCTAAAAAGGTGAAACCAATTTTTTTTCGTAAAAAACATAATTGTTCTTTTAATATCTTTAGTTACATTGCATAGCCTAGTTCTTCAGGATTTTTCACAAGTTTTTGGGTCACAAAAAAGTCGAAATTTCCGTCTATAGCATCTCAAACACTGACCTAAGCTTACTATTTTTACGAAATCTATAAAAGTGCTAATATTTCGAAAACTAAAGATATTTTACTAAGGTCATATTTTGATATTCAAATGATAGCAAAACCTCGACGATTAGCACAGATAAGTAGACCATATGGTCAATCTAGCTGAGATGTAAAATGCGATCTATTATTTTTTAACCAATGCAATTGTCACTGAACCAAGAGGTTACCGCAGACATAAATTATACTCTTAAGGTGTAAAAAATGAATGATGCGTCCATTAATTGAGTCCATTAAAAGGAAGGGCGAACAGTTGAGATTAGCAAGAATTAATGGTTTTCGAAACTTATTCCAAAGCGGTGTGGCGATTATGCGGTATTTATTTCAGATTTCAGATGAATAAGTGCGTTAAATATAACTAGAGAAGCACCTATATTTAGTACATTTCGAGAATAGTCCGAGCTGCAGAGAAACTTTTGCCGTGCACTAAGGAAACGAAAAGACCATGAGTGCTCTTATTCATACGGCAGTTTGACCTTGTCCTCTTTCATTGGATGAATTGGTACGCCATGGTTCCAGGGTTCGAAGTTTAATCTTCGCGTGAGTTTTTAATTTTGATTTAAAAATCCACTCCGTCTCTGGGCTGTTGTCTAAATCGCAGAAATGCAAAAAACGAGACATTCAATTTTACTGATTTTCGACGATATGGGATAGAATATGGTATCTGATAAGGATCCAATGAAGATTCGAAGAGGCCACTGACGGCCACAACTAAAATGGATACAAGTACAAAAGCATTTTTATAGCTACAAAAATCTGTGCCTTAGTTTGGTTTAATAAGGCCAAAGGTGTGCAGTAGTAAAAAGGAGTTTCGATACTAACATTTTGTCCTGGCCTGGTATGAGCATACCAGGCACACAGTAGAATTTAGCTGCGTCGTAGTGAGTAATTTACAACAAGTTTTTTTATAATTCGTCCTTTTCGTTCCTATTGCTAACATAAGTATTTTTTCCAAGAAGGTACACGCATGTCCTCCATTGACATTTGCTCTCAAATTTTTGAGATTACTCGGTTGGACATTTCCAAATTGTTGATATTTTTGTCGCCATCATATAGCCCCAAGTAAAAAAAAAAACTAAAGAATTTACGCAAGGACTGCCAGGAGGCCATTCATCTTTCAACAAAAAGTCTATTAAGTTGGGTGCACACCACTTCTGTGCTTCCAAATAATTTTCGGTATTTTGGATGTAGAACTGCTTGAAGAATATTGAGCGTTGACTTTGACTTCTGTTTTTATTTCTCGAAATTGAGATTCAGGCATGTTTATAAGTCCTTTTGAATGAAGGCGGCGTTACCACTAACCTTAACATGACAGAAAATCTCCATATCGTCAGCGTCGATCAAAAGACATTCCCTTGTCGACGTGCACCCCAAAGAGGGGTAATTTTGTAGATTTTCTGAAGGTTAAAAAAGCCCCAAATAATCACTCTGGTGAGGGAAGACCCTAAAACGAGCATGAGAGGAGTCGCAAGACGATTAGGGGTGTCTTTAATTAAAACTTGGAGGGTTATTAATCGAAGAGGATTACGAGGACTACTGGAAGGAGGTTCCGAGAGAAGATTAGAATTTGATAGATAGATTTTGCATATGGCTTCTGGAATGCGACATGGAGAAAAGATGTTTCTGGACTGAATTCTGTGGACGGTTGAATCGTACTTCACAGGGGATGGTATCACAGACTTCTACAACCTCAATATCTGGTCGGATACTAACCCACATAGGAAAAGGGGACCCCTCCCACCAGCTGTTTGGGCAAGTATAATCGGCACCCATTTAATAGGGCCATTTATATTGCCGCAAGTGCTTAATAGCCAAATTTACGCGGACTTTTTGGAGAATACACTGTCAGATCCACTGGAGGACATCTTAGGGCAATGTTTTACCAACACGATAAATCCCCAACGCTATTGTAAACATTGTGAAGGCAATATTAAATGAAAAAATTCTGACGCTGGATTGGACGAGGGCACAAATACCTAGGCATACTAGATCTCTAGATCTTACTCCATTGAACTTTTTTTTGGAAAAGAATGTATGATGAAGTTTAGTCAAGACCTGTTAACGATAGAGGCGAATTAGTTCGCAGAATAGGGGCTACAGTGACAAAAATACGGGATATGCTGGCTACAATACACCTTAAACAATGAAATATTGTCATGCATCGAAACTGGCGGAGGACTTTTTCAGCAGCTTTAGTAACATATTAACATTAATTGTAATAAGTTTCAAATTCAATAAAAAACATTTTAGGGTTTGTATGAGTTAATTTCATTAAATTTTGGACTTTTATATCATCGCCCAAAAGATTTTCTACGTATAAATCTCTATATACTTTTTCTACCTGGAAATGTTGTACCACTTGTGATAGGTAATAAGATGAGCTACCTATCATTCAATCACAAATGTTCACAGTTTTGATCTACTTTACTGTTGAATTACTTATACAGTTTTGTTTTACAATTTCTCTTCATAATACAACGTTTAACTTTACTTATTAGAACTTGTAACTTCAGTGGTTAAATCAAAAGCTGACTATCAGACCGCTACTCAGCCGTATTTATACAAGTTAGTTTAATTATAGAAGCTTAAGCCACTTATTCTAGAGATTTCTGTTACAAATTTTCAGCAAAAGAAGGCACCACAGTATTTGACCTTGACTTCTAAAGGTATCTGAGATTTTCTAATTTCTGAGCCATCCGTATTTGACATCTGGCTTTCGTTTCGTCGGCGATGAAGTCAGGATAAAAATTACTAAGAACTGGAGGTGTTAATCAAGATGTTGAAAGACAATATGGTCGCCACACCAGAGTTCCGTCGAGGCGTGTGCTGGTGTAGTTAATATCCTCATTGCACTGCACAAATGGTCATCACGCAACATTGTGAAAAACATCCCAAGTAAAGTTTGTCCTTTAAAGCAGTGCCGTTTTGATATACCCTACAATTTACATCTCGATTTTAAACAAGACATATTGAAAACGAGACCGTTTAAACTCGAACGGAGGAAGAAATAATAAGATATCTTAACACGATCGGCGTTTATGATATTTAGATTTTTAATTTGTTTGGCTCATCCCCAGTATTAAAGAGTTAGCTTTTCTCTGGCATTGAAAATGACTATAATCCGATACAACTGCCTAGATCGGTATTTGGTTTTGGTGGATTAAGATCCTTGATTATCTTGTGCTATGAGCACGCTTTTGCCCATGACTTGATTCTCCTTCAAATGATCAAAACATACAACAAGGCCAACATCTCATATTCAGTTCTGTAGTACAGATATGGGTTTCTCGTCAATTCTGAATACATATGTGAAAATCGTAAGAACTGTAAGTCTCCTCTCAATGCCAATTTGCATGTGTGATTTATCGAGTTTTAGTGTTTCGTGTTATTAACCCTTGCTTTGCTTATCACGTTCACTGGCATTTCAAGATACGATATTGAACTTGTGTTCGTGTGGGACGGAATACACTTGTTATACCCAAAAATTTAAATTGTTTACACACCTTAAAAGAAAGAACATTAAAATTGAAATTATACACAATGACCTGAAGTACACACTCACCTGAATAAATCTTTTACTGAAGAGGAAATGAAGTACCTGAAATAAAAAAAAAATTATAAACAATTAGAATACTTCAACATAAATGTGAGCTAAACAATAAACAATGAAATAAATAAATGAAAATATAATACATAAATAGGCGACACAAATTAAGTTGGATAATTAAATTGACTTACCACTGTTTACATATGTCGGATGAAATATTAACGTCCCGCGAACAGGTGACGGTGCTTTCCACTCACCAGGGAACTTGTGTCGGCGAGGTATACTTACACTTAAACTTCACAAAAAGACATAAACTAGCGGGTGACATTTCGTGATCACTTGTCAAATGTCAAAAAAATCTTAACCTCTATGTGCTGCCAACATGTAGCACATTAAATTAAGGTGACATTTTATGGCGAATTCATTGGTGGTAATTAATTTCACCAAAAATGATTCCCCCATTCGATAAACGTTTTAAGCACTTATTTTTATTAATTAATAACACTGGTCTACAAAAAATGAGGTCATGATTGGGCCATCAGGTCAGGATTTTGAGATGATGTACAAAATTTATTTGGTTTTTTTTTTCTAGTTCCATCAACTAATGCTACTCTTGCCCTTCAAAATAAGCTTTCCTTTGTCTAACGTGGACAATGCAGTGTGTCCGGCCCCTGCCCAAATATGGGAATTATATTCAAGCCTAGGCCTTATGTGGAACTTGTAGGTCAGCGCTAAGTCAGGTGGGGGGAAATATTTCTTAGATCTCTGTAGAAAACCCAAGCATTTCATCATACTTTTGGCGATTGCAAATATATGATCAGTCCAGCTAAGATTGCTGGATATCTGAATAACCAAGATGTTTAGGAAGGGCGAATTGGGTATATTCAGTCCATCGACTTAAATGGGTTGGGGGTGAACTGGGCGTTTTTTTAGGGACATTAAACAGAATCGAGGTTTTGATGCATTAAACGAAACACGATTTGCTCTGCCCCAAGCGAGGACCATAGAAATTTCATTGTTTAATGATCTAAACATGCGCTACCGATTGACTTCTGTAGCATTTCCACGTGAATGCATTAAAGAATCAAATGAGTACGCGAAATCAAGGGTGCTGTCGTCAGCGAAACTATAAATAGGATTAAGAGTAAGGGATAAAAGATCATTAATAAAAAGAACAAATACGGTTGGTGAAAGAACTGAACCCTGAGGTATACCAGCATTTATTTCATAGGAATCAGATGAAACTCCGTCAATTACTGCACGAATTGAACGGTCTGTTTGAAGGTTGGCTAAAAGGGCAGCATGCCAGACTCTATCAAATGCCTTTGAAATTCGGACTCACCAAAATTATGAAGACAATGATTCCAACGCTTGGTTAGAGCCGTTAGTAAGTCGCCGGTTGAGCAGCCAGCGCGGAAAGTGTACTGGCAATCGTTGATGAGATGGTTATTTTCTAGATATTTCATCAACTGAGAGAGTTGATGAGCGATTCAAAAACTTTAGATATTATTTAAGTTAGTATAATATGCTCTGTAGTTAGAGGGGTCGCATGCCTCTCCTTTTTTAAGTATCGGCTGGACATGAGCAAGTTTCCATGCACTTGGAAACATTCCTGTTGAATATGTCTGGTGAAAAAGTTTGCGCAGAGGTTTAGCCAAAGCAGAGGCGCAAAATTTTAAAATCAGGGGCGAGGAACCATCAGGCCCAGTAGCTTTGGACACGTCGAGTTTCGAAAGTACTCTAAAAACTTCCCGAGTGCGAAAGTGTAACGGCTGTTGCCTACTAGTGTACTGTGATGGAGATGGAAGTGGCTGCGATTAAGGTAACAAGTACGAATTAGCAGCAAACAGGTTGGCCTTGTCCATGAGCCAGTAAAAACATTCCCATTATAAATGAGTGGTGGTGGTGACGAACAGGTGAAATTGTTCTTTACGGTTTTTACTAGAGACCAGAAGCCCTTACTACCCTTTTGAGTAGAAAATACCTTCCGTCTAACGCTCTGGTCGAAATTGAATATCTATAGATAAGTCTCAATTCCTCTGAAGGGCACAATTTATATGCCTGGAGGGCCATTCCTTGTTTTTAATGGCTGCGAAACAGTCATTATTGAACCGATTGGTGTTAGTTGGTTTGATGTTTTTGAAGCTATGAGGAATAAAGCGATGCATTCCAAACCATAGGATATATGAACTTTATAACTTAAAATGGTTCTAACTTTACAGTTTTTCTATTGACAACAAACGCGTTCTCTTTTAATTCTGTAATAAATTCTCGTGGGAATTTTATACATCAACCCAGAACGCATGTTTCGAACATTAAAAACCGAATGTGTCATAAAAATCTCCCAGTCCATTCTTAACCTATTTCAGTCAATGGAGTGAATATAATTAATTACTTGTGATATCTAAGCTGAACCATTCAGTTTCAGACGTTAAAATACAGTGAAATATTTGTCTTTTCTACAGAGTTTCATGTCGTCTGACTTAGCGGTGATCTACATAGCATACGGCAAAAGCTCAAATATAATTGCCATATTTGGGCAGGGGACTAAAATATCGCACTGTCCACAGTAGATAAAAATCAAAGAAAGGCTATTAAACTTATTGGCCATTTTACAATCTCTGAGAGAATTAACTCTCTGAACATCAAATGCCTTTATTTCTACGGCAATTATTCTAACGAAATTGCCACCCTGATTTTGTGCAGATATATCATAAGCCGTGATAATAGAGCTTTAAGTCCGCCCCACTCCCTATATAATCGAGATCAAACCTGGACGTGCCCGCGAATTTTGGTAATCTTTTCTTAACAAAACCGCACGAATGTGAAACAAATTGCTATCGTCTCCTTCAATCCTCTTAATCCCCATTGTGATATGGTTTAAATAGTACGCAAGCTTCGAATCAAGTGACAAATATTTCCTGTGGCTTAATTCCATTTTTCATTTCAATGGCAATACCGCTGATAGAAAATATCCTAAATAGTAAATACGCTCAGTAAACTTCTATGGAGTTGTAAATGTAATTTCATTTAAGCGGGGGGAGGGGGGTATAAAATTGTTTTTTTTTTCAAAAAAAAAACTGCCGCAGTTACAGTGACTCGGGTCTCCCTCCATTCGAACCATTCCATATACAAAAGAACAGTGCAAAAACTTTAAACGCGTTTTTCTCGAATATAGCGTTTGTAAATTTGGTGGACACTGTAACTCAAAATCTACTTGACCGATCCTCTTCAAATTTGACACACCCTTTTAAAACATAAAATATGAGGTAATGACGTCTAGAGAAAAATTCTCGACGTCATTACCACGAGAAACTCATAAACTTACCAAATATTTTCCATTTTTTGATTTCAGATGATCCAGTGATGAGTTATGATGACCACCGAAATGTATCTTTTTTTTTTTTGAGGAGTATGAGAAGATTTGCTCTCAGATGATTATTTTTCAATATTTTACTGGATATTCTTAAAATGATAATTTATTATGTGTTCAATTGATAAATTAATTCAATTTACCACATGGTCAACAAAAATATGCTTAAAATGTTGCGAATTAACCCCCCCCCCCCCCTCCTAAAACTAAAAGACTGTAAATTGTTTTCCTGAGAGTTAATAAATGGATTCTCACTCACTGAATATCCACAATCAATTTTGACACCTGGAAAGTATTTTCAGTGCAAATTTTCTACAATATTGCCAGACTATTTCTTTCACGAATTATAAGGGAAATTTAGGAAGCTGTTTTTCTATTTAAAATTTGTTCTATGGTTATAGCGCATCACTTAAGCATTGTTATTATCATTAATAAACTACGGTATAGAAGGCGAAAGTGCCACACCCTAAGAAAAGAGCTAACCGGCATCTGTCGACAGGCTCTAGATTTGAACCTAAGATAGAAGTCTAATTGGACAAACGCGCATGCAACACAGAACTTTAGAAAAGCAAGGTACATAAATTTGAAAATTGTGGCAGGATTTTAAGGCGTTACCGGATAACCGGACCAGATGAATAGTTTGTCGCCGAATGCCTTCCTAAGGGTTAAGAGAAACAGGGCTTCTTGGCTACGTTCTTGCAAAGTAAAATCGTATAATGGGAAACACTACGCACAACTTCAGATACAAACTTAAAGTTACCCAAGAAATGCAGATGGTATAATCTTCATAGTAATTTAAATTTGATTGTCTAAAGGAGAGTAAAGGAAACCATCAAAATTATAATAACTTCTTTATCTACAACTTTTGATGAGACTTTCCTTCCAGGTAACAATTTTCAACTGCTTATTCTAGCAGTTAACAAATTTTATATGTTACATACACACTGTCGTTTATCTACGTTTCAATTGTTTTATGATTCCATCGATATAACGAGCATTTGCATTACGCTTCTTTTAAACTCAAATAAAATGTTTTATTAAATTTGCAAAGTTTCTCTTCTCATGAATGATGTATTTCTCCTTAATTTCAACGTCATTATATCCAAAAGAAGAACAAAATGCAAACTCAACTCAAACTCATGGGCATGTCCACATGTCCAGTAGCTTCTTCGACGGGATACTCGAAATCTTTTAAGGACGTCAAGGTGCGCAAAAAGTTCAGTAATTACAATAATTTTTTATGGCCGTATGGGAAAAATGGAGCACGTCTCCAATCCAAATACGCTCCCGCGTGAATCACTCACTCGAGCTGTTCCAGACACAGTAGCAGTTAAAAATCGATTAAAGCCCATAATTATTAGGTATCAGCAAAAACGAAATCCAAACAACACAGGAAAGAACTGTCCGAGAAACCTGTAGTGCCTCGCATTAAAACCTGAAAACAATTATATCCTCAACACGTATTGCGGTAGCAGGAGCAAGATGATCAAGAAACCATCTGAAGAAGGGTTGATGAGTAACACTTGCGTACAGCAATAACGTTTGCCCTCGAGCACTACCAAGATACAACATGACACATCCCAAATTAGAACGCCGAACACGTTTACTGGACACCAAAAAATTGTTCTGGTCAACCAGAATGGCAGGAGAACGAATCAGATCTGAATTAGCTGCACATTTAACAAGTTGACGGGGTTTTTATTGCCTGTCTCCTTGGGCTATTTACGGGAGGAATATTCATGGTTTGCCTTATTTCACTGTTTTGTTTCTTGTTTTCACGTCATCTTCATTATGTGACTTGCTGCTGCAGTCCCAGTCAGCCAGATGCCCCATGCCCAATTGCCCAGGCTAGCAGTCGTGTAAACGAGCCAGACTCATAATGTATTCCAGCATCACCCATTTGTGCAGCTGGCCCAGACCACAATCTCCTCCTTTCCTCTTAATCAAGTGTCTAGCCACAAGTCGAGCCTCTTTGATTCTAAGGCACTTAAAAGTGGATGCTCCATAAAAAATCACCTGTTGAATTGCATTGAGCAGTAGCGGAGTCTTTTCAAATTTATACGCTATGTCGTGAACGAACAAGCTGGAGATCAACACAGTTTACCCGCCGCTGGGTTGAACTTGGACTTAGTTGCCATCACCAACACCAGCTCTGGGGGTGCATCGTTTGTTTGGACGTCTAAAAAACAGAAAACCACGTCCCATCACACATGGATACGTTGACAAGCCGTGCACGTAAGCATACACCGTAGGCTGCATACGTCTCAGATGCACTTTCGAGCCAGACATTCAGACGCATAAAAATAAAAAAGTCAGACGAAAACGAACGAGAAACGGCGCGGTAGTGGCGGATCCAAGATATTTTGCTTGTTCATTGACAACAGTCTCTGTTTTCTGAGCTAAAGACCGTGCACTATCTTGGGCTTACTTGCCTCGGAAATCGACGTTCAAGACTAAAGCTTAAATGTCTGGATAGCATATGGTTATCATTAGAGGAGGTGCTTTTCCACTTTCTTTACTAAAAGTATTATATAATGCTATTGAACAAAGAAATTTCGAAATCGACGAAATATTTACTTATTGCCAGGTGTTCTTGGTCAAATATTATTTCATATAAGAAAATTCATAGCTTCTTACAAAGAAAGTGTTATTAAAAAATCAATGAGATAAGAATGAGTTTCTCGTGAGTCCCACACACAAATTTTTGGTATAGAATTACCTGGGTTATTGCATTTTAAAGTCAGAAGGAAATCAAATGAAATGATTGTAGAAGAATAATATCAAGCGTGCATGTTCGCTTTGTATAAGGTAGATATGGGTGCACCAGCAACGAAAGGACACACTTAGACCCCGAATAGGACCGGCTTAATGTAACGAGAGTAAGATAACCCACAACTCCTTCCAAGAATCATCTGGAGCTGCCTATAAAGCGTCAGAGATTTTTTAGGGCCTTCTTCATACGAACTTAGTTAGACCAAGAGCCGAGGTGGTGAATTATCGCCTCCTCCTCATGGTTGCAGCCTCTGCAGAAGTCATTTGAGTAGAGTCTCAATCTCTTTGAGTGCATCCCAATAAGGCAATGACCATGCCTACACCTAATTTAATTTAGTTCTGTTCAACTAGGAGTGGCTAAGATGCAGCCTAGGTTATATCTTTCTGGTCGTGTGGCATGTGGGGCCATCTGCCCATCTATAGTTCGCTTGCTTAGTTGCATTCGTACTAAGCAGCAGCTTATAGTTGGCTAGAGGTCGATATGCAGAAGCTTTATCCAGTTGGATCTCTAAAGTTGTGCCATGTCACCGAGGTCTTCCGCAACGCAGTTCTCTGGAATATCACCCAGCACAGGTGAATATGGAATTGCTGTGCCACCTCATTTAGGTATGACTGACAGCTGTTTATAGTTTTAGTTGAAGTAGATTTTAGGGAGAAGCACCTCGGCTTGTCCGTCAGCACACAATATCCTTGGCACATACTATAGTGGTCCGGAAGGCGGAGAGGTAGATCAATGTTCGGTTTTTCTGAGAACCCTCACCCTCACCTTTCCCCTGAAGTTTAGAACCGTCACCGTGTAAATGTGGACAAATTCACCATAAGGCAGTGCGTCGCTTTTGTAGACATATCTGGTTGGGATAGTTGATCTAAACCGCTTCCCAAACGAATAGCTAATGAGAACGATAACACCTTTGGAATTATAGAGTATCCAATACCAAAATTTGGACCACTGAAATATTGTTAGGACATCGCTGTCGCTTAAGATTTGTGGCTTTGTTTTAGAGATGAGCGATGTTGACAAAACATCGATATTGACATCGATGACCGATAATAATCGAACTCAAAACATCGATGTTCCTTAATATCGATGTTATATAGAAGAGGTTAATAGAATGGCTGCCAAGGGCGTAAAAAGACAATATACTTGAATGTTGTTTTTTTCTTTTGTTTTGTGATGTAGCGAAAGCCCCGGAAACAACCCTAGATGCGTTTTTAGCATGGTTACGACCGGAAGATAATGAAGTAAATTGAACGTCTTGTTTTGGTATAGCTGCGAGCTAGAGAAATGCCCAGAGATGGAATGGACTTTTTTATGATAGGAAGACTCGTCGGTCAACCTCGTCAGCACAAAGAACTTGGGTGTAAATTTTAACTCGAAGCTTTTTTTCGATGACCACATTTCGTACATTGTTAATAAGACAAATGCAGATTTGGGCTTCATAGAGAGATGGTTTTGTGGCTTTGGCGATTCATCCGTCAGCAAGACTCTTTATTGCTCTTTTGTTAGACCGATTTGATAGTACGTTTTCCCGATCTAGCCATCATTTTATTCAGTTCATAATTATCGGATCGAAGCGATAAAATGTAGGTTTCTTAGATTTGCGCATTGTAGCCTTCCAAGAAGCAATCCCGTTATATTGCCTCCCTACAACAATAGGTTTACGCTTCTTTCCATAGACACGTTAGAGGAAAACGGCTCTGCGAATCTGTACAACTCATTTCCAAGGGCTACTTAGCTGTTTCAATACTTTATTTCCTTATCGCCCTCCAAGGAATTATGACTTTCTTTATATTCCTTGTTGTCGCACTAACTGCGCTTCTAATGAATTCATTAATTCTCTGCTTTCTTTGAATGATCATTGGGATGAACTTGACTTAAACTAGTCTAAAACTCAAATGAAATAAAATAGGGTGACTACTCATAATTGAATTGCATAGCCAGCTATTGATTTGGTTTTTATATAAAGGTAGGTTTTGTTCTTCTATTGGCAACGAATACTAGTCTTCAATTTCAAAGGAATATTCAAAATTTTTGAACTAAGTTCGCTTCAGTTCTTTTCTGCCAACATCGAAGGTCGATGTTTTGATCGTAACATCGATTGTGCGATATTTGACATACTTCAACATCGATGTTGAAGCATCGATGTTTATACTCTCAACATCGATGTTTCGTGAACATCGATGAACATCGATCATCCCTACTTTGTTTAGAGATGGACACCATACGAACACGCTATGCCCGTGTCCGTGTGCCGCGTGGTAAATTCACAGGTAGCAATAAAATAGAGCCATTGTCAGCGTTCAATACTACTACTAAAAACAAGCCGGTTATAACAGTATTTTTTTGCCTGTTGTTATGACGTCATCGCTCTGATCGAAACCTAGCTTTATCACGGTTTTAATGATGCAAAAATTCATGACGCGTCCTATCAGATTTTGTGTGGGTATAGATATTTCATGTATTAGATGCAGGCACATCTCACTTGGATTGCTTGGTTAATATTCCTGCTTTCTCTGACACGCTCGCAATTGAGCTCACTCTTGTGAAGCTGAACATTTTCCTGCTCTATTATTACATTAGTCCAAATTTGACAAATTATATTGATAGAGACGTTCGAAGTTTTTTTCGACATTTTAATTCTTAGCTGAGATTTCAGTAATAAAATGGCGAACTCGGATGATGAAATCATCCTTCTTGGTGACTTTAATTTACGAAACGTTCAAAGGGTATTCAACGCTGATGACGATGATTACCTTCCCTTAAATTGTCTTACTGCTAAAGACTCTCACTTTCTTAACGCCATCTTCTCCTCTGATTTACAACAAATGAGTGATGTAAAGAACTGTATGGGAAGACTTTAGATCTTACATTTTCTCCTGATTCGAGTTAAACTATATTCGAATCGGCTTTTCGCAGCTTATCTGCGAATGCTTACACCCGCACATTTTCATTGCTTTCTGCTACGATGGTTCTAATATTTCTTATATCGAGATAGGATGATTTCGACCGTTTGAGTGGTACACACGAATTACACAGACCGTAAATCCTATCATAAGACACGGAAACATAATCGTCGATATCGTAAAAATAAACAGATTGAGAAGATTCGTTTTGTGAGATCAGTGTAGTTCATCCCTTTTAAAATCAAGAACGTACTGATCTAAGTTGTGATCAGAAATATAAGCACCATGGTAGAGGAAAGCCATGAAAATGGGCGGATGTACGCTGTCTATAGCGGATAATCTACTAGAAGCCGATTCGACTATATTGTTACTCGAATCTGAAAAGAGAAGTTCTAACTGTCTTTGTTGAAAATATACTACGAAACAGAAACTCTTATTGCTTTTACTTGTTGAACAATATTTGACTTGCAATCAAAGTAACCTAATTGTATTGTTTTTTTAGATCTTTCAAATTTGTAATTTTCTTAGTGAGTTTTTCTGTAGAAACCAAGCTAGGTGGACGTTGACCCAAAATAAATGTTATGTCCTTTTTTTTCCTCACGTTTCTGTCTTACATAAGTCTCAATCTAATCGCTTTTTACTGGCTGTACTTTCGATAGTCTTCCGATAGAGTTTTCTACATCACTCATTAGGTGTAAACTAGAGGAGGAGATAACTTCAAGAAAATGGGAGTCGTTCTCCCCTATATTAGAGAACTTCAGAATAAAAAAATAGGCTATGGAACACTATAGAGACATGTCATCTTATTGTTGTCGCTTGTAATAACAGATTTTAGCAGCGTCTTCATTAATATACATAGAATACCTGGATAGTGTTCGCGATAACTTGCATAATGACTCTCGTACCTTTTCCAAATTTGTAAATTAAAGAAGAAAACGGACAACTATCCGTCTATTATGTGGCACAAAGAATCCTCTAGTAGCAGCGCCTGAAATAGCCGATAACTTTGCATTTTTTAGAGCGCCTATCAGCATGGCTTTCTGCCTAGTAGATCGACGACAACTGACATTCTTGAATTTACCTCTCACATTATCTCAGCTTTCCAACTAGGCCTCCAGAACGACTGCGGCTGCACCTCCTCCCTTCCTTCCTCACTCTAAGATTATGCTTAAAAAGAAAGATGGGTTTCCCGCGTTTATTGCCTAATTGGATCTGCTCTTACCTAAAAGATTTAAAAGATAGCATATATCCTTAACACTTTATATAGAGTCATTACAGTTCCATTAGGTCTCTCAGTGTGGTCGCCTTGCTGACCATGAGCCTGTGCGCATGTATGCGTAAGACACTGGCCAATGTAGACTCCTACCAAAGTTCTACATTGAGTCCTAGTTAGGCTAAGAAACCTATCAGTTCTCCTTCGATCATAGGTTTTCCACATGAGCTTCGTGATTCTACACGTTGTGGTCTCTTCCAATCCTTTTTCGCACAGTCCAACGAGCCGTCGCTGAGGTGCTTGATAACGACTTGTATTGGAGGTAGTATTTGCTCTGCCACATGAACCTCCAATGCAGCCCCTTTCTTGATGAGATGATCTGTCACTCCGCTCCCAAACTTTGTCACTGTGCCCTGGTATCTAGCAAATGACAAAATACCAGTGGCGAAAGTCACTATGTAGGTACAGTTCCATTGGTTTTTTTTATATTGGCAGGTTGGTGTAGCAGTTTTCCAAGCATTAGGAATAGTGGTCGTTAGGAGTAAGAGAAAGAAAGAGTCATGACCAATAACCTCGGAGCTTACAAAAAAAATTGCACGGACCTCAGACTTGATAACTCGGAAGCACAGCGCCTTCTTGTAGAATCTGATTTGTAAATGGACCTGAACTATCACGGCTAGAAGGAGTATTTGCTGACAAAAAGTGGAAATTAAGCTGGGCTGGGTTCAAGTCATAGGAATGTTCATCAGCCCTATATACACCGGCGCATTTTAAATTTCGCCAAATATCTTTATGTTTAAGACTGGTGTAAAATGTATACCTGTAATACTTTGTTTTAGCAGTCCTAATTGCCAACGTTGCCCTGTTTCGTTCAGTACTCGGGCTTCATTAATTCTTAAGCGTATAAATCGATGATACAGAATACCGGTCAGCAAAAAGTGTGCTAACCTGCCCCCCCCCCCCCCCCCCCCCCCATGAAAGGAGTAAGGGGGAGAGAACCAGGGAAACTCCCCCTCGGGCTGCGTCTAATTCTCTCACGACACTTCATCAAGGAAGTACAAACTTTGACATGCCCATTGTCAGAAATACAATCAAATATTGTTTGCCACGAAAGTTGTACTCATTTCCCACACAAACCGTTTTTATCAGTTGCCGTTACCATAAAAATGTTTCACCTGCGAACATTGATGCAGCATAAGATCGTTACTCATTAAAATCAAACCGTGATCCAGGAAGATAAGATAGTACAATACCCGGTTTGAGTCGGCTGTCAGAAGTAGGTTGACTAATGAGGAATCAGAAGAGTTGAAAAAGGTTATCTAATTGGATAATGTTCACATTAAAATCTCCACCAACAATTACAGTAGAATATTGTTGTGTAGCACTATACAGGGTGTACTATTTCTAGAGGTCAATACGAGTATAAATGATAGCTCTCACCTAGGCAAACAACAAATTGTATGAGAGGGTGAGGAGGGGGGCGACAATCTCAACCGTTTGGGAGTTACAGGGTTATTCATAAATTTCAGTTTTTCATGGTATGAACATTACTCTTTTATTTTTATCTTTTGATCTACCCAACACAGCAACATAAAAAAAAACGCCAAAAAACTATGACCTTTTCAAAATTGTCAACATTGTTGATTAAACTTGCAGGTTCAGTCACTTCCAAAAGTGAAAATATGGTTTGCGATTACTTAAAATTCAGAATTTTCCCAAAATGTTTCCGAAATTTATGTAATTAGTACACCTCTATTTTATTTTTACTGGATTGCCCATCTCATTACCTTTCCAAAAAAGTACAACTTGGCAAGATAAATAAAGGATTAGAAAAACCGCATCCTTGGAAATCCCTGACTACCTAATTATTTTATTCCACTTTAGGAAGAAAATCCTTGAAATAAACCAAAATTTTAAGATAATGGGTCGAAAATGTTTGGTTTGGGTTAACAGGTAATTAATTTTAATTATTGCTCCAAAAAAGTTTTAAAAATGTTAGTGTAATTTTGTTTTATTCCCGATATTAGCTTGTGCTAGAATTCACACCCTTGTATCTCGGCTTTCTGTTACTCGTACCTGATGAAAATTTTGCTATAAAAAAGGGTCAATCAGCAAGAATATAGTTGAAAAAGAAATTAGTAATTATGAGTTTTTTTAAGCAAAAATTATTAAAAAATTGTATTTACTTTTGAGGAATACGCGGATATTATTTATATTTATGGTGTAGTAGACTGAAACGAGAGAGCGGCTGTACTGGAATATCAATGGAGATTCCCTAATCGGCGAGCACCCCAAAGAGGGGTATTTACATGGATTTTCCGAAGGTTAAGAGAAACAGGAAGTGTAACTTCAAATGTCAAAGAGACACGACCCGAAACTTTGAGAACTCCTGCCGACGTCGAGCAGCAACTAATACCTATCGTGAGGCAAGACCCTGAGACGAGCACGAGACGAGTCGCAAGACGATTAGGAGTGTCTTCAACTAAGGTTTGGAGGGTTATTAATCGAGAAGGATTAAGTTCGTATCACCATCAGATAGTCCAAGGATTACTGGAAGGAAATTCTGAGAGAAGACTGGAATTTAGCACTTGGCTTCTGGAACGTGACGTTGACGACAGGGCATTTCTGGACCGAATCCTGTGGACGGATGAATCTCAATTCACCAGGGATGGTATCAGGAACTTCCATAACCTCCATACCTGGTCGAAGATTAACCCACACAGGACAAAGGTGACCTCATTTAGAGATTAAGTGTCAATGTTTGCGCTGGTATCATCGTCAACCATTTGGCAGGACCATTCATTTTTCCGCGAGTGCTCAACAGTCCAATTTATACATACTTTTTGGAGAATTCACTACCAGATCTAATTGAATGCATCCCTGTGCATAATCGAACGAACATGTTTTACTAACACGATGGAGCACCAGCGCGTACTGCTAACATTGTGAACGCAATACTAAGTGAAAAATTTCCTAACCGCTGGATTGGACGAGATGCACCGATTCCTTGGCGTGCTAGATATCCGGACGTTACCCCATTGGACATTTTCTTATGAAGAACAATGAAGGATGAAGTTTATTCAAGCCACTAACACTAGGAAGGATTTAGTTAGCAGAATTGGGAGTGCAGCGATGAAAATACGGGAGAGGCTGGCTGCAATACGCCTTACAGAGGGACTTAGACGGAGAGGCATGCGTTTAAAATAGCGGTGGACATTTCTAACAGCTTTTGTAACCTATCAAGATTAATTGCAATTATTTTCAAATTCAACAAAAAGCATTTTAGAATTAGTTTGAGTTTAATTTATGTAAATTGTGGATTTTTATAATATGCTCTGATAGGATATCTACGGATAAATTTCTACATACTTTCTCTACATGGGCACCCTGTATATGCATCTTCAAATTCACATGCACTCTCACAGCTTAATTTACCGGAGGACAGTATACAGCAGACAACACACACCTATCCCCATCTGAACTTAACACCAAAAAACTTTAAAACACTGCCGTCCTGTGAGGAAAACATGGAATTCGCTTTAACATTGTCCCTTATGCAAATGGCTACACCTCCTCCTGTGGAGTTACTCGATCATTTCCAAACAAGTTGTAACTTCGAATAGAAACCATTCGTAACGAAATATCGCCCTTAATCCAGGTTTAACTAATAAGAATCGCGTGAACATCAATCCCAGAGAATATCTCAAAACTTTTTCAAGCTCAATACAAAAGAATTGAACACATAAATTACAAAATACAATTACTAGAAATTGGATCTTGAATTAATTTAATTCCTAAAGGACTGATTCCAACCTACTTCTGTAACGACGTTTACGAAAAGGCCTTACTTAACACCTCGTGTTATTTTTTGAGTTTTTTTTATCGTTTACTACTGATTAGCTGATATTTGGATAAAGTCAAGTGGCCAGAACTGACTAAACAACCTTTATACCTAACCTAGCCGCTTACTAAGCTTCGCGATTCATCCATGAAAGTATCCAAAATGAGCAGTTCAAGTTCAAGCTACGGCAAAATTTCAAAAATATTTTAAGCTGTTCATATTTCCGATACATAGTAGCTTTTATTTAGAAATAACTAGACGAAGCATTTGTCAACGACACTTTAAGGTTTTATTTAAAATAGGCTTCTTGATAAGCTAGTACTAGTATTTTAAAGTAATACACGTGCTTATGTTAACTATCTACTCACAGTTGTCCTTACATTATATTCAGTGAATACATTAACTTACCCATCAGAGACGTATTTAAATTAAATTATTCAGTTTTGCAAAATTTTTGTCTACGACAATATAAAAAGTGTTTTTGAAATTGAGATAAGTTTACCAAAATACATAGGTGTGTCTAGTAGGTCCTTGTGAAAAAAAATTGCGCAAGCTTACCAAAGGCGGCCAATCCGACTTGTTTGTTTTATTTCAAAATCAGCAACGCAAAATATGTTTTCGCATCATAGCCAAACTAGACAAATACCAATTACTTATACATGCGAAAATATGTTAACGTCTCGCTGCTCTAGTCTGACGTATTTAAACAAATTTTTGTTTTTGTTTTTGGGCTTCTTAGGAAACTGTTGATTTGCATAATCCCGCGAACTGACCCACAGCTTTCTATTCTGAAACCTGCTTTGTATTCAATATATTCGGAATTATTTGAAAATGAAAAGTAAATCGAGTTTGAACTAAATGAATTGCATTAACGACTCCTCAATAACATACGACAAATTTACAAATTCAAACTGTCTTCAAAACCAAAAACATTAGTCAACTTGCCTCCTTATGTGATTAAATATTCACAAGTTCTGAATTTCTCTGAGAAAATGCTCTGCATCTAATAGGATACAGTTTCACAAGCGTTCCTAGAGAAAAGTGAATAAATTGTAGATAACTTTGCCATCCACTTCAACTCAAAAGTAATCAATGACCTCTTCTTGGTCACGAGCTAATCGTGTCTTTAAAAACTACATTAAATTATATTTCTATGCAAAAGTTTAGGGTAAATGGCCAGACCAAGGATAATAGAATATACATATAGCTTTTTGAGAATACATTTTCTACCTTCTTTTGGCAAAAACAAATTTTGTTTCACTCGTGTCGATGCATCGAATAAAGTAAGATATTTGGCATAGAATATGTCGATACAAAAAATACCCAAGTACCCGAGTAAGGAAATTTGAGTTGGTATATTCACGCCAAAAGCAATTACAGTTTTTAATATTTTTAAAAGTATATACGCGCCCGTTGCGAGTACGCAAAGCAATCAAATGCGCTCAGTAGTATTATGTACGCTACCGCTACAGGCCCATAAAAAATACGCCCGCACACAAGTCTGCACGCTCCTGCTACAGCCAAACAAATCTAATAATGCGCCCGCAATAAATGCACACTTCTGTTACTGAGTTCCCGATTTAACACATTCAAGACTGGTGACTCACTCTTACCCGTATAGACGCGTGTTCATCGTGTGGCCAATAACTCACAAGGTGAGTCAAGAGAATAATACTGATAACAGTTATCTGAACTTTGTTATTTTTGTTCTTATATATTTTCCAGTTTTAGTTAAAATCTTATTAACTCGAGTAAAAATAAGACAACTGTACAAACGTTGCCGGCTACTGTTATTTCAGACGTTGTTCTCGAATAAGTTAATCTGCGAAAATAATTTTATTGTTTTCATTTAAAACTTTAATCTATAAAATGTGTGAGGGGACAATATAATTTTCACTCAGGCGTATCGTGCTTCATTATTCATTCAGGGGTTTTGACGATGTGCGTGCAGCGTGCCTGATTCAGACTAAGAATGGGCGAGACTTAGTTTTATTACAGTAAAAATCTCCAAAGCTCAACAGATATGCCTGGCTGGGCCGCTTGATTAGCTTGATCGAGGTTAATAAAACATTGCCCACGGGGGGTAACCGTTGTAATCAAAACGTTCTCGGTTGATTTCTTATTTATTTATTTACGGATTCGTCAAAGCTAATCATTACAAAGAAATAACAGAATAAAGCAAATCTTAACCTAACAAAAATATACCTTAATGTAGATTATAACAGAGTAAGTCTTAGCCTACGAAAAATAAACCTTACTTTATTATAACAACTTAATTAAGCCGTAGCTGAAGTTGCTTTTTTAGATGCAGCTTGGAAAAGTTCAGGTCGAAGTAAGCGAGACTCTCATTGATAAGGCGAGACATTGGAGTTATTGGCTTATCCATACCATGCAATGATCCATGGAACGTGAAGGAAGTCGTAGTTCCTCAGGGAGCGGGCAAGAACTGAAATGCTTACAGAGTCCAAAAATTCGGGCTAGTCTACCGCTCCTCACAGCAAGTCGAAAATAAAGCTGTCCTAGAAATGTGACGCCTCTTTTCAAGGGTCTTCAAGGAGATTAAATAGAGGCGATCATAATGAGAAAATAGGGCGACGGAATTATTCCAGGGGAGCCCACGAAGTGCGAACCTTAGAAATCTACACAGCGTACCCCAGGATCGGTCTGACAAACGTGCAATCAAGAAGACTGGTTAAATAGGGATAATAAAGACCTTTGGATAATTGTTTCATGAAACCCGAGCAAGCCCGGCCTACGATAAGTTTACATGATCCCCCAAAGATAGACAGATTCTTTCGCCAGAGCATCGGCCGCCTTATTACCCAAAACATCGCTATGCAAGCATAACAGTCAGAGAATCACCTTGTGTAAAGTCCACAATCTTTGAAGTCCGGCCTGAAATCTGCACACCAGCAGTGATTTAATCGAGTCAAGCTCCTTGATGGCTGCTTGACTACCACTGTTTATACAAATACATTTTATTGCGCGTTTGTACAACAATACTCTTGTCGCCTTGTTAATGGCCAAGATCTTTGCT
Organism: Leptarthrus brevirostris; assembly: GCA_964036015.1. Taxonomy (NCBI): domain Eukaryota; kingdom Metazoa; phylum Arthropoda; class Insecta; order Diptera; family Asilidae; genus Leptarthrus; species Leptarthrus brevirostris. The sequence goes on from OZ038372.1 coordinate 41,374,763, forward strand.
TGAAATACACTACAGTGGTCTGGCGGTCTATGGTTCCCACCCTGTTTTCTCTTTTGTTTGTCTGTTCGTGATTTTCGGTATACATAGGTGGCATTGGTAGCCACTGACAACCTTATCACTTCTCCCTACTAGGTAATATAGTACAGAAAACTTTCTCAACGCTTATTGTGGGAACGGTGAGTGCTCTCCTGCAGACGATCTTCCGGGTAGGCCATTAGTATACTACCGTGTTCGTAGTCTAAGGTTTTCCAACTTTTGGATTCCTTTAGTCTATTGGCATTATGGGTAGTTATACTTTTACCGTGGATGTCCAATGGTGGCGGATGGAGCAGATCTTTGAATTTCTTAAGGTTATACTGCATTTCAAGAGCAACACACCAAACCAAGATCCGTAAGTAAGAATTGGTCTGGCTGTCCATACCGGCACTAATTTCCCTTTTTTCTCAAGGTTTGTTTTTTAAGCATAAAAGAATGATACAGAAATATTTCACTTGGGTCTTTACCATTAAAGTGTTTCCAAGCTGTGTAGTTCAAAGGGACCGATTAGTCTTCTTCTTGTGAACAGCACCATTTCAATCTTCTCAGCATTGGCTATTAACCGCAGCCTAACTGATAGCCTAAGTTTTGACGTTGTTATAGGAGCGTTCAATTTTCAGAAAAGCTTCCGCTGGAATTCCTTAGATCTGAGTGTCGTACATCAATGAGTCTTTCAACTGATTTTAAAAGAAAAAAAATAAAAGAGGTAAGGCTATTTCGCAGATTATCTTAAGCTGAATATTAAATGCTTCAAGCGTATATGTAGTTAGGAGGAGGACTCCATGGCTTCTATGTAAAAAAATTAGCAAAATCTCAGTCTCAATATTTTAAATGAAAGAGTACGATTGATCTCGAGATAAATCTCACTTTTTTATACAAAATATTTAGTCTGAGCTTTTGCTTACTATTTTAGTAGGAAGTTGTGGGGTATCTTACTTTCGTGGCATCACGACCAACCTATTCGCGGTCTAACAAGGAAACTATCCAATGTGTACCTTACTGATTTCGATGGTTTTCATATATGTTAATCTACATCGAAATCTAAGAGACACGTATTTTTTCCGCAACTCTTGATCCTAATTTTGGCAATTCCAAAAAAAAAAATCGGGGGTGGCTCACCCCTTAAAAGAACCCGACTTTAACGAGCTTTGTACGGTTTTTTTTTGAAGAACAATTAGAATGTAATTGTTCATCTCAGTGATTCCGAAAACTATGAATTCGAAATTAACATCGGTCGATTTCGATTACATTTTTCTGTCTCTAACTTCCTATCCACACGCCTACGGGTATTGTTATGGTTAAAATTTCGCTGATATACATAAACATATTCCTTTTTACTTACCTGATTGAAGTTCTCCGTATTTAAGATAGTAGATTTATTCATTACAGATGAATTGCCAAAACAAAAATCTGGAAGAGCCGAAGCACAGTTCAGATGCTTTAAAACTGGAAGCCGCAGGGGAGCCAAAATCAATAAGCCATTTGCATTAGTATTAGTAGTATAGTGAGAAATGATGATGCATTACTGTGCATAACACTCTGCTTGCTAAAATGAATCGCCAACGGAATACCGCCAACGGGACCTACAGAGCGAAGTCACTAATGAAGTTATCATAACTACTTCATCATTGCCATACATATTGTCTTTATTGGTTGCCTTGCCAAAAGAGAAACCTCTGCTGGAAATGGAAGAGATTTGACTCTACAATCTATCTTATTTACAAGTCTCTCTTATTTACGAAAGACAAGTCTCGCCGAAAGGTAAATCAAGCTTGATTCTACAAACCTTCTTTTTTGACGACTTTCTTCTACAAACCTGCTTTAGTAATGAAAGATTTTGCTGGGAAGGACATTCATCTCAAATTAGGATAAGTAGATTAAAATTTAGATGTTTGCTTTAAGCAAAAGTGTATAATATTGCACTTTTTAATTTTGTAGAAATTTAAATTGTTTTATAGTTAGGATTTACTGGGTTTATTTTAAAATGGTAAAATTAAATAGGTCAACGTTTAAAATAATTTAAAAATTAATTTAAAATTAAATAAAAATTTGAATATAGTATTTTTGTGTTTAAGCTTAAATAAATATTATCATTTTGTTTACTAACTAGGTTAAAATTAAGTTTATTAAGTTTAATGAAAGGTTTCAAAACTATGGGAAAGGAACATAATACTAAGATTACTAGATGATTAAAAGTATCTATAGATAAGAAAATTTAAAAAATTAAAAATCAAAACAACACTTGTTTAACTCGAGCAACGTAAGAAATAAAAGAATTTCTTAACACGATTGGCGTTTCTAATGAAGAAAAGTTATGCTCCTTTGGCTCGTTAAAATTCACTCGGGTCATGTGTATATTTCCTGCACATTTTGTGCATTTTTGAAAATATTTTACCGCAAGGTTAGTGGGACAGTGAAAGTGATCATAAATTGATACAGCTGTCTAGTTCGGTGTTAAATTTTGTTGGATTTTCATCTAGTTTTCGTTTTGTCGCGAAGGCGTCCAGCAGCTGAAGGAAAGTTAACCCTTTGGTGCTGCTGTTGATATAACGAGCCAAGGGAGCTTAACTTTTCTTCATTAGAAACGCCAATCGTGTTAAGAAATTCTTTTATTTCTTACGTTGCTCGAGTTAAACAAGTGTTGTTTTGATTTTTAGTTTAAAAATTCACTCGGGTCATGTGTATATTTCCTGCACATTTTGTGCATTTTTTAAGAAAATTTAGTTAAAGTTTAATTAAAATTGGGATCTTTAAAATCAAACAAATATTTAGTTTAGATTTAACTTAATTAAGAAATGAATGAAATGATCGAATTGGGAATCAAACCGGAAGATAAATACCTAAAATATCAAAGCACAAAATTAGCAAGACTTATCTTTTAGGAGCAAAGGAATAATAATAAAGATAATAATTAACTGGCTCAAAATTTTTCCGATACTGCATCCTGGAAAGCAGAAAAAGTCCACTGGAGTTACTAAATACTACTTTGGAGGTTAGCACAAAAGACACCGAAAATAACACCTGAAATAATGAACGCAGAAAACTCGGTTACTTGCAACCCAAGGTATACGTTATAACGAAATTTAAGGCCCCAAAAAGGAATACAGAAAGGATTTATAACACGTGAGCACGCCTGTAAAGATCAAAGTTTTCATTAAAAAATTAGCACTTTCCGGTGAAGAAATAATAGGTTAATAGGGGTCAAAAGTCAATATAAACAAGTTAGTTAATCCGCGAAAGCTATTTTTAAGAAAGCAGATCTAGGATCAGGGAGAATGGCTGAGGAAGAAACTGGCGAGAGCAAAGACGCAGTGAAGGAAGGAATCAGATTTTAATAGAGATCTTGTGAATTGGTTGGAATAGTAAAGATAAGTGTTGCCAATATTTTTTGATTTTAATTAATTTTGATTGATTAATTTACATTTTATTTTCTCTTTTGTTTAAATGTGCTTTTTCTAATCTTGCTCAGCAGCATAGAGATAGATTCATTGTCAATAGAGGATTTTAGAGATTTAACTCATTGAACATGGCGCTACATGGGTCATTCTTTTACAAACCGGAAACCTTTCTGACCGCCACATTTTTGATTTCGTGTAAATGTTTTTTACGGGTTTTATATCGAAAAAAAGAGATAGGTATGTGTTCGAGGATTTTCTGTTTTTTTGAAAATAGAGCGGATCCAAATTTCGAGAATTTCGTGATTTTTTGCTTGAAGACTTATCTTCAAAAATTCATAACTCCGGTTCTATTAAAGGTAGAAACTTCATTATTTTTACATTTTAAAGCTAAAATTTCTAAAAAAATATCCTCAATAAAAATTATTAACAAATTCCTATTGTTATAAACAAATAAAATGTTAAAATCGATTTTTAGCCATTGCCCCACCCTCGTAGAAAGCTTTTAGTATAACCATCGTATTCTACGTCCGATTTTCTATAAAAAATTAATTTAATTAATTGAGAAATTTTTTTTACTGGTACGTCGTATCGGCGCGCAGGTTCCATTGCACGCCTCAGTCTCTTATCCCATATCGTTTTTCTCAGTAATATTAATGATTATTCTATATTTTTCATTTTTTTAATCAAATAATATTATTTATTAGCAAATAAGACAATAATAACATTTTACTAAATAAAAAAACAAATTTATTAAGATTTTAATAACATTGCTCTTAAAAAGCGTCTACCTTCAGAACCGGAGTTATGAATTTTTGAAAATAAGTCTTCAAGCAAAAAATCACGAAATTCTCAAAATTTGGATCCGCTCTATTTTAAAAAAACAAAAAAATTTTCGAACACTTATCTCTTTTTTTAACCAATTCCCCAAAAACAAAGAGGTTCTAAGTTCGACTCGTATTTAATTTTTTTTTTGTCTGACCGGGCATAACTTCGTAACGCGTCGACCGATTTTGATGATGCTTTCTTAAAAGCATAAAATAATTTTTAATTTTATATCTATTACGACATTTTGAAGTCGGTGCAAATTAAACAAATAAAACAACTACATAACCACAATTCAAAATAATACATAATACTACCTGAAAGTTACGAGATCATAAGAAATGATGATTAAATATTTTAGTTGTAGTTGTTTGGTTTGTTTGATTTGCACCGACTTCAAAATGTCGTAATATATATAAAATTAAAAATTATTTTATGCTTTTTAGCGCTTTTTGTGAAGTCGGTTCAACTTTTTTTTTTAAAACTATTTTATTCGATATAAAACCCATAAAAAAATTTCAGCCAAATCGAAAATGTGTCGGGCAGTGAGCAATATAAATTGCTGTTGTTTTTATTCTGACATTCCGATATTAGCCCCCCCCCCCCCCTTCCCCCACAACAACCAACATACCCATGAGAATATCTTATCACCAAATTATCTGGAGTGTCATCATTCAATTTACTAAGTATGGAAGTATGGAAAAGTATGGATACCAATATTGGCCGTTTCACGTTATTCTTACATTTCACCCCTTTCACGCCCTCGAGGTACCGTAAGTAGCCTAAACTATGCTTATGAAAATACTTCACCTTCCCGTGATAGACAGACTAATGTAAATAAACATTTGAGCTTGTAAAATTACATTTATTTTGAAATCACAAACACATACTCCAATTTTATTAAAATAGAAGAGATAGATATAGAGAAGAGAGTTTTTCTCTGTAATGTGGCCCACGACTTAATATTTAATGTTTAATTTGTACCTTGGTTTTAAACGACTAAGACGCTCTAGTATGTGGTTCATCGCAACAGTAACACTATACAGGTTCTATTGAGATATTGTAAATTCAAAACAATGAATGTAAAAGCAGACTTTTCAAATAGCTTTTTGTGCCAAGAAACTCAGACTTTTCAGCGTTCAATTAAATTTAGATTTTTTAAGGTACTTTTTAACCGACTTCCCAAACACAACAAGGTTCTAACTTAGACATGTATTTTTTTTATGTAAGACCGGGCATAATTTCGTAACTCGTGAACCGATTTTGAGTATGTTCCCCAACTGATACCACTTAAAAAAAATTATTGGCGGGGGTGGGGGTGAAACTTCGTGAAGACTTCGTAAAGCATGGACCGATTTAGATAATTCTTTTTTTTTAATAGAGTTTCATCCCCTATTACTAATAATGAGACAATTTTGCACGAGGGTGGCGAGGAGGAGGGAGAGTAATCTAACTTCGTAACGCGTGGACCGATTTGGATGATTTTGTCTTTGTTGGGTATTGCATGCGTAACTTCGTAATGACCGATTTAGATAATTCTCTTTTTGTTGTATAGAGTGTGATCCCCCATTGCTTATAATGAAAAAAATTGGCCCTAAGATAACGATAGCCGGTAGTTAGAAAATTATCAATATATCGACATCAATATTATTAGTAAAGAAATATCGACATATCAAATATCAAGTATCAATACATCTGGTATATCTCATAAATATATATCATAAAAATATCGCGATATTCATCGATAACAGCGGAGACATTTCAAATGCAGCCCTTTTTTCTAAATAATGAAAAATAAGTTAATATCAGTAAAATAATATATGTGTCTGCGGAGAATGAATTTTCTTTAAACTCATTGTTTTTGAATGATTCCAATTTTGAAGTTTCAGTTATTAACCACGTTGAGAAATCCTTACAACAACGTAAGTAGTTATTCTAGGCCGCGACCGGCGACAGATAAAAGTAGTACAAATGAAAATACCAAAATAAATACTAGAGTTAGCAAAACATCCGAACATTTTTTTTGTAATATTACAATAATTTCGTCTTTAATTTACAAAAAAATAAAACATTTAAGTTAAACGGTTTTATTTAACATTAGATGATGTACTAAAAGCTAGAAAATAGTTGGATGTGGGGCTTACCGGGATATAGGTACCATCTACTAGTAAGATTTCGGATAAGACCAACAGCAGTGGTCCTCTACTGGAGGATCCATAGATACACTATGGGTCGATGCATCAGCGGAATAAGTAAGTAATCATGAGGTTTGATCAGACTTAAATAAAATCGGAGGGTCAAGTGATAATTAAATTCGCATTTGAATTGAAAAAGAAAGGAAGTGTCTATTTACCACTCTCAAATTGCCGTGTAATTGCCGTTTACACGGAAATACACGAAACTACACGATAAGTGAAAATAGTAATATTACTAGTAATAGTTTGTCACAGCCTGTTCTAAATACAAACTTGGGGGGGGGGGGGGGGGGGCAGCCCCGCCAGTTAATAAAGCAACTAAAAGACTGATTAATACACTTCTTCCTCACAGAAAGTCTAATAAAAATTTGACGTACTTTCCGTGTATTTACGTGTACACGCAAATTACACGGCAATTTGAGAGTGGTAAATAGCCACTGCCAAAAAGAGAGGCACTTGGCCCGCAGTTTTATCTAAGTCTGATCAAACCCCATGATTACTTAGTTATTCCGCTGATGCATCGACCTTTAGTGCATCCTGATCTCCGACAATAGAGGACGCCACTGCTGTTGGTCCTTCCCGATTTCTTACCAGAAGATAGAGTCTATATCTCGGTAAGCCTTACATCTGTGCCCCATAATTATTTGCTTGGTTTTAGTACACCATCTAATTGTAGATAAAACCGTTAAACTTAAAAGTATTTTTAACTATTTTTTATTTTCTTGCTTTTAGTACATCATCTAATGATTAAAAAAACTATTTAACTGAATAGTGTTTTTTACCTATTTTTTACATGTAATTATCCACATGGCCAAAATCAAATAGAATTTTTAATAACTATTGTAATGATCATTGGAAATAAATCCCACCTGGCACCATCAATACAGTTTTCTATTATATCATATAATTCAAAGACTAAGAATCTTCTCAACAGATCGGGCAATAAACCGAAAGAGTAGATTATTTCCAGGGTAGGTACACAGAATAATTAGACAAGATTAGCGAGAAATAAGGAAAAACCTTTGGTTTTATGATTGGAAGTAAATTATGTCAGCGTCAGGTTTAAAAAGGTAGTTTATAGTTAAACGCGAAAGTGTAAGTCTGGACACTTGTTATGAATAAGCTGACAATTAAAAATAGGAAGGACAACTAAGGATAAGGATAAGGAGGATTTGTTAAAAGGGAAGAGTTAGTTCTGATCGATTTCTTGCACTAGGCATGTGGTAGATTGCCATACGGGCGGGCGGGCTGTCAAGTTAAGTCGAAAATTAGTCTTTCTGTTATACTATTTAATGAAATTCTATTTAAAAACTTACAAATTTGATAAGCATTCTACCTTTTAAAATTACCAGTTCTGACTTTATTTTGAAAGAATTCATTAGAGACTTGTAGGTGCCTAATAAAGGCAAAATATAGCTATTATTTTAATCATATTTTTTAAATATAGCTAATATATTTTTTCCAAATTAACACTTTCCAGGTAATTTGTATCTCGTTTCCCAGTTTTGAATTCTGTTAAATACACAAGCTTCAATTTAAAGCCTAACGTAGAAGAACTTAAAATGGCTTATCCTTCCTGTTCTTAGAAAGGTTACTAGTCTGGGAATCTTACTAAACTCCGAAATGAAGTGCTGTGATAATATCACCTTAATGCTTGGTAAGGCGAACGCTGGGTTAAGAAGGTTGCGGCTGTCGGTGAGTATTCTGAGTACTCGAATTAGGTTGAGGTTGGTAAAGGCGTTGATAATGCCCCTTTTCAATTTTGGGTTGTCTATTTACCCCAGATTAGATAGTTCCTGTGCTCGAAAGGTGCAGGTGGCCTTCAACGACTGCACACGTTTCATTTTTGGACTTCGCCGATTTGACCATGTTTCCCAACACAGTTCGGTGTTGCTAGGCTGTTCTCTGGACACATACATAAAGCGCAGATTAATGATATTTCTTTTTGGGATACTGAGTAGTAATACGTCGGAGTATCTTAGAGAATTTTTCACGTTTACGACATCGCAACGCAACTATAATATCTTGATTCCTCGATTCAACAGGTCAATTATGGAGGCTTCTTTCACTGTCCAGGCTGCCCGACCATGGAATAGTCTTCCTACTCACATTCAGAATGCTTGTATGGTCAATGCATTCAAGACACTTATTGGTGGTCATATATTTTAAGGTTGAACTTCTTTTTCATGACGCTCATCATCTTTGCAGTACATGCTTTTATAGCTTAGTTTTTAGATATCAATTAATTTTCTATCTATTTTGTTTATCTATGAATGTTATCTTGTTTCTCTTTTGATGCCTGAAATTGTATGACCTTTTCATTGATGCGATATTATCTTTAGCTCCAACATTTGTATGATAGTACTTATAAAAGATTTGTAAATCTTGTGTACTTTTTCCTTGAATAAAGTATTGTATTGTATTGTATTAAACTCAGGATACAAAATAATTAGTTAGCACTTTTTTATATACAGGGTGTTTCAGATCTGACGTGCCAAAATAAGTGGGGTAATAGATCTCAACTATACAAACAAAAAATTGTATGGCAGGGGGGGGGGGCAATCTCAACCGTTTGGGAGTTACATTGTGATTCATAAATTTCAGTTTTTCATGGTATGTACATTAATCTTTTATTTTTATCTTTTGATCTACCCAACATGGCGACATCAAACAAACGCTAAAAAACTACTACCATTCCAAAAATGTCAACAATGTTGATCTCACTACTACCACTGCAGATACATTCACGGCCAAAATTGAAAAAAATGTTTTTAAATTACCGAAATTTCAGCATTTTCTCAAATTTTCCTCGAAATTTATGTGATTAGTATATTTTTATTGGATTGCCCGTCTTACTAACTTTCCAAAAACGTGCAGCATGTCCACGTAGGGAAAGGATTTAGAAATTTAGTATATTATAGAAATCAACAAATTAAAAAAATTAAACTCAAATTAACTCAAAAATAATTTTTATTAACAACAACAGTGTTGATGTGTGTAGATGTGTAGAATATGTTGCCCCCACTGATACGACGATAAAAATGTATGGGGTGGGGTGGTGTGCGAAGGGGGCTTTACCCATTTTCTTAATTCACACCCCTATTTGATCCCCCATTGTTACCATATGGAAAAATGTTTACCTAGAGTTTGGGTGGGGGAGGGGTACTTTAACTTTGTAACGCATGGATTAATTTAGATGATTCTGAATGCATAGATATTTGTATTTTGACAAAAATTGATAATTCTCTATTGCTGCATAGGTACATTGGTGCACTAGGGCCATGGTTAGAAATTTCTAAGGTGAGGTTATGAGAGGGTGACCGTGACTAATTTCGTAATATGTTGCCGGATTTGGATAATTTGGTTAGTGTACTACCTCTGCAACTTTTGAAAATGTTTTGTTCGTACGAGCAGCATTCTTCGAGTCGTATATATGAAGACACTAAAACTTGAAAAATAAAATAATTAAAAAAAAAGTTGAACCCACTTCACAAAAAGCGCTAAGAAGCATTAAATAATTATTAATTTTACATATGTTGCGATATTTTGAAGTCGGCGTAAATTAAACAAGTACCCAACCACAATTGACGATAGTATATAAAACTACCTAAACGTTTCAGCTCATTGAATCATGAGGAAGGACGTTAAAGTACTTTTGTTGTAGTTGTTTATTTTGTTTAATTTGCAATGACTTTAACATTTCGTAATAGATATAAAATTAAAAATAATTTTATGCTTTTTAGCGCTCTCTGTGAAGTCGGTTCAACTTTTTTTTAAAAACTATATTTAAAATCATGCTGCACAAAGTTATAAGAATTCTCGAATTAGACTGAATACGCAACGAACTATACTAAATAGGGTCTAACTTCTCACTAATATTACTTCTTTTAAAACATACCAGGGAATATGTCTTGCATAATGTAATCACAATCTGTTTTTCCTCGCGTACTTACTGGTGCAAAATTGAACTCTCAACTTAAAATTTAATATTTCCGCAGTTCTTGTTAAATGACAGCACATGTGTACATACATACATGTTCTTCCCATTTCCACGTGAGATGGTTTTTAAATTTATCACGTTTTTATTGAGTTACATGAATTTAGTGATTTCTTGTTGGCTGCTTATTTAGTTTTTCTTGAATGTTACATTTTAATGGTAGTTGTCAGTTGTGATGGAATTCATTGCTTATTTGAAACGTTCATTCGCATCTTCGTAGCCATTCACTTTTAGAGCGAGTACACCACATTAACCATATACGCATCCTACCTTGCCATTTTAGGATCGTCAAGATTCTCTGCCTTCCGACTTCTTTGGCACGAGACAATTTCCTCAAAGATGTTGTTTGCTTCATTAATGATGATTTATTTGCATTCACAACTTGCTCCAGCAAGAACATAGCAAGAAAATACATAGGACAGGCAATGAGGTAGTGATAAGAAAGTTTTGTTGCGCTTTTATTACTCCCCGTGGAAACCCTGGCAGGTGAAACATTTAATTACACCACTCACGCCTTAGATTCCGTATTTGTACATATTTACCTATAAATCCATTCTTAGAAATGTATGGTATTGCCAGCATTTGAAAGCTTGAGTTTAAAAAATTGAATATAAATTATTTGCGAACATTATGCAATTTAATTCTTGCTTAGCACCAGTTTGTAAATATCAAAACGCACAAACTATGTTTCTTCACAGCCATTGAGCAAGACAAAATTCTTCGAATATCTCAAGAACTTACATTTAATAACAAGTTTTAATTAAAGTTTGTTAAATGGAGTGCGCTTGAATTTACTGAACGTTTATAGTACTACCTGTGCGTTGACAAGGATACTTTTAATGTTAGTCACATGTGCTGGTTGAAAATTGTACAGACTTGTTGAAAAGGCTAGGAAAATGGCGGAAAAATTAAAATTTCGGGATTTCGTAAGAAGATGGAATAGCGAAACAACTTTAGGGTACACTGCACTTTTGCAATGGCCTGGTCGTCTAAAACGTTACCTAGATGGTAGCTGCTAGCAAATATTAGTGCATTTTGAGCTGTTTTAGAGACAATTTTCTGATTGTTGCGGATTTTTGTAAAATTTTTGGAAGTAGTAGGTACAATAAAATTGATGTTAAAGCCACTTCACACTATATATCATCCACTCACATGAGTTCTCAAATGATTTGACGTATGATGGCGCAGCGTGGATTTCTGTCTCAACGTGGTCATTGTGGACCTTAAATAATTTTTAATCAGTTTTAATTTAGCGAAGCTTCTCTCACAATTGGCATTACTTATGGTAGCTCTGAGGAATATTTATATTATAACTACATGTATTAGGTAGCCGGGTAGTAGTTCAGTTCACATACAGCCAACCAAGTTGTTCATTGTAAATATATTATAACATTTACAATTTCAAAAAAAGTTTGTTTTTATTATTGAAGTGTCTATTTACCACTCTCAAATTGCCGTGTAATTTTCGTGTACACGGAAATACACATAACTACTCATATTACTGGTAATAGTTTATCACAGCCTGATCTAGATACAAACCGAAAAGGTTCTCTATTTGAAAGTGTAAGTGATCAAGTTGTTATTTGGCATTACTGAATTCGTTCGAGTTGGAAGAATAGTGCTGACCGTGTTCAGTTGCAGGAAACCACCTAATTTGAATTCGTACAAACCTCACTCACTTTCAATTGGCTAAGCTGTTTAAGTAAGTAGCCGCATATTTCAAATAAATCTGTTACCGATTTTACACAATAGATAAAGAAGAAATTCTATGTTCTTCCTGAGTTACCAATTGTTATGTATTTATGTGTAAGCCGAAAAATAATAATAATAATAAATTAGGGGAAAGGTGGGTAGCCCCGGCCGGCGGGTAGCTCCGGCTATAGCGAAAATCTGACTTTTCCGTGTTTTAAAAGTGAATGTTTTCTCCTCCCAATACGCCTTTTCGGTCGACATGCTACATCCGGTTAATTGAGCCCGACTGGCTGTGGCGCTCGGATGCAGAGATGCCAGACGGTAAGTAGCAAAAATCGCCGAGCCGTGGCGCTGAAGTCGCCGCGCCATTATTTGAAATCGCCTTTTGATCTTATAATCAATGAAGTCTTTGAAATTGTTGTTTGTAACACAAATTTAAAATTGTTGTAAAGGCGTCGTGAAAAACAAAAAATACCCTTAGGTATTTAATGATGGGAGTGACTATTTGCACTTACGTGTACTTTACGTGTACTTTTGAATTCGGGAAAGTTCCGCTTTTACGTACTTTTATGTATTACTTTGCAAACATATTCCCTGGCGGGAGGAGGGGGGCGGTAACCCCTCATTTAATAGAGCAATTAAAAGCCTGATTAATACACCTCTTCCTCCCAGAAAGTCTAATAAATTTTTGACGTACATAAATACACGTAAATACACGTAAGTGCAAATAGTCAGAACCTTTAATAATTCACCCAGTCGCTTCAAACTATTTGTTAAGCACATTTTAATCTTTTAGGAATTAATATATATACAAAGGATAGCAAAAGCAACCGCAGAGAGCATACTTTTATGTTTGAGCGAAAAAATTCGATTGCGATAAACGTCAGTTTGGAATCGTTCGGAGTTCAGTAAAAAGTTATTCGCGCAAAATTAGAATTTGAGATGACTCGACAGCAAAAATTTGTCTACTGTCACGTTGGGTTATGTGATTTCGATTAGCCAATCAATATGAAAAATTGCTGTAGGCTACCGTGAGTATATATTTATAAATAGAAAAGGACATCAGTTTCAAATAAAATAAATATCGCTCTTTTCCATCCAATTTCAAATTGGCGGGCCATGGCAATTCAAAGGGTCTATAACTGAAATTTAATTTTTTCTTGCTTGTGAAGTAAGTAATCATCCCTTTGCAAGATTCGAAGATTTATCCATAAATGAATATATCAACTGTTGGTGGTTTGTTATTTTTGACAACTTTGTATGTTTTCACTAATACAGTAAGTATCTAACACAATAATATTTACTTATATTTTGACACAACCGACTCGTATGCAAAAACGCAATCGAGAGAATACTCAAGTTCGAAGCTATCTAATGCACTCTAAATCGACTTCGATAATACCTCTTAGATTCGAATCTAATATCGTTCGACTCGAGTTCGGTAATAAGGCTGCAGCTATTTGTAGACTCTTTTGGAAGTCCTCCCCCCCCCCCCTTTCCTCTTAAACCCCTTCTAACGTCTGGCAGATCTCATTTTAAGTCAAACATAATTTTTCAATTCGCATTAAAGAAGTTGAATTTTAATTCAAGAGTTTTGTTTTTCAGAATTATAGATGATTAACAATATTAATTTTACAATTAACTGGACTTTGTCTAACGCGGAGAATGCGGTGTGTCCGGACCCAGCCCAAATATGGGAATTATATTCAAGTCTAGGCCTAATGTGGGACTTGCAGTTAAGCGCTAAATCCGGTGGAGTGAAATATTTCTTACATCTCAGTAGAAAACCCAAACATTTCATCGCAGTTTTAGCGATTGAAAATATATGATCAGGCCAGCAAGATTACTGGATATATGAATACGAAAGATGTTTAGGGAGGGCGAATTAGGTATATTCACTACGTCGACTGAAATGGTTTGGGGGTGAACTGTTAGTTTTTAAGGGACATAAAACAGCATTGAGTTTTGGATGCGTTAATCAGCGTTCACTTTGGGTTGCAGACGATTTTCATAGCTTATTTATTCCATCGATACTATGAAATACTTCACGTAATGTGGAATTCTATGAATTTTAGGTTAGTTTCTTCTCCTGCCCCTTTTCTAGTGACACATTCGATGTGAAACTGGTCTGTATGGAGTAAATAGATTAGTTACCTGTTCTTAATGAAATACGCGAGAGATAAAAGTATTTTTTTTAATAATTATATAGATTCGGCTTTAACTTATACCTAGCGTGCGCGTACCTAACTTGCCTAACATAAATCGAGACATTTATAAATTCTTCTCTTCTTGTTTTTTACAAAATTTAGGATGAATTGAGGAAAAAGAGGTGCTCCAGTTCAGTCCCGGTTTACTTCGACGATATCAAGCGCTTCATTTTACTTCACCCCCATTAATCAATCGGTCTGTTGCGATATATTAGTTTGTGTCCTTCTGGCCACGTTCGTTTTGGTCAGCCATCGGTTTCCAATCCCATGTATTTAGCGACTAGTTCTGAATGTATTTTTATTTTGGTTTTCCTCGTGGGTACTGACGAATGCGGACATAAACATCGAGGTACGAAATGGATATTTCCTCTATTTATGTGTTCATATATAGTTTGATTCATTTTTTTTTGTAGCTTTTATGAGGATACAAAATCTATAGTAGGCTGTGCACCGCTGATGAGCCAACTCCTTCGCCAAGATCTCACAGATGCTACCTTTTTGAATGGGTACTACCTGCAACAAAAAGTTTGAGCAGGATCAACAGTTTAACTAGGAATGAACAGAAATGGACACCACAACAGGTAACTCCTAGTTCCTTTTTTAATTCTAACAATGGTTTTATTCCTTTTAGGCTGATATCACATTATTAAACCATAACAAAGGTACGTGTAGTTCTTTACAACTTCAATAAGTCTGTGTTCAAAAGTCCATTCTTCCGTTTTTTTCTAATACCTCCACCACGCTGAAAAACCATTACCTTGGACTTATCCAGATTTACTATGAGATTCCACATCTTACAATACTCCTCTAGGCTGTTAATCATGTATAAAAAAATATTAAGTCTCTATCTATAATAGATTTTATTTTATACCACTGCAAACTTGACGATTTTTTAAGCTTTAACCAGAACTAGGTCCCCTTAAGTGATAATAAAGCTCCCAGAAGAGATCGCTTGCCTTATGAATTTTATAAGAATGCTCCTGTTGTATTTCTTACACAACTGTTAAAGACGTTTAATGTAATTTTAAATAACGTACAAGTGCCGGAGTTTTTCAAAAAGAGTTATATTTCCTATATAGGGTGTTTAATTTATCTGAAGACACTGAAATATCTCGAAAACTACACATCGGATCAAAAAAATTTTAAATTTTAAAATTTTTCGTTTTGGAGGGGACATTCAGTGACACCAAACTCGACCCCTCACCTCCTAGGGGGATAACAAACTTAAATAGGAACGCCTATTTTTCATTGCAGATTCGTATTCTTTGTGTAAACGTGAACAACTTTTGTCCCAAAAATTTTTTTTAAAAACATCAATTTTTTGAGATTATTGAGAGACAAAATTGAAAATTTTGGAAATTTAAAGATTTTCTACTCAGGTTCACAGAAAAATTGCGAAGGAGTTTAAAGTGATTAGATTTATACAGAGAATCTGACCAAAATTTGTGAGAATTTTTTAAAAAAATTTTGCATAAACAAATTTTTTATTTCGAGTAAAATATCTTTGAAGATAAAAAATTTTCAATTTTCTCCCTCAAAAATGTAAAAAAAAAAAATTTCAGACAAAAGTTATTGACGTTTACCCAAAGAATACGATTCTGCAATAAAAAATAAGTTTTTTTATCCCTCACCCCAACCCTAGGTGGTGGAAGGTGGGTGGGGGGGGCGTGTTTGGTATAATTGGATGTCCGCCTCCGAGAAGAACAAATTTAAATTTTAAATTTTTTTGATCCGATGTGTAGTTTTCGAGATATTTCAGTGTCTTCAGATTAATTGAAGACACTGTATATAAAAAGGGTAACCCTGATCTACCTGAAAATTATCGTGGGCTCTCATTTATGGATACAGTTGTGAAAATATTTGTTGGAATATTATACAATCGACTCTCTACGTGGGAACGGGAACATAACATACTATCGGACCATCATACTGGGTTTCGTACTGGCTATTCGACAGTAGATAGTAAATACAATCTTTTAAGTATACTTATACTTGCGCACCGCTCTAATAAACGAAAAGTCTACGCATTCTTCGTTGATTTTAAATAGGCGTTTGATACGATTGCACGGAGTATGATTTTTTACAGATTGTTTAACTGTGGAATATCCCTTACAGTAATTAAAGTTCTCACTTTATACGGATACTACTGCTCAAGTAAAAATTCATGTAATTCAATTTGTTGGTCTAAAAAAGGGTCATATGTATTTGACTCAGCATAAATGGTAGTTATAGGGCTAATGAGAGGATTAAGTAGTGATTAAAAATGTGTATAAAAGTTATTTCTAACTACTTGGCTACCTGTAATGTACTTTTTATTTCGCCGTTCTTTTGCGAAATGCACCATTCTTTACTGTCACGAATTGTATACAGCCTAACAGCACATGCTTCATAGTAATGAATTTTCTTATATTCACACAAGCGCTTATAGGATTTGTTACATGTCATATAATTAATTCTTCAAGTAAGCCAGTAATTTTTCTAAAGATCCTGAACCACTTAAAGGATAATTGCCGTCTACTAAAACAGTCATTTTTGGTTAATACGACGTTATTTTTATTTGTATGCCTGGATAATTGCCTAATGATTTCAACTAGAACTTCTATTTGGCTTGGTGAGTTATTAAATAGAGTATTACTACACTTACGCACTTTGCTTTTATATTGTTCTATATCTTGTATATTCCAATTAAGCTTAGGTAATAATTTCAATGGGTATCCGTCCGAGAGGTGCACAAGATACCTAGGTCTAGCAGAAGCGATACAGGAAAATGCTCAGAATATATTTGTTCTTCTACTTAAAATCTGACAACATGTGATGACAAATTGTACGATATCACTACGATACTTGAGGCACCATTGCCTACATAAACGCGGGGGGGGGGGGGGGGGGGGGGGGTAGTACCTTAAATTGATGTTTTTATGTGTTTGGATTTCTCATGTCTTTGCCTATAATTTTATGGTATTTAAGAAAAATACCTACAATATAAAGTGCAGGAAGGTGTAAGGTAAGAGGGTGAATTAAGGAGTAAAAAACACGTGCGCATGATTTCTCATGAACCCTTCAACATAAAAAAAAACAAAAGAAAGAAACTCCATTGGAAAGGTCTTTTTAAAAGCTACAAATTGTAATAGGATTTTTTTTAATATTTTGAAAAAAGTTATTTTAGTTTAAAGAATCATGGGAAAAATTATGCCATTTTTACACCTTAAAAAATTAATAACTTAAGCCATTTTGAAAATCCTTTATGACAATTTGTAGAAAACACTTTGAAAAATAATAGTGCCAAATAAGAACTCTGTAAGTCAAGAAACCTTGCGAGAGAGCTTGTAAAAATAAGTTCTGAGAAAATCCACTTTAAAGTTTAGCAGCGTTTAAGGTTTAAGACGTGCGCGCCTGCACTATATTCGTTCTAAAACAAAAAACTATTGTGAATTTCTAATATAATACATTTTTGTAATCAGGAAAGATCAGAGAATTAAAAAAGAAAAAAAACCGAAAATCGATTTTATGCAGGTACAGAACTGTAGGAATTTTCGACTTTCGGTCTACTTCCTCATGTCTAATTTTCTCTTGTCCTAATCTAACATTAAAATCGCCAAGTATTATATATTTTCTTTATCAAAACTATATGTGAAGTTGTTAGGTGATGTAGAGCTCGTAATTGATATGGGGCGTAATATCAGAGCCCTAAATCCTAGAACTTTCTTTTGTATCTAAAACCTTGAGATACATTGTATTTATAATTTAAAGAAAATATTTCTTAATATTTTTATTTTAAAACTTTTATTTTTTATTTTAATTGTTGCCAGTTTATTTGTGGCAGTTGTAGAAGTAAGTGGTTGTAAAGTAAATTTTTAAAATGTCGAAAATTGAGTATCGCGCGGTGAAAAAATTTGAACAAAGGAAGGGTTAACGCAGATAAAAGAAAGAATGGATGCTGTGTACGGAGGCTCTTCTTCATCTTTTACAACAATAAAAGATTGATCTAAGCTATTCCGTTAGGGACGATAGTCACTAGAAGATGATCCACGTGAAGGTGGCCCTATCACAGTGACTACTGGAGAAAACGAGAAATTAGTAAATAGAAGGAGTTGTTCTAAGTGACCGTCGAATTAAAACAAAAGAAAACTAGTGTCCTTAGAATGCTGCATGACCATTTAGGCATGACAAAAATAAGCGCAAGATGGGTGCCTAAACTTCTTAGAGCTGTTCAAAAGCAGCGACGCGTTGAATGTTGTCAACAGTTTTTGGAGCTTTCCCGTGAAGACCAGAAGGGCGTTATTGAATCGATTATTACAGGAGATGAAACGATGGTCCTTTATTATAACCAAACATCCAAAACGGATTCGATAGAATGGCACTGGAAAGGAGAACCAACCCCGAAGAAAGAAAAAGTCACCCAAAGCACTAAAATGGTTTTGGCTACAATCTTTATACAAATTCATTCTACTAATTTATGCTACTAGTGAAGTTGTAGTATCTTTTTTACCAGATATGCAAGTTAGGGGTAATTACGAATTTCTATTTTTGGGGTTGATTTAATTCTTATAAGATACATTATATTCAATAGCTATTAAATGAACTTTTTTATACTTAAGTGTATAAAAAATTTATTCAAGATTAAGGGTTTCACTAGGGGTGGGTCCCGATGCACTTGGAGAGTTGGGTTTATTTCTAAAAATATCTTTTAACCAATATATATTTAAACAAAAAAATAGCGGGGGTTTTATATTTTAAGATAGAAAAAAAATTATTCAATGTTAAGTGTGACACTAGGGGGTGGTTTCTGATGCACTTGGAGAGTAGGATTTATTAAAAAAAAATACTTCTGTAATCATAAATATTTAAACAAAAAAAATAGCGGAGTTTTTCTATATTTTAATGTAGAAAAAAATTAAGTAAAGGGGGGAAAGGGGTGGTTCTGATGCACTGACAGTCAAATAACAATTAATTTTATTCCAGAACCTATTAGTCCATACTGTTAGGATTATTTTAAAAACAAAATTTTTTTGTTTCCTGCAGCACCTTTTAGTTTAAATATCATTTTAAAATTTTATGTTTTTTCTTCAAAATATTTATGAAAGTCAGGTTTGAGCTGGTAATGCCTGCAACATTTAATAGATATGTTTCCAAATGCATTTTTTCCTTATTCTGCAGATTGTTCTGAACATTTTCGTCAAATCATTGCGATACGATGAAAATTGCCAACTACAGTTTTTGGTAATGCAAAATTGTCTTCTCTCGTTAATTCTTTTAAATTAATATCTCGAAAATTATTCAAGATATCACAATAAAATTTTATATGGTTAATAGGGATAGTGAATGGAACATATAAAAAATAGTTCATAAAAACCGGAGACCATGGGTTTCATGACCTGGATGACTTGATATGGATTGACTCAGCCCGGCGATATTATATGATAATATCTTAAAAATCTCTAGTCTCAGCATTGTTATTCAATATATTACTTCCTTTCTCTTCTTCATTTCCCTATTAGATATATCTCCTCCTAATTCTACTATTTGTTACGCACTTTTACCTGGGCATAAGTGTACCCCGACTAGCGCTGGAGAAGGGTTAGGGTAAACGCCGGACCTTTACGCCTGTTAGGCGCCACGTGGTTTTCGAGTCCACGAACTCACGAAGCAAAAGAAACTCGTAACTCAAGAATATAATTAATTATAAATTTACAAATTTAACACAAGAAAAGAAAATCAATATGAATTAAAAAGATAAAAAAACTAAATGACCCTTTAAAACGACGAGACAAAGCAGCGCGAGGAATTAAGAAAAATAACCAAATTGAGGATAAAGATTAATTAAACACCTGCTATGGTACTTATCTTTGTTTCCTTCCCGCTTTCTTTGTTTTTGATGATCCCAACTTATTTAATCCATCCTCGCCGATCCAGATCCCTTCCTCTCTAAACTTCCTTTCTGCACTTCTTTTCCTTCCAAAATTGTATAGTTTTTCCTCTCAAATTCACTCCTCTGTTCGCCCCAAAACACCAAAAAGGGAAATACTCCTTCTGCACGGCACTAATCTGATACTTCCAGCATAATTTAAATTCAAAATGATTTTTATTTTCACTTCTCTGACGTGACGTGACGCGTACTTAGATAACTTCAAACAAACTGAGCTACCCGCTTCACATACCAAAGCCTTTTATTGAAAAAGCGCCACTATCTGCATTTCCGCCCAGTATTTTGGCAGATTTTCTGAATCGGTTCAAATTCGATTAAGTTATTTTTCCAATTTTGTTTCTAAAATCTTCTTTGAAATTCGTAGATCATTTTTCCGTGGTCGGAAAAATTATTAAAATTCGCTTTTCGTTTAAATTTGCAAATGATGTTTGTTATGACAGCTCGGCTCACGTGTTTACAAAATTTTATCCTGTGGGATATCTCGTCCGGGATTTTTTTTCAATATTTGCTTTGGGTTACGAATAGCTAGCTCATAGCAGTATATGTCGTTTTCGGGTACATGAAGTTATCCGCAAAAATCAGTCGGGAAAAGGTGAGTATGAAATTAGTTTTTCTTTGTCTATTTGTTTGGATTATTGAAGATAAATACCATTTCCTATCTCCCCCTTTTAGGATGTTGAATCGACTGCTCGCGCTACCTTGCTTGCCTTACATCATCCTTACAGTTTCAGTAAGTTTTTCATTTGAATTTTTACGTATTTCAGAGTAAACCTAAAGCAAAACTTAATAAAAATTAATCTTACTAACTAACTTAATTCTAGTTCCAGGCCGATGACGAGTCCAGGTAGTTCGTTTAATGTGGAGATTATCAACGATTATTTAAGATGCGTTTGTTTTTATGTTTCGCGCCAAATCATCGAGTTCCAAGTAAGTATGCTTAAATCCAGATCTTTTATATATTTGACTAATAGTAATTTTCTTTTAGGAGTCCTTGAGTGACCATATCGGAAGAATAATATGAGTGGTAGTCACAGAGAGAGATGGTGCACAGGACCAAAAATAAAAATTTGATCGATACCCAAGGCACGGGCTTCGAAAAAGTAAGTAGTGGCTTCGGAAAAGGTAAATAGTAGTTGGGTCATTCCATAAGAAATCGTCACGCTTCTATGAGACCGCCTGAATCGCACCTCTCCGATTTCGTTAAAATTTTGTACACATGTTACCGCTGATGAACTAAGTATATGGCCGAAATAATTTTGAAAAATGTTCGCAATTTTTTGAAATATCGAACATTGAATTTTGAAAAAAATTTCAATTTTATCCAAATCTCACAAACTTTAAAAACTCGTATCTAAGGCTATATTAATCACATATACATGAAATATGCTTCGTTTTAAAGAGGAAGCTTTAAAGTATCCAACAAAAATAGGCAGGGAGTAAAGCGGGACGAAAAGGATCAACAGGACATCGTGATATCCTTTATCCTTAAATATCTAGAAAACCGGTATTTTAATTTTCTTTATTTTCATATATGTTTTAGTGCATTATCTGAACTGCACGCATTAAAAATTTTAACTTGGGCTGTCCATGGGTTCAGATTTTATGATTTTTTTATATTTATTGTTTCCTGGAAATTGTTCCCATTAAAATACTTTTACAAGAGAGCTGAAAACACGCGTTGATTATCAATAAAGAGACAAATCAGTTACCTTCAACTACATCTTTTATGGGTGTTTTGCCATCGAAAAAGAACAATGTTCCTCCATAATTAACAAGTAGGTCAATATGACTATTTCGGGAAATGCCTATCGAAGTCGAATTTTCCATGAAATGCCTTAAATTTCTTTTTTCATAGTTTAGGAAATTATGAAATTGGGAATATAAAAAAGACTCAAATATCTTTGAACTCGGCTTTATTAAGAGAAAAAGGAAGTGTTCCAGGTTAAAGGTTTTCTAACTTATAAATACATCTTTCTTCGGAAAACGAAAAGTGTTTTACTGAAACAGTACCTTTACAAGCAGGTTGCACTTGATGGAACATTCTTGTTGATGGTATGGGCTTTACACCTAAAAGTTTTCTTTAAATTCCCTTTCTCTTTCTCGTGTTCTTGTTCTGAAGTAACAAATTGTAGAAACTTTTTCTATTTTTATACTGAGCTGCTGAGCCATCCGAATAATAGAATATTTTCTTCACTACTTCAAAATTGTCTTTCAAAAATTAATGAGGGATCGTTGGAAAATGTACATTGCAATACTATCATACTTTAAACAGTTACTAATTAGAACTAAACTGATATGGTCAATTTCTAAAATATATTCCGAAAGGGTGTATTGTAGCTTGCTCATTAGCCCAATAGTAGCCTTGCACAGCGTCTTGAACAACAAAAGTGCAATTTTCCGAAAAATCCATTATCACAAAAAATTCCTGACATAAAAGGGAACTTTTTAAATGCTTGAAATAAGAATTTTGCTGTTCGGTTATAAACACATGGCGTATCAAAGGTATGAAGCACATCATAAATGAATCTATAAAATCACTCCATGACTGCGATCTTAGTTCAAGATTTGATCTATCGGTACAAGTCCACTGATAATAAGTTATTGTATCAATGCACTTTGTAACAAATCATCTGTCGAATATTCTACGAAGTTTGGACGACCTTGGACAGATTGTGCAACTACCAAGGTAACAGTTGATATTTGGTGGATTGTAAATTACAAGGGCAATGCAGATTTATAATCCAATATTTGGATTTCTTCATTAGCGGTGAGCTTAGAAATCTTACATCCTTGTAACATAAGTTTAATATTTTGGTGTGTAGTACATACACAAACGGAATGAGTTCCTGCCGTTCCAGCTAATACACAGTTCTTTGGGCGAAGGGATGCAAACTTTGAAAACCCTATTTTCTCATCCGGATGATACTGCTTAAAGTATTGCTTAACCTCTTTTATATTACCAAAAATCAATCTTTTTTGCAAGTGTTGCTTTTTACCATCGATCTTAACAAGATATAAAAGAAATGTTATAAAATCGAAATGGACTTAAGGGGGGAAGTACATGAAGACGTTTTCAAGAATCGATTTTTTTTAGTGTTTTAATCGATAAGTATATGCTCTAAGAATATAATTCCAAAATTCCAAAAGCGTATCTCGAAAATTGTGAAAGATATGCCACTTGAAAATGGTCGGCGCCGATCAAGCCCAGCGTGCCTGGGATCGAGGATCTTTGCTGCGCGCGTGATTCCGCTAACCGGATTTTTTTTCTGCTCTGGAATTTATAGTGATGAATGCGACTTTGTTAAAGAGCGTTTTCAGTCCAAATACCGATTTTTCTGAGAATACCCGTCCCCTCTTACCTATTAGCGTCCGACTTCGGTAAGCTATCTTTTTCTTCACCGCAAACTTTAAACTGCGTTTTCTCAAAACCATGTTTTTCATATTGGCGTAAAAGATTACAAAAAAACTAGTGAACCGATTTTCTTCATCCAGCACTCATTTTAAAGGGCATAAAAAACTACTCTAGATAGACTACGGACATAGCAAAAAAATCATTTTAAGACCATTTTTGACGCGAAAATAATCAAAATTTTTGCAAAAAAAGCCAACTTTTTTTTTCATGCCCGATTTTTATAGTTAATGTTCGAATTTCGAAAAGATCGTAGTCTATCTAGAATAAGCAACCCCCTCGAGTTAAAAAATGTTTGGTTTTTTGATTTCAGATAAAAATTGCGGCCAGGAGAATTTACGCCGATTTCGATGTCAGCCGCGACACGAGTTACGAAACCCACCAAAAGTTGATAAATTTTTTATTTTTCAAAATGTAAAAAATGTTTTTTCTCTTCTTAAAACATTGCCCTAAATACATATAATATCGATTTCATGTGGACCTTTTTCATTTTCCCAAAAATAAATCCCAAAAAAGTCCTTTTTTTCGGCCTCTTCATGTACTTCCCCCCTGAAGGGAACAGTTTACATACCCTTACAGAAACATAGTCTTTCTTAGCCGGCATTAAACTGCTTACATCATCGCTGCAGTATAAATTCTCAACTATCTGTTTTATTTGCGAATCCAAATCCCTACTTTGAACCGAATGTATGCTCGAATGATAACCCTCGATTCGAAGATGTGCAGCTTTTCGTGCCATATATGACGTTGTTCCAGGAAATTCTTTCAATATTCTCCGAACACCCCATTCTTCCGGAAGTAATGAGAGTAATGTGCACTTAATTTCTTTATTACTTGATTCCACAAAGCCTTTTTTTATTTTATTCACGAAACACTGTTCACTGTTTTCACTTTTCTCTTCAAAGTCTTTTAAACCAAATATTGTTTCTGCTATCTTATTAAAAGAGTCTCGTAGTTTCTTCCTTTTATAAACATCTTCCCTCACTCTTTTCTTTTCAAATTTTGTCCTCTCCAATGTGATTGAGACACATATTCAAATATGATAATGCTGCGTCAGTATGTATAAATGTTAAATATTCTTCATCTTCAGGGAAAGCTGTTTCTAGTTCAAAATCTTCTGCCAACATTTCTTCCGATGTACCAGGCATACTACTTATTTTTTTCCTGCACGCTGTACAAATTTCCACTCCACTTTTAAATGAGGAATTTTTTGAACCATCCAACATAGCACGTATCTTAAGTCTTTACGAATTGATCTATACGACGATAAATTCAACGGATTACAACACACTTTCCACGTAAATTGAGACATTTTTGAAATTTCACCTTAAGGCTTCAAACTTGCAAACCAATTGAAACCTTTTTATAAACGCCACAGGCACAAGTACCTAAGTTAATTACCTACCCATAAATCGCTGTACGATGCTTATCACTTTTTTTAATTTCTAGAAAGTAGGATTACTTCATTTAAATTTTTGCCACATTTTGGGTAAGTATTACAAAAAAAAATGTATGAACCTGAATTCTTAGATTTTTCCTTTGAATTACCTCCACAAATACTTTCCGAAAGCAATTGTATTGACCTAATTGGTAATTATGGAGGAACATAGTTCTTTTTCAATGACAAAACACCTATAAAAGGTGTACTTGAAGGTAACTCAGGTGTCTCTTTATTGATAATCAACGCGTGTTTTCAGCTTTCTTGTAAAAGTATTAAAATGGGAACAATTTCCAGGAAACAATAAATATAAAAAAATCTTAAAATGAACCCATGGACAGCTCAAGTTAAAATTTTTACTGCGTGCAGTTCAGATAATGCACTAAAACATATATGAAAATAAAGAAAATTAAAATACCGCTTTTCGAGATATTTAAGGATAAAGGATATCACGATGTCCTGTTGATCCTTTTCGTCCCGCTTTACTCCCTGCTTATTTTTGTTGGATACTTTAAAGCTTCCTCTTTAAAACGAAGCATATTTCATGTATGTTTGGTTAATATAGCCTTAGATACATATGAATTTTTAAAGTTTGTGAGATTTGGATAAAATTGACATTTTTTTCAAAATTCAAAGTGCGATATTTCAAAAAATTGCGAATATTTTTCAAAATTATTTTGGCCATAAACTTAACTTATCAGCGGTAGCATGTGTGCAAAATTTTAATTAAATCGGAGAGGTGCCATTCACAAAGTGTGACGATCATGCGTGGAATGACCCAGTTCTTGCCCATTGTCTGAAATAAAGATAAAACCTTTGCAGAATTATTCTCATCGAGAGTTTACGGGGAACATTAAAAGGAGGACGTTCACTGAGGTAATTTTTCAAATATCTTATGGTATATCATACAATCTTTTATTTCCAGGCCACCACATTAACAAATATATAGATTCACGCCGTAACATATTTCATTATTTATATAGTACCGACCTAAATTATTTCGGCAGACGATGTCTTCCTGTTGTTCAGGGTCGCCAGATGTGGCGATTTTTCAACAATCCTGGCGACAAAATATATGAAATTGGCGATGGCGATTTTTTTGGCGATTTTTAATCGACTTTGGGCGTTTTTATGGCGATTTTTCTTGAAAGAAAAATTGACAGATTAATAAATAATTTCTAAAGTTTCACAAATGTAACATACATCAATTTAGCAGAAATTTCTGAAAAATTTAGCTAATTTGAGTAAAAGTTGCCGCAACTGCAAGTGAAACTTAAGTGACATGAGTTATTTGCCGGCTTTTTCGTAGTTTAATTCTGTGATTTTTAATAAATGTTAGGAGAAATAATGGAAATTATTAAAAGTAAGAGATCCTACTTTAGCAAAAAGTGGTATACTTTTGGGAAACCTACAAACATGTACCACAGAAGAAAGTATCTGTAATAGATTCGGAATAACTCTTGCTATTTGGAGCAAAAGGCAGCTCAAGCCCTCTATGGATCTTTGTTTAGAGGGTACAAAATAACAGTTCGGAATAGGTAAAGGAAACCACAGCTAAAGAAAGAAACTCTAGAGGCAACTCATGCTAATTTACAACAGCTTCAGCAGCAGTATCATGCTCACGTCCCTCCTGATTACAATGATTGTGAGATAATTGTCGTTAACTAGGCGCACTTGTAATTGGACTTTTGAATATGTATAGATTCATGCCTTTTTTTACCTTTTATAGAGAATATGCCGAATATGAAAAGGTTATATTTAAGAGTTGATTTGCTTTTCCCAAATAAAGAATTACCAATTGGGAAAGTTAACGCAAATATTTCATCACGTGGATGTTTATATGCAGTACTTGTCACCGCCCAAAACGAAGAGCATCGAAGTATCATATAAACATACTTTATGGTCAACCAGAGGAGCACCGAAATATGCCAGTGGATAATGTCATTAACTTGAGGCCCGAATTACAATTCCAACGGATCAGTCAACTGCAACTTTTCTCAAATGGGAAATTCATGCGACATGATTGCTACAATTTAACGACTTATCAGTCGACTCCGACTGAACTTAGACTTTGCTCAAAGTGCAGTCACAAAACACGACTGCAGCTAATTTCATTTGAAATATACACGCAAATATCTCTGAAAATGACAGAAGCTGAAGATACAATTTAATTTTAAATTTGGATTTGGATTTGGCGTTGACTTCGACTGAAAACTCACTTTCAGTCAACTGATCAGTCGGAATTTTAATTCGGTCCTAATAGAGAATAATCGAATGATTCTCAAATCAAATTGCGCGCAGAGAGGCAAAAGTTACTGCCGACAGCTTTGCTAATCATTCCTCCAAATAGTTCAGTTGCTCCTCCTTTAAAAGAATGTCATCCAGACGCAATTCAAACTTTATTAAACGCACTTGCTGACAATCGTTTCTTAACGGTTTTATAATTGTTACAAGAAAGGTGTGAGTTACAAAAAAAGGCAGAGTTAGGCGACGCAGCTGACCTTCCAGCTCCTCAACCGAAAACCAAAGGGTTAGCTTTTCTTTAGCTGCTGGATGCCTTCGAAAAAACCGAACACTAGATGGAAAACCAAAAAATTTAAATAAAAACACCTCAATAAGTCATCTATAACGGAGTTAAAATCCGATCTATTGTATGCAAAACGATTCAAACACAATTGAACTTTTAAAAGATAATAAGGTGCAACGAGCGTTGGATTCTCTGATCAAAGCGTTAGTATCTACAATTGAAAATCACTTTAACTATAGGTAGATAACGAAATATATTTTATTGGAAGTCTTTAATTGTTTGGCGTTTTATCTGAAACTCTTTCATATAGGGAGTTGATATTTGGCACGAAGATAGGAATTGGTGGGAGAATAACAGCCGTGTAGTTAAATTTTGATGTTTGGGTTTGGTTTTCATTGCGGTGAAATGGGAATCCAATGAAATTGTGCTTGTAAAAAGGAGTTCAAAAATATTATTAGGGGCTGAAGCAACATGCTGGTAACGATTTCTTTACTAAAAACCAACGAAACTTAGGGTGTGTAATTAAAGAAATTACTCGTTCCTTAACATAGTATATTGCATACCAAATAAAAAAACATTTCATTGTAGTATTATCGCGATAAGCTAAAGGAATTGACTATTTGCACTTACGTGTACTTCCGTGTTTACACGTATTTGCCATCTTGATTTCCACTTTGACATTTTGGCTATAATCATGGCTACAAAAAAAGTAATAGATTGGCGATTTTAGCGACTTTTTAGTGTCCATTTGGCGATAATGCCTTTGTAAAGTCTGGCTACCCTGTCTG
This sequence comes from Leptarthrus brevirostris, assembly GCA_964036015.1. NCBI lineage: Eukaryota > Metazoa > Arthropoda > Insecta > Diptera > Asilidae > Leptarthrus > Leptarthrus brevirostris. The sequence goes on from OZ038372.1 coordinate 41,403,198, forward strand.
AGAACATCGGTTTCATGACCTGGATGACTCGATATGGATTGACTCAGCCCGGCGATATTATATGATAAAATCTTAAAAATCTCTAGTCTCAGCATTGTTATTCAATATATTACTTCCTTTCTCTTCTTCAGTATGTACCCTATTAGATATATCTCCCCCTAATTTTACTATTTCATTATATATATAGTACCGACCTAAATTATTTCGGCAGACGATGTCTTCCTGTTGTTTAATATTACCTGAGCTTACGAGTTTGTTATCCTTATTTGCAAAACCGTTTTCAGGTAGACATATGATTTTCCATACTTCATCTTTATTGGAAAATAAATAAATTATTCCATCAACACCTAATACCCTCCCATTCATCAGTCTGTTTCTAATCCATGTAAAGCAATGCTCACCTATAACTAGCTTATCATCACGTATGGTAATTCTAAAACTTTTATTCCAATTTCATTAAATCTTTCCTTATCTTAAATAGAATTCTTCTCTTACTTCTGACAAGATAAGAATAATCCCTATGGATAATACATTTAGTGCCTTGCGATGTAATCCCTCTAAATAACTCAGTTTTCGAACTGTAACCTTTCTTCACAAAATCATCTTGACTAAAAGCAAATTATCTCTTCATTAAATTAAATCACTCAGTCCAAGCCTTGCACTTTTTTCCAGCAGTCTTGAAATGCAGGATAGTAGCGAATTAAGACGGAAATCCTTAGGAGTAAAATGAGACGTCGTTCCGTTCAGATTCTTTTTAATCGGTTAGCATTTTAGCTATGATTTAGCATAACATTATGTAGGCCGGAAAGACACAAAGTTAAAGATTTACAAAAATGTTAATTAAACTTGCTGTTCGACATTTTACACCTGAACTTTTTGTAAAGAAAATTAAAAACATTGCATACTTGTGGGCAATTTTAAATATTGGTGGGAATTACCTCAAATGCATTGCAATTGTTGTCATTTTTCTTGTTAAAATTTTCGCGACAATAATGGAATTTATCGAAATAAAAAATGTTAGGAATTCTTTAAAATGTGATCGAGAAAAGATAAAACCGTGCCAGTGTCCAATACACAAACCAAAACCGCGACTAAAACTTACCGAGCTAATTCTAGACTGTTGGCAGCGAGAGCTTGGCCGGAAACCGTATGACCATCTTGTGATTCATCGAAAGTTTTTTGAAGAAAGACTCGGCCATGAATTTGGACTCGACGATCTCAAGGTTGTCATTAGATTTCTGGCAAAAAGGAAAATAAGAAATCTTGAGTTGTTATATGTAAAATTGTCTCCTGACGAGAAAGTCATTGAACACCTGGCGGAACAACTGAAAAATATCACCGCGGTGAGTTTAGTCAACGTGGACTTACCTAAAAAGCTCTTAATGATTCTTGCTGATCGCCCGATAGACTTCAACATAAGGCTTCTTCGACTGACTGGAAATAGCCTTACTACGGCCCATGCTGAATACTTGAGATGTTTCCTTAAGTACAGTCCGGTGCTAGAGTACTTGGACGTAGGCTTTTGCGATTTAGACGAAATTCGTTTTGCTATTGTTGCAGATGGAGTCCACAATTCGAAATCTTTAAAAGGAGTAGACATGAGTAAATTAGAAATTCGGAGCCCTGTAAGTACGTTTGATGAGACCAAAATTTCTCCAATTATTGCAATACTTCTTTGGAAGACAAGACTGGTAGAAGTGCATTTTAAGGGATGCTTTCTAGATTCGCATTGCATGGAACCAATTGCAGAATATTTAGAAAAAGATTCTGCTCTTTTATATCTAGATTTAGGTTCGAACAAGATTGGACCAGACGGGGCATTGACTCTCTTTAAAGCTATTACCGCCTCGAAAACACTTCTTGGGCTTGATCTTTCCAACAACAAATTAGGTCCACATGGTGGCGAAATTATAGCGCATTGTCTTCCTAAAACAAAAATTCGTTATCTTGATATAGCACGAAATGGAATTGATGCAAATGCCATGTACCTTCTTATGTCAACTATCAAAAAAACTGTCCAAATCAGAATTCTTAATATTTGTGGAAACGAATTTGATGCAAAAGTAGCAGATATGTTACACAGGCAAATTGAAGCAAAGATACTTTTGTTGGATACGATTGACGTGGACGTCACATATGATGAGAATATCGAAGAATTTAGAGTACTCCCACAGCCAAATAATGCAGTGAAATACAACGAACGATATCATCGAATAGGAAATCCATTTAAATGGCCCAAATGCTTTTTTAAACAATTTGAAGACTACGAAAAGACGCTAACATATCATGAAGATCGAAGAACAGTGCTAGTTAATTCAATGTTTGTTGGACCGATCTTAGTTGATGGCACAGGTCAAATCGTATCACTCGATGAGAAGGGTCCAGATATTCATAGAAAGATATGCCTAAAAGATATGCCTAAGCCATGTCCTGGTAAACCTGCTGTTAAGCGTTCTCCGTGCTGATTAATAAAACCTTAAACCATTAAAAAATTTGTTTTGGAGTACATTTTTTTAATTGTTTAGTTGTTAGCAATCAGCAATAAGTCCATTTTGCCGAAATATCAAAACGTCCTTCCATTTTTAACCGACTTCCCAAAAACAAAGGTTCTAAGTTCGACGTGTATTTTGATTATTTTTTTGTTGGATAGAATATATTCACCGATTGGTATCATGGCGGGGTGTGGGGGTGAAACCTAACTTTGTAACGTGTAGACTGGTTTGGATGGTTCTGTTTTTGTTGTACAGAGTATGATCTTCCTTTGCTAATAGAAAAAAAAATGGTCTAGGGCGGGAGAAGGGGGAGGGGTACTTTAATTGCGTAACGCGTGGACTGATTAGATTAATTATTTTTCTGTTAGGTAGAGTATGTTCCCTGGCTAATACCACGAGAAAAAAAATGTTGTTGGGGTGGGCGTAGGGGTGGAACCTAACTTTGTAACGCATCGACCGATTTGCATCGTTCTTTTGCTGTTATATAGAGTGGTGTGATCCCCCATTGCTAATAGGAGAATAATTTGGTGCTATCAACGTATTTTTCTCTTGTTTTTGCATAACAGCAGAAGCACTTTAGGCCATTTAAACCACCTTCTAGTAATTATTGGTTTAAACTTTTGAACTCATGCCTGGCTCATTTCGTAAATATTGAAATACAGTCAATGTTAAGTGTCCTATAGTGTTGGACGTACTTCAATATTCATCAGACGACGCACATCATGTAGGAAGACTAATAAAATTGAATTTTGGTCTGAACTATCCAGTTCGGTGTATAGCGGTTGAGCAAGGAGGAAGCTGGCTAACTAAAACCAAAACTTCTATTTTTAGAGATTTCATGCGTTATATAAATGATTTCTCGGTGACTCAAGGCATGCCTTAGGGTAAAACATAGTGAGTCAGTTCAGGTTGAGTTTCAGCTTGTGGTCTACTTGACTAATCAGCTTATCGTCAAGTAAGGTATGTGCGAGTTTTGTTAGCTTTCGGAAAAGGATGCTTAACAATAATGAAAGAGAAAGACTATTTGGTGTACACCCAATAAACAGAGAGAGGCCAATCTATGGGGAATATTACCATTTATACCAAAAAATTTAAACTTATGCGGATAAGTTTTATGAGTACTTAAGAATGACACCAGATACCTTTTTCTATATTTTATCGTTGATAGAAACGAGGCTATAGATCCAAAAATACCACAATTTTCACAGAGATCCTATTCGTCCTGAAGAAAGGGTTGTGCTTAAATTAAGGTATGCATATTTTAGGGAAATTTTATTTGTTTAATTTGGGTGATTAATATAAGTTAATTAAGAAAAAAAATATACCTTTTATTTAAAAAAAAACACATACAACACAGATATGATCATTTTGAGACGAATGGTGGAAATTTTCACTTGCTAATATTCATTCTCTGGGATTACTTCCACATAATACGATGCAGGTGAAATAGGCATGAAGTACTGAAGTTTGTTCCTTTTGGGTTTCTACATATCGTATAGTAATTCCTGTACTTTCATACGAAATACTTACTTTTTTCGTGGAGAACGTTTTTTACATGAAGCAACAATGAATTGAAGAAGCCGAGTTCCTCGTCATTTCAATCAACTTCAAGCCTTTACTCTTCAAGCTTTAAAAGAACTTTACTAATATCAGTATTTGGTGTCGCGCGTCTTTTGTAACTTGAAAAAAATGATGGTTCAGATCTTTCTAATGGAACAGGTGAATAGGATTCCACATCATGCAACATACTTTGTTGTGACTCTTCTTGATCTGTGATATCTATACTATCTTCATGTGGCATTGAAACTTCTAAATTTTCATCTGATGTTGCTTCCACTGACTTCTGTAAACTTCCATCACAATTTTCCGACGAAAATTCATATTCATATTCATTTATTGCTGGTTCATATACACAAGATTGACAATCTTTTATAGTACAATAAAGTAGTGGCGCTAGTTATAATTCAAAAACTACCAGTATCAAACAAATATGAAGCAAAACAATCAATTACAATGAAAGCATGAACCATATGTACGAATTTACAAAATCAAGACGGATTAGGTACTGCGTATTTCTTCTGCGGAGAAACATAAAAGATAGTGAAAAGGAAAAACGGTGAAAGTACATCTTAAGTGAGCATTGATAAGCTTTTTAAATGTATTTTAAATGTAATGGATCTTTCCATGACCAATTTATTGAATCGCGGCGAAAGCAAATTTCTATTGCGTTGAGATGTTGTAAACTGAAACATAACTCTGAGGTACTCCGGCTTATTTGAGTTAAGTAGATTATATAGAAATATTAGCGCTCAAAAAATTTGATGGATGTTTCCACCGAAAGTGAAAGCTGGTCATCATGGAAAGTGCAAGTGGAGTCTATCGAAAGGAAACTTTCTGATTAAGCTATATTTAACCAGTATTGGTATTTTATGAAATTGATGGACTAAAAATCCTCTTCATTAATAATTCGTACTTAGGTTTCAAACTAAGTACTTATAGGAGTTGAGGTTTTGACCATCCGTCATGGATGTACGTGGCGGAAAGTGCAAGTACCACGCTGATGATGACCAGCTTGCACTTACGGTCGAAACATCCATAAAATTTTTTGAGCGGTCACCATCCCAAAAAATTGTCTACTCCTATTATGTGGAAGTAAAACAAGTGTTTTTACTTATCGGGAAATATTTCAAAATCTGAAAATTAAAGAAATTAAACTCAAATTAATTCTAAAATGCTTTTTATTGAATTTAAAAATAATTAAAAGTCAAGTCCCAAGTCCCTGTTTAAGGCGTATTGCAGCCAGCCTCTCCCGTATTTTCGTCGCTGCTATTCTGCTAACTAAATCCTCCCTAGTGGTAACAGGGCTTGAATAAACTTCATCTCTCATTGTTCCTCATAAGAAAAAGTACAATGGGGTAAGGTCTGGAGATCTAGCAGGCCAAGGAATCGGTGCACCTCCTCCAATCCAGCGGTTAGGAAATTTTTCACTTAGTATTACCTTCACAAGGTTAGCGATATGTGCTGGTACTTCACCGTGTTCTCCTCTATTTGTTCTGGCAGTGTATTGTCCAAGAAGTCCGCATAAATTTAACGATTAACCCCTTGCGGCAAAATGAATGGTCCTACCAAATGGTTGCGGATGATACCAGCCCAAACATTGACACTGAATCTCTGCTTGAGTGAGGTCGCATTTGTCCTGTGTGGGTTAGTTTTCGACTAGTTATGGAGCTTATGGAAGTTTGTGATACCATCCCTGGTGAATTAAGATTCATCCGCCCACAGCATTCGGTCCAGAAACGCCCTGTCATCAATGCCACGCTCCAGAAGCCAAGTGCTAAATTCCAGTCTTCTCTCAAAATCTCCTTCCAGCAGTCTTTGGACTGAGTGATGGTGATATGGACGTAATCCCTCTCGATGAATAACCCTCCAAACTTTAGATTAAGACACTGCTAATCGTCTTGCGACTCGTCTCGTGCTCGTCTCAGGGTCTTGCCTCACGATGGTGATTATATGGTGCTCGACGTCGGCAGTAGTTCCCGAAGTGTCGGGTCGTGTCTCCTTGTCGCGTGAAGTTACACTTGCTACTTCTCTTAACCATCGGAAAGTCCGTGGGTTGCTCGCCGATTAGGGAAACTTCTTTGATATTTAAGTACAGCCTCTCTCTCGTTTGCGTCTTCTACACCATAAATGTAAATAATCTCCGCATATTCCTCAAAAGTAAATTCTACCATTTTTTTTATTAATTTTTGCTTAAAAACACTCGTACTTATTGATTTGTTTTTCAACTATGATAGGTATTCTTTGGAGACGGAGTTGGATCAATGCGTTGAGCGGCAAGACCACCATGCCTTGGGTCCCGGGTTCGAGCCCAGATGACCGTGAACTTTTATTAAGAAATTAAAATAATCCACTCCGTCTCTGGGCTGTTGTCTAGCTCGCAGCAATGCAAACAAGACTCAAGTTTCCTCACTTCCCTTACCCTAATTCCCTTCCGGCCAAAACCATGCTAACGCATCAAAGGGTTGTCCCCTAGGATTTGGCCATATCGTATAAAAAAAAAAAAAAAAAAAAAAACTATGATAGGTATTCTTGCTGACTGACCCCTTTTTATAGCAAAATCTCCATCAGGTACGAGTAATAGAACGCCAGGATACAAGGGTGTGAATTATGGCTAACGCAAGCTAATATCGACAATACAACAAATCCACACTAACATTTTTATAACTTTATTGCAGCAATGATTAAAACTTATTCCCTGTGTACCTCAAAGAAACATTTTCGACCCTTTATCTTAAAAATTTTGTTTATTTAAAGAATTTGCTAAAGTGCAATAAAGTAATTAGGTAGTCAGGGATTTCTTAGGATGCGATTTTTCTAATCCTTTGTCTACCTTGCCATGTTGCATCTTTATGGAAAGGTAATAAGATGAGCAACCCAATAAAAATAAAGAAAAGGTGTACTAATTACATGAATTTCGGAGAAAATTTGGGAAAATTCTGAAATTTAGGTAATCGGAAACCATTTTTTTCAGTTTTGGAAGTAACTGTACCTGGTAGGAGTTGAATGAAAATTTTTGACAATTTTGGAAAGGTCATTGGGATAGTAGGTTTTTAGAGTTTGTGTGAAGTCGCTATGTTGGGTAGATCAAAATATAAAAATAAAAGAGTAATGTGCATACCAAGAAAAATTGAAATTTACGATCACCCTGTAAGTCCAAACGGTTCAAATTGCCCCTCCCCCCCTGCCATACAATTTTTTGTTTGTCTAGATGAGATCTATCACCCCACTCATTTTGGCTCGTCAGATCTGAAACACCCTGTATATCAAAAACAGAATCATTAAAAACGGCCCGTGCGATAGAAAGACTACCCGTCCGCCGCCCTTACGCATGGGAGCAATTTTTTCTTATAGTAGTATTGGGAAATCATACTCTATAAACCATCTATGCGTTAAGGAGTTGAGTCCCGACCGCTCTCCCATTTCTGTCGCATAAATTTGTGTCATGGTACCAATGCGGGAACAGACTCAATACATCATAAGAAGAATCAAACAAAAAGGTCCACGTGTTACGAAGGTAGAATAGCCACTCCCCACCTATAAGAAAAAATATTTGACATGGTACCAATAGATGAACATATTCTACCCAATAGACGCCATTCTAACTTATGTCCGGTCATACACAAAAAAGTAAGTACCTGTCGAACTTAGAAGTGCATTCATTTATGCCCAATGGCAGAGTTTCGGCTTTATAAGGAGAAAATTAAAGAAACATTATTTATAGTTTACATTAAATTTTCAATGTACAATTTGTTCAATGAAGCTTCAAGTCGAAACGCAATGTTTACGTGATGTTTTGCATTTAGCGTAATTACTTCTTTCCTCATTCTACCAGCAAGTACATATTACGTATGATCGCTGTAAGTATATTTAAAAAGTGGGGCTGATATTTAAAAAAAGTAAACATGGAGCAGCCTTGAATAGTGTATGTTAAATTTTGAATTAATATTCCTCTGTTTATTCTATCATTCTTGCTTACCGCGTTCTTCAATCTGATTGATTCAAACCATTTCCATAATTACCTTTTAACACATCGTTCCTCAAAGATTACATTATTTTAAATTGTTGCACTTTATTCACTGCTGTTTATGTAAATATAAATCTTTTATTTTTGGTAGTTATTGGTTTATTGTTTGTTCTCTCCTAAACGATCGTTCAATACAATTTTCCGAGGTAGATTCATTTAGTTTCGCGTTTAGTGCGGTTCGAATAATGTTCTATCGATGAAATTTGTCATGGAATCGAAAAATTCGTTAAATTAGGTACTGAGCTGATCTTTTAGAAAAAGTAGATGAACTTCAACAATGGATGCCCATGGGAGATTTTATCTGAGGAAAGATAATTTTTCTTATTAGCGGAACAGGTGTTAGGACAACTTTACCTCAATAAGCTGTTAACGATGATCAGTTCAATGATAGTTTACATAGTGATAGTTAAAAAAACAATCTAATTTGTTGTGGATTTCCAGAAAATTCCGAGATCTGACAATTTCGACGAGAGTGTGTTCGGGTGGGTCTTCAAGTATGTGAATTATTTTAAACGGATTAAATAAAATTTAGAAGTATATATGGTACTTATTACATCTTAGAAGTGTGTTTGGTTGTTTGGCAATGACAATAAAATGCTTTGACCTCTGTTGACCTTGCTTACTTTTTGAAGAAAGCAGTTTTTCAACAGAAGTTTGAATATATAAAAAAAAACTGCGATTGCTACCTGGGCGTCAGAGAATTGTTATATAAGTCGTTAAAAGGAGTCCGGAATAAGTGGAGAAGTATGTGAGGCCGGTGAATTTATCAATTTGAAGTACATAGATGCTTAATTAACTGACAATGACAATTGACGGTGGCTTCGTTTGCTGACACCCACAAATTCTCTTGTTCTGTTCGGTACCATGAAAAGTTAATTTTACTGTGTTAGTTTCAAGAAAAAAAAAACACATGCAGATAAGGGAAATTATTATAGTTGTCTTCCAAAGGACAACGATTTTTAACTCCGCCAAGGATCGCTGCGTTGCTGCGGCATTTACTAGTATGGTTCCCTTCCACAATTACCTCTGCTTACTTAACAGGTTCCTTGTTCTTTCTTATTGAAGTATTGGTGGCTAGATTTGTTTTTATCGCAATGCAGTGTACGGCCAAAATGGTCCTAAGTTCTTCGGCGAATTTCGTTACTGATCTATTCTTAATTTCTTACTATGTCCTGTCAACGAAGTTTTAGAATATAAGGAATTGTTATAATATTGAAAACTTGAAGGTGCCTTGTAACGTTTCCTGTTTATAAATCGTAAAAAAGTACAGCTCTTATGTTGGAGTTCAACTGCTGCAATTTAGTTTTAACCTTAGACTATAAACTAATGGTCTGTTCAAACCCAGCCGAGCGCCGTAACCGCGAAATCAAAGCATACAACGTTTTAAATGAATATTCCACTTGAATTTGTAAAAATTTCTAAACTGTCTTGGGCTGTGAATTTTTGTAGGTATTCCTTGATAATGTAAGCCAAATAAATGTACAGGCAATTCTGTAAAAGTTTAGCTGAATTAATCTTATTCCTTGTTCTGCGACCTTCTATTCTCAGGGTTTCGGACATTTAGGCTGAATGACTATGTTTGTTAGAAAAAAAAGCACATACATCATTTGCATAACATAGGTACGGTGTTTCAAAATTTTACCGCTTTTAGTTCTGCATTACTGTACTCAAAAAATATAATCAACAATAAGTGTAGCTTTTGTTATAACCTTATTCCCACTTGGAATGTGGTCTATTAGTTGGTGAGTCTATACGATTCTTATTTGCGACGCGTCCGAAAAATCGCCAGCTCAAATACCTTTTTTTGCTTTCGAATAGTCTGTGAAGATGGAAGACCCACTAATAACATTGTCAGGGTGCTTTTAATCTATTCTGTGACCTCCGGAAACAAGAGTTTATTCTATTGGCTATGGTTAAAGAAAAGAGTCCTCCGAAGTTATATTATGCTTTCATATAATCTTCCGAGATGTACACATTTTTATTAAACAAGTTCCTCCTCTATTTCACTAAATAGTCTCAAAACTCAATATGTTTATTTTTGATACGTTGTGTGTTCCATAGCATTACTATTAATTTACTTATCGTCAGTACCGGATATACATTTTTGAGGCCTATAGGCTGCAAATTGGTGGAGGCCCCTTTATGGAAAAAGTTCTTTTTTACCTTGCACAGCCTATTAAAAACTTTAAAGAGGTAAGGGGCCGTTCAAGTATTACGTAATGCAGATTCTTAATATTTGAAGATTTCTGACCCCCTCCCTCCCTTGTAACGCGCCGTAACGTTTCGCGTTAACACCCCCCCCCCCCCCCCCCCCGCCCTAAACGTTTATTTTTACTAAAAATTTCAGTTATGTTGCGCAAAATACCGGAATACGAAGCAATATAAATTAAACAAACTTTCAGCCCACTTTGGCCCTAAGGTGAGTGAGTGAAATTCGTAAGTTCATGACTTGTAGTTTAGATGGTTTTGCTTGGCCGCAACGGTCGGACTCTTAAAGTGCAAACTATGGACTCGTGGTACACGGCTTATTGTTGTTATTTGCCATATATATACTTCTGTATACTCAGTGACGCGACTCATTTCATATGTAAAAGATATGTGTAGTGTAGATATCATATAAACTGAGCAGTGAGTCACGAGTTAAGAGTTAGGACTTTTAATTTTAACAAAAACTTAATGTTACGTCACACGTTGCTTGACCCCTCCCCCTTATAACACACTGTAACGTTTCACAAGACTTTGTTATTTATAATAGATAGGGAACATCGGGGCTAAATGGACCGCAATTGATTTATTCAATTTGAATTTGAGCATGTATGCGGTGAGCTAGAGAACTCAAATATTGACTGGCTCTCGGCTCCGCAAACGAACGTCAATCGTTTCGCGTTATTTGCGGCAATACGACACCGTTTAAGTTTTGGTTCTGGTTTTCGTGCGGTCGCTCAAAATATTTCGTGCTTCTAAAATTTTGATTTCTGAGAGTTTTTGTAAAGTTTTTATTGGGAATTTTGGTACATAAGGTAAGTTACAAGTGCTTTTTGAAAAAGAAAAATGATTCCAAGTTATTAATTCGTGGACTTCTGTTGAGCGCGTTTCTCACTGCGAAAATTTGCTGTGGGGCTAAATGGACCGCGTATTTTGCATGCATTTCGAAATTTTCTTCGCTTTTTTTTGTTCATTTTTCAAACTTTTATTTTATTTATTTACAATATTTCATCAATGTACTGATTACTACAAAGAAAAAAAAATTAAATAAAAACAGTATAACAAACTATATAAAATCAAAGAATAAGGAGAGAATACGCAAAATCTACCACAAAATAAAAACAGTTTAAAAAATGTTTTGCTGCGAAGTCAATCCCAGTTTCTACAATAAATTATAAAGACGAAGCATTCATTTTGCGTGCTTTAAAATATTACATTTTATTAAAACAGTCTTATGTAAAAAGCCTTTAATTTTTTCAATTACAATTACTACTTGAATAGTAAACCAAAACTGCGTCAATTTTAAAATTTTCAACTAAGAGGTAAATTTTCTGCTGGGATTTGATAGAATTATAGCAACTATTGGGAGCACCTTTCAGACTTTCAAGAATCATTTTCAAAACAAAGGAGCAGGCTGTTCAAATCTCATCTTTCACAGTTATTATTTTTGAATAGTATGCCAGTGTCACGGTTATGGTGGTAGATAACCTTTGATCTCTCATTGATAATAAAAGTGTACCTATGCGTGGGTGATGAAAATCTCTTCTTAACACATTGGTTGCTCACAAGAAGCATATTCCAGAATGTTTGCAATAAAATAGACTCACTAACTGAGTAGCGAAGTCTATAGGTGGCAAAGATGTACGAACATGACAGAATGTTTTAGAAAGTTATGGAACTTTCGAGAAACTTTTTGAATTTTCTAAAGTTTCCTAGAATTTAAAAAAAAATTACAGATGTTCCAAAATTTTGTCGAAAATTCTGGAAAATATCAGATTGTTCTCGAAAGTCCCACTATTCCCTATAATGCTTCGAAATTCTCGCAAAATTTCTGTAATGTTCGAATATCGAGTGTATCCGAACGTTGTAGAATATTATGGAACCGGAAATTGTATATGCTTCATAATTTTATATACACTACATTTTACGTTTAATCAGACAAAAACCTAACTGTCTATATCTAAGATAGGGAACTGGGTATATATTCTCTTACGCGTGCGATATATTCTTACCCGAGTAACGCCGGGTATTACAGTTAGTTCTATAATAATATTCGACGGTTTTGAAGGCTTTTATAGTGCCCCCCTCCAAAACGTCTCGGCATTATCCCGCTTCTAGGTAATTCGGCTCTTTCGAAATTAAATTCTTCCATTACATATTTCAGTACTCTTTTAAGGAGTAAAATTCAGAAAAATGAAGAAGGGGAACTATCGAGAGAGTGAAGAATAAGATAGGAGTTTTCTATTATATATAGTCACACGCCACTGTCCGTAGTATATATGCTTCCTCACTTACATGCTATCTTCTCTCTATACGTCACGCAACTTCTCAGCCGGTATTTTCGTCATCTAGCAATTTAAAATTTCATTTTCGCTCGCTCATCAAGTTGTAATTTAAAAAACCCAACAGTTTAACGGTGGGTTGAATTGACATGGTACTAGCCATGCCTCCTTTATATTGGTATGGCAAGTACCCTAGCTGGCATACTTAATTCCTCCCTCCCCCCTTTGCCTATTATAATCAAAGCCGTTAACGGAACAAATGACAATTAATGTTTGTGTTGTCTTCGTTTCATGTGTTTAAAGGTGAAGCACTTTTTACTACGCCACCACTTTCAGAATACCAATCCATAGTGACGTGACCTTAGAATAAAAAACTAGAGGAAAGGACATCAGTTGGAAAAATGTAAGCATTTTGCTATATGTGGTAGAATCCAAGCGATGTGTGCGTTTCGAACATGACAGTAGTAAAATTATGCTTGTATACAGGAGGGGCTACCTCATTTTGATAATATTTTAAATTAGGTGCTTTTAAAATATGTTCTTATAAGATTTTTAATATAATATAACTTTGCCCGACCATATTTTATTAATTTACTTAATTTTACTATTTAAAAGCACTTTGCTTATGCCTCCAAATATTTCAATAAGGAGACGACTATGATTTCATAAGGCGACAAAAATTGAAAACACAACTTGAGCAGACCCGATTTAATAGATTTGTCCAATTTGACAATCGTGGCAACACTTCACTTAACCCCCTCGCCACTTTGCCTAAAAGCAAAATGCTTATACACGTACGGGGCATTTACTTAAGATAGCCTTTCCTCTTGTTCTTTATTCTAAGGACGTGACTAAAACAGTGGCTGCGGTCGAAAAGGCACACCACTCTTAGAATAGGGGGTCAATGTTTTATTTAAATTTGTAGAATTTTTTGTTTTATTTGTAATTTCATAACGAGTAGCACGATTTGGGTGATTCTTTTTGAAGCAAAAACGTCTATGGTTGCACCGTGTGCACCGTGTACACAATTTTCGCTGGGCAGCCAATGGGTCTGATTCGTCATACTCGAGAGTAAAAGTTTTTAAATAATTGTTGGTTAAAAATGTCTCCGGGAATCACGTTCACCAATAATTTCCACTGAACCAGATCAAATTAAGAAACGTTTATTGAAGAGTGATTCAGTCATTGCGTACGCAGGTAAGTCTCTTTATAGTATAATTTCCATATAGAAGAGAATAATATTTTAAAGCAAAATTTTGCTTGCGCACATAGATATTTTTGCTCACTCCATTTTCTCATAAAGACGATATATTTAAATATTTTATAATCAATATTTTCTTGTTCCAAATATATGTTTTTAGAAACTAAGATTTTAATATTAGATAGAAGAAAAATTTTAGAGTTGCATCGATGGAGGGCACGATCACTACGCCATGATTCCCGGGTTCGAACTTCGGTCTCCCCATGCATTTTTAAAACAATTGCAAAACAAAATATTTAAGTACCCTCAATCCTCTTACCTTAATTCCCTCCCGTTCAAGCTATGCTAAGGCATCATAGGCTTGTACCCTGGGCTTTGGCTATATCATAATAACAAATAGAATAAACTATTTAAAACTATTTATATTGTTTTTTTTTCGTGTGGTCATAAGTACATAGACAATTTTAGAGTATATGAACAGCGAGTGGCACGGTTGGGGCGAAGGAGGAGCGAATACTTAGTTCGTAACCCTTTGACCGATTTGAATGAATGTTTTTCTGTTGTATAGGTTATATTTTCTCGTTGCTACCATGTCAAAATTGTGCGGGTTGGGATGTGTTGACTGGGAGAGAAGTGCCTCTCGTTTTGCTCCCCAAATTTCAATCGGTCTTAAAAGCAAAAGTGATTAGTGTGGCATAATAAAAGTGCTGGTTGGACTGGACTAAATATATAGGCTAGAGAATTGGACTAGTCTGATTACTTTTCCATGAGACATATTAAACTTAGCACCGAATATATTTTAAAAATCCTGTGGTTTTAAATGCATCGCTTTATTTCTCATAGCTTCAAAAGTCACTAACACCATTTCGTTTAATAATGACAGCTTTGTGGCCACTAAAAATAAATCAGGCTATCATGCTTATAAGTTTTGCCCATCAGAGAAATTAAGACTTATCTGAAGAAATGCACGGAATGCATACAAATCAGTGATTATTCGGGCAAAGTTAAATTATTTATTTATTTATTTACAAAGATTCGTCAAAGGCTGACTACTTACAAAGAAGGCAAAACAAAAACTAAAAATTAAAAGAAAGTCAATAAGTAAAGATATTAAAAGATATTGCCTTTTCACAATGTTTAGATAAATGAAAATCAATTTTATCAAGGCAATCCAAAGCAAAAACAGTTTTAAATTTGCCCCGTCAAGTTTCAAGAGAAGTGTTAAACGATTGAGTCTACTTGTGTAAGGGAGCAATAGCAATGTGTTGATTTCAGTAACTCCACGAAGAGCAAACCGCACAAGCCTACGTTGGACTGCCTCAACGCGATTAACGTGAACAGTGTAAGTGTAACGAAGCAAGTATGCCAAGAATTGGATGAACGAACGAACAATAAAGGAGCCGTGTAATATAAGGGTCATCAAACCCCTTAGCCCACCTTTTAAAAAAACCCAGCGTCGAATTAGCCTTAGTAACAAACGGACATCCAAGTCTCGTATATACACAACCATGTATAGTGTAGCTGAAGTGTAGTTAAATTCTTTAAGGATAAAAAGACATAGTTGTACATTTACTAATATTAAGAGGAAGGTAATTAATGGAACACCACGTATAAAAGGAGCCCAAGTCAGAATTCAATTTTTCACAATTTCGAGTGTAGGAAACAACACAGAAAATCTAGGCATAGTCTACATAACAAAGAATATTCGAATTAGACAAAAATAAGGATACATCGTTAATATAAATAAGAGTGGACCAAGGTGGCTACCTGGAGGAACCCCAGAGGAATTGTATATAATATTGGAAAGACAACCACGAAACGATACTCTCTGAGTGCGGTTCGACAAATACGAGCAAACCCAATCAACGAATAAAGACGTCACTAAAGTCAGTGAATGTGCAGTCAACCTGCTTGCCGGCTTCAATTTCCGAAATTCAGAAGCTAGAAAATTTTAAAAGGTTAGTCGTCGTTGACCCCCCTTTCATAAAACCATGCTGAAAAGTACTTAAAAAAGTTTTGGCATGAAAATTAGGTGTACGGCTTACTATCACCTCAAAAATCTTAGAAATGAAGCATAAGTGAGCAACCGGTCGATAAATAATTGGCTACGTCGCATTTGTCGCCCTTCTTAATAATAATAGGTTAGGATTAATAATGGACGATTTCCAAGCATTAGGAAAATCACGACAGGAAATGGATAAGTTAAATAAATAACACAGAACAGAAACTAAAGACTAAGAGCAATTCTTCAGCAGAGAAACATCTGGTTCACACGCACTGCTATCAGTCAAGCTCTTAATGTGTTTTATGACTGCATCGTCATCGAATAAAATATCTTTAATCTTATCTCTATCTTAATGAAAACACTGTAATTATCACAAAAAGCAGTTTTAAAAAGGTCGCTAAAAATATTTTCAATTGTCAAAGGATCAGTGCTATTGTTATCCCCTAACTTTAGCACTTCTACGTGTAGAATTCACAAATCTCCAAAACTGTTTAAAATCGTTACGTAAAACTGCTTTCATTTTCTCAGTATAAGTATTGTAGGAGGATTAAAGAGCTAAGGTATACTGGTTACGTAAGTTAGAATTACTATATTAAAATCGATCTCGCTCCTTGACAAGCAGAACGACTTCCAAGCTTTACTTTGCAAATTTTTTAGATGATTTAGTGAGTGACCAACCCAAGGAAGACCAGAAATACTTGACCTTGGAATAGGAACTCATTCCGAAACACAAATAAATAAATTATCATAAAAAACATTCACTACCACATCAATGTCCCTAGCGTGAAAAACTTTAGCCCAGTCACAATTCATTAATAAATCATTAAGACTAGAATTAAAATGATAGTTACTGTGGATGGGAGATGCTACTTTTCAAAGGATCAAGGAATGGTGCAATCTGAAGAGCAGGATGATGAGACGTCTTAGCAAGCAAAGGGGCAGAACACCGCCTGACCACAGGAGTCGGTACTAAATATCAAATCCAAAAATCTGCTGGAGTCATTGGCTATATCGGAGCACCGTGTCAAACCAGAAGAGGCAAGGCTGCCAATGAAACAAGAAGGATGCAAAGCAATGGACAATTAAGAAGGAGTTAGTTCAGCATCTTCTGCAGGCACCCGATTCACAGTCGGCAGGTTGGAATCTCCAAATAGCATCAACTCATCACACCGACGCAAGGCATTGGATAAATCATCGATGCGGGAAGCAAGCCCCTCTAAGGTGTCCGCAGGCGCGCTCGGAGGAATGAAAGCAGTAAGAGCAAGGTTTCGGTCAAGCAGACCACGTCGAAACATTATTTGGTTGAATTGATGTAGAGGCTAGTTGTATTATAGCGAAGCCCAGTTACGCCCAGTAAAAAGAAACATCGCTGATGACTTTTTGAATTTTTAGAAACAATCTTAGACCAGATCTCTGCGGAAATGAAAGCGAAGCATCCGGAACGACAATTTTGAAAAATGCGGAGTAGGATCCAGCGTCATTACGCGATTTGGCAATGCAAATACTGTCATGTGTAACCTCAAGGTAAGACGAGATATGGCGCACGGTGTGATCTGGAGGGCTGTCCGGGTGAACTCTCGAAATGAATACACTTCGAGGAAGCACTCCCGGCCTTAGAACAATGGCATCCGCAGTCATAGGAGCGTCCAGCACAGGAGCGTCCAGCAGAGGAGCGTCCAATACAGCAGCAGAACTAGTTGGAACAGAAGAACTAACTGATGGCCAAGGGTGTGCGGCTGAGAAACCACGTCAGTTGAGATACCCAGCACAGCAGCAGAAGAACCGTCAGGGTTGGTCGCCGGGAGGGAAGGCGAAGATAGGATATGAAGATAAACAGGAGCAGAAGCAGCGGCAGTATTCATTGAAAAGTGAAGCAGCAGCAGACAGAGATCCAACATCACTCCTGATTTGCTTCATGTCTCGACGAATATCCTTAATAGCCAGTATTACAGGCCCGGAGCAGATATCAGAAGGTACACAGCCAATAATAAAATCTCGTAGATCATTAAAAGAGGCGGAGACCTAAAATCTCTAACCGCACTGTACATAAACACAATAAGATATAAAATGTGCATAACATAAGGCGTTTAAAAAGATTTCAATGAGAAAGTAAACAGTTCAAATGAGAAAGCACTGTGTCTTCAAAGCCATTAAAGGGAGGTTACCGTTCAGGACGTTCTAAAAATCGATTTTCTTTTTTTTAATATAATTTTAATCCTTATAGTTTCTAGTATATGCACTTAAAAGGATTTTGTAAAATCTGATGTAGTTTAGAAGTTATAACGCATTGAGCGGAACCGCGTGCCGGCTGAAAAACAGGTAGCCGAGGCGCTCAGAGCGCGCCTGGCGATACGACCTTTATCCGCTACCTTAAATTCCAGCATACATTCCAATGAATCCTTATCGCATAGTTGACCTCTCCTTGGTTATAGAATGCGAAGATTAATCACATGGCGAGAAGGTGATGACAATTTTATCGCGGTCGCGGGCCGAGAACAAGAATGGAAGTGATCAGCCTGTACAGATGCATTAGACACTCAGACAACCCCCTAAACAAGATCGGTGGACACCATTACTGAAATACTGGAAGCAAAAGAATCCAGTTAAGGGGAGTGCTCAGATAATACAGCTATCGCGGCCTATGTAATGTTGGAGTTGGAGGCAACGAGTGGATGTCCTTCGGGAATCGCTTAATAGAGTAGAGTCTCCGTGCGCAAGCCATAGTGATGAGCTTTCAAATCCTTTTGCAAATCGGGCGACAGTTGCATACAGGCAATCTCAACTGTTTCGAAGTTACAGGGTGATTCATAAATTTCAGTTTTTCGTAGCATGCACATTACTATTTTATTTTTATCTCTTGATCTACCCAACACAGCCACTTCAAACAAACGCTAAAACACAACTATCCTAATGATCTTTACAAAAATGTCAACACTACTGATGTAACTCCTACCATTTCACGTACAGTCACTTCCAAAAGTGAAAAAAATGGTTTGCGATTACCTAAAATTCAGATTTTTCCAAATTTTCTCCGAATTTCATGTAATTAGTAAACCTCTTTGTTATTTTTATTGGATTGCCAATCTTATTACCGTTCCAAAAAGGTGCAAAATGGCAAGGTAGACAAAGAATTTTTAAAAGACCCACTAAATGTCAATTGGTCCGTTTAATTCCAAGAAACTTTTTATTCATATTTGTAAGATTTAAGATGAAAAATCAATCTTTTACGGACATTTTAAGTATACATTTGCGAAAATCGGACAAAAAATGTAGAAATTATTCGAAAATGAATGAGAAAAGGAAATTTCTATATTTTCATATACAATATTATATATATTCTGGTCGAAAATACATCTTTTTGTTTGCCCTTCTTCGTAGAATCCGTGAATTTCTGTTAATTTTCATGCATTCCAGGTGGGAGATAAATTTCCTTTTATCATTCATTTTGATATGTAATATATGCAGATCGGATAAAAATTGATGGATGATGGTAAATAACTCAGAAAAGTGTCAAATAACGTTTTTTTTGAGAATATCTCGAAAACGATTCTTAAAAGAAGAAACTTGTTGCCATTTTTAAAATCTACGCCCTAAAATACATTAAAAAACGTCTATGAGAACCAAATCTGTTTTGGTGTAAACTAGTGTATTTATTGGTTAAAGTTCATTGGATTACATATGCTTATCAAAATCCAAAAAAAAAGATGAACGTTCAAATTAAGGGGGGTTGGGTGGGTGTGGGGGGGGGGGGGGGGGGGGGTAGCGCGAAAAAAGCACTTTTTTTATGATTGTTTTGTATAAATATGGATTGAGCAAATTAATTTAAACCTTTTGTACATTATTAAGTATAGTTTCAACAAGATTGTCAAATTTTTTTATCCAAACAAGGTGACGGAGCTTTTCCAAGAACGTCTTTAGAAATAGACGATTTGCGGTGTTCACTGTATCTCAGCTGGAAATCATCTGAAATCAAAATCCATTAAAATGTAGTCAAAGTATCATTAAACGTTCTCTGATTTGTTTTTTATTTTAAAATATTTGGTGGTCATTTGAAGTGACAACTGCTATTTTTTACGAAAAATTCCGCCATTTTGTTAGTAGAAAACCCCCTAAATGTAAAAAAATTTCTGAAACTGAACGTTGGGGGAAGGTATTTTATATGTAGAAAGTGTATACCAAGTTTGAAATGAATCGGTATTGTAGTTTTTAAATGGCAGTGATCACGGACTTTTTAAAAGTGGTTTTGAGAAAAACGCGCTTAAAGTTTTAGCTACAGTTTTAAAGTAGAGGAGACAAACTAGTCAATAACTTCGAGAGTTTTGCTCTGATCGACTTCAAATTTTGTGAATATATTCTTGAAAAGATATAAGAAAAGACAAAAAAAAAAGATTTTTCAAAACCCTTATTTACCGCCGCCACCACCACCTCCCCCCCCCCCCCCCCCTCTTTAAACAATAAGCCAGGTAAATCAGTAGATGGTGTTGCGACCATATGATGTAAAATACTTTTTAAGAAATTATCATAATTTTAAGCATCATATTTTGTCATCCGAAAAATGGCAACGCTGTCGGACTCGAAACATCTCTAATTTACTTGAATACCTAAATTTGTATGTTTTTATTCGCAAACGTCTATATGAACATATTGATTTATTGCGAAAATAAATTAGAATTTGTATAGCTAATTGACCCCGGAAACTGTTCTATATTTATGAAATATTCGAATATTAATTAGTCTTTGCTTGCAGCAAGTTATAAAATAAGTATAGTTAGGACTTTAGATTAGTTTTACTTAAGCGTGGTTACTGGTAAAGTCGCACTCAGAGCTCTTCAAACGTCAATTATGGAGCAATTCGGAATCAAACTACTTCCTGAGACAAATCGTTTGGATAATTTGGTTTTTTCGAAAAGTCATAATGTGTACGATGACGAATTAAAGTCTACACCCATATCAACATTTATTCGTGGAAAAACAATATTGCTGACTGGTGGAACGGGCTTCTTAGGAACCTTGTATTTAGAGAAATTATTAAGGTAGTATTATATATTTTGTAAATAATGTTTGCATGATTTTTCAATGTTAAACAAAAGCACAAGTAAAGGCGTTGTTATGAGAGATTGTTTAATATGGTTTCGCAATGAATCTTATATGTAGTGCTAGTGTAGATGGCTTTTCAGATCTGCTATAGTTTTACAGTAAACTTAAAACAATAAATTTTTAACCGACTTCCCAAAAACAAAGAGGTTCTAAGTTCGAAGCATATTTTTTTTTTTTAATTTTTGAAATTTTTTTTTTATGTCTCACCGGGCATAACTTCGTAACGCGTCGACCGATTTTGATGATTCTTTTTTAGTTGGGTAGAGTATGTTCACCGACTGTTACCATGTCAAAAAAATTTTTGGTAGGGTGGGGGTGCAACCTAACTTTATAACGCGTGGTCCGATTTGGATGTTTTTTTTGTTGTACAAAGTATGATCCCCCATTGCTAATAGGAGAAAAAAATTTGGCCTAGGTTGGGGGAGGGGGGTGGGGGGTAGTCTAACTTTGTAACGCGTAGACCGATTTGGATAATTCTTTTTCGGTTGGGTAGAGTATGTTCCGTGGTTTATACCAGGAGAAAAATTTTTTTGGGAGATGGGGGTGGAACCTAACTTTGTAACGCGTGGTCCGATTTCGATAGTTCTTTTTCTGTTGTATAGAGTCCGATCCCCCAATGCTAATAGGAGAATAATGTGGTCCTATGGTGAAAGGTGGGAGTCGGGGGGGGGGGGGGGAGAGGTAGTCAAACTTCGTAACGCGTGGACCGATTAGGATAATTCTTTTTTTATTGAGTAGAATATGATCCTTGGTTGATACTACGAGAAAACAAATGCTGCTGGGGGGAGGCCGATTTGGATGGTTCTTTTGCTGTTGTATAGAGTGTGATCCCCCATTGGTAATAGGAGAATAATTTGGTGCTATGGTGGGGGAGGGGTAGGTGTAGTAACTTCGTAACGCGTGGACCGATTTCGATGATTCCTTTTCTGTTCGGTAGAGTATGTTCCTTGATTGATACCATGAGAAAAAAAGTTTAGTGGAATGGGGGTGGGGTAGTGGGTTAAAACTAAATTTTAACGCGATTTGGATAGTTGTATAGAGCCGAAGACACTAAGAAGTGAAAAATAGAATAGTTTTAAAAAAAAAGTTGAACCGACTTCACAAAAAGTGCTAAAACGCATAAAATAATTTTTAATTTTATATCTATCACGAAATTTTGAAGTCGGTGCAAATTAAACAAACAAAACAACTTCAGAACCACAATTTCAGATAATTCATAATACTATGAACGTTTCGGCTCACGGAATTATAAGAAAGGACGATTAAATTATTGAATAAAAATTATTTTATGCTTTTTAGCGCTTTTTGTGAAGTCGGTTCAACTTTTTTTTAAAAACTATTTTTCGGAAATAGAAAGAGAATGCTAATTTTTCGCATAATTTTTGATAAAGCATTTTCCTTTGTAAGTTCAAGAGAAAGTTATTTAAAATCTTTGCAATGAGACTTTTTAACGATGTATCGTTGAATTTACTAAAATTAATATTTTTCTGAAGGAGTAGCTCCACTTTATTTATTTATTTATTTACAACAAATAATAAATATATGAATACAGAAAATAAAAGTGCTAAAGTGTATAAAAGGTATCTACATGAAAAGCAAAAAGTACATAAAGTGAAAAGTAAAAAGTAATCCCAACAAAGCTGACTCCTCACATGATTTCGCGATAGATGAAAATCAATGCTATCAAAAGATTAATTAAAAAATCGCGACATCGATGTGATAGGCACATTTAATCCATAATTAGTGCGATGAAAAGGTAACTGAAGAAATTCGTGATTCCTCAGGGAGCGAACCGAAGCCGATATGTCAAAACAAGCCAACAGAACAGAAGAGTCTGTGAACCCAGGAATGCAGTCGATACAAAAAGGATCCTGGCGTTACGGCGTCTCTTTTCAAGTGTTTCCAAGTGCAGGAGTTCAAGTCTATCAACATAAGGTGGTAATATAAGGGAGTTATTCCAAGGAAGGTCTCGAAGAACGAATCTAACGAACCTCCGTTGAACAGCTTCAATGCGATTAATATGTATCACATAAAGCGGTGACCAGACACCTAGGCCTTTAGTCTTTGTAACTCTTGTTAAAGGAATGGATTGAATCACTCCAGATTTTTAACCGACTTCCCAAAAACAAGGAGGTTCTAAGTTCGACGCGTATTTGTTTTTTTTATTTATTTATTTTTTTATGTCTGACCGGGCATAACTTCGTAACGCGTCGACCGATTTTCATGATTCTTTTTTTGTTGGGTAGAGTATGTTCTCCGATTGGTACCATGTGAAAAAAATTGTTGGTAGAGTGGGGTGGGGAATGGGGATGACACCTAACTTTGAAACGCGTGGACCGATTTGGATGGTTCTTTTTTGTTGTACAGAGTATGATCCCCCATTGCTAATAGGAGAAAAAAATTTTTGCCTAGGGTGAGGGGAAGGGGGGGGGGAGGGATAGTCTAACTTCGTAACGCGTGGACCGATTTGGATAATTCTTTTTCTGTTGGGTAGAGTATGTTCCGTGGTTGATACCACGAGAAAAAAATTTTGGTGGAGTGGGGGTGGGGTGTGGAACCTAACTTTGCAACGTATGGTCCGATTTCGATGGTTCTAATTCTGTTGTATAGAGTGTGATCCTCCCATTACTAATAGGAGATTAATTTGGTCCTATGGTGAGGGGTGGGGGTGGAGAGGGGGAGTAGTCTAACTTCGTAACGCGTGGACTGATTTGGATAATTCTTTTTCTGTTGGGTAGAGTATGCTCCCTGGTTGATACCACGAGAAAAAAAATGTTGGTGTGGTGGTGTTGGGGAGGGGGGGGGGGGGGTTGGAACCTAACTTTGTAACGCGTGGACCGATTTGGATGGTTCTTTTGCTGTTGTATAGAGTATGCTCCCCCATTGCTAATAAAAGAATAATTTGTTCCAACGTGGGAAGTTGGTTGGGGGGAGGAGTAACGCGTGGACTGATTTGGATAACTCTTTTTTTTTGGGTAGAGTATGCTCCCTGGTTTATACCACGAGAAAAAAAATGTAGCTGGCGTTGGAGGGAGGGGGGGGGGGGTGGAACCTAACTTTGTAACGCGTGACCGATTTGGATGGTTCTTTTGCTGTTGTATAGAGTGTGACCCCCCATTGCTAATAGGAGAATAATTTGGTCCCATGGTGGTGGTGGGGGAGGGGGAGGAGTAGTTACTTCATAAGGCGTGGTTCGATTTCGATGATTCCTTTTCTGTACGGTAGAGTATGTTCCTTTTTTGCTAGCATGAGAAAAATATTTTAGTGAAATGGGGTAGGGGGTTAAACCTAACTTTTCAACGCGTGGACCGATTTGGATGGTTCTATATTCGTTGTATAGAGTAAAAGACACTAAAACGTGAAAAATAAAATAGTTTTCTAAAAAAAAGTTGAACCGACTTCACAAAAGGCGTTAAAAAGCATAAAATAATTTTTAATTTTATATCTATTACGACATTTTGAAATAGGTGCCAATTAAACAAATAAAACAACTACAGTACCACAATTGAAAATAATACATAATACTACCTGAACGTTTCAGCTTACGGGATCATAAGAAATGACGATTAAATATTTTTGTTGTAGTTGTTTGATTTGTTTAATTTGCACCGATTTCAAAATGTCGGTTTAAATTTTTTTTTAAAAACTATTTTATTTGAATAGAAATTCGCTAAGGGTATTAACTGAGAGATTGTAACATATTTTTCGCCAGATACGACCATGGTTACGAATTCTAGTGGTCTCAACAATTCGACCAACTGTTGGATTGCTTCCAATTCTTCAGCATCAATAACTGGTGGAGCACCTCTTTCTTTATTTTGTATGGAGCCAATCAAGTCTCCTTTGTTTTCCTTTCGGACCCCAGTCACAATTGCTGCTACCATATTTGCTCCAATATCAGTAGTCAAAGTAACTTTATTGATGTTGATCTTCCAAGACTGCAATATATTTGTCAATTTATCACCCAAGTGCTCCCCAGTGTGACTTGCTGTCAATTCCTAATCGAATATTTGCTCGTAAATTTTTCTAGCCGAAATGTATTTCTCTTTAAGCATTTTTTTCAATGTCGATTGTGTTGGAATTTTGTAGCTATACCCTGTTTCAAAAGATTTGGCAGATTAGAATTTCTGGGAGGAAGAGGTGTATTAATCGGGCTTTTAGTTGCTTTATTAAACGCCCCGCTCCCCCACCAGGTTTGTATCTAGAATAGGCTGTGAAAAAGTTACAAATAATTCCTCGTAAAATTTTTTTTTTCAGATTGTTTTTCGCTTAATTTAGTCGTTTCCTCGAGTAGATTAGGAAAAAAAAATATAAAAAGTTGATTAGATATCGCAAAAAGTCGTTTTTTTATACACTTAAAGCTCTGAAACTATTACAAATATTGAAATGAGATCATTCTCATATTTTTATAGTAAATCCGCAGTAAAAACGAACATTTAAAAAACAGAGATCCGTCAACTTTTCGATATTTTACAGTCAAAAAGCCAGGTGACCCTGAAAGTAAACAATCACCAATAATTATACCTTGAAAGGAGCTAACACGTTCAAAAGATATTTTTATGGCGCGGCGAGAATTTGCAGTCTGTTTTTTTTAGATAAATCACCACTGCACGACTTTTTTACACCTGATGTTGGATCTTGAATATTTTGTTCAGCTTTTCCTTTGCTTTGGTTAGGTCTAGTCAGAATTTTCAAAAAATCGCTATCTATATCAAGATTTTATCAGTGGTATCGCAACATCACTACATATAGGATTATACTTCAGTTTTTTCAATAAAGTTTTTTTTGAAGAGTCGGATTGAGTGAAAGTTGCATACCTTAATTGTTAAAACCCACATACGTATATATTTCTATTTTGCACGTTTTGTATCTGTATGTTTATCTTCTTCTAGATGTGAGGCGAAATGTATTTTTCTCATAGTGCGAGCAAAAAAGGGTGTTGACCCAAAAGAACGCATTAAATCTCTATACACTGGACCGGTAAGAAATTGCATTAAAATCGGAACTGGAAATATCATATCTCTTTACAGCACTTCGCAAAATTGTATGCACACGACACAAATTTTTGGGATAGAATTAGAATAGTTGAAGGCGACCTAACGCAAGTACAACTGGGGATATCCGAAAATGATATGAAGGACATTATTGAAAATGTAGAATTAATTATTCATGCTGCAGCTGATGTGAGGTTCGACGAGGACTTGCACAAAATCCTTTTGGTTAATTTAAGGGGAACTCGTGAATTACTTACGATTGCGGAAAAAATTAAGAAATTGCAGGTAATACAAATTGTTGTTTTAATTTCATAAGACCCTTTCTAACAACTAACTTGAGTTGAAAAACTGGCTGTAGCTCTATATTACGGAGTTTGTCTATAACGAGTTGTAATAGAAATAATAAAGACAATTAAACCCATTTAGATGATCTTCTAAGCGAAGCCAACAAACCATTTAGAGTTTCGCTTGAAGAATCAATTGGTAGAATTTTTGGCCAAGTAGGTGCAGCAGAATTAAATCTACAAAAGATAAGATTGTTGCTTATCTACAATTGTCGCCTCCTTCCCTCTCTCTAGTTCCCGTAAGCCCTTGTGGGGCATGGGGCCGAAGGAGAATTTCACCCGATTCGAAATAATAAATTCCAAGTGGACCTACAACTTAAAGTGGACTCCGAACCCCTGGCATTTTCTCTGCAACCCCTGGCATTTTCTCTGCAACCCCTGGCATTTTCTCTGCAACCCCCCTGGCAATTTTATCTTAATCTGTTGTCAGCAGAAAAACAACCATGGGTCGACGTAGGTGAAATTTGAACCTGGGACCTCCGGATTGGTAAACTGACACGTTATCACTTACTCCACCGAAGTTATTGTATAAAAAATTCGAAAAATTTTAAAACTATTTTTAAGTCTTCCGAACTCCGTGGCTACCGCGGAAACTAGTTTATTGTCTTTGAGACGGACTAAGAGCTGGTGCAAAGCACTATGGTAGAAAGTCGGTTGTTAGTTTTCGCGTTACTTACTTTTCTCTATCCTTTTTGTGAGATGTTGCTTGTACGTCAGAGTTTTATCAATTAGAGTCAATTCGTTTTTCCAACTTATTTCATTATTAGGGTAGTTGCTGAAGTCGGGGTACGGGAAAATTACTGTAATTTTTTGGGTAACTTAAACAAAATCTTTTGTGTTGACTGAATCTTTATTCATTAAGTTGTCAACCCGCTTTCATAAACATACTAAAATCTTTTGTCAGAATAGCTATCTAAACGTTTTTCAGAAAATTCTCGTCGGTACGATTTAGGCACCCGGTTGCCTGATCGTATTTAGAATAAGTCGTCAAAGCAAAATATAAATTATTAAGAAATAATTATTTGGCATAGCGGGTCTTTCAGATCTGACGTGCCAAAATGAGTGGGGTAAAAGATCTCACCAGAGACAAAAAAAAATTGTATTGGAGGGGGGGGGGGGGGGGGGAGGGGGAATCTCATCCGTTTGGGAGTTACAGGGTGATTCATAAATATGCAATTTTCATGGTTTAACCAAGTTTATTGTAGGAGCGAAGCAACGAAAAAATGCTACCATATTTGCTCCAATGTCAGTAGTCAAAGTAACTTTATTGATGTCGATCTTCCAAGACTGCAATATATTTGTCAATTTATCACCCAAGTACTCCCCAGTGTGACTTGCTGTCAATCCCTAATCGAATATTTGTTCGTAAATTTTTCTAGCCGAAATGTATTTCTCTTCAAGCATTTTTTTCAATGTCGATTGTGTTGGAATTTTGTAGCTATACCCTGTTTCAAAAGAATTGGCAGTACACGGCAAGTTATGATGCCAAATTTCCCAAACTCGCCAAAAACGGTATACTAATTACATGAATTTCGTAGAAAATTTAGGAACATTCTGAATTTTTGGTAATCGCAAACCATTTTTGTTTCACTTTTGGAAGTGACTGTACCTGCAATGGTAGGACTTAGATAAACATTATTGACAGTTTTGGAAAGGTCATTGGGATAGTAATTCCTTATCGTTTGCTTTATGTCGATCAAAAGATAAAAATAAAAGAATAATGTTGCATATCATTAGAACTGCAAATTTATGAATCACCCTGTGACTCCTAAACTGTTGAGATTGTCCCCCCCGCCTCACCACTATGCCATACCATTTTTTTGCCTAGGTGAGATCTATCACTCCACTCATTTTGGCACTTCAGATCTGAAACGCCCAGTATAGAAAATCAGTTTGTTTGAAGACAGATACCACAAATATATTTCTTTATCTTTCTTCCCAGTACAAAGGTCATGTATCCAATCCTTACATTTAATACACTGGATCATGTTTTCTTGGCGATCTTCATTACATAGTTGGCATAGTTTATTTGACTTCTGTTTTTTTTATTCTTGTAAAATTTTTTATCTATCTTTAATTTTTTATAGCGTTATGCATCCCTTTTTCTATTTTAACTTGTTTTAAATTCAGTATAGGTTTCTTTCTTTTATTTGCTTTTTCCTTGGCTTCTATTTCATTTCTGTAGCGAATTGAGGTTAGCTTCATTGTTGGCTTAGTTTCTTTTTTCATTTTTTTCATACTGCTGTTATACAACGGATAGAAGATTCAGTGTTGAAGTAAAGACTATTAACTATCAATTTCATTAGCTGTTGCAATATTGTTTTCGGATGAAGATTCTTGAGATACAATTACAATTTTGTTACAATTTTTGGCGGCGTCACGACTCTGGGTGGCAATAAAACTCTGGGTGGCAATAAAACTCTGGCCGGTGACATTGTCATTCTAGGTCTCGCTGTTGCTTCATTGCATCAGGAGATTTTTGATTTGATTGTTCAACAATATGTACAGAAGCTACAAAATCCTCTTCTTTGATGGCATTTCTATCACATGGCCATAAGCCTGCTCCTCTAAATCCATTAAGTGCTATGTCCATACGAACTGATATAGAATATGCATTGCCAAAAAGTTTTGCAACGTTAGCCTGTTTTATAACCCTGCCAGATTTGAGCATTGCGTAGTGATTTAAAGAACGATATGTCCAATAGCTGTAGTCGATGTGTTGTGTGAGCAGGAAACGTGATTATACGACAAGCCAGATTAAATTTTTTGTATGTGGGCTTTGACCATCCAGTAAAAGTAATATTCTGTATTTGACAGACTTCTTTGCTTTAATATGTCATTCATTCTACTGCGCTTAAATATTAACATGGGTGGTATGAATTCACCACCTCTTTCCCCATTTGTGGGTGCAACCACTTGGTAATTGCCTTTTTGAGCAATGATTTTGGAATTTTGTGAATTGTGGATAACGCAGTTTCATCCATATTTTATATTCATTTGGTCGGAAGTAAACTTTTGTTTATCCAGTATTTCTTCATACTTATCAAAAAACTCATAAACGCGCTCTTTATTAAATCCTTAACATTTCGCCATCGATGTCGCTTCCGGATAAACCATTTTTTGCCGGCTATTTTTTTTCCTTGTTGAAGCGATGAGGTAATTGATATTTTTCAGCAAGTTGGTAGGCAACTTTCCTTACATCAGTATTAGTTAGGGCTTCACGATACTCGAGATAATTCTCGCTGCCGGTATCGGTCTCGACACGATACCGAGACCGGCAGCGAGACCAATATCATTGGTAACAGTGCGATACCGAGAGCGACATTGAGGTGACGAGAGTAGACGAGATATTAGTTGTTATGATTTTATTGTGGACAAATTTTTTTAGTTGTTTCAGCTGTTATGTCGGTCCGAAAAATATAAGTAAACACTGCTCTCCTCAATCGCTTCTTTCTACATTATTTCCTTCTTCAGATATATGCGCTTTATCCCCAATAGCAAACAAGATCCTTTGCTACCTTATTTTGGCGATGGAAATATGAAGAAAATGCATATATACATAGATATATCACTTGTCCTCACTCCCCGATATCCCACCGAAATACCCTTTTCTTATCTTGAGAGCGAGATCGCACCGAGGCTGGCCTTTATCTCGCCGAGATTGCGACGAGAGCGAGATCGTCTTCACCTTAACGAGACCAAGACCGAGATCTGCTAAAGTCTCGGTCTTGTCTCGGTGCCGTGAAGCCCTAGTATTAGTTAATTGAAAGAAACTAGACTCTACATTAATTATATGCTGTGCTCATCCATCTTCCATTTCTGCTATCAATGGGTCTTCAAAATTTAGTTTTTTTATTCAAACCCTTCAAATGGCGTCGTAATGTAGGCTTTGGTATATCTTCACTATTCCGATCTTTCAGTAGAGCTTTTTCCATATCCTCTTGCTTTCAAGTACTGTAAATTCTCTTCGTCATATTGATCTGCTGAAGAAATAATTGTGTAAAAATGTTCTATCAGTACCTAAGTCGTACCGGTACGATTAACATATTCGTTGCTGGTACGACTTTAGCAGCGACACCTTCAAATTTTCTAACCAAAATTACTGACATAACCTAAAAATATGCTACCTTTTGATTATGCTTAAATGAATGGCAAATACTATGAAAATAGAGATGAATCAAAAAAATAACTAAATCGACATATTCTTCTTTGAAATGGTTTACAAATGAGCAAGAAATTTTAATAAAAACAGTAAAAAAACTTACTTTTCTACCACGATAACCGGCAGGCCGCCCACTTGTTGTTGTTTACTCGCGCGACTAAAAAGTTTAATTTTACATAACTTTTTATAAACATGAGATCAGATATTAATGAAATACGATAAAGGCTGTGGTACGACTAAGACTGC
Organism: Leptarthrus brevirostris; assembly: GCA_964036015.1. Classification (NCBI taxonomy): domain Eukaryota; kingdom Metazoa; phylum Arthropoda; class Insecta; order Diptera; family Asilidae; genus Leptarthrus; species Leptarthrus brevirostris. The sequence continues at coordinate 41,433,810 of OZ038372.1, forward strand.
CTTACCCTACCAAATTTTATATTGGAGTGGGGGAGATTTCTGATGGCTCACTTCTTGGGGAAAAACATTACCTGGGTTTCGATCGCGTTAGTCATTTAGATAATTTTCGATTTTCGATATCATTAGTTGGACCAAATTATATGAAGGATTTGGGTATATCCGAACTGTATAAACACAGACCAGTGGACCCAGTACTGATCTTTGAGGGACTCCTGCCGATATATCAGAATGCGAGAAGAATGAAAACTCTGTATATTCCATAACATGGTTATCACCAATTATTTTATAAAGTTCACAATACAAAATCTTCATATTGATTTTAGCACTTTTATACCAAATAAATGTAATTAACAACAAGCACAAAATACTCTTATCGTATTACCAAATTTGCCAAAGCAGTGTTGTTTTTCCTCTTTTTAATTAAGATAGACAATGTTCAATACGCAAAATAGCTTCCCTTTAAGATTTCCGTTACTCTCACGTACCTGCAACTTATGCTTTTAAACACACAAACAAGTACAATTTACAATTTTCCCCTAAAATAAAATAGTAAGTGATTTCATTAATAAAAATTCAACCTCTCCTTACAAACATTTTCACAATATAACTTTGAAATCATAGAAAACTCGAACATTTTTTAAACAAAATGAGCTATTCAAATTTTTTTTTAAATTTATTTATTATTTACCCCCCCCCCCCCTTTTTGTGTTTGGAATGGTTGCATTGTTGCGAGCTAGACAACAGCCCAGAGACGGAGTGGATTTTTTTAACTCAATTTTAAAAACCCGCGGAGACACCTAGTCTCGAACCCGGGAACCATGGAATTGTGGTCGTACCGCTAAGCCAATTTATCCAACTCCGCCTTCACAATGCGGCACAATGAATGGTCCTACCAAATGGTTGCCGATGATACCAGCCCAAACATTGACTCTAAATTTCTGCTGGAATGACATCACCTTTGCCCTGAGTAGGTTATTCTCCGACCAGGCTGCAATTAGCGCCCTGGGAGCCCACTGACATCATACATGCCAGCTGTTGACAAGGGTGATATGGTAATCGTTCAGCCCATTCCTGGCATAGAGGACCAAGGAACTGCTCTCTGGCAGAAAATTGAAGACTTTTTTCCTAATCGAGCAGACTGGGATAGCGGTGACACTAAAAGCCTTAAATGGTTTACTGATGGCTCAAAAATTGAATATGGTGCAGGTGTCTTTGGATCCAACACTAGAGTTACGATTGTATTGGGTACTTCGCCCATTATCTTTTAAGCCAAAGTCCATGTCATCAAAATTTGGCGTCCTCCTCAACGTCAAAAAAGGACTAAAAGGGGCTGATATAACCATGTTCTCTGATAGCCAAGCAACCCTTAAAGATCAATCCCAGTCCTTTATTCTCGAACGAAAAAGTGTTTCGACACTCTCCAACAGCTGTTATACTGGAGAAATTTAGCTGGACTTACCCTTCCTAAGGCACTAGTTAGACCCTATACTTACAATGATACCATCTGCTTATGTAAGGCAGAGCTAAGGTTGCTTTCCGGCTACCTATCTGGGCACTATGGGCTGAGATATAATCTACATCGGATAGGTATGTTCAGTGATATGTAGTGTCAGCTATTTCTGGAAGACGATGAAACCACTGTGCACATAATGTGCCTTTGTATTGCCTTGGAATGGAAGGATGAGCTTCAGTAGGGAATTCCTGAGCCTGTCTGATATAAGATCCTCCTCTTTGAAAGACCTCATTATTAACCTAAGGGTGGCTCAGAGTTTACTATTAATTTTCCATATTTCTACACAGCAAATGAAGTAGAAAATTATACCTGAAATCAGAGAATATATAATAATCAATAAAACCTTAAATTCAAAAAAAAAAAAACTCGAAAATATAATAATCATCGAATAACAAAAATTCATTTGGAAATATGTACAATTCATTTAATTTATATAGTCGTAAACTATATTTAAGCTATGTTTGTTTTGTTTATCAACAATAAATGAATAACTTGGCCAAAAATGTGACATGTAATAAGTTCCTACCGCGGATATTCAGTGGCCCCCATTTAAGTATCGGGACCTTTCTGACCCGCCCCCCACATGGGTTAAATTGCTTCTTGCGCCAGTCAACTGTTTTCAATAATTTGATTTTATAAACACTTGTAACCTTTTATTGTTAAACACATTGTGTGCGACAAAAAGAGTAACCTTACTCTTAAATCGCTCGAGCCGTTACATCTCGTTTTCTAAACCTTCTGATTCCCTTCTCCTTAAATTATAAGTTCTCTTTCCTCTCAAATAGCTTGCTTAACTTTTATAATGTTTTTTTTATACCATGTGGCCAAATCCTAGGGGACAACCCTTTGATGCGTTAGCATGGTTTTGGTCGGAAGTGAAGTAGGGTAAGGGAACTGAGGAAACTTGAAAGTATTGTTTTTGTACTGCTGCGAGCTAAACAACAGCCCAGAGACGGAGTGAATTATTTTAATTTCTTAATAAAAGCTCACGGAGAGACCTGATCTCGAACGCGGGACCCATGGCATGGTGGTCCTGCGGCTCAACGAATTGATCCAACTCCGTCTGCATTATATCCATTATATTATGGATTTATGAACCCTAACAAATGATCGCACTTAAAATCTCCCTGCAACTATAATGACTATCAATCAGTACTTAAATACGATTTTTTAATTATCTTTTAGGTTGTATCTTACATCTCAACGGCATATAGCAATTGTCACCGAAGTCACATTGATGAACAATTCTATCCACCCCCTGTCGATCCTCACGTAATGTTAAAGTTTGTAGAGAATTACTACGAAAAGCCCGACGAGCGACTAGAAATAATGCAGAATGTTATTATAAGGCCTTGGCCTAATACATACACATATACGAAAGCTTTATCCGAAGCACTAGTTCGACAATATGGTGAAAAGCTCCCAATTTGCATCATTCGACCTACTATAGTTATATCAACACACGAAGATCCGATTCCAGGGTGGTGCAATAATATTTACGGTTTGAATGGAGTACTAGTAGCGGGCGCTATAGGTGTTTTAAGATTATTGCCGGTCAACTGGAAAAAGAAGGGCGACATAGTTTGCGCAGATTTCGTAGTTAATTCGACACTTGCATCAATGTGGGTAACTCATGAAGACTGGAAGTCAAATAAGCTCACTAATAAGGACCCGGAAATATACCATGTTTCCAATTATCAAGATCGCCCACTGCTTTGGAGTAATTAGTTTTTTTTTGTGCAGCTATTTAATAAAAGGTTAAACAATTTTTTACAGGTGACGTTTATCATCAAACATCGCATGCATATTCCAAATATCCTGGAAAAAGAACGTTTTGGAAGCCTACGGCGAATGCTACAGTATGTCCTGTCATGTGGAAAATGTTAACAATTTACTATCACGTTATTCCAGGATATTTCTTTGATGCGATATTAAAACTTAGAGGAAGGAAAGAAAGGTTGATTTCTAAAGCTGACGAATAGTTAAGTTCTGGTAATTATCCTTCTATTTTAGATTGTTGCCGGTATATAGAAAGGTTCAGAAGTTTATGGGCGCTTTAAGCTACTTTATGTCAACTGAGTTTGTGTTCACAAATTCAAATATGAAACGTGTCCTGGCAAGGTAACTTGATAATATGTTAAAAACCCCTGTAAAATTATTGTTAATACTTTAAGAATGTCAAAGGAAGATCAAGAATTGTTTCCAAGTGATGTTAGGAGACTCAACTGGTTAGATTTTTCCTACGAATATATAGCTGGGCTTAAGGTTTACATTATGGGTGAAACTTTGGATAACGTAGAAAAAGCCCGCAAACATTATAAGAAGCTTCGCATCATGCACGGATTTGTACTCGTTTTTTATTATGGCATTCATCTGTTCCTGCTCTACCAAATCCTTAAAAACTACAATGTTATAGACTCCTGGAAAAAAACTGTAACTGATACATACTTATGAATTTGTACAAAATTCTTAGGGATACACGATACTTTTTCTAGATTTATTGTTCAAATAGTGTATAAATTTAATTGCTATGTTAGTTTTAATGCTATTTAGTAGATTCTTAAATTGTAAACTGTAAGTGGATTTAATGCAATAAAAGAAGGAAAGGGCCAGTAAGCTGTCCAATTAATATGTCAGAGAAATGTAACACTTTTAATATTAATTATGATCCATTGATTTGTTAATTAGGTAGTATACTGACCCTTTCCTTCTTAAATCTAAAGCTTGTATTTTTATATTAGAATTTTAGCTATTGTTGAAAAACTCAACGACTAGAGACTTCAAATAGCACATGATATTTACTACTTCCGTATTTTGAACCTTGGAGAAAGCACTTCCAAAAGTGGTAAAGTGTAGTAATAAAAGAAATATTTACAAAGTTTTTGTTGGCGCCGTTTTCGAAACAAGTTTCAAATGAAATAATCACTGATTGGTGTGAAGGATCGAAACAAGCTTCTGTAAACGGCCAAGGAAAAAACCCGGCCGGCAACTCAATAAGGCTCAGTCGTCAGGTACACAGGAGAAATAACATGCAACACCATGACGGTGTACACTCATGACGGTGCGACTACAACCTCCTCGTGATGGGAACAGACTTCTGATACGGTCATGCTTCTGTCAGAAGTCCTGGATAATTCTATTCGGACAGAAAGAAGGATATTCTCTAAAATAAAATAGTGGAACAGCAAATGCCGAGGGAGCTGGGTCCTTAGTATACGAGCTCCGGCAACAATTTAGCTTAATCTGGTAAGCCGTTTCTGCCAGATGAGCTCTCATTCCGGACAGACTCGTGGGAATAAAGATGGAAAGAAGTAAAAATGAAAAAAAAAAATTAAATAAGGACAAGAGGTGTAAGTTGAAGTAGGCAGATGGACTTACTAAGCAGCGGAGTGGAAGAGGGTGGTAGTTGAAGGTTGAGTCTGAACTTATAAGAGGGGAAGAAGAATAACTCCTCACTTGGCCAGGCGAGACCAACAGGCCAAAGAATCACTCCCAGCACAAAGCTTCGTTGGGAATGAAAAGGAGGAAGCGGTACCGGAAGTCCCTCGGGAAGATGAAGAACATGGACCCAGCGTCCATCACCGACCAGTACAGGAAGACAATAAAATGGGAAGGAAGGGTCCTAGACTCTGACCAAATTCATGTTCCCTGGACAGGTAAACCACCCGACGTTGCGTCCGTCGGAATATCCTAGTGCGGACAAAATGGTTCGGTCCTTAGATGAGGATGGTAACGTCGTAAAAAACCCAAGGGGCACCCAGCCGAGCTGCACGAAGGGCATACCAAACACATCTTGTAGGGAGAATGTATCTCCGAGGAAGGCTGCGGTAGTGTTCCAGGGCTGCGCGAGGAAAGCTTGCAATCCAAATCATCAGCGTGCGAAGTCTCGGGGCAACCAGAGTGCTGACCATGGCAGAGTTAAGCGTTGCGGAGCTTAACACCGAAGGCAGAACTTGGCAGCTGGGCACAGGGCGCATGCTGCTTGTAGAACGGAGCCTGATGGGCCTATTGGTGAATTAACTGATAGGTAGTGTGTCAGGTCAGAGTCCCCAATACGACATATCGAGCTGGCTTAGGGGAACGAAACTGTTCATCTGTAAAGACCAGTTTTCACTCCTTGCAAAATTGGGCAAATTTTTTCAAGGGGCTTCGCTGCAAGTAACATATCTGAAAGTCAGAAAGTGAGAAACAAAGGAGGTGACAAATGATCTTCAGCCGGTATTAAGATCGCAGAACCTGACCATTTCCTGTGGGAACTGGAAAAGCTTTAGAATAAACGAGCCAATTGATGGAGGAATCATTACCGCTCCTGGAAGAACCCAAGTGCAAATTTCACTATAACTTCAATTCGGTTTTGGCACTCGTCTACTGAAAATGAAATCAGAAGAAACAAACCCTTAATCAGTGGGAATTGTCGATGCCTCGGGAGCCGAAAGGGTTTCGGTGTAGCTATCCGATTAGTAGATCGTTCGTTAAGTCTTATACTCTTTTGTGGGACAGAAAGGTAAGTTTTCTGAGGCGGTGTTCACGATTTTTTTCAATAAGGATATCACTTCAAAACTAACCGAGGACTGGCCTGCTTTTAAAGCAAACCCCAAAAACCTCAGCAAGTTCTAACTTCCTTGCAAAAGGGCAATAGGCAGAAGATGGGGTACGGAGCCACTTATTAGGTATTGTCTCTATACTGATAAAACCCATTTTTTTTTGTTAGTGGGAGAGGTGAAAATCTTCCAAAAGAGACCGGAGAGCCCGTCGCCTTCGGTAGGGTGAGATTATTACTCACTGAAAAGACCTCTCCGAGAATTTTCCGAAGCAGACCACATAGAGGCGTACCCTCTCAGTCTGCCTTAGCGGGGGCAACTGAGTATCCAGTTATCCCACTGTCGCCGCTAACCTAGGTTTCCTGGGTCCCGGTTAGAATCCTAGTCTATCTGCAGGAACACTCCAGTATTACTTCATGGCCATGCGTTAATCATAACCTTCACCCCTGCTCCGCCCACGGCATTGAAGGTTTCCGAGCAATGAAGCTTTAGTCCAGAGACAGAATAAGTAACCAACACCCCAGCTACCCTTTCAGAAGTCAAGTCTGCATCTTGTACTGGTACATGTACCGTGGAGATAGCCAGCGCGTTAGAATCTACCACCTTTGCCACCACCGCACCTAAGCAAGTGCTAGTTATTATTCTATGACTGCTAAGCACCTTTCATCCGGCTTAAGCCAGCCTCATTAGCCGCCACAGAACCTTCGGAAGGCAACTTTCTCAGAGCTGCTTCTATTTTGTTGTGGGCATCGTGAATTTAGCCAACCTGTAAGGGGCTTGGTATCTTTTCGGAACACCTGCACCTAGGCATTTCATTTCGGTTGCCTTACTTTACTGCAGTTTTTTCAGGTTGAAGCTATGACTATATAGGTAACTGTAGACCGTCTGAAGTATTTAACGCTATCTACAGATAACATCTGCATCTTCTGAGATAGTCAGACTGTAACTTTAGAGCTGACGAACTGACGAGAATCGGCACTACTCTTCATGACTCGGGCATAAAGGCTGACGCACACCGGCGCGATCGCGATAGAAATGGCGATAGCGACAACTAACGCGGTGGCGATAGCGATGGGGCTAATGCACACCGCCGTATTGATTGCGATACCCAGAACGATATTTTTCTGTTACAAAATTTCATCGAGTTCTGTTTCACTACCTAGTTTTAACACTTTATCGTTTTTTTTTACATTTTTTTAAGCACTATTTGATAATCACGTGAAATAAAAAACATCCTATCAACTTTTTAGTAAAGTTCTCCATTTTGAACTTCGCGAAAGATAACGATCTATCGCGTGTTTGCGTTAACTCAATCAAATCTGTATGTTGCAATAGATCGCCATCGCAATGGCTATCGCAACCGCAAATTGGACATTTCGCAAGCATTCCTCAGGATTGCGAATGTTAGATGCCAGAGGGGACACACTTCTCTTATTAGCTCATCTTGCTCGGACGGAGTATTATAAGCGTTGTCGTGGCCGTCATTTCGGGCTATCGTATCAAAAGTAGAAGCGCCGACAGACTCACCGTGCCTTCAAATAACTTTTGCAGGAGTTGCTGGGACGGGGCAGTTGCAATTGTCCGCCTCTAACCGACCGCAGGAACCGGTTTTCGGGCTCCCCCTTGGTAACTTAGGTTACACTGATGTCCGAGATTTATTTCGGTTTATTAGGAGCTTAAAATTGTTCCCGGCTACGTGATAGAACTTCCACCTTTTGCTCTAGTAAAAAATACTTGCTGGTTCCTCGAGAACTAGGTTCTACTGATTATAGAGATTTAGTTCGGCCTTCTAAAGAGCTATGGTCGGCTCTCATCTCCCATTAGGTTTTTGGGTTGAGTGCACAGCCTCAAGTGTGGCCTCACACAGCGTCAAAAGGATTTTTTTTTTAACCTAACATAAGTGTGCCTTTTTAGGCAGCCACCGTAACCTAATCTAACCTAATGCCAATAGACTGAAGGAGTCCAACAGCTGGAAAACTTTGGACTACGGATACGGCAGCTTAGCCTACTCGGGATATCATCTGCAGGAGAGCACTGATTATAGCGTTTCTACAATAAGCTTCGAGAAAGCTTTCTCTACTAGAATACCTAGCAGAGTGTAGGGTGGGAAGGTTTTCAGTGGCTGCCAATGACAGATATACCAATCTTCATGGATGGTTTAAAAGTTTTAAGTAGGGTGAGAGCGAGACTTTCCTCTAATCGCATCAGTGTACGGAACTGTTATCGACTACCGGCCCATTGCAGTGTGTTTCAAGCAGAGGACCTGACCAATGAAATCGCAGCAAGAGCACTGCTGTCGCACAAGAACCTACAATAATCAAGCGGGCATTAAGGCGCTCCAAAGCTTAAGGGCTCTACAAAGGGTGATTCTCTGCTGGGTATTCTATTATAGCAATGTGACGGGTAACAAGGCAGCCGATGTAACAGAAGGTTCACAGTTGAACGCTTCACAAATAGGCAGATCAATCGGAAGTCCTCTAATTTTAGTAAAAAGAGAGATCGACCTAAAAGCTGTTAAGCTTGCTCGAGGATGTGGCCAGAGTGAAATAAAAGGAGAGCGGTATTTTTACTGAAGGGAAGCCGCCGCAACCTCCGTAATATCACTGTGGTTTTAACGGGGCACTGCCTTTTTAACCGACTTCCCAAAAACAAAGAGATTCTAACGTGTATTTGGTTTTTTTTTTAATTTTTTTATGTCTCACCGGGCATAACTTCGTAACCCGTCGACCGATTTTGATGATTTTTTTGTTGGGTAGAGTATGTTCACCGATTGGTACGATGTCAACAATTTTTTTGGCGGGGTGGGGGCTAAACCTAACTTTGTAACGCGTGGACCGATTTGGATGGTTCTTTTTTTGTTGTACAGAGTATGATCCCAGTGACATTATAAAATAGTACTAGTAAAACTTACTATTACTATTTCAAACAAAATATTAATGTATTTATGAAAATATTATTTTCAGCCTTAATTTATTATAGCAAAAACTAATTTTTTCCTTTTTAGTACATTTTTATATTTTATTGTTAAATAAAAGCTTTTTTTAAATATGTTTTTATTGTGTATTGTTATTTAATTGTCAGGTCACTTATTAAATGCAGGCGACAGTAATTGATGACAATATTCACAATAAATTTATATCTCTTTCTGGCTAGGCATTTTGCAGATTAGAATAACCTTTTTTTGTAATTTTTATATCAGTAAGTCCAATGCTTTTAAATTTTCCTTACAACAATATAAAAGATTAAAATTAAATATGTCATTTCGTATATATATGGCTAATTTATTCTGTTCGCAACAGCAGCAAATTCACAGAAAATACTGGAAATTAAATGTGGTTTTCCTCCACTGAAAATAAAATTGTACCCATATGAGATGGCTTATAAGTTCCATTTTAATACATCTCAGTGACTTGGACGTAAGATTTTTCAGTTTAGACGCCGAAAGGACCACCTGAAATTATATTTTCCGGAAGCTAAACCTTTTGGCTAGCTGGTAACATTCTTTTTCTGTTGTATAAAGTATTACCATCCATTACTAGAAATGAAAAAAATTTGGTCGCAGGGGGTGGGGGTGGTCGGTGAGGCGGGGGTGGGGGTGGTCGGTGAGGCGGGGTTGGTAGGGGAGGGTGGGGGTAGCCTAGCTTTGTAACGGGTGGACCGATTTGGATGATTCTTTTTTGTTGGGTAGAGTATGTTCCTCGACTGGTACTTTTTAAAAAATTTTGCTGGTGGTGTTGGGGGTTGGGGGTTGAACCTAACTTCTTAATGCTTGGAACCGATTCGGATGGTTCTTTTTTTGTTTCATGGAATATGATCGCCTATTGTTAATAATGGAAAACAAATCTTATGTGGTGTGTCGGAGCAGGGTAAGATGGTAGTCCAACTTTGTAATGCCTGGATCAATTCGGTTGATTCTATTTCTGATGCATAGTGTATATTACCCCATTGGACAAAATTTTACATGGTCGGGTTGGGGTGGGGAAGGGGTTGAATGTCAAATTTTTAACACGTAGACCCATTTGGATGATTCTTCTTTTGATGTGTAGAATATGTAGTTGCATTGTTACCACGTTGCATGTTTCTTGGTAGTTGTATACATTGCAATTATAAGGAAAAAAGTTGACAAAGGGTTTGTAATACGTGAACTGATTTAGATGATTCTGGATGCATAGAGTATCTAATTGTGTCATCACGACAAATGTGGCTTATGGTGAGAGTTGCAGAAAAGACCGATTTTGATGATTTGGACTCTGTTGTTCAGAATACGCTTCCTGAGTGGTAAATGATAAAAATTTTGTTGTGACTACGATGATTCTCTGACTGTTGAGACTATGATTAGCTCAATCAGAAAAAGGAGAGGAGCCGGATGAATTGATAAGATTAGTTTTAATTTTAAATATGGTTTTTTTCAACCCTTTTATGAATTGGTATAAAATCAAAATTCAAGCAAATTCAAACAAAAAATTCAACAAATAATAATTCAATTAAATAAATAATAATACAAACAAAAGTTCAATAAATAATAAAACTATTAATAACAAATTCAAAATATATCCAAAAACGAAGAAGAAAAGTCTTTACCGCCTCCACTGGTAAATCTTACTTTCCTGTGAAATATAAAAAAGTTAATTTAATTTGTAAAGTAGAATAATAGCTGAAAACAGCTGCACTGTGCTGAAATCAGCAATAATTAATAAATTGTTCAAATGTAAAATGAGTAACTGAACACTCTCCTAATGGAACAGCTGATTGTAGTCAAAAGTGGCAACAATTTTTATAATTCAAGAAGGTACATTTTTGGTATTATTCAAAGATATTTTCAGGTTTATTATGGGAACGGGAAGGATGGATAGGTATTGTGCTGTTAAAAATTTGGTATAAACTTACGAGTTTTGACCTGTAATTTGATCTTTATCTTTCCGGAGCTGTGTTTAATGAACCTTAGGGCATTTGCATCTTCCCTGTGGATTCTGAAGTGGTTGTGGAGTTTTCACAATGACGGCTGGTGGAACACATTTCAAAATTTGCTTCTTGGTTCCAGTCGGAATTTTGTGTGGCCTAGTAGGCTTTTAACGTAGGGTGCAGATAATATGTTGCTGGCTAGTTTTTCTTGGCACTGCTTCAAAAGGCCGCTTGATGGGACCTGGTACTTTGGGTGGTTCCACTCTGCGTAGACGTTCCTTCAACGTTTGGCACAATGCTCGTGGAATATGGAGTTCTGGAACAACATCAATGAGAAGCATGACTTCTAAAGTCGGCATTGACATTTTTTTTAAAAAAATAAAAAAATATATAAAGCACCTATTATTGCGCCAACAGATCTGTGGGGGTCACGGCTGCCACAACCAGAACCGCAGGTTCCTACACCGTTCTATAGCCGGAGGCAACTCTAAGGGCTCCTCTCCTCTGTACTGCCGTCATCCGTTTCCTGTACTTTTCAACCTTCAGCGCATCAGCCCAGATCTCACATCGGTACAGCAGGATCGAGTGCGTGATCGACATAAGCAGTCGACTCTTACTCGTTAATGGGCTCCCACGTTGGCCATGAGCCTGCTCAACTGGGTTTTGGTCTATGCTGCCCTGTCTTCCGCAGGACCAGTGTGTTCCCAAAAGGTGAGTTTAGAGTCCAGCCTTATTCCCAGGTATTTAACTGCCTGGCTCATCAGAATGTCCTCATCCCTCACTCGAACTTCCCGAATAGTCGGGATCCGCTTTCTAGTGAGCAAGACAATCTCAGTTTCATGATTACACTTAGGCCATCCTAAGCCACCCCCCCCCCATCCAGGGGGTTACCCGTCGCATTACCTGGTTCAATCTCCTTATCCCTGGTTTTATCGCCCAGTTCCAGGAGAACTCCCCCGGACCTTGTCTGCCGTATGGATCTGACTTATGTTTGCGAGGCCGGGTCTTGGGTTTCCTCGTTGGTTTTGCGTCCGAGCCGCCTCTTTCTTGCTCGGGGTCTTCGTTGCCTCTCTTGGGCTAAAAAACGTTTTCTTGAGGTCCTTTTTGGGGCGTACCGCAGTCCAAGGATTCCAAGGCTTTTCTGTCGCGGTTTCTTTTGTTACATCCTTCGGTGTTTCCTTCCTCGTTTCTTTTTTTACCCGTGTTAGTTTTGGCCGGGCTCGGAGCTGCTCTCTATCCGCCCGTCGTTGGGATATCCTCCGCTGGTTTCTCCTCGAGGGTCTGCCACTGGGGGCGGTGACCTTGGTAGTACAGAACTCCTCCAGAAAGGGTCTACAGCCTGATTCATGGCAGGAAACACCTCTTTGTTTTGTGTTACGTTTTCGCCTCTCTGTATTTTGTTACTGTTATTCATGTTAAATAAGGTCTCATCTAAAGGCCGTTATCTCGATTCGGTAGTGTGTGATCCCATGGTTATCCTATGCAAGCAGGGAGGGCCATGCGTGGGTTGACACAAGCCCTTATGGGGACTTGTGTTCGGAGCCAGAACGGTGCTAGTCAGGAATTTTACATCTGAGCCTACACCACCAACTTAACGGTGCCGAGTCAAGAGCGTTCCATAAGAACTGACAGATTTTAACGAAACGGAGGCGACTGCAGTATTAACCTAAAACCCTTTTCTGCAAAGTGTCACTCCTATATACTCAGGTTACAAACTACTGCGAATCGTCGGCCCAATAGCAATCCAATCCAAATAATAGTCCAGTATGCCTTAATTAAAACCTTACTGGGCTCGTTCTTAATACCTCATTCCGTAGGTGCCTGTCCTTTCTTCGCTCCGGACCTTACCGCAAAGGGTGACCTACCAGAAACTAAGCTTCATACGGCATTGCTCCGAGGGCCCGTAGGGATCCTAAGCCCCACCACCAAGTCAAGCTGTCAGTCCAAGGGGTCACCATATTGTTGATAGGCCATTCTAGCATATCAATTTCAAGAAGTTTCGAGGGTAATTTTTAGTATTATCCGAAAAAGTAATATTTATTTATTTTCCAAATCTTCAACAATATTTCAAAAAACTGTGCTATTTATACATATTAGCGAGGCACTACCTCAATAAGTTCATACCTCACTGTAAAAAACGACTTTACAGTCATAAATATTTAGTACTACACGTAGTAGCGAATTACTTAAACGAAATACGTGGTTTCATTGACTTTGATTTTATTTAGTTTAGCTTAAAACATATTTAACACTATTATATTTTTGATTACAACAAATGTTTCCACACAGTAGTATTCTGTAAATAAAAATAATGAATAAGTTGCCATTCTCCAGTTGATTGACGCAAAAGTTAATTGTGGAAAATTAAAAATAGACTCAGTAATTTAATCACTTGGTTGAAACCAATAATTTGCATTGAATTTTAAATACATTGTCACTCTGATATAAGCTGAGAAAAAAAAATTTACGCATTGGACAAAAGTTGCTCTAATTTTTTTTTCCGATACTGAAAACCCTTTAATTAAAGTATTCTTTATTGTTTTTTAGTTTCTCTTCCCTTCATATTTTTTGTCTCAGGGCCTGCCGCCTACAGCAAGAATCCAAAAAGAGTGATGCATTAATTATCTCGTTATTTAAGAGCTGTTTTATGCAAGGCCATTAAATAAATAACTAAACAGAACCATGAATTATGATTGCGACTAATACCCAAAACAGATGGAAAATGAAAATGATAATTTTTACTTAATTTATACTTTCCGACTTTTTTAGGATGTGGATAAAGCTTAGGGGATAACCCTTTGATGCGTTAGCGTTGCTTTGTCCGGAAAGGGTTAGGGGAGTGAGGAAGATTGAATGTCTTGCTTTTAATTCTATTTTAAAAACCAAATTGACTGACCAACCCAATTAGCTGACTTTTGACATTTGCGGCTTGAAGAACTTTAGTAGAATATGTGGAACACAATGACAATTTTGAAAACTTTTGACAGTTCTGTTTTCCATGTTTAACTGAAAGCTATTTTTATAAAAAATTAAATAATATTTTATTTTATGTCGTAAAATTGCAACACTCGCGATACCACTCAACAGCTGACTGTCGCACTGAATATATATTTCAAACGTTGGCGAAGTCAGAAATGAGTAGAAACTAGACCCCCTTCGACTTTTTCCGACTTGGCCGACGCAACTGCCTTATCTCTTTACTAATAATATTTCTTGTGTTTTATTCGATCTGTCAAAGTTTAGGTTGAAAGGCGAGAAAATTACCATTGTATTTCCCGTTTTATTTTATGAGGAATTTTGGTTTTTCAATGACAAAAATAGCGACATGACTATTTAGGATCTGTCATTCGTACAGATAATGCCGACTTGTACCAACACAGCGATTTCGGTATTGTCAGAGCAGCTGTAAATTTGTATTAACGCGTTGACGATAAGGTGCTCTGATCACAGCATTTCTACAATTATCAACTTCGACCAAGATCCGATCGTCCCTTATGTATATCTTAAATGTGGTAACACTATGCAATTTTAAGATATTGTTTTTACTGACTGAACAACACATCAATCCTTAGCGGTCCATTTATTTACCCGAACCCAGGGGTGGCACCCAATTTTGGAAAATTATTTCTTTATTATATAGAGGATGATCTTGCATTGCTAAGTATTAAGATAAAAGAGAGGGGAGAATAACTTCAAGTAAACAGAAGTGCATTAGTATAAATGACAATTTGTCATAAAAGAATGAGCAAGTTCAATTTTTCAAAGTCATTATTCAATCATAATGTAGAAAACGCTTCTATACTAGTGCTAATGATACCCATGTATACGGGTGCTCGGGTACCGGGAACTACCCGTGTCGTGCGGGTATTGCCCGGGTAATCGGGTACTCGAGTATTCAGTAGAAGTTTGCATTTTTGCTCTACGATGCAATCTTATACAAAATGGTTTTAAAATCATATAGGATAAAAGTTCACATGCAATTTTATTTAAGGAAGGCATATTTGACATAATATGATGTAGCTTTGCGTTTTACTACTATATAATACCTTACTCTATTTTAGATCAATACAATAGCAACAATTATTACTTACATTTAGGAACTACTTTTAGCTTGCCGCGACTTACTATTACTAACGAAATTTGTGAGTTTTTCTCTGTCTCCAAAATTTAACTTAAATTGCTGTAATGTAAATATCGACCAAACAAAATTATTCTTGTTTTCATTTTAGTAAAGATCGTTTGGACCAGTGATGGGCATTATTCGAATAAATATTCAATCAAATAACGATTTTTTAAAAAAATGGAATAAAAAATTATTCGAATAAATTTTTATTCGATTTTCAATTTATTTTAAGTTATTCGCAAATAATTATTTGTTATTTGGTGCTCCTTAATCCAATTTCAAATAATTATTTGTTATTCGACCGTGCTTTATTCGATAATCAAATAATTATTCGTTATTTGATGACTTATTCGCAAATAATTACCTGTTATTTGGTGCTTTTTATTCGAATTTCAAATAATTATTTGTTATTCGATTATTAATTCTTCGATAGGTCATATCTCTTTATAAAATAATTATTTGTTGTCCATTAGTTCAATTTCAAAAAATTATTTCTTGGTACACGCATTTCATATCACAAGATGTCTCGTACTTAGGAAATTAAAACTGCCTTGCTATGTTTCGATGTTTACAGTAAAGATTTTAGTAAATGATACCATAAAACAAATAAGTATTCCATACAGAGACATCAACTATCGAATAATTACTTCATAATCAAATTACAAATAATTATTTGAAATTCGAATAAAAAGCACCAAATAACAGATAATTATTTGCAAACAACGAATAATTATTTGATTATCGAATAGGGAAGGGAAGACATTGAGGTTGCTATGTGTGCTGATAAGGTTCTTATGGATATGTTCTATCAAGGCGATTTAAGTAACACTATAATACCAAGTCCCCTACCACCAACCTCACGTGCAAGTTTAACCTATGAAGAAGTAGTAAAGGAACTGATCCATGACGAAAAACAGTATCAGGGCGAGTTGCACATGCTTATTTGAGTATTTCGCGAAGAACTTGTAAAAATCGTTAAGGATCCTCGAGAATAAGACCCACTATTTTCGAATATAATAGATATTTATGAAATGACAGTGACTCTAAATGACAGAAGAGCAAAGTTTACCTTGCGTTGGTAGTTGCTTTGAAGAATTCGCAGAAGCTGCCGAATTTGATGTTTACGTAAAATATGCGAGAGAGGTTACATCAATACAATCAAAGGAAGCTCGCGACCAGAGGAAATTTCATTAATATCAGCTGGTCATAGATTCTGAGAAACTGTGAAATATTATTTACCGCGACTTTTATTAGTTCCCATTTAGAATGCATTTCTCTATTCAAACTATGTTAAAACGTTAATGTATTTAAGTCCATCCCAAGAACACAAGGAAAGTTTTGAACAGGTACCTGGGTTGTTAAAACAAAACCATTTCAATGTGATCTTGAAAATATTGTAGCATCTCTACCGAAAGAATCAGTGGTTCGAATACATAGCAGAGTTAGCAGGCAGTTAGCCATCGAGCGGACAAGAGATTTACAGAATACTGTTGAACATTCAGATAAGGATATAGGATATAGTTGCTTTCCTGAAGGCTGCTTTTTTAACAACATATCGATCTGTTTGTTCACCTCATGATTTACTACAACTTCTAATTGAGCGCTTTAATATACCTGATCAAAATTTAGTTTATCAAGACCCACCAAGTGATAAGGATGAGTTGTGAGCCTGACAAACTGCATAAGAACTCTCAACGGGAGAGAAAATGGGTCGTTTCTGTTTAAAAATTGTTCAAGGAAAGAACGAACAAGAAGAAAGTCATAAGCAAATAACATTCGCTTTTGGACATAGTCCACCACCTTTATTCATGAAACATGCATCCTCTCGAATTGGCTCGACAACTAACATTACTCGAGTTTGAATACTATAAAAATGTGAAACCGTTAGAATTAGTTGGATCAGCCTGGACAAAGAAGGACAAAGAAATAAAAAGTCCAAATTTACTGAAAAATATTAAATTTACAAATAGTATTACTCGACGGTTTAAAAGATCAATCATCGAAGCCGAGGACTATGAGGAACAAGTAGCTTTGGTCACGCGAGCTATTGAAGTTATGATGGTTATGATAGAATTAAATAATTTTTATGGAATAATGTGGATTGTTTCGGCAATGGATATGGCTTCCGTGTATCGACTTCAATTGAATTTTCAGGGTCTACCAGCTAGACACGAGAAATTTCTAGATGAATGCCGCGAACTGAGCAAATGTCATCTCAAAAAAAAATATCAATACATATTTGAATTTCGAAGATTGGGAGCTTGATTTTCGAGAGCTTGAAGATTTCTTTGAAAGCAATCTCCGTAAGAATATAATTCTGTTAGGAGATATTAATCCTTGGAACGCAAAATTTAAGTTGACAAGGAAATCAAAAGACAGTGAAGTAAACAGAAAGGGCAGAAAATTATTGGAATTATTATCTAATCAAGGTCTGGCAGCTCTAAACGAACGAACACCGGAGGATTTGGATGGTGAGTTTACCTTTTGCGGAGGAGCGGGAACATCGGTGGCATGCGTGTCTTTAGATTTTTTACAAAATGTAGGCTCATTTAGAGTGGATGATAAGGTGTACAACTGTCGCTCATTCCAAAGTTTTGCTGGAAAATTCAAGATCAAGCTGAATTTTCTAATAAACTGGAGATTATTTTAATCCGTTTAATGGAAAGAAAAGGTAGTGAGTTAAGGACTGATCACTTAACTACGCCAATATGGGAGTCATCAAAAAAAGTAGCTACTGGGAAAAAGCCCAGCAATAAATGCAACTGGTTCGATAATCAAGGTAGTACTCTTAGGAAACGTTCATTCGCATGTCTGTCTCTTTTAAGGAAGTCAAACACAGATCTTAACCGCCAACTTTATCTGAATACAAATAAAAACTTCAAAGCTGTTTGCAAATTGAAAAAAAAAACACAATTACTACTTTTCTGTAGTCAATAGTCTAAACCAAGTTAAAGATAGCACTTAACTTAACAGCCGTAAATTTGTGATTAACGCTGATATAAAGCTAAGCTTATTTAGAGAACACTTCTGTCAGCTCCTTACTTCGGGTTGCAACTCACTTACCTTTTCATATGCCGAGCCATCACGATTACTTCATGACCTAGACATGGGAATTACACTGGATGAAGTCAGGTGTGCAATAGCAAGAGCGAAAAATAACAAAGCCCCAGGTCCGGATAGGATAAGTTATAAATTTTTCAAAAATGCTCCTCTGTTATTTCTGGAAAGGTTAACAGAAGCTTATAATAAAATATATGACTCTGGTAATGTTCCGGAGAGCTTCGTAAATATATTATATTCCCGCTGCACAAAAAGGGTGACACAAGCAATGTTGAAAATTATCGTGGTATTGTATTTACGAATGTTATTGGAAAAAGTGCTCGAGCGAATCACTAAATATGAAAAAAATAACAAGCTACTGACAGAATTGCAAGCAGGATTTCGACCTAGCTACGGAACGACTGATAACATATTTAATCTACATACCATAGTCAACCTTTGTTGGGCAGAGGGAAAGAAAAAAGTTTACGCCTTCTTCGTTGACTTTAAGGCTGCTTGTGATTCCATTCCACGGGAAGCTCTATTTTATAAACTTTGGAACATAGGCCTATCTCACAAGCTCATCGGTGTAATCAAACGCTTATATTTTAGTACGAAAGTAGAAGTTTGGGATAGAATAAACATATCGGATGACTTTGAAGTAAACCAGGGTGTTAAACAGGGTTGTACCTTAACGACCTACACGAAATCCCACAGGAAGGCATCAACATAGATGATATTAACATACGCACCCTTAAATATGCAGATGATATTGTGATACTAAGTGATACCCCTGAAAAACTACAAAGAATGATTCATAATCTCGAAAAATATTGCTCACTATGGTCTCTGAAACTAAATCTTGCTAAGTCAAAAATTATGATATTCTCAAAGGGTGGTGGTCGGCGAAAGGAGTCAGAGCATTGGTCCTACCATGATGAAAATATAGACGTCGTAAACCAGTACAAATATCTAGGAATATTACTTACTCCAAAACTATCGTTTACAAAACACCTAGAAGAAAGATTGGCAGCAGCAAAGACCAGCATAAACGTTTCATGGAGCAATTTCATTAGTAAATCAGGTGTACTCACATCAGAAAAATTCAGAATGTTTGAAGCCGTTTCTAGATCTATTATGTGCTATGCTTCAGAAATCTGAGGTTACACAATGCAAGACAAGGCTGTACAACTTCAAAGATATTTCGTTAAAAAGATCTTTGTTGTCCCCCAGCACACACCTAATTACATGATACAAATTGAAAACGGCCTTCCACCTATGTTTATTTTGACACTTAAGACCCACTTCCGTTACCTGGTAAAAATGTTTTCTATGAATGACGAAAGACTACCAAAAATGTTAGCCACAAAAGTTATGGCGCACAAAATAATCTGGTGTGATAATCTATTACTTTTAGCCGACAGACATGGTGGCTTGGCAAAGGATAAGACATGGATTGTATAGTGACCTAGACTACGATCTTAGTGAGAAGAACTTTTTTAAAGATGAATACTGCATCCAAAAAGTTAAATATATTTTTAAATGCAGGGGCACACTATTTTATTTGAACGGAGTTTCCTGGAATGTACAAGGTAGCTCTGAATGCTCTGTTTGCAATCTTCAAGAGGAGAAGAGTATCTTTCACTTCCTTTCAATTTGTCCAATTTCGGCAGAATTTCGAATAATATACTTAAAAAATAAAACTTTAACTAGGCAACAAACGTTGGATATTCTGAACGGGAAAGAAAGTAGTTGGCATAATTTGTTTAGTTATCTCAAAGCTGCACTTAAATATAGGAACTTTCTGGTAGACGAATTCAATTCTTGATTTAGTTTGTAATAAATATCACATAGCGAATTAGATAAACAATTTCAATCTTTAAGAATTAGAGTTACCCAACTTCAGCAGACGACCTTAAGTCATTGCTGTGGTTTATTAGTTGTTGTTTAGTAGTTAGATGAAATACATTTGTAATTTTTGTTATTATTAATTTGATTCCCTTAACGAAAGAAGGTTTGTATCATTAGAATTTATAAATAAACATAATTATTATTATACCAAGAGAAATTGAAATCAATTAATCCGCCGTGTGTGCCATTTGTTGGCCAATACTAAACAAATATTCTGCACTTGGAAGAGGGAAATACAGACCTTCTGCCAAATACACAACTTAATTATATTACTTACTTAAAATTGATTTTTATGCGGTGGGAATTCTTTAAAAGGACTGGAACAGCTTTTTTGAACCTAATGAAAAAGTAGAAAAAAACTCATTCTGAGTGGCAGTTATCTTTGATTTCTAGAGCTATTGATAAGCTTTAGTTAGAGTTAAAGTAAAAACCTTTAGTAATAATAACACTATTAACGGAATTCCAAGCCGAATTAAGGAGTCAGTATTCTACCATAGACAATATTTTCAACATTGGAAATCTAATCAATTCAGCCTGGAACGTAGGAATTAAAAAGGTTTATGGATGTTTTATAGACTTTAAAGCCGCTTTCGATACAATTAATAGGAATGCGTTTTTTCATAAGTTATATAATTTAGGTGTTTCATCAAAATTTATAAAAACCTTCCAGAACCTTTATGGGAACACAAAGGCAGCTATTTGGGAGTGCAACAAATTATCGTCATGGTTCGAAACTCAAATAGGACTGAAACAGGGTTGCCCTGCGAGTCCATTACTTTTCTTTCTCTATACCAATGATCTGCATGAGGCGGTGGGAGGGGGGATTACTGTTGAGGGGCATCCGTATGTATGCTGACGATTTGGTAATGCTTGCTGATAGTCCGATAATTCTGCAGCAGATGATCGACAATCTGCTTGCATATTGTAAGTTAAGTTCCAATGTAAGTGGTAGGTGCATACAAGTACTTGGGAGTAACACTGACCTCTGGCCTATCAATGAAAAAGCATCTAGTAGAAAAGCTCAAAAGTGCAAAAAATGGTAAACGTTTTAATAATAATGCCAGCTGACAGATTGCCAAAGATATTAGCTAGGAAAATAATAGAGAAAGAACTGTTATGGTTTAAAAAATGGAAAGAATACTCTGATCAGTTTAACGTCGATAAAGACTTAATGAACAATATAACTCCGGCGTTATATTCAAGACAAGGTGGCTGAGTTCCTTAAAAAACTAACAATTGATAAAGGGCGACAAAGCATAAGGCATGAGTTATATAATCTACTAGATTATGATCTTGCAGATAGATTCTACTTCAAAGACTCGAACACCTTGGAAAAAATCAGGTATATTATAAAATGCAGAGGTGGTCTATTAAGTTTAAATGCTTCCGCGTGGAGCACGTCAAGCAGTCGGTTATGCTCATTATGCAATAGAATTAGACTATTGTGTCTTTTTGTTTTGAATATTGTACATGTTTTAGGGTAGCTAGAGTTTTGTAGGATTTTTTGTTTATAACGATTGTGCCAAATAAAGTGCCATTATACATAAAAAAAAGTAATAATAACACAAATCTTTACTTGTGTAAAACTTACTATCTTAAATCTCTCTCGAACTTTTAGGAAAAAATTATTTTTTTTATCTGTCAATTTGACCGAATTGAGAGATAAAAGCAGCTGCAAAATTCTTCAGTTTTCTGCAGAAGAAGTAGAAAAGTAATTAAGTGCAAAAACAGCTTTATGCACTTTTCTTCGAAACACTGAAGAAATCTGCAGGTACTGGAGCAGAGCTATTTTTCACTTTTAGTTCTTTTCTTCTTTTAGTTAAAAGTTGGTTTTGTCGCACCAGTTCTTACATAAAATTACTTTGTCGCTAGTTTTTTTCTATGACTCGACTATGCCTCAAAGGCCACTTATTTTGCATTGGTGTACTGAATGCATTGACCTTATAATTGTTTCCTCCAAGGTACATTAAATTAAAAATGTAAATTTTTTTAATGTAGCTTGCAAGTCGAAATTTTAGTATTGCATGCAATGTTTAAGTTCTGAATTTAGAGTGATCATTGTTAGTTACACCATTATACAAATTATTTCATTCTTCTCGTAAATTTATGATGGCATTTTACGTATGTTCGCTGCAACTACATTTCATTAATGGGATATATATTTAAATAAAAGTAAAAACCATAGTAAACTCGTAAAAGCGTTGAATTGTTTACGCTTAATTTTGAATTATTATGCCTTCGTTCACTCTACCATTCTTGCTTTCAGTGTTAGTCATTCTTATTCGTTCAAAAAATTTCCATAATTACCTTTTAACGCATCGTTCCTCAAAGATTATATTAAATTAAATTGTTGCACAATTTGCACTGCTGACTTATGTAAATACAAAACTTTAAGTTTTAGTGGTCATTGCATTATTGTTTATTCTACCCTTAACAGTCGTTCAAAACTATTATTCAAGACAGATTCATTTAGTTTCGTTTTTAGTGCGGAGTGAATAGTATCCTATCGATCAAATTCGCGATGGAATCGAATAATTCCTCAAATTACTTGGTGGATCTTTTGGAAAAAGAAGATGAGCTTCCACAATCGACGCCTATGAAAGACTTTCTTCGAGGAAAAATAATTTTTCTGACTGGCGGAACAGGTTTTTTAGGACAGCTTTACGTCAATAAGTTGCTAAGGTATGATCAGTTTAAAGATAATTTTTATAGTGTCAGTTTAAAAAACATCTAATCTGTAATGGATGTGCAGAAAATTCGGAGTACCAAACAATTTCAATTTCAATTTTAAGTGGGTTTTCAAGTACATGGACTATTTAAACCATTTAAATAAAACTATACTGGGATTAAACTCAGAGCAACTAAGTCTTCGCTTTAGCACTGACATTACTCTATTAGATCCAGAAGCACATGTTAAGTCTTAGAAGTTTGGTTGTTTGAAAGTGAAAAGTAACAGTTTTGACCTCTGTTAAGGTTCCTTTATCCTTTAAAAAAGCCAATTTTTCCGCAGCAAACAAATATAAAAAAAACTATGCTAACTAAGTGCCTGGCTGTAGGACAATACTCATATAAATCGTTTAGAGGAGTTCCGTCTTATCATTATCCAGTGGTGCAACTGAGGTCGATAATTTTGTTAATTCTAACTAGGTATTTCCGTAACTGACAATAGATTATAGTTAAGATAGTCAACACATTCGTCGGTTGACTCTCAAAATTTTCCTTGCTCTTGTCAGTACTATGAAGGCTTTAGAGTTTATTTTATCTTATCAACTTTTGTAAAGTACTCAGTTTTGTTTTGCAGTTTTTAATTGCAATTAGAATGCCACCTGAAAAAAGACAAATACAATTGAACTTAAAACCACCCCGATCTCGGAATAAATCTATTGAGATTCACAGAGCTAAAATTCATTTGATGACACACTGGGTCTAGTGATAATGGTTTCAATAGGAGTAATGTCCAGTGATGACACCGACGTGAATTCGAATGCGTCTTCTGCCAAAGTTTAAGAGGTTTGAAGCTGTTTTGAAGTTTAAGTTTAACCACATTTGCGATGTCATTATGAAATTTTCTACTAGGCATTTTTCCTTTACACGGCCATAAGTCTTCCCCAATTTGTGTTTAAACCCTTTTTGGCCTGTTCGTCAGAATTTTCATTACCCTTTGTGTTGGCATTACCAGGATTCAAGCAGATCCACAATGTGTGGTGTGAAATGGATCCTAGGTTTCTAATAAAGTTTCTAACATATTTAAATTTTAAGTAATTGCAGTTTAATGATTTTCCACGCAAACAGTAATCTCAGTTTTCGACATCTGCTTTGCTTGGACAGCAAACACAGCTTCTATTATAGCGTATAAGATGCCTATATGACTTGTTTATTTGCAGCTATTTCGGAAAAGTCCAGCTCGAAAGATCTGTGAAAAGTGATATTTCCCTAATAATTGTGTCAGGGTATTTTCAATCTTCTCTGCTTTCTCGAAGTAATACTGTGGCTTCATACAATCCGATGTGAAAGGCATCCCACTTTAATTGAAGAGTTCCAGTATGACTTCCTGTTCAAAGTTCTATCGCGATCATCTAGGGGCACAAGACTGGGCACTACCTACCTTTTCTCGAAGCGTTTTGTCGTATTTTCGAACCCTCATAGGTTCGGTCTGGATAATACCAGAAAGAAGATGTAGTTACCAGACTAATAAAACACACTGAGTTTCATTTGCAAAGCTTTTATATTTTAGATTTTATTAATATCTGAAATACTTCGATTTCGATACTCGTGATCATCGAAACCCCCATCATCAAAACCTGTAGGGTGCTTCCTGAAGTCTTAGAAAGATGAAATTTGGTATGCTGGCTAGGATTAGCACACAAACAACGAAAATATTAAGAAATCTGCAACGTTTACCCTACAACCCCTTAAGGAAGAGGGGGGGGGGGGGAGATCTGTATATAAAATTTCTTATTGGTAGGAACTTCCAAAAGTGCTAGAAAGCTGAAATTTGATATGCAGGCTAGGATTAGCACACAAACAACGAAACAATCAAGAAATCTTTAACTTTCATCCTCCAACCCCTCGAAAAAGGGGGTGTGGTTCTGTATTATATAATAATTTCTGATAAAAAACTTCCAAAAGCTTTCTAGGGCTGAAATTTGGTATGCACACAAACAACGAAAATATTTATACTTTTACCCACATTGCATTTTTCTAATCTAGAACATGTCAGGAAAATACCCTGGAAATAATATAACGGAATTCTTATTTATTTAATTTTTACAGTTGTTTTCGACGCTAAAAACATGGAAAAAACACTTTTTTTTAGTGTCAACTATTTTGCGTAATTTAAAAATGTTGAAAGTTCCGTTCGTAAAATGAAGGCCAAGGGGATAATAAAACTAAATATTTTTCGGTTTTTTGTTTTAAACCACTTTCGTGTGCTGAATCGTGTCAATCGTTTTGATATGAACTTTTCGTTAGGGGTACTTCAAAGTCGAACAAAGGTCAAACAACAAACAATAAAAATTTCAAAAAGTTCATTTCAATGGCATTATTGGTGTCTCTACCACTCATCCTCGAAAAACAGTATTGTGGCAAAAGTGTCACAGTCGCCATGTGGTAAGCCTCCGGGATAGCGTCGTTCCTCAGCGTGTAACTGCGCTTCTCGCGAATAGGGTTACCTTGGTGCAGCTTGCCAAAGCTTTAGCTCCGGTGGTATTTCCTGGGAGCAGCCGATAGGATTTAACTCAAATGGAGCAGCTTAATTAGCTTTGACTCCAAACTATGAGATTAGACTAGAAGCAGCTTGTAAAAGCTTTAACTCCTTTAATGAAAGACTGGCTTTCGACTAATCTGATTTATTCTACTAGCATACTGTATTTATACAAAATTTGTGCTTACTACCTAAGTTCAAAGTACTTGTTTGCTAATATAAATTCTTAATAATTTAATCGGTTATAATTATTGATAGATACTCTCATTATTGCTAAATACTTAAATCCAGTGCATTCACCTGTAAGTATCCGGTGACTTACTTTCTTAAATTGTTCGCGAGCTTCTTTTTGCTGCGCGATGCACTTTACCGTTGGGCAGTGCTTTGGTTCATTGTTTGTTTATATTCTTCCGACACGAAACTTGAGTGCTGTGATTCAGCTCTACTGCCTGGCTTTATTTATGTTTACCTCAAATTGCAAAGTGTAATTTGTGGTAGGTCAGGATAGATATTTATGTCCACTTAATTTATTATAAAGTATTTAGGTTATTCATGATTAACGCGGAGGCGATCCAGGAGCGAGCGAATGTGACGTGACTTTCTATTTTTTTTTTTGAGCTATACTTTCGAAATAGAGACGAATCCTTTTACAGGCTGATTTATAAGACCCTTTAGATCAGAAAAATGTAAAAAAAAATTGATTTTTTGAAAGTGACAAGGTGTAAGTCCCCCTTAAGAAAATTTCCTATTAATTGTCTCGTATGTGTCCCACAGTATTGGTAACAAGTTATGTGGAGGGGGGATGACTGGCCTTACAGTGCTTTTTGCGTTAATGATCCAATATCCTTGTCGTACGTTTACTAACGTCGATTGGTTTCCTCCATGGCACGCCACTAATTGAGCATTTAAAACTATTAGCTGGCTTACATGATGGTCGTGTGGCAATATCAGCGGATGTTTCTGGTTATGGTAATGGGAAATGCTCCAGTATCCCGTCCACACTAAGTAAACCATCCTTGTCAATAAACGGTGTTAACGAGAGCAGTTTGTAGGATCTGGGTACTTTCCTCTAGAACAACTTTAATGTAGTGGAGTAGTGTCTGATTCCGCTGGTATATAACTGTCAAATTTACACAGTTACATTATTATTTATTTTATTTCATTTAATTTTAAATAAATATTTAATGTGAATTATATATATTTTTCTAGATGTGAGGCTAAATGTATTTACCTCTTAGCGCGACCAAAAAGAGGGGTCGACCCGAGAGAACGCATTAAAACTATATTTACTGGAACGGTAAGAAATTGTATTAAAATCGTTATTTTGAAAGAACATTAAAACATTTATCTTTAAGCACTTCGCAAAACTGTATGCACAAGACAAAAAATTTTGGGATAGGATTAAAATAGTCGAAGGTGACCTAATGCAACTACAGCTGGGTATATCCCAAAATGATATTAAAGAAATTATTGAAAATGTGGAATTAGTTATTCATGCCGCAGCTGATGTGAGGTTTGATGAGACCTTACACAAACTCCTTATGATTAATTTAAGAGGAACTCGTGAATTGCTGAGAATTGCGGAGAAAATTAAGAAATTACAGGTAAAGAAAATGGTTGCTTTTATTTTATAAAACTTTTTTTAACAATTAGTTTTTACATACATTTGGATTGCTTTAATTCAAAAATTTAACTTTACTTAACTTATTGATATAAATTCTCTAAAACCTGGAGAGACAAGTGGTATAAACATGAAATTTTGTTAGTTGATTGGTCGAATAAACCAACCTAGTTTTTCTCTAGTTCCCGTTACCCCTTTTGGGGAATAGGGTGGAGTAGAACTTCATCCGATTTGACAACGATTTTAAGTGGACCTATAATTTAATGTGGACTCCGAACCTCCGACATTACACTGGTAGCGTGTTATTTTGGGAGCTGAACACAATTATGGGTCGCCGTCAGTCTTAAACTTCCATAAATCTTTCCAAGCTGCTCTCGAATATAATCGCAGCAAGTAAATCTAGAGTTTAATTTAACGCCCAAGCTCTTTACTGAATCAGCATAGTTCCAGATCGTATTGTTTAACGTAATAGGTGGAAGGTTCGACTTATTAATGTCACGTCTATATATATAGCAATACAGGTTGATTTTTATGGGTTTACCTTTATATCATTTATTGAAGACCACTCATGGATGCGCTCCAAGTCTTCATTTATTCGTTGAGCAAGTCCTCAATTAAACCAATTGGCCTACTAAGGTATATCTGCGCATCATCCGCATAGAGGTGTATAGAAGCGTCAGAAATAGTACTTGGAAGATCATTTATATATGAGCTAAACAAAAGTGGGCCAAGAACGGAGCCCTGAGGGGCGCCAGAGTGTAACGGCATGGGGTTAGATAGGAACCTCTGTATCTTAACAGTCTGACTACGTCCACCTTAGAAACTGTTTATTAGCCTTGAATCAACAGAATTCATAATATTAAGTTGAACAATCAGAAGGCAGCAACACTGGAATTTTTCCAGGCGAATCAAAGGCGAAATTTTTATAACAAAAGATCGAAATTTACAAACATGTTTTAAAAAATATTTGTTTTTAAATAGGCGGTTCTTTATTCCTAACTTATTAGATTTATATACGACATTGTGTTCTAATTGTTCTAATTACGCCAATTCACTCCCTGAATATAACAAACAGTATATCAAAGTTAAACGAACAACCTGTATTCAAAATTTAAATTAAAGAAAAGGCAACGAAAACATTTTATTCCAGAAAAAGTGTAATAAATTTGGAATTGTATTTGTTGTTCTCTGCGAACTCCACGCTCACTTTTGTTGACCCCAGTCTCCTTGCACTTACAAATCTTGACGTGTTTCACTCCGCACTGCTTGTTGCTTTTCATTGTCTATCGGACGTGCTTGTCAATAACCTCGAGAAAGCCAATATCATTTTAATTTTAGAGCGGCCGATTTTGAGGCTTTGAATGATTATCTTGGTGAGATAAACTTCCACACTTGATTATCTGGTGACGATATCGACAGTAACGTATCAGGTCTCTACGACGTTTTGTATGAAGCTTTTGGGAGGTTTGTTCCCTTAGTTTAGGTTAGACGTAGAGACTCCGCTAAACCCTGATTTGACAGAGAATTGAAGACTCTTAGGAATAGGAAGAATAGACTTTGGAAAAAGTACCTTCGCGTTGACAGTGTCGACTAGTATTTGCCATGAACATTTTATAAGCCGTTCTCGTTCTCTCTATGAAGACTACCTTCAAAGTTTAAAGAACAGATTATTCTCTGACCCCCGTGCATTTTTCAAATATGTTCACTTGAAGAAAAAGATTGCTAACTATCCATCGACTATGAAATTCAGTTAGATTTCCAGCAATGATTCTAATATTATTTGTAACTTATTTGCTGAATCTTTTAAGGGTACATTTGAATCATCTGATCAACTTTTCACACATAAATAGCCGAATTTTACCCATGGTACCAGTCCCATCTATTACGGAGGAGATCTTGTTGAAGCATATTGCTGCACTTCCAACTGACTTTTCAGGTGGTCCTGACGGGGTTCCTACTGCAGTCATAAAGAAATGTTCTTCGGTGTTATTATGGCCTTTGCTATTGCTATTCAGGAAGTCTCTTTCGCGGGGCCATTTCCCAGCACTTTGGAAGATATCTTTTTTAATTGAGATTTTCAAGAGTGGCAATAGAAGAAACGTTTCCAATCACAGGCCAATTGCTAAATTGTCCTGTATTCCTAAGCTCTTCGAACTATTAATTCAATCCCAATTATCCGAAGTGTGCAAAGGCTTAATCTCCACTCGGCAGCATGGTTTTAACCAGGGCAGGTCCACGGTTTCAAACTTGGTTGACCTTAGTAAGGCCTTTGATAAGCTGTCTCAATCTATCATTGCTTTTAAATTGGCTAAATAGGGTTTCACGCCCTTGCTTATTGTTTGTATTAAGTCATATTTATCTAATAGGACTTATAGAGTCCGTTTTCGTAGTGCAGTCTCTGATGATTTTGTGGCTCATTCTGGCGTTCCCCAGGGCAGTCATCTGGGTCCATTATTATTCATTTTATGTATTGATGATATTTCGTATTTGCTTCAAAGATATAAAATTCTTATATATGCTGATGATATTAAGATTTTTCTCTCAATCAAATCTAATGCTAATTGTGAGATTTTACAATCAGAGTTTCACATTTTCTATGAGTGGTGCTGCAACAACAATCTTAAGCTGAATATTGAGAAATGTCAGGTTATGTCCTTCTCGAGGTCTTGCAGCTTCCGTACTTTTCAGTACATGTTTGAGGGTATAAAACGGGTGGAAGGGGAAAGGGATTTGTGAGTGTATCTTAATGTTAAATTGAACTTCATCTCCCATATTAACAACGTCGTTGTTTGGGCAAACTCTATGCTGGGATTTATTCTTCGATGGTCCACGGAATTTCCAACCCTTCAAATAAGACTCCATCTTTATACGTTCCTGGTTAGACCCCCGCTTGAATATGCTAGTGAGGATTGGTCTTCGTTTTACGGATCCCACATTGAACGTTTCGAGTCCGTCCAGCGCAGATTTGTGCGATCGGTGCTAAGTTTTTTGCCTTGGAATGACCCTCTTATGCTACCACTTTATGAGGAGCGCTCAGGATTACTGCAACTTGTTACACTCGAGAACAGACGTTGGGTTGTTGAATTGATATTTTTGCATCAGCTTCTGCAGGGAAAGCTAGACAGCGCTGAACTAACTTTGATCCTTCTGTATTAAAATGGAAACACTATTATCTAAATAAATAAAACAAAGTCGGGTTAGTTACACCATTTATAACTCAAGAACGGCTGGACCATTTTAATGATCTCTGATTTGTTGGATTCGTCTCCGCCCCGAATTGCAGAAAAATTGACGGAAAAAAATTATACAGAAAATTAATCGATATATATAAATAAAAATGAACGGCTAAATGTGTTGCTAAGCGCAACACTCTAGAACGGCTGGACCAATTTGGCAAATATTTTTTTTCAAATATTCCTTGAAGTCCGAAGAAGGTTCTTATGAAGAGAAAAGTTGGAAAAATTCCACGGAAAAACATAAAAACCACATTTTTCTGTATCACATTCAAACTGTTTCTAGCTGTCAATTCTAGGGATGGGGATCTGAAATCGATTAATCGAAGAATTTTCTTGATGATGTCAAACAAAGTACAGTTCCATCATGGACTTACTGATCGCACGTGTTATAGACAGCCCGTTTTGCAAGTTAAATGAATATTTACCGACCACTCTTTAGGGAGTGACGTCGGAACTTAGAAATACAAGAATATTTTAAAATTATCCAAAAATAAGTGAACAATAAAATTAAACAAACAAATGAAGAATTAAATTAACCGAAACCTAAAAGCAAATGAAACGTGAATTAAAATGAAAATATAAATTAACATAAAATAACTTTTAACTAAAAACATGTGAAACGCGAAAACATTAAAATCTAAGTAACAGAAACATCAAATATTATAAAATAAAACAAATCTTATAAAAGCATTCATTAAAAAATACTGTTTGTTGTTATACTCTATCGGGTGAGCCAGGAGCTTCGGGAACCTACAGTCTCCACAGCAAGACCAAAGGACAAGAAGCTGAAATCAATAGAAGAAGAATAAGAAGAAGAAACAAAATAATATCTCAATTAGGTAGGAAATTCTTTAAATAAACAAAATTTTTAAGATAAAGGGTCAAAAATGTTTGTTTTGGGTTAACAGTTAATTAATTTTAATTATTGCTACAAAAAAATTATAAAAATGTTACTGTAATTTTGTTTTATTGCCGTAATTAGCTTGTGGTAGCTAGAATACACACCCTTGTATCCTGGCGTTCTGTTACTCGAACCTGATGAAAATTTTGCTATAACAAGGAGTCAATCAGCAAGAATACCTATCATAGTTGAAAAGCAAATCAATAAGTTCGGGTGTTTTTAAGCAAAAATTATTAAAAAATGGTAGAATTTACAGTTGAGGAATTCGTAGATATTATTTACATTTATGTTGTAGTAGACGGAAAAGAGAGAGCGGCTGTACTGGAATATCAAAGAAGCTTCCCTTACTGGCGAGCACCCCAAAGAGGGGCATTTACCGGACTTTCCAAAGGTTAAGAGAAACAGGAAGTGTTACTTCACACGACAGGGAGACACGACCCGATACTTCGGAAACTTCTGCCGACGTTGAGCAGCAAAGACCCTGACGTCGCAAGACGATTAGGAGTGTCTTCATCTAAGATTTGGAGGGTTTTTTATCGAGTGATCTTACGTCTATATCACCATCACCCAGTCCAAGGACTACTGGAAGGAGATTTCATGAGAAGACTGAAATTTAGCACTTGGCTTCTCGAACGTGACATTGACGACAGAGCGTTTCTTGACCAAATTCTGTGGACAGATGAATTTGAATTCATCCAGAATGATATCACGAACTTCCATAACCTTCATACCTGGTCGAAGACTAACCCACACAGGGCAGAGGTGATCACATTCCAGCAGAGATTCAGTGTCAATGTTTGGGCTGGTATCATTGGCAACCATTTGGTATGACCATTCATTTGGCCGCAAGTGCTTAATAGTGAAATGTATGCGGACTTTTTGGACAACACACTGCCAGATCTAATAGAGATGGAGTACCAGCGCATACGGCTAACATTGTGAAGGCAATTCTAAGTGAAAAATTTCCTAACCACTGGATTGGACGAGGTGCACCGATTCCGTGGTCGGCCAGATATCCAGACCTTATCCCATTGGACTTTAGGGACTTTGGGGACTTATGGGAAACAATGAAAGATGAAGTTTTTTAAGCCCAGTTAACAATAGGGAGGATTTAGTTATCCGAATTGGGAATGCAGCGACGAAAATACGGTAGAGGCTGGCTGCAATACGCCTTAAACAGGGACTTGAGATTGTTGAAATGCATCCAAAGTGGCGATGGACATTTTGAATAGCTTTTGTTACTAATCAAGATTAATTGTAATTATTTTTAAATTCAATAAAAGGCATTTTAGAATTAATTTGAGTTTAATTTCTTTAATTTGTTGATTTTTATAATATTCTCCGATAGGACTTCTAAGTATAAATTTCTACATATTTTTGCTACGTGGACATGTTGCACATTTTTGGAAAGGTAATAAGATGGGCAATGTAATAAAAATAAAGAAAGGGTATACTAATTACAGGAATTTCGGAGAAAATTTGGGAAAATGCTGAACTTTAGGTAATCGCAAACCATTTTCTTCACTTTTGGAAGTGACTCTACCTGTAACGGTAAAAGTTAGATCAATATTGTTGACAATTTTGGAAAGGCCATTGGGATAGTAGTTTTTAAGCGTTTGTTTGATGTGGCTGTGTTGGGTTGATCAAAAGATTAAAAAATAAAAGACTCATGTGCATACCATGAAAAACTGAAATTTATGAATCACCCTGTAACTCCCAAACTCATTTTGGCACGTCAGATCTGAAACACCCTGTATAACTTCACTCAGAAACTCTTCTGAGTTAATTAGTTTTTGATTCATTGTTTTAGTTTTATTTAGTCATGTGAAATAAAATAGCTTTTTAAAAATAACAAACCAAACAACTGCAACAAAAGTATTTAATAGTTGTTTTTTGTGAGCCCTTGAGCTGAAACGTTCAGGTAGTATTATAAATTATCTTCAATAGTGGTTCTGTATTGTTTTATTTGTTTAATTTGCACCGACTTCAAAATGTCGTAATAGATATAAAACTAAAAATTATTTTATGCTTTTTAGCGCTTTTTGTGAAGTTGGTTCAACTTTTTTTTAAAAACTATTTTTTTTTTCACTTTTTAGTGTCTTCTACTCTATACAACGAAGAAAGAACCATTCTAATCGGTCCACGCGTTAAAAAGTTATTTTAAATCCCCTACCCCCACCTCTGTCCCAAAAATTTTTGCCCTAGCATAGGGGCACTGGCATGATCTGAACTGTGAGGGTCTGCCTCCGCCTGCGTCGCCTTATCTTCACAATCCGCTAAATCATTTTCATTTAAATTGACAGATCGGGAAAGCAGATATCGCCTAACATTTTTTCCTATTTAATTAGATTACAACAGGATATTGAGCTGCGTCTGAGGAGATACAATTAGCGATTCTTTAACACCAACTCCTGAAAAAGGAGCCAACTCCATATGGGAAATCTGAAGCTCCGACAGTCTCTCCCATAGACTCCTTCAGCGTGGCTTACTACAACCTCACGGTTAAAGGGATTTATTCAAGAGGTTTAATCATCCCATGTTTTGTGTTAGATTGGGTGAGTGTACCCTTGCAATTTCCACTTGCGCCACGTGAAGAGCTAACAACAGATATGCTCCAAGACTTTTAAATTATGAATGGCTGCCATCAGAAGCAGCGATTAGTCTGAGTAATTTTAATCGATCTAGTATGACTTAAATTTCTGTCATACAATCCTGTTAGTCTTACTATGAAAATACCTCTCATTTCAAGCCCAGGGGGCGATATAGGGATATTCTGTTCGCCAACGTCGGATACACCTCTTTGCTTCTTTAAACATTTGGTTACACTGGTTATTGAGCCAGTTAGTTGATTTTCTAAGCACGTTTAACGTTTCATCGTTAGTAGCTGTACGACAAGAATGGTGCCTGAATTCTGAACCACTGCAATACATATTACACTCATAAATGAGTCCATACGATTCACTTTTTCTAACTTTCGATTAGCCCCTCCTTGAATTATTTCCTTTCTTTTTTCCTTTCAGAAAGCTTGTAAAATAAAGTCTATCAGTCGGTATTTAAATGTCATTGAATTTTGCATATATCTTTCAGGTTGTATCTTACATCTCAACAGCATATAGCAATTGTCATCGAGTTTACATTGATGAAAAATTTTATCCACCCCCCGTCGATCCTCACGTAATGATAAAATTTGTAGAGAATTACTACGAAAAGCCCGACGAGCGACTAGACGTAATGCAAGATCTGATTATAAGGCCATGGCCCAATACATATACATATACGAAAGCCTTATCCGAATCATTGGTTCGTCAGTACGGTCAAAAGCTCCCAATTTGCGTCATTCGACCAAGTATAGTAATATCAACATACGAAGATCCGATTTCAGGATGGTGCAATAATATCTACGGTTTGAATGGGGTACTAGTAGCGTGCGGACTAGGTGTTTTAAGATTAATGCCGCTTAACAGGAACATTAAAGGTGATATAATCTGCGCAGATTTCGTAATTAATTCTACACTTGCATCAATGTGGGTAACATATAAAGATTGGAAGTCAAATAGGCCCACCAATAAGGATCCAGAAATCTATCATGTGTCCAGTTATCAAGATCGCCCACTGCTTTGGAGTAATTAGTTTTTTTGTCAACTATTTAATGAAAAATTTAACAAAAATTAAAAAAACTTTTTTAAAGGTGAAGTTTCTGATCAAACATCGAATATATTTGCCAAATTTCCTGCAAAAAGAATGCTTTGGAAGCATTCGCCAAATGCAACGATATGTCCCGTCATGTGGAAAATATTAACAATTTATTATCACGTTATTCCTGGATATTTCTTTGATGCCATATTGCAACTTCGAGGAAGGAAAGAGAGGTTGATTTCGAAAGCTGACATATAGTTACATTCTGGTAGTAAGTTTCCTTCTATTTTAGATTGTTGCCGGTATACCGAAAGGTTCAGAAGTTTATGGCTGCTCTAAAATATTTTATGTCAACCGAGTTTGTTTTCACAAATTCAAATATGAAACGTGTCCTGGCAAGGTAACTAGGTAATATATTGAAAACCCGTTAAAATTATTGTTAATTCTTTAAGAATGTCAAAGGAAGATCAAGAACTGTTTCCAAGTGATGTTAGGAGATTCAACTGGTACGATTTTGTCTACGATTATGTATGTGGGCTTAAGGTGTACATTGGTTTGGAAACTTTGGATAACGTAGACAAGGCCCGTTCACATTATAGAAGGCTTTGTACCATACACGCAATTGTACTAGTTTTTTATTATGGTGTTCATCTGTTCTTGCTCTACCAAATCCTTAAATTTTACAATGTTATAGACTACTGGAAGAAGACTGTTACTGATACTTATGAATTTCTGCAAAACCCTTAAAGATTCATGAGATTTTCTCTATAGTTATTGTTCAACTAGTATGTAAATGTAATGCCTATGTTAGTTTGTATGCTATTTAGTAGACTCTGAAATTGTAAACTATAAATTGATTGAATGCAATAAAAGAAGGAAAGGGCCAGTAAGCTTTGTTTTTAGAAACCAAATTTTTACATCAGAGCGCGAATTTCTACATCAGAGCGTAACACTTTTAATGTGATACAATTTAAAGCTTGTGTATTACACTATTAAAAGTTAACACACCCACCATTGTTTCCTTTCTTTTGAGCATTTCTCTTTATTGTTGCGTGCGTTCTTAGAGTAAAACCTAAAGAGAGATTTTTAACTCGTTGTGGGGCATAGTTCGTCTACTGCACCAACTCTCCACTGGGTCCGGTTCTACGCCAACGCCTTCAACTGTGGCCACGATTTGTTGAACTCCGTTCCTTTCTTATCTACGGATTTTCGCCATGTGTTGCGCAGTCATTTAATTGGGAGTCTTCCTTGGGTCTCGTGCGCGTTCCAATCTAGAGTTTGTTAAGCGAAGTTGTTTGGCTGTTTTCGTAGTGTGTGGTCTATCCATTGCCACTTTCACCTGCGAATAGTGGTACCTTAACATCAAACAAACTGTCGGAGGATGTGAGAGGAGGCAAGTGGGTGTTTCTCCTGCAACAATCACATAACCACCCTCCGAATTATCATCGAGCAATTCGCCGAATTAAGGTCCCCTTTACATCAGCTGTTCGTCGATTTTGAGAAGGCGTTTGATAGCGTTGATCCGGAGTATATAT
This sequence comes from Leptarthrus brevirostris, assembly GCA_964036015.1. Lineage (NCBI taxonomy): Eukaryota > Metazoa > Arthropoda > Insecta > Diptera > Asilidae > Leptarthrus > Leptarthrus brevirostris. The sequence continues at coordinate 41,469,971 of OZ038372.1, forward strand.
GGACAGCTTTACGTAGGAGAGGCATCTCAGAAAAAGTTATCACCATCATAAAGTAGTTCTACTCAGGAGCGCAATGTTATGTCCTATATAAGGCAAAACTGTCGCAGCCCTTCCAAGTGCTGAAAAGAGTGAGACAAAGATGCATACTGGCACCTTTGCTTTTCCTGATCTTCATTAAAAACGTATTGTGCAGCGCTCTAGATAACCACCCATCGCGAGGGATAAGATGGAAACTTTTTAACCACCTTACGCTTTTGGACTATGCTGACGATTTATGTGTCCTTTCCAACAAGCAGAGTCGTGTAGCTCTTATGTCCGAAGCCCTGTGCAGGGCTTAAGATAAATGCTTGCTAAAACCAAACTCATGAACTTGGACTCCATGGAACATACACGACATTTATCTGTAATAACAGGAACCATAGCTACAGCGGACGGCGGGGCTGAAGCTGATTTACAGCCTCGCATCAATAAGGGTCCAGTTGCACTTAATACCCTTGCTGAGATCTGGTGCAATAACAGCATCTCCAGATGCACAAAACTCCGAATTATTGAATCGACCGTAAAATCTCTTCTGTTATACGGCTGTTCGACATGGAAGGTAATCTGTCAAATATTATCTAAACTATAAACTATGCTAATAGAAGAATAATTTGTTCCAAGGTGGGGGGTTGGTTAGAGTATGCTCCCTGGTTGATACCACGAGAAAATAAATATTGGTGGCGTTGGGGTGGGGGAAGGGGGGTGGAACCTAATCATGTAACGCGTGGACCGATTTGGATGGTTTTTTTGCTGTTGTAAAGAGTGTGATCCCCCATTGCTAAAAGGAGAATAATTTGGTCCTATGGTGGTGGTGGGGGAGGAAAAGGAGTAGTAACTTCGTAACGCATGGACCGATTTCGATGATTCCTTTTCTGTTCGGTAGAGTATGTTCCTTGATTGCTACCATGAGAAAAAAAGTTTAGTGAAATGGAGGTGGGGTAGGAGGTTAAACATAACTTTTTAACGCGTGGCCCAATTTGGATGGTTCTTTCTTCGTTGTATAGAGTCGGAGACACTAAAATGTGAAAAATAAAATAGTTTTTAAAAAAAAAGTTTAACCGACTTCACAAAAGGCACTAAAAAGTATTAAATAATTTTTAATTTTTTTTTAATTAAACAAATAAAACAACTACACTACCAAAATTGAAAATAATACATTATACTACCTGAACGTTTCAGCTTACGGTGATCATAAGAAATGACGATAAAATTAAAAATTATTTTATGCTTTTCAGCGCTTTTTGTGAAGTCGGTTCAACTTTTTTAAAAAAGTATTTTTTGAAACAGAAGTTCCTCGAAGTACAACTTTGTATCTTCGTTAAGATATATTCTAAAAGATCAGCTGCCACCTTTCATAATTTATAGAGATATTCGCGAAATACTGCCAATACGATAGGAAGAAGGGACCTAACCTAAAAATCAAACCAGTTGCAAGGGAATAAGTACATACATATGGGTTTTAGGGTCGCTAATATTGAATCAGATGTACAAAATTAGAAATTCAAAATGGCGCAACCAAAATGACCGTAAACAAGGACGTTATCGTAACCATGATTGCTAATGCTACACTTTACAGGTTTTAAAAACTTTTTTGATATTGCTAGTTAAGAATTAAGGTATAAAATAAACATAAAAATTAAACTGCAAATTATAAAAACAATGCAGTACAATATGTAGCAAAATACAGTAATTTTGGCTATATGAGTATTTATATATATATATATATATATATACAGAGTATTTTCCAGGGACAATTGTTTAGGTGAAAGTGTTTTTCGCGGACTTTTGTATGCTTCCAGGACCGACCTCATATTATTTTATGTTTTATCAGGGACTTTTTTTGAAAGATTAATTCGCTCAGAAGTAAACTTGTCAGTGTCTGCATTCATAAAACGTCAGCGAAAGAGTATGCACGGTGAATTTTATAAAAAGCAAAACATGTAAGTATTTTTATTCATTTTTGCAGAAAAATATATATTTTTTTATTTTATTTTGTACGTTGTTGTTGAATTATATGTTTTATTATTACACTATTTAGTTATTGATCAAGTGCTTACGGTTACGTTTCCCTAATAAGGCCCACTCAAATTTTACCCGAGCCTTATTAAGACTATTGAAACTGATCTTGTTATTTTATTTGCGTTTAAACTAAAATGGGAAAGGCTGGTGCTACTGCTGTCAGAAAGCGAGCAAACTGGACTGCTGAACATTTGTCCAGTGCTATGAAGTCAGCCCAAAGAGATACTTTGTCACAACATCTGGCTTCTAAAAGGTTCAACATACCAAGACGAACTCTTAGAAATCATCTTAAGAGTGGATCTTCAGAAAGGAAAGTTGATCGTTCATCAATATTTATGCCAGAACAGGAGGACGATCTTGTAAAAAGAATAATTCGCTTGGCGGAAGTAGGTATGCCGATGACTCCTAAAATTTTACGTTTACAAAAATGAGTAGTAGCAATTAAAGACATTAGATTTCCACCTAAATAAACAAAAGAAACAGAAAATATTACGTTTCTTAATAATCATTTACTCTCTTCCAATCCTCCTAATACAAGTCTAACAACCAAGGCGAGTCGTAGCGCCTTGTTAAAGTAACTACCACTTAGTCAGAAGGAAATGTTTGACTAATATCAACCATATAAAATAGTTTTTTAAAAAAAAGTTGAACCGACTTCACAAAAACCGCTAAAAAGCATAAAATAATTTTTACTTTTCAATCTTTTACGATATTTTGAAGTCGGTGCAAATCAAACAAACCAAACAATTGCAACAAAAATATTTAATCGTCATTTCTTATGATCCCCCGTAAGCTGAAACGTTCAGGTAGTATTATGTATTATTTTGAATTGTGGTACTGTAGTTGTTTTATTTGTTTAATGGTACCAATCGGTGAACATACTTTACCCAAGGAATCATCAAAATAGGTCGACGCGTTACGAAGTTATGCCCGGTCAGACATAAAAAAAAATATATACGCGTCGAACTTAGAACCTTTTTGTTTTTGGGAAGTCAGTTAAAACAAGGCCATTGCTTCACATGCTTCGGAGATCAAGGCGGGGGGAATGTTCAAGATTATATCTTGAATATCTAAAAAATGGGAATTAATATAATATCTATTGAAATATCAATTACTTACCTTATCAATATTTAGATGAAGTCACTATCTATTAGTAAGATGTCAAACAAGTTCGGAATATATTTAAAATAAGCTTTACCTGCGACGTCGACGCCGCTGACCAGTGCATCACAGCATCCCATTATCTGCAAGAGGAAATCATTGTTTACATCACAATCAGAGATGAATACCTACCAGGCAATAGCTTTGATTTGGGCAACGGTTCCCGCACTTGGGTTCAGTTGATCGATTTAAACAGATGTGCGAAATCACAGTGCAAGTACCTACTTGTTAAAATTATAAGTGAAGTCAAAGTGATCATTCTTTCGGATAATTAAGGTAATTCCTCTCCTATTTACCTACATCTCTAAAACTGTTTTCGCTTTTGAATGTCTTCAAGGTTATATTGACTCTCCATTCTTGTTGTCTTCTTTTAATATATCGATTGCGAGTCGCTCCTTGAGAAATCGAGATTTTCTTAAAATTCCACAAATTACGTTTTTCACGAGCCTGTCACGTCAATGTCTCTGTTTTTTAATTCGTATTTTAACAGCATTGATTTTGATCTTATAAAGGCCAAACTTTCCTAACTACTCTATTATTATTTTGCAATCATGTATTATTAATTATTTTTCTAGTTATTTTTATTGATTATTGTAATTTTATATTTTATTTTATATAAACATGTTAAGTAATCAGCCCTTTGATGAATATTAAATAAATAAATAAATAAATTTCAACACCCATTTCATCTTTTCGCAAAAATTACGGTTTCAAAAAAAATTATATTTCCACTATTGAAACCTCTAATTTTGCTACTCATTCATTCATAGGCCACTTTCCGTTTAAATTTTCACGAACCAGAAAATATTAAAATTTTCATTCGAATTTTTATTGTGGCGCCTTCCACCCAATTTTACGCTATTCAAGGTTCGTTTGGTTTTTCCAACATATTTATTTATTTTATTTACGTTTTTCCATCGCAAATAATTTTCATATCCCTCTTTACAACGGCAGTTTGAAATTTATACAATTATTTTTCAAAAGTACTTAATTCGAAATTTTATTTGTTATTTAATTTGGCATGTTTATAATATAAAAGCGGAGATTTTGAAAATACATTTTCTTTTTTTAACCAAATAGCGAATTTTAGAATTACAACGTTACCACGCCTCACGTAATTGCAAAATTCTACTCGTGATAATTCGAGTAATTTCTGAAGTGGAAATATTAGTAAGTTCCACTATTTCAGGCAAGCATTTCTTTTTCCTTCATATTAATTTTATTACAATTTTGTGGTGTTTCCTATGTTTAAATTCATTTTGAAGCAAAATGTATTTAGCTTTGAAAGCCATAAGTCTAAAGTAAAGGGGGGGGGGGGGGGGTTAATTTTCAATATTTTAAACAAACAAACAAAAAATATGGTAAATATAAATTTATTTTTAAGTTAAGAACTTAATAGTACAACATTTCAAGAATCTTCTGTTAAATTTTTGGGTAAAAATATTGTGAATTGAGCGACTGACAGGAAATAAAAAGATACTTTAAAAAAAAAGATACTTTGCAGTGATCATCATAACTCATTACTGGAACATATGTTGACAAAAAACCAAACAGATATCGTTAGTTTATGAGTTTCTCGAGGTAACAACGTCAAGATTTTCTTTATTCTATTGATTTTTCAATTTTTAGAAGTAAAAAAAGACGAATATTTTGAATTTATGAAAATTTATTGATAAAAATCGATCTCAAATTTTAACTAGAAGAGTTGTACCATCAAATGAAATAAAATAAAAGAGAAAAGAATTAATATTAATAGCAATTAAGAATTGTTTTGCACACTTTTTCGAAAAAGTATTTTCAAAATAGCAGTATTAAGTTATAAAAATGTTTTTCCTTAAATCGCATGATCGATTTAAGATCACATTCGAATGGATGAAATTACAAAATTACATATTCAACAGCAACGTTGAATTGTTTATGTTAAATTTTTAATTAATATTCCGCTGTCTATTCAACATTTTTGCTTTCAGTGTTAGAAATTCTTATTCTATTAGAAAATTTCCATAATTAACCTTCAATGCATTGTTCCTTAAAGATTATATTAAATTAAATTGTTGTACTTTTTGCACTGTTGACTTATGTAAATATAAAGCTTTAGTTTTTGGTGGTCATTGGCTTGTTGTGTGTTCTCCCCTAAAGGGACGTTCCATATAATTTTTTGAAGTAAATTTATTTAGTTTCGTGTATAGTGCGGAGTGAATAATAATCTATCGCTCATATTCCCGATGGAACCGAAAAATTCGTTTGATTACATTTCTGAACTCTTAGAAAAAGAAGATGAACTTCCCCAATCAACGCCTATGAATGACTTTATACGAGGAAAGATAATTTTTCTTACTGGTGGAACTGGTTTTTTGGGACAGCTTTACGTCAACAAGTTGTTAAGGTACACTGAGCATAATTATTTAGGGGTTCAGGTTATATTTTGCAAAGATGGTTTTGACAAATATGGTTTATACATATTTATTTTATATCAAATTAAATTGATTACTTTTTACTAGCATTATGTATTATTAAAAAATTCAATATTTCTATGCGAAATATTGATGAAGATACTTAATTTTTGACTAAATTAACGAATAAAAAAAATCTTAGAATCAAAAATTGGTTATTCCTCCCTCCGAATTAAAATTTTACGTATAAGAAGTTTTCGGCAATTTTCTGAAATCTTGCATTATAGCATAAATCCGGAAATCTCAATATTCGTAAAATAAAGTTGCTTATTCTTTAAATTTTTTTTCATTATCATAATAACTTTTTTTGTATTCTTTACATTACTGTGGGTTCCCGAAGAAGCTAAGAAAGTTTTTTGAAACTGGAGTCATTTATCTCATAATAGAATCAGAGTGGTGAAAATTATTAGAATAATTGCAAACTTTTTGAAACGAATAAGTTGCTTTTGTAAATATAGCTTTTATTGAAAAATAGCATCATATTTAGTATATAGTTCTCTTATTCACGTCACGTCACGTCACGGCTGTGTCAAATTTTAATAAACGTCGTTGGCCCACGTTGTTATTCTCACTTTTTTTAGTTTGCTCCTCACGATGGACCACAGGTTTTCAATCGGGTTCATCATACTAACAGGCTATTCTATGGTTTTTATCTTGTTCTCGCTCAAAAACTCAAAAGACATGGTACACTATCCTGCTATTCAGGAATCAGGATTCCAGTTGTGGATATAATTTTCTTGAAGAAATTTCCTGCATTGATGTTGGTTCATCGTGATATCTACAATGTATAGGCGTCCTGTACCTTTCGCTGACATCATACTCCAGACCGTCATCTGGGTATGGTGCTTCATTGTACGTGCAACAGATTTAGGCGGAAACTCCTGTACCTCACCTGACTTATTGACTTGTGATATCGCAAACATGGATTCATCTGAAAAACATACCACCACGATAAAATATATGACGTCATTCTAACCCTAATATGGCGAATTACCTTCTTCTTTACAACGACATGGGTATCAAATGAAAGGGTTTGATGAGTTGATAGCGATGAGTTACATGACGTTATTCTGAACGCCAATATAGCGGATTCCCCAAGATGGCAGATTGATTTTTACTTTACAACATCCTGGACATGGGTATCAAATGAAAAAAGTAAAATATAATAAACTATGTGATATCACTCTACATCTATAAATTTATATCCTACATCTATAAACCTATATCCTACATAAATAATTAAACGCATACGTTTTGAGAGAAATAGCGCAAAACTCTTTTATTAAATTAATGTTAATTGAAGGTGTAAGATTTTGTAGCTTTAATTTCAATCAGCTGTAAATAAAGCTAGGATAATACTTTGTTATTGTGGAGAATATTCAGCTAAGTAGTATTTATAAATCGAGAAATTTGTTGTTTTCCTTTTTCAAACAATAAAAAGCTTGTTTCAACAAATAAAGGCTTGTTTTTTAAAAAACTGTTTTTTACTATATTTTATTTGACTGTTTTTTGTTTTATATTCATTGCGTGGTCATTAATTAAAAATCGGAAACCATCCGCCATCTTAAAGCGTCTGCCACATTAGATTTAAAATGACGTCACATAGTTTATCGTATTTTACTTATCACACCCTTTCATTTGGTACTTATTTCAAGGAGGTTGTAAAGAAAAAGGCAATTTGCCAGCTTGTGGCGTGCGTTATATTAGGTTTAGAATGACGTCGTATTGAATTTATAACAAAATTAGATATGTATACTGCATTGTATTGTCATGGGATCTCCATGCAAAATTGCAAAATTTCAGCTCAGTCGGTTGGCGGGAACTGGTCTAAAATTCGGTTGCAAGATTTGACCCAAACATACCAGGTGAAGGTAAATAAAAGCTTGTAAAAATGGATTTATGTCTAAATTCTGACATGACCCGTACAATCGGACCCCGGGTTCGTATTCAGATTATCAAAATATACTCGTATATGTATTTTTTTTTAAATATGTAATTTAAGAAGAACATTCCTTCTTGCTTTAAATATTTCCGAATTAACTGAGAAAAACTTATATTTCATACTTTGCGCCAGTCATTTTCAGATTTATTGTTGCAATCTTTCGCCGAAGTAGGCCTCTTTTTTACCATTGCAGGTGTAATTTCGGTATTCTGTTGAGATCGACATGCAGGCCGTCCAGCGATCAGTCTTCGGTGAATAGAAGAATCACAAATATATCTTTTCCAGACTTATTTTCAAACCTCTGCTTGCGACTCTTCTGTTTTGTTTTGCAATCTGAACAAGTTTCTTCCTTTCGGATCTTGAACTGGGGTTACTCTTTCGTCCAGATTTTTAGGGGGAAGATCACTTTTCTTGCCCATAATTACAAAAAAATTAAGACCGTTATATTCAAAACAAAACTCCACCAAAAGTGTAAATTTTCTCTAAACTTTATAAAAAATCATTAATGGGTATATCTACCTGGATGCGCAAAAAAAAAGGCGAAACTAAACAAGCTTTTAAAGAACCGTTCTGACTGTATTTATCTATTCTTTGAAATATTTATAAAAGCTTGTTTGGTGTCAGGTAAGCATACCTCATTAAGACAATGCAAAATTATTAAAATACTATGTAAAGGTACTTTAAAAACATCCAATTATAAGACGATTTTTCTGCGCTGTGCAGGCAACATAGGTTTGAACAAATTTCGCTAAGTTGTGTGTGTGAAGTAGCTATTAATAAATAAATTGACTCCTAAAAGCTGAAGTAGGATTTCTACCAACAATCTTAGTAAATAGTGAAATAATGCATTAGTTCAGAAGAAAAGGCCAACAATATTTAAAAATTTAATTATCATCTCCAGGTTCGATGTGTCCGTCCGTCTGTCACAGACAATCATTCCATATTAAGATAAAATTTCACATGCGAAAGTAGGTATGTAGATTGATGACCCAAAAACAGAAATAAGGAGACTTTTGGAAATATAATTTTTTTGGATCCATAGGGTAGAGAGCTTACTAATTTTTTTTTGATTTATTCCATTGAGAAGGGTGTCAAGCCAAATCAGTCTGTACATCCAAATCAGTCTGCACATTAAGGTATTGAGTTCGCCTCTTCTCCCACCCCTACCCACCCCATACATTTTTATCGTGATAATAATGGGAACATACTTTATTTATACATCACAACAGGAATCAAATCGGTCCAATCAGGTTCCTCCCCACACCCTGAGAAAATTTTTTTCTTATATTAGCACTTGGGGATCATTCACTATAGTAGCATCCAAATTGGTGCAACCGTTACGAAGTTAGGTTCAACTGCCGAACTGATAAGTTTAATCTGTTGATGTAAAAAAACAAAAATATGTTTAATTATGTCATTAATTTAAACAAACAAGTTGATTCAAACAAAATACGATAACCCTTGAACATTGAAAAGAAACTAAAAATAATGTTGACCAGCTAAGTAGGCAAAATACCACTTCGTGCGACGTGGAGTATGGTACAATATGGTGGGATGGAATAAAACAAGGCCGATTTAGTTCTAAAGTCTTCTTGTTCACATAAAAGTCAAAATGTTGAATTGCACTTTTTACGTTCGAAGAATGCGACATTATATACAAGTTACCGCGAGGCGTGCAATTCAATAATTACCATCACGTTACCGAGTCAAAACCAGACAAGATCATGTATTATTTAATGGTGGCAGTCGATAGAGGTATTACTTAATTGTTTTATTGGAAAGACTTCTGATTCGTTTTTAATTGAAGACAAACAAAAGATACGAATCTTTTAACATCGAACAATATTGACATTTTATCATTTTGGTCATTCGCCGAGTTAAATGGAACTGAGTGAAAGTTGCAAACTTTAATTGTTTAAACCCACACACGGGAGCAGTTATATTTTATTTTAAATAAATATTTAATCTACACTTTATGTTTATGTATTTATTTATGTCTTCTTCTAGATGTGAGGCTAAATGTGTTTACCTCTTAGCGCGACCAAAAAGGGGGGTCGACACAAAAGAACGCATTAACGCTATATTCACCGGAAAGGTAAGAAATTGTATTAAAAATTGTAAGCTTGAAATAACATAGAATAATTTTCTTTATAGCACTTTGCAAAACTGTATAAACAGGACAACAATTTTTCGGACAGGATTAGAATAATCGAAGGCGACGTAATGAAGCTACACCTGGGAATATCCGAAGATGATATGAAGGCCGTTATCGAAAATGTGGAATTAGTTATTCATGCCGCAGCTAATGTAAGGTTTGACGAGGTCTTGCCCAAAATAATTCTGAGTAATTTAAGAGGAACCAATGAATTGCTGAAAATTGCAGAGAAAATGAAAAAATTACAGGTAATAACAATTTTCAAATAGGCCATCATAGCAAAAGTGTGCGTTCTCCCGCGAAGGCTGTCATTCTAATTTCTAAAAACTAATTTCATAAAACTGTTTTTAACAACATAGTTCTTACATAAACTTGATCTGCTTGAAATCAATATGCTAGTAAGAGTGATAAAAATCATTAATGTCAAATGATTTTAATTCAAAAGTTTAAGTTTAACTTATCTACAGTGGTTTTAGCATAATTTTAATTAAATTCTCTGGGACCGGAACGATCAACTCTGAACGTAATCTCTTGTGAGTAGAAAGCAAGTGCGCGTCACCAACATTCCGGTTTGAACCTGGGACCTTTATGATGAAAGGCCAACACGTTATCCTTTATTCCACCAACAATTTCATTAACTTCGTGGTCCTTTGAATGATCACTCTCACTCGTAAATAAAAAGATCATTCTACCTATTGAGTGTAGATAGTTTACGCTTAAATGCATACTAATCATTTTAATGAACACTCAATATGACATAAGACTTGGACTCATAGTGTCACTTAACAAAGAGAACTACTACACTTTTATTACTACTATTATTTTAATACAAAAACGGGCGGGTTCAATCTCAATCGTTTGAGAGTTAAAGGGTGATTCATAATTCTGAAATTTTCATGGTATGCTGATCACTATTTTATTCTTTACTTTTGAGCTACTTAACAGAGAAACCTCAAACAAACGCCAAAAAACTAATATACCAATGATCTTTCACAAATTGTTAACAATGTTGATCTAACCTCCTACCATTACAGGTACAGTCACTTCCAAATGTGAAAAAAATGTTTAGCGATTACCTAAAATTCCGCAATTTTCTCCGAACTTCATGTAATTAATACACCTGTTTTTTTATTTTTATTAAATTACACATCTTTTTCCTTTCCAAAAGGCACAACATATCCAGGCAGAGAAAGGATGTAGAAATTTATACGGAAAAATCCTTTCGGGGAATATTACAAAAATCTGCAATTTAAAGAAACTAAACCCAAATTAACCCTATTACAAAAGCTGTTCGAAATGTACTACGCCCCTTTCGTTACATGCCAATAACCCCCTTGTAACTCCCTGATTAAAGTGTAAAGCCAGTCTCACCCTTTTTTTTGTCGCTGCAGTCCCAACTCTGCTGATAAATTCGTATCTATTGTTAACTGGCTCTAAGTAAACTTCATTTTTCATTGTTCCCCATAAGAAAAAAACCATTGGGGATGTGTTCTAGTAGATGTGCATTTTCCACAAAGTGCACATAAATTTGGCTATAAAGATATTAGCACAATATTGGCTCAGAATTTGGGTTGGAAGGAGGTACCCTTATCCTATGTTGGTTGGTATCCAACCAGGTATGGAGGTTTGTGATACCATCCCCGGTAAACTGCGATTAATCTGTCCAAAGAATTCGGCCCCGAAGAGCCCCGTTCCAGAATCCAAATGAAAAATGTTATTCTTCTCTCGGAATATCCTTCCAATAGTCCATCGATTAGAATATGGCGGTATGGACGTTACTCTGCTGGATAAATAGAATGCCAAACTTTAACTACATACACTCTGAATCGTCTTGCGACTCGTCTTGGGCTAATTTCAGGGTCTTGCCCGACGAGGTGTAATTGCTTGCTGCTCGACGTCGGTGAAATCTTCCGTTGCTTCAACTCGGAATTCTGTGCTGTTTGAAGTTACACTTCCGGTTTCTCTTGATCTTCGGAAAGTCCACGAAAATACCCCTCCTTCGGGTGCACGTCGATTAGGGAATCTCCTTTCATATTCCAGTAGAGCCGCCTTTTCGTTTCAGTCAACTACACAATAAATGTAAATTTAATATATTCCTTAAAAGTAAATTTTTTCAATTTTTTTTTCAACTATGATCGATTCTGACTGACCCCCTTTAGTACCAAAATTTCCATAAAGTACTAGTAACAGATCGCCAGGATTCTAGGGTGTGAACTCTTACTAACACAAGCTAATATACAATATACAAATACAATATACATACAATAAAATAAACTACCCTAACATATTTATAACTTTTTTGCAGCAACATCTAAAATTAATTACCTCTGTATTCGAAACAAACATTTCTGACCCTTTGCCTCAAAAGTTTTTTTTATTTAATAAAGTACAATAAAATAGTTAGATGGTCAGGAATTTCTTAGAATGCGGGTTTTCTAATCATTTTTCTACTGTGCCATGTTCTACCTTTTTGGAAAGGTAATAAGATGGACAATTTAATAAAAATAAAAAATGTTAATTGCTAGAATTTCCAAGAAAATTTGGGATAGGGCTGAATTTTAGGTAGTCGCAAAACATTTTTGTTACTTCGGAAGGTATTGTACCTGCAATTTTTAAAATCCTAGAAGGGTTTAAACCTTTCAGGTCAAGTCCTGTAGAGTACCAGTAGAAGAATTCCTGGATTGAGTTAAAACTTTGCTGGCGTTCATTTATACCAAGATTGCTGTTGGTCCCGCTTGTCCAGTCATACTAGAAGTTACTACCTATAGAAGTACGACTAGATCAAGACTAAACATCTGCTGACTGTCCATTAGTATCAAAGATTATTGTCAGTCAATTCTTCATAGTGACGTGACTAAACGAGAGCCAACTTCTGGAAATCGCATAAAATTTATTAACTGTCTTAGCCTTTAGACGTCCTACTTTAGGAAGGTGTGCCGTGTGCCAAGACTCCTTTGGCAATGGGATTTCAATATTAGTCTTTGTAACAATAGATGGTATCTAGTACTTACTATCCAATGTATACAGAATTTCAATAAAAAACAGATGACAACAACACATGTCACACATGTGACTAACTGTAAAGATATTGGGATTTCATCTTTCTCACAACAGATGATAGCTACTACTATTTTCTGTACAGAAGAGTTCAGAAAGCAAGAGATGACAACAACCTTGTCACACATTGTGACTCAACTTTGAAGTTGTCAACATTCATCTATCACCCACAACAGATTGTACTCACTGACACAACCATATACAGATGCCCTACGTCGTAGTGATACCGTTTTGTGAACGTCAGAGAGAACTTCAGAATGCTTCACATGTCAATGTTCGAAGCTTCTTTTAATCCTTCAATGAAAAACTCGTGTATTAACTCCTGGCTTACGCTTGCTAGCACAAGGCAGCGGCATAAGAAATGATCTATAGTTTAGTGCACAGAACATTGTCAGAAACACTGTAAGCGTGTACCCCCGTTAGACAGTGGTCGATGTAGATCCCGACCATAGTTTTACATTGATTTTCGCAATTCGACACGTCGCAGTCTCTTTCTATCTTCTTTTCGCAATACCTAATAGCCCATCCTTAAGAGATTCAATTACACCACATATTGGCTTGATAGCATGTTCTGCTTCCTGAGCTCATTACAGCTCCTCTTTTAGCTAGAACACCTGCCGCTTTCTTTCCGGTGATACCACTATGTCCCGTTTCCAGCAGAGTTGAACTCTCCTGTTTGTGCTTACAGTCTCCATAGCTTTGTAGCAGTTGAAGAGAAATTTAGATTTGAATTCGTTGGACGCAAGAGCCTTTAGCGCCGCTTGGCAGTCCATATATAACTAATTGAAGTGTCCGTTGTCAGCTGAATGCGCGCCAACTCCACCGCCTTGTGTATAGCCACCACTTCAGCCTGAAAGACGCTATAGGCACTGGAAAGTCTGCAGTAAAAGTAGATGTGGAGCTTCTGGCAGAACACTCACACTCCTACTCCGACGCTCGTTTTAGAGTCATCTGTGTAGATGTTTACAATATCTTCAGGTTCTTCTGTTCTTCTTTTCGAGAAAAGCGAACTCCCTGCTAATCGGTAGCATGTAGTCCGTGGCAATTTTGAGATTCTTCAAAAATTCGTCAAAATGATGTTAAAAAGCTAGTACGAGTAACGTTATATTATTGTTTTATGATAGCAGCAGTAGTACCGGCAATATGACCAAATACAGGATGTTTCAGATCTGTCGTGTGCAAATGCGTGGGGTGACAGATCACACATAGCCAAACAAAAAGTTGGTTGTCAGGGGAACAATCTCAGCAGTATGGGAGTTACAGGGTGACTTATAAAATTTCAATTTTCATGGTATGCACATCACTCTTTTATTTTTATCTTTTGATCTACTCAACACAGCGATATCAAAAAACCATAAAAAATTCTATCGCAAAGACCTTCCCAAAATTGATCTATGTAACTCCTACCTTTGCAGGTACCACTTCCAAGAGTGAAGAAATTTTTTAAATTACGAAAAATTCAGCATATTCCCAAATTTTCTCCGAAATGCAAATAATTAACTTAATTTTTATTAAATTGTCCATCTTATTAACTTTCCAAAAAGATACAACAAGCCCAGGTAGAGAAAAGTTGTAGAAATTTATAAGTAAAAATCCTACGTGAAATATTGTAAACACCTGCAATTTAAAGAAACTTAACTCATACTAACTCTAAAATCCTCTTTTTTGATTTGTATTAAAATTAATCTTAGTACATTACAAAAGCCATTTAAAATGTCAACCGCTACTTTTAATGCATGTCAGAACCGTGATTAAAATTTCCTGTTTCAGGCATATTGTAGTCAGCGTCTCCCGTAATTTTGTTTGTATTTTTATAAATAAATTCTCTCTAGGTAGTGTTAAAAGGGCTTGAATAAACTTCATCCTTCATAGTTGCCTGTTGTGAGAAAGATGAAATCCCAATATCTTTAGTCACATGTGTGACATGTGTTGTTGTCATCTGTTTTTTATTGAAATTCTGTATACATTGGATAGTAAGTACTAGATACCATCTATTGTTACAAAGACTAATATTGAAATCCCATTGCCAAAGGAGTCTTGGCACACCTTCCTAAAGTAGGACGTCTAAAGGCTAAGACAGTTAATAAATTTTATGCGATTTCCAGAAGTTGGCTCTCGTTTAGTCACGTCACTATGAAGAAATGACTGACAATAATCTTTGATACTAATGGACAGTCAGCAGATGTTTAGTCTTGATCTAGTCGTACTTCTATAGGTAGTAACTTCTAGTATGACTGGACAAGCGGGACCAACAGCAATCTTGGTATAAATGAACGCCAGCAAAGTTTTAACTCAATCCAGGAATTCTTCTACTGGTACTCTACAGGACTTGACCTGAAAGGTTTAAACCCTTCTAGGATTTTAAAAATTGCAGGTACAATGGAGTAAGGTCTGGAGATCTATCAATCCAAGGAATCGGTGCACCTTGTCTAATCAAAAAATTACGACATTTTTCATTTAGTATTGCCTTCATTATGTTAGTAGTATGCGCTGGTGCTCCATCGCGTTGGTAAAACATGTTCGTTCTATTATTCAAAGGGATAATAAATTGTCTTAATGCTTAAGACTCCCATTTTATTGACGCCATCTCCTCCTCTGGTTTACACCAAATGAGTGATGTAAGGAACTCTATGGGAAGACAGTTAGATCTTGTCTTTTCTTCTGATTCAAGTAACACTATAGTCGAATCGACTTCTCGTAACTTATCCGCTATCGACAGTTTACATCAGCCCATTTTTATCTCTTTTGCTACGATGGTTCTGATATTGCTGACCCCAACGTAGATCAACGTTCTTGATTTTAACAGGGCGGACTTCTCTGATCTTTCAAGCAGGATCCTCTCAATCGATTTCCAATCACTTTTTTATGATAGCGATATCGACGATTGTGTTTTCGTGTTTTATGATAGGATTTATGATCTGTTTAATTCGTGTGTACCACTTAAACGGTCGAGATCATTTTCTCCTTCTCAATTTTCAAATTTGTTCGCTTTTTGCTACGAGGAAGTAGGCTTTTTATCTGTTCCTTGGGTCTTAGCAAATGTAAATGCCCAATATTTCGAAGAGCCCTGACCAATAAAAGCAAAATATGAGGATTATGCAGAACTTTAACCACTGCAGGTAGCCCAAGATCAGCTTAAACAAACAAAGGAAGAATAGAGGATCGATTAAGTTTTAGTCAGCAAGCCCTTTAAAAATCTATGCGGTCCCACCTGGTCTACTGATAAAACGCAGCGATATGGGCTTGTGGCAAACATGCTTTTCAATCACCGGTGGTTATTGCTGGTGACTTTAATAGGCTGTAGAATGGGGTAGCAGAGTCTTATAGTATCGCTTGCTGTATTCGATGTAGAGATAGCTAATAATGCAATGAAAAATAACTTCCGAAAGGCCGGAAGGGGGTCGATTATAGGCCTAACCTTTGAAAGCAGCTTCCTGCTCCGGAATACAATATGGTGGGTAAGCGAGGACTAGACACATAGCGACTACCAAGCCGTTATGTTCAAGACAAAAGAAGAAAATAACTCTGGCCAAAGAGTCCCTTAATTAACAGGCTCAAAATGGAAAAATTCGTTGTTCGAAAAGGAGACCTTCGAAGAAGTAGTAAATACGTACCAAATGGAATTAGGATCTGCAGAAAACGGAACGAGGCAACTGACTCAACTGGTAGACAAAAGCGTGCGATGCAGCAATGCCACGCAGGAAACCCAATAGAAGAGACTCGCCATGCTATTCGTGGAACGAAAAGAATCAGTCACTTAGGGAAAAATGCCTGAAAACCAGACGCAAAGTTCAAAAGTCGAGAGGTAGACTGGAATACAACTCACTGCTCAGTGCCTTTAAAGAAAAAAGAAATGCTTTGAAAAATGCCATTTAGAAAACACAGTAAAAGAGAAAACTTCAAACGCCTTTGCGAAGAGGCTTACATTAACCCATGGGGAACCGCCTACTGAGTCGTTATGTCGAAACTAAAAGGACCAAAATCTCGTCAGATTACACGCCCATTAATGATAAGAGAAATCATAACGACGCTTTTCTCACAGCGTCCAACGATTGCTCCGGCTGGCGTAGAAATTAATGTAGAGGAAATCTCGAGAGTTACGGCGGAAGAGCTGCAGTCTCAACAAAATGGGAGACAATAAAGCGCAGAGGCCGGACGGGATTCTAAACAAAACCTTGAAAACAACGATTCTCAAAATACCTGACATTTTCGTAGAAGTTGTAAAAAGATGTCTAATAGAAGGCGTGTTTCCGGAACAATGGAAGCTACAACATGTGGTACCGCTACCAAAAGGAAATAAACCACCTGGAGAACCTTCATCCTACCGCCCAGTTGCCTCTACGACACAATGGGGAAAATACACAACAGAGGAGAATAGCTGAGGAGAAAGTTGCTTTATCAGAATACCAATTTGGATTTCGAAAAGCGCGCTCCACCGTGGATGCAATCAAAATGGTAGTGGACGTCGCTGTTTCTGCCATAGAAGGTGGAGATGGGGAACCCAGGAACACTGCGCAGTGGTTACACTAGACGTCAAGAACACCTTTAACTCGGCCAACTGGGAATTCATAAAGAGTTCTCAGACTACAGATTCCCCAAGAGAAAATAATAGGCTTCGCAGCCGATATTGCGATCGTTACAACAGCGAAATACACTCACCAAATAAAGGCGGCAACAAATCAAGCTATCGCCAAGGTTAAGAACTGACTGGAGTCGGCGGGTATTGAATTAAGAGAACAAAAGTCAAAGGCGATCTTAATCACAAGCCCGAAAAATGTGGAATACATTAATGTCAAGATGGGCAGTCAAGCAATCAGGTCTAAACAATCAATGAAATACCTAGGAGTATTGCTGGGCAATAGGCTAAACTACAAATCACATCTGGAATATGTGAGCAAAAAAGCTTCGAACATACATGCGGCTCTTTCCAGGATGCTGCCAAATATTGGTTGTCCCTAACTACATAAAAGAGCCCTGCTATTGAGAGTAGCGAGCTCTGTGCTTCTATATGCCTCCACAATCTGGGAAAAAGCATTAGCATTGACTGGTCATGGTGGATACCGCAAGTAACTGCACAGATTTTAACATGACAGATAGCCGATATATACGAACTGGTTAGATCAGGAGGAAGATACCGAACACGTAGTATTTCGTTGCCTACGTTTCCAGGTATAGCATGGAAATATAATGTGTCCATCGGTAATAATATGCTCCAAAGTGACAAAAATTGGAGCGAAGTGACTTAGTTTATAATAAACGTCCAAAAGGAATTGAGAAGACTGGAACGTCTTAGACACCAGATTAATACGAAAGGTTGATAGCATGATGGCTAACCAGCCCCGCGAAGTAATACCTAACCGCAGTTCCGCAGGGATAGTTGTTCAAGAGGATGGGAAGTGTGGTTTAGCACGTAGGCGCTGCATCGTGTATATGTACCAGTAGCACGGGCTACTGGTATACTTGGAAGATTCTTCTGGTCGCACAAAAAAAAGAAATTCTCCTCCAAATTATGTTGCACTGCTATTGTGACATTCAAGTTTCAAAATATATTGTTGAAACTACGATTTCAATATTCGGACCCATTACAATAACTTTTTTATATACTAGAAAGTTTACAAAATAAAATATAATTCAATAGAAATTAAAATTAATAATGAAAATATTGATAAAATGAAATTTTCGTGTATGCATAAATATACTTACGTACAGGGACTTGTTTAATTTTATCATAGTTCAAAAGACTAATGGGGAGAGTTATCCCATCCCCCCCCCCCTCCCTACACCATTGATCTTATTTGTGTGTCGAACTCTAGCGGAAATACTACAAGGAAAATTTAAATACTGTTTGCTACTTGTACGGTTACTCGTGAAGTACATTTGGACATTATACCTCAATTTACCACAGATTATTGCATCGCCGAAAGAATGCAAGGTTATGCTTCTTCCAATGGAACTTCTTGGCATTTCATAGCCGAACGCGCCGCATGGTAGAGCCGCTTTTGGGAGCGAGTTATTCAACTCGTTAAGGACTCCTCCAAAATATTAATCCGCGCTGAAGTTCTTACGATTGAACAGCTTCAAACTCTTTAGGTATAAGTGGAAACAGTCATAAATGTTCAACCACTAACGTATATTTTAAAGGATCCAGTAGACTTAAGCCCACTAAGGTAAGGTAAGGTAAGGTGACCATTTCCTTGTTGGTACTCTCCCTACCCCGCTAACACAAAAGTTATTTGCTACACCGAAGAAGTTGAACTTCAAGTGAAATGGAAAACGAGACTACTTCTTGACACCTACACTCCGTCTCAAAATATAACCTCACCACTATATAAACTCTGTATTTGTTATACACTTCATATTTCACTTGGGAAGGTTTTACGCATTTGAAGCATAATGTAATACAATTCGAACAGTACTTGTTCGAATTTCCTAGAATATGTCAAGAAAATCTCGTCTCATAATATAGCCTCAGGTATCAGTTTCAAGTAATTCTTCAAAGTAATCGGGCGTGAAACAGTAAACAGAGATTTATTTAGAAATAGTAGCTTAAAATAAAGTATTATTAATTGTAATTTTTCAAAATGGCGCGCGGAAAATTATTGAATAATACGGAAAAAGCCATTATAATTAAAATGTCGAAAGATGGTAAAGGAAATCGTGAAATCGCGCGGTTCTTGGATAGGAGCGCTAGAGCAGTGAATAATTTTTTAAAAAAAGGGCGACCATTAAAGGTTTCGCCTAGAAAGAGAAGGGAATATTGAAGGCGGCTTCAAATTCAACCCTAAGTCTCTCAAAAATAAAAGAGAAATCTCGTGTCGATGTCCACAAATCGACAGTCCATCGCATTATTAAAGCGAGCGAGCATATCCAATTCAGGAAACTGCATAAAAAACCACCCCTAACGAAAAAGCATCGAGATCAACGTTTACAATTTAGTCGTGATCACATGTCTTGGGCTGCTGAATGGAAAAAAGTCATCTTTACTGATGAGAAGAAGTTTAATCTGGATGGACCGGATGGCTACTATCACTATTTCCATGATTTACGCAAAGAGGAATTGGTTTTGAGCCGAAGACAAATGGGAGGCGGGTCACTAATGATCTGGGGTGCTATAACATACAATGGAGTTGCAGATTTAGAGATAATTAGTGGCCGACAGGACTCCAGGAAGTACATCGATTTATTATCTAGACAGCGTATAAAAATAATCGAAAAACTGGAATCTCAACAATTCGTTTTCCAGCAAGATAATGCTGCGATTCATACCGCAGGGCGTGTTAAAGAATGGTTTAGAGACAACAATGTGACTTTACTGCCTTGGCCGTCGAAATCACCGGACTTAAATATTATTGAGAATGCGTGGGGATATCTCTCACGACAAGTTTACGCTGATGGGAAGCAGTTTCAAACAGCAGCGGAGTTAAAAGAGGCCATTTTGAAATGCTGGGCGGAAATTCCAACAAATTACATACGGCCTCTTTATGACAGTATGCCATCAAGGATTTTTGAAGTCATTAACCAGAATGGAGGATAAACGAAATATTAATTGTTATTTTATGTAATTTTTTCTGTCTATTAAGGAATAATTAGTGAAATAAATTCATTGAGGTTATATTATGAGACGAGTTTACATTATCATATTCTAGGAAAGTGTTTTTTAATTCCTAAAACCGGTTTTGTTGCAGCCTGGAACAAGTACTGTTCGAATTGTATTACATTATGCTTCAAATGCGTAAAACTTACCCAAGTGTAATATGAAGTGTGTAACAAATACAGAGTTTATATAGTGGTGAGGTTATATTTTGAGACGGAGTGTATGCAGCCAACGCACACTTTCTTCTTGAGTCTTACAGAAGCGGGTTTTTCTTGGTAAAGGATTGCATAAAGGTTACTTAACATAACATGGATAACATAAAAGGTTACTTAACTTTAACTTTTATTATACTTTGGATATCTGAGATATTTAAAGTGTGGTTATACGTTGTATCTCATTATTAAAGCAAAGACAATCAGTCAGTATTTAAGCGTCATTGAATTTTTCATATATCTTTCAGGTTGTATCTTACATCTCAACAGCATATAGTAATTCTCATCGAATTCACATTGATGAAAAATTCTATCCACCCCCTGCCGATCCTCACGTAATGATAAAATTTGTAGATAATTACTACGAAAAGCCCGACGAGCGACTTGAAGTAATGCAAGATCTCATAATAAAGCCATGGCCCAATACATACACATATACGAAAGCTTTATCCGAAGCATTAGTTCGACAATACGGTCAAAAGCTCCCAATTTGCGTCATTCGGCCAACGGTAGTTATATCAACATACGAAGATCCGATTCCAGGATGGTGCAATAATATCTACGGTTTGAATGGAATACTTGTAGCGTGCGCACTAGGAGTTTTAAGAGCAATACCGGTCAACAAAAAAATCAAAAGTGATATAGTCTGCGCAGATTTCGTAATTAATTCGACACTTGCATCGATGTGGGTAACACATGAAGATTGGAAGTCGAATAGGCTCACCAACGTGGACCCAGAAATCTATTGTGTTTCCATTTATCAAGATCACCAACTGCTTTGTAGTAACTAGCTTTTTTTTCAATTAGTAAGGTTCCAAAAATTAATAAGTCTTTTTCACAGGTGATATTTACGATCAAGCAATGCAGGTATTTTCCAATAGTCCCGGAAAAAGAATGCTTTGGAAGCCTGCACCGAATTCTATAACAAATCCTGTAATGTTCAAAATATTAACAATTTATTATCACATCATTCCAGGATATTTCTTTGATGCGATATTAAAACTTAGAGGGAGGAAAGAAAGGTTGATTTCGAAAGCTGATAAATAGCTGAATTCTGGTAGTAACTTTCCTTCTATTTTAGATTGTTGCCGGTATACCGCAAGGTTCAGAAGTTTATGGTTGCTATAAAATATTTTTTGTTAACTGAGTTTGTTTTCACAAATTCAAATATGAAACGTGTCCTTGCAAGGTAACTTGATAATTCATTAAAAACCCGTTAAAATTATTATTGATTCTTTAAGAATGTCAAAGGAAGATCAAGAACTGTTTCCATGTGATGTTAGGAGATTCAACTGGGACGATTTTACCCACGATTATGTAGATGGGCTTAAGGTCTACATAGGATGTGAAAATTTGGATGACGTAGTAAAGGCCCGTTCACTTTACAGGAAGCTTTCTATCATGCACGCAATTGTACTAGTTTTTTTTTATGGCATTCATCTGTTCCTGCTTTACCAGATCCTGAAATTCTACAATGTCATAGACTACTGGAAAAATACGGTTACTGGCACTTATGAATTTCTGCAAAATCTTTAGGGATACACGAGATTTTTACTATAATTATTGTTCAGTGTATAAATTTAAAGCCTAATTTTAATGATATTTAGAAGGCTGTAAAATTGTAAATTATAAGTGGATTTAATGAAATAAAGAAAGGGCTAGTAAGATTTTTTTTAAGGAAAATAAAACTATACATCATGGATGCATTATATTTTTAATGTAAACATAATTTAAAACTTGTATATTTAACTTTTAGAATTTAACTCAACGGCTGAAGAATTCACACACGATTTCAAGCAGGAAGGCTTTTATTTTCTAAGTGAATTTTGTGAAAATTTTTCTTTATTGTATGTACTCAAAGGCACTAAGGAATTTGTGTAAGTTTTTATAGTAAAACTAAGTTTTAATATCATAGTTTTACTTATGACAAGCAATAAAAAGAATCCCACAGCGGAAGCAAAGAAAGCTTTGGTAGGCTCGATTACTAGCAGCACTTTTGATCTCTGTCGACATCAGATAATGATCTCCAATGACGTGATCTCTAGGCTTGGACTCGTTCGTGGCAGGACGTGAAACATGTCGGAGACACTGGCCGAGAGGAAAAGTTCTTGCCGGAGACACCCTTTCCGAGAGGCCTCAAGTCCGACATGTTATGGATACTGAGGAAGTAGTGTGTACATGCAGTGAACAGGGTGGAGCTGAGCGCATAGCGAGCTTGTAAGAGGTAAAGCGATCAATCGAGTCGGTGCTCCATTCAAGTAAGTAAAACCAGATAGCATATTTCTGACCCTCAATGGGTCTATGAACGCCTGGAGCCTCAGTACGAACCAGTTAAGTTATTATCGTCATTGTCAGGTCTTCGGTAATTGCACGCCTCCAAGTTTTGCGGTGGCAGAAGAGGAGCTCCATACCGTTGGGTATCGCAGTGGTCCTTATAATGAGCATTAAAGGGGCCTTAGACAAAATAAGCTTCTAAAGTTTTAAAATTGCACTTGTGACAGTTAGTATACATAGTTGATTCACTCATAACGAGGTCGAATGACAATATTTAAAGCAATGGGCAGTGAATATTCAGAAATGTGACGCATGGGACACATGCCATCGGAGGTTGCTCACATAATCATGAGGAGTACCCTCCGACTGGTCGAGTAGTAGTGTGTGAAACACGACCTGTTTGTAAATGCGAACAAGTTAGATCTTATAATATTATATAAAGAAAAGTAAAGATTTAGTCTTTAGCCCGCTTAAGCTGTTTAGTGCTGATCTCAAGGAATCTAAGACAGTAAAGTACTTGGGTGTTTTCCTGAAATCGAAATTGAGTAAAAGATACAAAAATTAACGGGTCGTTACACCAATGAAGAAGAAATTTGAGTACCTCACTAAAGTCCGCATATTTGACCTACAATATGATGATATATTATCTCAGCCTTGGTGGTCTGCTTGTAACAAAGCATTTTGCTCCGTACATAAATTTGCGCCGTCGCACATGTCATTTTCTCGACATTTCACTTTTTGCACAAACTCTTCGATGTACATGTCCATAAAAACTCCAGTTCCGTGGTCTGCAAATGTGCGTGACGCCATCCGGTGGCATAATCATAGGAGATAGAGATGGGCGATACCGGAGTATCGATACTTTGCTTTCAATACTTCGAGTTTTTTTGTAATCGGTACTAAAAGCCCCCGATAATACCGATCCTCGATACTTTTCTTCCAATACTCCTATTATTTCGTGTATGGGTCTAATCTCTAGTCGTGTGGCAGTATGCAAAAGCTAAAAATAGATTTATATTGAAATAAAAATTTATTGTTCTTTATTTCATCTGCTTTTTTAGTTGTTCTTGCGAAATTTCAAATTATTCATTTGCTAAAAAGATTTCATTTGAAAAAAATTATCAATCAAATATATCTTTTGAGCAAATCGATATTTTGATATTTCTCAACGATAAATTGTTTTGCAAAAAAAAAAAAACCAATAAGATAATAATTGTAATTTCTACGCAATTTCTACATATCTAAGTATCTAAGTACCGAAAGATGCGGATATATTGCAATGCCAAGTATCGATACTTTTCGATTCGGTTCCTATCTCTAATAGGAGACTTCTGCTTAAGAACCAGCGTCGCCCTCTCGTAGCGTGCACACCATGCAGGCAAGCAGGTTTTTTTTGTGTAACTCCGTTGCACCACGCAGTTCAGTAGAAATATGTAGTAATGCCACGAATAAAAATAGAAAATTACTTGGTGGGGGATAATTCTGGGCCTAGCCAAAAGTATAAAAGCGAGCATCGCCAAGCAGAATTTGAGCAGTAGTATCTCGGAACAAGTTCAGTTTAAGCTACAAACTCAACGTCGAAAAGCACTAGTGGCTTAATGTGGACTAAACAAGTCCCATCGAAGTAGTAGTTAGTTTTACCTGTCCTTTCCCAAGTATTGTGTGGTGTAAGACTGTCAATCTATTCCTCTCATACCGTCCATCTGTATTTAGTGATTGTTTTTCCGTACAAGACATTCTGTGGTGTCAACCTGTTGGTCGTTAGTAGTAGTTAGTGCTTGCTTAGCCGTACAAAACCTTCTGAGGTGTCAGCCTGTTGGTTATCCGTAGCAGTAGTTGTTAGTCCGTTCCCTAAGATTATCTGTGGTGTTTGTCTGGTAATATATTCGAATGCCAACGCATTAAGAGTACGAAGTACCCAACATCGTCGGATACCGATTATTATCCACGATATTCACTGAAGTGAGTATCGCATCTATCTCTCTCTCTCGCTGCAAGTGTCGACCATAACTCCTCTCTCTTCCCCTAGTTTCCCGTAGTATTAGACACTAAAGTAGTAGTAAGAAACGTTTATTGTAAACCGGAAAGTAAGAAACACTTAATAAAAGAATTTAATATTTATTTTGTAAATGAGCCTTTATAATTAGTTTGAATATTGGATAACTCCAGAGCTCTCGGCAATCCCTCTATTGAGGCTTCAGGGGAAAAGACCCATTACATGCTGGCGGAAAGCCAAGTTATCAATTGCCGAAAGACGACTGAGAAAGGAACGTGCCGCAGGTGCTTTTAGCTCGCCACCTACACTTGCGTTGAAAATATTATTATGATTATTGCCTTTGGATCTTTATGTGATGAAAACCGCAGCAACAACAGCTCTTCGACCGTGACGGAAACTGGCATAGGTGTAGTATCATCCTTGGACACAAGGCGATTGTAGAACTCATAATATATGAAGTAAAGCAACCTGAAATGCCCAAGGACGGTGTGTATGATAATAAGCAGTATATAGCTATATGTATAGTAAAAATTCTTGATAAGTGGGTTTTCTACCTTGTTGCTTTCAAAAAACATGTATTTCTATTTCATTTTTCTAATCTAGAACGTGTCAGGAACATACTGTGTAAATAATATAACGGAATTCTTCTTATTTCGGGATGTTAGAGACTGTCAAACAAAGCTCCGCGTGACGTTTTTATAACGCTCCGTAGTGGCAGCCCGGAAACTTTTTTAAAGTATAAGACTAAGCGTCCCTACAACTCATCCTCGAAAACAGTATAAAAAACGTCGGCGTAAGGTAGAAGACCCCCTTAAGGTATTTTAAGCTCATTTCTCTAGCTGCTTTTTCACATATTACATCACTGTTAATTGCTGTCGTTATTATTATTGTTATCTGCATCAATCTTGTTGTTAATAACTTGAAATAATTTTATTACACATTAAAAAAGTGCAATTATTTTGATGCTATTAGACATAGAATATTCATTTCGGTTTCTCTTTTGTCGAGTCTAGCCTGTTAGTTGTTGTTAGCGATCCGAGTTGTTCAGACATTGTACCGTGCATTTCATGAAATGATAGAATTCTAATGACAATAATAAATTGTGTTTTTACTTATACAAGAAACCTTGTACAAACGTACAAGATGGCGTCCAATAATTACGCACGAGCAGGGACTTTTGCGTCCGATAGTTACGCGAACTTTTCTAACGATATGAATACGTGAACTTTAACGATATGAAAGTGTACTTCATATGGGCTACTTAAACTTTAAAAACGTTGAATTGGTGACTAGTGCATAATTTACTGAAGCATATAAGAGCTTAATTGTGACTTAAAAAATGGATAATTAAATTTCATAACAGTAACAGTTTGTTGAATTCAAGAATATTCAGTGTTAGCTTGAGGTTTTATATCTTTTCTTTTGCCTCTTTGTGAAATCGAATGTGATCGGAATATTTGCTAAATTAAAATGACTGAGACGACGGTCACGTTGATGTTTTACCCCGGTTGCACAGGAGCACGTGCCCCCCCCCAGACGGTCACTACCGACCATTCAAAACACACAAGGATATTAATTAGGTTCCGATATACTTAGGTTTGTTTCGTTTTGCGTACACATACGCAGGCGCAAATTATCGCGAGTTGGAAAACTTCCGTAAACTATAAGCTATGAAGTAAGAAATTTTACGTACACACATTACGGCCCAAGTGGTCTGAATTTCCGACAAATTTACATTGCTTCTTATAGCAGCCGGGGGGTGATTTTTTTTAAACTCGTCCTAGCGCCTAAACTATTGATTGATTTGATTGATTGATTATATTTGGAGGTGTGAGGTTCTCAAGCGCCGCGGCCACTGGGGCCTATTGTGCTAACCCTCTCGACTCCTTATAGTAACCCGGTCCCTCCGAAGAAGTTCAACAGCTCCCGCAGTTGGCAGTCATTCAGTCCGCTCGGTTCCAGGGCTACTGCAGGGCATTCACATAACACATGTAATGGTGGTGGGGTGGATGGCTCTGCCTATCCTCACCAGGTGCTTCCTTAGCTGACAGTGTCCGGAAAGTAGGCCTGCAGTGAGGGCATAAGGCTTCTTGAGTGAGCCTAAACTATTACTCATGTGAAAAAAATATTTCGTTCTACTTGAAGTAAACAAAACAATCATTCTAATGAAGTAAAAATATCCACACCCTATTTAAGAAAATAACAAGCTTATAATCGCGGAAATGTGCAGAAGTGGGATTTTAAACAAAATACGAGCGCCAGACCATGGTCGGAGCATGACGTTCTGCTTGCGTTTTGGATGAAAATTTTGCTTGAGGCTAAATTTAACCTTTAATCAAAGATTTCTTATTATTTCGGGATCAGGATGCCGACTAAGAAAATTCACTGAGCGGCAAAAGAACTCTAGTCTGCGCGCAAAGGGTAATAAACATGCCATTAGTGCTCTTTCCTGGAATTTTGCAAAAAATGTCTGATCAAGATCAAGGCATGCTAACCTGCAGTTTTGCTATTCCAAGCTATAATCTCGTTGGAAGTTCTTGTATGCTTGGAAATACTCGCTGATATTCTGGGAATCACACTCCCTTTATCTCGATCATTACAAGCCATTGAAATTGATATACTTTCCGCAATTCAGCTTGTCGATACGCCCTCGCAAATGAGATTAGAACCGAAATCACGGTCCACAGAATAACCGGCCGTCAAACAAATAGACCGAACATTCAGACTCAGTCTATTGAAGAGTATTCCGACTTTCAGTGTATATTCGCTTTCTAAATTATTTGTCAAATGAAATGTCTTCCAGGTTCCCTAGAGCTCGCTTAGTTGCAAAAGTTGCTATCCCATAACTTTACTGACGAAGGTATAGAGGATGTTTTGCAAGGTGCTGAAGTATATAAAGAGGATCTTCCTTGTTTTTTAGTTTTGAAGGGGGAGCTACAAATTTGGCAACAGATAAGAGAAAACATTCCAAATTCTCCAGGAGATGCCTATAAAAGAGCATCGGTGCTGCCAAATATTGGAACCCTATGTCAATTTTTGTGCACGTTTCCTGTGACAACTGGCACTGCCGACCGATCTTTCTCCACCTTATGCCGACTAAAGACATATCTTCGCAGCAGGATGACAGAAGATCGTTTGAATGGTCTGGCTTTAATGCATATCCATCAAGACATTGCGTCTATGATGAACGCTACAGAAGTACATGTAATTTTTCATTATTTTCATTATTAAACCTTTATTACAAGTATAGTTCTTTTAGTTATAGTTGTATGTGATTATTTTACAATTGATCCCAAAGAGATAGTGTAATCTTATGAGGACACTTCTTGCCCGTCTGGCCCTTCTGCCCCTCCCAGAAAAAATCTTGGATCCGCCCCTGGCTGACACTAAATTTTGCTTGTCTTGAACTTAAGAAAATGTTCCTCGTCCTCCAATTCGGTAAATTTTTTTTTTTAACATTTAATTAAAGACGCAGCCGTCTTGCAGTCTCCAAAAAAGTTTCCTCGAGTGAATTAAGTTATTTTTTATTTTGTTCAATTTGTTAAAACAGCTTCTTTTAAAACTTAAACTTTATGTAATCGTTCCAATAATATTATTAGACTATTTTGTGATCTTTTGTGAACCGACTTTGCCTTAACACCCAGAATTTGTTTAAATTAATCAGCATGAAGTGTTCGGTTTTTTCGTGCGCAAAAAATTAGAAATAAGATGATGGGAAGTCGTTTTTCTGTAAATATATAACTCTAATTACTTGTAAATTCATTCTATAAACATGTGAAGTTTAATTAAATTAATTAAAACCTCAATTTATGGAAAAAAGAAAAAGTTTCGTAAGACGTTTCTTCATGAATTTTTTTCAGAGCTATCGTTCAAGTAGATTCATTTAAATGTTTTGCATGTTACAAAGAATCATTTGAAAAACATTTAGTAATTTTTTTGTAGATAAATATTGAAAAATAAGCCGGTGACAGAGGATTTTCGAGGACGCATTTTAGAAAAAATAATTTGCGGTGGACACTGTATCTCAGCGTAGAATTATCTGAAATCGGAAAATGAAAGCAATTTAGTTAAAACAGATATTTTTCTAGACCCCAACGTTTTTTTGAAAAATGTTTTTTTTCTTTCATTTTTAAATTTTTGGTGGTTGTTTGAAGTTAAAATCGCGTTTTTTCATGAAAAAATCCAAAAAAAAAAAAGAACGTTGGAGTCTAGTTTTTTATGTAGAAAGTGTGTACAAAATTTGAAAAGAATCGGAGCATAGTTTTTGAATGACGATGTCCACGGACTTTTGAAATGTGGTTTTGAGAAAAGCGCGTTTAAAGTTCTCAGTATTAGAGGATAATAGACTAAAAGGTCTACCACTTCAAGAGTTTTGCTCCGATTAACTTGAAATTTTGACGGGTCCCTTTTCGTCCCTACCCCCTGTGATCTCAGCGAGAGAGATCTGGGCTAATCCAGTTTACTTCCTTCACCTCGATTCCTCGGGTCAGCGCAAGCATTTGCTTATGGGACACCTCTGCCATTCTTCCTTCTTCCATCCAGTGGTGTCCCATCAGCTTCCTTCTTCTACTTGCCAGTGCAGGGCACTGGCACACTATGTGCGCCGCCGTCTCCTGCTCCTCCAGGCACAGCCTGCAGATATCATCCTTGAGAATGTTCATCCTCTTTAGATGACACCTGAAGTTACCATGTCCTGTTAGTAGTGCCGTCAGCCATCTCAAGGTCCTACGGTCCATGTCCAGGACCTCCCTCTGTTCAGCACTTCTGGTCGCTACAATTGCCATCTTAGCCTGTCTGAGCGAGTCCACGACATTCCACCGTTCCCAGTGCTCCCTCGTGGCCCACTTTCCTAACAGGCCCTCCGCCGTACCCCTGCCAAGCGCAGTGAACGGCTCCGGACCTTGGAAACTGGAAGCAGCCCCTAGCTTTGCCAGCACGTCATTTTTTAAGACGGGCAATTTAATAAAAATAAAAAAGGTATACTAATTACATAAATTTCGGATAAAATTTGGGAAATGCTGAAATTTTGGTAATTTTAAAACGTTTTTTTCAATTTTGGCCGTGACTGGACCTGCAGTGGTAGTAGTGAGATCAACAGTGTTGCCATTTTTGGAAAGGTAATTAGGATAGTTGTTTTTTAAGCTTTTGTTTGATGTCGCTTTGTTGGGTAGATCAAAAGATAAAAATAAAAGAGTAATGTGCATACCATAAAAAACTGAAATTTATGAATCACCCTGTAACTCCCAAACGGCGGAGATTGATGATTGGATGGATGGATTGGATTGGATTGGATGATTCTTTTTTGTTGTAGACATTGCTGCTGTAAGATAAAATGTTAACCAAGGAATGTGGTGGGGTAATTTAACTTTGTAACGCGTTGACTGATTGAGATGATTCTGAATGCATAGAGTATCTTTTTGTGTCATGACAAAAAATGTGGGTTATGATGTAGGGTTGAAGGAGGGACGGCACCTAGCTTCGTAAAGCGTAGACCGATTTCTATGATTTTGATTCTGTTGTACAGAATACGCTTCCTAATTGGTAGATGATAATTCTCTCTTGCCGTATAGAGTACGGTGGCGATGGTAAAAATTTTGTAACTAAGAAAAGAGTATGAAATGGTGACCGTGACTAATTTCGTTGTTGCCGGATTTTGATTTCAGATGATGATGACAGATTTCCCTTCTATAGAGTGAGTGCTCTCTCTACCTCTTAAACTTTTAAAATTAATAATTTTAAATAATTTTTCATTTTATATCTATTACGAGATTTTGAAGTCGCTGTATGTTCACGCAATTCACCGAAAAGAGAATTGATTAATAAATAGAGACTGAAATTTTAAAAGATACACAGTTACCTGACCAGTATACTTACCTGGTAATTCCACTAATCCAATTGATGTTGAACTGCACCTGAAATAAAACAAAATGAAATTAAATTTACTATAGAATGAAGTAGTAGTGAATTTACACAATTAAAGTACAACAAACATACAAATTAAGCGATAATTAGAAGTAAGCAAAGTTCGACAAGAACAATGTAAACAAAGTTTGGTTACATGCACTACAGAACAAAATTAACACACAATTACATAACATAAACATGAATTACATACTAAATTAAAATATTTTACCTGTTTTTGTTGAATTCCTAGCTCCAGATGAACTTCCTGGCCACAACTTTGCCTCACTGGGGTCAAGTCGATGAAGTCTGAAATTAAGAGAAAAATCACTGAAATTATGTGCACTTCAACTAATTTAATTAAAAACACTTGCACAATACAAGATTATATTAAAAACACAACACAAAACATTAAAACTTACCTGTAAATTCAAATAAACATAACACTCGCGATGACATAAAACGTCAAACCTTTTCGAACACGAAACACGTCAAATTTTATGTCCTGCCATTAGAGCGCACATGAAATCCAGGTAGAATTTCGCGGGGAATTTAATAGCAATATGTAAAATTGCCAATTTTGCCGTATTAACGAATTATTAATAAAATCTAATTTTCCCAATACTTATAATGAGTGGGACAGAGATAGCTCGAGTAAAAGAGACAAAAGATTACTTCGAAGTGGAGACTACAAAGTGGAGAAAAAACTCTATATCTGAAATTCATACTACAATATTTAATTTTATTATTTTATATTTAAAAAAGGTTCGAGGATCATTATGCAAGTTATCGCGAACATTATGAAGGTATTCCCTGTATGAAGATGATGATAACGCTAAAAAGCTGTCATGACAATAAACGAAATCACAATAAGCAGACGTCCTTCTACAGAGTAAGTAGGTTTTCCATAACCTTTTTTTTTAATTCTTCAGGCTGCGTAGTTCTCTAGTATACCACGGGGGAGAATAAGAGGATAATCTCGACCATTTAAGTGGTACACACGAATTAAACAGATCATAAATCCTATCATAAAACACGGAAACACACTCGTCGATATCGATATCATAAAAAAGGGATCGGAAATCTATTGAGAGGATCCTGCTTGAAAGATCAGAGAAGTCTGCCCTCTTAAAATCAAGAACGTACTGATCTACGTTGGGGTCAGCAATATTAGAACCATCGTAGCAAAAAGAGATGAAAATGGGCGAATGTAAACTGTCGATAGCGGATAAGTTACGAGAAGTCGGTTCGACCATATTGTTACTCGAATCAGAAGAAAAGACAAGATCTAACTGTCTTCCCATAGAATTCCTTACATCACTCATTTGGTGTAAACCAGAGGAGGAGATGGCGTCAATAAAATGGGAGTCTTTAGCATTAAGACAATTTAAGGGAAGGTAGCCATCGTCATCAGGGTTGAATACCCATTGAGCGCTGGGTAAGTTAAAGTCACCAAGAAGGATGATTTCGTCCTCTGGGTTTGTCATATTATTGATAAAATCTAGTCTAAGAATTAAAATATCGTAAAGACTTCTACCATCTGCATAAGCATAGTTTGTCAAGTTTAGGGATATAATAAGGGATATAACAATATAGCAGGAAAATATGCATCTTCCCCAGAGATATCTTAAGAGCTAAGAGCTCGATTGTGAACGTGCCGGAAAATGCAGGGTATATCAACCATAAGGGATGGGCGATCTTCGATTCGATCTCAACGGATCGATCTTTTAGCCTTCGATCTGCCGATTTTTGAATCGATTTTTCACTGAACCGATTCAGCTCTAATCGATTTATTTATTTCCGATTCTCATCCATTTAAGACAAGACAAATCTCATCATCATTAATTCGTGTAAAAATCCTGCAAATTTAAAATTTCATATCTAAAAACTTGTTAATGTTAGATAAATGCATTTCGGATCTCTGTAATATGCTAGTGTTATCTGTATCAGTGAGAACCATGATTTTGTAATCATCAGTGGGTGTTTATCCCAAAGATTACCTACTATGTACTAGATAACCGACTCCCTAAATTACCCAGCTATTCTTGAAAAAGTAACACTGGCACCACAGAAAAACGAAATATATCCAGCTTTTAAAGTTATAAGTATATACATGCAAATAAAGTAGTGTGCGGTCATTTACTCCTGTCAACATCGATCTTTTTAGAGCGATTAATTGATCTTCGAAATCGGAAAAAATTATAGATCGATCCGTACTGGATCGATTTTCTCAGTTCGATCCCCCATTCCTATCAACCATGCCGCAATCCAAATTCGATTTGCATGCAAGCAACACGCCGCCACCACGAGCCACGGAGTCAGAGTATCTATCCTTACGAAAAATCTGATAGGGACGTCAAATATTGCTGCTTCATTAAAACCGCTATGAAGCCAGGTCTCGGTCAGAGCGATGACGAAGTAACAACAGGCAAGAGAAGCCTGAAATTACTGGCTTGTTCTTGTTCTTAGCCTGAAGGACTATGAAAAGGACCTAAAGGCGCTAAACAATGCTAGAAAACAAGAGGATGATTCAGCAGCCTCCACAAACAACACCGGGGAAAAGGAAGGAGTACAGAGTGTAACGACAGTTTCTGCCATTGTCACTCCCTCACTAGAAGATGGTGATGCGATGGTCGCCACTATAATGGTAGTTGACACCGTTCTAATTCCCGGACCAGAGCTGAAGGACCTACTCCTTGGTTCCTGCACTGACGAAGATGCCAGCAATGAAGGGGAGACTGCTGACAACACTCCTCACCTAGACACAGCCTTCATCACTCGAAGGCAGCGTCCGCAGCCCTTCTCCTTGGTCTTGCACAAAAAGGAGAAGAGTTCATCCTTGTCCAAGAACCTTGGGTCATCAGAGACAAGGTTTGCGGACTCAACATGAAGAGATATAAGCTCCTCTACTTACAAGATACAGGTAAACCAAGGTCGTGTATCCTCACTAAGAATAATATTAATGCACTTATTCTCCCTCAGTTCAGTGATAGGGATACCACAACAGCCATACTTCAGCTCAAAAATAACAATATCTGGATAACCTCCAGTTATATGGCGCACGATGTGGCGGACATTCCTGGTTCAATACACAGGAATTTGATCAAGGAAGCCACTATACAAAAGAAGACGCTGGTGATCAGAGCAGACGCCAACGCATATTATATAGTCTGGGGCAGCTCGGACGTCAACGAAAGAAGTGAGTTACTTTTTGATTTTATTCTCGGAACTAACCTCCAGATTTCTAATGTGGGTGCAGAACCCACTTTTGCTAACTCAATTAGGCGCCGCCCACTTAATAACGGAGTGGAAGGTATCCAAGGAACCATCCTTCTTCGACCACGCCTATATCGAATTAGGGATAACACTTCATAAGCAGATGTGTCCTCCTTATAAAAACAGGCTAAGGACAAACTGGGACCTCTACAGGATGGTCCTCAGTAATCCTCGTGGGTGAGCTTCTGTAATAAAATCGAAAGCTCCTCTGAAGCGAGCCGTTTGAGGAAAATCCTCTCAACAACGCCCTTCACCCCAACTCTTTTGACCAAAAGTGATAGTAGTTGGACTTCATCCAATCTTGAGTTACTTGAAGTTACTTGTCAACACGCACTTTCCGGTGATGTTGAGTTGCCGGGTACTTCGAGCGGCCAAGAACTGGTCCACAAGGTAGTTAATCTGAGAAAACTGAAATGGGTGATAAGAAGCTTCAAGCCCTATAAATCACCGGGATTAGATGGCATCATCCCAGCTGAACCACAATAAGCTTCCAAGATACTGTTTCCATGGCTAATGGTTATTTATGAGGCTTGCCTTAACCTCACCTATATTCCATCCTCATGGACGAAGGTGAAGGTGGTCTTTATCCCTAAAGAAGGAAGAACCTCACACTATAAGCCCAATGATTTAAGGCCCATTAGTCTCTCCTCCTTCCTGCTCAAAACCTTCGAGAGACTCTTAGATGTATCATTCCAGGTTGTCTCTTTCGCAACATGCATACACTAAAGGTAAGTCCGTAGAAACAGCCCTGCAAGAACTTACCACAATCATAGAGCGTTAGATTCGTTAGGCCAATTTTCTAATATGTGTGTTTGGTCGCCTTATTATCGTCACCACTTCGTTCGTTTTGCTCTTAGCGGGCTTTCATAGAGCAATCCTTTTATTTTGCAGAACTGTTTTCGCTTTTGACTGTGTTCGAGGCAATATCGACTCCCCGGTCTTACTAACCTCTTTAAACATATGTAAGTAAACTTTTTTGATTAATCCTTT
Source organism: Leptarthrus brevirostris (assembly GCA_964036015.1). Classification (NCBI taxonomy): domain Eukaryota; kingdom Metazoa; phylum Arthropoda; class Insecta; order Diptera; family Asilidae; genus Leptarthrus; species Leptarthrus brevirostris. The sequence continues at coordinate 41,505,040 of OZ038372.1, forward strand.
GGTATTTTGTAGTTTTTAATATAATTCAATCACATTAGGTTTCGTTATGTTATTTTAATTAATTATTAATTATTGTTATGAATTTTTAAAATAAATCAACAAATGGCTTCTTTTTTACGACTAACGTTGTAAGTGCCACCTGCATATATGTTATCTTCCGTGGAAAAACGTTGCATATGAGATCCAAAGGTTTATTTACAACGTTTTTCTATACCATCTATCTTCCCTCTTTACAGTGGCAGTTTAAAATGTAAACACTTATTTTTCAAAAGTAATTCAAAATTTTATTTGTTATTTTATTTTTGCAGACGTATTCAATTGCAAAATTCTACTTACATTCAGGCAAGCATTTCTTTTCCCTTAATTTTAAAGCGAAGCGAAATGTATTAATATATTGAAAGTCATAAGTCTAAAATCAAGAACAATTCTTCCTCTGGAGTAGATTTCTGCGGCTGCTTTTTAGGGTTAGAATACTGTCCTTAAACTGTTTGTACGTCTTCATTGCCTTTATACTTATAACACTTCTTTTTTCTAAAACAATAAAAAAATTTATTGATTTTCATAACCTTTAGAATATATCTGAATTATTTTCGAAAAAAAATTTATACTAATAACAATTAATAATTTTGTTCGCCCTATTTCGAACACTGTTAAGAATTATGTTTAGTGTCGGTGAGGTGTTTTCAAAGATTTTCAAAATACTAGTATCAGGTTATGGAAAAAGTTGTCCTTAGTCGCTTGACCGATTTAAGATCACATTTAGACAGATGAAATAACAAAATTACATATAAGAGAGAAGAAACTTTGATTATATGTAATATATGTTAAAACAGTTGAAAACGCGCAACAACCTTGAACTTATGTTAAATTTCTAATTAATATTCCGCTGTCTATTCTGCATTTCTGCTTTCAGTGTTAGAAATTCTTATTCTATTAGAAAATTTACATAATTAACCTTCAGCACACTGTTCCTTAAAGATTATATTAAATTAAATTATTAAAACACTTTCTGCTCTACTGACTTATGTAAATATTATGCTTTAATTGTTGGTAGTAATTGCGTTGTTTTTTTGTTCTCCCCAAAAAGATCGTTCAAAATAAATTTTCAAGGTAGATTCATTTAGTTTGGCGTTTAGTGCGGAGTGATCACATTCACTATGGAACCGAAAAATTCATTGGATTACATTGCTGAACTTACAGAAAAAGAAGATGAACTTCCACAATCGACGCCTATGAAAAACTTTATACGAGGAAAGACAATTTTTCTTACTGGTGGTACTGGGTTTCTGGGACAGCTTTACGTCAATAAATTGTTAAGGTACATTGAACAAAATAATTATAGGGACACATACCAGATATTATAAAATTGTCTATGGTCTTGACAGTGATGGTTTACTTATTTAATCTATAGCAAAAAAATTAAAATTAATTGTGTTTTATTAATTATTTATGTTGTTTTAAAATATTTAATATCTTTATTCGTAATACGGACAAGGACACTTAATATTAAAATTAATATTAAAATTAATAATTGGTTATTTCTCCTTTAGTTATTATTACTTTCTACAATCGAGTTGCCATCGAGTTAAAAAGTTTTTGTATTATTTTTTGTTCGATCTTTGATTTATGTAATTTGCTATTTCAGCAAAGCCTCTCCCCGCCTATTTCAAAAACCTATAAAAGTTTAAGGAAGTTTCATGCAATTTCAATAACAACAATAACAAGTACATATAGACAACAATGCGCAGGAAAATTAATATTTATAAAATAAAATTGCATATTCTTTAATACATTTTCATCATCATAGTATCGTCATTTTAATTTTTTACATTTCTGTGGGTTTCCAAAAAGCTGAATAACTTCATTTTGTCGTTAATGGAGCCATTTACCTGGTAATAGTGTTATGGGTGAAAAAATTATCGGTGGGCCGTTTCCCTGCACTCGGGAAGACATCATTTTTAATTAAGACTGGCAATAGAAGAGAGATTGCTAACTACAGACCTATTGCTAAATTGTCTTGCATTCCAAAACTCTTCGAGCTGATGATCCAATTCCAATTGTCCATGGGGTGTAGCCGGCAGCATGGGTTCCTTCAGGGTAGGTCCACGGTTTCTAACTTGTTGGAGTTGGTTTCTGACAATGTGGGTGGATTTTTGGATGGCTGCCGAACTGACTGCATTTATACCGATTTTAGTAAGGCCTTTGATACACTGTCTCACTCTATTATCGTTTTCAAATTGAACAGGTTGGTTTTCCCGCCCCCACTCATTGCATGGATTAAGTCGTAATATATATATATATATATATATATATATATATATATATATATATATATATCGTGGCGTGCTCTCTGATGCTTTTGTGGCTCCTTCTGGCGTTCCCCAGGGTAGTCATCTTGGTCCTTTGTGTTTCATCTTATATATTGATGATGTTACTTATTTGCTTCCAGTAAAATTCTTATTTATGCGGACGATATCAAGATTTTTCTCCCAATCATATACACAATCTCTTGTTGATTGTGAGATCTTGCAGTCTCGACAAGCGTCGCTGGGTCGCTGATATTATCTTTCTACACCAGCTTCTGCAGGGAAAGATTGACAGTGCGGAACTTTCTTCCAAAATATTACCTAGAGAATTGCCCTATTCCCTTCGAAACCATTCAAGCTTACACATAGCTTTCTCGCGCACTAGTTACGGTATGTACGAGCCAGTTAACCGCATATGTAGGTTTACTAATGATGTTGGTGATGTTTTCAGCACTAACGTGGACAAGGTAACATTAAGGAGGAGCCTTTACAACTTAGAACCTTCCTGTTGTACTCACTGTTTTAGTAGGGCTTTTGTAGTGTTCTTGTATGTTGGTTTGGATATGTTTTTGTATTTAGCTTGGCGTAAGCGTTCTCTGTTGCCTGTGCACCCCTGATTTTTGTGTTTAGAGGTGTTTGGGTTTTTGGTTTACTAATGTTTTTTTTTGCATGTTGGTGTGGAAGCCTCATTCACCTCAATATTTTGTATATTCTGGTGGGTAGGTCAATTGATTCCTGGCTTAAGCCTGTGAAGTGCGTCTTCTGAGTTAGAAGGGTTAATTCTAATTCTAAAAAAAAAATCGTACCATCTACAATGTATAGGCGTCCTGTACCATTTTCTGACAACACACTCCAGACCATCACCTATCACATTGAGGCGAAAGCTCTTTTGACCGCATTTTTATGATGTCTAAAACATGGATTCATCTGAAAAACATACCTTAACGATAAAAGTAATATTTAATATTAGTTTTCTGATACGAGAAGCTTTACCGGAAGGCCATTTGATTTTTTAAAAAATATATGAAACTATAGATTCATTAATTATTTCATGGGTTACAACAGAAATTCCGTAACGAATATTGCAATCAATATAAAACCTTTAATAGTATATTGTCAGTGATTTGAGGCAAACAAAAAAAAGTTTCTTTTCCAATTTAAAAAAACAAAATGGCGGGAAGCATAACAATTTTCAAACAGTTGCTAGAAGAAATTTTTTTTTCAATATTAATAAAAATATTGATTTTTCTATAAATGGTGCCAGTTTGAAGAAAAAATTTGAAAATCGATGAGACATTTATTTTTCATTTTTTTATTGGCTTAAATGAAGTAAAACATCCCAAAAATGATCTCCAATAGAAACTTTAGTAAAAATAAATTTTTTAAATGACTCTCAGTTAAATTTCTGAAGCAATGTCAGATGCTCTGAAACGCAGTTTCAAAACTTTAAACGCGATTACCTCGAAACCTGTTATTGAATTGTTATTGATGTTGTGAACAATTTAAGTATAATGTTATATTCTACACTTACATGGGATATGCTATATTCATATAGAAAAGGTTGTAGGTAGGGTATATGGTACTTTGAGAAGATTATAGTTTTATGTGAAATATACCCCGTTATCCGTTAATAATAACCTTTATTATTTCCATGTTTATATATGATTGTCAAGTATGGTGTTGTCTGGAAAGCGATAGTCGTGGAAGGCTAAATGTGCGCGTTACATTTTTTAAGATTGATCGTTTCAGTGATATATCGAGGTATTGGAGTGCCCCTGGATAATTTTGTGAAATACCATGTGTTTTCAAAATAATTAGTAATTTAATACCAGATTATTTATGCAGAAAAATTCAGTAATTTCAATCAGTACGCATTGTTCGGTTTATTATTCCTCGAAGTAAATGTAGTCAAAGTACTAGATCATTTTTAACTTATGGTGTAAAATTTGGAATACATCACCTCTCAATGTTAGGCGACTGACATCCATCAGCAATTTCATGAGTGCTGCTTTAAATTACTTTTCTCATCTACAATAGCATTATTTTTTGCGCACTTTTTACTTCTTACACTTTTCTTGTTTGCACGATTTTCTTATTTACTTTTTATTTAATTTTATTTCTTCTCTCGTTTTAATATTTTTTTTAATATAATTATTCGTAACTGTTTTTAATTTATTTTCGCCTGCTTTGGATTATATTCTTCTTTACATTTGAACAAGGTGAAAAGGTTCTTCTTTGATATTGATGATAAAACGCAAATATCTGAAGAAGGAAGTAATTAGGAAGGAGCGATTGAGGAAAGCAGGTGGTACTTACATGCCCCACAAATCATATAATTGGCACTTTTCAGAGCGACATAAAAGCTGAAACAACTAAAAAAATTTCCACAAGAAAATGAAAAATCTCGTTCACTTTCGTCGCGTCAATGCTCAACTTCGCTCTCGTAATCGCGCTGTTACTAATGATATTGGTTAATCGTGAAGGCCTACTCTATACATAGACGATTGTTAAATTTGTAACCCTTCTCTATTTCAACTTGAATGTAATGTTTTTTTAAAGCAGGCAGTATTCAAAACGAAACTCCATTAAAAGTGTCTAAAATTTTCTCTAAACTTGCAATAACTTCTATCTACTGCTAAATATCTACCTGCACGTACAGGAAAAAAAAAAAAAACGCGAAACTAAACAAGCTTTAAAAAACAAACTTTTTGCCTTTATTTATCTATTCTCTGAAGTATTTATAAAGTAAATTAATATTACAAATCAGGCGTTGTTCTTTTAATAAGTTTACGGTGGCCACTTCAGAATCTAAGGCGCTCATGTGAAACAAAATACAAAAAATATAAATAAATAATAAAATAAAAAAATAAAAAGAAGGCAAAAGTGTTCTTTTAAAAAGCTTGTTTATTTGCAGGTAAGCATACCCCATTAGAACAATTTAAAATTATCCAAATACTATGTAACGATACTTTAAAATCATCCGATTATCAGCCGATTTTTCTGAGTAGCGTAGGCAACGTAATATAGTTTTGAACAAACTTCCGTAAAGGGTATGTGTAAAGTAGCTTTTAATAAACAATTTGAGTCTGAAAAGCTGAAGTATGATTTACATATATCAACAATATTGTAAATACATATATAGTTCCTGAAATAATGCATTAATATAATAATTTTCACTCCTCTCCAGGTTATGTCTCTCCGTTCGTCTATCACAGCCAATTCGTTCTCTCTTTTGTATACATATTACACTAATCAAAACAATTAAGGGAACAAAAAAAATATCTAAATTTTTTAGTGATTTTTGGCGGGCTGTATCTAAGCGAGAAATAATCGTATCGAGGATCTGAAAAAAACGTGTTAAAGCTCCAAAACTCTAGTTTTTGAAACTTTCAGCCAAACAATTTTAAAGGCCACGGTGCTCACGCAATCCAAAGGAATAGCGGAAGAAAAAAATTTCAAAATTTTTAGTCATTTTTTTTTGTGCACGGACTCGGAAATTTTTTTTTTATTTGACCACCCTATGACCCAGATAGCCTGTTAATTCAGCTTTAATTATCTTTTTTGAAATCCTTGATACGTCGATTTGTCGCGGAGATAACCGATATTAATCGAAAAAGGACACTTTTGTATTCAACCAGGGATATCTCAGCAACCAATGATCGTACAGAAAATTTAAGGGCAGTTTCGGAAACTGGAATAAATTTCCTAAAAGAATCCGTCAAGACATAAAAAATAATAATTTTTTTTTTATCCGTAATTTCAATTTTGAAAAAGTCAAAAAAAGTGACTTTTTTCCTTGTTTTGGTAAACTGACCGCATCTTTGCAAATACTGATGGAAAGGCTAAGGTTTGTAGGAATTTTTACACCTCGATCGATCTATTGGACGGTTCCTTCGGCCCGATCGGTCAAAGTTTTCGAAAAAATCAAAGAAACAAGAATTGTGATCTCAAACATCGTGTAATCTTCATAAAAATGGAAAAATCATTTTTTTTCAACTTTTTATTTTTTTATCACTTTTATGCATCAGTCACTTGGTAAATTAAAAAAAAATATTAAAAAATCGAAAATTTAAAAAAAAACATATTTGACAATTTTTACCAAGTAGCTGATGCATATTTGTGAGAAAAGTCGAAAAAAATGATTTTTCCATATTCCTTTGGATTGCGTGAGCACCGTGGCCTTTAAAATTTGTTGGCTTAAAGTTTCAAAAACTAGAGTTCTGGAGCTTTAAGATGTTTTTTTAGATCCTCGATACGATTATTTCTCGCTTAGATACAGCCCGTCAAAAATCACTAAAAAATTTAGATATTTTGCAAGGTAAAAACCAATTTTCCTATGTACAAATTGGGGTTGGAAAGAAACAGCAGAAGGCATCATTAAGCCGAATATCACAGACGATAAATTAATACCCGATCCTCGATACGATTATTTCTCGCTTCGATACAGCCCGCCAAAAATCACTAAAAAATTTAGTTATTTTTTTTGTTCCCTTAATTGTTTTGATTAGTGTATATTAGGAATGAATATAGATTGATGACTCAAAGACAGAAAACATGATATTTTTGAAAACATCATTTTTTTGGACCCGTATAGTGTAATAACGTGTACTCAAACTTTTTTTTCACTTATTTTATTGAGTGAGGTGTCCTTAGATAAGATCTATCTATCTCTAATGCGACAACAAATGTATTAGGTTATTTTTAGGGTTCGTGCCAGAATGGTAAAAAAAGAACCCCTATGGCGCGCCTTCGTTTTTCTGTCTGTCTGTCTTAGCTGTTTATTTCAGCAACTACTAATCCAATCTACTTTAAATTTGGAATAGTTTTCAATAATGCTTGCCCAACTTGATTGCAAATAAAAAAGTTTCAAAATTATCTTTATTTCTATTGCAAAGGGGATGCGGAAGGCCAGTCGAAATTTTAAAGCGGGGTTACTATGTCAAATAGGGTATCATATGAAAGGGCTTCATTTGCACATTTTAAAATATATTTTCATATTCCTATATGCCGCATAGTTTTTGACTTGAAACATGTCTAAAAATGACCATTTCCACACAGATTTTTACAATTGCAAGATTTTATTTAACTTGCAATATTTGTATGTTTGTTTGTTTAGGTCAAGTCTTGTAAACTGAATTAGAACGAGTTCCTCCTAAGCACCACCTTGTCAAGAGTTTGCCTATTTCCAATTACAGGAGTACCTGTGACAGGCAGACTATTGCTGAGGACCATCCTTTAGCTTATTCTAAACTGAGGAAGGATAAAGGCATTAATATCATTCTTAATGCAGATGCTTGAACTCTGTTACCTGTACCTTGTATGTAGAGGAACTTATTCATGTTGATTCCGCAAACCTTATCTCGACGACCCAAGGTTCTTGGACAAGGATGAGCTCTTCTCCTTTCTGTGCTAGACGAAGGAGAAGAGCCACAGACGCTGCCTTTGAGTAGTGAAGGTTAAATATGATCGATCTTAGCATCACTGTGTTTGGGTGACGATACCTCTATCAAAGTGATGTCAGCAGTCTTCCCTTCGTTGCTGGCATCTTCGTCGGTGGTGGAACCCAGAAATAGGCCATCCAACTCAAGCTCGGGATCAGGAAGAATGTAAACCATGATGTAGTTGAGTTGCGCATCACCATCTCCTTGTAAGGGGGTAACAACGGCAGAAACTGCCGTTGCACTCTGTTCTTCTTCCTTCTCCGCGGTAGTGCTTGTGGAGTTTGTTATTCCTGTTTCCTCCTTTTTTCTACTTGTATTGATTTTTTCCAGTCATGGCTAGGTAATCCAGGGTTGGCTACTTGGATGAACCTTAGAATTTTTAAAGGATCCGAAGATTTCATTAGGATCCAGGTCCTTGACCGAGGTCTACATGGGATTTCATCCCTGGAAATGGCACCAGGCCAGATTTCACCAAGACGGGAAATCGCCTGGTTGAGAAGCTGTAAGGCATTAAATAAGCTGTTCGCATAAATTCGATGTATAGGGCCGCCAACTTACTTTTTAACATTCAGTTGTAATAACATCAACTGGCTAGATGTGCGAAAATTTCTCTTAATTGCTGATGGACGACTAATGGACAATCTGGATTATTTGGATATGGTAGCAACACAGCGGTTAATTAAACAGAATCCCGGTATTGCTAGTAGACATTTCATGTATTGCTTCAATGCCCTTATGAAATTTATGTTAAGCCAAAATCAAATTTTAAATGGTGGAATAAAAGACTATTGGTGGAGAATCGAATTCCAGAATCGCGGAAGCCCCCTGTTCACATGGTAGTTTGGGTGGAAGGTCACGCATCTGCGTAGATGTCACTTACCGCCCGAGTCATCTGTATTGCATAATCTGGTAAAAAAATACCAATTACACAAACATACACATACTTACTATTAAAACAATACTGATTCATCAGTATTGATGAAGAAAAGAATGCGCTGAAACTCGTATTGTGTCTCTTTCATCGAACTAATTTACTCGCAATGGAGGCAGGATTTGTATACTAAGCCGAAGACCAGAAGCTGGATGGGTAAATAATTATAACACAATTCTTTTACAAGTCTGGAATGTCACTAGCCGTGTTTTTTAATGAACTGGTTTATCAGTCAATTTTTAGGCATTTTTAAGCTGCCATTTTACGCCAAAGATAAAGCCTAATCGTAAACAAGAAGAGATAAAATATTAGATATTTTTAAAACGCATTGAAAAAAATTGTGTTTGTGGATTTATGATGAACAATATCGCTCTCAGAAGAATCCGGGTGAAGCCTACACACAAAGATGCATTTAGACCGCTGGTGCCGGTCTAAGCACGATGGCACCAAGACGAGAAGGTGAGCCGTCACTTCCTTCAGCCCGCGCAGGGTGTCCCCGGAGCCCAGGGAGCCGGTCACTGTTCGGAAATTCAATCGGCAAAGCTTAATCGAATAAATGAGGATCTTCAGCGAAGATATAACTGGTCGCTCACACTTAATTTAGGCCTTAATCCAAAAAACTCACAGTGTATCTTTACTAAACTTTATTCGACTTGCCAACGGAAATGAAATACAATGTGTTTCCCAAGTACACATTCCTTATTAAATCTATCGATGTTTATGTTGCAAGGAGATAGCTTATTGCAATTAAACCCCAATATTTCATTTTATTTTACCAAGATTCATCTCACTATATGGTCAACGTTCTTACCTTGTTCAGAAGATCCGTAAACCAAATGCCTTTTTTTTCTTTCTCCTGTAGAGCATTTGTTGTTAGTGAAATTTCTGATCTTGTTTAGCTTTGTTATATGTTCATATCTTTTAAATTGAACTTAAATAATTTTTTTATGTAAATGTGGCGCTTCATATAGCTCATCGTTATAAACAACAAAAATCCTATAAAACTCTAGCTTTCCTTAAAATTCCACATGTATTAAAAAAAGACACAATAGTTAACGATAAAAAAAATCATGAAATTACACGTTACTTTTCTATATAAGGAAATTCAAATGACTCTAAATTTCAAGGCAAAAACCTGTAAAAAAGAAATAAGCAAATTTTAAAATACATCCAGATGAATGCCAACTCTAAGTTCCTTAAACATTTTGAAGAAAAAGCTTGGTAAATAAACCTAGAGCTAAAACCAACGAACAAAATAAACCAAAAGTGAAATAAAATAGTTTAAAAAACATTTAACCGACTTCAGAAAAAGCGCTAAAAAGCATAAAACAATTTTTCATTTTATATCTATTACGACATTTTGAAGTCGGTGCAAATTAAACAAACCAAACAACTGCAAGAAAAGTGGCTGTGGCTGACACGTTTGGGTAGTTTTATATATTATCTTCAATTGTGGTTGGGTACTTGTTTATTTGATTTGCACCGAATTCAAAATGTCGTAATAGATATAAAATGAAAAATTATTTTATGCTTGAAGTCAGTAACAATTTTTTGAAACTATTTTATTTTTCACTTTTTAGTGTCTTCGTATATACGACTCGAACGATGCTGCTCATAAAAATACAGTGGTAGTGCATTCTAAAAATCCAAATCCGGCAACATATTCCGAAATTATTCACGGTCAGCCTTTTATACCTTCAGCGTTGAAAATTCTTAACATGACCCTAGTCAACCACTGTACTCTATACAGCCATCGTTGTCATTATTTATTAATCAGAAAGCGTTTGCAACAGAATCATTTAAATCAGTCCACGCGTTACAACAAAAAAAATCTTCCAATTACCCCGTACATCACCCCAGCTTATATATTTTTGTCGTCGTATCACTGAGGCAACACATTCTATACATCAAAAGAAGAATCGTCCAAATCGGTCCACGCATTACAAAGTTAGGTTTCACCAACACTCCCTCCCCGACCCCATCAAAATTTTTTTCATATGGTATCAATCGGTGAACATACTCTACCCAACAAAAAAAGAATCATTCAAATCGGCCAACGCTTTACAAAATTATGCCCGGTCAGACATAAAAAAAATACACGTCGAACTTCGAACGTTTTCCACAGAGGATAGATCGGGCAAAGTTCTTACTTCGCGAATCCCTGCTACCAATCAGATTCCCTCTAATTAGGAGCCGTTCGCCACTTTTATAGACTAGTATAGTCCTCCAAGAGTACTTCCACTTAGCGTCCCGCGGGACCAGCCTGCAGGGTAATTGACGTCTGCAAACTGCTCCCATTATCCTCTCAGTTCTACGACCCCAACGTGAGACTTATCCTTCCCGCAGCAGTTGTAACAATACCAAGTGTAAATCTTTGATTTGGTCTCATTCTATGTTGCTGACGACACCAAGATCTTCGGTATTGTGTACAGCGTTACCGACTGTCTTCCTTTAAATTCTAACTTGGACACCTTTGACAACTGGTGCTCAGTAAATCGCGTTCCCCTAAACATCGGTAAGTGCACAACTATGTCCTCTAGAAAAGTATACCCAGTGAAGTTTAACTTTACCAGCAATGGGTGTCGTTTGAAAAGACATGGGACCTGGGTGAGCTGGTGGAATTCCCGTTTTTCAGTCGATGACCACCTTGATGATAAAATTAATAAGGCCATCGCGACATTGGGCTTCGTCAAGCGTTGGTCGAAAGAGTATAGTGACCCCCACATTACTACGCATCTCTATTGTAATTTCGTCAATTCCTTGGAATATGCCTCTCCCGTTTGTTCCCCATACTTCTCGATACATATCAATCACATTGAGGCTGTTCAGTGAAAGTTCGTTTGTTCGTTTTGCCCTGCACGGCCTTTCCTGGAATAATTCTCTTATACTGCCACCTTACCGCGACCGGCTCGCGTTGTTTCATATGGAAACTTTCGAGGGAATTCCTCTAGATTGTTCACCTGAAATTGCTTCCAGGGTTCAATTAATTCTCCTGAATTGCTGGGTCGTTTCATCATATTCATTCCTGCTCGCTCTTTGAGGAATCACTTCTTGCATGTGCTTCATCACCGCACTAGTTATGATAAAGTTTAGCCGATCTCATCGATGGCACGAATGATTCGTCGATCAATATGTGATAGCTCGTTCAGTTGCATGTGGTTATGATGGAGCAGTTTGAAAGCTGCATAAAAATCTCTGCAACAGAAGGGATAACTACAGATTACTCTTCTAGTTACGGTTCACATTACTCCCAAATCTACTCTAAGATGTGCGCGTCATCTATTACTACCTAAATGATCCGTAGGATTTATGAAGTGGGTATATTCAATGTTGTGTGCGGCGGTGGATTCAGTATGAAAGCGTAGAGAGGAAAGTAAAACACTCTCGTGCTGTATCCACCAATTCGTTTAGTTGTGTGGTATGGGGGTGTATCAGTGTGGTCCCAGAAGCATCAATGATGTCTGTACTAATCCAGGGTTCAACCTGATCGGAATTGCTGCGAACTCTCAATACCCAAGTTCGTCCCATCGCAAATTAAATGTTAGGTTTATTCTGCCCCGGGTCGTAAGAGTGGAGATAAGATCTTGCGACCAGTGATGCGGATATGGTGGAGGGACCGAGAGCAGATAGTAGTGCTCCCTTGCGTCGCTACTCTCACAGAACTTATCTATATCTGCGAACTCAAGTTAATTCTGCGAAAGAACACTCGCTGGAAAGCCCATAATACAACAACCTGACACAAACAGAATGCGATAGAAACACTTGTCCAACCCAAAACAATTTTGGCCGGCTAGATAGGCAAAGTGACACACAGGAAGTGTAATACAGCCGAACGGAATTCAATATGATCGGACAGAATGCAACAAGATCGATTTACTACTAGAGCGCCTTCTAGCCCACAAAAAAGTCAAAATGTTGAATTGCACTTATCGCGTTCTGAGAATGAGCCAGCAATGAAAAGTGGTAACAATTCAATATTTACGATCCTGATACCGAGTCCGAACCAAATAAGATATATATGTATTTAAAACTGTCTTCAGTGAGATGGTCAAAGACCACTTTAGTTGTTAAATCTGCTTGTTTGTTCTACGTATTGAACCATATATCACGAACTTTGATCTTGAATCTCGTGATGATATTTCGAGCCGATGTTTTTCACCACCTCATAAAAGATGGGAGAGCTTAGATAATCACAAAGGCACATATTATAATTTTATTTAGATCTCCTGTAAAACCTTAAGTACAGAAAGCAAGAAAGTTGGAAAGATTTCTGATTCGTTTTTAATTGAAGACGTAAAGGAAAGGTAAGAATCGTTTAACTTTGAACAATATTGACATTTTGGACATTCACCGAATTCCATTTAAACTGAGTGAAAGTTGCAAACCTTATTTGTTGAAACCTTTTATTTTAAATAAATCAATAAATACGTTTAATTTAATCTGTATTTTAATTTTTTTGTCTTCTTCAGTTGTGAGGCAAAATGTATTTACCTCTTAGCGCGACCAAAAAGAGGGGTCGACCCAAAAGAACGCATTGAAACTATATTCACCGGAACGGTAAGAAATTGTATTAAAATCGTTATCTTGAAACAATATTAAATCATTTATCTTTCTAGCACTTTGCAAAGCTCTATGCACAAGACAAGGATTTTGCGGATAGAATTACGATAGTCGAAGGTGACATAATGCAACTACAACTGGGGATATCCAAAAATGATATGAAGGACATTATTGAAAATGTGGAATTAGTTATTCATGCCGCAGCTGATGTTAGGTTTGACGGGACCTTACACAAACTCCTTATGATTAATTTAGGAGGAACTAGTGAATTGCTGAAAATTGCGGAGAAAATGAAGAAATTACAGGTAGGTAATAACAATTTTGACAATGAGTCATCATGGCATAAGTCTGCGTTCTCCCACGGAGGCTCCTACACTTAAAACTGAATTGATTGAAATAATAACGAATTAATGCAATAATGATTCGTTTGGTAGTAAAAGGTTGAAGAAGCATAAATCTAAAATAATTTTAGTTCAAAAAGTTTACTTTATAAACTTATCGGCAGTAGTTTTAACATAATTTCATCAAACCTGGGACCTTATTATCCTCGTATTCCTTTGTTTATAGCCTCGTATTTGCGTTGTCAACGGTGCTTGGGGCCGTCTACGGCACAGTTAAAATGAAGGTCCCCTTTGCATCTAATGTTCGGTGAGTTGTAGATCACTAGTATAAATATTCCCAGCCGACGAGGTTATCTGTGTTCGGAAACGCGAGGTGCCTCGTTACAAATTTGAAGGTTATAATTAATTATAAAATCAAAAAGAAGGTTGTACCTTATGTCACCCAGTCCCCGTTCTACCAGATCTCTCACCCAAGTTTCTTGGATGAAGGCAAAGTCGAGGTACTCTTCCCCTGGGGAACACCAGCAGATTCTCTATGGCACACCTCGAGTGCTGCAGACTAATCTTGACTAAACTCAGCATTGAGTAGTTTTAAGGGATCGGGGTCTTCGATCCTCATTCCCTCCATCAGTTCGTCGGCACCATGGATCAAGTTGAAGTCGCCAGAAGACTGGCTGCTGGATAGGAAAATTTTCATTTTGGCCTGCTTTATACTAAATCTTAATTTGAAGTCCGCTTCTACTAATGACGCACGGCATTCCTCTTCAAAAAAAGGAGGGACATGTTGTTATTCTGCTGTTCTTCAACCTTGATGACCGCCGACTCATTCGTGGGAACAGCGAGATTGTGCAACTTAAAATATTGCAGTAATCTGTTATTGTTCTACTTCATGTTGGGCAACCAAATGCGGGCCCTAGACCTACTCTGTAGCTCCGTGGCTGGAATATCTCCCAACTTGAAATCGTCCCACTCCTCACCCACTTTTCTGCCAGCTGCACACTGAGAGTTTGCTACAAGTGGTCGCGGACCACTTCCGTCAGCAGTCTCTTCGGATCCTGCGTATTGCGAATACTGCGGGTTTTCTCAGTGGCTTGTATAGAGGTCTTGAGACCTGATTCGCTTGCTCATGTCCAGTTGCCTCCTTGCAGCCAAAACATCCCATTCCGCCACTATGCCTAAGTATTTCGTTTTGTTCGTCTTGTCACGCTCGTCAGAAGCACCTCTCGACGCATTCTTGGTAATCTTACCTAGGGTGAACTTGGCCTTTTGCAACTGCTTTTCAGCAGACATTCTCTTATTTTTTTTGTAGCTTCGGCTTGTCACTATGGCTGGTGCTCGCCGATCCTCTAGCTTTGGTGGATTGCTTAAGTTTCACGGGAGCACTATGGCTGGTGCTCGCCATTCCATTAGCATCTGTAATAGACGACCGTGTTAAATTTGACGAAATCTTTCGAATAGAGGAAAAACAATATAAAATTATTACAATGTTAACAGTCCGCTTGTTTTATTACTTTTACACTAATTGGCTTATTTAGTAAAGAAAAGTCCTGACTTGGTTCTGATGATTCAAAGACCTTCTAATATTTTCGGCGTGAGTATAAATATTTATCACATGTGATCACGAGTAGTAAAGGTTAGTATAAATTAATTTATTAAGGGGGCATTTGTTTTCATAATTGAAAAAAAAAATAATTTTATTTATTGAAGTGATTTCTTTTGGGCATTTTTATAAAACATATTAAGAATATAAAAAAAATTATTGTCTTGCAGTTTTGACCACTGTAGAGGGTGTCTTCCAAAAGATACTTTTTAAACTGCTACCACTGTCTTAAAAAATAGAGGTGTGTAACATAATATTTTTAAAGGTTTCGTTACTATTATTTTTTTATAATGAATCGACTGGTTTTTGGATTATTAAAATCCGTTGAATAGTTTTCGAGAAAATTGTGGAGCCAATTCAAAAAACGTGATTTTGAGAAAAACGCGTTTAAAGTTTTCGTAAAATAATTTTTGCATATAAAATACTTATAACTAATTTACAAATATAGGTATATTTTTTCCTTTACGAATGTCTTAAAACGATTGTACGACAGTATTTCTGTGATGTTAAAGAATACTTTTATGTATGTAAAAAAAGCAGTTTTAAAAAGGCGGTCGCCATTTCTTAGAATTAATGCAAGAATGAAAATAAATACAACTGTTCGGCAAAAAAAATATCGTAACTGGCTGTTTACATACTGCTACTTAGTTATCATCGTCAATTTTAACCCACAAATGATGTTACATAAAAGTAAGTTTTGCAAAAATTACGCTGAAAAAGACGGTTACACTGGACATTTGAAATTGATTTGACAAGAAGGAATGTCTTAAGAAAAGTAAAGTAAAAAGAAGAGTTAAGATTAAGGAAAAATTATATTTGCCGTCTGCATGATCGGTGCAAAAATCGCTACCTGAATTCTGAACACCTGCAATATATATTGCACGCATAACTGATTCCATACATCTCACTCTTTGTAAATTCTGATTAGTCTTAAGTTTTTTGCTCCCTCTTTCCTTATATGCTTTGGATTAAAGAACTTTAACGAATTACCATAACTCAAATAAATCTCTTTTACAATAAGGACTATCAGTCAGTATTTGAACGTCATTGAATCTTTCAGGCTGTATCTTACATCTCAACAGCTTATAGCAATTGTTATCGAAATCGCATTGATGAAGAATTTTATCCACCCCCTGTCGATCCTCAGGTAATGTTAAAATTAGTGGAGAATTACTATGAAAAGCCCGACGAGCGACTAGAAGTAATGCAAGATCTCATTATAAGGCCGTGGCCCAATACATATACATATTCGAAAGCTCTATCCGAAGCATTAGTTCGACAATATGGTCAAAAGCTCCCAATTTGCGTCATTCGACCAACTGTAGTTGTATCAACATACGAAGATCCGATTCCAGGATGGTGCAATAATATTTACGGTTTGAATGGATTACTTATAGCGGGCGGACTAGGTGTTTTAAAAATAAATGTGATAAACAGGAAAGTCAAAAGTGATATAGTCTGCGCAGATTTCGTAATTAATTCAACACTTGCATCAATGTGGGTAACACATGAAGATTGGAAATCAAATAAGCTCACCAACAAGGACCCAGAAATCTATCATGTGTCCATTTATCAAGATCACCATCTGCCTTTTGGTATTTAGTTTTTAATTAATTAATTAAAGAAAAATTGAAAAAATTAGCAAAACTTTTTGTAGGTGAGATCATTGATCAATCAACGCATGTCTTTTCCAAAAATCCTGGAAAAAGGATGATTTTGAAGCCTACGCCGAATAGTACTATATATTCCGTCGTGTGGAAAATATTAACAATTTATTATCACGTTATTCCAGGATGTGTTTTTGATGCCATATTAAAATTTAGAGGGAGAAAAGAAAGGTTGATTTCGAAAGCTAATAAATAGATGAGTTCTGGTAGTAACTTTCCTTCTATTTTAGATTGTTGCCGGTATACCGAAAGATTCAGAATTTTACGGCTGCTCTAACATATTTTTTGACAACCGAGATTGTTTTCACAAATTCAAATATGAAACGTGTTCTGGCAAGGTAACTAGGTAATACATGTATTGAAAACCCGTTAAAACTATTGTTAATTCTTTAAGAATGTCAAAGGAAGATCAAGAACTGTTTCCAAGTGATGTTAGGAGATTCAACTGGGACGATTTTGTATACGATTATATAGATGGGCTGAAACTCTACATTAGCCGTGAAACTTTGGATGACGTAGTAAAGGCCCGTGTACTTTATAGGAAGCTTTATATCATACATGCAATCGTATTAGTTTTTTATTATGGCATTCATATGCTATTGTTCTACCATATCCTTAAATTCTACAATATTATAGACTACTGGAAAAATACGGTTACTGATACTTATGAATTTCTGCAAAATCCTTAGGGATACACGTGATTTTTACTATAGTTATTGTTCACTGTGTACATTTAAAGCCTAGTTTGTATGATTTTTAGTAGGCCTTAAAATTGTAAACTACAAGTGGATTTAATGAAATAAAAGAAAGAAAGGGCTAGTAAGATTTTGTTTTTAAGAAACCAAATCTATACATCATGGATGCATTATATTTTTAATGTTAACATTATAATTTAAAGCTATTAGAATTTAACTCAACGACTGAAGAATTCAAAAGAGACACACACGATTTCAAACTTGAGCAAGGCTTTTATTTTCTAAGTTACTTTTGTGAAAATTTTTCTTTATTGAAGGTACTCAAAGGCACTTAAGAATTTGTGTAAGTTTTAATAGTAAAACTAAGTTTTAATACCATAGTTTTAGTTATGACAAGCAATAAAAAGAATCCTACAGCGGAAGTAAAGAAAGGAATGACGTGGTCTCTAGGCTTGGACTCGTTCGTGGCAGGAAGTGAAACATGTCGGAGACACTGGCCGGGAAGAAAAGTTCTTGTCGGAGACACCCTTTCCGAGACGCCTCAATTCCGATATGTTATGGATACTCAGGAAGTAGTGTGTACATGCGGTGAACAGGATGGAGTTGAACGCATAGTGAGCTTGTAAGAGATAAAGCGATCAATCGAATCGGTACTCCCTTCAAGTTAGTCAGACCAGATAGCATATTCCTGACCCTCAATGGGTCTATGAATGGGGCTACGAACTTCTGGTACCTATACTTAGTTTACCTGGAAACAGGTTATATTCCAGCTTCATCAAGAGAAACAAAAGTCAGTTTTTTAACAAAAAAAAAAAGAACTATACTAACACCCTTTCTCCTACAAGTTATATAGACTATTATTGTTTATCACATCGAATGTACAACAGTCAATTTGAGCCTGCTCAGTAGGAATCAGCTCAGTTATCATCGTCATTGTCAGGTCTACGGTTACTGCAAGTCTCCAAGTTATACGGTGACAGAAGAGGAGCTACATACCGTGGGTATCGCAGTAGTCGTTATAATGAGCATTAAAGGGGCCTTAGACAAAATAAGCTTCGAAAGTTTTAAAACTGCACTTGTGGCAGTTAGTATAGTTGATTTACTCATAACGAGGTCGAACGACAATATGTTAAAGCAAAGGGCAGTGAATATTCAAAGATGTGACGCATGGGAGGCATAGGCACCGTAGGTTGCTCATATAATCATGAGGAGTACCCTCCGACTGGTAGAGTAGTAGTGTGTGGAACATTACCTGTTTGCAAATTCGAACAAGTCAGATCTAAATATATTTACAAAGAAAAATAAAGATTTAATCTTTAGCCCGCTTAGACTCTTTGGTGCTGATCTCACGGAATCTAGGACAGTAAAGTACTTGAATGCATTCCTGAACTCGAATTTGAGGAAAAGAAACTAACGGGTCGCTACACCAATGAAGAAGAAATTTAAGTACCTCACTAAAGTCCTCATATTTTACCTACAATATGATGTGAGATCTATTATCTCATATGCCATGTTGGTCTGGTGGAAAGATGACTGAGTAAGGTCCTTAAGGGGGCAGACCCAGTTGGGACTTCCAAAAAAAAATTATTTGTAGGATTTTTTTTTGGCCACGCATTAAAATAATTAATAACAAATGTTTTTCCACATGAAAGATATGTCTTTACAGAAAATGTTATAATTTTTTTATGGCAAAATATTGAAAAATGAGTGGGAAGGGTAAAAAAAAAATGTTTTACCGTGATCACTGCTGCTCGTCACTGGATCATCTAAACTTTTTAACGCGTGGTCCGATTTGGATGGTTCTTTTGCTGTTGTATAGAGCTAATGGGAGAATAAGTTGGCCCTATGGTGGGGGGTGGGGTGGAGGTATGAGTAGTAGTCTAACTTCGTAACGGGTGGACCGATTTTGAGAATTCTTTTTCTTTTGGGTAGAGTATGCTTCCTGGTTGCTACCACGAGAAAAAAAATTTTGGCGGTGTTGTGGGGGGGGGGGGGGGTAGTAACTTCGTAACGCGTGGACCGATGTCGATGATTCCTTTTCTGTTTGGTAGAGTATGTTCCTGGATTGATACCATGAGAACAAAATTTTAGTGCAATGGAGTTGGGGTGGGGGGTTAAAACTAACTTTTTAACGCATGGACCGATTTGGATGGATGTTTTTTCATTGTATAGAGGAGAAGACACTCAAAGGTGAAAAATAAAATAGTTTTAAAAAAAAGGTTGAACCGGCTTCACAAAAAGCGCTAAAAAGCATAACATAATTTTTAATTTTATATCTATTACGACATTTTGAAGTCGGTGCAAATTAAGCAAATAAAAGAACTACAGTACCACAATTGAAAATAATACATAATACTACGTGAACGTTTCAGCTGACGGGATCATAAGAAAGGACGATTAAATATTTTTGTTGTAGTTGTTTGGTTTCTTTGATTTGTACCGACTTCAAAATGCCGTAATAGATATAAAATTAAAAATTATTTTATGCTTTTTAGCGCTTTTTGTGAAGTCGGTTCAACTTTTGTTTTTTAAAACTATTTTATTTGAGAGTGCCTTTTCTTCGGATAACTTTGAGCCTTGTGTGAATAATTTTGATCATATTCTGGATCTTCCCACTTCATCCGATTTTTTGCAATTTATATCACGGGATCTTATTTTGGAAAAAATCAATGAACTTAAATCGGACTTTTCCTCTGATCCTGACCGTATCACTCCAGCCTTCGTCAAGTCCTGTTCCGATGCCCTTCTTATTCCATTAGCGATTATCTTCAATAGGTCCCTATCGTTTGGGAGTTACAGGGTGATTCATAAATTTTAGTTTTTCGTGTTATGCACATTACTCTTTTATTTTTATCTCTTGATCTACACAGCCACATCAAACAAACGTTAAAAAACAACTATCCTAATGACCTTTCCAAAAATTTCAACGATGTTGATCTCACTACTACCATTGCAGGTACAGTAACGGCCAAAATGGAAAAAAAATTTAAAATTACCAAAATTTCAGGATTTTCCCAAATTTTCTCGGGAATTTAAGTATTTAGTATACATCTTTTTAATTTTTATTGGATTGCCCGTTTTATTACCTTTCCGAAAAGGTGCAACATGGTAAGGTAGACAAAGAATTAGAAAAACCACATTTTTAGAAATCTTTGACTACCTAATTATTTTATTGCACTTTAGGTAGCAAATTCTTTAAGTAAACAAAATTTTTATGATAAAGGGTCGAAAATGTTGGTTTTGGGTTAACAGGTAATTAGTTTTAATTATTGCTGCAAAAAAGTTATAGAAAAGTTAGTGTAATTTTGTTTTATTGCCGACATTAGCATGTGTAATTCAGAATTCACATCCTTGTATCTTGGCGTTTTGTTACTCGTACCTGATGGAAATTTTGCTATAAAAGAGGGTCAGGTCAGTAAACAAGAATACCTATCATAGTTGAAAACCAAACAAAAAGTACGGCTGTTTTTAAGCAAAAATTATTAAAAAATGGTAGAATTTCCATTTGATGAATATGCGGATATTAGTTATATTTATGGTGTAGCAGACGGAAAGGGGAGAGCGGCTGTACTGGAATATCAAAGGAGATTCCCTAATCGGCGAGTACCCCAAAGAGGGGTATTTACAAGGGCTTTCCAAAGGTTAAGAGAAACAGGAAGTGTAACTTCACACGACATGGAGACCCGAAACTTCGGGAACTTCTGCCCACGTCGTGCAGCAAATAATAACCATCGTGAGGCAAGACCCTGAAACAAGCACGAGACGAGTCGCAGTGCGATTACAGGTGTCTTCTTCTAAGGTTTGGAGGGTTATTCATCGAGAGAGATTACGTCCATATCACCATAACCCAGTCCAAGGACTACTAGAAGGAGATTCCGAGAGAAGACTGGAATTTAGCACTTTGCTTCTGGAACGCGACATTGACAACAGGGCGTTTCTGGACCGAATTCTAACCCACACAGGGCAAAGGTTACCTCATTCTAACAGAAATTCAGTGTAAATGTATAGGCTGTTATCATCGGCAACCATTTGGTAGGACCATTCATTTTGCCGCAAGTGCTTAATAGTGAAATTTATGCGGACTTTTTGAACAATACACTGGTAGATCTAATTGGGTAGAAACCTATGGAAATTCTTAGGGAATTTTTAACCACCACGATGGAGTACCAGCACATACGGCTAACATTGGGAAGGCAATACTAAGTAAAAAATTTGAAAACCGCTGAATTGGACGAGTTGCACCGATTCCTTGGCCTGCTACATCTGCAGACCTTACCCCATTGGACTTTTTCTTATGAGGAACAATGAAGGATGAAGTTTATTCAAGCCCTGTTAACACTAGGGAGGATTTAGTTAGCAGGATTGGGAATGCAGCGACGAAAATACTTGAGATGTTGGCTTCAATACACCTGAAACAGCGACTTAGAAGGAGATTGTTGGCATGCATCCAAAGTGACGGTGGACATTTTGAACAGCTTTTGTAAGTTATTAAGAGTCATTGTAATACGTTTTGAATTTAATAAAAATAATTTTTGAGTTAACATGAGTTTAATTTCTTTAAATTGTTGATTTTTATAATATTCTCCGATAGGATTTCAACGTATAAATTTCTAAATACTTACCCTACGTGGACATGTTGTGCCCTTTTTGGAAAGGTAATAAGAATAAAAATAAAAAAGAGGCATACTGAGTACATAAATTTCGGAGAAAATTTTGGAAAATGCTGAAATTTTGGTAATTTCAAAACATTTTTTTAGTTTTGGCCGTGACTGTACCTGCAGTGGTAGTAGTGAGATTAACATTGTTGACATTAGGTGTTGCTATGTTGAGTAGATCAAAAGATAAAAATATAATGGTTGAGATTGCCCCCCCCCCCCCCCCCTGCCAAACAATTTTTTGTTGGCCTAGGTGAGATCTATCATGTTAACTTCCGTGGAAATATATTAATAATTTTGTTCGCAATATTTCGAACACTGTAAAAAATTATATTTAGTATCGGTGAGGTTTTATCAAAGATTTTCAAAATATTAGTATCAAGTTATGGAAAAAGTTGTCTTTAGTCGCTTGACCGATTTAAGATCACATTTGGACAGAGAAATTACAAAATTACATATTAGAGAGAATAAACTTTGATTATATGTAAAATAAGTAAAAACAGTAGTACGCGCGACAACCTTGAACTGTTTATGATAAATTTTTAATTAATATTCCGCTGTCTAGTCTACTAGACGATTTCCATTATTAGCTTTTAATATAATGTTCCTCAAAGTTTATATTAATTGTTCACTTATGTAAATATAAAGCTTTAATTTTTGGTGGTCATTTCCTTCGTGTTTGTTCTCCCCTAAACGATCGTTCAATCTAATTTTCCAAGGTAGATTCATTTAGTTTGCCGTTCAGTGCGGAGTGAGTGAATAATACCCTGTCGATCACATTCGCGATGGAATCGAAAAATTCGTTGGATTACATTGCTGAACTATCCGAAAAAGAATATGAACTTCCACAATCGACGCCTATGCAAAACTTTATACGAGGAAAGACAATTTTTCTTACTGGTGGTACTGGTTTTCTGGGACAGCTTTACGTCAATAAATTGTTAAGGTACATTGAACAAAATAATTATAGGGACTCATACCAGATATTATAAAATTGTCTATGGTCTTGTCAGTGATGGTTTACATATTTAATTCATATAAAAAAAATTAAAATTAATTCTGTTTTATTAATTATTTATATTATTTTAAAATATTAAATATCTTAATGTGTAATATTAACAAGGATACTTAACATTTGACTAAATTGATGAATAAAAAAATTATCTTGAAATTAATAATTGGTTATTTCTCCTCTCTGCAATCGAGTTGCCAAAAAGTTAAGTTAATAATTAAAAATTTTTGAAATTGCTGCTTTTGTAAATAAAAGTTTTATTGGAAAATATCATCATGTTTAGTATTTCTTCCTCTTTATGAAAATCTTGAAGAAATTATCTGTACTGATGCTGGTTAATCGTGCCGTCTACAATGTATAGGTGTCCTTTACCTTTTCCTGATATCACACGCCAGACCATCACATAGCTAGGGTCCTTCATTGTACGTGCAACAAACTGAGACGAAATCTCTTTACCTGCACTTATTTTTTGTGGTATCTCAAGCATGGATTCATCTGAAAAACATACCTAAACGATAAAAGTAACATGTAATATTATTCTACTGACACGAGAAACTTTACTGGAAGGCTATTTGATTAAAAAAATATATATATGCTATTGTGTGCTGCATCAACCAAGGCACTGTAGGCCGTTCAACCGCAGCCTGGAGAGATCAATATCAAATGGAGTTCGTTAACCAAAGACGTACACGAAGTCGCGATGGAGCGCTGCGGGATGTAGATGTTCGCAGCCTGCAGTAATTCGGCTGAATTTATCGTTCCCTGCAATAAATCGAACAAAAATACTAGTTTGAAAATGTTGCGCCTCTTTTCAATGGAGTCGAGAGAAATCAGTCCCAAACGATCATCGTAAGAAGGAAGTAACAAAGGATCAATCTAGAAGAGTCTAAGCCTCAACGCGGTAGACAGGAACGGCGAAGAAGGGATAGCGTATTCCAAAATAGATCTTACGAAGGTGCAGTAAAGAAGCTTGTTCAGATAGGCATCATAAAGTTCCTAAGACCATCTTTTAACGAAACTCAACATCGAGATAGCCCCACCAAAGTTTAAGTCCACAGGATCCTTGAAAGAAAGACGAGAGTTGAGAACCACACCCATGCCTTTCACCTTATCAACACTACCCAAGACAACACCATCGATAGTGTAGTCGAAGAGAATGGGACGTCTTCTACCCGAGAAGGTTACAACGGCGCACTTGTCGGCATTTAAAGAAAGGCGGTTGCGTAAGCACAAGTCACAGAATACAGTAAAGTCAGAGTTCAAGAGACTGCAGTCTGATTCATGGGAAACAGTGACAAAGCAAGAAAAAATCTCAAGAAGAGATAATTTATAGACCAGAATGCCATAGTCAATCCTAACAAAAGCCATACTAAAATCTGTAAATACACAGCCCACCTGTTTGCACGCTTCAATGGTTGGCAAAGAATAATTAATGAAGGTTGGTGTTCGTCGATTTCCCATAAGGAAGCCATGCTGAAAGGACCTCAAAAAAGGCGTAGCATAGGCTGGCAATCGGTCGATAATTAGAAACGTCCGACTTACTGCCTTTTTTATGTAGAGGAATCAACACAGAAGCTTTCCAAAGTTCAGAACAGTTCCACAATTCAATATCCCCAATTTTTCTCTCGCCAAAACCATGCTAATGCATCAAAGGGTTGTCCTCTAATATTTGGCCACATCGCACAAAAAAAAATTGGCACTTCTCCAAGAAGGAAGCAGGAATACCATCAGAATCACCCGAGAAGATGCTCAACAACACGTGCTTCTTCAAACACTAAGTCTTTACATGTGGGTAAAATCAGAAGTGGAGATATCACAGTGAGAATCACAGAAAAAAGTTCTGAAAATTTCGCGAAGAAATTAGTAATTGTAAGAGAGTCATCGCTCTCACAGCCGCGATACCTCAATGAGGAGGAAGGATAAGCGTCGCAATTGCGCTTCGAGTTGATAAACCTCCAGAACTGTTTGGGATCACTACGCAGAGTGGCTCTAATTTTAGACAAGTACCGGGCAGAAAAGTCCTTAAGCTGAGCGGAGAACCATGTGAAAAGTTCGGGGTACGCTAATATTTACTCTTCAGGTTCTTCAGTTATCAAGAGGTTCCGTCAAGCCAGGGATGAAACAATCTGTGGATCCCGACCTAGAAAATGCCAATAGGAACACATCGGGTGAAACAGGCGTAAATAACATCGTAAAAACACTGTAAGTCGACGTCACACTTTGCAAGCACGCCCTACCAGTCACAAAAAGGGAGCCAGTCATCGATGGACGAGAAGTTACCCCATTTAAAGTTGAAGTAGGAGTCGCCGAGTAAGAAGGAAGATGCGTCGGCACTGTCGAAACATATGACAACTAGGAGTGCAGGGTGATGGATGACTCGATTCAGGAACCAACGGGGTCAAGCATCTCCTTACAATCGTACCGTCCGGGTTAGACGAAAGCACAGGGTTTAGAAACCCACCCGAATCATCAATATCACAGCATTGAGCCAGGCGAGAAGAGTCTATAGAGTCCAAAAATGAAGAAGCAAATTGGGGAGCAGATATGAAAGAGGATATAAGAACGTAAGTGTCAAGAGAATGTACCCACCCGATGCCCGGAAGATTGACATCACCGAAAAATACTATGTCATCCGAAGAAAGAAGAGAGTTAAACTGGTGAAGGAGGGGGAACATGAATAGTCAAAACAGATAGACTTCTGCATATCGACGACTAAGCACAAGATACCCCCCCCCCCTCCTTAATCACACAAAGGACCCAACCACCGATAGCAAAGCAAGTGTCGAATAGGTGGCGAAAGACTTGAAACTCGGGGCTGAATAGTTCAGAGTTAGAAATCCCGGCACACAGCCAAGTCTCGATCAGGTAGATAACATCTGTGTTGGGCGCACAGGGAAAGAAGAAAAGTAGTATGGTTTTAGAACACAACCCCGTCACGTTGACATAATAGAAAGAGATCCGACTGGCAAGGTTTTTGGCTGCGAAGCCAAGGCAAAGGCTAGGTAGGCAAAGTACCACAATGTGAGACAGGGAGCGTAATACAACCGAACGGAGTTCAATAAGATCGGACGAATATTCGAAGAATAATCCAGCAATGAAAAGTTACTACATACAAGGTATGCAATTCAATTGAATTTACGATCCTGATACCGGGTCTGAACCAAATAAGATCCTTCATATGTATATATGTATTTAAATGTGTCTTCAGGGAGATGGTCAAATCCCTTTTTAGTTGTTATATCTGCTTGTTTGTTCTACGTATTGAACCATATGTCACGAACTTTGATCTTGAATCTGGTGATGATATTTCGAACCGATGTTTTTCACCACCTCATAAAAGATGGCTGGGAGAGCTTAGATAATCACAAAGGCACATATTCTAATTTTATTTAAATCTCATGTAAAACCTTAAGTACAGAAAGCAAGAAAGATGGAAAGCTTTCTGATTCGTTTTTAATTGAAGACGTAAAGAAAAGGTAAGAATCGTTTAACCTTGAATAATATTGACATTTTGGACATTCACCGAATTCCATTTAAACTGAGTGAAAGTTGCAAACCTTAATTGTTGAAACCTTTTATTTTAAATAAATCAATAAATACATTTTATTTAATCTGCATTTTAAGTTAATGTATGGATTTATGTCTTATTCAGATGTGAGGCAAAATGTATTTACCTCTTAGCGCGACCAAAAAGAGGGGTCGACCCAAAAGAACGCATTAAAAGTATATTCACCGGAACGGTAAGAAATTGTATTAAAATCGTTATCTTGAAACAATATTAAATCATTTATCTTTCTAGCACTTTGCAAAGCTCTATGCACAAGACAAGGATTTTGCGGATAGAATTACGATAGTCGAAGGCGACATAATGCAACTACAACTGGGGATATCCAAAAATGATATGAAGGACATTATTGAAAATGTGGAATTAGTTATTCATGCCGCAGCGAATGTAAGGTTCGACGAGAACTTGTACAAACTCCTTATGGTTAATTTAAGAGGAACTAGTGAATTGCTGAAAATTGCGGAGAAAATGAAGAAATTACAGGTAGGTAATTTTATAGGCAGCATTACGTAGAAGATGCATCCCAGAAAAAATTATCACCATCATAAAGGAGTCCTACTCAGGAGCCCAATATACTCGGAGTGCTTCCTAGTGCTGAAGGGAGTGAGACTGGTGCATACTTTTGCTTTTTCTGATCGTTATTAATGACGTCTTGTGTAGCGGCCTGGACGATAACCCATTACGAGGCATTAGATGGAAACTCTTTATCCAGTTTGTGCACCTGGACTATTCAACGAACAGAGTCAAGTAGCTCTAATGTCCGAAGCCTTTAGCAGAGAAGACCGCAGAGCAGTCCTTATGATCTTTGCTGCAAAATCAAACCCATGAGCACGTGTATTGATTTTGCTAGCTCGGAAGCATACTTACAGCAGACGGCGGAGCTTGAGCTGGTCTACAGGCTCGTGTCAATAAGGCTCGAGTTGCATTTAATACTTTTGCTGAGATCTGGCGCATTAACAACGCACAAAATTCTCTTCTGTTGTACGGCTGTTTAACATGCTAAATGACCTGTCAAATAACATCTAAGCTGCAAGCCTTTGTCAACCGGTGTCTTCGGCGTATTCTTAACATCCATTGGCCGGAGGTTATTACCAACGAAGACCTACACTAACTTGAAGGCCAAGGCGGGATAGACAGCAGTATTCGCAGGCGAAAGTGGTAATGGATAGGCCACCCACTACGAAATGATCCAAACAAAATCGCACAGCAGACTCTAGATTGTAACCGGCACGGGATCCAAGGAAGACGCCGAATTGGACGACCGCGAAAAACATGGAGAAGATCCGTCAAGAGGGAAGGTACACATATCAATAAATCGTAGCCATAGTTTAAGGCGTTGGTACAGAACCGGACCAGGTGTAGAGTCTGTGTAGTAAACTCCATATATATATATATATATATATCTATATATATATATATATATATATAAGATTTCGGTGAAGGTATCTACAGGACTACATAAATCGACGGTTTTAAAGCAGTCCTTGATAAATGAATTTTCTTTGAAAGCATAAGCATTCATCGCACCTTAGAAAGTCGAAAAGAGGAACTTTAGAAAGTTCTTTATTAACGATTAATAGTACGAGGAATCCCTAATAACGTATATTGGAGCTGGAATAGTGTGTGAAATTGTTAACACGATAGTGGTGTATAAAGCAAAAAGTTTCGATGACCTCTAAGCCAAGTTCAGGGTATACGAAGCAATGAAAAGTCAAAGAGCCATTAAAAAGAGTTTTACATGAGACCAGAGAACTGGTTGTTACAAGGAAAAGCCGAATCCACAAAAACTGCGATGCTTCAACTACGGATCTAAGTTTCATATTACTAACGTTTGAGCTTATAAAGCCAAGGACCGCAATGCTCCCCCATAGCTGGCCACACACTGGTAAGTCTTAGGTCAGGATAGGACGTACCCCTACTGTGTACAACTACGGTGTACAACTACACGGTCAGTTTAAGCCGCAATCCCCATCATTTACTAAAAGTGCGATTGCAGGAATATAGCTCCAGATTCGCCTATCTGTTTCTTTCTTCTATATTTTGCTTCGAGTTCAACTTCGGGTCCAAAAGCACTACCAAGTACTTGACTCTGGAAGATAATGAGAGTATTAGTACATTTAGTTTGGGCAAGGCAAAGTTAGTTACTTTGGTTTAAGTAGCAAAGAGCATCAGCTCGGTCTTTCCCGAGTTGACAGACAGTCCACAGTCATCTGCTAACCTTGTTCAGCGCATTCTCCACAATATCACTTATTACGGGAAGGTATTTCAAGGATACCAGGATTCTCAAATTGTCGGCATAATCTGGTCGGATTTCAAAAATATTTCGTTCTGTTGTTGTCTTCCCAACCGACGAGGTTATCTGTATTCGGAAACGTGAGGTGCCTTGTTACAAATTTGAAGGTTAGTTAGTATTAATTATAAAATCAAAAAGATACTCACCACTTTCGTTGTTCTTTGAACTGCTCCGTAATGCATACCTATCATAGGCGTCGCAGCCTATCAACAGATCCTCTCCTTTTGATTTAAGCACGGTAATCAGTACCACTTTTAGTGGCAGGATCAATCCATCATGAGCCGTGTAGGCCGAGGCCATGTAGATTACCGTTTCACAGCTGCCCTCTAGTTTGAAAACTGCTGAGTTTCAAGTCTGCTGAGGTGTAGTTGGGACAAATGAACACTTTTAGGTTCCTTTTTGCGAGAATGCATGTTCTAGGCTTACCGCCCAGGTTCGCGTTCTCGCAATAAATAGGGTTGCACCTTACGTCACCCTTACTACCAGTTATCTCACCCAAGGTTCTACGATGAGGGCAAAGTCGAGGTACTCTTCCCCTAAGAAAACCAGCATATTCTCTATAGCACATCTCGAGTGCTGCAGACTAATCTTTACGAAAGTCAGCATTGAGTAGTTTTATGAGAATCGGGGTTTTTGATCCTCCCACCCTCCAGCAGTTCTCGGCACCATGGATCAAGTCAAGGGCGTCAGGAAACTAGCTGCTGGATCGGAAAATCTTCAGTTTGACTTGCCTAATGCCAAATCTTAACTTGAAGTCCGCTTCTACTAATGACGCAAGGCATTGCTCTTCTAAAGAAGGAGGGACATGTTGTTATTCTGCGGTTCTTCAACCTTGGAAAGAGCGAGAATGTGCAACTTAAGACATTGCAGTAATTTGTTTTTGTTCTAATTCATGTTGGGTAACCAAATGCGGGCCCTAGGTCTACTCTGCAGCTCCGCAGCTGGAATATCTCCCAACTTGGACCCGTCCCACTCCTCACTAAACATATTGACGCAGCCGCAGAGGAAGTCCTTGGAGAATTGGTCCTCGCATTTTATGACTCGAAAACCTCTAACGATCTCCGAGAAATTGAAACAGAGCAGCTGCCCCCTAGTGATTAAGGAGGTGGTCCATTAACATTTTGGACAGCCTTGCCTACACACAACTCCGTCGTTCGACGGGGATTTTTCTGCCAAATGTACACTGATCTACAAGAGCAAGCTACAAATGGTCGCGACCACTTCGGTCAGCATTCTCTGCGGATCCTGCGTGTGAGGGGGCGACGGTGTGGTATTACGAATACCGCGGGTTTTCTTAGTAGGTTGCGTAGAAGTCTCGTCTCGAGACCTGATGCGCTTGTTCATCTCCAGTTGCTGTCTTGAAGCCAAGGCATCCCATTCCACCACTTTGCCTAAGTATTTTGTCACGCTCCCTCAACCCTAAAAAATTATTAAAATGTTAGCAGTCCGCTTGCTTTATTACTTTTACACTAATTGGTTTATTTAGTAAAGAAAAGTCCTGACTTGGATTTGAAGAAGCCAAATCCTAGACCGTCTAATTTTTTCCACACGAGTATAAATATTTATCACATCTGATCACGAGTAGTAAAGGTTAGTATAAATTAATTAATTAAATTAAATTTTCTGTAATACAATCCTGCCAGTATTAAAAAAGCGGTCCCTATTGGATTAAAGAACTTTAACGAATGACCACACTTCAAATAACTCCTTTTTGCAATAAAGACTATTAGTCAGTATTTAAGCGTCATTGAATCTTTCAGGTTGTATCTTACATCTCAACAGCTTATAGCAATTGTTATCGAAATCACATTGATGAAGAATTCTATCCACCCCCTGTCGATCCTCAGGTAATGTTAAAATTAGTGGAGAATTACTATGAAAAGCCCGACGAGCGACTAGAAGTAATGCAAGATCTCATTATAAGGCCGTGGCCCAATACATATACATATTCGAAAGCTTTATCCGAAGCATTAGTTCGACAATATGGTCAAAAGCTCCCAATTTGCGTCATTCGACCGACTGTAGTTGTATCAACACACGAAGATCCGATTCCAGGATGGTGCAATAATATTTACGGTTTGAATGGATTACTTATAGCGGGCGGACTAGGTGTTTTAAAAATAGGTGTGGGAAGCAGGAAAGTCAAAAGTGATATAGTCTGCGCAGATTTCGTAATTAATTCGACACTTGCATCGATGTGGGTAACACATGAAGATTGGAAGTCAAATAAGCTCACCAATAAGGACCCAGAAATCTATCATGTGTCCATTTATCAAGATCACCAACTGCTTTTTGGTATTTAGGTTTTTTCATAATTAATTTAAGAAAAATTGAAAAAATTAGTAAAACTTTTTATAGGTGAAATCCTTGATCGAACAATGCATGTCTTTTCCAAAAATCCTGGAAAAAGGATGCTTTGGAAGCCTTCGTCGAATGGTACAATGTGTCCCGTCATGTGGAAAATATTAACAATTTATTATCACGTTATTCCAGGATGTTTCTTTGATGCCATATTAAAATTTAGAGGGAGAAATGAAAGGTTGTTTTCGAAAGCTTATAAATAGATGAGTTCTGGTAGTAACTTTCCTTCGATTTTAGATTGTTGCCGGTATACCGAAAGGTTCAGAAGTTTATGGCTGCTCTAAAATATTTTATGTCAACCGAGTTTGTTTTCACAAATTCAAATATGAAACGTGTCCTGGCAAGGTAACTTGATAATTTATTAAAAACTTGTTAAAATTATTTTTGATTCTTTAAGAATGTCAAAGGAAGATCAAGAATTATTTCCAAGTGATGTTAGGAGATTCAACTGGGACGATTTTGTATACGATTATATAGATGGGCTGAAACTTTACATTAGCCGTGAAACTTTGGATGACGTAGTAAAGGCCCGTTCACTTTATAGGAAGCTTTCTATCATGCACGCAATTGTACTAGTTTTTTATTATGGCATTCATCTGTTCCTGCTTTACCAGATCCTTAAATTCTACAATGTCATAGGCTATTGGAAAAGGACTGTTACTAGTACTTATGAATTTGTTTAGTGTATAAACTTAAAGTCTGTTTTAGTTTGTATGATCTTTAGTGGACTCTAAGGGGTTTAAATGCAATAAAAGGAGGAAAGGACCAGTAAGTTTTTATTTTTAAGAAACCAAATCACTTTTTATGTGAACATTGTAATTTAAAGCGTGTATGTTTAACTATTAGAATTTTACTCAAAAATTAAATACAACAAATGCAGCGACACACACGATTGTTAACAGCAAAGCTTTCATTTTCTAAGTAAATTTTTTGAATATTGGTCTTTATTGCAGGTGCTCAAAGGCAGTAAGGCATTTACTTTGGATTTTAGTGAAACTAAGTTTTAATACCTTAGTTTTAGGTGAAAATTTAACATATTTGGTATTTTTGACATACGTCTTTCGAGCGAGGAGGTGGTTGGGAACACTCAAAATCTGGCGAATGAGTAACATCGTAGAAGGGCGGGCGCTGATCTGATGTGCAGCGATTTTGTGAAGAAGATGATTGACAAATCGGACCATTTGGAGAGTCAATGTAGTAGACGCCCCACAAGGAGTTAAAGGAACTAACGTGATGCTAACGCCCAAGACACTGTCACATAAACCTAGGGCAGAGGCCTTACTCGAATTTATAATGACCAGTAACTTCGTTGTCCTAAACAAGGGAACTCAACCGACTTTCGTCGATACCCGACGTAAGGAAGTTCCTGATGTGACCCTCTGTAACATAGAGCTCTTGGATAGAATTTCTAATTGAAGAGTGGCAATTATGTACATATGACATTCCCCTGTAGAACGGATCGAAAGATGATCAGGATTCTCAAAAGCACGAACAGACTAAAATACCAGTAAGTGTTGACCAATAAGGTGTCATTTGTAGTACCGATTGTATCTAGAACTACCACACAGGTGGAGTAATAATTGTTTGCCTTAGGGCGTGTTTATCTTAGGGCGTGCAGTCCAAGCTTGGCAAAAGAAAGGGACCCAACCACTGCTGGGAAAAGGAACTGGATTCACTAAAGAAAACAGTTAGAAGACTTTTGACCAAGTCATACGAGGTTCCTAAAACAACTAAAAGATTTTAAATGAGCAATAACAAAGACCCAACAGCGGAAAAAAGTAGAGGCGTGGCGGGATTTATAAAGAATACTAGGATCACTTGATGCCTTTTGAATTCAGGATATTATATCCGATAAGCCGGTCTCTAGGCTTAGACTCGCTCATGAAAAGAAGGAAAAAAATGTCAGAGACAATGGGCGAGACGAATGATATCCTGCTGTAGACTCACTTTCCGAGAAGCCCCAGATTCGATATGGAGGAGATGGAGGCTGAATACATCACTATGCCAGGAATGGGTTAAAGAAGGCATATTCCTGACTCTCCTACAATTGACCTATAAAGTCCTGACACTTTAACTCAGTAGTATATTTGTAGTTACAGGGAATTACTTCGTAAGTCGAAAAATGGCCAAAATGGCATAAGTGTACTATGGTAATCTCCAATGTCTTACAGGCAATGTTAAGAAGATGTTAACTCATGACCTTAATACTTTCCGACCACGTTTTTATCGACAAAAATTCTTTTCTCCCAAAAATGGAATTATAGCAGTTGTTCAAAAGTAAAAAATTGCTACCCTGAAAAGTTGTGATTTTCGACTAACCAAGTTATTCCCCGTGACCACAGATAGATCACTTGTCTGGCAAGAGGTTATATTATAATTTAATGGAGGGAGACAGAAGTCGACTTACGAAAAACATCTGAAAAAAGGACTATATCGAGGCGAAGTCCTTCAGAGTGATATGCCTGGCATCCTTTCTACTAAAAATAATGAGAAGAATTATCACATTTTGCTTTATCACATCTAGGGCGCCCTCGTACTTTTGGTCGACTTAAATCTGCCGAGTGTCAATTGAGAACTTTCTCCTGCCTCGGATGGTTTACTTCAGCTGGGTTTCTCCATTGTTGATGACATTGCTTCTTCTGTGTTTACGCAATGCAGCGGTGTTTCAATTGACTCTGGCAAGTTTATTCAGAGTAATTATTGTTTGAATTTTAAAAATTCTGACTTTTTATTGCTTAATTGCTTGCGGCTGGACCAATGCTTTTATTGATCATGATAATTCGTTTGTTTTGCGCAATGTATTCTTATATCTAGATCTAAGGACTGGAAAGAAAAGAGCAGAACTCGCTTTAAAAATTAATTATAAACTAATCATTACCTGTGATGGTTACTACCTCATTTCACACCTTAATTTGTTCCCTACTTTAATAGTGAAAGGTTTTCAAAAATGTATTTATCATTCATGAAATGCAGCGTTCGAATTTAAGACCTGCGTAAAATGCGAATATTGCCAAATATTTAAGAGAAAGAAGTGCAAGTGTCAAAAACATTTCGTCAGAGATAGGCACTTCGATCTAGACTGTGCGTAGAGCAATTAAAGATTCTTCAAAGAGTGGAGAACTAAGGAAAACCCAAAAAGTGGCGATAAAAAACCTATGCAGTCAATTGGAGATATGGCAGAAGAAACAGGTACGTCTCATGCAACGGCGTAACGTAGAAAAAAATTTCATAATTACCCCACTTTTAAAAACCAAAACCACCTAAACGAAGAGAAATGCAAAAAAACTTGCTATAAGAAGAAACAGAAGGCTTTATCACCAAATAGTTTTTGACTTTAGAGGATGCATAATTATGAAGGACGAGACATATGTGAGAGCGGAGTTTAAAACGTAGCTTTAGCCTCAGTTTAATACTCAAGAGAAAGGATTAAGTTTGAGTGATGATTTAAGGCAAATAAAGTGAGAAGAATATCTAGTGTGGCAAGCTATTTGCCAGTGTGTTAAAGAAAGGGGGGGGGGGGGTATTAAAATGTTGTTCGCCTTTTTTTAAATGATAGTACAACTCTTCAAGAGTATCCAGTTAAAATTTGACCTGCAGTTAAAATTTGCACATCAGAGAGGTGACACAGAAACGACAGGCATATGCAGCAGAGGTTCCCCCATCATCATCAAGTCAGATCTAATAATATTTACAAAGAAAAGTAAAGATCTAGATCTAGATCTAGGAAGGCTTTAAACGGAACCATGAGGAATCAGGATGTGGAAGTCTGTGGCAGATACAAAGCCTTAAAGAAGGTGATGAAGAAAGCTCTACGTAGAAAGAAGAGAGAGTTGTGGAGGGACTTCTGCTCGAATTCGAGAAA
Source organism: Leptarthrus brevirostris (assembly GCA_964036015.1). Lineage (NCBI taxonomy): Eukaryota > Metazoa > Arthropoda > Insecta > Diptera > Asilidae > Leptarthrus > Leptarthrus brevirostris. The sequence goes on from OZ038372.1 coordinate 41,540,329, forward strand.
TATCTCTGAGCGCTGCCGACTTCAAAATATGTCCTAAATTACCCGGTCTCTCGAGTCGGACTGGTTTGAGATAGAACTGGAAAGATTTCAGAGACCTGTGACGAAACGAATGAGATCCTGCTGGAAAATCCCTTTCCGAGAAGCTACAGATCGGACATACCGTACCTTCTGAGGAAACAACGAATGCCATGTATCGCTTTGAAGTGAAAAGCAGAGAAAAAAAACCGTAGAGCTAACAGGACCCTACATCAATGTGGGAGGGTGTGTGGTCAAAGGGTGGGTACATCGCCAAGAGATGAATACTGGATCTACATTTAGATGGTAAGATCTATTATTTCATAATGCGTGGTCTGGCGGAATAGGACAATCCTGGAGGAATAGAGGAAATGCTCGTCGATGGTCTAAGCAAAGTAAGGGTGATTGAGAGATACCACAAAACTAGGGCTTCACGGCACCGAGACAAGACCGAGACTTTGGCACATCTCGGTCTTGGTCTCGTCAAGGTAAAGACGATCTTGCTCTCGTCGCAATCTTGGCGAGATTAAGGCCAATTTCGACCCGATCTCGCTCTCGGTAAGATAAAAAAATTTGCATCGGTCAAAGATAAAATATAAAAGTATATTCAGTAATTTTAACAATACCTATTGCAAGGGGGGGGGGGGGGCTATTGCATACTCTTGCTACGAATCGGTAAACACCGCCTAGGATAACGACGGATAACACAGTGACAACCTTTGCTTTTCGATAAAGGCAGTTTTCACCAATAGATGCCTACGTCATATCCTAAAAATACGCTGGCAGGATAGAATAAGATATGAAGAAGTATGGCGCCGTGCGGGCCAGGAAAGGATAGACGACGAAATTCGCCGAAGGAAGGAGAAATGTGTGTGGAATTAGCCATACACTACGACCCGACAATGACAACATAGCCAAGCAGGCCATCGACTGGAACCCACAAGGAACCCGTCGGGTAGGCAGACCAAAAGCAACTTGGAGGAGGAACCTGCTAGCAGAGGCCGCAGCAACTGGGAAATCCCGGACGGAACTCAAAACTGTCGCACAAAATAGAGTCCGTTGGAGGACAACTGTTTCCGCCCTATGTACCACGAGGGATTAAAGGAGACTGCTAACTATCTACCGACTTTGTCTGCTCGCATCTATCCGGTCGCTACCTGGAATTGCGGGTCTATTATCTGTCCCGCTCACTTCTATAACTCCTGTAATAATAGGAATTTTGAAATGGTTAAACGCTTCTTAGATGTATAAATATTTTATCTAGCCAAAAAACAAAAAATCAACGTTTTCAAAATGTCAAGCTGATGTAATCCCTTAATGTAAGGAAGATTTTAAGACATCTTCAAAATCACAGGCATAAGTACTACGAGCCTTATAAGGATTACCTCAAGTTTGGCAAAAAACACCATCGAAGTAGCCAAACAATATTCTTGGATGTAGTACTGCCATTCTATTAAAACCAACATCTTATTTCTGAGAAGATTTGATGGAGCGTGAATGCAATCCTCAACTGAAACTTTCTAATGGATGCTTACTTCCCTGGTTGCAGAGCAGTAAACCAAAGCACGGCTGCTACTTGCAACCCGGTAACAAGTTTCATAAATACTCATACATATCCCGAAAAAAATTAACCAAATTATTCAAAGAAATATCATGTACTCCGATTTTTTGTGAAATGTAGACTAAGCAATTTTGGTCCTAACACGAGTATAAAAATTACTTTTTATTAGAATACAAATGTTAAGACTTTCCCATGAAATCCCCATGATAAGATTAATTTATTTCCATTATTGCCTGCTCTGATTTTACCCAAAATGAATAGATTGGTTTGCTTTCTTTCAATAAAAACTTTATTTTTCCCTCCGCGATAATTAGCAAAAGAGTAGTCGACATCAATAATAATCCATTTCCAAGCAAATATTTGATACTCATCAGCTAAAGATCACGTTATTAATGATAAATGGCAATTGAACGCATCAGCAAATCATAACTGATGACTTAATGAGCCCTTCATTCCTGTTCGTTACCAATTATTTACCACCCACGAGAACACCTACAAACCACCTTAGTGGATCATAGCCTGCATGCACGCAGCAAACAGGAAACAAGCCATTTACAAAACATTATGCTCGATAAAAATCTAGGAATTGCATCAGCTCTCCACAAAGACCATGTCGAAAAGGTGAGAAGAATATTACAGGCTTGGCCATTTGGATGGCGAAGAAAGACGAAAGCATGTATTGGCATGCATACCTCGGCAAAATTAGAATTCCTTCGTGAAAGTACCCCAAGTTGTGACATCCACCAAAAATGGTATACCGGCAGAATTTCCCCATAATCGGTAGGAACCGGAGCACAGGCGCAATAATGTATAACAGAATTCAGCAGGACTCCATTCATTCGACAATTTAGATTACTTCTGACTGATAGTGTGTTACAGCGCCGCTCTCCAGCCTGACACCTCAAACGGATCAAGTGGTCTACCGCTTACTTACAGTGTCCTCCAGTCCACCCTTATAACTCCTTTGATATAAGCGGAAAATTCGTCCGTCGGTATCGAACGTTAAGATCTGTAAGCAGTTCCTTCTCGACGAACTTTCCACGTTAATGTGTTTCCCACGGTGGAGTACCTTTAAGTGTTTTTAGTGTCCTTTACGTTATAGAAGCAATTAACTAAAATTGAGTGCTCTGTTCTGTGAGAAGAAAGTGTTAAAAGTATTCAATATTCAGCAGCACCAAGATGAACGAACATGAGAGTCGAAGAAATACAGCCACGGAGTTCAGTTACATGCTACAACGACAGGTACATTTCTTGTGTAATTTTTGAGCAATTTTCAGACGTCAAAACTAGTTGCATTACACAGTCATTGCTGCATACCACCACACTTGCATGTTGCACCTCGACATAGTGCAAAATTTATTCCACATGTGCAGAAGCTGCACTTTCAGCAGACTGAAGATGTCCTTACCCCGTGCCATAGTGATGCCCCTAGAAAGCGCCCTACAACACGTCTCGATCAAACAATTCCGAGGCATTTAAATTGCGAAATTTATACTACTTCATGGCTCTGTTCCCATTTATATATAGTTTGTGGGGGAGGAACATGTGCCATAACGGGATAAAACGCTCCAATTGACGCTCCCTGAGGAATTTTTAATCGTGCCGAGGTTATGAGTACACGGAATCTGAATAAGTCTTAGAGGAGCAATGGGAAGATTGGCAAGTGAGGCGGAAAAATTAATCAAGGTGATGCTGGTCACGTCAGCCTCAATTAATAAAATCTTTTAGGGATTTTCTTGGATGTTTTATGCCCAAGAACCCTTCATAAATTAAACAAGAGTAAGAAGGTGTTTCTCTGCAGGGAATGGGTTTATCAAAACATATCATTATACGCTGCAGGTAGTCGTAGGTATAGTAGAAGACATGCCATTGCCAACCTCTTCCTCATATATATTTTTGCTCCCGAGAGAGGTATAATGCTTTACCTCACCATGGGGGATACTTAACTCTTTAAATAAAACGAACACTGGCAGCTGTAGGCAAAAAATATAATTTAGAAGGACTTAGACAATTTTGGAAGAGTTTTGATAGAGTTAAATGCATTGGCTTGCGGCAAGGTAGATTCCAATATTTTTTATAAAATTGTGTAAAGATCTATTAATATATATATGTGCCCTCAACCAAGAGAATTCTTACTTTATATACATCAATTATTAACCTAGTGATGCCCTAATTTCTGAAATTTACTTTTATTATTCCTAAGAAAACTTGGTAGTTCTAGTCACGACTCCTTAATAAATTTGAGGGTACTTTGACATTGGAGACTTCCTAACTTGGAATGGAATTAATAATGTGCATAACAATAATAAAGAGTGATGAACTATAAAGAAACAAACATGTTTATGTGGAAATTGTTTCTTTTATGATACAAAGGCTAACAGAATTCTCTAGGTTTCAGTAGTGCTGCTTTAGTATGAAAGGAAAACCCGGATTAAAGGAAATACAGTATTAAAGGACTGAATGAGAAAAGTAACCAAACACATTCTATTTAAACGCCGGGGCTTTTCAAGATTTTAAGTTATTTCACTTCCGTCCCATTGCGAAGGGGGTTCCTAAAATTTGAAAGTTCGTGAAGGCTTTAAGGGGCTTGAGATAGGAAAAGCGAAGGAAAGTTTGTTACATTTTTCAAATTTTTTAGAATATAAAGTACAATTTATAAAAACATTATTTTAAAATATAAAAATTGTGTCGCCTTCCGGGGATTACTAGAATTGGAGGGGGGGGGGGGGGGGGGGGGGGGGGTGTTAAATATTAAATTATTACAAAAACTGATTTTTCGATATTTGAATTTTAATTTAAATAATAAACTACGTGATTAATAATGGATTCCAATATATTTCTAAAATGGTCACCTCATGTCCGATGTCCTGTTGAAAATTCATCCACTTCAGGCTAGTTAGCACCATATGATTCACTGAAATGGCCGCACCAGCTTCATTTTCCAAACAATATGATGATAAAATAATGCAAGCCCAAAAACCAAACCAAACTATCTCTCGTTGTTGATGGAGAGTTTTGCGGTTGTCCCGAGGTGCGGAAGTTTTGCTTACTTCCGCAGCCAGAGCGATGAAAATTAGCCTTGTCGCTTAAAATGAATTTCTGTAAAAAATTGGAACACACAGCGTTTGTTCACCGTCTGGTGGCTTCAAATTCTTCTGTAAGCTGGACTTTGTAAACATTGTTGCTCTTGACACAACCCGCAATTTAAAATAAAAACTTCTGTTGGAACAGTATTTAGTTCAATTAATTGTTATCCAATATATGTACATTCTTTGTGAACGAATGACCGGCACCTGTCCGTTGACGTCCGTTTGAGTTAAACAAAAATTTAAATGAAAGCTTTTTTACTGTCGAAAAATAAGTGGCTAAAATGGAAACGATGCGGCGGATGTTCTGGCGAAAGAGTTTCGCACAGCCTCTAATTTCAGTAAAAGGAGAGATCAGCCTAAAAGCTGTTCAGCTCGTCGAGCGCAGGTGGATCCTTCCACATTTCAAGGAGCATGTTGCCAGAGTGGAATGGATAGAGAACAGCCTTTTTTCTGAAGGGATTCCGCCGCAATCTCCGTAATATCACTGCGGTTATAACTGGTCACTGCCTTTCTGGCAGCCATGCCATCCGCATGAATACCTGCCAGCGATTGCATATCAAGGTTTATCACTGATTTACTACCAACTAACAGCTAGCCTAACCTTCACTGGGTTCATAAAATGACGCATTAAACATGGCGACCAAAATCAGATGACCTCATAATTTGTTTAGCAACTCTGAATTACCCAATCACCAAATATCGATAAAAATTGGTAGATCCAGGTTTTGGGTGCACTGATCACGAATTCGGTGTCAGCTTGTTAAAATATAAAATGGCGGTTCCAATATGAAAGACCTTTTCCCTTGCATTGCTTGCATGAAAATCGGTGTATCAGAGTTTTGAAGGTCGCTGAGTACGAATCTGGCGTCAGATTTTCAAAGTCCAAAATGGGAAATCTAATATGGTAGACTTTTCCCTCAATCCATGAGTTTCCTTGAGAATCGGTGAACTAGGGTTTTGGGGGTCACTGATCACGAATCCAATGTCAGATTTTTAAAATTCAAAATGGTAGATTCAATATAGTTAACTTTCAGATTTCTATGAAAATTGGTAATTGGAGACGGAGTTAGATCAATTGCTGGAGCACCACGACCACCATGCCATGGTTTCCATGTGCGAGATCAGTTCTCCCCGTAGGTTTTTAAAATAGAATTACGAAATCCGCTCTGTCTCTGGGTTGTTATCTAGCTTGCAACAATGCAAAAGCAAGATATTCATGTTTCCTCACTCCCCTTACTTTAATTCCCTTCCGACCAAAGCCATCAAAGGACTGTCTCCTAAGCTTTGGCCATGTCATAAAAAAAAACCGTGAACCATGAACCCGTTTCGACTCCATTCATGCAGAAGCGACATGTTTCGGCCTCAGCTTTACTCATCTTTTTGAGGTGATCGTGATACCTTAGTGGGCACTGGCCTTCGTTCTCTATTGCCAGTAGTTGATAAACTGTTTCGCTTGTTTCATTCCAGTGTATTTGTCCATTCCTGTTTTTCCACAAAATGGTTCGGTAGACACACATGTTGCTTTAGCGCCTTCTTTTGCAGGACGATCCATAACCTCGTCACCTTCAATGGCTTTATGCCCTGATACCCAGGTTAGAGTTATCCTGTTATTTTGCTAGTTTCTTTAGTATATTAAGGCAATCCCAGACCAGGTTACAGTTGTGTCTTTATTAATTTTAGCTCCAAGCGATTTTTTGAGGCAAATTTTTGGTCCGTAGACTACCGTGCCTACTTTATTCTCATTTTGCGTTCATTTGTGTACCAAATAAACGATGAAAGCAGTAATTATTTGATTACCAGTGCGCTCTCGTTCCTATGATCACCTGAAATGGTGTTTCGAAGTTATACTCTTTCGGAATTATAACCGATATCGAGTTAACCGCTGGGTCATTTATGAATTCCTTTAGATTACTTTTATGACCAGCTTATTTGTCTGATTTTAGGAGACCCGTACTAGATAGTCGCCTCTTTCCTAACATGCATGTGCAATTTTTTGTTAACTTTTCTCCGTTTACTAAAACTGCATATGTAACCAAGGGTCTTGTAATCGACTGGCAGGCCCACAGGAACATTTATGGCTTGAGATCCCACGTGTTTATTAAAAAGCGGCCGGCGCGTTCATAAGCCCGCTGTGCCTTTCATCAGGACGGCTTCCAGCTTAGGATTCCAGATGGTCTAGAAATGCACCTATAGTAAATATTTTATTTCTTTAGGGGAATTCTATTCACTCAAGGGTAGGAGCTTTTAGCTTTAGCTTGTTTTTCCAAGCGTTTTGTTGGGGTTTGTACGAAGACTCCCCCCCTCTCCCCCCTGCCGGAACCTTATATGCATTATATCTTGGGCCTTTTACATTTATTCAGAAGTTGCTATATGCTTCATATGCTTCAGAGGTTGGATTATGTTTGCCTTGATTATAGATAGATATTAACAGTAACACTTCATGTTTTTCATTATCTGAGAACAAGGAAAGCTTTGTCAAAACTTTTATTAAGAAATTTGCTCATATTTAAAAAAAAAACAGTTGTTATAGTTTTCTCGGGTAGTTTTTTCGGTGTTAAAATTGCTTTTGATGACTTTGATGACTATATGATAGATGAGTTATTTTAGTCGCCATATTTTGAAAATATTAAAAACAATTTGTTTCGGACTTTTCCTCAAAATTATAAATCTGTTTTTAAAATGCATCAAAGGCTTTCCACATTCAACTTCCAGTGTACAATATTTCCGGTGGTATGTTATTATATTCAAAATTTGGAGATAGCAGTTGCTTTGTTTGTTTAATTTGCAAAAACAATCATCGAGCAATCCGACGAATGCAGGTCATGTCCGTCGATTTCGAGAAGGCATTTTACAGCGTTGACCGCTAGTATATATGGACAGCTTTACGTATGAGAGGCATCCCATCATTAAGGAATCCTACTCAGGTCCCCAATGTCACGTCTTATACAAGTCGGAGTATTTCCAAGAACTGAACGGAATGAGACAAGGATGCGTAAGGTCATCTTTGATTGTATTAAGCAGCGCCTGAGATGACTACCAATCGCGAGGAATTAAATACAAACAACTTTACGCATCTGGACTACATATGTATGTATCCTATCCAACAAATAGAGTCATGTAGCTATAATGTCTGAAGACGGGAGTAGAGAAAGGCGCAGAGCACGACTCACTATCAATGCTGCTTAAACCAAACTTACGAGCAGACAAAGTTGAATTTATCTTGAAGAGCATCAAATATAACAAGTGGATAAATTTTGTAACATCGATGTGCAGGCTCGCAAAAAACCCTCGAGTTGCTGAAATATGATGCAATAACAACATCTCCGGACGCGTCAAACTCCGGATTTTCGAACCAATTGATGAAAACAGTAAACAAAATAAATGAATAGAATATTTAAAAATACAAAACTTACCTTAAATATACACAGATCAGTTCCCCAAAACTCCAACATAAAAAAATGTTGCCAGTAAAAAACATTTGACTTAAGGCCATTGTTTCATTTTTCAAAGATCGAAAATCTAAATTTTTTTGACTTTATTCTTAGTTCACTCACTAGAGATAACACTACTAAACACTACCCCATTGGTTTTTTTGTCCCCGATGTTCTGGACAGCCGCCACAGTGGGAACGGTTTTACACCTCTTTTTTTGCGACCTCTATTTTTGCGCCATCTATTAAAAAGACGATATGAGGAAGAACAAAAATAAATAAATTTTTAATAACTAGAATGTTAATGTAAAAGAATAAAAAGTTTGTACTGATAGCTAATAAAGTCGCTGAGAAAAAAAATATAAAAATTAATGTTTTTTTGAGCAAAAAATTAAGCAATGACCTTAAAATACACCGTTCTTTTAATTTACGCGGCACTATTTTAACGCGAGTCTCTTTTTTTACGCAGTAAAAAAGAACACAATTTACGCGGATTTTTTTTTTGCTTTCTGAAATGTCATAATTATTTTTTGTTAAGCTTAGTGAAATAAATATATACTTTTAAAACTTATACTGGCTTTTATTCTCAATATTTTTCTTTTGTACTCTATTTACACGATTTTCTTTCGCGTAAAACAAATCCACGTGGAACGGATACTTCGCGGAAATTGAGGGATGGGTGTACCATTTTTACAATTTAAAAATTCACTCCGTTTCTGGGCCATGTCTAGCTCGCAAGAATGCCAAAAAATACATTAAATTTCCCTCATTACCCTTGCAAAGAAAGGCATGCAATTTCCCTCATTCCCCTTACCATAATTCCGTTCCGTCAAAGCCATGATAACGCTTCATGGGGTTGTCCCCTGGGCTTTGGCTACATCATAAAAAAACATTTTTTCCAGGAATTCCTACGGAAGTAATGCAGTTATAATTGAAAGATTCCTTAATTACATTGCGTGAACATAAAAATATTGATTCTTATAATATTTTTAATATTAGGAGTAGGTGTTCCAAGTAATTTTGGGTGCAAATTAAATAAAAGCATATAAAAAAAACTCGTTTAGAAGCTCTTGAATACATGAAAGCTGTAGCTAAAGCTGAATGTAGTAAATTTAAATGCCAATGGAGGCGCGGGCACACTATCTCGTCATCGGCGCGGCATCCAATAAGGAACACGGGTGACATTGGCCTTTCTGAGCGCATGTTACTGGCTTAATGGTAAACAAAAGTAAACTCGGAATGCGCACCAAATACATGCGCGAGTAATTTATGATGGTTCTGTTAACATTTTCTTGTTACACACGTTCAATTTTTACTCGTTTACTTGTTCAGAGATTTTAAGCCCGAGTATAATGCGACTGATGATACTAAGTGAGACAAAGTCCAACAACTTCTAAAAAGTCATAAAGAATTGTTAAAGCCTATTTCTTTCAATTTTTTCTTCATTTATTATTTACTTTTTAAATAACTTTTATCCACTCACTAACCGACTAAATAATTTTGTTCGTGAGACGTTCGTGACGAAAATAACTTTTGGGAATAGTTTTAGGGTAGTAAACGTATATGGGTTTTTACGTGAATGGGAAGTTTTCCGATGGGGTTAACAAATTTACTCTGTTGGAGGTTGTACGGTGGGGGGTGGTAACTATCCTCCTTTGTGTTGTCCAATTTGAACTGTTAAAAAATATTCCATTTAATAGCATTAAGCAAGAGCTTTAATTTGATATAACAAATTAAAGCTCTTGCTTAATGCTATTAAATGGCATTTTTTGTTTGTTCTGTAAGAACTTTATAACTGACCTTTTTTACCCGAATATCGTTAAAATACGCGATTTCCGAATTTGTGAACATAGGGATGTCGATTAGTGCGGGGGAAGGGCCGGGGGAATTTTTCTTTTAATCGCTTTAGCATAATGTTTTACACGTTTTATGGTAACATTTCAATTTTCTATGCTTATCCGTTATATGGGTTTTCATGTGAAATACATTTTTCTAGTTTTTACATGGATATACAGTAAAGTGCATCAATCTTTTAAGGGGGGAAGTCCATTTAACAGCCTCAAGATCGGTCATTTTTTAAAAATATTTTTGAAGGTGATAAAATAATTTTATTGTTTTTAAACTTGAACACAACTTTATTTAACCATTCTAGAGTAGAAAAAAAAAATTCAATACAAAATAAGCCTTAGGGGTATTTTTTGACATTTTGGACTCCAAAAAATTATTTTATTAACGCGAAATATCTGAAGTTTTATGTTTATCCATCAATAGTAATGTAGAGAAAGGCCTCACCAAATTTCAGACAAATCGGTCAATAACTTTTTGAGTTACAACACGAGCAATTTTTTAAAATACAGTTTCGAGATAATCGCGTTTAAAGTTTTAGCACAGGAAAATGACCAGTTTTAGTTACTTACCGATTAATCTGCAATCCCAGATCCATACAATAGTCCTTCCTCCTCTTCAAAGAGCTGATACGAATGCTCCAGCTAAACTACCTATATGGGACAAAAGAAATATTTCAAGTTATTATAATGAAAGTGACCCTTTTACCTGAAGCGCTCCGTCTACCTGGCAGGCTACTTTACAATACGCACTCCGGCCCGCTCTATTATATTAGCTATAACTTTGTAAATATTTGAGATTTTTTTTTCCTCTCGTCAGTACACGCTCAATATACTATATTTTCAGATTATCGAAAAAAAATCGATTTTGTGAAAATTTTACATGGACTTCCCCCGCAGAGAAAATAGAATTACACTACAAAGTTCGCATCCGCAAGAGAACGTAGATGAAAATTAATATGTCAGATAGATTTTGTAACGTTATATGCGTTTTTAGCGAAAATGTAATGATTGACTGGCAAAAACCAATACAATTAACTTGAAGAACTGGAGCGTTAAATTGATCAATTGATTAATTGATTAATTTTAAAATAATAATTTATAGCTATGACTAAGAAGTATTAAAAAAAATATGTATCTATTAAGCTTTTCAAGTGCATTAGTAAAAGTTTGTTAGTTATTTCGTATAAGGTATGCCAAAATAAGTGGGACGAAAGATCTGACCTAGCCAAACGAAACATTGTATGGCACGGGGCGCCAATCTCCACCGTTTGAAAGTTCCATAGTTATTCATAAATTCCAATTTTTCATAGCATGCACATCACTCTTTTTTTTATCTTTTGATCTACCCAACGTAGCGACATCAAGTGAATGCTAAAAAACTACTATCCTAATGTACCGTCAGTACAGTCACTTGCAAAAGTGAAAAAAATGTTTTGAAATTACCAAACATTCAGCATTTTCACAAATTTTCTCCGAAATTCATATAATCAATACATCCGTTTATTATCTTTATAAAATTGCCCATCTCATTACCTTTCCAAAACAACATGCAACATATTCACGTAAAGAAAGGATGTAGAAATTTATATGTAGAAACCAAAAGAAACTAAGCTCATACTAACCCAAAATCCTTTTTATTGAATTCACACAAGAAATGTTATTATGTTACAAAAGCTGTTTGTATGCCTATATACTATTTCTCATTCCCTGTTTAATGTGTATTGTAGTCAACCTCTCCCGTTTTTTATTCTGTTAACTAATTCGTCTCTATTGTTAACAGACCTTGAATAAACTTCATCCTTCATTGTTTTCCATATGAAAAAGTTCAACGGAGTAATATCTGGAGCTCTAGCATGCCAAGGAATCGGTGCACCCCGCCCAATCCAGCGGTCAGGAAATTTTTCATTTAATATTGCCTCACGATGTTGGCAGTATGTATTAGGGCTCCATCATGTTGGTAAAACATTGCCCTAAGAAGGATGTGCTCTAGTGGATTTAGAAGTATTTTTCCCAAAAATTCCGCACGAATTTGTCTTTTAAGTAGTTCCGGCAAAATGAATGGGCCTATTAAATGAATGTCGATGATACCAGCCCAAACCAAATTTGGTTTGGAAGGAGGTCCCCTTATACTCTGGTTAGAATCCGACCAAGTATGGAGGTTGTAGAAGTTTGTGATACCATCCCCGGCGAACGGTCCCCAGAAATCGGTCCAGAAATACCCCGATCTTAATGTCGCATTCCAGAAGCCAAATGCAAAATGTTATTCTTCTCTCGAAATCATTTTCCAGTAGTCCTCGGCCTGGGATATCATGATAGTCGCCTTGCGACTCATCTCGGACTCGTTTCAGGGTCTTGTCGGATGAGGTTAATTATTTCTTGTTCGACGTCGGCAGAATCCTTGGATGTTTGAAATCGTAATTCGGAGCTACTTAAAGTTATACCTCCGGTTTCTCTTAACTGTTCAGAAGTCCGCGAAAATACTCCGCTTTGGGGTACACGTCGATTAGGGAATCTGCTTCGAATTTCATTACAGCCGCTCTTTCGTTTCAGTCTACTACACAATAAATGTTTAATTGTATCCGCTTATTCCTCAAAGGTCAATTTTTTCATTTTATAATAATTTTACTTGGAGAAAACCCGTATCGATTTGTTTTTCAACTATTCAACGATATTTTTGCCTATTGACTCCCAAATAGCACAATTTACATCAGGTACGAGTAACAGAACGCCAGGATAGTAGGGTGTGAATTCTGGCTAACGCAAGCTAATATCGGCAATAAAACGAAATTACACTAACATTTTAATAACTTTTTTGAAGCAGTAATTAAAATAAATTACTTATTAACCCTAAAAAAACATTTTTCACCCATTATCTTAAAAATGTTCTTTATTTAAAGAACTTCCTACCTAAAGTCCAATAAATTGATTAGGTCCCGACTAGAATTTAAAAGGGGAATGCCTCATGTAGCGTGTGGGCCTCATGTGGCAAATGAGGGGCATGCCGATAAAGGGATTTCCCCGTAGATTTCTCATGAGGGCCCTACAAAAAAAAATCAGCGATACTGAAGTGAGGTATGACTTATGAGTTTGTCATAAGGGCCTTATGAGGCAAACCTAACACTTATATAACTTTATAAGAAAAAGGGAAATTCCAGTGTCTGCCGTATTTGAACTCGATAAGGCAAACATAAAATATCCTTTTTGGTCAAACGGCTATCTGCCGTATTTGAAAATTATTAGCTGTACTCGATTATAGCACAAATCCCAGTGTTGTTAATGGGAGACTTATCGGGTTTATCTTACTAAAACCCCATACTATAGAACCTGAAGTATATCGTTTATGTGCATCATATTGCCTACGCATGAATGAATATAGTTTATTTTCATGCAGCAGTTACAACCATACGTCCGCTGTACAAATGTACATTATAATATTCTATTCTTAACATCTAAATAAGTCTTTTATTGATTTAAAATATCTAGTGGCTCACTCACTGAAAGAGTGATTTTCGAAAATTTATTTTGCTTACATGTACTTAAAAATGCAGCTGGTGCATTCTCTTTTTTTTGTTACGTCTGTTGTCAGCGGTTCACTTTTTTCAATATGTGATTAGGAGGGTACTATTTCGAAACGAGAAATTTTTACGGCACTCCGTAATAAAGTCTCGGCAAGTTAAGAACGCCCGTAATTTATTTTAATTTGTCACCTTTTTTTGTTCGCAGTCTACAAATATTATTTTAACAAAATGAATAGTTTTATACAACGCGAGCTTAGACGTTTAAGAGCAGAAAGATTTAGCAGAATTCGACAGGAATTACTGTTTGAAAATGTGTTACAGTGTGTGTGTGTTACCGTTACAGTAAACTAATCTTAATCCTAATAAAATTATCTCAGTAGTAAAACATGTTTTTAATTCAATTAAGTTTACCATTTTCGTAGTAATAGTGTAATCCGATTGATTCTCTTTACAACGTTTGAATCGGGTAGCAATAATTTTTCCTCACGAGGGCCACATGCGGCATTCCTAATGATGCGTGAATGAGGCAAGGCGTTATATGCCCTTTGTGCACCTTATAGGGCAGCCTCATGGGGTCCACACGAGGCAATGTGGCTAGCTTCATAGGGACCCTAGCTGCTAGGTTTCTAAGGATGCGTTTTGGCTAATCCTTTTTCTACCCCACATGTTGTATCTTTTTCCAAAGGTGATAAAATGAGCAATTTATTAAAAATTAAAAACACCTGTATTAATTACATGCATTTCGGAGAAAATTTGGGAAAATTCTGAATTTTTGGTTATTGTAAAATATTTTTCAATTTTGGAACTGACTTTACCTGCAATAGTAGGAGTTAGGTCATTGTTGGCAATTTTGGAAAGGTCATTAGGATAGTAGTTATTTAGCGTTTGTTTGATGTGGTTGTGTTGGGTAGATCAAAAGACGAAAATAGAAGAGTGATGCGCATATCATAAAAATTTAAAATTTATGAATCACCCTGTAACTCTCAAACGACTGAGGTTTCTCCCCTTAGATGAGATATATCATCCTACTTATTTTGAGAAACCATATGCGAAACATCCTGTACAGAAAGATCATCAAGGCCCAGCTAAAACACCTAACTTTATTACGAAATAAGTTTCAGCAAAATTCCTTCAATAATATTTTTACCAGTGCATCTTTCCAATGTCGCTATCTTGTATTTCCGATATATTCGGACGTTTTAGTACATACGCAAATCTTCTGGTAAGCCATCTCCTCTAACTTTAACTCTAAAAGGCTTTGGTCCGTCAAAAACTTCTGTAGCCGTAGTTTTCGGGCACCAGCTAGTAACCTGTACCTTGTACCTATTTAAATATTTGTTGTACGATGAAAGAAAATATTGCAAATATGTATCTGAATTTATTCAAATATTCATAAATTTTATGTAAATAGGATATTTAATTTTTATTCAAAGCTATTTTCAATATCGTATTTTATTTCCTTGCGGAAATGTAAACGCTTTTAAAACGAATTTGATCCAAGGCTATACGTTTGTAAAGGAATTTTATTGATAACGAATACGGTATTGATATGTACATATATGCAAATCCATTTCCTAAAATTTATGAATACCAATTTTAGGTTCGAAAAGTACTTTGAATATTGGATTTTTTGTATTTCCTTAAATTTTCCCTAGACATTTGGGTATTTTATAAGTCTCTGCCTTAAACCTTATTTTAGTATTTCTAAAGTCCTGCACAGTTAAAATATAATAGTTGTTCATTCAACACTCGGTGTTTATGACAAAATGATTAAAGTCTTGATGATGGTGAAGTTTGTCTTCAATCCTGTATACACTTCTAGGATAATGACTAACAATTATCTACCTACTTAAATTAATAAAATCTTATCTTTTAATTACATTCAATGGAAAAACTAAGTTTTTCATTTTTATTTATTTTAAAGGAAAAACTTAGCCTATGTCCCTGACAAGTAAACTAAAATATAAACTCAGTGAATGTTTAATTTGAAGAGTATTAGTTGTGTCAGGTTTCATGGTAGTGAGATTTTACTGAAAATATTTAATATTTATTAAAGTATTATGTATTCAACACTAAACAAAATTCTGATATTTTGACTATACGTTATAGCATACAGTCTGAACCGCAATCAATGTTATTAATGGTTAAAGTCTTTTATTTAAGAAAATGTTGAAATAGAAAATTATTTTTGTTTGTCTAAATTTAATTATATTAGTAGCGACTGGTACAATATTGGATAACAAATATATCAGGTTTACCTTCACTTCAACAGTAACTATAGAAAAAGGCGTTGAATAAGAATTGGCAATAGACGTTTCTTCATATTTCTAGGAATTCAGTTTTCGAACTTCAATTAGCAATAAATCTTAATATAAAATATATAATCAATGAAGGTCTGTTATGAGATTTGTAGATAAGCGTTTAGTCAGATTTCTTAAATCTTTGTAATTGTGATTGGAATTATACATATATATAAGGTGGATATGTCAATGCTTAATTATGAATGCTGATTACATGAAAAGAAATTAAGAGATCACTTATGTGAATAGAAGAACAGGAATAAGAGTCTCTCCTTTATGTATGCAAGTTTGAAACTTTTTATGGGTGTACTTACATATAATAAAACAGTATGCTGGAAAAGAGCGTACAATGTTTTGAAAGAAAGTCAGACGGGTTTTTCGTAGGGGCTACTGCACTATAGATAACATTTTTAATTTAGTAAATGCTATAAAGCTATCCCACTCATACAACACATTAAAAGTGTATGTCTTCTTTGGGGATTTCAAGGCCGCATTTGATATAATTGATGTAGGCCAGTTTTCTTTAAATTATATAATATTGCAATGTCAAGTTAATTTGTGCAAATTTTGCAAAAAATTTGCGGAACTACTAGCGCTCACGATTAGAATGCTGAAATTTTATCAGAAAGTTTTGAAACAAAATCTGGAGTCAAACAAGGCTGCCTTTTAAGCCCATTGTGATTTGCCTTTTTCCTAAACGACTTAGAAGGCTCTATTGTGGTAGTCTAACATTGTGCTGAATATGCTGATGATATGGTTGTACTAGCAGATGATCCACATAAACTTCAGCGCATGATAAACTGCCTAAAAGAATACTACTGTTTGTGGAACCTACTAGAAAACCTATAGAAATCTAAAAAACTGCCAGTTTATATAATAATTATATATATATATATATATATATATATATATATATATATATATATATATATATATATATATATATATATATATGTATATATATATATATATATATATATATATATATATATATATATATATATATATATATATATATACATTCAAATGTCATTTTGATTATTTCTGAAGGGTGTTATTTCGTTATTCTCCTACATCCACATCGGTTGACATAATACCTGGCAGGAACTGGCTACTTGTCATACTGTAGAAGTAAATGTCACTGAGCAGTCCTTTGATAGCTTAAGAAATACGTGGGTTTGTATTATAGAAAAGGAAACATTCAAGCTTAGAGAAAGATTCATTGACATGGCGAGAAGGTCAGTAAGACATGAATACAAATTAGAATATCTTAATGAGAACACTTGCCTAAGAAATGAATTTTTCACAGAAAAGAGAAATAGTATATGTACAGGGTTTTTCACAGCGCATGTGCAACAATGAAGGATCTGGTTGATTGGTTGATCTATGTAGGTTTAAAACAAAAAAAATTGTCTGGAAGAGAGGGACCTATCTCCCCTTATTCACAGCTATAGAGGTTTGAAATTTTTTACGATGAAAAAAACCAGTCTGACATTTTAACGTATTTTTTCTAAAGTTTTAGTTCTAGAGACAATATTGATATCTCAGTTGACAGGTAACACAATGGTTCCAAAGACTGTGGAAGTTTCTTTACTGTTAATTGTAATAAAAAATTGATTTTCAAACTTAAATTTTTGGAAAAAAAATCAATTTTTTCATTTCGGAAGGAAATATCTTGAAATTTTTTTCGATTTAAAATTGTGGCCAATGTGTTCTCTTTGCTAAGAAAAAATTCTACCTGCTTCCTACGTTGTTTACCCTTTTACTCTTTGTGTTAAAATTTGGGAGTCCTGAAAAGGTCTAGATTGTTAATAATGCTGAAAAAACGAAATAAAATTATTATTTTAACATATTTTCAAAAGGTTTTCTGTCACTTCGAATACACAAAATAACTCTTTTTTGCATGGCTCTTTCCAAGTAAAGTTTTATTAGATTTTCTTTAATTTATTATTTATTTCCGGCTTCTAAAATTCTTGTTACTTGTTGTAACTTCTGACCCGTATAGCATTTCTTTCATGATGCCCTATATATAAAAATCAAGTGGGGTTAGTTCGGGAGAACGAGCTGGACAAGTAAAAGTACCGCGCCGCCCTATCCAGCTACCCCTGTAATTACCATTTAACCACTGGAGTACGCCTCTTCCGCAGTGGGCTGGCGCCCAGTCGTGTTGATATAACAAACTTCTTCGTATTGCCAAGAGCACATCCTCCATTAAGTCTATTAGATCGTTTTGCAGAAAGTGTAAATAGATGTCGCTGTTTAACATATCCTGCCAACAAGTTTACGGAGAATCTGATTCTTGGGTTTTCTGGACTCCAAAAGCGAGTATTATGGAAATTCACTATTCCGCATGTAGTGAATTGTGAGTCATACGTCCACAGTATCTTTTCCAAGAATGTCCAGTCATGAAAGTCTTCTTCAAGTATCCAACTAAAGAATTCTCTACGGCTTATTTTGTCCTGCGGCTGAAGTTCCTATACGGATGTCACATGGAAAGGATGAAGTCCTTCTCTTCGTAATACTCTCCATACCGTCGCTGCAATAACACCTACGCTATAAGCTATGCGGCTTGCACTTGTCGTAGGATCAGCTCTGCTTGCCGCGATAATTGTCTCCTCTATTTCTAATGAAATTAGCGCAACATTGACCCCCGCATGTGTCAAAAGTGTATGAGCGCTTCCAGTTTCTCGAGGCCTATGAAACGCTCTTTGAAAAACACCTCTCGACGGTTGCCTTCTTTCTGGGAATCGCCGGTGATATTCACGCTCTGCTTCGAGGGAATTTCCTTTCCTAAATCCGTAACATAATATTATGTTCGCGCATTCTTCACTAGTAAATTGCACCATTATTAACTATCAAAACGACTTCTGAAACTGCCAGAAGGTCTGCATACTATCAAAGCGACTTCTAACTTTGTAATATTAGGTGCTATTACAAATGAGACTGCGTTTGCATCTCATTTTATACCTGGAGATCATAGGATTTACATTCCAGGTACAAAAATTAGAATCTTGCCGTGTGAATGTTTACAAAACAATTATTTTATGACCTACAGTACGCGTTTTACTACCAGATCTACATACCCAATCAATAATAACTCTATTACCATAAAACAATTTAGGAGGCAGGTCGAATTTTTTCTTAGGCAGTAATGCGCTGTACGATTGGTGATGTTACTTGAGAATGGTAAAAGATGTTTGTGAACTTTATTTCCATCGAAAGAGAACATATTAGCCACTATTTTAAACACAAAAATAAATAAAAAAATTATTGTAAAAAACCAAAAACCCGACCGCATAAAACATTGTAAACTTAAAATTTACAAACTTATTTAATGAATGAACTGAAAAGATAGAAACAAGTTGAAAAATTAAATATTTTTTTATTGGTTTTGAATGATCATGGTTGACAGTAGGTATTCAAAAAAGAAGTCGGAGACATCAAATATTTACAATACGTTCCATCATGAATGACTAGCGATTTCGTTGGTGATGTAGGTAGAGCAAGAAAATGTAGTGGGAGAAGTTCCAATATCCTTACTTTCATATTATAAATGCAAAAGTGAGTTTGTTTGTTTGTTTCGCGTACTCAACCGATCATCATGAAATTTGCATAGGTACACTTTCAACGGATTTGATAATAAAATTGAAATCATAGTTAATTGATGCCTCCAATTTCGCTTTATTGACATTTTTAAATATTCACTCGGGTCATGTGTTATTCCGTACATATTTTTGTGCTAGGCAGATAATGTTCTTTTGTCTTGCTTTGGCATGGCAGTGCAGGAGGATCTTCAGTCGGGAATTTCTGAGCCCACCTAATGTTATGTCCTTCCCTATTAAATACCTCCTTGACTAACTGAGGGTGGCTGAGCGTCTTTTACAGTGGTAGAGATTCTGGTACCAAAGACCTTTTGGTCGTAGTGCTTATCATAGGGGTAACCTGTGATTGATTTAGGATAAAGCACACTAAGCATCGGCCTATGACATCACCACAGAGAAGGCACCACAAGAAGAAATAATTTCCTTTCTAGTTAGAAGTATTTAGGTTATTAGACTTCAAATTAACAATTATATATTTGTCAGGCATTTATTATCATTTCATATCATAAAAACTTATTGCAATATTAGCAATACCTTTCTAGTGCTATTACTAACATCATTAAAGATATGAAGTGTAGAATTATAAGAGCACCCATCATGTCGAAAGAGTACGACGTGAGAGGAACGATAATTTCTGGCGAACTGCTAAGGAATTTGCGGATGTCAACAAAATCTCTTTACGTACAGTTTACTACTTGAAGAAGTTGTATGTCGCTGCTCCAGTAGTCCCACCAGCAAGGAAAACACATAAGGTAGGCAAGGAATACACAATTCCAGATATTGCACACAGAAAGAAAAAAATTAAAAATGAAGATCCAAGACATTCAATTCGCTCCATAGTAAGAGAAGCAGATGTCGGATGCAAGTATTCATGAGAATCTTGTTGAAGCAAGCACAGATCCTATGTTCTTAGAAGAAGACAGGTTTTTGGCACAGCAGAAAAAGGAAAGGCTCTTTGAAAGAATTTTGGTAAAATTTTGCCAATGACCAGTTCCAGAGGAAGAAAAAATTCCATTTCAGCTGAAAAGAATGGAATACCATTGGAGACGTTTTCACAGAAACAGACATTGGACTACTTAAGTGCAGACAATTGAATTCGTGAAAAAATGTTATAGTACAGTAAGGCGTACATTAACCACCAGCTGGGAAAGCGGCTGGCCACTCGCAAACTGGAGCTTTCACTGACATCTCTCAGGATTGCAAATCTTAGATGGCAAGAGGAATACATCTGCCTAATCTCCTGACAGACAAGGCCAAAGCTTGACCCTAAACGGTCAAGAGAGCTCATCTTACTAGAACGCAAATTAGGGGCCACTGCCTCATAGGTAGAGACACGCCAATAGACTAGGCTCACCTTCAAACGCCTTCTGTAGGAATTGTCATGACGAAGGGGAAGAGGAACCATACTCCACTTTCTATTCAACTGCCCGGGCCTAGCCAATCGTCGGAACCTCCTTTAAAGAGCCAACCGAATTAGGCTCCACTGACGTCAGTTAATTTTTATTTATTATTTACAAATTCGCCAAGTACTGACTACTACAAAATCAATGAAATCAAAAAAAAAAAAAAAAGTAAATCTACATACAATGAAGTATAAAGTAAATTACAAAGTGATTAACTTTTAAGATTCATTAAATACTCAAATACTGACAGCTATAAAAAACAAAAAATAACAATATAATCACAAAGAAAGAGAAAAAGTAACCCTAACAAAGCTGATTCTTCAGATGAGATCTAGATAAATGAAAATCAATAAGCTCAAAATTATTATTGAAAAGACGGCACATAGATGTAATAGGCTCATGCATACCATAATTAGTGCGGTGATGGGGAGTATGGAGAAAGCAATGGTTTCTCAAGGGACGAGCAGGAATCGATAAACCTAGAGCTCCCAGCAGTTCCGGGGAATCAACCGCGCCCCGCAAGCAATCAAAGGCAAAAACAACTCTGGAGTTGTCACGTCTGCTTTCAAGGGACTCCAATGAAATAAGCTTTAAACGGTCAGCATAGGGAGGCAGCCGAAGAGGATCGGTCCAAGGAAGGCCGCGAAGGGCAAATTAAACGAATCTACGCTGCACAGCCTCAATGCGATTAATATGAATCGCATAAAAAGGAGACCACACAGGACTAGCATACTCCAAAACAGGTCTCACGAACGTAAAATAAAGGAGTTTAGTTACATATGGGTCATCAAACTCCTTAGACCATCGCTTGACGAAGCCCAGAGCAGAATTAGCTTTGTTTACGATAGTGTTGATATGGTCATCAAATGAAAAGGTCGTATTTAGCACTACTCCTAAATCTTTGGTCTTGTCAAGTTTGTTCAGAGAGCCACCGTCTAAGGTGTAGTTAAAGGGCACTGGATTCCTTGATCGAGAGAATGACATAGTAGTGCACTTGCTAATATTTAGGGGAAGGAAGTTTATAGAACACCAATTATGAAAGGCGTCTAAGTCCGAGTTTAATAGTGCACAGTCATTCGCACTTGAAATAACGCGGAATATTTTGGCGTCATCGGCGTAACATAGAATTCTGGAATTCGGGAGAATTACGGATACATCATTGATGTAAATGATAAAAAGCAATGGTCCTAGATGACTTCCTTGAGGAACACCAGAGGTAACATAAATATCGTTCGAAAGTGAACCTCGAAATAGCACACGTTGCGTACGATCAGACAGATAGGAACGAATCCAATTAACAAAAATTGATGGAAACCCCAGAAAAGACAACTTACGAACAAGAATACTATGGCTAATTCTGTCAAAAGCCTTGCTAAAATCAGTAAAAACGCAGTCCACCTGCTTACCCGCTTCAATGGCAGAAATACAGCAATTAGAGAATTCCAGCAGGTTAGTCACAGTAGATCTACCCTTCATGAAGCCATGTTGAAAGGAACCAAGAAAAGGCTTGCAGTGGAAGTTAAGAGCATTGCACACCAGAGCCTCAAACATTTTACCAATACAACTTAACTTGGCAATGGGACGGTAGTTTGATATGTCCTTTTTACTACCTTTCTTATGAAGGGGAATGATGACAGATGCTTTCCAAGATTTCGGAAAAACACCACAACGAATAGACAAATTAAATAAGTGACAAAGAATAGAAACCAGGGACAAGCGACAATTTTTTACAAAGCAAGCAGGGATACCATCAGGACCGCACGAGAAACCATCAGCCAAACCAGAAATATGTTTCAGCACAGCATCCTCGTCAAACACAAGGTCTTTGGTTTCAAGAGTAGTCGGAGCAAACCTCGTCATATGAATAAAATCCTTATCGCTAATATCACAGTCTGAAGTCAAAAATGCAGTGCCAAAGAATTCGCCAAAAAGGTTGGCAGTCGTCAGGGGGTCGTCACTCTCGACATCACCAAAACTTAACACGGAAGGGTAGCCATCACAATTGCGCTTAGAATTTACGAACCTCCAGAACTGTTTAGGCTCAGCACGCAAAGACGATTTAACTTTCTCCAAATAGTCAGAATAAGAAATATCAAGTGCAGAGCAAAATTGGTTGCGTAACATGGAGTAAGTGAAATAGTCAGCATCACTCCTTGAGGAACAAAACCGCTTCCAAGCTTTATTCTTCAGATTCTTTAAGTGCTTCACAGAACTATTAAGCCAGGGCTGATATGAACGCGAACCACGAGACCTTGAAACAGGAACACAATTAGCAAAACAAACAGAAAGAGAATCATAAAATGACATTACAGCATTATCAATATCGCATTCATTCAGAACATTCGTCCAGTCGCAGGCAAAGAGCCAATCATTAAGTTTAGAATAATCAGCTTTGCTAAAGTTATAACAAAAATTACTTGAGTCAGAAGACGCCGTCAGTACAGGATCAAAACCGAAGATAATGTGCAGTGCAGGATGGTGACGAGATTCAGGAACCAAAGGAGATAGACAGTGCTTCACGACAGTACTCGAGCAGTCAGATGAGAACACCAAATCCAAGAACCTGCCCGAGTCATTCATCACGTCACAGGCCTGTGATAAGCCGCAAGAGGCAATGGAGTCCAGGAACGCCGGAATATACTGTGGGGCAGCGGAAAAAGATGGTAGTAAGCAATCCTTATCCAAGAAGCGCTCCCAGCTGACCCAAGGCATATTGAAATCTCCAAGGAGTAAAAGGTCATCCGACGGAAGCAGCAGATCGGCCAGTCCTTCAACACAAGCAGACATCGACTCATAGCAATCAGAGGGCGATCCAGGCGGAATATAAACCGTGGCAATGTAAACATTTTTGTGTGGAAGCTTGAGAACCACGCAAATGAATTCAAGGGAATCAGATCCCGCAACATCAACGACCATACAAGGAATTTCATGGCGGACAGCGCAGAGCACACCAGGGACCTAGTTTGATTTATCAGGAGTTCCAAATTGTTCGCGGTAACAGGTTAAGGCTAAACCCTTTCCGTCCCAGCCAATATTTATATTGACTCCTCGAGAACTAGATTCCACTGCAGACAGGGAACTGGCTCGACGCATATAGAGTAATAGGTTTACCCTCTTCTCCTCTAGGAATTTTTATGGGGTCTAATTGCACCCTCAATTGTGGTATCACAATGGGCCTAAGTGTGCGTTTTCTAGGCAGCCGCCCTAACCTAACCTAAAGTAACCTAAGGCATAGGCTTATTTTCTTCAAAAGACCGGACTCTGAAACTTATCCCCTGGAGGAAAATAAAACCGCCTATCTCAAAAATCGGTTAAAATCGGGAAAGCCTCTTTTTGGAAAAAACCGAAATTTTTACTTGTTGCACTATTCCTCTTTGAGGAGAAAATCACAATAGGACCCTTAATATGGGATTTAAGATGGATCATATCTTTTCGGCGCTAGACACTCTTTTAAACTTTTGGAGCGGCATAGAATGAAAATGTTTCAAAATCTCGAAATCGAATTTTCTGACGTTTACAATACCTTTTTTGCTTTTAGGTGTTGGAAGAAAAATTTACAGATCACATTATAATCGTTTCAAATCGACTTTCAACGTTTTCTCTTGCATATCTCACGTAAAAATATCAAAATAAATTAAGCTTTTAAGAATAACAGAACCATTGTTTCAATTCTAATAGAAAACGTACACCAAGTTCAGTTCGTGTAACAAAAAACCTATATTAAAAGGTTGCCATCAAAACTTATCTTATAACGAATGAACTGAAAACGGCAATACATCTCCCTTAAGTTGCTGTTAAGCTTTCCAAAACCGCAAAATCTCCATTTACCCATAAATCTCCCCCAATTGTCTTCACGAAAGACAAAATAGGTCGCGAATCGAGCCCAAACAGATGATACTACTCCTCTGAAGAATATCTTTAGCAGCAACAGGAATACATACAGATGTCGGAAGGAGAATAAATTATGACTTCTGTGGGAGCAGACCTTGACAAGACCTTCGCAGTTCCGACCTGAAACTTATAGTCGGCGCTTTTGTTTCAGAATTTCCGTTTAAACAGAAAATCGAAGATTCTGAGCAGCGAACCAGTAAATAATTTAGCAACCAGTATCCTTTAGGAATGGTACCGAGAAGGATATTTATTGCCAAGCAATAAAGTGTATACCGGCCAATGCAGGTCGAGTTTTCAAGGTTATAAAGTTTTTCTGAAAAGAAATGTTGTCTTACTCTGATGGGAATATTTAAGAAATGATAACTGTTTCTGGGAAATTTCTCTTGCTTTAAAATATAAAACGCTTTATTGTCCTGAAATGGGAGTAATATTTTCCTGCATTGTTCGCTGTCGGAGAGTCCTTGATTTTACATCTGAATGGAAAAGGGTCAAGTAATAGCTTTCTTGCTCTCTCTGTTTCGTTTACAGGAATCTGTCAGAGTTGCTTCCCACTTGAACCATCTCTTTAACAGACATTTGAATACGAAGTGATGGGTGAATTGAGTAGACATTAATTTCAAATTCATATAAACTTGGCATTTGTAATAACAGGATGTTGAATATACATTTATTGTACAGCTTTCAATTCAAATTTTGAAATATTCGTGAGATGACAAAGCGAAGCCTTAATGGGTTCATTTACATACTTTTGGTCATTTAAATTATTCTTAGCAAGGGAAATTAGGCCTTAAAAGCATTATACCCGAGCGTTTCCGAACCATCATAACGTCTTCCTGTTAGAGTTGGTAGAATGCCACATTAATTCAATCAAAAACTTAAGTAACATATTAGGTATATTCGTATAAAGAGATAATTTTTCATAGGGAAAAGAAGCACCCTAGTAAAAATACGATTCGCCCATTCCTAGACTGAACCTGAAACAAGCACGCACAGCGTCAAAACGCCTGAATGGCACTCAAACGAGGCATGGTACGCAAAGCAGACGCACTGAATAGTTCAAACCAAGCACGGTATGCTCACACTTTTTGTAGACTAAAATTTAAGATGAACAGAATAAAATTATTTTTTTTTGATTAACTCATTCGATACCGATCTATGAAATAACAGAGCTATCTCCGCAGTAGCTTGCAGTTGAATATATAAGAATAAAAATAACAAATTTCCGGTAATTGTTATCATTATTTTTGTCATGACCCGCTATGTGAGTCATCGGCTATTGGGAAAAATTTTAATATGAAGTGGCCTATGACTGCCATGGTGAACACGCGTCTATACGGGAGACATTTAACATAACCCACGCGGTGAGTCTCCAGTCTCCAATGTGTTAAAGCTAGAACGCAGTAACAGTAGCATGCATTTATGGCAGGCGTATTTTTAGATTTTTGGTGCCTGTAGTGGAAGCGTGCATACCCGTGTGGGGCGTATTTTAATTGTTGGACCTGTAGCGGAAGCATGCATAATACTACCGGGAGCATTTGTTCGCTATGCGTGCTCACAACGGGCGCGTATATAGTTTTGAAAATATTAACGTCTGTACTTGCTTTGGGCGTGAAAAAACGAACTCAATTATTTTTACCCGGGCACGGAGGTATCCTTTTGGATGTGACCTGGAAATGAATAAATAAAATATGGAAATTTATATGAAATTATAGTTTAGCTTAATAACGCTTAAAGCAACAAAAAGTAAAGTTGTGCTAGCATGGGGACAATAACAGTCCGAGTTCATTTACTTAATTGCACTAGAGTGCTTTAACGACTTTATTGAACAAGTAAATAAGGTATTATTTAAGTCAAAAAAAAGGAAAGAAGGTTAAAAAAGCTTTAGAAAATAATCTTCAGAAATTAAGTTCTGTAGACGGCATTTAGTTGAGTTAAAAAAATTAATGGAGTCAAAATGCCAATTAAACAGGCGGGAAGCGGATAATTTAATCTATTAATGTTCATTCAGGAAATTCATTTAAAATACGTATATGCACTCGCGGAAAAAAGGTAACCACGCAAGCGTGTCGCTGGATATGTAATATGCCGTGCAATATGTAATAACACCTGTCCAAATCACACGCGGAAACCCCCCTCCCCCTGAACATTAACCGAACTGTCAACTATTTAAAAGAAACGTATTAAACTAAAACCGATTAGATACCGAAAGAACCGTGTCGGAAAAATTACGTCGAAAATCACTGTAAAAGTTATTATACTGAACCGGGCCGATTGGGGGAGTCAAATATAGAATTATTTTGAGGAATCAAGCAGTACCTTTTACAGTGCAGTTAAAAAATTTGCTCCATTTTAAGAATAGTATGCGATATTAATTCTTAACTGAACTGATCATATATTTACAGCCGCTAAGAATACACAGAACTCTACAGAGATGCAAAAAGTACTTCATCTATTGTAGCGATGATCCACAAGTCCCAGGTCAGGCTTTGGCGGGCATACCGAATTGACCGGGTTAGATAATGTTTAAAAAGCTATAAAACTTATTGGTGACTCCACTATATCTGAGAATATTGAAGGTCAAAACACATTCAGGCCTCAAGGCTTGTCAAAATTTCTATCATATATTTTTAAATGAAGCTTTGAGGCTTCCTCAGAACTGAACTCCGTGGCGAGCTTTGTGCAATGTTGGAAACTTTTCTTCCCAAGCCAGGTGCTGTTAGCGTGACTTTAGATACACGCTTGGAAGCAAATACGACAGTTCGTCTGGCATTAATTTATGGTACCTAATAGAGATAAGCTTCAGAGTTAGCTGCAAGGAAACCTCGCTATTTCCATGGCCAATATTCCAACTAAATTGCTAGCCTGATTCTTTGTAGGCACATTACAACGCGAGATAGAAGGGCTTCAGGTCGCTCCCACCACTATACTCTCCAGGACAAATTTGGTTGTACTATCAGGTTTCAGGAATCTTTCCAAAGCAGAACAATGTGGAATATTCTAACATCTTCTGTTTTAACCCCGTCTTATGAGCCCGAAACTTTCAAAGGAGACGTACACCGTCACCTCCTTCACTAAAAATTAAATAACCATACCCTTAGGCTCGGTTGTGTCCACCGGTAGTAAAGCATTTACCCTCGAATAGACCTCAGTATAGTCCGTTATGATACCACTTCGCAAGAACCTCACCCTGATTGCTATGCAGTAACTAATTTAGCCAGAGTAGCTATATTGAGGAAGCTGGTTAGGTTTCACGCTGGCGAAATTATCTAGTCCATTAACAAAGTGCTTGTCGAGGGTCTGAAACCTCCGTCGAAGCAATTTCGAGAGAAGTCATTGACAAGAACACACGTGCGAACGGAATTTCTCCAAAAAAGAAGTGACCCGTTATAACCGCATTGATATTACGGAGATTCCGGAGACTTTCCTTAAATGAAAACACCGGTCTATTTTATTCCACGCAGGCCACATCTTCCCTCATAAGTCACAGATTATCTGATCGCTCGATCTGCGCTCGGCGATCTCAATAGGTTTCAGGGCGATGTCTCTTTTTACTGAAATTAGAGCCCGGTCGATTGATCTGTCTGATTTTGAAGCGCTTAGGTAGGAAACTTTTTCCACCAGAACATCGGCCAATTCATCACTATAGCCGGATACCCAGCATAGAATCAACTTGTGTAAAGCCACCAAGCTTTGGAGACCGGTTCGTCACCTGCGCAATAGCAGAGATTTAATCGCGCTCAGTACACCTTTGTAGGTACTTGCACGACAGCAATACTATTGTCGCCCTTTCAATGACTAGGAGCTTTGCTTGAAAAACACTGCAGTGATCCGGTAATCGATACGAGTATCGTATGCTGAGGTGTTCGGAGAAAACCCTGGCCCCCATCCTATCCTCCCCTTTTGAACAATCCGTGAAGATCGGTACATATGACATTGGCAGCCACTGACAACCTTCCCACTCCTGCCTACTAGGCGCTCTAGTAGAGAAAGCTTTTTGAAGCTTATTGTAGGAACGGTATAGTAAGTGAGTGCTCTCGTGCAGATAATCTCCCGGCCTGTGTCCGTAGATTACATTTTTGTGACTTTTGGATTTGATTAGGCTAACGGCATTACCAGTATCTTTGTCTACTTTGACCGTGGATGCCCAGTGGGGGAAGATGGAGTATTGTCTCCAACGCCGTTGTTGGCATTGTACCTACCGCCCCGAGATGCCAGGCAGCTCTTTGAACTTTGCTGAGCTTCTTAAGGGTAGAGTTTCTTTTAAGAGTACCTCACCAAAACAAGAATCCGTAAATCAGGATAAGTCTCACTATGAGTCATTATCGGGACTATTTTCCCATTTGTTCCCTAGGGCTTACTTGTAGCAACGAAACTCTATTGAAGTCTTTTACACACGCTCCTCAATGGTGATGTCCCAGTTTATTTTGGAATCAAAAATTATGCCCAATTATTCCACTTTAATGTTAAGGTGTTGGCCCCAAGTCTGGATGGTTCAAAAGATCTCATTCATCTCCTCTTTATGAACAGCAGCTTCTTCGGGGTGTTGGCTACTAAAGCGCAGTCATTTCCGCAGTCATTTGCCTATCTATCTATGTATAATACCCATAGCTCTCTCCGGTAGTTCGCTTACGGTGCCTATAAACATCCCTGATACCAATCAGTCCAGATCGTCCGAGTAAGCCACCACTTTTATTCTGCTCTCTAGCAACCTTAAAACTTTATCAACTACTAACACCCAGAGCAAAGGAGATATAATGCCACCCTGTAGGGTACCCTACAGACAATTGTTGCAGCCTCATGATTTCCTATGTAGCTGTCGGCTACTCAGCATAGCCTCCATCCATTGACAGACATATAGATCTACCCCATGAGCTCTTAATACGTAACTAATAGCTTTAGTTCTGACGTTGATAACGGTACACTCTTCGTCCTCTAGGTCTAGCAAAGTTCCCAATATGAATTCCTATCATCTGAGTGTCTTTTTAATGGTGCGCAGTTTCTACGTCTTCGTGTAAGCGTGTTGAGCACTGCTTTTACCGCTGAAAAGCAGGCAGCTCGTAAGTGCAGATAAGGAGAGAAGCTCGTAAGGCAGAGAAGGTAAGGCTAATTCTCCTGTCCGTTCCTCCTATCCTGGGGATAAAGGTCACTTTGACATGTCGCCTAGCAAGTAAACATCTTTTAAAATCACCAGAAGCTAAGTTTTAATCGTTTTCAGATCTGATGCACCAAAATGAGTGGGGTGGTAGATCTCAACTAGACAAACAAACAATTCTATGGCACGGAGGAGGGGGCAAGCTCAAACGTTTGGGAGTTACAGGGTGATTCATAAATTTCAGTTTTTCATGGTATGCACATTACTCTTTTATTTTTATCTCTTGATCTACCCAACACAGCCACATCAAACAAACGCTAAAAGATAACTATCCTAATGACCGTTCCAAAAATGTCAACTGATCTAACTCCTACCATTATACGTACAATCACTTCCAAAAGTGAAAAAAATTGTTTGCGATTACCTAAAATTCAGCATTTTCCTAAATGTTCTCCGAAATTTATGTAATTAGTACACCTCTCTTCTAGTTTTATTGGATTGCCCATCTTATTACCTTTCCAACAAGGTGTAACATGGCAAGATAGACGAAGACTTAGAAAAACCGCATCCTTAGAAATCCCTGACTACCTAATTATTTTATTGCACTTTAGGTAGGAAAGTCTTTAAATAAACAAAATTTTTAAGACAAAGGGTAAAATGTGTGTTTTGAGTTAACAAGTAATTAATTTTAATAATTGCTGCAAAACAGTTATAAAAATGTTAGTGTAATTTTATTTTGTTGCCGATATTAGCTTGTGCTATAATTCACACCCTTGTATCCTGGCGTTCTGTTACTTGGACCTGATGGAAATTTTGCTATAAAAAGGGTCAGTCAGCAAGAATACCTATAATAGTTGAAAAACAAATCAATAAGTACCAGGGTTCTTAAGCAAGTTTTACTTCACACGACATGGAGACACGACCCGAAACTTCGAGAACTTCTGCCGACGTCGAGCAGCAAATAATTACCATCATGAGGCAGGACGCTGAGACGAGCACGAAACGAATCGCAAGGCGGTTAGGAGTGTCGTGATCTAAGGTTTTGAGGGTTATTTATCGAGGGAGATTACGTTATTATCATCATCATCCAGCCCAAGGACTACTGGATGTAGATTCTGAGAGAAAACTAAAATTTAGCACTTGGCTTCTGGAATGAGACATTGACGACAGAATGTTTCTGAACCGAATCCTGTGGACAGATGAATGTCAATTTACCAGGAATGACATCACAAACTTCCATAACCTCAATACACTAACTCACATAGGGCAAAGGTGACCTCATTCCAGCAGAGATTCAGCGCCAGCGCATTTCGCTAACATTGTGAAGGTAATACTAAGTAAAAATTTCCTAACCGCTGGATTGGGCGAGGTGCACCAATTCCTTGGCCTGCTAGATCTCCATACCTTACCCCATTGGACTTTTTCTTATGGAGAACAATGAAGAATGAAGTTTATTCAAGCCCAGTTAACCAAGGACTTAGAAAGAGATTGTTGAAATGCATCCAAAGTGGCGGTGGACATTTGAAACGGCTTTTGTTACTTATCAATAAAATTAAATTAAATTCAATAAAAAGCATTTTAGACTTAATTTGAGTTTAATATCTTTGATTTGTTGATTTTTATAATATTCTCCGATAGGATTTCTAAGTATAAATTTCTACATATTTTCTTTACGTGGATATGTTGCACCTTTTTGAGGTAGAGGTATACTAATTACATGATGTTCGGAGAAAATGCTGAATTTTAGGTAATCGTAAACCATTTTTTTTACTTTTGGAAGTGAATGTACGTGTGTGTTGACATTTTTGGAAAGGTCATTAGGATAGTTGTTTTTTAGCGTTTGTTTGATGTGGCTATGTTGGATAGATCAAAAGATAAAAATAAAGAAGTAATGTTGAAAATTGATGAATGAAATTAAGATCATCAACTCTTTCATGTAAGCGCTTAAGTTTCATAATATCAGTCCTAAGTGAGCTTTTGCAACGATTTTAATTGATGAACGCCCTGAGAAATAGGCAATGGCTTCAATTGCATTGGTCCCAGTGGCGGGTCGTGGTTTTTTAGAGGCAGAAATTAGTTTGGAGTTAGCCTAAACTAACCAGAGTTTGAGTTAGTTTTGGTGGCGCTAGTATTTCTTTTTTTTTTAATTTATATGTATGTATGCAAGTATTGTAAAACCAGTATAAGGAGATTTATTCGTTCAATAAATTATACTAGTAGGTATATATTTGAAAACCAGTAGAGTTTTTTCTATGGTGTCTAAAACTAAAATAATTGGGATTCGAAAAAGTAGTATAGTACCATAAGCATTTCCTTTACTCTTTGTTCCACTTTAAAAACTTTTAGTATTACTTGTTATGCTCTAATGCTGGCGAGCATAAATCCGTGCCGACTAGCATGGAGAAAGGGGTAGGTCAAAATAAAAGCACTTATTGGGCGCCACGTGGTTTTATGAAATGAGTCCACGAACTCCGACGGAAATCACAACACAAGAGTTGGCCCACATAAATATT
Source organism: Leptarthrus brevirostris (assembly GCA_964036015.1). Lineage (NCBI taxonomy): Eukaryota > Metazoa > Arthropoda > Insecta > Diptera > Asilidae > Leptarthrus > Leptarthrus brevirostris. The sequence continues at coordinate 41,572,590 of OZ038372.1, forward strand.
TATTTAATTACCACAAAATTCAAAAATCATATAATATTCACCAAAAATATTAGAATTTTACCAATAACAAATTAAAATTATACAAAAATCAAAAATTTGAAACTGATTTACTTTGCTACGTCGGCAACACACGAACCGAGTTTTTGTTAAAGTCAAAACTTACTTCACCTTTAATGTATATTAAAGAAAATATAAAAGAGTACTTATCTTTAAACTACGTACATTCTCCACTTAACTCTTCTACATGTGTCCTCCGTCCAAACAGCTCTTCCTTTTCCGTATCTTCTTGCTGAATTCCTCTTCAATTTCCTTTTATTGTGCTGCCATTTCCCTTCACAACTTTCGCACCTTGACTTCACTTGACTTCTTTTGATACTTATTCCACGCACTTTTGACAATAAACGTCTGGGCTAACGACTTATGTTGGACTGTCCACTTCACATACCAAGGATCTTCATTTATTGACTTTTGCCCCCTATTGGAATTATACTTGAAATTTGATGGCGTTTTTCCAGATCGGTTTAGACCGGGTCAAATTTATAATAATTATTTTTAATTTTCTTCTGTGAAATGTTCCGCATAATTTATGCTTTATTTTGATATCTTCCGCGACGCTGTTAAAATTCGGGAAGTCGTGTAATTTTATAGAAATCTGCAAATGTTGACAGCGGATTTCACGTGCTAAATATTTTCTTCCTAATCCTTTTCGGGGCTCCTCCTTACTTTTCCTTAATTCCTTGGGTTGGAAACAGTCCAATTAACTACTCCTTTCAATCTGGTGTTATGAAGAACATATTTAATTTTTCGATTTCCTTCGATGTCGGGTTAGGTTAAGTTTCGAAGTGCAAATTGTTGATTTTGATAAGAAGGAAGAGAAGTCTGGACCAGGTAAGTTACAATTTAAATTTAATTTACTATTTCAAGGATAAATACCCCTCCATGTATCTTTGTATCTATTAATTTTATTGTTTGAGGCATTTCCCCTTTCGTGTGCGCCTTAGCTAATTACGCTATAAGTCTTTATCCTAATGTCATTCCATTTACTTTATCCTGTTTAAGAGATTGAAATTATTTAACTTATTTAATTAAATTCAACATTAAATCAATCAATCCAATAAATCAAATCAAAATCCAAAAACCTATTCTTACAAGTGAATTCTACAAATCTACAAAAATAATTATGATAAACTAGTTTAGCTTAACTACCTTAATTATCCTACACTATCTTAACCAATCCACAATATGGAAGCTTAAATTTTTTACAGGCCAATCAGCATCGATGAAATGAAAATCGTCGTCATACCAGGTAAGTTCCTTTCTTTTTGATTTTGTTATTTTTTTTCTTTTGATTTGCTCACACCAAACGCAAGTTTGGGCTACAAGTCCTTCGCAGGTAAGTTAAATATTATCAGGCATTTTCCGCACAATATTAGGTTTAATATGACTTGTGGATTTCATCCAATGAACGCTGTACACATCTCTAGGTACCAATTCGGTTTTTTTTTCTACTTTCTCCTAGTTCCAATTTATAACTTTTGTCATTTTAGATTCATACACCATCATCCTAGTAGTACAAGGATGTATCGAAACTACTTGGACAACTTCGAGGCCTTGGTCCCTTAATACCAAGCGATCAACACGGTCAAGTAAGTTCCTTTTATATTTGTATGAAATCAACTAATTCTCTTTTATTTGAGGTTGCAGCATCAATTTGAGGATGTAACATACTGATAAATAAAAAACAAATCTAGAAAAGTAAAAAAATTCGTTTTTGCCAAAAATGTAAAAATAGCCATTTTGCAAGGCTATTCCCCAAATTATATTCTCTTTAAATTTAATCAAAGGAATAAAATAATTAAATTAATGATTAATTTTGAACTATTAAAACTGCTTCAATTATTAATCACGTCTGACGATTATTTTTCTTAATCGTCATTGTTAATAATTAATTCGTTTGAGGTTTGCCTTCGCTGACTCAAAATAGTTGAGCGTACATCATTATCGATTTTTTATTTTCAAGCTGACGTCTTTTCAGTTCGGCATTGCAGCTACCGTGTCAAAAGAACTTCTCAAACACTTTCACGACAGGTAGCATGTCGTTTTGCTTTCTATCTATATTGTTTACGCTGTTACAAACAGACATCAGCAACACTTCTCAGTCCTTGGTGAAATCTAACACAGTGATTACACAAGATCCAATTTCATTTTTTTTGGTTCAAGGTAATTTAGTAGTAATAATTACCCGAAACTCCTTCTACGTCTATATGTATGTAAAAGTTAAAATAGGGATAACATTTTTAAAACCTAAACGAAAACTATTTCAATTTAGGTTCTCTATTAATAGTTGTAATAGAATACGCCAAGGGCTCATTCGGGAGAACATTTGCATTTTCAATAAAATACTTTTCAAATGGACACAAAGATTTATTATCGTGGGTTGCCTTAATATTTCCCAAGGGACCGTTTATGTTAGGCAAATGAATTGAATTGTACCAGGTGGGGTGTTATTAACATGAATAATGTAAAGAAATTTCCACTGCTTACCTACATATGCTTACAATAAGTTGATCCACTTCAGTAGTTCCTAATTTTAATTACTTATTTTAGACTTGGTGCTAGTTCAACGTTGAGATAATTAAGCAAGTTAATTGTGTGACCTTCAGGAATATTTACCTAAAATCTTCGTTGTATTGCTTAAGGCTGAGATAAATAAAATACCTACCGCAGGCTTAATTCTTATCAGATATGTCAATAGTTGCTTATGGTATCTTGTCTTGAAAGCAGTTAATAAAATTTCTTATGAATGCAATCATTTCTGGTAAATATAATCCATTGGAAAATCTTTAACGCTTATTTGAAAGGAAATGCAGACGGAAGTGACTGCATCAAAATTCATCGTTGAATAGATAGCTGTGCATATCCTAAGGCATGATAACACTTTGTGAAATGGGCTGAGACTTAAACAGCAAGCTTCTAGGCATTTGAAGTATTGTCGATTGTCTAGACCTTTAAGACACACATTTTAAAGAATTTCTTCGTACGAAGAGTTATAGATTTAGTTTGCCTGTCCATCCGTTCGTCTCTTTGTCTAAATGTCTATTTATCTATTAATAAAATTACACAATAAAAAAATATTTAAAAAAAAGCTTTTATTTAACAATAAAATATAAAAATGTACTAAAAAGAAAAAAAATAAGTTTTTACTATAATATTTTCATAAAATAATTAATAAAATAGTATTTCATTTTTAATATTTTGGGTAAAATTAATTTTGACTTACATTAATATTTTGTTTGAAATAGTAACTTAGATTTGATAATTTTCGGTTTACAAAGGATATAAGCACATACATTTTGGGCCAAAAATATATGTTAACCATAATAAGTATGTTTCTATTTTATTAATTATTTTATGAAAATATTATTTTCAACAGAAATTTATTATAGCAAAAACTAATTTTTTCCTTTTTAGTACATTTTTATATTTTATTGTTAAATAAAAGCTTTTTATTAAAAATATTTTTTTATTGTGTAATTTTTTTTTACTTTTTAGTCTTTTGAAATCTTGCAATCAATATTAGATCTATTATTTGTAAACACTTGATTTAATTTTTATCAATTTCACGACATCTGTTAGTTTTACTATCCATCTGCGTTGGTCTCCTTGCCAATGAATGTTTCGGATTATAGGTTCCACCACGTGAAGGTGAAGATTTGCTCCATGTCATAATAATTAGGGATGCATCCGATACCGATACCGATACCGATATATCGGCGATACTTCGGGTTTGCCGATATATCGGTATCGGCGATATTTTTATGGCAGATTCAACGATACTTTTCAAATTTCGCGCTTTAAAAATGTAATGTAAACGCGCGTGTTGTCCCATCTATTTTGTTGCAAACGAGGCACGAACTAACTATGCTCGGGGAAACCCCGCGCTTTTTTCAGTGTTTTGTTTCGCCCGCCCGCTTTGGCCACGCACTCGCACATCTATCCCTTTTCGCTAGGTTGAATGTTGTAGCGCGTAGTATTTTTCCATGCAAATAAGATTAAGAATTACATATCGTAATTGTTTGTGTATTGTTTATCATTTATAACTAGTCGTTTGAGTCAAATAAAATAAATAGTAGTCATGTCAATTTCAAAACACAAAAGTGCTATATGGAAGCACTTTGAAATTTCGACAATTGATAATTCCAAAGCAATATGTTTGTCGAAAACAACTATCCAGAAAACAAAGTGTGACGACAACAACGGCCCACAACGTAAGAAACAAGCAACTCTGGAGGAGATTATCGATAAGAAATCTCTTTATAGTGACGACGATATTCGGGCAAAAGATATAACTCGCACTATTGCAGAGGAAATATGTGTAGACATGGAGCCGTTAGATCTAGTGAACAAAATAGGTTTCAAAAGATTATTAAAAAAGCTAAGCCCAAATTATAAAATGGTTTCGCGGTCCGATATTACTGAAAAAGTCATACCAGAAATTTATCACCGAGTTAAAGTTAAAGTACTAGAGCTGTTAAAAGAGCTGCCGCATATTGTGATAACCACTGACATATGGACAAGTGACTCTTCTTCGTAATCTAATGATTTTATTAGCTTGACAGCTCATGGAATCAATGCAAATTTTGAATACAAAAATTACTGCTTTGAGGTTATACCATTCGATGGAGCTCAGCATTCAGGTATTAACATAGCAAGTAATCTTAACAAGGCTGTTCATGATTGGAGTATACAAGACCGAGTTCGAGCAGTAGTTACCGAAAATGCTGCAAATAAGGGTGTCGCTATTAGAGAGATTCAAAAAACCTGCGATGTTGTACCTTTAAAATGTTTGGCTCACTCATTGCAACTGGTAATCAAAGCCAGCCTCTTTAAAGATGGTAAAGTGAATGAAATGATAACTAAAGCAAGGTCTATCATTGGACATTTCAGTCATTCCACAAGCAGTAGTAAGATTTTAACAGAAATGCAGGATGCTCATAATATTCCCAATCATGTCTTATACAGGACATATCTACACGCTGGGACTCGACACTAGAGGAATTAAGGCGTTTACTGGAACAACGAGTAGCAATACAAGCTTGTCTGCCTAGTATTAAATGCAAAGTAGAACTTACGACTGAAGAATGGGTAATGATGGAAGAGGTGGTAAACATTTTGCGATACTTTGCAGAGGCTACAAAGTCAATTAGCAAAGCCACTGCTACGTTATCTGATGCCATTCCGTTAATAAACAGTCTTCGAAAAGTATTAAAAAACATAGAATGTCAGTCAACAGAAAGGGAGAATTCATCGCAATCCCAAAAATTAGCGGCTGACTTGGTATTGGCTCTTAATGAAAAATTTGATGATTTGGAAAATGAAGAAACATACAGTCTGCCATTACTATGACAAAAAAGCGTCTTATTCAGTTACTTGATCTTAATGTTGCACTGCATTCCGAAACTATTTCAGACACAGTCACACCTACATCTAGTACTGTAACTGTAAGTTCTACGATGCCTACAAGTTGCGGGCTTTGGAGCGTTTGTGAAAATATTATTAGAGAGTCCGAGGAAGATGAGCCCCTGTCTACTCTGAGCTGTAATTCTCTCAAAGAAGAAGTCGAGAGATACCTAAGGTCTCCTAATGTATCGAGAGACGCAGATCCGTTCGTTTTCTGGCGCCATGACGTCTTATACCCAAACTTGAAAAAAATGGCGCAGAAGTACTTTAGTTTCCAAATGAGTTCTGTCGCATCTGAGAGACTTTCCACCGCAGGTCTTATTGAAACAGACTTGCGAAATCGCCTTTGCCCGCAAAACTTAAGAATACTTTGTTTTTTAAATAAAAATCTTATAAATGTTAATTTTGATTATTGAAACTATTAATTAATTGTATTTTATTTATTCTACCTTCCTTTTTGAATTCAATAAGCGTATCGGTATCAGTATCGCCGATATTTTTATAAGAGTATCGGTATCGTATCGGCAAAAAGGCGTATCGAGGCATCCCTAATAACAATATTGCATTGTCATATTAGACGTCTACCATATTGGATTTAGAATGACGTCACTTTACTTATTGCGTTTCGCTCATCAAGCCCTTTCATCTGATACTCATATCATAGGGGTTGCTGTGGAAATGATAAATCGCCATTTTGTAACGTTCGCCATATTGGATTAAAAATGGCGGCATTTAAGTAATCGTGCATTGTCACGAGAACCAAACGTGTGTGCCAAATTTCAGCCCGGTAGCTTCAGTGAAAGTGGGTGAAATATTGATTACAAAATTCCAGGACATATATACAAAAATGAAATTTAAAAAATATATGGTCGTAGGTTGATAATCCAAAAACAGAAATGATAACATTTTTGGAAAAATACTTTTTTGGGCCACCTTCCCTCCTAACACACCTTCATTGATTGAAAAGTGTACCCAAAAAATATGTTTCCCCTTACCCCATTGAGTCTTTTGTTACGTAATTGTTTTGTTGTAGCTGCGTCCTGAAAAGTAAAAGGATTATTAGAAGAAGAAAACTGAAGAAAATCAAAATTTACCTATCTGTACGAAGTGTTGTCCCCGCAATAATGATTGAAGTGATGCTGCAAATAATTTCCTTTAATTACAGATGAGTGATTATAAATCGTCAAATATGTACCTAAAAAACGCCGTTATCCTTGTAGATCCTTGGTAGCCACGGGCGATTTCCATGTTTATATTCCCTGAAAAAAATTTTCTTAGGAAAATAAAACAGAAAAAATACAAACGAACTTACCGATTTGATTGAGCGACGCTAATGTGAAGCTCAGCTAAATATGATAACACCTGCCATTTGAATTGAGGAATAGCGCACTTACTTGCTACTTATTAAATGTGGAACAAGCCTTAAGCGTTTGCGGATGAACATATAGGTTATTAATCATCGACCAACACTCCGATAGCCTTCACCATAATATGACCTGCAAATTTGATATTTCAAGAGGAAACCAAATAGTTTTCAAACACACAATACAATACGGACGGAATATTGCAGAGTGATAGGGTTTATTTACAGTAGTTAGATTAATGCAGATAGGATAAAATTATAAGCTAGGAGAGACGAAAGAAAAGTTAAAATAAATTAATGTTAATTAGATGAAGTATAAGAGATATATGCATATCAGCTAAGGTTTAATTTTAAAGACAGATTAGTTAATCAGTTTAAAGGAATTTTTTTGAATTCAATTAATATAGATTTTAGAAATTTTGAAGGACTCATTTGAATGCTGTATTAGATTAGAAATTAAAATATCTGAAGATTGAATTAGATTAGAAATCACAATATCAAAAGTTATGGTTTCAATATTATTCTTGTATGCAAGGTATGTAGAACAAAAAGTGTCCGCGCAGGCAAAATATTTAATTGAATTGTAATTTTCATGCCTTTTTGTGTTAGCCATAGAAATTTAATATTTCAGATTACTTACATGTCTTGAGCTTCTTCCTAACTGGCACAAAACACCTAAAAAGACAATTCACCTAACCTCGCAAGGAAAACGACCGGATTTACATAAACAACTTTATGTTCCGTGAATAACTAGATGAATATTTGGGCTGTATGTAACCCAAAGGATAAGCCGATTATCAATAATAAGAAATCAACGAAGAGAAAACTTGTTCACTCGTGGAGGCAGATGAAAGATGGAGAATATAAAATAGTTTTTAAAACAAAATTGAACCGACTTCACAAAAAGCACTAAAAAGCATAAAATAATTTTTAATTTAATATCTATTACGACATTTTAAAGTCGGTGCAAGTTAAAGAAACAAAACAACTACCCAATCATAATCGATGATACTATGTAAATTTACCTATACGTTTCAGCTCAAGGGATCATAAAAAAGGACGATTAAATACTTTTGTTGTAGTTCGGTTTGTTTCTTTAATTTGCACCGACTTCAAAATGTCGTAATAGATATAAAATTAAAAATTATTTTATGCTTTTTAGTGCTTTTTGTGAACTCGGTTCAATTTTTTTAAAAAAACTATTTTTTAGGAGGTAGATTTATATCCAACTTGGATGCAAAGTAAGCTCGTTTGGAGGTGCAAAGCATTGCTGTAACTCAGTTACGCAATGTCTTGTATCTATTTAACATTCGACTATCACGATTTCTTTTGTAGCGTTTCAATAAAAAATCACGCTCCGCTATTGCACTAAGAATCTTCTGAGTAATCCAGTAGCATATTAGACAATATCACTATCTTGCCATCCAAATCATAACAGTCATAAATATCGGACCATGGCATAGAATCACATTCGTCAATTAGCTGAGCACTGTTAAGATTCTTGTAGTCCCTATATGTAAAGGTAACACTATCAGCAACCCCCTGCAAGTCTAATTTGTGTTTCATGAAAAGGAAGTCATGGTCGAAGTTGCTCGGATGAGTAATTTGATTATGAAATAGGACCTTCCTCAAGTCTGTTGTAAGAATATTATCTTTTTGCGAAGGAGAATTCGAATTAAAGAAGGTAGGCATGTGATTGACAATCTTGAGGTCCAAAGCCTGAAACAAATCGAACAGCTCATTTCTTAAAGCAGTGTGACTAAGTGCGTTGACATTTAGGTTACCACAGACAATTAAATCATGAATCCATTGGGAGGACTAAGCTAAGGACTAAGGAATAAGCTCAAACATTTCCTCAGGAGATGATGACTTTACAATCTCAACACAGGGCAGGCTCCATCGGCAAAACTCTCGACTATTAATAAAAAAAAATGAGAGTGGCACACATCCGTGAAAGAAGTAATTGTTCATATCATCCGGCCACTCCTGCTTTTGCTTCTGTAACAATTTTGTCAAGAGCCTCCTCACTTGATACCGCTATAGGAGAGTCGCCATCCCGTACCCGAATGTAGCCAAGTCCATTAAGCGTGAATGCAGATCAAATAACCTTCTCCTTCCTATATGCCAGTGCTGTACGCACTACGCAGGATTCTTTGATTGTATCGAGTCAGACTCTCATACGCGTTAACCTTACTGTCGGAAGTAAACACTGAGGACAATTGTTTAAGTTCAAGAGTCCTATACTGTCTGAATTTACGCAAAACTGATTTTTGTTCACTGGCTGAGGAGAATTTAATGATCATTGGTGAGCCTTTCCCCTTTTGGTGTAGTGAACGACCTTTTGGTTTGGCGCGGAAAGCCACTGAGTATGCTGATAGTGTGTGATTAACAGCTGATGATAAATTTAAGAGCATTTTATGAGGATCTTCGTCTTCCACAAATGGTATCCCAGTAACCACAACATCAGTCAGTCTGTTCACTCTCTTTATTTCCTCAATCTGGTGACGTACCTCAGACATTTCAAGCTTCGTACAGTCTAACTCTTCGCGAATTTTATGTAGTTCTGATGTAACAAGAGCACTAATTGTATCCATCTTCTTCGAGAGTTCCGATATTGCCTCCCTAGATTCTATGAACCTATCATTTATCATTTGCGATAAACTCCTGAGCAATTTCTTCTCAAACAATTCAAAAGAGTCGATAGAACTTATTGAACTAGACCGATCAGCAATGGAGGAGACAGGGGTATCCGCTCCTCTACTATGATCTTGGTGTTGGTTTTTTGTAGCACTCTCTTTCCTACTCCTAGTGTTCACTGTAGGTGTGGATGGAACACCGTTTCTTGAACTTTGTGCTGCCTTACTTCTTCCAGCCATAATATAACGATGAGAAAAAGTTATAAAGTAACTGCCGTCTGTACTGCATGCCCGACCCACAAACAGTTTAACTAACACAAGTGCACTTAAGAACTACTTCATTGCCAGGTTGAGTAGGCGATTACGTTTAGAGTTCCTGACACATTCAACAGCACCTGGCATCCAATATCGTATGTACAGTACGGAAACCCCGTTTTTCACTGGGAATAAAAGGCCGCAGACTTGCATCAGCTTGTCCACGAAGCTTCTCTTCGGTTTGGAATTGCTGCAAGTGCTGCGAGAAGGACCAGTTTTACGTTGGAATCATAGAATTGGAAGGACTATGGGAGCAGTTTGCAGACGACAATGACTCTGCAGGCTGGTCCCGTGGAACTCGAATCGAAATGTTTGTGCGTTCGGTTAGAACATGTTTGAATGAGTGCTCCCGGAGGACTCGAAAAGTGGCAAAGGACTTTATGGAGAGGGCATCTGCTTGGGAGCAAAGGCTACCGAAGTATGAACTTCGCCCGGTGCTGCATCTACCCTCTGGGAACACTCCGGTAATCATGATCTAGTTTGCTATTTCCTCGATTTTGGTTTATTTTGTTCATTTGTTCAGATTTAGCTCCAGGTTTAGTTTCGGATTATTTTCAAAATTTTTTTGGGAATAACTACTATCTACTCTCAAAATTTCTTTGTATTATTTTTTAGAGGTTTTTGCCTTCATGTTTTTGTGCCCTTCTTCTTAATCTTTTTGAATAACGTATGTTCTTTTTAATTGTAACTATTGTGTGTTTTTAGTATTTGTGCACTTTTTAGGTTAATTAGAGTTTTATAGAATCTTTACATTTATAACGATGCGTCGGTTCAAAAAGCTCCAATTTAATTTTAAAAAAATTACATTCTACTTCTAGACACTTTTACGAAAACAATTGTTCCTAATTATTTCACGGAATCTACATTAAAAATTCCAAGAACTATTCTTATCATCATCATCAGAAAATGCAATAAAAATGGATTCACAATTAATTATCTCCCTTTTTCAGGGAAGTGACGAATCGGCAGAAACTCACGCTTTTGATGACATCAAAACGCTGATGAAGGTAATTTTCCACCTTGTATTTTATAAAGCCTGAAATTTCGAATATTTGTTAAGTTTACAGATATTTACCTTTAAATGTTATTTTTTTAAATCAGCTTCATTTATCGTTAATTATAAAACGTATTTTGTTTTTATATTTCTCGGACCGTGCATTATTTTTTTTAATTAGCGATTTCGTAGCAATAAAATAAAATAAAAAATACAATGGGTACGTTAAATATCTCTCAGGTTTCTTCTGCCCGTCCCCTCAAATGCCGAGGTCGATGTTGATTAAAAGATGTTTAATTCAAAGAACATAAGATACGTCATAACGAGCAAATGTGCAAGTCACTAGGAATGTGAATCAACTTCGTGGCTAATATTCACCAAGAGATCAATATGACTTGAGATGCCACGTAGTCAGTAAATATTCGACTTTGGACATCGGTAGTTGCCCTTTTAGTTGGTGGTTTAATTAAAAACCTGAAATGAGTTTCCTTCTATTTATTAAGCTCAATTCCATTCCGGAAATGAAATTCAGTTTCCTTGACTCATCGCCTCCAGGTTTATATAGGTTTTGAGTTCTCACCTTCACCTGAATTTTAAGCACAGTTAATATCGATTTTAGTGGGTAAAGTATTTCACGACAACTAGTAAATTGCACCTCGTCTACCTAAATCGAATTCCTCATTGTATATACATACCTCAGTTAAGTGAGGCTTTGACTTCTTTAATTAGAACGGTACCGGCTGTCGCTTGGATTCTTGGCAATTTCTAACGATCGCCTAATTTAATTTCCTGCTCATTCCAAGGATGCTTCAATGTCGGTATGAACGATGTGACCGAGAATATTTTAATTACGAAACTACGGCCCGCCTTCTAAGGCTCTGGAATATTAATTGGTTCTCCCGTCTGAACATCTTTCTACAGTCCAGTTTTTCATGTCAGGACCTTGCCACTTCAAGTTGAAATTTGTTTGAGAGAAATGTCCAATTTTAGGTGATGCTGACAGAGGGGACGCTGTGGAGCATCAATCCTAGACAGAGCTTATTGCAATCTTAACTATACGTCCGTATTGCTATAGACAGGAATACGGAGCAGTACTTAACCAAGTTCTGGCATGTTGTTTGTCTTTTTGATTTAATAGGATTTAATGAACTCATATTAAAGCAATTCCATTAAATAAAGAGGCAGTTGAAAGGGAAATAATCTGATTAAAGTAAGAAATTACAAAAGTTAAATGTTGATTTAACATCTTTAATAAGCCAAGCTTATTTTGTGACAATTTTAATTGAGTCTGAGATATGAAAACCTGGGCAAAGTTATAGTATTAAATTTTATTCCTTCCTGTCCTTTGATTAAATTAGAATCTAATCATATCCTCTGCTTCCTAATATTCTGCTCTCCTGCTTAGTATAAAAGTGTTATGTCGTCGATAAGGAGTAATGGCTGGTCATTGAGAATTACACATCTGTAGCAGAGATGGGAATTTTTTATTCGAATAAAGATAAAAGATAAAAGCTCAAATAGATTGAAAAATCGAATAAAAATTTATTTGATTACAAAAATTATTTGTTATTCGGAGAATTATTCGCAAATAATTATCTGTTATTTGGTGCTTTTTATTCGAATTTCAAATAATTATTTGTTATTCGATTATCAAGTAATTGTTCGATAGTTGATGTCTCTTTATGGAATACTTATCACTTAAATCTTTACTGTAAACACCCAAACATAACAAGACAGTTTTAATTTCCTAAGTACGAGACACCTTATGATATGGAATGCGTGTACCAAGAAATAATTTTTTGAAATTGAACTAATGGACACCAACAACAAATAATTATTTCATAAAGAGACATGAACTATCGAAAAATTATTTAATAATCGAATAACAAATAATTATTTGAAATTCGAACAAAAAGCACCAAATAACAGATAATTATTTGCGAATAACTTAAAATAAATTAAAAATCGAATAAAAATTTATTCGACTAATTTTTTATTCGATTTTTAAAAAAAATCGTTATTTGATTGAAAATTTATTCGAATAATGCCCACCACTGATCTGTAGTTAGAAATTTAACTTTAAATGTATGTAGGTCCACTCGTAATTTCTGTTATAGACTAGGGTGTTTTTATGATTATGCTAAAACTCAGGTTATGCCCTATTATGATATGGCACAGTTTTGGCAGAAATGCTATTAAAGGAAAAGTAAATGCTTTAAGAGGTTGATTGATCCAGATAACGATGTGCGGCCTCGCTTGAAAGTGTCAAGCACATAAGACGAGGGAAAAACAGAAGATGATTAACTGCTCAACATTCGTGTTATTTTGCTAAAGAAAAATTCCCAAAATCTGATGGTATGTTCAAATTTGATCTCGAGGATATAGGAATGGTACTCTATAAGGCGAGCCATTTCGTTAGAATAATGACAGTAAAAATAGCAATGGAACAGGGAAAGATAACCGACAACCAGCAAGGCAACGTTCTATGAGATTGTGTAGTCGCCAGTAAGTATATTCGCTTTTCCTTCAACCATGTCTAAAGCGGGCATCGCTCGATATCTCCAACAAGATATATAGGGTGTTTCAGATCTAGTGTGCCAAAATAAGATCTCACCTAGCAAAACACAAAAAGTTTTACGGAAGGGGAGGGGGGTGAGGGCAATCGAACCGCTTGTGAGTTACAGGATGATCATAAATTTTAAATTTTTACGGTATGGAAAATTTTATTTTTTCCATCAAACAAAACGCCGAAATACTACTACCCCAATGACCGTTCAGAAATTGGCAACAATGTTGATCTAACTCCTACCATTGCACTTCCAAAAGTGAAAAAAATATTTTACCTAAAATTCAGCATTTTCTCACATTTTCTCCAAAATTAATGTAATTAATATAGCTGTTTTTTATTCTCATTAAATTGCCCATCTGATTACCTCTCCAAAACGGTGCAACATGGCGAAATAGAGAAAGGATTACAAAAACCGCATTCCTGACTACTTAATTATTTTATTGCACTTTTGCTAGGAGATTTTTAAACAAACGAAATTTCTAAGAGAAAGGGTCAACAATGTTTGCTTAGGTAACTGATTTAAATTACTACTGCGAGAAATTTCTAAAAATGCCTCTCTTTCTCACTCACAATTGCAAGTGAACCTACAATTTAAAGTAGATTCCGCACCACTAACAATTTCTCTGCAACCCGCATGACCTTTATATCGTAATCTGGTGTTAGCAGAAAACAACCATGGGTCGCCGCCTCTTAGATTCGAACCTGTGCTTTCCGGATTGGTAGACCGACAGGTTATCACTTACTCCACCGGCGACTTAAAAATGTTAGTGTAATTTTGTTTTATTGCCAATATTAGCTTGTGTTAGCCACATTTCAAACCCTAGTATCCTATTGATTTGTTTTGTCATAGCGGGAGAGGTGAAAATCTTCCAAAAGACACCAGCCAGCCCGTGTCCTCCGGTAGTGTGAGATTCTTACTCACTAAAAACGCCTCTCTGGGGATTAGCCGAAACAGACCACATAGAATCGGGTCCCTTTTCTTCCCCTCCCAGTCTCTTTTAGTAGGGGCAACTGAGTATCCAGTTAACCCACTGTCGCCATTAACCTCCGTTTCCTGGGTCAATGCTAGAATCCTAGCCTACCTACAGGAATCCATGCTGTCCCACCGTCTCCAGTGTTCCTTCTTAATCCATGCGTTAACTTCAACCTTCACCCCTTCTTTGTCCACGGCATTGAAGGATTCCAGGCCATAAAGCTTTAGTCCAGAGCTAGAACTAGTAAGCTCCTCCGGATTAACTGCAGCTAAACCTTCGGAAGGTATAGCTGCATCTTCTACTGGTGTATCACTTCTACTGTGTATCACGTAGAAAGCCAACTCGTTAGAGACTACCACCTCTTCACCGCCGCACCTGAGGAAGTGCTAGTTATTATTTTGCCAATGGCACCTTCTTCCAGGAATACTACAGCACCGCAGAACCTTCAAAAGGTAATTTTCCCAAAGTTGCTTCTGTTGTGGGTACCGTGGGTATAGCCAACATGTTAGGGTCTACCATACCCTCCACTTCCACTCCTACAGAAGTGCCTGAGGAGACGCCATCGCGACAAAATTACCCATGGGTACCGCAGAAAGGGGGACACAACCGCAGACTCTCTTGGAATTTCCTGCTACAACTTTGGAGTTAGAAGGTTTTAACTCATCCGTCCATCATCCAGCAATCGTGGCGATTTGTTACTAATACGTTAAGGAAATTTCGCTATAAAAGAGGGTAGATCGAATATAGATCGTCGTTGAAAAAAATTCGATAACTATGGGTAATTTTAAGCTAAAATTACTAAAAATTTGCAGAATTTAACTTTGAGGAATAAGGGGATATAAATAACATTTATTATTTATTAAAAAGGGGCTGTCCTGAAATATGAAAGAAGATTACTTACGAGAAACCGTAAGGGTAATTTCAAATAGCAGAGAATTTTGGTCTTGAACATTGGAGGATGGGGCGTTTCTGGACCGCATTCTGTGGACAAAGGAATCGCGGTTCACCGGAGATAGATATCGACCCTGCCCAAAGTAACGCCATCAACAGTGTAGTCAAAGAGGAAAGGACGTCTTTTACGGGAGAAGGTCATAACCGTTCACTTCCCGGCATTTAGAGGAAGGCAATTGCGCACACACCAATCGCAGAACCCAGCCAGGTCAGAGTGCAAAGTACTGCAGTTTGCTTCGTGGAAAACAGTGCGAAAAATCTTAGCATCGTCCGCATAACATTGAATTGTCATAATAAATCGCATAACATTGCGTGTCAGGAGAAGCGAAACATCATTAATATATAGGATGAAGAGGAGTGGGACGAGGATGCTGCCCTGTGGCACCCACGAAGTTACAAGGATTCCGTCACAAAGAGCACCCCGAAACAAGACGCACTAGGTACGAACAGACAGGTTAGAGGATAACCAGTTCACAAAGCAGGAAGTGAACCCAAGAAGAGTCAATTTATAGACCAAGATACCATGGTCTATCCTATCAAAAGCCTTACTAAAGTCCGTGAATACACAATGTACCTGTTTGCCCGCTTCAACGGCTGGTAAAAAATAGTTAATAAACTCCAGGAGGTTGGTGGTCGTAGACTTATCTACAGGGACAGGTTGAACAAGTGACAAAGAAGTCTAGTGAGAGATAGTTGGCATTTCTTCAGAAAGGAAGTGGGTTTACCGTCGGGACCACCCGTGAAGCCCTCCGCCAAATTAGATAAATGTTCAGCAACATGTGCATCATCGAATACTAAATATTTTGGCTCAAGGGAGGTAGGCGGGATCCGCGTCAAGTGGGTAAAATCAGAAGTGGAATCACACAAAGACGTTCGGAAAAAATCCGACACTTTCACGGTCACGGTACCTCAAAGAGGATAGGCATCACATTTACACTTCGAGTTAATAAATCTTCAGAAGAATTTGGGGTCACTACGCAACCTAGTTCTCATGTTGGACAGGTACTCGGCATAGGAGTCCTGCAGGCAAGCAGAGAAACCGTGCAAAGGTCAGAGTACGCCAATAGTCATCATGGCTTCCTGAGGTACAAAACCTCTTCCAAGCTTAACCCTTAAAGTTCTTCAGATGTCGTGAGGCACCATCAAGACAGGGACGAAACAGATGAGGGGATCCAGACGTCGGGTAAAACAGGCGTAAGGAACAACATAAAAAGCGCTCACGACCAGAGTTGATGCTCCAATGTGCGAACATCTCTTTTACATGCATAGTACAGTGATATGCATTTCTTTATTCCATTCCCGTCGTGATCGAAAATATTATATGAAATTCGTGAAGTATTGGCGAGTCCTCTAACTTTCTGCCTAACACTTTGGAGGATTGCTCGAACTTAGCTTGGATCGAATAATCTCGTAGTCCTTCAGATTAGTTTCGATATCCACGAAACGTATTGAACGGGAAGAAGTTCGAAGTCGAAGGGTTGAAGTTCTTTAACATACTCAGGAAACTTGGAAATTTCTTTCAAATCTTGTTCAGAACGAGGGCATTGTAAGGAACTAACAGTTGTGTTGCTTGAGGCCATGTCTTTTTGTTCTAATATTTGGAATTGTTTATCGATTTCTTTAGTTGATTCTAATTCCATATTTATGGTTCCTGTTAATGGAATGAGCGTGGCGTAGTGTAGGATTTCATACATTTTTTTATTTTTTATTAAAAGAAACCGGACACTGAGAGTTGCGTAATATTTTTTCACGTTATAAAACTACAAATTAATGATTTTCGGATTTCGTTTTCTTTAATTGTGCTGTAAGACCATGCTTCTTGGCAAATTTTATGATTCTAGGTCAACTGGAAGTACCCTATACGTTTTGATTTATTTGCGAGACAGACAGCGAAGTGATCCTATAAGGTTTCCTTTTTTGGCTTTGAGGTACAGTTTTTACTCAATTAAGTCATGATTTAAGGTATAAATTAGCAAAAATGTCAGAAGGAGTGCAAATAAATGGTTCTACTCACATGGCGAAAATTGTTGCATTCTTCGTTGTTGTGGCTCGAACTGCAACTCCAGATGAAATTATTGTTTTATTTTCTTCAGTCACGGTTCTTCTGTTCCAGATTACCTTAGGATCACTAATAACTAACAATTAAGCACAGCACCTAATCAGGCTTCACTGTATCGCTACAAGCAGGCTATTCAATTATTCGCCCTTATTGTGTTACCCCAATGTGATAAAGATTTCAAGTACCTTTGGACACCTTGTTAATTGTTATAGAATAACAATTTGTCGAAATTCCCTGTTTCAGAGATTTCACAAGCACCTTCCGTTTAATTCAATTTTAGGACACTTGTGCAGTGCCCGAACGACAATCTTTGTTTCCTAATTGAGCCTTTACTAGCTCTCGCGCATATGAACTTAATCGGAGCACCGAGTTCTAGTCCCTTATTTTGTTTTTGTTTTGTTTAACATGATCACCGTGATTTTCCCCCTTAGCGCTAAGCCTTGAAGTTCACGAAGCACTAACTTGTAGTACGATTATCCTTAAAAGACGATAGGAGGGTCACTGCTCAGACACCAGTTAACACAACTTAATTTTGATGAAAAAAAAAGATATTCGTGTTACGACTACTTTTTATTAACACTCAATTACTTCTGTCCATAAATTTTACATTTTTGCTACTTTATGAGCAAAAATCATCTTGTTACGTTATTAAAACCAATTTAAATTGTTCAGCAAGGAAATATATTTGTTTTATATTTTTAAACGGGTTAGGTGAAAGTCTTCCCAAAAACACCGGACAGCCCGTGTCCTCCAGTTGTGTGAGATTCTTACTCACTAAAAACTCCTCTCTGGGGATTAACCGTAACAGACCACATAGAATTGGGTCCATTTTCGTCCCCTCCCAGTCTCCCTTAGCAGGGGCAACTAAGTATCCAGTTATCCCACTGTCGCCATTAACCTCGGTTTGCTTGGTCATTGCTCGAATCCTAGCCTATCTGCCGGAATCCATGTTGCATCACCCATAAAGCTATAGTCCAGAGCCAAGACCAGTAGCCTCCTCCTTATAAACCGCAGCTAACCCTTCGGAAGGCAGGTCTGCATCTTCTACTGGTGCGTGTACCGCGGAGATAGTTAACTCGTTAGAGTCTATTATCTCTGCCAATGGCACCTTCTTCCAGGACTGTTACAGCACTTTCAGCCGGCTCAAGCCGGATTTGGTGTTGAATTGACAAGCTCAGCGATTTTGGCTTCCATTTGGACCCATACGTAGATAACTTACACATACGTATGTCATTAAATAAAATCATAAAATGTTCATGGATCTTTTCCATATTTTATAATGAATGATAAATAAATTATAGTAAATAGAATATCGTAATAGCAACTAAATATCTTCATTTAAATAGTCGGACGGTATTCTTATATTAAAGGAAAATCAATAAGTTCCTCAAATCTTATTCCAAAATATAACTTGTCAGCGAACTTTACTTTAGTATGACTAAACTATTTCAAAGAAGATGAACTTCAAACTAAAATTAAGTTAGCAAGTTCGGTACTTTCAACACACAATTATACAAGTTAGAGATTAGGCTCTTATTGAAATGCCCAAAGAAACTTTCACAACTCTGTCAAGTTTATAACGTCCTTCCTCTTTAGAACAAATCATTGTTAGTTTATTATTATATAATGCTGTGGCTTCTTTGATTAACAGATGTCAAATCTAGGTCACCTTTTTCGAAGTTCAATTTCTCAAAGAATGACATCAGTCTTTGTGTTTATGACACACATGAGTACTCTTTTCTGTGCACCACCCATCCGAGGAGTTCATAGAACAATATCCTTGCTTAGAAAAATGTTTCCACTCAGTTTTTACCAAGACATAGCGCTTGACTGGGTTTACGTATACAAAGAAGCACCTCTGACAATTTATCTAAAATTTCTCTTATGATGTCCTTGAAAATTCAGAATAATCCTGCGAAAACATGTCACATTTTTAACAAAATATCTACGAACACACGTTTCATGCTTTCTTAATTTAATGAAATTAAGAAATTTCTGTCAAGGACTTTCAATTCTTTAGATCAGCACGTAAGCGACGCCTTTTCATTGTATAAATCGCCTTGAACAGTAATTGGTCGCAGATACTTTATCTAATTTACTTTTTATAAGGACATTTCACAAATCCCTCTATCGTAGGATAATGTTCGCTGACCCGATCTGAGCCGCCACTTTAAGTACTCGGCAAGTATCCAACACAGTCTGGATTGTTCTCAGTAACGTGACCAAAATTCCAACTATGGAATTTTAATGATTTTCAACCAATGCCAAGTCCAAAGGGCGAAGATTTTGTATAGCTTCAGAAGAAAGTTCTCCTAAAGAATTTATTATATGACGCGGGAGAGGAATATTGGAAATTTTATCTACAATTACATAATAACTTTAAAAATAGAACGGTATGGTAATTCTCCTTGTTTTTCAGGATGAGCAAACCAAAACGGACACATTGTCATCGTTACCACAAGCTTCCTTTAACTACATCAACTCAATAGTGGGGAGCGGCGTTATAGGCATTCCTTATGCATTTCATAGAGCAGGATTCGGATTCGGATTGATGCTTTTAATTTTAGTGGCTATCATCACTGATTACTCACTTATTTTAATGGTAAGTAAGTATGTTTATATTATTTCTCTTAACCATTTGAAAAGTTAAAATCGAATTGTGTAGCGGTCAAAGACATCTCAATATAACAATTATGGTGTTCTTAGCCCTTAAACTGTAATATTTAAATACATTTTTTATAAATAAATATTCACATAGTAACGACAAAGTCAATCTAGCGTTCCTCATTGGCACAAGTGTAATTAACAAGCTAAATTTTGGTCTTCAGCCGTAACGTTGATATTGATTTTATTCTGGTGTGCAGTTATAGGTGCAAAGTAGATTTTTATGAAAAAGTTTTACCTACGATAACACGTGGATGTAATTGAAGTATATTCTCTCCTGTTTGCATTTAAAACAAGTATTGTCAAATTCATTGATGCATGGAGAATGTATCTTTTCATCAATTTATGTATCGGACTTAAAAGTTGCTATTTCTGTCGAAGATTTATGAATTTGATTGCTTTCTTAATGGGCCCGATATTTACAATTGTATCAAGCTGGTACCTTTTTTGTATTGATAAAAGTTTCCAAAAGTGAAAAATTTTGGAAAAATTACTGAAAGATACATATGACAGGCTGAGAGCAAAACTGCCATATGTATCTACAAGGTTCAAGCAAAAGTGGCTTAAAAAATGTTCCGCGCAAAAACGAACCACGTGAGATTCTAGGCAAAAACGAATCAGGGAAAAAACGACTTAAATACTAAAAATAATGCAAAGTAAAAGCGGTTAAGTAAATTAGTCGTTTTTGTCCAGAATTTTTCTCTGATTCGTTTTTGCCCGGAATCACGCGATCCGTTTTGCAAAGTTTGTCACAGTAGTAGTATAAAGTAATTTTAAATAAACGTCAATAGACTCAGGAAAAAATCTCAACTCCAAATAATCTAACCTAAGCTTACCTGTTTCAAACGTTAAATGTAAAAATGGTAAGAACCAATCCACCTATTTCAATGGAACACCACCGTCACAACTTGATTACATTCTCATCACCGACTTACAGAACGGCTATGATACAACATAGTCAGATCACTAACAACATCTAACAATTATGATCATAACTTGTATAAAACGATGTTTAACTTCTCTCTTTCTATGCTGAATTCGCCAGCAATGGTTTATTTGAGTGTCTGAAAATGATTATTTCTTCAGGCTTTATAAACGAACCCGGACTATCTCAATGTTTCAGTCAGGCGACATTGTTCATTCAAGCGTGCGTTCCGCCGGCTTTAAAGTGAGACGAGAATCACCCAGCGGGGAAAAGGTGTGAGCCTTGGAATACACAGTGTGCAACAAAGTCAGATTACTTTTTATTTCTTTTTGGTGTATCGACGTTATTGAAACCTTTTTTATGGTGTAGCCACAGCCCTGGGGACAACTGTATGATGCGCTAGCATGGCTTTAACCTGAAGATAATTAGAGTATTAGGAATGAGGGAACATGAATATTTTGTTTTTGCAGTGCTGCGAGCACGAGATCAGAAAAAGCGGAAAAATGAGAGTGGCTCAAAATAAATAGGCATAAGGAGTCAGTATCTGTCATTAACCCTGAAGCGTATCAAAATACCTATCTTTAAAGGAGCCCGGCGACGTAAGGTATCCCTATGCCAAAGGTATTTGATTCCACATACTAACCGCCCTAACCTGGAAGAGTAAATCCATAGTGCGAGACCGAAAGGGCGGTAATAGCAGCAACCTGGATCTCACCGACCTGTAGACGCTGAACCTACAGAGCAAGTAATTGAGGTTTGGCTTAGAGGAAAAAGGGCATTGTCTAACCTAATAGCTCCAACGCGATCCCGAAGACATGTTTAGGTTGAGTTTGTTGGAGGTCCAATCACGAATCGCTTGAAGGTCCATATTTATCAATCAAACACCGGCATCCAACTGCCCCAGTTCAGAGGAGAAGATAACTTGTACATCATCAGCATAAAGGTGGACCAACTTACTACCGACAAACTCAGGGAGATCGTTGATGAATACACTGAAGAAGAGGGGGCCAAGCATTGAGCCCTGGGGACACCCTTGGAAATTGGCAGGAATCCGGATAATACCTTTTCCACACAGATACATTGAGTCCTCTCAGTAAGTTAGGAGAAAATCAAGTCGCAAGCCGACGAGGAAAACTCAAACGTTCACTTCAGTTTCGCGCACAGCAGGGCGGTGTCGATGGTTTCGAAAGCTTTACTGAAATAAAGGAGGAGCAAAATTGTAGCTTTGCATTTGTTCATGTTCATTCGTATCTCCTCACAAATACCCACAAGCCCAGTGGTAGTGCTGTGCGACCTTCGGAACAAGGACTGACGACCATAGAGACGGTCCGACGATTCAAGGTAGTCTGTCATCTGCTCCCTTACTAGAGTCTCCCAAGCCTTGGAGAATGATGGTACCAGTAATCAAATTCATTGATGCATGGAGAATGTGGCTTTTTTTAGAAATTGGAAGAACCAAAGCCCGCCTCCAAGCACTTGAAAAAACTGATGTAGTGATAATGCTATTAAATAAGTGAAGAAGGTGGTGTGAAATATCTGGAAGAATTAATTTAAAGAACTTAATTGGGATATCATCTAGTCCCACCGCATTTGACCTGACACTGTAGATAGACCTATAAATAGTCTCAAGAGAGACAGTACAGAAAGAACATTTTATATTTATTACGACATTTTGAAGTCGGTGCAATTTAAACAAACAAAACAACTACCCAACCAAAATTTAAGATAATACATATGTAAATCTACCTGAAGGTTTCAGCTCATGGGATCATAAGGAAGGACGACTAAATACTTGTGTTGTAGTTGTGTGGTTTGTTTAATTTGCACCCACTTCAAAATGCCGTAATAGATATAAAATTAAAAATTATTTTATGCTTTTTAGTGCTTTGTGTGAAGTGGGTTCAACTTTTTTTTTAAAAACTAGTTTATTTTTCACTGTTTAGTGTCTTCTACTCTATACAACGAAGAAAGAACCCCCTACCCCACCTCCATTCCACTAAAATTTTTTTCTCATGGTATCAATCAAGGAACATACTCTACCTAACAGAAAAGGAATCATCGAAATCGGTACACGCGTTACGAAGTTACTATCCCTCCCCTTCCCCACCACCACCATTGGACCACATTATTCTCCTATTAGCAATGGGGGATCACACTCTATACAAAAGCAAAAGAACCATCCAAATCGGTTCACGCGTTACAAAGTTAGGTTCCACCACCACCCCGCACCCCCACTACACCAAAATTTTTTTCTCGTGGTATCAACCAGGGAACATACTCTACCCAACAGAAAAAGAATTATCAAAATCGGTCCACGCGTTACGAAGTTAGACTACCCCTTCCCCCTCTCCCCTCCCTAGGCCAAATATGTTTCTTCTATTAGCAATGGGGGATCATACTCTGTACAAATTTGAAATTTTACTACTTTTTAACCGACTTCCCAAAAACAAAGGTTATAAGTTCGACGTGTAGATTTTTTTTTTATGTCTGACCGGCATAACTTCGTAACGCGTTGACCAATTTTGATAATTCTTTTTTTTGGGTAGAGTATGTTCACCGATTGGTATCATGTCAAAAAAATGTTTGGTGTGGTGGTGGTGGGGGTGAAACCTGACATTGTAACGCGTGGACCGATTTGGATGGTGTGGTGGTGGTGGGGGTGAAATCTGACTTTGTAACGCGTGGACCGATTTGAATGGTTCTTTTTTGTTGTACAAAGTATGATCTCCCATTGCTTATAGGAGAAAAAAAATCGTCCTAGGGTGGGGAGATGGGGAGTGGTAGTCTAACTTCGTAACGCGTGGACCGATTTGGATAATTCTTTTTCTGTTAAGTAGAGTACGTTCCCTGGTTGATAATACGAGAAAAAAGATGTTAGTGGGGTGGGGGTAGAAATTAATTTTGTAACGCGTGGACTGATTTGGATGGTTCTTTTGCTGTTGAATAGAGTGTGACCCCCCATTGCTAATATAGAAATAATTTAGACCTATGGTGCGGGGTGGGGGAACGGTAGCTAAAAGCGCTAAAAAGCATAAAATAATTTTTAATTTTATATCTAATACGACATTTAGAAGTCGGTGCAAATGAAACAAATAAAACAACGACAGAACCTCAATTGAAGATAATACATAGTACTACCTGAACGTGTCTGCTCACGGGATCATGAGGAAGGAGGAATAAGTACTTTTGTTGTAGTTGTTTAGTTTGTTTGATTTGCATAAACTTCAAAATGTCATATTAGGTATAAAATTAAAAATTATGTTATGCTTTTTAGCGCTTTCTGTGAAGTCAGTTCACATTTTTTTTAGAAAAACTATTTTTTTCAACTTCATATTTCTGTGAACCAGGGTTTTGCACACTCACCAATATGGGGAAAAAGGAAATAATGACAAATGTAGAGGAAGAAATAAAAGTGACATTGTCTTGTATGCGACACAACATAGAAGAAATATGTAAATAATACCAGATACACGTTTCCCAATAAAGTTAATTAGGTATTGCTTCTCTATCTCAAACTATAAGCCTATTTCTAGTAAAATAAGTGATGAAAAGCTGACGAATTTTATATTAACTTAGGTAAGTGTTCGGAAGAAAAAATTTCTCAAAACAAGTGTTCCTAGAAAACGTTGGGAAATACTGCTACAGACTACAGTACAACACTACTACATTACTGTACAATAAAATATTTTAAATCGGGTATATATTTACCTGTAACAAATACATGAATACTATTTAATTCAATTCGTTTATCATATTTATTTGCAGCCTAAGTATTTATAAGCTAATATTAATTTGTGTAGTTTATTGCGACTATATCCCCAACTATAATATCAAAAATCCTAAATTACATGGTACATAATTCTTTAATCAATAAAATCTTGTGCAGTTGCATCGGGATTTACATAAAGCTCGAATTTGAGATCGATTTTCTTTCCTCACATCACATCATTTTATGACATAAAGGTCGCCGCATATGGAGGTTCAGTGGTCAGAAATAGGACGAACTTTGTTCTTTAGTATAGCGTAGTAAGACAAGGAATCCAGTTCTGGTAGAACCTTGACTAATTCATTAAAATTCCGAGGAGATATGTAATAATTTTCTCTGCCAACATTCAAGTGTCCTATTTGAGCCAGGTTAGATGACTTGTCCTATTAAATTAACTTTATGTAAACAAAAATGTTCTTTCATGTGACTTGACTTAATTTTGGTAGACGTATTCGCAGACTATACTTCACAATATTCCAAAAATGTCGGAGTCAGAAAGACTTGGTAAAGATCTGAAAATGTTTCCTCAAGGGAAGACATCGCGTTTAGGATGCTGCGTCCCTTTTTAAGTGATGGTATATTTTAGCAACACGCTTTCGCACTTCCCTTTGTAAATGAGGAATTTTATAAGAAAGGTGGGACTGTATAAATAATTTATGAGGTGGGCATAACCTTTTTTTCATTTACTTACTTGTGATCCATTCCACTAAACAAAGATTCCCAGAAGAAAATTGAGTCTTTTTCAGAGATACATGTAAAGCTTTAAAACGAAATTTCCCTATCAATTTGGTATAGAACCACCAACCAACATTTTATTTCATAATTTCCATGTCAAAGGTTCAGCATATAAATATGTATTGAACCGTTTTATCTTGGGAAGACCATTTCTGCATTCAATTGAATGGTTAATAATCTAGATATTAAATATTATTTTTTAGCTTTTATAATAGGATTTGTCCGATAGTAACTATTTAGTTACAACCGTGGATGAACAGGAAAAGGAAAATCATATTCACTTGTAGAACATGAGACGAAACATTTTAATAGTTTTATTAATCAGAATAACATAAATTGATACCTGTATGCTAAAAGTTCAAAGTAATAAAATTCTAAAGACATGGACCGGGGGGGGGGGGGGGGGGGGGGTTGGTATAGATGAGTAAAGATTGCAGGATTGAAGTGCAGTCTATGTGCCGTACCACACTTGTCCTGCTTCATCGCAGTTTGTTGGAGAGAGGGTGTGCAGGGGTGTATAAGGAAATCCGCACGGAACTTACCTATTTATCGTCGCATCGGCACGCATACTTTCAAAGCAAGGTTTATTTGGGTTCGGAAAATGCTTTAAATTTCGTGTTTTACACAAAATCCGACACGACAAGTGTGGGCACTCGTGCGGACTTCATCGCGCGGAAGCAGGACAAGTGTGGTACGGCACTATGGCACCAGTTAATAACTGATAAATGAAGAGAATGTCGGAAACATCACGACGTTTACTTAGAGGTTGTAAGTCGATCAATTTCAGACGGTTTTCATAAGGTGGAAGGTTGAATCTGTCTACCCACGGAAGGTCACGTAGAGTGAAGCGTATAAACCTACGCTGGACAGATTCAATCCTATTAATGTGAGTTGTTTGTGTAGGTGACCATACCAGGCTGGCATATTCAAGCAGAGGTCTAACGAAGGAGATGTAGAGAGATTTGGAAACATAAGGAATGGAGAACTCTCTAGACCAACGCTTCACAAATCCTAGCGCGGATTTAGCTCTGTTAATTATGGTGTCAATGTGGGAACGGAAATTGAGTTCGCTATCACAGATTATTCCTAGGTCACACAGAGAGGTAACGATAGGGACTGGTACGTCGGTTAACATATAGACTCTCGGGGTGGTGGTAAGACGCTTGCGGGAATAAGAGATGGACTGGCATTTGAAGACATTGAGCTCAAGAAAGTTTTTCTTACACCATGTGGTGAACGAATCGAGATCTTTTTGCAGGAGAAGAGAGTCGGTTGTGGAGGAGATATGTTTAATTATTTTCATGTCGTCAGCAACAGCTCTGAGTGTTTGATGATACATTCAACATCATTTATTGTAAGGATAAAAATCAATGGGCCGAGGTGGCTACCCTGGGGGACGCCGGAACGAGCGACAATAGGGTTAGAAATGGATGAGCTGAAAAGAACATTGTACTGACAGTTGTTGAGGGAGGATCGAAGCCTAGGCGATCAAGTTTGAACAAGATAACATTATGGAAGATCTTGTTGAAGGCTTTACTAAAATCGGTGGCGATAACATCAACATCTTTACCGTTTTCCAGGGCACATAGTGTTTTAGAGACGAAGTCAGTAAGGTTGGTGGTTGTAGATCTACCTTTGAGGAAGCCATGCTGGGAGAATGAGAAGATAGACTTACAGTGGAAGAACATGGAATCATAGAAAAAATTTTCGAATAGTTTAGGTATGGATGATAATTTAGCATTGGTCTGTAGTTGGACACATCGTTTTTGCAGCCTTTTTTGAAGATGGGAATAATATACGAGTTTTTCCATAATTGAGGAAAAACCTCTTGAGTTACCGAGAGACGAATAAGTAAGGGGTTGAACTAGATGCATGGAACACTTTTTCAGAACGATGGCCGGAATGCCATCTGGACCTGGGTATTATATCCCAGTGCAAGTACTACCTACTGGAAGGAGATTCCGTGAAAAGATTAAAATTTTTCATGTCGGTTCTGGAATGCTACAATGAAAACGGGGCATTTTTGGGCCGAATTCTGTGGACGGATGCATCGCAGTACACAAGGAATGGTATCACAAACTTCCAAAACCTCCATACGTGGTCGGATACTAACCCACATGGGACAAGCGGAACTCCTTGCAGCCCAAATTCTGAGCCAATATTTGGGCTGGTATCATCGGGACCCATTTAAAAGGACCATTCATTTTGCCGCATGTGTTTCAAATCATATTTATGCGGAATTTTTGGGAAATACACTACTAAATCTATTAGAAGACATCTCTCCGGATAATCGTAGAGCAATGTTTTACCAAAACAATGGAGACCCAATGCATACTGCCAACATTGCGAGGAATTAAATGAAAAATTTCCTGACCGCTGCATTGGACGAGGTATACCGGTTCCTTGGCCTGCTAGAACTCCAGAACTTACTTTATTGAATTTTCCTTTATGGAAAACTATGGTAAAAGTTTATTTAAGTTCTGTTAATAAGAGGTATGAATTAGTTAACAGAATTGGGACTACAACGGCGAAAATGCGGGAGAGGTTGACTACAATACATCTTAAACAGGGAATTAGAAGGAGGTTATTGGTATGCATCAAAAGTGGTGGAAGACATTTTGAGCAGCTTTTGTAACATAATATCATTAATTGTAATAAGTTTGGAATTCAACAAAAAGCATTTTAGGAATTTCTACATGCTTAATCTATTGGGACGTGTTGTACCTTTTTGAAAAGGTAATAAGATAAGAAATTTAATAACAATAAAAAACAGGTGTATTAATTACATTAATTTCGGAGAGAATTTGAAAAAATTCTGAATTTTTGGTAATATTTAAGTGACTGTACCTGCAAAGGTAGAAGATAGATCAACATTATTTACAATTTTGAAAAGTTTTATTGGGTAAATAGTTTTTTAGCGTTTGTTTCTTGTCGGTGCGTTGAGAAGATGAAAAATCTAAATTTAGGTATCACCCTGTAACTCCCAAACGGTTGGTATTTGCCCCTTCCCAGCAATACAATTTTTTGTTTGGCTAGGTGAGATCTATCACCCCACTAATTTCCGCACGTCGAATTTTAAAAATATTACTTGCTGTACTGAACTTGCTATGTACGTGAATATACTCGCACTAAGTTAATTACTTTTACTAGGGAGCCTTAACAGCCAAATAACAGCCAAAACTGAATCTCATCATTTGATTTTGTTTTTGCAAATTTTAAAATGGTAGAGCATAAACAATGGCTCTGATACATAGACTAAAGATATTAAATTACATACCATTTGCCAGACTGAATATTTTAATGGAAACACATTTATAAAACACCTTTTCTGTGTTTCACAAAACTCAGGTGCACATGGCCACGTTTTTGTAATTTTTTTCTCTTTTCCAGGTGCGATGTGGACACATATGTGGGCGATTTAGTTATCCTGGCATAATGGAAGCAGCTTACGGAAAATTGGGATATTATTTTCTGTCACTGTTACAGTTCATGTATCCGTTTTTAGGTAAGTAATGTACTACAGTCTTTGTTTTTTGACATGTGTTCCTTAAAATTTTACGAAACCAATAAAGAAAAATTACGGTAGTCAACGTCATTTTTTTCCTGTATTTATGTTTGCTGAGCAAGAACCTGTAATTCAAAATAATCCATCACGTGTGTTTTTCGAAATACTAGAAATTTGAATTTTACCTTTCTATACATTCTTTAATACATATTTTGAAAATTTTGAGTGTAAATTTTCTCAGCTTTCTAACATGTAAAATTAAAGTAGTAGACCAGCGTCTTGGTATTTTACTCCTTATATTTATATAAAGGGTGCCTTAATAACAGCCAGTAGAACTAAGAACGGTGTTTTGTCCTATTGCAGTTTGATAAAATAAATCAGAATTAAAATATTTACATATGTTTGCAAAAAAAACTTTGATTTACTCTTTCATTGGTAACTATCTAACAAACTTTTCCTATCCAAAAACTTATATCAAAAGAAAGTCAGTCAGCGGTTGTGGAGATACAAGTTGATTAATAAATATAAGTATTTGTAGAAATGTAAACCACTTTTAATTTAATTTTGATATCTTAAACTGATGCCAAATTAAAAGAAAGGAAATAACGTCTCGCAACTTGCTTTTCGATCAGCCCTTTTCAAAATGTGACGCATACTTAGCATGCCCTTCTCTCTAAAACATTGATATTGTTTCCCTTTCTGAGAGTTGTAACTTTTAGTTAACACAGCGGACCTTTTATTTACCCTCATTGTGTTTGCCGGCAGCAAAAGTGTGCTTTTTTAAGTTGGACGTGTATTGTTTTATGTCTGACCGGCCATAAATTCGTAACGCGTTGACCGACTTTGATGATTCTTTTTTTGTTGAGTAGAGTATGTCCACTGATTGGTACGATGTAAAAAAAAATTTTGCTGGGGAGGGGGTGAAACCTAACTTTGTAACGTGTTGACCAATTTGGATGGTTCTTTTTTTGTTGTACAGATTATAATCCCCCATTTTTATAGGAGAAAAAAATTTGGCTTAGGGTGGGGGAGGGGTAGGGGTAGTCTAACTTCGTAACGCGTGGACCGATTTGGATAATTTTTTTCAGTTGGGTAGAGTATGTTCCCGGATTGATACCAAGAGAAAAAACTGTTGGTGGGGGTGGGGTGGAACATAACTTTGAAACGCGCGGACCGATTTGGATAGTAATTTTTTTGTTGTACAGAGTAGAAGACACTAAAAAGTGAAAAATAAAATAGTTTTTAAAAAAAGTTGTACCGACTTCACAAATGCGGTAAAAAGCATAAAACAATTTTGAATTTTATATCTATTACGATATTTTGAAGTCGGTACAAATCAAACAAACCAAACAACTACAACAAAAGAATTTAATCGTCCTTCCTTATGCTCCCATGAGCTGAAACGTTCCGGTAGTTTTATGTATTATCTCTAATTGTGGTTGGGTAGTTGTTTTGTGTGTTTAAATTGTACTTTCTTCAAAATTTCGTAATAGATATAAAATTTAAAATTAATTTATGCTCTTTACCGCCATTTGTGAAGTCGGTTCAACTTTTTTATAAAAACTATTTTATTTTTCACTTTTTCCATTTGGACTTCGTGTAAAGTAGGAAAAACTCTATCATGAAATAACATAATCCGCTGAAAGTTATAAGACAGACCCTGACTTTTTCTCAGTTCTGGGAAGTATTAGTTTTAGTATAGGTACTTTTGGGAGAACATGTTCAGAGTAATAAAAAACATTTAACAATATTTACATCCCTGGCATTTTATTTTAATGGGCTTTACCCATTTGCCCGAAATAGAGATCCTACAAAGAGTCTCCGTCAATTCGTGCATTGATGAAACATTGAATTTATCATAAATTTAAAACTAGAATAAAAGAAAAATCACAGCATAACTGTTGGAGTAGTATGGCTAGAATTTCTAAAATAGTGAAAGGAAGTAAGTGTATAGTAAAAAATGGTGGGAAAATAAAAGCCCGGGAAGGCTACTTACTCTTAGTTAACATGAAAAGCGTGCAATTTTAAGACAGACATCTAATTTTACAAAGTACTTAACGAACGGAGAACACTCAATTAAAAAAACCCCGAGGAGACCGATTTTGGCAGTTTGACAAATAAACGAGCAAATAAATATACATATGGCTGGTAAATAATAGAAACCCATAAATGAGGTTAAAGAGGCAATATAGTACAGTCAAAATAGACAAAAAGAAGCTGAAACTTCGAAAAAACTGTCATAGAGCTGAAACTCATTACTTACCTTATATATATATTTTATATTATAGTCGCTAATTTTCAATTCAGTTCCACTAAAATTTTAATCTAAGTCACCTTTTTTTAAATCATCCTCAACTGCTTTTGTTGCATAGTTTGTTGCATAGTATGTCTCTCAGAATCAAGTTACTGGCGACTTGATAGAACTTCCGGTTTCGCCGAAAATGAGAATATATAGCAATACTATCGAAAAAATAAATGTAAGATATCAGCGTTCACGATGAGCAATTTTCTCGTAAAATCCCTCCTTCACCTAGTTTTTAATGGCTGAAATAATTTCGCGTGTGCAAGGAGGTGAGGTTATATAAAATTGGATTGGAAAATGTATCTCAACCCACTGTCCACAGAATTCTACGGAGAAATAGGATGCATCATTTCCAGCCTGTTCAAGAATTACTTGAAGTGGACTATTTGAACAGGAAGGTATTCTGCGAATGGTTCCTTCAACAGGATGAACAAGATAACACCTTGTTGTCGCAGATTCTGTTTACCGATGAAGCAACTACCCGCAGAAGTGGCACCTTAAATTTGAATAATTTACATGTCTATGCGAATGAGAATGCTTGCCAAACGTTTGAAGCCAGGCACCAATGGAACTTTTCAATTAATATTTGGTGTGGGATGATAGGAAACAGAATTTTTGGACCTTACGTGCTTCCTAGGCTTAATGGAGATACGTATCTATAAAACATTACACAGTACATTACCATGTACGAGTCCGAAATTATTTGGAGCAAACTTACGGTGTTCGTTGGATTGCACGTGGAGGTCCAATTTCGTGGCCGACTCGATCCCCAGACCTAGAGGTATACCAAACTTAGGCAACAGAATTATAAGGTCCTTAAGACGAAGAGCGAGGTTGTCACTTTGAACACTTTGAACGAGGGGTCACTTTGAACACCTTCTATATTAATACTTAAACAACCGTCTGAGCTAACATCTGAGCTTTGAAAAACAAGAAATCTCGTAAAAGGTTTCTCGCTTAAGTCTAATGGCAGAAATTTTTTTCCAATTGAGTACTCCAGTGACTCCACAAAAGTGTTAATAACTTTTGACGGACTAAAGATATTGACATGGTTCTTCTTTTATTGAAAGATATCTTTCGGATGCATGTTTTTGTTTTTGAACCATATCCTCATTAAGGAAATTTTTAAGGACGGAGGATAAAAAGGAAAATTTTTAACCAAAATTTTTAAAACTTTTAAGTTTTAACGTTCATACCTGCCACATTTGCAACGGATCGAGGCATGTGAGATAAATTCGTGAGAAAGTTCGAAAAATCACCAAGTCGAAAAATCGCACATCTTTTATGTTGGTAATTTTTTCTTTAAAGAAATCCTACAAATTAGTTACTAATGTAGGTAAGTTTGACCTCTGAATGACCTTTAAAATCGATCTTAAAAAATAAGATAACATCATGGTAGAATGTAGGTAGGATCTTTGGTGAAATATAAAAATTTCCATTTAAAATTTGTGGCCTTCATTCAAATGATCTTGAAGAAGAAGTAAAGGCCACCGTTTGAGGTAATAGTTAACAATTGAACACTCTTTTCGTAGGATGCTTTTTCCTCCAAATATTTAAAAATTCCAAGTTGAAAAATCACCCGGCATATAATATGCATTCTTAATTTGATTTTGGTCAAATCTAGCGAGTTAAAATATATTCAATTTCCCCTCAACGGCATCCCTCAATTCTACGAGAGAATTTTTAGGTTACATAAAATAGTATTAAAGTAAAAGTTGAACGAACTTCACAAAAAGCGCAAAAAAGCATTAAATAATATTTAATCTATTCCGACAGGTTGAAGTCGGTGCAAATTTGACAAACAAAACAAAAACAAACAAACACGACAACAACTTCTTCCTTATGATCTCGTGAGCTGAAATATTTACGTAGTTTTATCTAGTATCTTCGATTGAGGATTAGTTATTATTTTGTTTGTTTAATTTGCACCAACTTCAAAATGTCGTAATAAATTAAATTTTATTTTAGGCTTTTTAGCGCTTTTAGCGAAGTCGGTTCAACTTTTTTTTAAAACTATTTTATTTTTCACTTACACATTCCGAAATTAATACCACCTCTTCAAACCCTTACGTTATATACACAATTTTTACGAAGCCTGTATTTTGAAGTAAGGGGTAGAGCCTCTAGATGGGAACTTTTTATTATTTATCAATAACGTAACGTGTACTGTGCAAACGAATTAAAATCATAAAATCTGTCTACGCATTAGGCTTCACTCCTGCACCACCCCCTCCCCTACACCCTATATATTTTTATCGTGGTAGCAATGAGGGAACATACTCTATACGTCACAAAAAGAATGATCCAAATCGGTCCACGTGTTAGGAAGTTAGCCTCCCCCCCCCCTCTATACAACAAAAGGTGAACCCTTACCCGCACCCCCACCAAAAAGTTTTTTCGCATCATAATAATGGGGGAATACACGATACTCAACAGAAAAAGAATTATCCAAATCGGTTCACCCAGTGCGAATTTTGGCTACTCATCCCCCCCCCCTCATAAGAGCTATTTTTTTTCCTATACTCTATACAATAAAAAGAGCCATTCAAATCGGTTCACGCGCTACAAAGTTAGATTCAACTCTCTTCTCATTCCCACTCCCATATGTGCTAGGGGTGTTAAGAGTGACTTACCCCCACAGTTTTATTTTTCAGACTGTAATTCGTCTGCGTAGCAAGTTTTGGGCATATTTTTTCAGGCATTCCTGAGGTTTGATGCAACATACAGATATACACATATATCCACAACCATTTTCATATACTACTAGATGCGTTTGCTCGGCGTTGCTGGGACTTTTGATAAGTGAGTGAGGATTATTTTTACATGTCACTTCCTTCCCAAAACCTCTCTATAGAAGAAGATACAGGGTGATGTAGATCGAGGAGCCTCCGGTATTTCATGCTTTTCCTTGCTAAGAGCTGATCATACATGTAGGAATCGGAGAATCTGCGTTAAAAAGAACCATTGGGCTAGCTGGATTTGAACCGAGACCATGCGAATGATACTCCATTACCCTAACCACTGGGCCACAAGCGCCGTTGCAGATTCTCCGTTCCAAAGTTATTTTCATGGAGAGGCGTCGATCCCACATACATATACTCCATCTCCCTCATCCCTCCCTAGGACTCTTCGTTTAGGCACTATAGCCCATCAAAGGCTGGATTCGGTGTTCCTGGTGAAAATAAAACAACATAATTTTGAACCACCTTATAGATTTCAATTAATATTCCTTATTTCGAAAGCTTATGAAATCAGTTTTTAAACGAGGTTCCAAGTGTTCCTATGATTCATCTAATATTGAAATTCGTATCATTCATTTTCCAACCATTCATTTTGTTTATTTATTTATTACAAATAGAAAAAAAGCTGATCTAAATATCTACAGTAGTGTTCGCGCTAGAGGTTAATTACTGTATCCTTGCCAGATCTTAAAAGTAACCAAGAGCGATCATAAAATGTGATTCCACAGGAGATGATGGGTTATGTGTCATGGTTTTGCCAATAACACAAATAATAATTTTTTTTTCAAAATTATCATTAAAAAATACCAGAACTTGCTGAATTAAAAATATGCCGAAAGTGGTTCCACCTGGTCACACAGCATTGCGAAAAAGTAGCAACAAAAGTTTTTCTTTGCAGAATATTATAATCCTACTATATAAATTCAAAATTTAAAGTTCCTAGGTTCAATAGTTTAGAAGAGACTAATAAGGTTCTGCTTTTAGTTTTCAAGTTGCGAATCTATGAAAATAGGAAAGCCCGTAGCCGTTGGTAAACTTATAAAATTCTTCTACTAACAAATTTTACTTTAAGCACAATTTATTGAGTAAATATTTCAAAAATCCAACCCCTTACAAAGCTCTTAAAGTGAAAAATCTATTTTTTGTTTTAGAATGCAAATTTTAAAGTGGGAGAACAATTTCAAATGATGGAAACCTAATTTTCACTTAATATTACATTTTTTGAAAATATCAATTTGATGATATTCTATTCAGCAAAGAGCACTTATTGAAGTCACTTTTTGTAAATCTCGTCGGAAAACGTGTCAGTAATGTTAAAATACCTAATTTTTGCTGGTTTCGATTGAAGGAAAACGAAGGATATAGTAATTCATTCACGGCTTGGTATCATGAATAAGAAATTGAAGCTTGTACTTCTTAGCACGCTAGTCTCTCGAACTCCTGACATATATCTATTTATATTCAAGATTGAGCAGAGTCGTAATGAGTCTGCTTACGAGATAAAATGAAGCCAACGGCAATAAGGATGAATGGAACTTGTTGTCAGAAAACCTCGCACTTAAACAATGTCTGAGATTCGTTCTTAGAATAAGAATTTGTTAAGGATATTTAGCAATTTGGCGCTAATACAATAAATTTAATGTTGAATTAAGGAGAGTTTTGCATTATTGAAATAATTGCTTTTACTAACAAATGGAGTAATTTAATATTATATGAGAATGTCGATGGCAATAACTATTTATTATAAGTAACATTCATAATATAGGTTCATTTATACCATAATAAATGCGGTATTAAGATATTTTGAAACGAGTGTGCTTCTTCAAAAGGCGATATGGAGAAAAACTTTCCAAACTTATTTAAAAATCTAAAGAATTTATTAAGCCTTGCAAACAATCATAAGCGAAAACAATTCTATAGTTGTATCCTCTTTTTAGAAGTGCATCGAAGCAAACTAGT
Source organism: Leptarthrus brevirostris (assembly GCA_964036015.1). Taxonomy (NCBI): domain Eukaryota; kingdom Metazoa; phylum Arthropoda; class Insecta; order Diptera; family Asilidae; genus Leptarthrus; species Leptarthrus brevirostris. The sequence continues at coordinate 41,608,508 of OZ038372.1, forward strand.
TTAGGTCGGTCTAGATCAGTGATGGCCAAACTCACACTACCCAATTTAAAGAATGCTTAAAAGCTTTAGAAGTATTTCGTACTGTTTATTTAATTTAGAACCTTAAAATGTTTGCAAAAGGCTGTATATCTTAATATATTATATAATTGCTTACAAAACTACTTAAATATGACGATTTTTTTTTTAACTTTTGTATGCTTTAACAATAGGAAACCGAATACAGCCAAACAAGTGCATATACGAATTTAAAAGCTCAAAAGCTCACTTGCCCGCGGGCATAGGTTTGGACATCACTGGTCTAGATATAGGGGCTTTTGCTACTACAAAAAGAATACTTACTTGCAGCCTTCCTTGATATTGAGGGTGCCTTCAACAATATCAGGTCAGAGGCGATAATGGCATCCTTGAGGACGCTTGAAATTGACGATCCTCTCATTGAACTTATTGACCTCATGCTAAAAAGCAGAGTCATTGTCTCAAGCTTAGGAGGATCCATTATCCAAAGAGTGGTAACCAGTGGTACCCCTCAGGGAGGAATCCTTTCACCACTCTTATGGAACTTAACTCTGAATGAGTTACTCACAGACCTGGAGTTGTCTGGTCACAAGGTTATCGCCTACTCCGATAATATTGCCCTGATATGTTCAGGTAAACACCCCAACACCCTCTCCAAGATTTTATCTTGGAGTAATGGGTGTCGTCTGGGTATAAACTCGAACGAAACCGAGTTAATACTCTTCTCTCAGAGGCAAAAAGCACCTCCTATTAACTGCTACACTAGTTAGGGTTAGGCTTAAACTTAATAACCAGGTTAAATATCTAGGTCTAGTCCTACCTTACCTGGAAGCCTAACGTCCCGGAAAGAGTACGGAAGGCCACAGTAGCGCTGTACTCGTGTAAAAAGGCTATTGGGAAAAGATGGGGTATGGAGCCACGCATTGTGCATTGGCTCTATACAAGTGTCATAGGACCTATACTTATATATGGGATCAGCGTTCCCCAGTGTAGTCAACTAGGCCCTTTGTTATTAGTCTTATCTATTGATGGTATTTTTTTTTTAGCGAGAGAGGTGAAAATCTTCCAAAAGACACCGGACAGCCCGTACCCTCCGGTAGTGTGATATTCTTACTCACTAAAAACACCTTCCTGGGGATTAGACTACATTGAATCGGGTCCCTTTTCGTCCCCTCACAGTCTCCCTAGTGCGGGCAACTGAGTATCCAGTTATCCCACTGTCGCCACTAACCTCGGTGCTTCCTGGGTCACTGCTAGAATCCTAGCCTATCTGCAGGAATCCATGCTGCTCCACCGTCTCCAGTGTTCCTTCTTGGTCCATGCGTTGATTATAACCTTCACCTCTTTTTTGTCCACGGCATTGAAGGGATCCAGGCCATAACGCTTTAGTCCAGAGCCAGGACAAGTAATCTCCTCCGGAATAACCGCAGCTAACCCTTCGGAAGGCATGTCTACATCTTCTACTGCTGCGTGTACCACGGAGATAGCCAACTCGTTAGAATCTACCATCTCTGCACCGCCGCACTTGAGGAAGTGGTGTAACTAACACTTGAGAACGTCCAGATGAAGATCGCCGTATCCTAGAAAGCTTCAACTCATTCTTCCATCCGCCAGCAACCTATTGATGATATTACTTATTTGTTTCAAAGTTATAAGATTCTCACACATGTGGGAACAGATACAATCAACAGCATCCACGCAACCAACAGCTCCTACATCGCCCAATACACCGGTTACGCATATGACTGCATGTAGGTACTATTGATGGGATAGCAGATAAGTTGCCGAGAGAGACATCATTTAACACTTAAGTTTTTCTTCAGTAGGCATTTAAGTTCTTTTGTAGTAGGGTTTTTTTTCGAAATATTAATAAAATATTGTGTTGTGTTGTCATTCTGCCGTATCCTCATTTATATTCCGATAAATCATCCCACATATATGCGGACGATCTTAAGATATTTCTCGCAATCAAATGTGATGTCGATTTCGAGATCTATGTATCGATCGGAGCCACACATGTTCTATGAATAATGCAAGAATAATCTTAAACTGAACATGGAGAAATTTCAGGTCACGTCCCTCTCGAGGTTTCATTCCTCCTGCACTTTTCAGTACATGTTTGAAGATACTCGTATAAAATGGGTGAAAGGAGTGATATATTTCCCACTTTAATAACGTCGTTGTTAAGGGCAACTCTATGCTGGGATTTATTCTTCGTTTTTTCAAGGAATTTCTTAGGACTATAATAGGACTCATATAACACTCCATATTTATACGTCCCTGGTTAAACCCTTCCTGGAGTATGTTAGTCAGGTCTGATCTCCATTTTACGGATCTCACATTAAAAGTATCGATTCCGTCCAGGGCAGATTTGTGAGATCGTTAGGTTGCTGATATAATATTTCTACACCAGCTTCTGCAAGGAAAGCTACACAGCGCGGAACTAGCTTCCAAAACATTACCTAAAGAAATGTCCTATTCCCTACGTAATCGATTCCGCTTACAGACTGCTTTTTCGCGCACTAATGTAAAATGGAAACGTTTCTAATACTAATGTGGACAAAGACACAAAGGAACGTCTACAACTCGTAATTATTCTGTTGTACTCACTTATTTTTTGTTTTTGTTTTGCATGCTGGTTTGAGCCTTATTCCAACACTTCGTTGTCGGAATAGCTTAGTAATTTCTTTCCATTACTATAGTTAGGCAGTGCGCCTTCTGTGTTATCAAGAAAACTCAGTAACAAAAAAAAAACTAGTGAGCATACACTATGCAACAGGAAATGAATCATCCAAAATTATGTCCTGTCATACATAACCGGTCAAATTGAGAATTGTTTTGGGGATTTTGGTTATAAACAAAATTTAGCATTACTTTTGCACACACATAAAATCGGTGAAGGGCGATTCAGACATGCACACCGAGGGTTCCGTACAAAATTAAAAGAAAATTAACAGATTTATTTATATTTTTCGGAAACTATAAATGTCTAAAACTTCTATTAGTACGAAATATTTCAGATTTTTGGTATGGAATGTAAAAAAAATTATAAAATTCTTGTTTAATCCTTAAAGTAAGCCCTTTCAACAAAAAAAAAATTCCCTACCTCCATCCTTGGGATATACTGCAGCCCCCGCGTTAGACAAAGTTCAAAGCTCAGATGGATTGTCCCTCAGTTTTCTATCGCTTTTTCTATGGCCATTGCTGTAACGAAATCGCTAGCCTGATTCCTTGTGGACATACCTATACCCCTATACTCTCCAGATTAAATAAGGACGGATCGTCAAATTTTGGGAATCCCTCCTAAGCAGAACAACATCATTGTGGAACGGTTTGCCATCTTCTGTTTTCCCTCTTATTATGAGCCCAAAACTTGCAGGTGTACGTCGTCAATCCCTTCACTCAACCTTTTTCCCTTAACCTTAATTTCTTTTCTGCTAAGGCTATACAGCAGCATCATAGAGCATCCCCTAAGCCTGAAATTATCAAAATCTTTTCAATAATTTTTGCAACAAGTAAGTTTTCCTTTTCATGCCTTTCGTGCCCCTTTCATAACAATCAAAATTACTCATTAAAATTTCATTGCATTTTCTATTCAGTAAAGAGAAGACCCAGGTTATGCTTAGAATCAGAATTTTATTTTTATCAGTTAATGCTGTCAAATATTTTTTTCATTGTCATAGCTGTTTTTGACAGCATTTCATTCACGTGATCTTAATTTTTTCAAATTATTTCAATATTCTTCCCGCTGACGTCAAATGGATGCATTTCCAACTTCTATTCAGTCACGTACAACAAAGTAATTTATCGCAGCTTGTAAGATATTTTCTTGACATGGAGTGCTTCAGAACAAGGATATCACGTTTAAAGCAAGGTACCAGGCGAAATTTCTTTCCATAAGGCACAACTTTGCCATGAATACATTTTCAATTTCCGTCAGTGTCAGAATTTTTTTTTAACCTCTATAGGAAATTCATTACCAGATGCTAAGTTACGTAACACCCGCCATATTACATCCTGGGAATTATAAATAGAATAATAATATAATCACAAAAGATTTCAATCAGTCCCCATCCTTTTTTGCAGGATGTAAGAGAAAAACATCCGCTAAAGGAAAATAATGTCCCTAAAGTCGCCTCAAAGTGCTACTTCCTAAATGTTACAATATAAGCTGAACTGTGGAAAGGTTTTGTGAGAGAATTCTGATTTCTTTTGCAGACTCGGGGCATCCAATCAATAAATAATGAGATAAGATTTTCTGATTATATCTGGAGGAGCGCTGGTGTGTTGAGCGTGAGACATAAAATCAAATTTATCGCAGATTTGCAAGCTATTTGTCTGAATTGAAATGATAAAACAATTTTGCAGAGGATTAGTAAGAATTCAGGTGTTCTTTATGCAGAGATTATCACAATATTATTACTGCGTTAAATTTATTCGAGAATTATTACTCTTGGAGTTTTATGAGAGAATTAAAATTGCACAGGAACATAATAAATACGGATATTTTTAAAACTATACGCTACCTACGTATATTAATCATTAGGCAACAAGATTAAAATCTCGTTATCAGCCCACTTTTCTCACTAATTATAACTTTCCCCTCTTCCCTAAATTACACTGGTCAACACAAAATATATGTGTTTTGATATATTCTCGCCTAACTACTAGAGATGAGAATCGAAAGCAAAATTATCGATACCTGGTATTGCAAAGTATCGAAATTTGCGATACCGGAGTATCGATAAATTGTGAAAGAATTACCGATACTTGAAAGTATCGATCTTCAAATAATTACATTTGTAGAATTTAATTTAATTTATAGAATTTAATATAAATTATTAAATTAATAAGAAAACACAAATTATTATGGTTTCAGAATTAATTTTGCCATATACATCATTAGAGTCTATACATTATGTCCCTGCTACTTATTTTTTGAAATTCCGTGGCTATCCAAATGTATCCACATATTAGAATGATTATTCGAGGTTGCATAGATTTTGGTGCATCTCTTGCGTTGTCTTCGTTTCCCATCGAGTCGCTTGAATTATAAACATACTTTATCTTTGGAGAAGCCATGGCTTTTCCTCCGTCATTTTTCCAATTTCAAATCTACCAATTCTATGAAACAGTAAACCACGTCGCATGTAAAAAATCAAAATCACACTTTACACTTGTTTAGACGAAACAGAAAGATATGTTAACGGTCGAATACCACAGAGTCTGATTTTCAAAAAAGATTATTTTATAACCTGTTTTGGATTTTGATACTGTCTGAGTATTGATGCAAGAAATCGATTATGAAATTTATCGGACATTGCGAATATTGATACAAGATATCGATGTATAAGATCGATATATCGATCTGGTATCGCCCATCTCTACTAACTGCTCTCATTTAAAACCGCAAACGTTTTTGTTTCATTAAATCATTCATAAAATTTGGATTATAAAGGGTGTTTCACACAAGGTGCAAAATAAGTGAAGTGATAGATCTCGTCTAGGAAGATGAAAAATAATATAGCGTGGTGAGGGAGGAATTTGGGTGAGACATAAATTTACAATTTACACGGTGTGTACATCATTATTTAATTTTTAATTTATTACCTATTCAACGCAACGACATCAAGCAAACGCCAAATGACTACTATCCCAATGATCTCTCCAAAATTGACACAAATGTTGTAAATTTCAGAATTTTCCAAAATTTCCTCGAAAAGTCACGTAATTAATAAACCTGCTTTTATTTTTATTAAATTTCACATCTTATTATCTTTCCCAAAAGGCACAATATATCCAAATGGAGAAAGGATGTATAAAATTATACGTTGAAAACCTTTTGGGGAATATTATAAAAATCTGCAATTTAAAGAAATTAAACTCGTAATAACCCTAAAATGCTTTTTATTCATTTCGAAACTTATTACAATTAATCTTACAACATGTCCTCCGCTACTATCGGTGCATGCCACCTCCTCCTATTTCCTTGTTGAAGGTGTATTGTAGCCAGCATCTCCCGTATTTTTGCCGCTGCAGTTCCACTTTTGCCAACTAATTTATCTCTATCGTTAACAGACTTTCAGTAAACTTAATCCTTCATTGTTTTCCATAAAATACAGTTCAATGGAGTAAAATCTGGAAATCTAGCAGGCCAATTAATCGGTGTGCCTCGTCCAAACCAGCGGTCAGAAAATCTTTCATTTAATATTGCCTGCACAATGTTGACAGTTTCACCCCATACCCCCAACCCCACCCCTCCATCATTCTTTTGACGTGGTATCAATCGGGGAATATACTCTATCCAACAATCATGATCACTCTTTAGTATCAGAGGATTATTTCATTCTAATTCTTGTGGAGCAATGTTTTTTTATGCGACGTGGTCAAATCCTAGGTCACAACCCTTTGATGCGTTAGCATGGTTTTGGACGGAAGGGAATTAGCGGAAGGGAAGTGAGGAAACTTGAGTCTTGTTTTTGCATTGCTGCTAGCTAGACAACAGCCCAGAGACAGAGTGGATTATTTTAATTTCTTAATAAAAGCCCACGGGGTCATCTGGTCTCGAATCCGGGACCCATGGCATATTTTAAGAAATGCGTATAGGAAAAAAAAAGTTATACCTATATTTGTAAATTAGTTATGAGCGTTTTGTATGCAAAAATTATGTTACAAAAACTTTAAACGCGTTTTTCTCAAAATCAGGTTCTTTGAATTGGCTCCGCACGTTTTTTCAAAAACTACTCAACGGATTTTAGGAATCCAAGAACCATTCTATTCGTTATGAAAAATACTAATAACTAAACCTTTACAAATATTATGTTACACACCCCTATTTTTTTATACAGGGATAGTTTGCCCTCAAACTATGGATTTTTATGCATCAAATGCCGTTGGAATTGTTACAGAAAGCCCAAAAACTGTTGGAAGAAGCCCTCTGCAGTGGTCAAAATGTACTAAAACTGGAAAAAAACATTTTTTTATATGCTTAATATGTTTTATGAAAATGCCCAAAAGGAATTAGTTTAATAAATAAAATAGTCTTTTCACAAAAAAAAATTAAAAGTGTTTTTTTTTCAATTATGAAAATAAAAGTCCCCTTAAAACTTTCATAATAAGTAATCCAAACAATACTTCAAGTAAAACAATTTAAAACAAAATTCTAAAACAGTAGCATTAGAAAAAAATAACTGCTGTTGAAAAGAAAGCGAGAGTAATTTATGTTCAAAAAAACTGGAAATCCGCCCAAAGAACTAATAACTAGTTATTAGTTCTTTGAAACAGCCCCACTTTTTTGTCCGCAAATGCTAAAAATACACTTTTGCATAGAATTATTCCTTGAGGGGAGCAGCCTAAATAGCCCTAAGCAACCAAAAAAGGGCAATTTTATTTAAGTTTTTCTAGGCATAGACGGTAGCAATAAAATAAAAGTATTAGGCTTTTTGTATATTGTAGAGCTATATTCGTACTGTTATTACGAATTAACAATCTTTCGAAGTTAAAATATTGAATGGTGATGTCAAAGGAGCTTCGTGTGTACTGAAGTGCAAAACCAGATTTCTGCCTGGCTGCCAATTTTCCTAAATCCATCGGAGAAAAAATCGATTCGGTACTGCTAATTGCTTTGCTTCCGAGTAGGATAAGCTCTCTTGACCGTTTAGGGTCAAATTTTGGCCATATCTGTCGGGTAATCAGGCAGGTGTGTTCTCCTACCAATTAATTTTTGTAATCCTGAGAGATTCCCGTAAGAGTTCCATTTTGGAATTGGCCAGCGGTTTAACCAACTGGTGATTAGTGTCCGAATTAGGACGAGTGGTAGCGATTCTAGGTAGTTCATCTGCTTTATAGTTACCCGAAATATTGCTATGTCCAGGCACCCAAATGAGCCGTACTTTCAGGGGCTCAGCTATGTAATTTAGTGCTGAGCGACATGTCACAACCGTTTTGGAGGTCGTGTATACTCCCATCTGTGAAAATACATAATATTGTCTCTAGGTAGCGATAAATGATTCAGGCGGTCCGCGGCTACCTTTATAGCCATGATTTCCGCCTGAGACACGCTGCAGTAGTCAGGTAAGCGGAATGAGATATCGAGGTCGAAATGTTCCGAGAAGATACCTCCACCTACTTTGGACCTTCCTCCTATTCCGATCTGGTGGGAAAGAAGGAGTCGGATTTAGTTTCAAAGTCGGTTCGTTTCCAGGTGTGGATTAAGTTAAGCCTAATGGCGGCTGAGAGAGATCTAACATTAGAAGGTGGAAAATAGTGGCCAGGGCTTTGAAAGGTGTTACGAAAAGGTTTTAGTCAGGAATAATTAAAATATTAGCAATATATAAATTCTTGAAGGGGAAATGGTGACAACAGAAGGCTTGCAAAAGTCAATGCTCTCTCATTTTTATTAGTGATTTTCGAGAAGTACAGTATCTAGTGAGTTTTGGAGCTGGAAACAGACATTTAAAATTAATAAGTTTTTGGTTTTTTTTATTTGAATGAACAATTATTTGACTTGATGTTGCGAGTGCTTCTATTTATTAAGTTTTTGTCGATAATATTTTGAATTTCTGTTCTTAATTGTTTCATTACGTTGGACAATTTATTATTATTCATTTCAGGAATTTATTTTGAATTTGAATTGATAGAAAAATTGAAAATTTTGCAAAAAAAACTTGTAGAAAAAAAATTGTGCAAGCGATTGGACCGTACTTTGACTCAAATTGTATCTAATGAACGGCTCTTTAAAGCTGGTGCAGTTAGATAAAAAAATTCAAAATGGCGGATCAAATATGGCGGTCCAAATTACCATTTTTTGGACAAATTCATCAAATCCAACCGTTTTGTACCAAATCTTGTACACAGCTGTTTTTGGGGTCGCTGAACCTAAATACGAGATTATATTCAAGAAATTCAAAATGGCGGATCCAAAATGGCGAGGAGATTGATAGGAAAATTTAAGATTTTGCAAAAAAAGCTTGTAGAAAAAAATGTGCTAGAGATTGGACCGTTCTTTGACTCAAATTGTATCTAATGAACGGCTCTTTAAAGCTGGTGCAGTTAGATAAAATTAATGAATTAAATGAATGAATGAATGAATGGATTAAAGGATAAATTCAATAGTTTACCGGAAGGGGACCCTATGCGTAAAAGTATACTGACTATTGCACCAGACTCTTGGAGTATACGTGAAATCGTAAACGAATTTTTTTGTTCTTTTAGAATTGCACATGAATCGAGGAACTTGAAAAGATCGGGTGGTGTATTAGCAGTTCCACCTTTTAAGAAAGGAAAAAATTTAGATGAAAAAACAGTGACAAAAGTAATCGAATTCTATGAATCTGAGGAAATTGGTCGAATCATGAATAACAAAAAGGATAAGTTACTATAAGATATGATGGGAAAAATGAAAGAAAACAGAAGCATTTGCTTCTTCACGATGTAAAGATTTTGCATAGAACGTTCAAGGAAAAATATCCAGAGTATCCTTTGGGTTTGTCTAAATTTGTCGAGCTTCCGCCTAAATGGTGTGTGCTGGCTGGAAGTTCAGGAACGCATAGTGTCTGTGTCTGTACTATTCATCAGAATTTTAAAACTATGTTTGATGCTGCGAACCTGAATATCTTAACGAAAAATTCTGAAATTAAGCTAAATGATTATAAGGATTGCATTAATTACGTTTTATGCAGAACGCCGACCCATGATTGCTATTTGCGATATTGCTCAAAATGTTCTAGTACTGAAAAATTGTCTGATTTAATTTTGAATTTTTTGGAAAGGAATAAATGTCAACAAATAATATCCAGAACTTGGACTTCCGCGGACAGATGTACCCTTGTGCAAGAATGTTTGCCTGCAGAAGATTTTTTTGAAGAATTATGTAATCGTTTAGAAAAACTTATACCACATCACTTCATATCTTAAGCTCAAACAGAATTTTTATCTAAAAAGAAAGAAAATTTACGAGAAGATGAGGTATTGGTTTACTGTGATTTTTCGGAAAATTTCGCGTATGTTGTACAAGATGCTGCACAAGCTTTCCACTATAATAACGATCAATGCACAGTCTTTCCTGTTGTATTTCACTATCGTTCCAAAACTGGGGTACACAATAAAAGCATTATTTTACTTTCAGATAGGACAAAACATGATGCAGCAGCTGTGTATATGATGCAAGAAAAAGTAATAAGAGAAGTATGTCCTGAAGTAAAGAAAATATATTATGCTTCCGATGGGGAGAAACAACATTTTAAGAACAAAACGCAAATGAGCTATTTAATGAATCATAAACTTGATTTTGGTATGGAGGCACAATGGCACTGTAGTGCAACGTCGCATGGAAAATGCGCTTGTGATGGTATTGGGGCATGTTTAAAAAGTGAAGCAACGCGTTACAGTTTGCAGGTCAAGCCAAACGACGCTATTTTAAATTCACGCTCACTTTTTGATTGGGCAAGATCTAAGTTCAAAAATATCAAGTTCTTTCATTATTCCAAAGAAGAACATGGAAAAATAATGACCAAACTCAACAGACGTTTTCCAAACCACTTGCTGTCCCCAAAATCCAAAGAAGTCATGCATTCATACCCACTACGAACAATACACTAACAATTAAAAGGTATTCAACTGCAAAAAATAATGATAATTTAACATTACAATATTAATGATTTCAGACCAGTTGATGATTTCTACATATTTTGGACGATAATTCGAAATAGCGGATACTATATTACGAACAGTTTTTCTGGGAATCAATCGATTTGCAAAACCTGTCCTCCATATTGGATCCGCCATTTGGAATTTCGCAAAGCTGGGACCCCAAAAACTCCCGTATACCAAATTTGGTGAAAATCGGTTGATTTAAAAAAAACGTCCGCCCAAAAAATGGGAATTTGAACCGCCATATTGGAGGACCATTTTGAATTATTTTATATAACTGCACCAGCTTTAAAGAGCCGTTCATTAGATACAATTTGAGTCAACATACGGTCCAATCTCTAGCAAATTTTTTTCTACAAGCTTTTTTTGCAAAATTTTAAATTTTCCTATTATTTCCCGTCGCCATTTTGAATTTCTTGAATATAATCTCGTATTCAGGTTCAGCGACACCAAAAACAGCTGTGTACAAGATTTGGTACAAAACGGTTGGATTTGATGAATTTGTCCAAAAAATGGTAATTTGGACCGCCATATTGGGTCCACCATTTTGAATTTTTTTATCTAACTGCACCAGCTTTAAAGAGCCGTTCATTAGATACAATTTGAGTCAAAGTAAGGTACAATCGCTTGCACAATTTTTTTCTACAAGTTTTTTTTGCAAAATTTTCAATTTTTCTATCACTTCCGGTCGCCATTTTGGAGCCGCCATATTGAGTTTTTCGAAGGCGCACACGGCATTCGAAAGTTAATGTCCTAAGCTTTAAAATGAGCCCTTCATTGATTTTTTTGGGCACTTACAATTTTGGCCACTGCTCTGATCCACTTGTCATGGATTATCCCATATATATATATATATATATATATATATATATATATATATATATATATATATATATATATATAAAGAAAGTTTTTTTTTAAATGGTTCGGCCCCTCCTTATTAGTAAATGATAAAAAATGTTGCACCTAGAGTCACTGTGGAAAGAGGATGGAGCAGTTCCCTTACTTTGTAATGCGTGCCGCTATCTTGACGATTTTCTATAGAGTACGTTAGCGTACTAGGGTCATGCTACCAATTTTGTATTTAACGTGAGGGTGTGAAAAGTTGGCTGGGGTTAACTTCGGAATATATTGCCGGATTTGAATTTTCATGTTTCCTTTTTATGGAGTGCAGTACCTCTGAAAATATTGAAATTGAATTGAATTAAAAAAGTTGAACCGACTTCAAAGAAAGCTCTAAAAAGCATAAAATAATATTTAATCTATTACGACATTTTGAAGTCGGTGCAAATTAAACAACCTTGATAAACATTTCAGCTCACCTAGTCATAAGAAAGGAGTTGCTGTTGTGTCTGTTTGTTGATGTTGTTTTGTTTGTTTAATTTTCACCGACTTCAAAATGTTGTAATAGATTAAACATTATTTTATGCTTTTTAGCGCTTTTTTTGAAGTCGGTTCAACTTGTTTTGTAAAAATTATTTTATTTGCAAATATCTTTTGAAATTAAATAAAACTTGATGTAAAAGGTCTCTTTTTCGTACCAAAAGAACTACATTACTAGGTTAAAATAATTGAATATAATATTTCTGTAAAAAAAATATATTTACCTTTTTTATCCGACTGCAAAGGCATGCTTTTATGCGTGTCAGATTTTGTGTGATTCTTTATTTCCTCGTAACGTCTGAACGCTGACTGGATTTTAATAAATGAGGTGTTATAGAAGATATATGAACTGTCAACAAATATGGCAGTCATCAGTCAAAAAACAAGAGCACTCTAAAAATGCATAAATAAAAATAGGAATTAAAATCTCAAAACACCTCACTACGTTAAAAGCGAATTAAAATAATGGAAATAAGATGGAATAGAAAATCCTCTACCCTCGGTGTGAAGTGGTCATGGTTTTTACCTTACCCAGCATTGGAATGTCTTAGAAAATGTCGTTGGCACTCTAAAATTTATGATATACATATATAAAACGATAACATGCAGTCGAAAGCATATATAATATTCAGATATTAAAGATAAATGTCTGATGCCTCTGGCGACGTGTTATCGTTTTATAGCCTGAATTTTATAGTGCCCACGACATCTTCTGTCACATTTCAGTGCTCCCTTAAGAATGAGAACTGCGACAATTTCTAGCCGAGGGTAAAGGATTTCCCATTTCATCTTGTTTCCATGTTTTAAGTTCGCTTTTTATGCAGTCGGCGGTTTTGATTTTTTTATTTACTTTTTTATTATTAATTTTTTCCAATTTTCTGCCCAATATTTTCGTATATAGTAAGGTTTTAATAAGATTTTCATTTGATATTGCCTAGGGAAGGACTTATATTGACACGAGCGAAAGTTGGTTGATTTCTTGTAAATCATTCATACCATTTCTTTACACTTCCGCCACCGCAATCTCTTAGAAACTGTAGCTTAACAAGTTGGAGTTTTTGGGTATTCACGGATACCATGTACGGCACACTTTAGGCAACAGCAGCAATTCTTTTGGCTGTGTTTACTGCGGGAGCACGCTGATAGCATTTGTTATTTACAAACATGGTAATTTTGCGAAGGAATTTGCTTACAAAAGACGTTGAAGATGCTTCATTTTGATCAAAAATTCTAATCAAACTCCGCACAGTTACTGCAACATAGCATGCAATTTGGAAATAATTATCGCCCAGATTTGTTACTTTTACTAAACTCGAAATACACCTCCTTCATAAAAGACTCCACTCCACTCGTTAAGGTGTAAGCATAATTGTAGCGACTAGAGCGGAAAACTGCCAAAAACCGGCGAAAATTCGCTATCAAAATAGGCAGTCGCCAAAGTTGGAATCCGAGTGAAGAAGAAGAATTTGAACTTTGTTTAAAAGCTGTGTTATGGTATTTTATATTGTTACAAATGGGTATTTATGTGTTATTTAAGTGTGATAATCTAAATTCACAGTGGCGAAACTTCCAAATGATTCCACATGTTACTTTTGGTGTTCAAAATTGCTCTTTTTTAGCCTACGAGGAAGTAACTAAAGGAGAGGGCATAACCTCAAAAGTTTTGAAATACAAGGGCCGCAGTTTGAACATTTTGCTGGGTCGTACAAGGGTCATACATGTTCTTCTTGCAGTACAATTGGGCCGTACAAGATTTTGCCATGGGTAGTACACGGGCCGTACAGGGGTCGTACACGGGCCGTACAGGGGTCATACACGGGCCGTACAAGGGTTGTAATATTGCCTCGTACAAGGTTGTAATATTTTCTTTATCCACACACGGTAGATCACCTTTCCAACCAACTTTTATATACTTCAGTTGAATTGCTTCACTAATGTCTGTAATTATATGAACTGATATTTCACTAGTTTCCGACCAAAAAATTAATGTCCACCAAATTTTCTTTTTATAATTAACCATAAAAGTGCACTATATCAGAACGACAAAACCCGAAGAACAAGCCGAGTTCAATTGTCATAAAACAACCCAACAACAATTCGTGTTTATTTCCGTTTTTGGTCGTCAGCAAAACAACGAAAAACTTGTAAAGAGCCAACTTAATATTCTTTATGCCAGAGCTATATTTTTTAATTTTGCTGTAATGTTCTTCTGTACCGCAGCGTTAACGTTCAAGCTTCCTAATATAATTTCAATGAGCGGAGCTCGAGGCTCCGTTAAATCATTTTTTTCAGCTTTTGTGTTTATTTACATAATGCAATTTACTCTTATACATATATTTTCAATAATGATATGTATAACTTAAACTCAGACGGAGTTGGATCAATACGTTAAGCGGCAAGACCAACATGCCATGGGTCCTGGGTTCGAGACAAGATGACCCCATGAGCTTTTATTAAGAAATTAAAAATAATCCACTCCGTCTCTGGGCTGTTATCTGGCTCGCAGCAATGCAAAAACAAGACTCAAGTTTCCTCATTTCCCTTACCCTAATTCCCTTCCGGCCAAAACCATGCTAACGCATCAAAGGGTTGTCCCCTAGGATTTGGCCACATCGTATAAAAAAAACAGTTCTGATCTCGTTGTTGGGTCGAACGAAACTGAAATTATTCGCAGTCTATTGATCAAATTTAAGTTTGCTCAATGTTTGAATAAATCAGCATTTAAATGTCGTAAAGTGAAGAAAATAAACTACATTTTATTCACAATATAATTATTATACGGTTGCCCACCTTGCTGTGTACGGCTGTTTGGGCTTTTCACTCGAGTTCGGCCCTTGTACACCCCAGTGTACAGCCCGTAAAATTTTCCGGACCCTGTACAGCCCGTGTACGCCCTTAGGAAAACTGAATGGCCCGTATACGTCCGCTGCACTGCCCCAATCATTTTTACTCGGGTGGAGACGATTAGAAAAGTATTTTATATGCAGGAATTTCGGCGCTTATATTAAAATATTGAAGTAAATAAATAAATGTAATATTATAATTTCTATATATTATTATATATTATATAATAAAATTTCATTTTTCGTAAAGCTGTCCTCGGGTAAATAAATATTATGTATCGACCGTGTAAATTATAAAACCTTAATATAGCGAATCCTTAAATGATCAGTTTATTATTATGGTAAATATTTACCTAATAGTACTTGTAAATTGAGATATTTATTATTTATTTTTATATTAGTTTGTATTTTAAACTAGTTTTTAACAACTAAGTTCTCGATTTTTGGGAAAAGTAAGATGAGTACAATTAGGCAGCTTTTTGAGTCCTGTTCGGGACAGAAGACAATTTTTTTGGTAAGAAAACCCAAACATGGGGACGCTACAGGGCGCTGAATTTGGTCCCGTGGTGTGCAGAGTTCCAGCTCTTCCAGTGATCTGAAATCAAACAGTTTGTCAAATTCTTAAAGTAGAGGCTACCTTTTTGACCATATTCAAAAAACTAAATTTCAATCATTAAAATATGAAAAAAAAACACATGACGAAGAGAAAAAATAATTGCAAACTAGAGACCACTTTAAAATAAGAGTTCCATATTTTGTTATAAACAATTGGTAAAAAACTAAGACGTCATATTTGGCCAATAAGTTAAAGAATACTGGCTCAAAATTTCAAAAAGATCGCTAAAGAATTGGTCATCGCAATTTTGTTTAATACTTTACAATTACGCACGACTGGACGACCAGAAAACCTTCCTTTTTATGTCGCTTGAAAATTCTCATTTTCTTTATGAACGTTCGCTGTCTCGCTGAATATTATGAATAAGTTTTAAAAATCAACTTAATTTAAAATCTAGATTGGGTAAAAATTCTAGTCAACAAAGAGAATAACAGCAAATTCACCAATACTATCTCAAACATTTTAATCTTGTTTTAATCTGAAAAGTTGCCGCACGTATAAAATAGAGTTTCCGTGAAATTACCAACTTTAATTGGCATCCTGAAATATCCTGAAAGGTAAGCTCCTAGGACAATTAAACTTAAGTATTCAATACGGTGGGAATATGCCCTTCCTGTATCCTGAATTTATTACCACACAGAATATAAATGACGTCAGTTTACTTCTCGCAATTTTACCATAAAACTTGCAGAACGAATTTGAATTGCGTAAATGTTAACAACACCGTTACTATGTATAAGAAAAATTGTGGGAGTAAGTAATGCGGCACACATTAATGTTCCAACTACTAAGAGGGCGCTCCATGATATATATCACTAAAGATCTGTCAACACTCCATCCATCAACCGAGCAAATAAAGTCGTCCCCTTGCAATGAACTCCAGATCTCTTGAAAATTTAATGTTATTTCAAGAGAGAGGTGTTCATTGCAAAAGGTAAACTTAAAGTGCCCCTTTGCTCTCTTGTTTGCTTTTGGTAGAAGTATTCATAATGTTTTTCGTCCGAAATGACTTTTAATTAAAGGTGGAAAAATTAATTTACTTTATGTTTAACGCAAAATTATGTACATTAATATATGTACTTGATAAAATTTTCTTTGAAATTTTTCAGCGATGATATCCTACAACGTGGTGGTCGGAGATACTTTATCAAAGGTGCTAGTGCGGTTTTTTCCATCGTGGGGTTCTTCTATGGGAGCAGTTCGACTTGGAGTAGTATTTTTTGTCACCCTGTGCATCACAGTGCCTCTTTGCCTATATAAAAATGTATCACGCTTGGCCAGAGCAAGTTTCATCAGTCTAGCTTGTGTGGTTTTCATCCTGTTTGCCGTCCTTTTAAGGCTCGTGTCAGGAGATTATAAAGTGTAAGTATGTGAAAGTGGTTAACGTTCCTTTTTAAATTTACTTTAATTTTAATTACGTTTATCTCATTTGCATCATAAATTTACTGCAATCGTTTATATATACCCAGATAAAATTAATATGTCCTAGATTAAATATAACGTTAATATCAGGCGTGACTTTCTAGGTAATATGTAGTACAACAAATAATTGGTTAGTTGGGTAAATGGATAAGTAGTGTTTTAGGTATCGCGTTAAGGATTTCGTACCTGTAGAAAGGAAACCTTCATAGTGAGTTTTCGATGTGTTTCTGTCAAAGGCTTTAAGTCTTTAAACAACTTGCTCTAGAAATTTTAATTTTGGTTGCTAAACTAAGTATTGCGGACCATAAGTAGACCAATAGATATTTTAAGGTAATTGGAGCCCTTCGGGCTCGATAGATTTATTAAGACTATTATTTTTAATCACCAAATTTGGTGAATGTTCAATTCGTTTCACAATTTCCTTTCAAATTTTTCTTGACGATACACTGTTTAACTTTACTAATCAATCTTATCGTTTCCCAGGTTAATTCAAAACTAACTGACTAGGCTGCTCTATTTATGGGACATTTCACGAGAAGCGGACAGCGAAAAAAATGTCAGGTTCTGGATTTTGTTCATATTTGGTTTAATTGTACTTCTATATGTCCTGAATGAATGTACATTTCTATTTTTTTTCTATGAAGTATAGTTGGCCTTTTATAAGCCTTTAGAATTGACAAAATTTGTTGAGCGGGTTTTTTGAAAAAAAGAGTTAAAAGGTCGAAGTTAGTCAAAATGTTATTTTAAATATTAATCTTGAATTTTATACATGAAAAAAAATCCAATTTCGAATTCGATACCACGACTGTGAAGAGCATGCAATTTCCTATATCAATCACTATTTTATTTATTTTTATATAAGTTTCTTAATATGATTAATTTTTGAAATAGGTCTTACATAACTTTTTCCGAATTTTTGGTTGTCCGCTTCGCATGAAATGCCCCTTATACTACTTAGCTTAATTCATAAAACTTCAGCCACTTACTTCTAGATATTTCCATTATTCATTTTCACCACACTCAGTCACCACAGGTTTGCGTCGGCCTTGAGTTTTCACGGCATTTAACGTTTTTCTGGTTTCCGCAGGGACACCTTTGTACGTACGGACAGTGCACGTTACATTGCTCCCCCCTCCCCCCCCCCTTGGATCTTGGTGTGACATCTGTTGTACCCCGCAGACCAGATGGCTGATGCGTGTTAGGATCCTGTAGGGACCTTTTCACTGCTGTCCAAGTTTTGATGAGTCGTCTTTTTTTAATCCGCTAGAAGTAGCTCTTATCGAGTTTTTATTCGTTCGCTAGTAGAAATATCGGGATGTAGCTGTCCCAATCCCCCGTTGATGCCCATCCACTACTTTCCTGAGGTGTTCAGTCACTGTTCTATTAAGTCGTTCAACCCTCCCGTCAGGTTGTGGATGAAGTGGTGTTGTTCGCGTCTTACTTATTCCAAGAATATCGCAAACCTTTAGGAAAATTTGAGATTCAAAGTTTCGTCTTTGATCGGAATGAAGCTTATGACGAACGTCAAATCTGCAGATCCAGTTAAATGAGATGAGTAAGTAATCTGGGTAATTATACACTTTCGCAGTCACCTGGTTTTTTGGCGATAAAAAATTCAAAATTAGACTGGTCTTCATGAATTTTTTTTTAAATATTCGTTTTTACGGCGGCTTTACTATAAAAAATACGAATAATAAATATTTGTAATAATTTCAGAGCTGTAAAAATGTTTAAAAAAACGACTTTTTACAAAAAAATCTGTAAAATTTTCTTTTATGCACCTAATTAAATTTTTATATTTTTTTTCGTAATCTAATCGAAAAAACGACTAAACTAAACGAAAAAAAATTGTTAAACGCTTATTTGTAAAAAGTAGATCTTTTAAAGTATTCAAATCTGGCGGGGGGGGGGGGGGGGCGGTTGATAAAGCAACTAAAATCCTGATTAATACACCTCTTCCTCTCAAAAAGTGTAATAAAAATTTGACGGAACGTGTTGCGTACAGGGATCCGTATACTCCGCAATGCGAATAGACGATGCCTAAAAAATATTAACTTTTTTTTAATTTATGAGATTTTTAACGTAAATCCGCCGTAAAAACGAAAATTAAAAATAAAATCATGAAGATCGGTCTAGTTTTGGATTTTTTATCGCCAAAATACCAGGTGACCGCGAAAGTGTATAATTACCGTAATCTGCCACTGTCTATATCATTGGATCCCATATACTTCTGCTGGCCATTTACTAAAATAGTCCATTTCTACTAGAATGTACCGTAATACAATGTTTTTATTTGAGGCGCTTTGCTATGTACGCAAACAAACAGTTTTCTTAATTTTTTCAAAGCCTCATTCACGCCAAGATGTCCTCCTGAAGCACCTTTATGGAATTCTTCCAGCACATCCTCCATTTTGCTCCTGAGAACCAATACCTGCATACGGCAAGCTGTTGTTTCGCATTTGCGCTTCAATGTTCCACCTTCAACATACAGTGAATTGCATGGCGCCCAACAGCTCTTCAATAAGGCACTTCTGCTTGAACATCTTTCCATTGTGGCCTTTCGTTGTTTTCCTTCCACGTCAAAGTTACAGATATATTCTCGCCTTATTGTTGTGGTGCTCGAAACTCTTTATTATTCCATCCTGTCAATAGTTCTTTGCAGAGTCGCCTGGTTGCATTGTCCTTCCAGACGGGAACAGTATTTTTCGTCATGAAAGTGCATGTACATTTCCATGAGCTCTAGCTTTTCTATATTTTCAGAGCTGCACGATCTGTTTGCATGGCGAATTTTTGTTTACAGAAAAATTTGTGGACGTGATTCGTTGAATCCACAATAGCCAACAGTCCTTTTCTCGTTACACAGTAATTTATTTCTCACTTTGATAGAGCAGTGTAAGCAACTATTTTTTTTGTCCGTTTGCTCCTTGTGACAGAACGGCGCCAATACCACAATTACGATATCCAGCATAAACGTGTCATAGCATAGGTGTATTGCAAAGCACATCTGTTCAATGATTTAAAGCTGTCTATTGACTTATTTGTCCAGACTTCTTGTCTAGCAGAGTAAGCCAATTATCTACTGAAAGTGTTTTCTCAGGATCGGTGCTAATTCTTTCGGTCGACACAACGTGTCCAGGGTATTTGACCAGGTCTCCAAAAAGTGTACACTGGTTAGACCTAGAATTAACCCTTCTAACCCAGAAGGCGCACTTCACGGGCAGTAGCCCGGAAAATTAACCTATCCACCCGAAAATAACAAAATATTGAGGTGAATGACGCTCCCACACCAGCATGCAAAAACTAATATTAGTACCCAGAAGCACAAAATTAGGAGTGTAACAGGCATAGAGATCCTTGAGCCAAGCCAATGCAATACTTACACAAACTAATATAAAAAAAAACAAAATTAAAAAACCCGTACAAAAACGAGTAAGTGCAACAGGATGGCTACAAGTTGTAGAGGCTACTCTTTAATGTAACCTTGTCCACATTAGTGCTGAAAACATCACCAACATCATTAGCAAACCTACACATGCGGTTAATCGGCTCAAACATACCGTACCTAGTGCGCGAATAAGCAATCCGCAAGTTAGAACGGTTTCGAAGGGAATAGGACAGTTCTCTAGGTATAATTTTGGACGAAAGTTCATCACTGTCAATCTGCCCCTGAAGAAGCTGGTGTAGAAAAATTATATCAGCAACCCAACGGCGCTTCTCGAGAGTAGTAAGTTGTAGCAGTCCTAATCGCTCTTCATATGGTGGTAGAATAAGAGGGTCACTCCAGGACAAAGCACGAAGAGCCGCTCTCACAAATCTACGCTGAACGGATTCAATACGTTTAATGTGAGATCTGTAAAATGGAGACCAAACCGGACTAGCATACTCCAGCAATGGTCTAACAAGGGATGTATACAGATGAAGTCTTATGTGAGGGCCAGGAAACTCCCTGGACCAACGAAGGATAAATCCCAGCATGGAATTGGCCTTGGAAGCGATATTATTAATGTGGGGGATGAAGTTAAGTTGTCTGTCAAGGTACACGCCCAAGTCCTTCACCCCTTCCACCCGTTGAATACAAGTACCATCAAACTTGTACTCAAAAGTACAGTAGTTGCGGGACCTCGAGAAGGTCATAACCTGACATTTCTCAATGTTTAATTTAAGATTATTATTGCCACACCAGCTATAAAATATGTGTAGATCCGACTGCAATATCTCGCAATCGCCAAAAGATTTAATTGGGAGAAAAATCTTGATATCGTCCGCATAAATAAGAATTTAACTTCTTTGAAGCAAATAAGTAATATCATCAATAGATAAGATGAATAGCAAAGGACCAAGATGACTACCCTGGGGAATGCCTGAAGGAGCTACAAAAGCATCGGAGAGCACGCATCGAAAACGCAATTAGGGCATAGTTTCAGCTCGGCTGACCTTAGCTTCTGGAGAACTTCTCGCAGATTTTCGAGGTGTTCTTCAGAACTTCTTCTAATTACAATGATGTCACACAAAGGTGGATATCCTCTGTCAAACCTCGTCAAACTCATTCCATTAAGCGGTCGAATATTGCTGAGGCACTACAAAGTCCAATTATGTAACTTTCGTTGCTATCCTTCTACGTCAAAATTGGAGATGTACTTTCAGCTTCATGTTGGGCTCTTAGAAAATCTTCATTATCTTATCCTCGTCTCCCAGTATAATGTGTACTGTACGGGGTAGAAATTCCGTGATGAAATCGAAATCAAGGTGCGCAATGCGCATGTTCCAGATATCAAAAACCAGGAAAACATCAACGAAAAATGTCAATGCTTTAATTTTGGAAACGCAGAACGGTTATAGGCGGTACCGGTCAAAATTACCGATCAAAGTTACATTTACTCATTATTAATACAATCCCTTGAATTAAGTTACGTATTAATTAGTCTATCGAAGAACACCAACGCTCACGTTTTAGCTTACGCGCTGGCTTATGAGGAAGCAAAACAAGCCTCAAGACGTACCGTCTGACGTCTGAGATGTTTAAGTGGAACAATCATCACGCCACCTGACTATTTATCTCCTTTGCAATTGCAATAAAATAAAAGCTCAAGAAGCCCGGAACAAAGATTTCCTCCACTACCGGAGAGATAGATCTCGAAAGACATCACGTGAGGCTACAAATGCAGATGTTTTTCATTTGATGCTAGCCTCATCCGATCCAATCATTTCTTCTTTACGGGAAACTCCCACAAAATTCACAGGCAGCCTGAGTGAGGATGTCGTGCAACTCCTAAGAGAACCTGAAGTTGGTAATACCAGTCACGATAGTGAATCTGAAGACGACTAATTTGTGAGAGCTTGAGTTTTATTGGTATTTCAGCCAAAGATACTTGTAGATCAAAAGAGATTTACGCATTCTTAGACTGATTTATTTGTTTTGTTTTTCCTTTTTTTAAGAATATTATTGAAGAAGCATAAATAATTTCGATGTTGATTAAGCTACTCGTTAGCGTTGATTTTATTTATAAATTTCATCGTAATAAAAAATAATTACAAAATCGTTTTTGTTGTGGCCGTTTAAAAACCTGTAGCGAACCTCACGTGATAGGCCATTTCGGTAGGTGATACTGAAAGGGTATATTTTATGGAGGAAAGGAGGAAGGAATACATTTTGAAATTTATCTTTGAGAGTGTTCAAGATTTCTTATGAAAAATAGCACACGCTATGTTCTCAATTTAGCAAGTCGTTGAGTAGATCGGTAAGGGGAAGGAAGTAGATTTTCCGGAGAGGGGAGAGTAACTAACTCTTAAAAAGTTTTTTTTAGAGTGTCACAGATCCCTTGTGATCAATAGCTCACGCTACGTTTTAAATTAAGTCATTGAGCGGAACATAACATACGGAAATTGCCCCTGTAAGGTAGGCAACCCGCCTCGGGAAGGTAGGCATTTTCATGATAAGTACTTCCAAACTCTGCGAAGTCCTTAAAATACGGCATTTGTTAATAAAAAACCATAAATAGCCCCAAAATACGAACCACCGACTTTTGGCAAGGAAATTTGCATTTGGCCCCACTGTGCGGCGTACCAATTCGAAGGCCACAAGTTGGAATTATTTGATGTGGCCAAATCCTAGGGGACAACACTTTGATGCGTTAGCATGGTTTTGGCCGGAAGGGAATTAGGGTAAGGGAAGTGAGGAAACTTGAATGTCTTGTTTTTTGCATTACTGCGAGCTAGACAACAGCCCAGAGACGAAGTGGATTATTTTAATTTTTTAATAAAAACCCAAGGGGAGATCTGGTCTCGAACCCGGGACCCATGGCATGGTCGTCGTGCGGCTCAACGAATTGATCCAACTCCGTCTTGTTTTCTGCTGACAACAGATTACAATAAAAAAGGCCATGGAGTTGCGAAGAAAATGTCAATGGTTCAGAATCCACCTTAAATTGTAGGTCCACTTGCAATCGTTGCCTCGAATCGGATGAATTTGTTCTCCCACCCCATAAGGGGTTATGGGAACTGGAGAAAGAGGGAGAGTTTGGTCTCCTAAATATGTGGTTTACATCGCTCGTATTGGAAGTGTTCAGCGAAGGTTTCTTAGATTTCCACTGCATGGCCTTCCATAGAATAACCCCTTGATTCTGTCGGCATATGAGGACAGGTTTGGGCTCCTTAGCTTGAACTCGCTGGAGGATAAGTCCAACAGATCTCGTAGTTTTCTATCATTAATGTCTTACAGGGTTTTCTTGATTCACCGGAACTGTTGTCATCGCTGAATGTTCGTATTCCTATTTATTCAGTTAGCTGTAGGGATTTGCTAAAGTCCCCTCGTCGCCGCACTAACTATTTTTTAATGAGCCGTTAACGTCAATCTTACATCTTTTTAATCATTTTTATAACATCATTTAATTTAATCTTCTTTTAATCTTTCGAAATCTAAAGCGACGGATTAGCTGCGTTAAAGTCGTTTTAGACACCGTTATATACTGTATTAGGGTACGTTTATCGTAGGGGGGATTCGCACAGAGAGAGGATAATATACAAACACACATTAGTGATTAGGAGCGATTTAAAGCGAAAACAGCGACGAGAGAATCAAATCAAAAATTGTGTTTTACTTGAGCGGAATCGCTTGTGGAATAAGGTTATTAAAACAAAAGTGTGTGTAATATAAGGAGTTATAACAGACAAGATGCAGTCGAAGGTTCCAGAGTCCATGCGGTAGTAATCGTGAAATTTCTCAGGATGTTCTCGTAATTCATTATGCAAATGGTGAAACTCTCCAAATGGCCAGCATTCCTTCATTGATGTGGTGCATTAAAAGCCTCCTTTTTTTAATTAAGTATTTATACTTGAAGTAACTACTTTCGAGTAAAAGCATTCGTCTTATCATATTGCACAGTACACACTACACTACACAAACATTTCAACTGAAATCACAAGCGAATCCGCGTTTTTAAGTGAGCACCAAGAATCGCGGAATTGTGAGTGAAATTGAATCGACGGATTTAGCGATTTCGCTCCGCTCCCCTCGAATCCGCTCTACGATAAACGTAGCCTTACGCTTCTAAAACTGATTTGAAGTTGTATTTGTTGTTATTGTTTTAATCTGTAAAAATCAATAACTTTTCTTGTATTTTCTTCATCTTCTCTTTAGTAGCCTTCATATTGTATTTTTATTTACACTTTTTTTATTTTTCTCATTTTCTGTTGTTAGTAATCAGCCTTGATGGATTTTTTGTAAATATACAAATATTTTATTATTCTACCAATTTAAGGAGATGAGGATCTTGGTTTATTTTATTTAATGCTCTTTACATGAAC
Source organism: Leptarthrus brevirostris (assembly GCA_964036015.1). Classification (NCBI taxonomy): domain Eukaryota; kingdom Metazoa; phylum Arthropoda; class Insecta; order Diptera; family Asilidae; genus Leptarthrus; species Leptarthrus brevirostris. The sequence goes on from OZ038372.1 coordinate 41,633,240, forward strand.
ATTTGGTATCCAAAGTAGGATGGAAAAAAACGCAGAAGTTGGACATCTATGGGATATGTGGGCTCACGGTTTCTCCTAAAAAGTAGTTTGTAGTGGAACGGAGAATTGACGACAGCGCTGGTAGATTTATAAAAGCGTAGTTTTCAATTTTTTTTATTTGAGAATGTTTTGAAATAAAAAATAGGGATATCTCTAAAAAAAGTTGGCTGTTGAGTTTTGGTTGAGCAGCATGAACCTTATGTGCACTTTTTAATATATACAATTTTAATTGCAAACACCATTGACTGAGCCACACTTAATCTGTTCGTAAATGCAAGTAATTGATCCAATCCGCATGGTATTCAAGGCAGACACCGAATTGGACGGAAGCACAACAAATGGAGAAGGTCTGTAGAGAAGGAAGGTACCCAGATCAACAAATCGTGGCCACAGTTGAAGGCGTTAGCGCATAACAGGACCAGATGAAGAATCAGTGTAGTACACATCTTATGCCCCACAAGAGCTTAAAGGAACCAGGGAGAGAGCGAGAGAGATCCATATCAATTCTTTTCATCATAAGTGTGTATTCAACATTTTTAATAAATACTCTTTTCATCCGCGAACCCAAAAATAACATAACATTTGTGTTTTTGTAAGACACTCATAACGTTGTCATACTACTCATACTACTTGTTTAAATAACCATAAAATCCAATGAAATCGGAACGGGGCATCCGTTGAAAAATCCCAATTTGCAAAGCAAAAGACGTTAACTACATTAAGAACACTCAAATTATGGAATATTCTATTGATAAATAACAACCTATAGTAGTTCTCTCTCTGGGTCATTTAACCCCCTGTGGGGCATATGCCGTCTACTACACCGACTCTCCACCTGGTCTGGTTCTGAGCCAACGGCTTTAACTGTAGCCACGATTTGTTGATCTGGGTGGCTTCCTTCTCTACGGATCATCTCCACGTGATACGCGGCGGTCCAATTCGGTGCCTTCCTTGGGTTGGCTCCAATCGTTGTTTCCTAGTGTATGACCTATCCATTCGCCGGAAACACCGGCTGACAAACGCTTGTAGCTTAGATGTTATGATGGCAGGTCACTTTCCACGTTGAGCAACCGTGCAACAGAGCAGATTTCGCGTTTGATTCAAAGACCGGAATTTTATGCGTCTGGAGATGTTATTGCGCCATAATCTCAGCAAGAGTATTAAATGCAACTCCAACCATATATGTAGATGCGAGCTTACTTCAGTTCCGCCGTCTACTGTAAATGGGCTTCATCGTCTGCACAGTCCAGGTTCGTAAGTTGGATAAAAAGTTTCCATGGAATCCCTCGCGATGAGTGGTCATATAACGCGTTACACAAACACAGTACGTCATTGATGACGATCAGAAAATGCACAGGTGACAGTTAGCATCCATGTCTCACTCCGTGCAGCACTTGTAAGGGTTCCGACGGTTTTCCCTTATGTATGGTGCGATATTTTTTTTTCTGGAATGTCTCTACAACGTAAAGCTGCCCATATATACTCGCGATCAAAGCTGTCATACTATCAAACGCCTTCTCGAAATCGATGAACATTATATTCAAATGGGACTTCTATTCGGCGGATTGTTCGATGATAATTCGAAGGATGTGTTCGCTGCAGGAGAAACCCTCATGAGAGCCCGCCTCTTCATTATGTAGAGTGTGCTCGATGGTTTGCTTGATTCGCATTATGATGATTTTTGCCATTAACTTAAAGACTATCGTAAAAGGCAGATATCGCACCAAGAGTGACAAAAATTCAGTTCGCGTTTTTTTGAAATCTTCACGACTACACCTGTTTTTCATTCAGTGGGATAAGTCTAGGTTTCACAACATTCTTAGATTACGGGAAGAAGAATATCAGCCTCAGCATTGGGATCCACCTTACGTAGTTCCACTGGTATTCCGTCAATCCTTGTGGCTTTACCACAAGGAGGAGACGCAATTAAACCGAGGTCGGTCGGTTTAATTGCGTTTGTCAACTCCAAACTATGGCAGTTAGCGTTTCATTTAGTTTGTTTCACTATCTCTCTCTCTCTCGTAATTCGCCGTTCCCGAACCCTTTGAGGGGCATAGAGCCGGAAAAGAACTTTACCCGATTCGAGGCAACGGTTGCAAGTGAACTTACAATTTAAATTGGATTCCGAACCACTAAAAATTTCTCTGCAAACCCCATGGCTATCGTAATTTGTAGTTAGCAGAAAACACCCACGGATCGCCGTCGGTGGGATTCGTACCTGGAACGTCGGGATTGGAAGGCAGACACGTTATCGCTTACTACACCAATGACTTGTTTTTTCCTTTTGCGGTTGTTTCATTGTAGAAACGATACAACAAAATCAATAGTAAAGAATTATTAGAACACTATGCACTGTGCAATTACTCTTTTTTCCTGAAGCATCAATTAAGCAAACAAATTATAAAATCTTAATCAGATTCTCTTGTGAATAGAGTTGCTTGGTTGTCGGGTGTTCCTAAGTGTAAATATTTCACACCTTTATCGACCACCCGTTTCTGGTTTTCATGGTGCATAAATGGAAACCCCTAAAAGCATTTCCCCGTCAGTTGATATTAATCACCTCCAAGTTGCCTGCCCATGAAAGGATCTATTCGAGCCTTTATAAATGTTAAAGTTAGAAAACTCCCGATGAATTGTAAAAAATTTAACCAATTTCGCTGGAGTAGCAATCATTCCCTCACAACTTTTCATACAGCATTCAGGCTTCTTATTTCAATGAAAAATAAATTACTCCTTTCAAAGTAGTAACGTTAAAATTATTTTCAGACAAGACACTCCCGACTCCTGGAGGTTCGCTAATGTAGATGTAATCCCCGCCACCGGAATTATGGCTTTCGGTAAGCAATTTTAAAATTCATTCATTAAAAGACTTACTTTAGGGTCTTAGCAGGTTTTCACGAATTAACTTAAATAATTTGTGTGCCCACTTTAAAGCGATAAAAACATAATTAAGCTTGAATGTACACTAAGAGTTTCCTTTATGCGTTTTAATAGTGTCTATAAATTTTGTATAAAGTACCGTCAGAGTTTATGATATGAACTTATTGTTTACAATGGATCTTTAGATAAAGGAACGGGGAATTAAATAATTTTCTTTATAAAATGTATTCTATGAGGCTTTTAACTAAAGTATATGTGTTGACTCGTGTTTTGTTTAGTCTTGTCGTAATTACGTAGTAATAATATGACAAATTGTGTGACATCGACGGGACTAACATCAAATTAAACTGTGACGTTTGGGTGTGTGACAACATTCCTATCGCTCACATAATATAGTTGTATACAGCGATGCTTTCAAATCACTTTCATGACGTTCTTTCGAGTTAGCACCAGAAGATTTCGGAAGCTATAGAGGGTATCAAAATTATTATCAACAAGCCACTTTTTTGTTGTTTTATCGGTGGGTTTTGGATCATTGTCTTATTGAGAGACAATGTCCGAAGCTTGTACCCCAAGTTTTTGCGTCAAAACAAAAGGTTCGACGCTCAGATATCGATGTACAATGCAGCACACATTCTGCCCAATACCCTGTGGAGGCCATTGTGCAACATCACACAATGATGGAACCTCCATCGATTTTTAATGTCGATTTAACCAGCTGTGTCTGCAATATTTAAACTGGAGTCGATCACACCTAATCTGTTTCATAGGAGCTTAACTAAATAATTTTCGATTAGTCGGACATATTACCTTCACCCATTTGAATTAACTCTTCTATTTGGTGTACCTACTTTTTCTCCAAAGGCTTTTGGTTCTAATCCATCTTAAACCTACATTAACAATTTTTTTTTTAAATTTTTAATGCATTCCTGTGGTGGTGGCACTTGGTCCCAACTGTGCCAGTGTGGATCCAACTTATATTCTTAATGAGCGGGCTTTAGATGAACTCTATAAACCTTTCTTAGCCCACTATATTTTCGATGCCAAAAATTTAATGCAAACTCCGTTCAATCCAATTCAGATTTAAATAAATTAAATTCAGTTTTAGTCCAAAATGCAAACAAGGTAATTGAAATGTCAGCACAACGTCAGGAAAGTGATTGGCCAAGCTGGTACAATGACGCACCAATGAATATAAGCGTAGACTCACCAATTTGGTCTAATGAGCTAATAGGATCCGGCGTATCCGAAAAGTAACTATTTGTCATACGCGTTTGTAACTTCTGGGAACAGCTTCCTATAGTTTTTAGGAAGAATTACCATCTGTTTATTGATGTCTATGCATTTGCATCACTGTTAAACAAATTATGAAATATACCGTCACTTCCTACAACATCAAATAAAAGGGATACTGGTTATAAATGATTCACCTTGTAACAACGCGAAATCAATTTATTGTCTGAAGTAATAATTAGAAAATACACAGAGGAAATTCTATCATTCAAAACAAACTGCACTATTAATTGGGTTGAAAATGTTTCGGACGGTTTGATTGAATTATTTCAGTGTTATGTTCAGGTACTACCAGAGAATTCAATAGTCGTAAATATTAAGATATTGATTTAAATAGCCACACAACTTCCGCTCCAATGGTGATTGATCGCAATATTGTCAGGAATTATTTTGCAATGGAACGGAAGTAAGAGTAAGAATAACTATGGTTACCACCTGAATTGATATTGATTTTTGTTTTTAAATTGACATCTTACACGATTTGCTTTCGGAAAGAATTTTAATTAAATATTGGATTTATCATTAAAAATCTCTTACTCTTCAACATACACTCGAGAATTGCAATTTGCAATCAGGCAAGGATTTCGTCCCGTTTAAAGTAAAGAATTCGTAAAGTTTTCGCATCCTGCTAAGGTGAATAAATCGATTTCTTTCAATCAGAATGATTATGTAGATATTGATTGGAAAAGAAGAAAAGAGAAGGAACTTTAAATGTACTAATTCAAAATAGTTGTAACTTTACCTACTTGAAAAGTTCTTCTTGTGGTTTTAATTAATTTATTCCTTGATTGATCTAAGCGACTCGAATCTATATTTCGAAAAATTATTGAAAATCAACAAGAAAAAAGTTCCTAAATCCAAAAAACTGAATATTGTAAAGTCTGAAAACACTATTGTCCGGTATTTGATATTAGAAATCTCCATAATCCGGCCATTGAACTATGAACATTTGTAAAATATAAGAGAGACAAAATTTCTTACAAAAAATAAAAACACATATTAAAAGAAGAGAAATAATAAATTATCTAAAATCCATTGTAAACTACTGTTTTGAAATAAATCATCTTTATTCTTGTTTGCTCTATTATAAACCCTATTTTTCGAATAGCTGCACACGTTTTCTATTGTATTTCAAATCTAGCGAATTGCCGACCAAGAAATAACGAGAATATTTTCTGATGACTGAATGCTTTGATTATTTTTATGTGTAGCAGGGTGCATTAACTTGCATAAAGTGTATTTCTGTTCTGTATGTTCTCTTCATATTTTATTCTGCTACACCAGAAGAATATCAGCCGTGACATGTAAATATTGATTTTTCATATTTCTTTCGGATATAAACAGGGTTTTAGATTCCTATATTAGAGAGAAACTTAACCCTGTCCTACTACGCGTAACTCAAAATGCCTACACAAAGAGGGAATCGGTGAACACAGCTCTGTATGAGGTGGTGTTTCAGATCGAAGAGTCCCTGCACTACAAAGAGTTCACTCTGGGAACTTTTATTGATATGAAAGTTCATTCAACAACATACCCAACGAGTCTATTAAATAAAAATAAATAAATAACCAGGCTGCTGAGTAATATAAATGTAACCGTCTAGTGGTGGGGCATTTCACTCAATGAAAGGGTACACAGAGGTACTCCACAGGGTGGTGTTCTTTCGCCCCTTTTCTGGCTAGTAGTCCTGAACGAAATATTTCTGAAGCTCGAAAAAGAGGTCATGAAAGTGGTCACGTACGTCGATGACGTCATTAAATTAGTGTCAGGTAAGGAATCTAAGCTCTTGGGCAGCCACCAAAGGACTCAATGAGTGCATCTATCCCGATCTAGGGATTAGCAAAATTGAAAGTTGACAAGTTCAATGCTCATCACTAGTATGAATCGGTTGCATCTAGTAGTATCGTTTACTTCAAGCGATTGAAATTATACAAACGATAAGTCGATCAAAAATGCACAAAATATGCAGGAAATATTCAAATGACCGGAGTGCATTTTCAAAATAAAAATCAACACGGCGTTTCCAATAAAGAAAAGTTAAGCTCCTTTGGCTCGTTCTCAACAACAGCACCAAAGAGTTAACTTTTCTTCAGCTGCTAGACGCCTTGCTCTACTCTTCGGCAAAAAGTGGAGATTAAGGCCCCACATAACGCGATTGTGCGACCAATCCTGTCCTATGGAGTTATGGTCTGGTGGCCAGCTGTAGATAAAAAACCTATCTTTCTAGACTGGAATACACACAAACATTAGCAGGGATCGGTATCAGCGGCACTCAAATCCACGCCCTCCCGCGCTCTAGAAGCTATTTTATTCCTCCCTGTTCGTTAAAAATTCCGCGAATAGGGCGATGCTGCGTCTTAAGAAATCAAAATTCCTCAAGACGTGGAGGTACGGTCACAGCAGCCTGGCAAAAAGTCTCACAACGGACACAGACTATATACTACCGATTAGAGACTTTAATCGGAAGCTCAGTGTAGTAATACCTGGCTGTTCTGGGAATCTAGAACAGAGTATCCTGTAAATATGGCTAATATCTATACTGATGGTTCTAAAACCGCATCGCAGGGGCAGCAATGTACTGCCAAGAGCAGTATCCTGAATCATCCTACAGACTTACCAGCGAGGGTCACATATTTAAAGTCGAAGTGGTGGCTTTACATAAGGCAGCCGAAATGCCTCACAATCTGCTGGCAACACAATGATCGGCGCCTTAGTGAGAATCTACTTGGACAGCCAAACAATTCTAAAAGCTCTGCGGTTTAACGAATTTAAATTTGAAACGACGCTCAACTGCTACATAGCCGTGCAAAATCTCAGTACAAATAAAATGTTGGGTACTAGGCCACAGATGCATAGCTCACAACAGAGCGGCTGATGATATCGCCAAGAAAGGTATTGAATTGGAGGCTCTAGAGGCAATGCAAATACTACCTCCAACAGAAATCCCGCTCAAACACCTTAGCGACGACTTGTTGAACCGTGCATAGAATAGATGAGAAGGGGCCAAAACGTATAGAATCACAAAAATATTGTTGGAAACCTATTATTGTATAAGAACTGAAAGGTTACTCAGCCTAACTAGGACTCAATGCAGAACTGTAGTAGGAATCTACACTGTCTCACAGATGTGCATGCGCACAGAATCGGGGTCTCCAAAACCGACCTATGCAGACATCTCCTGTGCAATTGCTCTCTATTTGCTAGTGCAAGACAGAAATCGTTAGGCAGATACTTCTTCAAGGATCAAGAGGAGACGTCTAGGTGCGACATTAGGAGTATCCTGAAATTCTCAACAGAAACAGGCACTTTTAGTTTAAACAAAGGCAATGCCTCGAAGGTGCTTCGTCGAAGCGTTGCCTTTGTTTAAATTAAACATCTCTAGTATATAGGAAATCTAAACGTGGTAACGCTTCGGGTCCGGAGTGGTCAACTCAAGGCTTTCTAGGCTAGCACCTTAACCTAACCTTTGGTTATAAACATGTCCTGCATCCTAAACCATCATTGGTAATGCAAGTGATAACGTGTTGGCCTTCCATCATAAGGATCCTACCGGCGGCGACTAATGATTGTTTTCTACTGGCAACAGGAGCCAAAGACATAATGGATGAGTTTGTTGAATCCGAAACTCCAGCATTTTTTAAAACTACTATAGAAAAGTTGGTAATTCTACGGGAGAAGGTCATAGAAAGCTATGGTTACTACATGATTTATGAAGCACCACTTTTAGAAGTGCGATCTACATTAAAGTATTGTTGTTCTAAGAAAAATTCTAGTGAAGTAAGAACGACTGTCTCCTAGAAACGTGTATGCAACCATATAGTCACCGTCAATACGACTATTCAAAATTGCAAGACCGAAATCATCACAGAACTCCAAAAATGTTCTACCTTCAGCGTTAAAAATATCATCTCTTGAGTTTTTATGAACTTTAGAGCCAAAAGGAATCTCCTCCAATAAATTTTGAAGTTGCCCAATTCTTACATTAAAATCACCCAACATCATAATATTAACATCAACACTTTTAACAACCTCCACAAACCTATCCAAATCGATATTCCAGTAATCACACTTAACGTAGGCTGGTATTATGCTTAGGTGAATACTTCCTCATTTTCAGAATTGACCACGAGTTTACCCAAGAGATTTCCATTACTCTCCTATACAGTCTGCAATCCACGGCAATAAGCCATCCTTCGCTCGCTCTGCCATAATTAGCAGAGCCAGCAAAGCACTAAAAATCTTCTACTATGCATTAAAATTATCAATCATAACATGTGTTTCAAATAAGGAAAGTATCCTTAATCCTTTGACGTTCTTAAAAAAAGCTAAGAAGATGGTTTTACTCCGAAAACCTTATATATTATAGGATAGAGCTTTAATAGCTACATAAATGTTCCGTTTTCTTGTAGTTTTTGCTTGCTGATTTATACTAAAATTCGGACTAATAAGTCTACGTTTATAGCTTGTATCAACGAGAGAAACGGCATCTGTAGTTTCTATGTTGCCTCGACAGACGGTTGCTTCCTCTATTGCGTTTTGGGAAGACATACTTTTGCTATTTTAAACGATTTTATATGTATATGAATGATGATGATTCCATGTCTAATGGTGTGAACTTTCCCCGAATTTTATTAAAAATCATGTGTAAGCAGACTAAGGGTCTTAAGGTTTGTCACTTGAATGCTCAAAGTATCCATCCTAAAATTAACGAATTCCGTGACATCTTCCTTCTGAAACCACATTAATACAAATCTGGTAGCGTTAAACAACTATAGGATGTTTCGTAATGATCGAATCGATCGGGTTGGTGGAGGTGTTGCTGTGTATATTAATTCCACTTTCAGGGCACGCGTTATAGCTCAATCTAATGACTGCTCAATTGAATACTTATTTATTGAGTTGGATATTAACTTGCTGGGTGCTGTGTACAAACCACCGAATATCACTGATACTGATCCTCTTGAAGCATTATTTTCGGAGCTGAGCCACAATTATCCAAATATAATTATTATGGGTGACTTCAATATCAATCTTCTTGATTTCAGTGCCTCTGCCAGGTCATTTATTGATTTGCTAAGTACGTATGGTTTTGTAGTGATAAATTCGGATCCAACGCACTTTACCTCAACTTCTTCTACTTTACTGGATTTGCTAATAGGTGATGACCCTGTTAAATTGCTGTTATCTAATCAGATATATTTACCTGGTTTCTCTAAACATGATTTAATCTTTGGTAAATACAATGCAGTCCTGCAGCCAGAAATTGAGCAAGTCTTCACATATCGCGATTTTAATGGCATCAATTATGAGGACCTCCTTGCGGAGGCTGAAAAAATGAACTTGGACTTGACTTGGTCAATGACATCAGCTGACGATCAGATTAAACACATTACGGAGTTAATATCTTACCTCTTTGACAAATTTTTCCCTTTAAAACGCCGTCGTTTTCTCAACCCGCAGTGCCCATGGTTTACCGAAAGGATTAGACGGCTTATTACGGAACGAGATAAAGCATATCGGAGATGGAAGCGGTTCCGAATTGCTCAGTTGTGGAAAAACTTCCGTCCTTTGCGCAACACTGTAAATAGGGAAACACTTCACTCTAAGACCCAATATCATAATTCTAAATTTAATCCTCGGCTGCCCACTAAAAAACTGTGGCGTAACTTGTCAACAGTTGGTATTGGTAAGACAAGAGGTGGCATTATAGAAGACGATCTAAATTATTTGAATAGGATTTTCACGTCCAACGGATCCTCTGGTACAAGTTCATATACAAATCTTGATAATTTGTTTGATGGTCGTGACCCTTCCGAAGGCTACTGATATTGCTGTCTGTTCTGCAGTGATGTCTATAAAATCTAATGCAATTGGATTGGATCACCTGCATCCAAGGTTTATAAAAATACTGCTTCCAATCATTCTCCCCAGTCTTACACATTTATTTAATAATATTATAGTTAGATCAACTTTCCCAAAGATATGGAAGATTTCAAAAATAGTACCTATCCCTAAGAAGCCTACAAATCCTGTGGAATATCGTCCGATATCTATCCTACCATTTCTTTCTAAGGCTTTTGAAAAAGTTCTTCATTCGCAGATTATACTCTATCTTGAAAGCAACAACCTATTGTCAGATTTTAAATCAGGCTTCCGAACTAAACAGAGTTGTACAACGGCCTTGCTCAAAATCAGTGTTGACATACGAATTTCCTGTAACAATGATAATTTTACAGCACTGGTTCTACTTGACTTCTCGAAGGCCTTCGACAAAGTTAATCACAGGTTTTTGTACTGGAAACTTGGTTCGTGATTTAACTTTTGTAATGCTGCATGTAATTTGATATTGTCATATTTGAGCGGACCCAAGCAAACGGATATCATCTGATTATCTTCCTATCTTAAACGGGGCACCTCAGGGATCTATCCTCGGTCCTCTTTTATTCTCAATATTTATTAATGATCTTCCAACTGTTATACGATACTGCAACTATCATCTTTATGCGGATGATATACAGCTGTATATTTCTAGACCGCTGGGCCTGGTGAAGGACGCTATTTGTTGTTTGAATGAAGATCTGAGGAATGTATCTATATGGGCTGGTAAAAATTGTTTAAATCTTAATGCCTCAAAATCGAACGCTATTATAATATACAAGTCTAATTTAGATATTTCTTCTATCCCAAGTGTTATCCTTGATAATGTAGTAATTCCCTATAGTGATTCAGTTAAAAATCTTGGAATTATATTTTATAGGTCTCTAAGCTGGTCAGATCACGTTAGCAGTGTCGTGGGTAAGGTATATGGGTCCCTACGTAAGCTGTCCTTATCTGCAGCTTATACGCCTCAAGTTACTCGTCTTCTGCTTCTGAGATCCTTGTTGATTCCGTTATCATATGGTTGTGAAGTTTTTATTAAATTGGATTCGGTGTCAGATCGTAAACTGAATGTAGCTTTCAATTTCGCTGTGCGGTATATTTTTGGACTACGACGATATGATCATGTATCTTCTTTCTCTAATGCTGTATTGGGTTGTCCCCTTTTTCGTGCAATAATGTTTCTACGTAATTTAATTCTAACTAAAGAGCCATCCTACTTATATAGCAAACTAGAATTCTCTCAGTCTAGAAAAACTTTCTCACTAAAAATACCACGTTTTACCTCTCAACCTAGCGAACGCCAGTTTTTCGTTCAGTCCATTAGGCTGTGGAACCTTCTTCCTATTGAACTGAAAAGGAGCAGCAACGCCCGTAATTTTCAAGAAGATCTTTTTGAATATTTGAAATATACATTGAACTGAATATTTGGAATATTTTATTTAAGTTTTGATTATTATTAAGTATTTCTATTTGTATTTAACCGCAGTTTTTGAACTTGAACCCTATTGTTAAGTTATTTAATTTTGTGTTCTCTTTATAATTACTTCCGACACTTAGCTTTAGGATGTATAATCTTGTTAGCGTAGTGATAAATTACTTTTGAATTTGAATTTTTTTTTTAAACCTAGTTTAGCATTTCTCCATAATTTACCATATTGATAACTAAAGACCTGTCCGTTTACAACAATCTTATCATCACGTATATAAATCCTATTCCCTTTACTTAATTAATTAAGCTCATACCTAAAAAAAAACTTTTAGGGTTCCGTACATCAAAACAAAAAAAAGGAAACTTATGAGATCACTGAGTCGTCCGTCTGTCTGCTGGCTGACTGTCAGTCTGTGTGTCAAAACCCTGGAACCCGTGGAGGTATGGAGTTGAAATTAATATCAAAGACTAAGATCCATGGTCCTTTAGAGCTGTAAAAACTCAAGCTTCTAAGTCAACGCAATTAAAAATGACGGCAATTTATGCCGCGAAATACTCCCATTTTGCCGCATATTTTGACACTCGTAAATAAATCAACCCCCCCGCCCCTAACCCGTTACGTATAATCATGAAATTTAGCAAGAAGTCAGGTCTCAGAGCACAAGTAAAAATTCCGAAAGTCGTAAATTTGTAGTTATATTTGTCTGTTTGTCAGGACAGATTCTTTAATTTTCAGTGTTGCTGTTGTAAGGTTTTGGATTTTGCTGTTGTTGGGTTATGGCGCCTTTTATGCCTTGGCTCGAATAACATCATGGGGGGGGGGGGGTATATATTTTTTATTTGCTTTTATGTAATTCCTACAAAATATAAAAAAATGCTTTTGAAAAAATGTATTTATGGTAAAATTTCAGTTGTCACTCATCTTTTATATTTAAAATTACTTATTTTTACAAAAGCTTCTTTAACTATTTAAGATTTTATGTATAATTTTAACAAAAAATGCTCACAACAATGTTTATTAAATACAGCAGTGTTGTCAATCCAACTTATTCAGTAATAAAAATAAAATAAAAAATAATAAAATTTTGTAAAAACCTTTTTAAGAATATGCCAACAAAATTCAAATGAATTGCAATAAAGTAACTGCCATAAAAGCAAACAATGCTTACAAAACTTTGTCAATAAGCGACAATAAAAAGGAAACTGTCCCACAAGTGTTAACCTAAAAACAGCTATAATAAAATTTTATTATTTTTCTACAGCTTTTATGTGCCACCACAACACATTTCTGGTCTACCAATCAATGCGTAACGCATCTCTGGAACGATGGGAAAAAGTCACCCACATATCCGTTGGTTTTGCCTGGACTGTAGCCGCCCTTTTTGGAATTGCCGGATACTCCACATTTCGGTCCTTGTCTCAAGGTAAGATATCCTCATTAATAACTCATTTCACATTTTTTTTTAACAAAACCATTGTTCTAAACTAATCCTAATTTATGCGATACCTAAGATTCAACAGAATATCCGGCATTTCAATTTTCCAGGTGACCTTCTCGAGAATTATTGCTGGAACGATGACTTAATGAATTTTTCCAGAGTTTTGTTCTCCATATCAATTCTGTTGACGTTTCCTATTGAGTGCTTCGTATCAAGAGAGGTAGGTAATGTTGGATAAGCGAAAAAACATACGAAAGAATTTTAAGCTTAGACTAGTACCGTATTTATTTATATATTTTATTTTTAGCAAGTTTTTACAATTTTAACAATGTCTTCATTAATTAACTCGAAACATTCCCTGCACAGTAACATTCTGCGAAAACTCCCTCTCTCTGTTGAAAGGTGCAGATGTCCTTTTTTTCTGGATGTAGATTTTTCCAGAAGAAATTAATTAAAGGATTTGTTTTCATTGCTTTCTACTTTGCTAAATACAAGCGGAACCGGAAAATACTGAAGACAACGGGTACATGCTTCGAAAAAACACTTAATTTGTTTAAAAATTAGTTAATTGTTGAAATTGAAAATAATCTTGTTCTACAAATTCTCCTAACTCTTATCCAAGCAGTATTTGCACTCCTAATGCCAAAATCCTAAGCGAACTGCACTTCTAATATAAATTTTTAACAAACTTGTTTTCGTTTTATTTGCAGATTGTGAAGACCATAGTTCACAGGTTTATTCTGAAAGAACCGATTGAATTCAACCAAGATAAGGACCCCAGCTTAGAGAAGGGAACTGACAACGACGAGCACTCGACCATAATTACGCTGTCTATTGTCTTCATTGCATTCATTATTTCGCCATTAACAGAGTGTCTGGGACCAGTTCTGGAACTGAACGTAAGTTTAAAATAGTTGCATAGACGATTCTCATTAAAGGAAGAACTCCCAGTATAACAAAATATTTGTACTTTTGTCTAGGGCAAACTTTCTTAAAGCAGCTTTTTTAAACAATACATCATTCATTTAATACCTTACCTTTAAACTTGGCATATGCACAGAAAATTTAAATGGTTTAAGGGGATATCCTGCTGTAACAGGCTGGAAAATAAGTATTTTTGGAAATTTTTTTATATTGAGTGCCGACAAATCAATCACAGATCTAATCCAATTGAATATCACATGAAAATTAATTATATTTTACTAGACTTAAAAGAAAGTTAGAAGTTATCACATTTTTTCCGCTTTTCTTATTACAGAAAACCGAACAAGTGCGAGTTGAACTCGCGTGGAGAGGGTTCCGTACTATGAATATGTTATCTACCATGTTTTTTTTTAAATCTGCCCCCCCCCCCCCACACACACACACTTGCAGATTAGTGCTAATCGCAATAATACATGCGGACTGGTGCGGCGTCCCTGACCGATTTGCCACTTGACGGAGTGTCGAGCTGTAGGTACTTAACGCGGTAGGTACGAGAAGTGACGGATACCTGGCCTAGTTAAGTCGAACGAGTAGTATCAATAATTTATCTCAAGAACAAACTTAACATTGTAGTTGAAAAACATGTTCTCCCATACATTCCAACTACAAATGTAAGTTTGTACGCACCATATTGAGAGACTTACCATGTTATTTTAAGATCATAGGCTTCTTATAGGTTTTCCTGTTATCTATAAGTAAAGAACTATTTTCTGTCTTTTTTAAATTTTTGGCTCAGTAGTTTCGTAGTAGTGGGGGGGGGGGGGGGGGGGGGGGGGGAATTTTCTCCTATTTTCTTAAATATATTATATTTGAGATCCTCACCAGCCCCTTTATTAGATATGTCACACGGTACAGTTTGCAAAACTTTTTTTAATTTTCTAATTCAAAATTCCAGAAATTCATATGTGTACCAAATTTCAACTTAATCGTTTCAGTAGATTCGTAGCGAAGTTGCTGTGACAGATACACGCGTTATCCTATTAAGGTCTGTTTTTTCATTCGGACGTACGGAACTCTAAAAATATGGAATTATTAAAATAAAAAATGATACCGACTTTATGATGGTACCAGTCGTTGCGTAATATCATAAATATGAGTTGATTAGATTATTAATAACTTTGGTCCAGCCGCTTTTTTGTTTAAACAAAAAGACTGAGAATAAGTATATTTTGGAATTCCTGGAAAAATATTTATCTGATCTAACTGGTTCTGATATGAATCGATACTTCGAAAAATCAGATATTTTCTGAAGCCGTCGATGTGCTTAGCCTCAGACGAAAGTTTCACATAATGTAATTTGGGGGAGGGGTGGGGAGGGTATAGCCTAACTTCATAATGTATGGGCGGATATCATAGATTCTGTTCCTTTGTATAGAGAAAACTATCTCTGGATCTATTGTAACATATCTTAAGACATTAAAAAGTGAAGTTAAGTAAAGTTGAACCGGCTTCTCAAAAGACAAAGAAGCATAAATAATATTTAATTTTACATCTATTATAGCATTTTGAAGTTGGTGTTAATTAACCAGACAAAACAACTACTTTCCATAGTCTAAGATACCACATAAAACCACCTACAATTTTCAGCTTAGGAGATCATAAAGAAGGAGGATTAATGAAGCCAAGATGAGACTTAAATAAAACCAGGAGGCTTCTTGGCCCTCACCCTTTGGTTGTTTGGTTGGTTGGATGGTTCCTTCTTTTGTCCAAGAGCCGTCGTCCTTACAGAGGTGTCCCAGGGGAGTTGGGACCTTGGTTAGAATTTTGCGTAGTCTAGCCGCTTCTGTTCTATATATCAACAGAATTTTGTCCAAGATGATCTTTTTGCAGCTCTGTTTTCTTTTTGGCATCATTAAAACGGGCGCGATGTAGGCTCCAGTCTTCTTCTGTTCTTCGCAACTTTTCTGTCCACCATTGAGCATTTTAGTGGTCGCCTGATAGAACACGATCTCTTAAAAGCGACAGTTAGCGTATTTGAGAAAGGATTGGCCGATTTTTTAGTTTGTGCCTTTTTGAATTCAAGAGACCAAAGAATGCGGGAGATGGAGTTGGAGCAATTGGTTGACTGACACGATCACCACGTCATGATTCCAGGGTCCGAGCCTCGATCTTTCCATACATTTTTTAACAAAATTACAAATCCACTACGTCTCTGGACTGTTGTCTAGCTCGCAGCAATGCAAAAGCAAGTTATTTAAGTTCCCTCATTACCCTTACCCTGATTTCCTGTCATGGAGACGGAGTTGGATCAATGCGTTGAGCGGCAAGACCAACATGCCGTGGGTTCGAGCTCAGATAACCGTGATCCTTTATTAAGAAATTAAAATAATCCACTCCGTCTCTGGGCTGTTGTCTAGCTCGCAGCAATGCAAACAAGACTCAAGTTTCCTCACTTCCCTTACCCTAATTCCCTTCCAGCCAAAACCATGCTAACGCATCAAAGGGTTGTCCCCTAGGCTTTGGCCACATCGTATAAAAAAAAAATCCTAACGCACCATAGGGTTGTCTCATAGGCTATGGCCACATCATAGAAAAAAAATTCGAATCAGAATTTGATTATCACTAGTTTTGACACTGAAAAATACATCGTGAGGAAACCACCAACTTAGGAGTGCTGAGGGGGGGGTTATTTATTATCATCATTTAATAATTTC
The DNA here is from genome assembly GCA_964036015.1 of Leptarthrus brevirostris. Taxonomy (NCBI): domain Eukaryota; kingdom Metazoa; phylum Arthropoda; class Insecta; order Diptera; family Asilidae; genus Leptarthrus; species Leptarthrus brevirostris. The sequence continues at coordinate 41,649,838 of OZ038372.1, forward strand.
AAACTTAGCTCATTTTGCAATAAAAGTACTATAACTCTATATAACTTTTTTTTCTTAAAGTACCAAACGGGAATTTATTACCAGTTTATAACCTGCACTAAGATAACAGACCAGCCTATCCTAGTACAATTATTTTAGAGTATATAAGGTCAAATTTTGGTGATAAAAATGAGTAACACTAAAAGCCGAAAAACTACTCTTTTTTTTCGAAAACCTAACCGTGAAATATGTGGTCCCATTCCTTAGTCTAGTCTTATTTAAGATTACAAAGTTGCCTTCCGCCCACCCTCGGCGTTGATTTAAGGCCAATGAAGAGATCTCAGAAAAATATTAAAAGCTCGTAAAAAATTTCAAAACAAACCGTTCAAAACTCGAGCGGAGCAAGAAATATTAAGGGGTTAGGCCACTCTAAAACTTTCGAAAAATCGATTTTTTAATTTTTTTTTAATGGTCCCTCAGGAGCTCAAAAATGGTGTCCCAAAAGATTAAAAAATCTCTAAGTACTCGGTTTTAGCATTTTAATACAAGGCCACCTGGTTATTTATTCATGATTTTCTACTACTCAAAACTTCTAATGCGTTTATCTCAAAACTATATTTTTCAAGTTTGCCGGAAACATTACTCAGACGATTAACTTGAAATTTTAAATGTATCTTTAAAAATACATTGTTTATAAAAGTACTTAGGATTTTCTTTTATATTGCATAGTTCATTTGTTATTAACAATTTTCTGACGATTTTTATGCAAATTTTCAACTTTTCACTTTAGAAGTGCAAATTCAGGAGATGTTTGTTCGACCGTGGAACCTGGACAAACGGAAACGTCACCGCAAAACCGCTGTACAGCCACCATTTTGAAATTAATCGCTTGAAAAAAATTATTGTATACAGTCAGTGATATGTATGATAAACTCTATTTTTTGTAATCTGGAATTATTTTGTAGTTTTTCTGAAAAAAATCAACAAAAAAGCCTATTTTTTCGGTCTCTATAGAGTGGCCCTACCCATTAAAGAAATTTCTTGACAAGAGCGGCGTTTCTTATAAAGAAAATCTAAATTCCTTTAGTTCGTCATCAGCAACAGCACCAAAGGGTAAGATTTTCTTTAGCTGCTGGACGCCTTCGAAATCAACCGAAAACTAGATGTTAATCCAACTAAATCAAACACCGAACTTGACAATAGTATCACAAGATCACTCACACTGCCACTGTCACTGGGGGTTCCTATTTAAAATTTTAAATTTGCCCCACTTCTTTGGAAATATTGAGACTTCTTTTTAACATTTCTCCATACGATGCGTATTTCTCGAAATACTTTGGTTTATTAAGGGGTTATATACAAAGTTGAGGGGAAAAAGTGAGCTAAGTTGGTGATTTTTTTAAGGGTTTTATGCAAATTTCATTAGAAAAATCGAAAGACAATTTGTTGGTAGTACTATCGAAGAAAAAAAAACAAGTTGAATTATAAAAAAATATTAAAAATTTTCGGAGTTATGGCCTCTCTCCCGAAGCGCGTTTTTCTTGCAGAGGCTTGCGGTTAACACTCTCCAAGGCGAACCGCTTAACTTAAATCAAAAGAGTAAAACAATTATTGAAGAAAAATGTATTGTGGTGTACGTGAACGGTTCGGTTTTCGAAAAAAAATTTTTTTTCCAATAAAAAAACCATGTTGACAAAAAAATCGATTTTTGAGGTGTTCAAAATTCTAAACAAAAATTCATTGCAAACAATCGAAAATTTTTAGATGAAAAAGGAACCGTTCCAGTACACGAGATGGTAAATACGAACAATTTAAAAAATTATGAAAATCGGTTGAAAAGTTTTTGAGATATCACGTTCACCGCAATGGTATTTTTCAAAAAACTCTATTCCGAGATCATCGCGTTTAAAGTTTTTGGACGCCACTCGCCAAGTGCTTATGGATGGAACTAGCGCGCTGCGAACGGCTGTCATTTGAAATCTAGTACTCCGATCTGGATGAAATTTCACACAGATATTTTCGAAAGTATGTACTTTCAGAATATGCAATCGAAAAAATTTCGATTTTTTGAGCCCCAACTTTGTATATAACCTCTTAAGTTAAAATAAACACTCGCTTTCAAACTGCATAAGCGTATTACCTCTTTTGAAAAATCAGTCTTCAAATTTTGCCTACGAGTACATTTTTTTGAGAAAATTGCAAAAATCTTCCAATTTGGTTTGCCTGACTTATAACGCTTGAACTAGAACTTAGAAACAATATCTATAACACTGCTGCCGTAAATGGTATTAGATAAAATTCATAAGACCCGCAGGTTTGAATTGTGTCGGCGCGGCGTTACAATATTTGTCATCGAATTGGGTGAAGTTCTTCTCTCGCTGGTGTTATGGGAACTATGGAGAGATATATATTTGCAGTATTGTTTTACAACTAAATTAGCAAATACCACTGATAAAAACTTATTTCTTATATTGATATAAGCCAAATAAACCTAAGCTTTTAAGAGGCAGCTAAAACAAATTAATTTTGTTCGTCTTAATTCCGATAGTTTAAACAAAGTCGTGTGGTGTTAAACTGCAGACAGCATCATAAACTTCAACAAGTATTTATCAAATATTATTTAACATTAAACTTTATTCACTAAGCTTAACTAAATATAAATAAGTAATGTGCTCTTCTGAGCACGAATAACAAACAAAATTTCATCACGAATCTCCATCACGGTGAAATTGTTACTTATGTATCCAAGTAATTTTAATCCCTGACTTAAAATTTATCTAAATCCTGATTAGATTCTAGAGGGGTAATTTCATCTTCATATACTTGCACAGAATCATGGCGCAAAAGTAATGTATGTTCCCTACCAATGTCTATGTTTCAATTATTATATGACAAATGATTCATTCATCTGACACAATGATTCTTTATAATATAGTAATGCTCGGTTCAGGCCTTCTGGCACAATCGTGGGTATACATTTGTATCTTCGTTAAGACACACGTGTTTAAACCTCAAGGGAAAAATTATTTGTAATTTCATGGCAAAATTCTCATCTACGCAATCTTTCTGACAATCATGACAAAGGTGTGTATTCTACGTACACAGCAATTGTGCCCAGGTTTTACCCTTATTTAACTTGTTGTGGCACGTACTTACATAGTCTCTACGACTATCCTTGGAAAGAAGTATCCTTACCTCAAAGAGCATGACACTAACGTTCTCTAGATTGGAGTGTAGGTACTTCATATTGTGCTCTCTGAGGAACTCATGAATTAAGAATAAAGTTTAATTTTATATCCAGCTCGCGTACTTCACGTTACTTTTTTGCTGGTTTCTATTGTTTTTGCTTTGAGATTTATGAACGTGAAAACGCTATATTTACTTATCCAGCATTTTGTTATCCAAATGCAAAGTGTTCGCCATATTCATTATAACTATGGATTTGCCTGTGTTCAGAAGGTGTAGGAACAACCGAAAACAAGTTTGCTTAGATTATGATAAGGTTAAAAGAACATTTATCTTTACATACATTGCATAAGGTTAAAATTAAAACTACCCTTGTTAGTAGTAGATAAAGAATGCATTGCACATAAAGCCAAAATATGTAGTTGTTCTTTTACTCTGGAGGAGATGATAGATCAATCGGAAATATGACTATGATTTTAGATTGAGTTAAGCAAATAATATTCGAATAACGAATATTGTTTACGAATAAAAAATTATTCGTTAATCGTTAATTCGTCAAATTCATTCGGATTCACAACTTTATCTGCAGAACGAATAAAGTTTATGTAATGTAAAAATAAAAAGATTTCAGACGATGCTAATGAAGATACAATAATCAACATAGATTTACTAATGGTAAAGAAAAGTAATACCTTTCTATTTCTTTTGTTGATTAGAGATTATGTAATAAAACACAGGATCAATTTTAGCAATAATCTTAACATATTAGCGAATTGGATCTACAAGTGTTCAAGGAGAATGCTAAGCAGAAACTAAAAATGACTGTAAAAGTGTTTTTATTTATTTAAGCTTAATACAAGCTATTGCATAAAAAATACAAAAATAAAAAATTAAATACAAACTATAACTTAATACTAATTCTACAGAATATAATAAATGAATAATTAAGAATAAATAAATAAAATAGTTAGTATGAATAACAAGAAGAAGGGAATTATTTGAATGAAGAGAATTAGACTATGTGTTTGTTTTCAATAATTTATAATTGTATGTGGGCAAGAAAATGTGATGCTATTAAATTAATTTTCTAAATCCTCCCGGCGGGCGTTGCTGTCTGTTCTTTCAATTAACCTCCAAAGGATAGAGTTGCTGAACAACTCGCTTAAGGGGACTAGGGCATCGAAAATTTTCGAAATTTTTCGTTTCTTTGTTTTTTGTATACCGTTACTACAATCTCTTCCGCATACTTTGGCGCAAGAAAAACTGAAAAATTCGCAGAATTGAGCTCAGGAGAGCAATCCTAGTAATCCGCTTACGGTTATTGCCTGGCGCGTCGCGTCCTTCGTGCGGCAAAACAGGTAGCGTCTTTGGTAAATAATCCGTAGAAGCTGCATTGAAATTATATCCGACGCATGTAGCATAGAAAAAATGATTAATTGCTGTCAAAAAACATGAAATATGACCCCTGGCTGGGGAACTGTCAACTTCATCCCTAAAACTGTAAAAACCACCCCAAAACCGCTAAAAATAGATCAGATGATCGACATTTTCTCATCAAAGCGACATTTTCTCATCGATATCATATTTCGAAGACTTAATGTTATTATTTTTAAACCACCCTTAACTGTAATTTGTGGTATATATGAGTTATCTGACCATCTGATCTATTTTTAGCGGTTTTGGGGTGGTTTTTAGGTAGTTTTGTAGGTGAAATTGATATTTCCCCAGCCATTTGAAGTATTCAGGTAATATTTCATGTTTTTTGACAGCAATCAATCATTTTTTTTTGTGCTACATGGATTCCCCCTTCCCCCCGAACAGCCAAAAATCAGCTGTTGTTAACATTGTCCTTTAATACGCAGCGAACGCTCTTACATTTCGGACGGTCTTACGAGTTTTCGTTTAGTCGTATTTCTGGGAAAAAATGGCATCGAGCAGTACAAAATCGGATTGGAGTGCTTACAATCGGCCTGGTTGTCCGAGATAGAAAATTCCGATTCAATCAATCGGTTAATGAAGAAGGCGTGAAGATTGATGAAAGTCCTAGCATAGCGACAGCTTCGGCGCGAAAGATGAGCTCGTCTCGACGAAATCTAGTAGCTAATCCCGATATCGCGTTTGAAATTATAAACTTTGTCGCCGTTTTCTCTGCGCTAAGTGGACTTGTGCTGTGTAAAGTGTGCAAGAAAGAAATGCAATTCAGCACAGTATACCATACTGGATTGACATTTCAGATAAATTTCATCGATTCGAGCCCGAGAGCGACCGGTCGGTTCTACTATATAAATACGCGGTGTGTGTGTGATTCAACTGTTCTGCGATTATTCGATTTGCCTAAGTACGTGTGTCGCAGGAAATATGATAAGATAAACAAAGTTCTGAAAACAGTTACTTCAGCATCAGTACACCTATCAATGATGCACGAGGTACAAGAGGAAATTAATTTGTCCGATGATTGCGATAGTATCGTAGTTTCTGGCGAAAAAGAGGCTACTCATCGTAAATGGACCAGATTTTCGATTTAGAAGGCAGAATGCGTCGGACATGTACAGAAGCGTATGGGAACTAGATTGCGGAACGTCAAGAAAACCTGCGAAATCGGTGGAAAAGGAAGACTGACTGACGTTTTTATCAAAGAATTAACGGTGTATTATGGCAAGGCAATTCGGAGCAGGGGGATTAAGCTCGCCGGCTCCAGGGCAAGATTTCTGAAGCAAACGTCCAGATTCCTTACTACAATTTACTTTTATTCTAAAGTCCTAGATATTCTGAATTCAATGTAAATGCTGGGAATAACGCCAATACAAGAGTGAGCTAGATAACCAGGAATCACGCTAGTTAGAGGAGTGTCTTACACTAGAAAGAAATAGTCAAACTTAATTCTTTCCGAGCATCAGTGGATCCATTCGGTCCACACAACCACTCGGTTGTAGTCGGGAATGATGCCGGCTACCCAAACTTATATTTACCTCCGGTTTTCTTACCAATTTCCAGCTTGAAGAGCTCCCGCGCTGGCCACTGTGGTCTGGTTGACGGCTGGTCCACAACTGACTGCGGTAGGAAGTTAGGCTTGCTTATATAGCCCGTGGCGGCAAACTCTTCACTCGGACTAAGCTACCTCGTGCCGTTCGGTCGACTTCGGTCATGGGTCGGTCGGTTGTAGTCGGGTTGACCACCGGATGACAACTGCTTGCTGTCGGCCTAGATCGGTCGGTTGTGGTCGGTTTGACCACAGGATGACGACTGCTTGCTGTCGGCCTTGCCTTGGTCAAAATCTTCTCTGCGGAACCAGCACTCCTTATATAGTGCCGGGGTGTTATGGCGGTGAATTGGATTTTTGGTTTCCCACGTTATTGTGGGGAAATTTGGCCTGTTGATGTCTCGGGGAGTTAGGTGATTGCCTAATTCCATGAAATCAGTGTCGGGGAGGATCCAGAGATGCTTAAAAATCCTTATCTCCTCCGGTGCTATTATCAGGTTTTGCGGCGCTATGTAACTCCGTTACACAATATAAAATAATTCGTTTGTTGATTCTATGAATGCTTTAAATTTCTTAGCGTTGTTTCTATTTAAAATCGCATTGTGATATTTATAAAGCAGCAGATTCAATTTTGTAATAATACTGTAGATGGTTTCTGCATATCCATAATAAATTTAAAGTTTAAAATTCTCTTTTAATGTTAAATATGCATTCAAAATCATAAGAGAATATTGCATACAAGCTAAGAATTGCTTTGAAAAAAATATTTATCTTTACAACTTTTAAGATAAATAGATTGTTAAACCACACTTACTTGTTAAAATGAATTTTAGCACCACGAGTGCAGACTGGATTCAGTTCACCTCTAAAATATCGAAGAAAAAAATATTTATTTTTGTTATTACGAATTTCAAATAACCTTAATTTTTAATATTATAGTTAGTACAAACCTTATATAAAACCTTATGATAAAAATTTTTGTAAATTTATCGTTTTATGATTAATAATTTAATTTCGTTTTATTTTAGGAAAATAACTTTATTTTTATTATTTTTACTTCGCTGACAAGCTTAAAACAAGTATAAACGAATACTCGAAAACTGTCACATGAATCACTATAAAACCTTTATTGTAAGCACGGAAATCTAAAGCAAAAATAACGATACTTGCTCTTGTAATGTATCGGAATGTTGCGATACCGGTGTATCGATAAATTGAAAAAGAATTATCGATAGTTAAAAGTATCGGTATTCAAATGATTACATTTATAGAATTTAATATAAAATATTGAATTATTAAATAACCATAAATTCGGAAACGGAGTTACATCAATGATTGAGTGGCACGATAACCACGCCATGGATGCAGGTTCGAATCTCGCATGCCTATGAGCAATTAATTTAAAGGAAATGCAATAAATAAAAAATCCACTCCGTCTCTGGGCTGTTGTCTAGCTCGCAGCAATGCAAAAAAATCGACATTCTATTTTCCCGCATTCCCCTCACCCTAATTCCCTTCTGAATGTAACCATGCCAAATGCACTATAGGGTTGTCCTCTGGGTTTTGGCTACATCATACACAAAAGAACCACAAATTATTATAGATTCAGAATCAATTTTTCAAAAGACTTAATTATCAATAAGTATATATTATTAGCGTCAACATAAAAAATGGAAACATTTATTTTCTAACTCAACAAATTTATACTAAATTTAAAAAATATGCAAACGGCACTTTTTGGAGGCGTTATTTCACCGCTGCATTGAGTAAATATTATTTTTCTAGCCCTAGAATTCTATATATGAAGAGAAAATCTACGTAGCATCCAGCTATAAGCAAAGTAATAACATTAAAATCTAAAATATATCTACGCGATCATCATTCGTTTGGTCAGCTTATGTTACCCTTGAAAAGTTGCAAAATATAATTATGTATATATTTACAGCGATCCCTATTAGAGCCTCTTAACGTTTTAGCATCAAACATACGCTGATAACTAATCATTTGGATTGTTCATACTTTCGAAAAAAACCTCAAAACTAAAAAAATGTGTGTGGTACTATGGCGAGTATATCATAAAATGTTCGAGAAAAGCATTAAAAGCACTAAACATCTTTCGATGCTATGATCTCTTATCAGTTCATTTCGCGGTCAAACGAACGTTTTCGCGATACTATGGAGTGTTACTCTATCGGTAACTTAATTTATCGATAGTCGTGATTAACGAGTAAATAGAATATCAAGGTCAAAACTCGATACCGAGGGAAAAATATCGATGCATAGATATATCGAAGCGTTATCGCCCATCCCTTCTTTATTGTATGCTTTCAAGACACACATTTAAAATATTTAGAAGAATCATTACCTGACTGTTTCCTCAAAAATACCTATAATGAAATGTTAACTGCTTTTCTGTATTTATTCGGCCTTTCCAAACCGGTTTCCTGGGAAAGAGGCAAAAGAGGCAAAGGGGAATCTCTAAAATTGTGTTGCACTTTGTAGAAAAATCTGCATCAAAAATCAAAGCTACTTCACGTGTTGTGACGCACCAATCCAAGTAGAGCACCAATTTTCCTTTACACCGTTTGTCAACTTCATTAGCACATTTCTAGATAACATAAACGCAGGAAAAGAAATCGGTGGAGTAAGTGATAAAGTGTCGGCCTACCAATCCTGAGTTCCCAGGTTCGAATCCCACCGACGGCGACCGATGGTTGTTTTCTGCCGACAACAGATTACGATAAAAAAGCTCATGAGGGTTGCAGATAAATGCCCGTGGTTTGGAACCCACTTTAAATTGTAGGTCCACTTGCAATCGTTGTCTCGAATCGGGTGAAGTTCTTTTCCCGTCCTATGGGACAAGGGGTTTTTATTTCATTTATTATTAATTGTTTACACAACATGTCGGACTTTTTAATTAAAAATCACTACCATTGTAACTTTTTAGTTGAAGATAAAATTTTAATTAAAAATCACTACCATTGTAACTTCTTAGTTGGTGATACAATTTAAAAATAAATTGTTTTAAATAATCAAAAATTGTTCAATGATTACAGAAAACACTGAGTTTTCAAGTCGACTTTTCTACAAAAACGATTTGAAAAATTGAAAATCGATCCTAATAAAAATTTTCGGAAATTTTCGAATCTTTCCTGAGCTGTAGAAAAAGTCGAAAGAAAACTGAATATTTTTTAGTTATCGTTCATGTTAGGACATTTTTTGGTATTAATACCTCATATGACTGATCTACTATAATTTTATCTTACTTTATGGCAATCTTATAGAAATTTTTATACCTTTATTCTGAAAAATATTTATTTTGAAATTTTCGGGGGCTCGAAGTACAACTTAGAGCTGTGGTGTCTTTAGCAATTTTAGTCAATTTTAACCTCAACCGTCTGGGAGTTACAGGGTGATTCACAAATTTCAGTTTTTCATGGCATGCACATTACTCTTTTATTTTTATCTCTTTACCCAACACAGGCACATAAAACAAACGCTAAAAACAACCATCTGACCTTTCCAAAACTGTTAACACTACTGATCTAACTCCTACCATTACACGTACAGTCACTTCCAAAATTGAAAAAAATGGTTTCCGATTACCTAAAATTCAGCATTTTCCTGAATTGTCTCCGAAATTCATGTAATTAGTACACCTCCCTTTTATTTTTATTGGATTACCCATCTTTTTAACCGTCCAAAAAGGTGCAACATGGCAAAACCGAAAACCGAATCCTTAGAACTCCCTGAGTACCTTATTATTTTATTGCACTTTAGGTACGAAATTCTTTAAAGAAACAAAATTTTTAAGAAAAAAAGTCAAAAATGTTTGTTTTGGGTTAGCAGGTAATTAATTTTAATTATTGCTACAAAACAGTTATAAAAATGTTAGTGTAATTTTGTTTTAGTGCCGCTATCTTCTGTTAGCCAGAACTTACACCCTTGTATCCTGGCGTTCTGTTAGCCGATAAGTTTTCTACTTATAAATTTCTACACCCTTTCTCTACCTGGGCATGATATACCTTTTTGGAAAGGTTATAAGATGGGGAATCCAATAAAAATAGAGAGGTGTGCTAATTACATGAATTTCGGAGAAAATTTGGGAAAATGCTGAATTTTAGGTAATCGCAAACCATTTTTTTTCACTTTTGAAGGTGACTGTACCTGCAATGGTAGGAGTTAGATCAAGATTGTTGACAATTTTGAAAAGATCATTGGGATAGTAGTTTTCAACGTTTGCTTGAATTCGCTGTGTTGATTACATGAAGAGATAATAAAGAATGATGTGCACAACATGAAAAACTGAAATTTATGAATCACCCTGTAACTCCCAAACGGTTGAGGTTAAATCTACTCTCTTTAATTCATCAATCTAAAACCTGACTGTTCAGATTTAGTCAAGTTCAGCTTCTTCCTCATTATAAAAGACAGCATTGTGTTAAATAGGTTAAGTACACTATAGCTCTAATAACTCGCCCTTGGAAATATATATATAAAACTCAGTATAAAAAAGATCCAAAATTTAAATTTTTAAGGAAGCTTAATCTTGGTATATATTAAATAAAGACTAATTTTGTTTTGACAATTTATTTACCTTTCTTACACAATAAAAAGAAAAGACTCTAACTTGTGTAAACGGGTTTCTTTTATAACTTCCCCTTATGGCTATATTGTGTAAATTAAGCACGAGAAACATCCCATTAATGCGAACTTCCGAAACAAAACATGAAAAGTCCAGCTCAGAAAAATAAAACACGACAACAACTTGAGAACACTTTCTACATTTACACATTTTCCTCGCAGGGGCAATTTTAACTTCTTTTAGTCGTTAATTACCACTTTGCCAGGGTAACTACATTAATTAACAAAAATTTGCACCTTAATATGCTGTAAACGCTTTCACTTTTACTTGCAGGGTCTTTTAGCGGCTATTCCGCTGGCGTACATCCTTCCAGGCCTTGCATACATTCAAATGGAACCACACTCCTTGTACAGCAGAGAGAAGCTACCAGCTCTGGGACTAGTAGTTTTTGGTGCTATTGTAACAATTGCTGGTGCTGCAGTTCTTATTCCAGGACTAATTGGAGATTGTCGCACTGACATAGTTTTAGGATATTGCAAACAAGGGTACGATTCCCCAAATGCCACTGAAATTACTCCGACCGCAACTAGCTGTCCACCGTAAACTGGACATAATTTGTTTAGTAGTTCTCAAATTATGAATACGGAGTTGAATAGAATTATTGCTTTAAGACTTTACTATTAAAGTGTAGATAAAAGAAAGTATTTCGAAACTGTTGTTTTCACTTTTTTGTACAGGGTAGATTTCGAGCAGGACAACCATTTTAAGAACCTTAGCACAATCAAGATTTGGAATAACGAAAATTTGTATAATCATCTCGACATCATCGAAAAGTTGTAATGTAATAAAGCTCACATTATTTCAAAAATACGTATATGTATTAGTGAAATCTGCTCTGCAATGAAAAAAGAAAGAACAATCTGTAGGCGCCAAAGGTATTAGTAAAATAGTAATATGCAGAAAAAATTTGTATGACATTAGAAATCAGAATCATACTAGTACATTAAATAGCGCTTCTTTGAACAGTCGATATAATTTGACATAGTTTTAATTTATACATATAATAGTCAACGTATTACATAGTTTTAGTGCAGGAGAATATTGTTTTTTGTTAATAAGGTCTAGAAATACAATAAGGAAATCGCATTCGACCAACCATTTTAAAATGAAACCGGACAAGTCGACAGGAGGATGGTAGTATTATATAAAATTAATTTTTAATAAAAATTTAAATTATTTTTTCTGATAAATTATAGTCCGATTAACTATACTTTTGGTGCCTGTATTACATATTAAGCAATATAATTCTTGTTAAGTTTTAAAACTGAAGTTATTTTGTTACAAATATTTGTAGTTATATTATACATAAATATTTATTGACAAAATGTCCTCTCATGAAACGATTACTGTATAATGTGATAGGGAAATTAACTAAAGAAAACTATATTTTGGGTAAATATTTTTAACTATGTATTTGCTATACTTTTGTCTAATTAATCAGTGATATTAATGGAATGAATGACCAAGAAATGTGTGCCCTTGTTTTTGTTTATATTCCTTTTACTCATTAATGCCTTTCAGCTTCTCTCAAAAAGGTAGCATCAGGGCTTGAAAATTAACAACTAGGTAAAAAATGTCAAAACTATGTATTGCCTTATTTATTATTTAAGTTCTACAGGTGGAATTTCAAAAAATTTCTTATACGGTATCCACTAATAATTTGTTGTCCAAATAATTTACTTAATTTTTATAAAATTGCAAAATTGGTGTGCCTCCCACCCTTAACTTAACCCACTCTTATAATGTAACTCCAAAAAAAAATTTGAGAAGAAATTCTATATTTTATCACTTAAAAATTCCAGCCAAGTGCGAGTGAGTTTCTCGGACGGAGGGTTCGTACATCATTTAATATTTTCTGTTTTATTTACATAAACCTCTATCAACTCTACTTATTTCAGATCTTTCGCTTTGATAACTTCCGAAATAGGGTGAGGGGGGGGGGGGGGGGGGATACATTTTTTTCAGCATCCAATGACGCGTTTCCTATGACTTGACCTAGTAACCCCAATTTAAAATTGTGCCCTCCCCCCCCGCGCTTCAACCTCTTGGGCGTGAGATCACTCTGTTAGAGCCAACCCGAGGAACTAAGATATTGAGCTAACTCCTTAATCTTTACCTCGGAAATTGCCTGAAGATTTTCCAGAAAGTAATTTCTCAGTGCCACCTGCCACAGCTGGACAGTCCTGTAAATACTGCAACTAATTTTGCGATTAAAGCACGAACCTGCCAAGCACCTCCGAAGTTCTATTATTATTAAAGCTTGGTCACGTTGTTCTAGAGATCGCACAGATTGCAGACGCAACCCATATAAGGTTAGCTTTAGCTAAGAAATGTTGAAATAGTGCCCTTTCATGGCAATGCAGCGGAATATGAACGCCCTCTGCTCTGGATGAGTGAAGAGCAGAGCCATTCCTCGCCAGTTCGTCTGCCGTCGCGTTCCCTAGAATGTTCCTGTGGCCCGGAACCCAGACAATGGTGCTGTTCAGTCTACCTCCTAGAGAGGCAAGTTTCTCTTACAGTCTCTGCCTAGCTTTGAGGAGGTGGTGGGTGACTCAAACGCCTTTACGGTAGTCTGGCTGTTCGTAGAAATACCAACGTTCGTCATTGGAGATTCACTGAGTCCGAGCAGAGAGCATGCCTTCAGTATCGCAAGCATTTCCGCTTGGAATACGCTTACGCTGTTCGACAGCCTATAGGACTTCGATATGTTCAAGATACGCCGTACCAGCGCGTGTCCATTTTAGGCTGCAGCCTCCATCTTTAACCAATGCGGCTGGAGGCATAAAGAGCCAAATTCGCATTTTTACGCCTTCTTCTATATTTTACTTCCAGTTAAGCTTTGGGTCTAAAATAACCCCTAAGTACTTAACTCTGGAGGATGGCGAAAGTAGATGCCCGTTTAATTGGGGCATGATAAAGTTGAGTACCTTGGTTTTTGTCCTAAAAAGCATAAGCTCAGTTTTTGCTGGGTTAACAAATAGTCCACAATACTTGCACCATTTGCTGATCTTGTTCAGCGCACTTTCCATACTGGAAGGAATTTACCCGATACCAGGATTGCCAGGTAATCGGCATACGCAACAGCTCTGATCCCGTCTTGGTCGAGTATCAGCATTATTTTGTTTATTACCATAAGCAGTAGAGAAGACAGAACTACGTCTTAAGGCGCTCCCCTGCAGGGGTATCTTACAATGACTGGTTCCCAGTTCGGACTGTATTGCTCTTGATCTAAGCAACGATAGCATCCAACTGCAAATGCCCTGCTTCACACCTAGCTCGGCTAGGGCTTCAAGGATGAATTCAGTGCGAAAATTATTGAAGGCTCTGTGGATCTTCCCTTACAGTAGGTGTTTCTATGGATCTTCCGTTACAGTAGGCGCGCTGGGCTTTTGACATTCGTTTGCCATCTAGCGGTTGCCGAAGGTCAACGTCAAGCACACGCTTAAGGGTCTTTAACAAAAAGGACGACAAACTGATTAGTCTGAAGTCCTTAGCGAGTTTGTGACCACACTTCGCCACCAAGCCTGGTAGTGTCTGCAGCATGATCGGGATAATTCCATCTGGCCCAGGAGATTTATAGGGGTCAGATGTATGACTCAGAAATGAATATAGAGAACATCGTAATTAAGTAAATTCATATGAAATGGATTGTTTAGGGCTCAAAGATAATTGGCCATAACTCAGGAGTCCATACCTAAAAGATCAAAAAACCCGTATGTTGAGACTTCGGTGGCTGTATATATGTCACGGTGGTTTTTCTATGTAACTACTATTGCTTTTAACAAAGTTTTATTTATTTCTATTCACCGTGAGGGGTATTGTTACTTTTGTTGGGGTACTTTGAACGGCCCTTTTTTGATATTTTCAAATGTTAAGTCGCCGGTGGAATAAGTGATGACGTGTCGGCCTACCAACCCAGAGGTCACAGTACCGAATCCCTCCGGCAACGACCCATGGTTGTTTTCTGCTGAAAATAGATCAGGATAAAAAGGCCATGGGAGTTGCAGAGAAAGAGAGGGGTATTGTTACTTTTGTTGGGGTACTTTGAACGGCCCTTTTTTGATATTTTCAAATGTTAAGTCGTCGGTGGAATAAGTGATGACGTGTCGGCCTACCAACCCAGAGGTCACAGTACCGAATCCCTCCGGCAACGACCCATGGTTGTTTTCTGCTGACAATAGATCAGGATAAAAAGGCCATGGGAGTTGCAGAGAAAATATTAGAAGAATATGGGAAGAACTTTTAGGGTTCCGTAGAGTTATTTCTAAATATGTCATTACCTATATTTGTTACAGTGTTTGTTATCGTTTTCATTGAAAGTACCACCTACAGGCTACATGCAAGAATTTTTCATATATTTTCCATCAATAGTTTAGAAATTACAGGGGGAGGGGCACTTTGATAAAGACTTTGAAAGGAAATATCTCGTGACTCAAGGGGTAATATCAAAACGTCTTACATAGTTTGTTGCGTTTTAGGTCTTTCTCTAAAGATACCCCACTCAACGAAATAAATCAAAAACACTGTCAAAATACACTTTTCGCTCTATGGGAGTGGTTGTAAAAACATTGTTTTCCCGAAAATCTCAACATTTCTGTTTTTGGATCATCAAAATACGTCAATATACCAAATTTCAGATTAATAAGTGCATAAATAAGAGGAAAGGAGGGCCGTGAAATGCAGACACACTGTAAAAATTGGTTTTTCTACGGAATTCTAAAACTCAACAACAATTTTCGAAATTTAAACCAATGGTATTAAGTTTGAAAGGTGTGCGGAAGGAGAGAAACCTTCCATATCAATTCGCCTAATTTTTCCTTAGTCCTTCAAGCTATTTGTGGTCGTAAAAAAATAGAGGAAGAAGATTCTACGCAGTCTGTTCATTACTTTTTAGCGTTCATCCTTATAATGCACCGGTCCCTGAATATTACATTCAATGCACAACATTATCTTATCTTAATTGCGAGGAGGGGGGCTTTACAATAGACGGACTTGGTCTATCGGGGTGGTTCGTTTTCGAGCCACATTGAAAAGAAAATTATACCGGAAACGCCAATTATATAATGCCAACTCCTTTTGAGATCTTACTTACATTCATCGACGCATGCTTTTTCAAGGCCTTACAACTAGCCTACACCACCGACATCACTTCTGCGATCCCCAATTGGTTTGTTTCGAAATCTGTTGTTAGCAGACAATCATGAGTTTCTGCCGCACACTGGTCGGAATCGAGGTTCTAGCTTGACAAAATTCGTGTCACTGTCAAATATTGAGATCAGCGCACAAAAAGTCTTGCTCGGGGGTTTTCGAGGGCGCTCAAAGCCAAGCTGCTTGACGGGGAGCACTTGGGAGCATGTACAGGTCCTAGTTTAACCGAGGAGATCGTGGATTCGCGAGGATTTTTTGTAAGCCTTGCTAAAGATAACCACCAATTTAGATACTAATAACTTTTTTTTTATATATATGTATATGATGTTGCCAAAGTTCAACGGATGCTCTATGGTGCTAAAGCACAGCCTTGGCAAGATATGAATTAACGACGAGGGAAATGGGTTAGGAGGTTGAGTGCTTAGAACAGAAAACGAAAGGAAGTGCAACATGCTCAAAAAGTTTCCGAATTTTCCTTATGTGTTTGAAAGGTGTGAATGTGTTAGTTTTCACCATGGAAGTAGTAAATTTTTGACTCATTCGAAGTGGTCCTCGCAAACATTACTACAATCGGATGGTATATAATCAGTTCTACCGATGAATTTTAACCACAGTTCTCTGAAGTCTTTATCTTTTGGAAAACTAAAATACCAAAAGGTAGAAAAATATTTTAATTTTTTTAAAGTTTTATTCGAGCCCTCAGGCAAAAACTTCCGTGAGCTGTCGCTGAACAAATAAGGCGAACCAAAGCTCTGATGAATCTCAAATGTAAACAAACGAGCACCATAAAGAGAAATGGTTATATTTTTTGGTAATTTAGCTTTTATTTATACAGCTTTTGCACATATTTCAAAGAAAATGCTGTATAATTGCTTATTATATTATTTAACTTTCCTGAAAAATGATTTTCCACACGCAATGCGTCGATTATTTTTACAACAAAATATCGCACACTTCATCACGAAAAATGTCCAAATTAAGCACGTGAGATTCTTAGTAAACTAAACCAAAACAGTCTTTTAAATGTTAATTGTCCTTATTTGTAAAATTACACCACTTTTAACAACTAAACATTGAAAATTATTCAATAAACACTTGGACCCGCACTCTTCAGAAAGTTCACGTCAAATTGACATTTCTTTATGGCGAAGTTGAAGCTCCCTTCCCACACCTTTCCGACGAACAAAAAATCGGAAAACACGTACACGATTTATACACGGTATTGCACTTCCTTTTGTTTTCTGTTCTAAGGTTTAGTGAACGAGGTGTCGATGTACGCCCCGTTTGAAAGTTTCTGGATCATATGACGAGGGAAAAACAGAAGATGGTAAATTGTTCCACATTCGTGTTGATCTTAGAAAAGATTCCCGAAATCTGACGGTACTTCCAAATTTGACCTGGATAGTAGGCCTGAGAGCGACTTGTAGCTCTTGTATCGCGCGTTGTCATGTGTCTACAAGGAATCAGGCTAGCAATTTCGTTAGAATAATATCAATGGAAACAGCGATAGAAGAGTAAGAGACAACCCACATTTCGTCAATGCTCCAGAGAGTCAGGACCCTCAGAGATTGAGGAATCGCCAATAAGTTTAATAGCCTTACGCTGGGCTTTGTCTAAAATATATGATCAGTCCAGCTAAGATTGCTGGATATCTGAATACCCAAGATGTTTAAGGAGGGCGAATTGGGTATATTCACTCCGTCGACTGAAATGGGTTGGGGTGAACTGGCCGTTTTTTCAGGGACATTAAACAGCATTGAGTTTTGGATGCATTAAACGAAACACGATTTGCTCTGCCCCAAGCGAGGACCATAGAAATGTCGTTGTTTAATGATCTAAGCATGCGTTTTCGATTGACTTCTGTAGCATTTCCACGTGAATTCATTACAGAATCAAATTAGTATGCGAAATAAAGGGTGCTGTCCTTGGCGAAACTATGAATAGGATTGACAGTAAGGGATAAAAGATTTCGTAGGAATCAGATGTAACTCCGTCAATTAATCCATGGATTGAATGGTCTGACAAAAAACTCTCTATCCATTTAACAAGGGTAGGGTGCCGGTTGAGCGGCCAGCGCGGAAACTGTACTGGCAATCGTTGATAAGATCGTTATTTTCTAGATATTTCATCAACTGAGAGTTGATGAGCGATTCAAGAACTTGAGATATGATCGAAGTTAGTGAAATTGGTCTGTAGTTAGAGGAGTCGCAAGTCTCTCCTTTTTTAAGTATCGGCTGGACATGAGCAAGTTTTCATGCAGTTGGAAACATTCCTGTTGAATATGACAGGTGAAAAAGTTTACTTAGAGGTTTAGCCAAAGTAGAGGCGCAGCATTTTAAAACCAGAGGCTAGAAACTATCAGACCCAGTAGCTTAGGACACGTCGAGTTATGTTATTAAAAAAGAGTGATACTTATTATAAATATTATATAATGGATTTTGACTAAAATATGACTCTCATGTACAAGCAGAGACTGGACAATTCGTCATGTTCTACTTATAAGCCTGGCATGTTATAGAAAGTTTTTTGGTACCCTTTTTGCCGAATTCAATATTACTTTCCATTTTTATATAATAGTTTTAATTTAATAATTTTAGTTTAGCATTTTTTTTAAATTAAATCGCTAATATGATCTAATTTCACTTCCGCCTTTTCATTTTCCATCAAGACAAAACACCTAGAACTTCCTAATCAAGATACAAAGTCCCTTTTTTATTAGAATGTATCTTGTTATAAATGTTTTGTATTTGTATTTGTAAAAGATAGAAATTTGTGACTGGCCATCAAAAGCATTTGATAAAATTTAGACTGCAAGTGAAAAAGGTAAGATGGGAAATAAAGAAAGTTCTTAAAATGTTTTATTAAGTTTTACGGTTTACATTGATTATTATCTAAATAACCTTTCCTAAATTTCCTTTAAACAAATAATGTGATGTATGTCGTAGATATTTACGTTAAATCAAATATTCACTTTTATATTCAAACTGCACCAAGAGCTTGAGATAACTGCACAAGACTTTGTATCTTCTTCATACTATTGCAAACATACTTAGCTCATTAGCTCATTTAATGCCATTTATACAATGGTAGCCTAAGAACTAAACTTAACGAAAAATATCAAAACTAATTAGGGAAGTTTATAACTTAATGTACCTACACACTAGAAATATATGACTTACATTCACTAGTGACATACTAATGGTAACTAAAACTACATAGGGCGCTAAGCAAACAGTACCAAATTAAAAAATTATGTAACTCTAAGTATAAAATTTTACTAAAAATTTATGTATTTTACGTATGTAAATATGTATGTAATTTAAGATATTCTCGAAAATCAATATATTTTTGAGGTAAATTTCTTAATCAACTATATTTACTATTTTAGTATTTTTGACAAATATAACTCTGGAGAGATATCATTTTAAGTACCTGCCACTGTAAGCAGTTGAATTTTTGTCTGTTCGTTGCTTTAATACCAAGGCAAAATACCTTACCTATATTTTTAGAAACACAAGAAAACTTTCTTTGAAAGGAATTTAGGGATCACAAGTAATGTTGTTTTTGACTGAGCCCGCCACTGTAGGCTCAAGTATATTTTCTACTAATGTTTTTGTGAAGTTTTATCGGTTTTATAAAGATGCGCTTACTTTCTAATGTAAAGACCTATCTTTTCAAACTCATGTGTCAGCCGAAAACTAGAAAAACAAAGGGATTTAAATAAAACACAAGTATCTTTGTATGTTTGAAAGTTGTTATAGAAAGAATATAAAATTATTTACTTCATTGTTGACGATAGAGAATACGAACGTTATTTTTTATGCTTTATATAGATGCTATTGTGTGTTTAGTATTAAAATATTTCAATGAATATACCATGTAAATAATTAAAATAATAAATATAAATTATTAATTATGATGTTTTAAGCGATTTAAAAGTTTTTATGGTTTCGTTCATTATTTTACTATATAAAGTAGACTAAAAAGTGCGCAAGCAAGAACAGTCTAAAACACTTTGATAAGTCGAAGTAAGGAATCCAGGAGTTTGGAGTATTAAGTGTTTACATAAGTTCAGTTTATCTCTAAGGATTGTTACCTCAATCTTTTTGAGTGGGATCTAGCTCAGGAAACGGGCTGGGTTCAAAATCTAGTAAAATTGTAGGCGCGCCACTTTTTCCTTTACCGTTAACGTTATAATAATTTATTATTTCACTTTTAGATAACTAAATATATCTAGCTAAGTATTACAGATTTCAAGCAAATAATTGGAAAGCTAATCAAATTTAAAGAAATACCGCCTTAGCCGCACAACCACCAACGACAAAATTAGAATTACCAAAGTTAGTTTACTTATCATTTCTTTTAAGCCTGTAAATCTTCCTGACCCATCCTTTCTCCTCTGAAACTCCAATTTGTGGTTAGTAGTTCCCTCGCCCTTTTCTCGAAGCGTTTCGTCGTATTTTCGAACCCTCATAGCTACGGTCTGGATAATACTAGAGGGCCCAAATTCAGAATAAGATGTAGTTAGCTGACTAATGGAACACACTAAGTGTCATTTGTCTAACTTTTATACTTTATTAATATCTAAAATAAGTGGATTTCGTCACTGACTCACTCTTGATCATCAGAACCTCTAGGAGCCCAACCCCTCATAAAACAATTTCTCATAGGTATACTTCCAAACTTCTAAATATCCTGGAAAGCTGAAATTTGGTATGCAGCCTAGGATTTGTACACAAACAACGAAAAAATTAATAAATCTGTAACTTTCACCCTGAAACCTTCCATAAAGTCTGTATATACAATTTGTTATAGGGAGGTACTTCCAAAAGTTCTAGAAAGCTGAAATTTGATATGAAAGCTAGATGTTATTGTACATAAAAAACGAAAAGGAAAGAAGGGTTACGATTCTATAATAGAGCATTATTAGTAGAATTCATCCACCGTAAGCAGTTTCTGATCTGTATCGCGTATGTCATCATTATCCATAAAAGCCAAGGCCTAAGTTTGGGTTGTGGTCTCATTCATATCTGCACTTTCAAGGGTGGCTAGTTTGAAAGGGGTTCATCTTATAAATATTGACTTTGGTAATATTAAAACATAACAGTCAGATTGAATATAACCGGTTAATAGCTAAGTACTACTCTGATTTATCGCTTATTGTAAATAATTAGCCAACAAGGACAAGAGGCAACGATAGAGAGTGGGCTATGAAAAAGGAATAGCTGACTCGCAAGAAATACAGCCCGAAAATATAAAGCCCCTAACTCTACTAGGCCTAGCTCTACAAGCCCTACATCCCAGTAGGAAAAGTGAGAACCGATTCCATTTTGCTTCGATGAATTCGTATATGAAAATGTTCACAATAGACATAGATGAAGGTTTGAGCCTAGAGTCATGCATAAAGTCAGCAACGTAAAGAGTGACTAATTATTCTGAAAATCTGTGCACGCCGACGTAGGTTTTATGAGCATTAGTCAGTTTAAAAATTGAGAGTGGATTCAGTCAATACTTGCCTTGCAGCGTGATTGTTCTTGTGTACGCGAATGTTCTTGTATATGTGAATGAATTAAATATAAAGTATACGAAAATTAGATATTGAAACGAACGCTTATTTTCATCAGTGCTTACAACAGTTTCCGTCCATTGCTGAATTCACCCATTACTAGATAATGGAAACGGTAGGCATTATCGATCCCTCCTAGGCAATATCAATCGAAGCTTTCATCCAGAAAGTGGGCATTATGATTTACTTTCATCGATGATAGCTCCGATGCGGTATTGCTTAGATTTCCTACTGGAATCTTCATAAATAATTATGGCCGAGCCGTTTCGCGGTCGTCGCACTCCCATGGAATTATTGTAAGAAATTAAGTCAGTGGTCCTTAATGTTGTGGATGTAGGGTTTGTAGAGTTAGGGCTTGTAGAGTTTACCCTTGCAGAGTTAGGGGCTTGGCTCTACATGATATCTAATAACTTTTTAACAGTGAAAGTGTTATGAGTCTCGGCAAGCTACTTTACATGACATGTTTTTGGTGGAATCATTATTTCCTGCTCCAGAAAACCTTTTCTTCTATCTGCAGTCCTCTTTCAGCTCGTCGTCTTTCTTCTTCTCGCTTTTAAACACTTTAACTTTACTAAAACTTTTTTTTAATTTGAACTGTTCCTCCAATTTTAAAAGAACGCACCAAGCAGAAAGAGAGAGAAGTCCGTCGATATGCGTGCTTCTAACACCTTCGCTAATATTGTCCGCGTGTTCCTTATATACACCTACGAATATCCGGTTTGATTTAAGACTACCAGATGGACTGTTGGTGAACACTTGGTGAATTATTACCTAATAAATGGTTTTTTGTTACAGCAATTATTCACTCAGGTTTTCTTTAAGTTTTTCTTCCAAAGCTTTGCTTATGAAATTTATTTTTTTTTTAGTTTTTTTTCTGTTAGTATTAAGTAGTTTTGATTTAATTATGTTCACTTGCATTTTCTTCTTTTTCTCTTCTAAGGAAGCCTGGAGCATGTTTTGAAAAATTATAAATCCGATTGTACGTTTAGTTGCGAGGAAAGAAGATTTGAATTATTGTTTTGTTAAGTGTTTACAACGATGGAAGTATTGGAGAACTTTAATAACAATTAATTTTAATATTTAATAATTAAATGAGAATTGAGATTTTCTCCAACTTATATCTCAAAGCCTTATTTGTCAATAGGGATCTTAATTGTGAAATGTACATTCATATCTAAATAAATAACTATAATAATATAATTCATATGAATTTGCTTTAATTTCTATTAAAGTGGTGGGCTAAACTTAACTCTTATTTTAAGCGCAATTTTCCAAATAGATACTACAAAACTACAATACGGATGAATATCTGAATATATCTTAGTCTATATCGATGTCATTTCCAAAAATCTTGTAAAGCGAATTATGACTAACTAGATCCTGGTTTCCGTAAAAAATAAATAGTTTTCCCAATTATTGCTTGTGTAGATACTTCCATACGTTTGATCGAAATTCAGTGATTGATTATTTGAAATGAATCCCCAGAGATAAAGGAGTGGGTAAACGTGTACTCCTGAAACATACTACGACTAAACTGTATGTTAAGATCTTTTTTCCATCTCCATACTCGACTATAAAGCCATCTGTACTGATAAACAGTTGCATTCTTTTGTTCGGTTTTTCATGTAACATTTGAAGTGGGGTTCCGCGAAAGGCACCTTCCAAGTAAATTATAGATGCGTATGTGTTTATAAAAGTAGTCTTTCCGTCTCTCAAGAATTTAACTCCTTGCCAGTTACAGCCCAAAGCACTATCAGCAAAAGGCTGGAAGAGTTTCATGCTACTAGAATAACGTGTATATTCACACCGCGCGGTGGTTTTCTTTGTCCTCTTCTTTGCAATCCATGAACTATTTTCAATCCTGGAAGAGGAAGGCTGTAGGGAAATTTATTATGCGGACAACATAGCTATAGCTCTCTCCGGAAAAATTTAGGAAACGGTTTAGAGAGAAGCGACAACTTTGTACTCTTACAAAAGGGCCACAGAGAGGGCAAGAGAGATTGTATACTGGCTTTATGTGGCCGTCATTAGGTCAATCCTGTTGTTTAGCGCGGTCGTCTGGTGACCATCACTAAACAAGGCCACGAGCCTTAGCATCCTAGAAAATTTTCCGAAATCACCCTGCATCTGTATCAGCGGAGCACTGCGGTTGACACCCATTGCTGCTATGGAAATGCTACTTCATCTACCTCCCTTAGATTTGATAGGCAAGGAATTGGCAGCGATAGCCAACCATTTACAGTTTTAGCCTAGTCTGGATCTTAACTTCTCCAAGCGTCTAGTTTCGTTTGAAAGAACCAACTTTCGCTTGCATACCAAATTTCATCCTAATGAGTAAGTCTCCAAAGAGATTGACTTCGTTATCTGCCTGCCTCTACTACTAACTCACCTTCATAAGGATCTTCATAGTCTTTCATTTCGCTTTCATCTCATGTTCACGGCTTAATTTTATCTCCGCTTGTGTCTGTTATTTTAAATTTTTCATGTTCACCAATTTTCTTGACCTTGTTCCTGTCAAATCCCCGCATTGCAATGATCTCGTACGGATCAGGAAATTTAGGTTCAGTTTAAGTCCTACACCGAATTGAGTTCTTTCCACCGCTAATTGGTCCCACAGAATATTTAACTGCTGGCTTCCGACGCCTGTTATAATCTCTTGATCTTTGCCTGTTGTCGCAGTTGTTCTTTTTCTTCCTCGAATGATTTCCGTGACTCTTACTCTATCCACTCCGTGCTTTTTTATATCTTGTTCAGTTCGCATCTTCATACCGCTCAAAAGTTGAGAAGAAATTGCACCCGTTGTTCGTTGCGATATGGAGTTAAGTATTTTTTGAAGGGATCTCACATACACGTACCATTTCTCGCAATCTTCTGACGACATTTTGCTTATCACGGCAATGATTGTTAAAAGCTGACCATTTCCACTTGGCAACTTTATGTTGTAGGTGCTAAAAAGATTTAAACTTAGGCCGAAGTGCAAGCTCCCCATTTATCGTACTTAACATTTTAACTGGAAAAAGCCAACAATATTTAATAAAACCCTCTACGATTGCAAAAATGTGCTTCTACATAATGCATTTTTGTAACGGTCATCGGCCCCAAATGTTCAATGTGGAATGTGTCTAACCGAAATTATCCTTTTGGTATTGGATGCAGCTTTCATTCCCTTTTACGATTTTTTCCTCTAGCTTAGAATGCATTCATTGCCTTTGGATCCTTCTTGCTACATTCGGAATGGGGAGTTCCTTTTCATTGACTTCTTTCATTTTTTTCAGGTAAAAATGACCCTATCACGTACATCTCGAATCTGAAACCACAAATAATACTTTTTTCTCTTCAATTTTACAAAGAATGTTACGCTGCATAATGTAGTATGTGCATTTTCCATTTTCCAGTAACTTTATAATGACATTCAATCTCTCTGCACTCTCCGGCGCTTCCTCCAATTTCCTTAGAAATTCATTACTTAGACTGATGTTCATCACTTCCGGAAATCCACTCCGTAACGAAATATTCGCAAAATTGGTGCTTGTGCTTGTTTTCGCTTCAGTAGGTCTTATGCTGTCCTTTTTTGTTCCTCTAACTGAAATTCCACATCCTTTTTCAATAACTTTGTAAGGGAATTTGCTTTTAATGCGAATTGCTAAACCTAAGAAAATTTGGAGACGTTTCAGAGTCGGAATAGCAAAATTGACAACAGCTTTAGTTTTATCTGCCGAATTCGATATGCTTCCTTTGTGTAAACGATATCCTAGGTATTCTATTTATCTGGAAGTATCTGGCATTTTTTCCACTTTACCTATAATCCATTTTCCACCCCCATCAATAACGTTTGCTTCAATCGATTGCTTCAAGTGCAGCCCTGGAAGAAAAGAAATTAAGATTAAGGAAATGAGGGTAATGTTCCTTATGAATCTTCTTGTTTAGAATCCGAAAGTCGACACAGATCCTGTGTGTGCCATCATTCTTCTTGACGAGCACAACATTACTGGCGTAATCTGAGAGCTTTCTGCAAATATATAATAATTTGGACATCTTTGGCTGTATCTCTGTACTGAATATGATACAAGTCTGGTAAATAATTATACAGGTCTACACGATTCTGTTGTTGTGCAGCTGGGGATCATTTCCGATGTAATTTGCCGCGGAAAATCCGAATCCGAGGTAAGACTTGGGCCAACAGGTGAGGATTGTGAGATATTTGAGGTTATGTACTCGAAAAATGGGTTTTTTTGCTACTTTTGAGGTCATGTACAGGATGCAGAAATTGTTTTTGGTCATGTTTTCTAGTTGCATCATTTATTACTACTCTTACCCTTTAAAATAAGCTACGGAGCGAAGACCTACGATTTTTTCTTGAAAAGTTACGACCATTTTAATTTATGAAGCTTATGTTTCATATAAATAGATATATAATGTTAAAATGAAATATGAACTTCATAACTTGAAATGGTCATACCTATGCAAGAAAAATCCTGTACGTAACCCTAAAATTAGCCAAAAAACCCATTTTTGGAGGACATAACCTCAAATATCTCAAAATCCTGACGTGATGGTCCAGTTCTGAACTTAGATTCATGACCTCCAGCTGCCCAAAAACAATCGTGACCCCATTTTTGTAGACCTGTGTTATTATTACCTCCATCTACGTTTATCTTTGGTAGGAGACATCTATGTGAGTTACTCGTTTTTATGTTCTTCACATTTTTAGCTTCACACTTTTACTCATTTTCTTCCTTTTTGGCTATACGTTACTTATTTTTATCTATAGTTAGAAGCACTCTCTGAAGTAGATTCATGTCGGTAAGATCAGAACCAACAATATAATCCGCACAAACATGCAGCTTTACTTGATCAAGACGGAGTTGGATCAATGCGTTGAGCGGCAAGACCAACATGCCATGGGTCCCGGGTTCGAGCCCAGATGACCGTGAGCTTTTATTAAGAAATTAAAATATTCCACTCCGTCTCTGGGCTGTCGTCTAGCTCGCAGCAATGCAAACAAGACTCAAGTTTCCTCACTTCCCTTACCCTAAATTCCCTTCCGGCCAAAACCATGCTAACGCATCAAAGGGTTGTCCCCTAGGATTTGGCCACATCATATATAAAAAAAAAAAAAAAAAAAAAAAAAAAATATGACTACATCCACATCGATCTTGGCCAGAAAGGACCTTTTTATCTTAATATTTGCACCTACTTCTCTCAGAGCCATTGCACTTTTTCTAAGAATAGATTTTGGAATAAAACAAATTATCAAAATAGAAATTCTTTTGTTGTTCAGCAACTCTGATTTGTTTGCACTTCTCTCTCACATTAGCAATGGGCATTATACTCTATGTAACATAAAAGAGTTACCTGAATCGGTCTAAGTATCGCGGTACCAAAATGGGAACATACTCTATACATCAGAAAAAGGATCATCCAACTAGGCCCATGCGTTACGAAGTTATACTACTCGTCCCTCTCCCCACCCCACCCTAGGACCATATTTTTTCATTATTAGCAATGGGGAATCAAAAGAGGAATTTTCCAAATCCGTCCGCGCATTAGAAGTTAGGTTTGACCCCCACTCCAACCACAACAAAACTTTGTTTGGCATGGTACCAACCGGGAATTATCCAAATCTGTCCACGTGTTACGAAGTTAGATTACCCCTTGCCTTAACCATCCCATCATGATACTCATATAACAACAAAATAATTATCTAAATCGGTCCACGCATTACGAAGTTATGTTTCACCCCCGCCGCACCAAAAATTGTTTTTACATGATACCAATCGGAAGCCATTCTCTACCCAACAAAAAAAAGAATCATACAAACCGGTCCACGCGTTACGTCATACATAAAAAAAAAATTTCAACAAAAATTTTATAAAAATTTGAATACATGTATAACTTCTAGTTCGTCGATTTTTAGTAGGTATTTGACAGCGCCGATCGTGATTAATATCCCCAAAAAAATTAACATCATCATAAAGGAAGTCTATTCAGGAGCGCAATGCGACGTCCTACCCTGTCGGAGCCCTTCCAAGTGCTAAACGGAGTGAGACAAGCATGCATGCTGTTACCTTTGCTTTTCCTGATGATCATTAATGACGTATTGTGCCCCGCCCTAGATGACCACCCATCGCAACGGTTTAGATTCAAAGAGGGCTTACGACTAATGCTGCTGAAACCAAAATAATGAGGTTAGGCTTAGTCACAGCAGAGCGCGGATCTGAAGCTGATGTACAGGCTCGCATCAATAAGGCTTGAGTTGCATTTAATACATAATTCCTGAGATCTGGCACATGTGGATCTGGATGTTGTTCTCCAGATGCACAAAAATTTCAAATCTTCGAATCGAATGTAAACAGCTATTCAATATGGAAAATGACCTGTCAAATACACTGTCACTAAGATTAAATCCTTTGTCAACCGGGGTCTGCGGTGCATCTTTAATATCCATTGGCCACCAAGCCTTGGACCATCAAAGATCTGCACAGGTTTACAGGCCAAGACGGGTTAAACACCAGCAGTGTATAGGCCGCACACAAAGAAGAGGGGCCAAAGAACATCGCACAACCGGCTCTAGTTGGAATCTACACGGGATCTAAGGAATCGGATGACCGCGCAACAATTGAAGGCCTTGGCGCAGAACCGGACCAGTTCCTTCATTTTTCGCACATGACATAAGAAGCACCCTGTATTTATACTATGGTTGTACAATTATGTCAGAAAAAGCCCTGAAGTATGCAAAATAATTTACGCAGAAGCTACAGGGTGTAAAATAATAACTGTCGCACCTAATTTTTAAAAATGAATCATGTATTTTGTCCCTACAATGAACTAACTTTATTATATAACTAATTACATTTCAAATTACTATATCTAAAATTTCAATTCGATTTAACCTCCTTCTCTCCTTCCTCAATGCTTAAGACTTAAGGGTTATACGCAGTTGCAATGCCAAAAAAAGTCGTTTACTTACGAATTTTTTCTAAAAAAGGATTTTATTTGATAAATGCAAGAAGTATTAAATCATGTAGTGGTAACTTTTAACTTTATAACGGCATTTGCCGTTTTTAAAAATATTGAGTTACACGGCTGCTATAGATAGATGATCTCCTGGAGGTCCTCCAAAAAAAGGTGTCTGGCGGTGAGCACGATATCTCCGGTTTGGCTTATCCAAAATAAAAAAGCCAACAAGATTCTATTAGTGGATAGATAAATCTAGTTTTTAATTAAAGGAATAGTCTAAATTTTGATTTTTGACAAAATTGCGGCTCCAAAAAGAAAAAATTCCGATTTTCGACAAAAAAATTTTCGTTAAATTGTTTAAAAAAATAGAAATAATTACCGGAAATCTTATTCCTTCGATCAATCTCTGAAAAATATATCTGTGAAGGTTGTGTTAAAATTTCAGACCGATCAGTTGAGCGGTTTTTGAGAAATCGTGCTCACCGGCTTTGAAAACACCGTTTTGATAAAAACGGGTTGAAAGTTTCACTCGTTTTCGATTCGATCTCGAGGGATCGATATTTAAGCCTCCGATCTGCCGATTTTCGAATCGATTTTACGCGGGACCGATTCAGCTCGAATCGATTTATTTATTTCCGATTTAGTTATAATATTTTAGTGTTAACTGTTTGGTTTTTTCATTCCCCAACGAGAAGAAAATAAGTTATTTAAAGAAAAATCTAAAATAAGTGATATTCGAATGTGGGATTTTAAGTTTTTTTCAAATTATTTTTTGCTACGTAGTCAATCCAGTACAAAAATCACCTAGAATACACGATTCGACGTGGAATTCTTTCGAAAGTAAGTTGCAATTTGTATACCGATGGCCTTAACGTTATGCATATTAGTTTACGCGGAATTGCCAAATCAATATAGACAAGTCTATATGCATTCACGTATAATCCTAGCAAGAAACTCATGGGAAATACACGTAGATTCGACGTATGTAGATCTTAATCTCCTGAAAGAAGCGTATATATTTTTTTGAGTTCTGCACATTCTTATTCTATCAAAGATTTGACACTTATTAATAGTTTGTTTTTAATCTAAAGTCTCAAATTTGGCAACTTTTACACTTTTAAAATAATATAAATTTAGATATTTAAGCAATGGTGAGTGGTATAAAAAAAACGTTTCTACAATAAATTAAAAAGACGAAAAATTTATTTTGCATGCTTTAAAATTTTACATAGTCTTTTATAAAAACAGTCTTATATGAAAAGTTTTTATGTTTTTTCAATCATAATTACCACTTGAATAGTAAACCAAGACAGCGTGCATTTTGAAATTTTCAACTGAGGGGTAGGTAGTCATGTTTTCTCTTCACTTATATAATTGTCGAAAAGAGGATATAAGGGTACATTTTCAGACTTTCAAGAATCTTTTTAAAAACAAAGGAGCAGGCTCCTCAAATCTCATCTTTCAAAATTATCTTTTTTGAATAGTACATGTTTGAATTTAACGTTGGCAACTTGTTGCGTTGGCCATTTTTTCCTTTAGCAAGATAAAGACAGGGAGGAAGATGAAGTTGAACTTTCAACTTTTACTTGCGGTGACTTCCGTTTAAAGCGAAAGAATAAAACACTCCCAGTATATTTTCAAAAAACGTCCCCAAGATATACATTTTTAAGGCTGAGACCAGAAACCTTCCCATTTACGAGAATATTCTTCGTACATACTCATAAAATGTTCTGAAATCCCTTCTGAAATCAGACATAGAAATGCTTTGGGGTCGTTTTCTGAAAATATTCCTGGAATGTTTCTGCTATTAGTAAAAATAAATTTTGCACCTGCAAATGCGCGGCAAAAAAGTTGTGCTTCCCTTTTACTTTTGGGGTATACATTTTTAGTTGTGTTCCTTTAATTAAGACTAGTCAGTATTAGTATGTACTTTCGAAAAAGAGTCTGTTCCAACGCAATTTGTTTTTCGATTAAATAAGCAATATTTGTGAAATTCCCATTGTTGCTTAATCAGGATTTATAAGCTATAAAGGCTGTTTTCTATTATTTAATAAATCGGTGTATTTAGGGTCATAAGTAAACCGATTTATTAAATAATATTTTTATATAGAGAAACAGTTCTAATTAACTAAATCGATCCGTTCGATCTATGGATATCGATCTTTTTAAAACGATTAATCGATCTTCGAAATCGGAAATAAATTACAGATCGATCCTTACTGAATCGATTTTCTCAGTTAGATCCCCCATCCCTATTTGGTATCAGTGAGATGTATTAAAATGGAGTGACTTATAAGCTATCTCATACGGGTACAATTTTACTTTCAGTGGAGGAAAACCACATTTAATTTCCAATGTTTTCTGTGAATTTGCAGCGGTTGCGAGCTGAATAAAATAACCATATATATACGAAATGAAATATTGAATTTTAATCTTTTATATTTTAGTAAAGAAAATGTTAAAATCATTGGAATTACTGATATAAAAATTACAAAAAAAAGGTTGTTCTAATCTGCAAAATACTTACCCAGAAAGAGATATAAAATGATTGTGAGTATTGCGATTTATTTCTATCGCCTGCATTTAATAGGCGACATGACGTTGGCAATTAAGAAAACCATGTTGAAAAAAAAGATGCTTACACAGAAAGGGACAACTGACGAAAAGTGATACCATTTTCTTGACGAAATTGCAGAGCACCAAGTGTTTGGTTTACGCCGCCTACTTTCTAACGCTCCGAGACGTCCTTAGAAATATGCATGTATCTCCACGAATATTTGCGGGATCGATTTGAAATTTTCAGAGAATATAGTGGAATATGTGCATTCCGAAAATGCAATAAAATAAAATAATTTAATTTTTAATTTTATATCTATTACGACATTTTGAAGCCGGTGCAAATGAAACAAACCAAACACCTACAACAAAAATATTTAATCCTCATTTCTTATGATCCCGTAAGCTGAAACGTTCAGGTAGTATTATGTATTATTTTCAATTGTGCTTATGTAGTTGTTTTATTTGTTTAATTTGCACCGACTTCAAAATTCCGTAATAGATATAAAATTAAAAATTATTTTATGCTTTTTAGCACTTTTTGTGAAGTCGGTTCAACTTTTTTTTAAAAACTATTTTATTTTACACTTAGTATCTTCTACTCTATACAACGAAGAAAGAACCATCAAAATCCCCCCAAAATTTTTTTCATGTGGTATCAACCACGGAACATACTCTAGCCAATAGAAAAAGAAATATCCAAATCGATCCACGCGTTACAAAGTTAGACTACCCCTCCCCCCCTCCTCCACCCTAGGCGAAATTTTTGTTGTCCTATTAGCAATGGGGGATCATACTCTATACAACGAAAAAAGAACCATCCAAATCGGACACGCGTTACAAAGTTAGGTTTCACCCCTACCCTTCACCACCATACCAAACATTTTTTGACGTGGTACCCATCGGTGAACA
This sequence comes from Leptarthrus brevirostris, assembly GCA_964036015.1. NCBI lineage: Eukaryota > Metazoa > Arthropoda > Insecta > Diptera > Asilidae > Leptarthrus > Leptarthrus brevirostris. The sequence goes on from OZ038372.1 coordinate 41,681,770, forward strand.
TACTCTACCCAACAAAAAAAGAATCATCAAAATCAATCGACGCGTTACGAAGTTATGCCCGGTCAGACATAAAAAAAAATTAAAATACGCGTCGAACTCGTCGGTTAAAAACCGATTTTTTTAAATTTCTAACTGCGTGCAACCCCTTAAATCGAATGGCATTTTCTTGTATTTTATTATATACATGCAAAATCTAGGAGATTGTGATGGATTCTGCTCAATATGTTCGAGACTACTCTTGCGACAGTTTGCCTAATTTTATTTTATTTGAAGAATTGCCGGTTTCTTCATAAGATTTTGATCCTGTTTTTTTTTCAAATGGGAAAACATTCTTGGGAAACTAGGGAATTTAAAAACTATTAACATTAATAAATTCAAGAAACATTAAGTTAAGGTATAGGATGAAATACCTAAAGATGACATCCGTGCCAAATGTATCGATTTGAACCAACATCTTGAAGGTATTTCTTGGTAGAATAAAAATAAAAATTTTAAATTTTTTATTCAGTTATGTAATAAAGTTTGTTCCTTTATGCGATGAAATACATTAATTCATTTATAAAAATCAGTAACGGCAGTTATTATTTTACACCCTGTATGTATAGGTATATAAGCTTACTGATTAATTTACTGATCTTTCTGTAAGCACTTAGTGAAACATATTACTATTCATTTTCGGATAAATATTAAAAACACTTGTTAAGTTTCACAATTTATATCTTTATTAATCGATTATATTGAGTAATAAATCGAGAGCCGACGCGTTTCGTCTTGTTAGGACATCATCAGGGCAACGACTGAAAAGCTCAAGTTTAAAAAAGCTAAACTATTGTTCGAATAGAGCTGGACAAAGTAACGGACTTTTATTTTTAAAATCTATTTGATCGTTCAACAAAGAACAACCACCCTGCTTAGCTTTTCTTATCTCATAAATTTCATATACGTCTAAAATTTTTTGGTTTCTAATTTCTCTCAGTAATTCCACATTATTTTCATCAACTTTATGGCCAGTGTCCTTTAAATGTTTAGCTAAACTAGAGGTTGGGTTAGCATAATAGGCAGATTGAATGTGCTCTTTAATTCTTGATTTTAGTTTTCTTTTTGTTTTGCCTATATAGATCCCGGGACAATTTTTACACTTGATTTTATAAACTCCGCTTTTTAGGAGTCTATTAGTTTTTGTTTTGATTTTATTATTGACCAGCAGATTCTTTAATGTGTTGTTATTAAAGAAACCTGGTTCAATATTATTATTTCTTAAGGAGGTAATCAGCCTGTTCGACACATTGTTGATGTATGGAATTTTCTTCCATATCTTATCACTTTTATCCACTTTCTGCTCTGGAAAAATTGAACTTAGAGTCCTCTTTTTAATTTTCTTCCTGAGTAGTTTATAAATGGTGCCTTTCTCATAACCATTTCTTAACGCTATCCGCTCGATAACACCCAACTCTTTTTTAAAAGATTTAGGGGTTAAAGGAACGGACAGCAAGCGGTCCAGCATGGAGTGAAAAGCAGCCATTTTTGTACTCCAAGGGTGGATGGAAGTTTTTGGTATTATAGCATCTGAATATGCATTTTTTCTATAAATGTCAAATGAAAGCTTTTGGTCATTTACTTCTATTGTCAAGTCAAGGAAATTTAATAATTTATGCCCTATTTCAACAGTAAATTTAATATTGTCGTCCATTTTATTTAAAACATTATCTAAAAAGTAAGCTAATTGTCGTTCTGTACCAGTCCAGATGCAGAAAATGTCGTCAACGTATCTGAACCAAGTAAAAACATTACTTATAAATTTACAATCCGTATCGAACAGGCGTGATTCTAAATTATCCATAAAAAATTCTGCTGCAAAAGGTCAGAATGCGGAGCCCATTGCTAACCCGTCTTTTTGAATATATATTTTGTCGTTAAAACTAAAATAATTTTGATACAGACACAGATATATTAAGTCTAATAATTGCGCAGATATTACTGATTCTTCTTGCCTTACCCACATTAGTGTTTCTTCCCTTCTCTATAAAAAATTTCCTAATTTTTATTTATTTGTTCTTTACTAAGTGAATTTTATGATATTGGTTCCGATCGATCACTTCATAATAATTTTATTTTATTCCGACAAAAAATGTTTGCAATTTGAAAAAAAAAGACTAGCAATCGAATTCCTTTCTTAATAAATGATACCTTTCACTCCCATATGCAAAATTGTCTGAAAAACTTCTTATAATAGAAGTAAATAAAAACTTTGATGATAACAATCCTATTTCGCATGCTTATTTTTTTCTATAAACTTTACACATATGAACGCAGCAAACCATTAAAGTTCGTTGACTGAAATTTTTGTTATTAGCAAAATGTTTATTGATTCTATTGCCTTTCTAAATTCTAAAGTTTTAAACCTACGATGGATATCTTGCGTCCATGTGCAAGAGTTCACTGTCCCAATCGGCATTACAAAAGCTCAAAAATATCTTGAATAGCGCCAACTGTCAGGAATTTTTGGAGTCTTCTAAAAACATCTGAGTTTATGGACAGAACCAGGTGATGGCCCCGATTCTCGGTCACAACTTTCCCATAACGTTTTATTGATCTTTCGTCTGATCAAAACAATTTTTTTAGGGAACTCTACTTGATTGGTTGGCGCCTATATTTTAATAAGATTATTTTCTTCGTCTGGTTTAAATACCTCCCGTACCACATCTGTTTTAATTTTGGTTATCTCCCCGGAGGATTTGTAGCAAAATATGTTGATTCCCTTTTGTTTATTGTTCTAATAGAGTATAATCATGCAAATATTTTATTCTATTTCGTTTTGCTTCTATTCTATATATAAATACATATAAATTAAATGTTTGTGTACTTACATACCCACACAGGCTAAAATTTGTAGAACCTTCTTGTCAATAAAACTATTTAAAGTTATTAAATTGAAAGTAAGACTATTCATATAAAGATTTCTTTCACCTATTACTACTTATTCTGCAAGAAATCAGCAAAAATGTTTTTCTTTCCCTTTTGGTATTGACAAGGATATTTTGAATTCTCATGTATTCTGCATTTACCCACTAGAGTTCAGTTAATTTAGGAAATTACAAATTCGAGCTAAAAACGATATCATCACAAGAGAGACAAAAAAATTTTTTTTAATAAATTCTAAAAGAAAGATATAATTTTCATTTAATTTGGGCTGAAATGCAAATGAATGGGGCACAGTCGAAAATATAATCTCTGTATGAAAATCATAATCTCCCGACGGAATCTGCTCGACGGATATAACATAACCCCTAAATGGTTCATAACATGTGATTTGAGGGATCTAAAGGTAAAATTAACAATCTCCGCTTTCTTCAAATATAAGTTGTTTATTTTGTTTACGATCTACAGAAATCTTAGAAAACGGAGAAAGTAAGTTTACAGTAAGATCTTTAATTTGTTTACAGATATTGATCAGAGCTTGTACTTGGGGCTTCTTTGAAGTTAGTTAATTTGGGTTAAAAAGTAAAAAAATTAGGAAAGAGTTAGTAATGTATTGGCTAATTGGCTCTACACCAGTGTCATATGACCTATTATACTCTCTTATGTGATGATCGTATGGTGGCCTTCACTGGATATATCAACCCATTACAAAGCAATCGATAAGGTTCAAGGAATGGCAGCACTACTGATAGCAGGTTCCCTTAGAACCACATCTTCTAAAACCCTAAATACTATTCTTCACCTCCTACCGGTCACTCCAAAATCCTGGACGGAAATCGGTACCAACACTGACTATCCTTTTCTACCAGATCAGAGTGGGAGGAAGTTCCAGCTCAATTGGGGAGTCAGTACATTTCTACTCTCACGGCTCTAAACTGGATGGCAAAGTAGGTGAAAGTAAGCTACAACTTTTTCCCATCTTTTCAAATTTATACTTCATTTAAGGAACTTTTTAAATGCTATTTTGGATATTAAAAAAAATTTTTTTTGGAAAAAACAATATTTAAATTTTTGAAACTTGAATTTCACAAAGTTCGACCATTTAATTTTTTTTTTATTTTTTTTCTCTAATATTATTCTTAACCCAACTCGCTAGAAAAAACAAATATTCAACCATGAATGAAGAAGCATTCCACATAACTTTTGAACATTTACATTCCGTTCGCGACTTCAAATCCTTTTCTTAGCGGGAGAGGTAAAAATCTTCCAAAAGAAACCGGACGACCCGCGCCCTCCGGTAGTGTGAGATTCTTCCTTACTAAAAACACCTCCCTGGGGATAAGCCGAAACAGACTACATAGAATCGGGTTTCTTTTCTTCCTTCCCAGTCTCCCTTATTGGGGGCACCTGAGTAACCAGTTATCCCACTGTTGACACTAACCTCGGTTTCCAGGGTCACTGCTAGAATCCTAGCCTATCTGCAGGAATCCATGTTGTCTCATCGTCTTCAGTGTTCCTTCTTGCGCCATGCGTTAATTACAACCTTCACCCCTTCTTTGCCCACGGCATTGAAGTGTTTCAGGCCATAAGGCTTAAGTCCAGAGCCAGGACCAGTAGCCTCTTACGAATTAATCGCAGCTAATCCTTAGGAAGGCAGGACTCCATCTTCTACTGGTGCGTGTACCGCGGAGATAGTCAACTCGTTAGAGTCTACCATCTCTGCCACCGCCGTACCCGAGGAAGTGCTAGTTGTTATGTTGCCAATGGCACGTTCTTCCAGGAATGCTACAGCACTGTCAGCCGGCACAAGTCAGCCTCCATAGCCGCCGCAGCTCTTCAAAAGGTAATTTTCCCAAAGATGCTGCTATTGTGTTGTGGGTACCGTGGGCATATTCAACCTATTAGGGTCTACCATACCCTCCACCTCCACTCCTACAGAAGTACTTGAGGAAACTCCATTCGCGACCTAATTACCCTGGGTTCTGTAGAGGAAAGGATAGCAATGCAGACTCCCTTGGCATGGCCTACTACAACCTTGGAGTTAAGGGGAGTTTTCAAGAGGTTATCGCCTCCCCCATTAGTTACTTAGCTACGTTCTAGGATACATTGCCCGGCTGCTACCACTTGAACGTGTAACTAACACTTGAGAATGTCCAAATGAGGATCGCCGTATCCTAGAAGGCTCCAACTCTTCCGTCCTTTCTCCAGCAACCTTCTTGAGAAGTTACAATGAATCCTGTTAAATATAAATTTATTTTAAAGTTAAGAACATAATAGTACAACATTTCAAGAATCTTCTGTTTAATTTTTGTGTAAAACTACTGTGAATTGAGCGACTGACAGGAAATAAAAGATACTTTGGAAAATAAAAAGATACTTTACGGTGATCATCATAACTCACTACTGGAAAATATGTTGGCAAAAAACTAAAAAGATTTCGTTAGTTTATGAATATCTCGAGGTAACAACGTCGAGATTTTGTTTATTTTATTGATGTTTTATTGTTGTAAAAAAAACGAATTTTTTGAATTTATGAAAATTTATTGATAAAAATCGGCGAATTTGTTGTTGTAAAATTAATTATAATGATAAAAAATACAAAACTCGACGTTGTTACCTCGTAATTTATGTATAAAATAAGTGTGCAAAATTTGAGAAGGATCGGATGAGTACTCTTTGAGTTTATGATTTGCATGTTGTTGACGTGGTATTGCGGTGCTGAATAGAACCCCTTTATGATAATGATAATTTTTTCTGCGATGCCTCTACGTTAAGCTGCCCATATACATATACCCGCGATCAATGCTGTCAAACGCCTTCTCAAAATCGACGAACATTAAATGTAAAGGGCAACTCCATTCAGCGGATTGCTCGGTGATAATTCCCTCAGGCCGCCTTTTTTGGGAAGTTTTATAATTACACTTGCTTTTCATTCAATGGGGAAGGTCTCGGTTTCCCAACATTCCTGGAAAACGGAAGTAATCCGCAGCAATGAGATCGGCCTTAGGTAGTTGCACTAGTATCCCATAAATTCCTGGGGCCTTACTGAAGTCCACCGACTTAATTGTGTCAGCCAATCCGTTCTTTTTCTGTTGTATGGAAAGTGATACCCCATTGCTAATAGGAGAATAATTTGGTCCTATGGTGGGGGTGGTGGTGGGAAGGAGGAGTAGTCTAACTTCGTAACGCGTGGACCGATTTGGATAATTCTTCTTCTGTTGGGTAGAGTATGCTGTCTGGTTGATACCACAAGGAAAAAATTTTGGTGTGGTGATGGTGGGGGGAGGGGAGGAACCTAACTTTGTTTCGCGTGGAGCGATTTAGATGGTTCTTTTACTATTGTATAGAGTGTGATCCTCCATTGCTAATAGGGGAATTATTTGGTCCTATGGTGGCGGTGGGGAGGGGTAGTTACTTTGTAACATGTGGACCGATTTCGATGACTCCTTTTCTATTCGGTAGAGTATGTTCCTTTATTGATACCATGAGAAAACAAATTTTTGTGCGATTGAGGTGGGGTAGAGGATTAAACCTAACTTTTTAACGCATGGACCGATTTGGATGGTTCTTTTTTCGTTGTATTGAGTAGAAGACACTACAAAGTGAAAATAAAATAGTCTTAAAAAAAATGAACCGACTTCAGAAAAAGCGCTAAAAAGCATAAAATAATTTTTAATTTTATATCTATTACGACATTTTGAAGTCGGTGCAAATTAAACAAATAAAACAACTACAGAACTACAATTACAAATAATACTTAATACCACCTGAACGTTTCAGCTCACGGGATCATAAGGAAAGACGATTAAATGCTTTTGTTGTAGTTGTTTGGTTTGTTTGATTTACACCGACTTCAAAATGTCATAATAGATATAAAATTAAAAATTATTTTATGCTTTTTAGCGCTTTTTCTGAAGTCAGCTTTTTTTTTAAAAACTATTTTATTTTTGCCGTACTGGCGGCACTGGCAAAACATTTCTCGTCTCACTTAGGCTTGCGCGCATTCCATCACAAAATCATATTGCGTTGGTAATTGTTTCATCAGGCAACTTGCTTGAAGGGGGACGGACTGCACATTTCGCACTTAAGTTGCCATTGAATATTCACACAAATCCAGACGCAATGTGCAAAAATGCAAAATTATTATCTGGGATGAATGTACTATAGCCCACAAGCATTCACTCGAAGCTCTCGATAGAACGATGATAGATCTCAACGATAATACCAGACTTTTCGGTGCTTTTCTACTGCTGCTGTCCGGTGATTTTAGACAGACATTGCCGGTCATTCCACGCGATATATATGAGGACGAAATTAGATCGTGTTTGAAAAAATCATACCTATGGCGAAATGTCAATATATTACGAATTAACATAAATATGCGTGTTCAACTGCAAATCGATCCATTGGCACTGTCATTCTCTGAACAATTGCTCAACATTGGCAATGACATAATTCTATTGCATGGAAGTACATAATGCATCAAATTGCCAGACAATTTTCGCAACATGGTAACCACGAAAGATGCTTTGCGCGCTAATTACATTAATCATGCGTGGCTACGTAAAAGAGCTATTTTGGTCTAAAAAAATATCGATGTTGACGCTATTAATTTTAAAATTCAACAGTCATTGCCTGGCAATAAGATGTCGTTTAAATCGATCGAATCTCTTGTCGATCCTGAAGAAGCAGTCAACTATCCTGTTGAATTCTTGAATTCACTGGATTTACCAGGACTTCCACCATATAACTTCCAATTAAAAATTGGTTCGCCAATCATTTTGCTTCTAAATTTAAATGCATCTAAGCTATGCAATGGCACATGATTGGACATAAGAAAAAGTATGAACGATGTTCTTGAAGCTTCCATTTTGAAGGGCAAGTTTCAATGTGAAGTTGGTCTCCTGCCGCGGATCCCAATGATCCCTTCAGACTCGCCCATTCCATTCAGACGCCTGCAATTTCTAATTCGCTTGGGATTCTCAATGACTATTATACTATGTCGCAAGGCCAAACAATGTCCATTTGTCGGTTGTATCTAGAAAATGCGTGCTTCTCACATGGCCAATAATATGTTTCGTGTTCTCGCGTTGGCAAACGATCAAAAAACTTTATTTCATTTAGTATTAAGATTCAACATCTGTTTTAAAATTTCAAAAGAATTTACTTGGCGGTAGTTTATATCTAAGTAGGAGATTTTTCGATAGCAATTACTTCGCAACATGGAAAATGTTAGATCAAACAAATGCTTCACTGGAAATTTTATTCAAAATTTATACATGGCAACTTTAACTATTTTTAAGCCAAATTAACATAAACTGGGGATAATGCCCGGACACAATCAATGAATTGCAAACTCGCTAAAACTTTAGCAAAGAGTTTCTGAAATTTCCCAAATTCTTTCAAGTGAAACCAATTGAAAGACGTAAACGATCTCTCGGGTAAATGTTTACAAATGCGTTAATCTATCTTCATTAAAACCTTTAGCAGACAGCTCTGAAAAAGAAGTTCACAAGTATTGAATTAGGTGAACGATGGAAAAATTCCAGAATCCAAACAAATTACCTGTGCCTGGAAAATATCTGAAATATAAATTTTATCCACTAATTCCGCAATCTTTTTGGGCGTTTTATAATGAAAAGGTGCAAACGCTTATGTTTGGAAGTTCTTCTCCTGCAGATTTTGACATCAATAACAGCGACTGGCGCCTCTTGCCGGATTTGGCAATTAATTATCACATTCCCTAAAAATCTTAAGTCCGCAGTAATTTATTAAATGGACATCCAAAAAATAATCAAATTAATGTCTGGAGAATACCTTGTGAATCATTAAGAACTTTGATCGAATTATGCAAAATGCTAATTTGTTTAAATCTCAAGACAAATTTATGGATTACTCGCTACCGAATACAAAAAAAAATTAAATGAGTGGGTGGACACGTGTAAGCGAAATAGCAATGTAAGAACGTTTTAAGCCGTTCCACGAAATGTAAATATAATAACACGATTTCACATTATAATGCAAACTTTTCTATTAAATAATTCTTTTGTTAATAAATTAGTACACGTAAATTACTTGAAAGAAAAATACTTAAATCCTGTATCAGCTGAAGCTAAATGGTTGTTTTATTAGCTAATAACTTTAGAACCGCTTTTTCAATATATGTGCCACTTGTTCTTTAGAAAACAGATAAATTGAGTAATATTAAAGCACAAACTTGTGAAAATAATAACTTCATTCTATGAATAATAATAGTATATATAGATATTTAGGGGACGAATTACCCGGTTCTGCAAGAATAAACTAATCTAAATGCCCAAAGTGCACCAGACCTAGTTCTCGCAAAACCGATCGCGCGTGCACGTTGTACTATTTGCAGGAACCTTTCGAGCCTTTTTGGAAGCCTTCTATCTCCGCGGCTAGTTGCCTTATGAGTATCCAAAAATCACAATTTTGGGCATTCACTGACTCACTCTCTCACTTTTTGGTTCTTTAACCCCTTGTGGAACATAGGGCGTCTATTACATCGACTCTCCACCTGGTCTTTATGTGAAGGTCTTCGTTGGTAATAATATCCAGCCAATGGATATTAAGGATGCGTCGGTTGACGGAGGTTTGTAGCTTAGATATTATTTGGCAGGTCACTTTCCATGTTAAACAACCGTACAAAAGAATAGATTTTACATCCGATTCCAGGATATCCAGACATTTGTGCGTCTGGAGTTATTGTTATTGCGCTATATCTCAGCAAAAGTATAAAATTCAATTCGACCCTAATGATACGTTCCTGTACATCAGCTTTAGCTCTGCTGTCTCCTGTAACTATGTTTCCTAGATAAAATTAATCCAAGTATTATATTTGCTGCTCTTCAAGATAAATTTAATTTTGCCTCTTGGAGTCCAAGTTCATCAATTTGGTTTTGGCAGCATTGATGTGCAGTACAACCTTCTAAACTAAGGACTTGGGACATTTGACCTAGATGACTCTGTGTGTTGAATATAAGATAAACATTTTCGGGTTAGTTCAGGTGCATAAGGTAGATGGAAATCTAATCTCTCGCGATGGATGGTCATCTGGGGCGCTACACAATACGTTATTAATGACGATCAGGAAAAGTATACATCCTTGTCTCACTCTGACCAACACTTGGAAGGACTCCGACAGTTTTTCTTTGTGTACGTTGTGACATTGTAGGAATTTTCTACGATGGTGATAAGTTTTTCTGGGATGCCTCTCCTACGTAAAGCTGCCCATACATACTCTCCATCAACGCTGTCAAACACCTTCTCGAAATCGACAAACATTAGATGTAATATATTCTCCATTCAAAGGATTGCTCGACGATAATTCGAAAGATTTTGGGTGATCGCTGCAGGTGAAACCCTCACGAAGGCCTGCCTGTTCATCACTAAGAGTACGCTAAATTGCCTGTTTAATTTGCATGACTTTTGCCATGAACTTGGAGACTGCAGATCACCTTTTATGGTAATCTTCACAATTGCGCCTCTCTTCCGTTTAGTAGGATAGTTCTCGGTTTCCCAAAATTCCTGGTTTACTGAAATAAGTATATTTAGCCGCAACAAGGGGATCTACCTTAAGTAGTTCCATTGCGATTCCATTAAGGGGGGCCATACCGAGATCCATCAACTTAACTGCGCCTGTCAACTCAAATCAAATTCTGATGTTATTGTTGGCCACATACGGCGGTTTTTCAGGCTCGAGTGAAGAGGTATTCGACGGTCTAAGGGTGTTGTTTAGAACTTCCTCCTCCGCAGTTAATTTTCCTCCGTAACAAGAAGGGATCCATTGGTTTCTCTCACATGATGGTCAGTTGCAAGAGCCTTTTCTGGCAGTTTCTATCATTGCGGTGGGCCGCTTTTTCTGTCTTTTCTGCAACGAGGGTTGCTACTTAAGTTTTGAGATAGACAAGTAAAAATAACTATTTATAATTGAAAATGGCTTTATTGTCTTTCAAGAAGATCCATACACTTTTGCGTGCGTTTGAAGTTACCATGAAAAATGCCAAACTTTACAATGCTTAGGATCATTGTCTTGCTGAAGGATTCATATCCTATGCAATTCCAACTGCCTCACACAATTTTCTACATTCTCACGCAGAATTTTTAAGTAATCCTGTTTATTCAATGTAAAATCAATGAACTCAAGATTCCCTACCTCTGATGCTGCCATGCATCCCCAAATCGTAACCGATCCTCCACCATGTTACTTTCATCACTAAATAGACCATTTTTCTAAAAAGAATCAATACGATTTCTATATTTTTTAGCATAGTGTAAGCGTTTCTTCTTATTTATGTTGGATATAAACGGTTTTTACGTGGAAATCGGCCGTGTAATCCATTAATATTTCAAGTTCGACGTATTATAGATGTACTAACAGGTATTTTAATTGCTGGTAATTCTTTCTCGGCACTAGATTTCGGGTTTCGCTTAACTTCTCTTACAATATTTCTAACTTCTCTATCTATTCGAACGATACAAATTTTTAATAGTTCCACAGATCTTAAACTTATCCACAATTTTTGTTTACACAATTAAAGCTTCTTTTTACAATTTTAGATATTTCTCTGAATCTTTTTCCTTCTTTTCTTAGTCCAACTATAATTTTTCAAGTTTCTAAAGAACTCATTTTATAATTAACGCGCTGAACAGTAAGTCACGAATGATTAATTCACTACAATTTGTTGATAAATAATCTTCAGTTATCATCACTACAATCAGAAGGTAATTCCAGACCAAAGGCAGGTTAGAATTATTATTATTTATTTGCATTTATTTCTAGAAATTATCTAATTTATATTTACAAAGTTAGTTCAAATCTTATGTAAACAAATTTTTATACAATATTCGCTTTCACATATTTCACTATTTTTCTTCTAAATTCTGCATATCGTTCTAATTCTCTCACTTGTTTTGGTAAACTATTAAAAAACTTCATTCCTCTATAAAATGATGAAATTTGGGAGCCTGCAAGTTTTATTTGTAGCAGCCTGACTTCATCTGAGTTTCTAAGCAGTTTGGTTTTATCTTCATAATTATAGATGACTTTTCCTGTTAAATATTGCGGTAGTTGGCCCCTTACCATTCTATATATTCGAAGCAATGTTTTAAAATAAATTGTTTGTTTTACGGAGATCCACTTCAGTGCTTCTAACATAATTTTAACGGGCGTATGTTGAGGCATATTCAGAGTAGTTCTCATCACTTTGTTTTTTATCATTTGAAGTCTATTAAAATCACATTTTCTACATAAAAATATTACTGCTGGACAATATTCAAAATGCGGCGAAATAGTTGTTTTATAAATGTTAATTTTTGTACCAATGTCCAACATTTTATTAAGTCTTCTCAGCACATTCACTTTCCGTCCGACTTTTTCGCAAACTTTTAAATTTTAAGTTGTCATCAATTATAATTCCGAGATATTTTATTTTTGTCACACGTTCTAAAAGGCTTTCATCTATTTGCACTATAATATTGTCTTCATGAATAAATCGTTTATTGGTAATCATCATCCACTTAGTTTTTGGAACATTAAGTTTAAGTTTATTACCTTTAAACCATTCATTCAAATTGTCTAAGTCTTCATTAATTTTACTTACAACTGTATCTATTTCTTTAGCTGTACAGAATACTAAGGCATCGTCCGCAAATAACATAATATCGCTATTTTTAATTACACTGACAATATCATTTATATAAAGCACGAATAAAATTGGGGCCAATTCGGTTCCTTGCGAGTACCGCATAGAATTTACAATTTGATACTATGTTATTGAATTTCGTTTTTTGATAACGATTTTTTAAATAACTATAAACCAGTCTCTGGTTTTCCCGAGAACACCATACTTTTCAAGTTTTTTTATTAGTTTTGTTCTATCTACTGTCTCAAACGCTCTCTTAAAATCTAAGAACACAGATGCAATTGTTTCGCCACTGTTTAAACTTTCTTTCCATTAATATAGCACTAAATTTAACGTACTTTCACATGAATGATATGGTCGAAATTCCGATTGTTGTTCAATCAATGAGTTATTATTTACAAGATGTTCATGTAAATGTTCGTGAACTATGTTTTTCATAATTTTCTCACAAGTCTTTAAGACGTTAATGGGACGATAATCTTCCTCCTTTAACATTTTCTGTATTTTAGGTGTCATGATTGATTCTTTCCAAATATTCGGAAAAATCCCTTTCTCTATAGAGTTATTTATTATTTGCATAAAAATCGGTCCAATTACTGAAAATACGCCCTTAATTAAAGAAACATCGATATGCTCAGGATCAGATATCTTCTTTAATTTATAGATTGTTTGCTGTAGAATATTCACATCGATTTTTCTGAGTTCAAAGTCACAGCAGATATTAATTCAAAATTCATGTTGCCTCCCGTAATATTTTGGTTTATTTCAATTGTACCCTCACTTTTGACTCTCACTGTAGAACCTCCCGTATGAAGTACCTTCAAATATGCAGCATACATCAAATTGAGATCACAGAAATTATCCAACGAAATCTCCGTTTTTAAAATCATACAAAAAAGACTCCCTTGCTGTAGGTTTTGAAAAATTATACGATGCATATTATGATGCATATTTAGTTTTGAAAGCGGATGAACAACCTCACAACTTACTTTACTTAACATCAAAACTTAAAAAGCCAAATTACAACCAAACAAAGAATAAATGATTAAGCTATATTCGATAGCATCATACATGTTTCCTTCTTCGAGTCCACATTATATGACGACTGAAACCTCACAATCTTGAAATTCCTTAATCTTGATGAGAACCTTCCGAAAAAGTAGAGCTGATGTTGAACATATGCTCCAAAGATCTATGTATTTGGAGGAATGTAACTTACGCAAAACAATTACACTTTTCAATCCCAGAAGATCAACCTTGACAAACAAGTTCTAAACACATAAGGCATACCAAGGTGCATAGAAGAGAATGAAGATCTGACGGCAATAAAAACACCGCCAAAAGGAAGAAACATTAGATATATGAGGGAAAACATCTAAAAATCAATAAAAAACCAACATGTTAGATTCTGACACGAAATATCGACGGAGATCATAGACATTTCAGATGGTGTAACTAAATATCATTGGGTTTTAAAGGTATCTCGACTTAAAGTTATGAAAACTCACCAAAAACATAAATGTACAAAACAAGCCAACTTTTCGTCAACAGCATGCATTTTGTTATCTGAAAAAGACTGAAATGTAGAAATTATGCCAAGTTATTTACGTACACAACACAACGTTATTTGCAGTGTTTTGCTAAACTTGCCAAGTTTTCGTTAAAATACTGAGCAATACTGAGATCCTTCAAAGCTTGCCAGGTTTGGTCTGTAAGTTTATCAATTCGCACAACATTTTTCTGTGCTTTTCAAAGCACTGCTAACCATGTGAGGGGTAGACAAGAAGCTTGGCATTATTTCTACGTTTTAGTTATTTTTTTTTCAGATACCAAACTCACGGTGCTGATGAGAAGTTAGCCTGTTTTTTGATTTTTGGTGTGATAAAATAAATCTGAAACAAGTGATAAATGTTTCACTTTTTAAAGTCCACCAATTTTTTTGTGGCTTGACCGCAGTTTGGGAATTCCTTTTTTCATATTTGATATATTTTTGAATATTGTTGAAAGGTCTTTCCGAAGTATAAAAGCAAGTCTTCAAAAATCTAATTACCCTGCAATACAACAATTAACAAGAAAGTGGTAGTTTGGGTTTTTCGTAATATTTCGGCTACTATTAAATTAAATTTTATAAAACCTTTTCAAAGAACCTTTAATTCCTTCCAATTTTTTTTTCTATCTATTTTTAAGATTAGTATTTATATTATTTATTCGGGGAAAAGTCAATTATTTTATTTCCAAATTTCTTGCAAATAAGTTTATCCAGGTTTAATTGCAAAGAACAACTAGTAGTCCGGCCCGGCATTTCCCGGACTATCGTTTAATACCAAAAAGCTAACTATCTATTAATACGTTTACATGTATATATACTTGAGAAGTTGACTTGAAATTTACTCGAAAATCAAGTAGGGGTTTTGACTGATTTACTTTCGTTAGTTCACTTCACATTTTCTAGCATTTAGCTTCATGTTGGACAGCAGGATCTTTCAAATCAGAGTTTAAAATCTCCATTAGAAGTTCATAAACTTCTTTCGCCTGATATTTAATGGGTTTAACCATATCCAGTCTGCTTTCCCGAAGAGTTGTGCATAATGGTTTGACAGTGTGATTCTGTACATGATTTTTTAGAATGGTCCATCTCTAGGTAGATGCTTAGAATAGGACGTAGATGTGCTGAAGTACACCAAAAAGCGTGATACATGTTCTTGATGAAGAGGCAGCATCGCCGATCACCAAATTCAAGGAATGGTATCCACACGGTACGAATGCTGCTCTCGGATTTAGTTCTAGGACCCGGGCTTAAACTCCTTTGTTTTTTCCTTTTATCTTAGAGCCTATATCATATCCTTATGCATGTAAGTCACTGATTTTTATGTTGTTTTTTTTTCAGGAGTTTCGAGTAGAAGATTCGTCAGTCCCTCACCCGTCGATGAAGGAGCAATTTCGAATCCTGAAAAATGATGCTTACATCGTTATCGTTGACTTGCACAAATCTTACTGTGAATGACATTTGCTCAGTATGACTGATATCACGAGTGCAATCGAGGATACTAGAATAATAACGCGCCTTTTCCTCTCTTTGTTAGTATTTCTGCCAAAACGTTCTTTGCCAAAAGATTTATCAGTTCGTTTTGAATCGTTTTACGACAATAATGGTCGTTTATTTCCTTCTTTGATATTCTTCGCAAATGCTCTCGCATGATGTCGTCGAACTTCCCGAACAATTCCATCAGAACCAAGGAATTTCCTTTATTTTGCGTGAAAAGTTTATCTGATGAGCCACAAAAATCTAGATTGTGTTGAGCCAGATACGTTCTAGAACGCGCTTCCAATGATATATTTATTCATTCAGCAGCTTTTGTTGATGTGCATCTATTCCTTGATTCAACGTCAGTCGAGATTCACACTCTAACCATTTTAAATATGCTGTGACATGGTCAGCAGATTTTTCGTGGTCTCGTAAGCGGTCATGAATGTCTTTCCAGTTTTGGAAACCAGTTGTTGCTGCAAATGCTGATAGCGTTCCCGTAGAAAAATGTTTGCAACAACTAGTGACGGATAAGTAAGTGAAATGATGGCGGCAGCGTAGCACGTTTCAATTTTTTAAATTTGGTTAACGGAGGCGATGTACATTTAGGACGAGCAAGTCTTAGCAGAATGATAAGAAGATGTTAATTTCATATTTTTACAGTTGAAAATTTTATGCAAAAAGGCGCCACCCCAGAATTTGGCACCCAGGGCAACCGCCCCGGTCGCTCCGCCCTAAAGCCGGTCCTGATAAGTGAGCCAAGCTTGCTTGAAATTGATTCAGTAGCTTACAACGCTACGGGCACCACGAGGAAAGCTTCCGCTGTGAGCAATAGTGTATCTCGTAATGCTCTTAAAGGTTTTTTGGCTCACTTTTGCTTTACGGAAGTCGCTTTTAAACTAGATCATACTTCAGTTTAACTAACGTCCACATCGGGGTAGATGCTCTCATATGTAAGGTTTTCAAAATCTAATTTTACTTACCTGATTTCAAAGACGTTCATCTTACCAGGCTTAAGTTGTAAATTAAAGAAGTCCAATAACTTATTTAAAGACGGTCTTCAACTGAATCCTCTTTGGTACATTTTTAAGAACCGGACATATAACTTAATAACAAGCTCATGGCTACAATTCCCAAATTTGTTTCAAGGTCGCTGATAAGTTAAATATTTCAATAACATTAACATCGCCACATAAACCTCTTCGCGCGTCAATAAAGATTCAGATAAATGCTATTAGAAAACAGAGCGATGAACTCGTGACAGCGAAAAATTCACCCACAACTGCCAAAAGCATCATTATTGTTCCTATTTTCACACCAGACATTAAACACATCAATTTTATCACTTAACTGTCGGTTGTTGTTCTGGTCCAGTCCGGTATCCAAGAATGCGCTCTATAAAATTCAGGGGAATCCAAAATAAGATCTGGCACTCCTTATTTCTCCCGCTTGGAATTTTTTAAGTGTTAAATGTTCTTTCGCGAATATGCCAAGTTCAGCTTTTCGGGCGCCGGTAATTTATACGATCAAACGAGGCCTATGTCCTCTTAAAGTGATACTATTTAGGTGTGGTGCGGGAAACCCAATTTAATACCTTTTCACATCCGCATACTGCACACGAAGTCTTTTTCACACTTTTTAACTATCTGTCAAAGAAATTATAAATTATTTTAATCTTTGTCATGTCACGCTTGACGGTCAAAACAGTAGATTCCAAGAACTTTATTTGGGGTGAAATATTTCAAGTTCATTATAATAATTTTACAGGCACTAAGAGATATTTTTGCATACTTGCCTCAAGTTTAACATAAGGTAATAATTTAAGCTCATTTAACGATTTAGTGGGAAATATAAGTATATACAACCGCAAGCATAATATGGTATTTCGAAAATGTTTGCATTTTACTTTAAAGTTATAATATGTAATAGTTATAATGCTTTATCACATCACGTTATTTTTCTATAGGTTTTATGGCAAGCCAAATATTGCTGGACTAATTCTAAGACCTCGTAAGCAGTGATCCGACTATCCAGAAAAAGGTAATATCAAAGGTTAACAATAGTACTAAATTCACTCCTTAGTTACACCTCCAAGCGGTAGCAACCGAGCAATGCATCTTAGAACGTAGTCAAGTAATTAATGCAGGAGGCGACAGCCTCTTGAAAAATCCCCCTAACTCCAAGGTTGTAGTAGGCCTTGCCGGCAGTGGTGCCCTCCCCTCTGCAGGACCCCGGGGTAATTGGGTCGCGAATGGCGTTTCCTCTGGCACTTCTGTAGGAGTTGTGGTGGAGGGTATGGCAGTCCTTAACAGGTTGGCTATACCCGCGGTACCCACAACACAACAGAAGCATCTATTACTACACTTGGGAATAAAAGTAAATTCATCAGGTAATATAATGCATTGCATACATTGGTAGTTTGATTCATAATTAGTTATACTGCACGAAAAGAAAGTTCTGAAATTGTTATATGAATATTCTGGTAAATATTACCATAAATTTTAGCAGCTCCGTAAAATTTCCTGAACGATGAGTAATAGCGAAGAGTACTGGAAAAATTACTTTGAAGAACCGTAAAATTTGCCGGTTATTCCGGGAAGGACTGCGTATTAATTAGCTGGTCAATTTTTCCTCATACATACAGTAAATCTTATAAGTCAGTAAATTTTACAGTGCTGCTCCGTAAAAACGGCTATGAAAATATTAACAAATACTGGAAGGATAGTAAAAGTGTAAAATTCACGTTATCGAGTTCTCTCTGTTCACGTTACAGAATACCATGTATAAAAAATATTTGGTTCACCTTGCCGCGAGTTCATTTTATCAACTATTTACCTTATCGCGAGTCTACTGTATAAATAATTAATTCGTTTCAATAATAATAGAAAATAGTTTTTAAAAAAAAGTTGAACCGACTTCACAAAAAGCGCTAAAAAGCATAAAATAATTTTTAATTTTATATCTATTACGACATTTTGAAGTCGGTGCAAACCAAACAACTACAACAAAACTATTTAATCGTCATTTCTTATGATCCCGTAAGCTGAATCGTTCAGGTAGTATTATGTATTATTTTCAATTGTGGTTCTGTAGTTGTTTTATTTGTTTAATTTGCACCGACTTCAAAATGTCGTAATAGATATAAAATTAAAAATTATTTTATGCTTTTTAGCGCTTTTTGTGAAGTCGGTTCAACTTTTTTTTAAAAACTATTTTATTTTTCACTTTTTAGTGTCTTCGACTCTATACAACGAAGAAAGAACCATCAAAATCGGACCACGCGTTAAAAGTTAGTTTTAACCCCCTACCCCACCCCCATTCAACTAAACTTTTTTTCTCATGGTATCAATCAAGGAACATACTCTACCGAACAGAAAAGGAATCATCGAAATCGGTCCACGCGTTACGAAGTTACTACAACTCCCCCCCCCCCCCACCACCACCACCATAGGACCAGATTATTCTCCTATTAGCAATGGGCATCACACTCTATACAACAACAAAAGAACCATCCAAATCTGTCCACGTGTTACAAAGTTCGATTCCACCCCCCCCCCCCCCCCCCACCACAGCAACATTTGTTTTCTCGTAGTATCAACCAAGCATCATATTCTACTCAATAGAAAAAGAATTATCCAAATCGGTCCACGCGTTACGAAGTTAGACTACCCCCCCCCCCCCACCCACACCTTTCACCATAGGACCAAATTATTCTCCTATTAGCAATGAGGGATCATACTCTATACAACAGAAAAGAACCATCGAAATCGGACCACGCGTTACAAAGTTAGCTTCCACCAACACCCCCACCCCCCTCCGCCCCAAAATTTTTTTCACCTGGTATCAACCACGGAACATACTCTACCGAACAGAAAAAGAATTATCCAAATCGGTCCACGCGTTACAAAGTTAGACTACCCCTCCCCCCACCTTAGGCCAAATTTTTTTTCTCCTATTAGCAATGGGGGATTATACTCTGTACAACAAAAAAAGAACCATCCAAATCGGACCACGCGTTACAAAGTTAGGTTTCACCCCCACCCCCCACCCCCACCCTACCAAAAATTTTTTTTACATGGTACCAATCGGTGAACATACTCTATCCAACAAAAAAAGAATTATCAAAATCGGTCGACGCGTTACGAAGTTATGCCCGGTCAGACATAAAAAAAAAAATTCAAAAATAAAAAAAAAAAATAAAAAACTACGCGTCGAACTTAGAACCTCTTTGTTTTTGGGAAGTCGGTTAAAAATTCAGCAGACACTTCTAGAATTCTAAGCATCAATAGTCACCATATTCATACAAATGTGTGAAAAAAACAAAAATCCCAGTTAAAGTTCTGAACATTAGCTACCACCTGAAAAGTCTAAAAGCTGAACCAGTCATATCTGAAATCAGGCTAGATTCTAAAGGACACAATTCTAAAAAAAAGCTTAAAAATCCTCCACGATGTCACGACAACTCGCACACATTGTGAAAATTTTTAAGACCCAGTATGCCCTGAGTGTATGAGATCCTTTCATTCACTTCATTCATAGGTAGCTTAAGCCATATTGTGAACATTATTTTTTTTCTGTATAGTTATTATTTTTCTAATTTTATTTTACTTACTGAATTTTACACACGATATCAAATACACAAATCATAATAAAAAAACAATTAGGTAAATCGATTTTTTTACTTTACAAATTCGTCACTGAGGATAAGCAGATTCACTATACAATGATACCTCCCTTTACGGGCACCTCCGAAAAGCGGACACCTTTTAAAACGGGTCACTTTGTCCAATCCCAATCATCAATTTTCCTCAAACTTCCACCTCTGAAAAGCGGACAACTCTTTTTTTAGGAACGAACAGTGTCCGGAGATTTCATTGTATTGTTATAAGAAACACCCTTTTCTTTACTTCCTAACTGCTAATAAAGGAAAATAAAAGAAAACCTTTTTCGATGAAGTGAACTTCATTAAACTGCTCAGTCTTTCAACAAAGATACATTCACATAATTGCACATTCATCATATGTTATTTACCTTGTGCAAATTACCTCAACTGGAGTTCAGGGTCAATTTTACGGCAATAAATAATTTCAGTAAATTTGCCGGCTTCAATATCGCACCGTGTGAATAATTTTCTTCTTACAAAAACTTACCTTAAATCTTACGTGAGCTCCATTAACTAAATTATTTATCCTCAGACACTTCACACTGAATACGTAAGAGTGTGATGGAAATGGTGAACCGTTACAATCATCGTAATTATTAAGGCAATCGATTCTTTTCTTCGTAATTTACTTTAACCCTTGACACATTTTTATAGTATGTTTATAAAATATGCCAAATCAACAAGATCAACTGGTCTTTTAACTTTTTACTAAGAGATCACAATTCGGAAGGAATTTGTGCAGGTAAACCTGAAGCAGTAAATGATTGACTAAGTGATACAACGAAAGAATACTTGTATAGGTCAAGATAAAATATCTCATAGAAGTGCTATTTGGCTTTGGTGGCTTTGGTTGCTTTATAGTTCCCATAGAGGTCAAGAGTTTAGAAATTGGAGCTATTAAAGAATGCATTACTTCTGATCTACATTCTAAGAAATTTTTTGTAAAGAGAATGCATTACTTAAATTGAATTTCTTTTAAATACAATGCATTCAGGGAAGTCCTGATTTCTTGTTCTTCTTCGGTTTCATCATTAAGCCGTAAAAGTTTTCTGTTTGTATATTTGGTACTACGACCTATATTTGGACGACTTCTTCGCGGCATAGGTTAGGTTAGGTTAAAGTGGCTGCCTAAGAACTTCTTAGGCCTAAGAGGCCCTTTGTGCTACCACATTGAGGCTTGAAATTAAACAACCCCAACATTCTGTCCCCTGTGCACCGAACCAGTTTCTTGCATCTAGTGGAACTAGTTCACGGGAAGTCAAAATTATTTTGACTGGGTTGTGAAGGGTGTTCATCCTTAGTTCGTCGTCGGGAACCATTTTGAACTCCCGATAAATCGAGTCAGGTTTCTGACATCTGTGGAGCCCAGCTCGGTTAGCTCATTGAAGTAGGGGGAGCCCAAAAACCGTTTCCTACGGTTGGCTAGGGCCGGGCAGCTACCGAGGAGGTGAAGTATGGTTTCCTCTTCCTCCTCGTCGTGGCAACTCCTACAGAAGTCGTTTGAGGGCACGCCCAGCCTATCAGCGTGTCTTTCTATGAGGCAGTGACCCGTGATTACGGCTACTGTAGCGCTAATTTTTTTGCGTCCGAGTAGGATGAGCCCTCTTGACCGCTTAAGGTCAAGCTTTGGCCATATCTGTCGGGTAATCAGGCAGGTGTGTTCTTCTTGCCAGTTATTATTAGCAATCTTAAGAGCCTCCTGTGAGAGCTCCATTTTGCATGTAGCTAGCGGTTTACCCGGCTGGTGGTTAATGTCCGAATCAGGACGTGCGGAACCGATTCTCGCTAGTTCGTCGGCTCTGCAATTTCCCGGAACCCAGATGAGCCGTACTTTCAGATGCTCAGCTATGTCATTTAGTGTTGAACGACATATTATAACCGTTTTGGAGGTTGTGTATACTCCCGAAAGGGATTTAATAGCTGCCTGACTATCTGTGAAAATACATACATTGTCTGTAGGTAGCGCTAGTTGATTCAGGCGGTCCGCAGCTACTTTTATAGCCATGATTTCTGCTTGAAACACGCTGCAGTAGTTAGGTAAGCGAAATGAGACATCGAGGTCCAAGTATTCCGAGAATATTCCTCCACCCACTTTGCCATCCAATTTGGAGCCGTTAGTGTAGAGATGCACTGAGTTCTCCCATTGGGGAGGACCTTTCTCCCACTCCGATCTGGTCATAATTGATCGCGGCATAATTGAACTGAAAAAAGTATGTGTAGGCACCTACAGAAAAACAGCTAAAATGTAAAGAAAATAATAAAAGAGCCAATACTCGCATTACTAACAACACAACAAATAGCTTCGCGAATAACCTATCGTTTTTTATTAATCTGTAACAGATAAAAATAGTTATTGTGAATGTAGCTTAGGAGATAGACACATGCTATCGCGGACTTTTCTGCAGGTCTTTTTAAGACCTAAAATTTTTTCCTACATTATTTTGATGTATCTCTAAAAATTTGGCCAGCGTTAGCTATGTAAGCGTACGAAAACAGTTTCGTTTTTACAAAACACCGTCATAGTCCAGCCATTTTGTACAAAATATTTACAAATTATAATTTATTTGTGAAAACCGTTGCGTAGTTTAGAAGAAATAAGAGGGGAAACAGACGGAGGGAGACAGGGACTTTGTTTTATACTATTTAGAAAATAAGAAGAGAATAGATATTCAATTCTGATTGGGTAGCTGTTTTGTTTGTTTAATTTGCACCGACTTCAAAATGACGTAATAGATATAAAATTAAAAATTATTTCATGCTTCTTAGCGCTTTTTGTAAAGTGTCTTCAGATGTACGGCTCGAAAAATCAAAAAAAATAATTGTTTCAACAGTTACAGAGAGATTTACACTCTATATAAAGGAAACAGAACTATCCAAATCCGACAACATACTACGAAATTACAATTTTAAATACAAAATTCTTACTATGGCGCTCATGTGCCGCCGTACTCCATACAGTAGGAGAGAATCATCATAGTCAGGGAATCATCGGGCCACGAGGAAAAATAAGAAAATTTTCTGAGACGAAATCGTGGTAACAGCGTGCTGAGGAAGAGGGATGGAGGCAAATTGATGGAAAAATAAAACGGACAGCAATACTCCATAAGAGCGTGTACTGCAAATCTTTTTGGAACAGATTATAAGCCTTTAGAAGACAGGTGCCGCCCCTCCACCAGCTCATACCAAAACAATTACAATTTTTGTAATGATACAAATAGGTACTTTTTTAGAATCATCCAAATCAGTCCACTCGTTACAAAGTTAGACTACCACTTCTCCCACCCTCATCCTAGGTCAACAATTCTCCTGATAGGGGGTAAATGGAGGATCATACTGTATACAACAAAGAAATTAGGTAACGCCCCCTCTCCACCCTACCCCACCACATAACTTTTTGTCGTGATACCAATGAGGAAACATATTCCAAACATCCTCCATCCTCCTCCACCCTGGATCAAAATTTGTCCTCATATTAACAATGGGGGTTTGTAGTCTATTTTACAAAAAAAATCATCCAAATTTGTCTACAAGTTAAGAAGTTGACATCCGCCACCCCACCAGCGTTGTCATTTCTACCATAATTCTGGTAGACCTACCATATTTACGAACCAAATACCATATACCATAATGTCTTTCATGGTATCTCAAAAATACCATAATTTTTCCGAATTCTTTTTCGAATTTTACCATAATTTTTGCATTGTGAAATACGTCTTGCTTTTCAGTCCATCTGCTGCATCATCTAATGAGTCTAGGTCCTTAAAGGCAGAGGTATCCACTTTGTACTTCCATGAGGTGTTTTATTTACATGCATGGTGCATCTATGAAGTAAAAAATACGAGTTAGTTAAACTATTTTTACTTAAAAAACGATTTTCTTTCAAGTTATATGGATAAAACTCTAAATTTTCAGTGACAATGTCAGAAGATGAATTACATACACCACCAAAAAAGAAAGCAAAAAGCAGCAAAGAAAAGTGCGCACAAAACTTTTGCCAAAAATGGTTAACAATGCCGGAATTTAAATACTGATTTGAAAGTGTGTTCAACAATCTCTTTAAGGCGCGATGTAAGCTATGCAATCGAGAGATGACTGCGGACATTTCTGTTTTAAAACTCATTATCAGTCCAAAAAGCATATCGAACAGGAACAAGCGAAGAAAACGACAAGAAATTCACTATCAAAATTCCTTGTGCACGAAAATTCAGCACCGACGCCGTTGGATTTCGCCACAAAATCTGTAGAAATTAAATTATGTGGATTTCTTGCCGAATACCACATATCGTTCAACGCACTGGAACACTTCCCCGACGTTTTAAAAAGTGCATTTCCGGGCAGCAAGATCGCTAAAAATAGGGAGTTAAAACGGAGAAAAGGAACCGCAATAGTGAGAAATGTTATTGGCGAATGCGAAATGAGTTTACTGAAGTTTGAAGAAAATGAAATTTAGTGTCTTGACTGATAAGAGCACTGACATTTCTGCAACAAAATCGAGCACAATCGTATACAAGTGGAATAAGTGATAGCTTGCCATCAGGCCAATCCGGAAGCCCCAGGTTCGAATTTCACCGGCGACGACCCATTACAACAACTGATTACGATAAACAACAGATTACGGTAAAACATACAACAGATTACGGTAAAAAGACCATGGAGGGGTTACAAAGAAAATGTCGGTGGTTCGCAATCCACTTTAAATTATAGGTCCACTTGCAATCGTTGTCTCCAATGAAGTGCAGTTCTTCTCCAGCCCCAGGAGTTACGGGAACTAGAGAGATTGAGAGAATATAGTCAATATTATGTCCTACATTTAAAACTAAAAGTAATTTATAACAATAATTTGGCTGATAATCTTCCTTCAAGTCTAATTGTAAGCCTGACTATCAAGTAAAAACGTCTTACAACAAACAACATTTTTCACAAAGAAAAATATATAAGTTCGCTGTTAAAATCAGGGGCATGACTCTTTAACAAATGAGTTGTGTTATCTATTTATTAGCTATAATCAAGCAACTAATAAAGAAGCTAATTAACAAAACCAACAAATAATCTTCTCTGAATGCATTATGTCCGGTACTTCCCTCCAGCTAAGTACTCAGTTTGTTTATCAATATCGGAAAGAACAAATGAGATAACAAAGACCTATATATACCAGGTAATTGCAATAATGTCAGTTAGTGTTTTGAAAATGTGTTTGCTTTATTTGCTCTTGATTGTTTACACCACAAGTGCGTCAGCTGCTAACGAATCTTATCAAGTTGAAAATGGGCAGATTGTGGACAAACTTGAACAATTTCCACATCATGTCACAATCAACGTTACAACATCATTAGGCTATAAACGTTATTGTAGTGGATCGATTATAACAGACCAATGGATTCTCACTTCCACCAGGTGCGTCTACGATGGAACTGAATTTGCCTTAATCTTTCATCGGATGTATCTTAACGACTCTAAGGATTCGTTCTCAGTATCTATAGATAACTCATCTGTGCATCCTTACCCATTGCAAAAGTTTGATGTAGCTCTTATCGAATTACCTGTTAAGTTAATATTTTCGCCAACACTTCAACCAGTTCGGGTTCATGGTACGTCTGGATTTTTCAACAATCAATTCGCAGTAATGCCTGGTTTCACACGAGATGGTCCAAGATTACGATACGGAAGGTATCGTGTTAATCCAAACACAAACTGCAAGAAAGTCTATGGTCAACTTTTCGATGAATTCTACCAGTTATGTACGGTAGGTTGGGAAGGTAATCTTGACGAACCTTGTGAAGGTAACGAAGGTGGAGGATTATTAATTAATTGGCCAAGTAAGCCAATGCTAGTCGCGATTTTCCATCAACCTCTCTCTTGCGTCAGCCGTGTACCAGCAGTATATTTTAAAGTATCGAAGTTTATTGGGTGGATAAAACAAATGAGTGGATATACCGAATAGACGTTTTTAACTAATAGTAAACAGTAAAAGTAATTGGCCTCTAGTGTTCAGTAACCGATAAACTAGTGTCAGAACCCTAATTTAAAGAATTAACATAAAAATATTCTACGATAATGTTTCTTAGTGTGTATATTTTATTTTTTTCTGGTTATAAATTTGTATGCATAAATAAATGTTGTAATAACTACTTCTAGGTTTGACTGGCTTCGACAGTATAGATTTATTAACATTTTTCTAACAGAGCTTCTACCAGTAATGGGTGGTTTTTAAAATTGCATTATTTAAGACATTTTTAGAATTCTTGTCAAAGACATGCATAATTCTGTGGTGAAAACTATAAAGCTTTAAGGAGTTGCATCACTTTGAAATGGCAGAAAAGAAGGTTTTATTGAGGATTAGCCGAAACATACTATATTGGAGGGGGTCCCTTTTCGTCCCCTCCCAGTCTCCCTAAGCGGGGGTCAGGTTAGCAACGGTAGTGTGATAACTGAGTAACTTAGCAGTCATCAAACTATCGACGCTAACCTCGGTTCCCTGAGTCAATGTTAGAGCTCTAGCCTATTTGCAGGAATTTATATTGTTCCACCGTCTCCAGTTTTTCTTCTTGGTCCCTTCACCCCTACTCCGCAAACGACAGTAAAAAATTCCCGGCCCTAAAGCTTTAGGCCAGTGCCAAGACAAGTAAGCTCCTCCGGATTAACCACAGCTAACCCTTCTACTGGTCCGTGTACCGCGGAGATAGACAACTCGAGAGTGTCTACCACCTCTGCCACCACCGCATCTGAGGAAGTACTAGCCATTATTTTGTAAATGGCACCTTCTTCCAGGAATGCTACAGCACTTTGAGCCGGCGCAAGTCCAGCCTCCATAGCCGCCGCAGAAACTTCAGAAGGTAATTTCCCACAGCTGCTTCTATTGTGGGTATATAAAGCGAACCTGTTAAGATCTACCAGACCCTCCACCCCTATTCCTACAGAATCGCCTCAAGACACCACTGCAGACTTCCTCGCTGATTTAGGCGATTATTTAAGGGGTTGTCTCCTCCCGCATTAGTTACATGGCTACGTTCTAGGATGCAGTTCCCGGTTGTTACCGCTTGGAGGTGTAACTAACACTTGAGAATTTCCAGATGAGAAACGCCGTATTCTAGAAGGTTTCCAAAGCGATGTAACTCCTTAAGTTAAACTTCATGCTTTTACACCAGAGCTATTTTAAAATTAAAAAGAAACTTATATCGAGACGGGATGAGCGGGCGAATACTCCGTTCTAACTCTCTCGTGTAAGGAGTTGCTTTATATTATGGAAAATACAATGACGTTATAAACCCATTTCGTATTTTAACACGGAGTTGAGGGTTGAGCGGCATGACCGCCATACCATGGATGTAAGTTCAAGCTTCGGTCTGCTTACGAATTTTTCATAAAAAGAAAAAAGTCCATTCCAAAGAAATACAAAAAACAAGACATTCGATATTCCACATTCCACGTACCCTAACACCCTTCCGGTCACAGCCATACTAAGCGTATCATAGGGTTGTCCCTGGGCTTTGTTTGCATAATAAAAAAAAATCGACTTAAGCGGTTACTGCTAACGCCAATGCGATAAGTGTAGTCCTTACTGCCAGTAAGCACGTCCAGAGATGCGACACGATGAGTGCTTGCTGGCAGTAACCATATAATGTACGTACTATAATATCTATGTATGTGAATTTCTGTCTGAAGTTCTTAAATAGTTTATAAAACACTTTTTATTATGTTCTTTGTCTTTTAGTGTAACAAATTTAATAGTAGTAATGCATTTCTAATTGCAAATAAACCCAAAAAATCTTTTTCATGAACACAAGAGAAAATCTTAAGTCTAAATTGACAGTTCAACTCCATCTTGACACATTTCAGCTGATCGATTGTGATGTAACGTGCAAGTGACCGCGTGAAATCAACGCGAAAGTAGAAAGGACATGCGTTCATTTCCCTATCAGCGTCTCTTCACCCTTTGCTTATAAATACGTTCAACGCCAACAGTAAGGACTACTCGTGTCACAGGCACCAATCACCACAGAATTTTTTATGTTTTAATTGCTTCCAAGAGTTCTGTTAAGAAAGAAGGACGCTAAGACCGGGATTTTTATCATTTCTTTTTGCTCATTTTGCCCATGAACATGACCAGATAGCAGAACTCTGGATTTAAAACATTTCAAAATTAATACACGAGTACACATACGTACCCGTATATAGAATGATTACAGAGGTCTAAAAGATTCTGTTGTTGGGCACTTGGGGTTCATTCTGAAGTAATTTGCTGCGTAGAATCCGAATCCGATGTAAGAATTGGGCCATCACGTCAGTATTTTGAGATATTCGAGGATATGTACTCGAAAATGGATTTTTTTGACTACTTTTGATATTATGTACAGGATTCACAGAATGATTTTGCTCTTTTTTTCTAGTTGCATCATTTAACACTACCCTTGAAAACAAGCAATTTAGCGGTTACCTACGATTTTTTCTTGCAAACTTACGACCATTTTAAGTTATGATATGTATCCCAAAACAAATTGTATAACTTAAAATGGTCGTAACTTCGTGTGACCGCTCAATAGCTAAATTTGAAGGCTAAGCAGGACCGCAGAAGGGATTGGGGAGGGGGGTATCTAATTTTAGGTAATTTTTTTAGTATTTCAGTCAAAGTAGTATAGAAAGTTCAATCAGGAAGTACAGAACATTTTAAAACCCCTCCTGGGGAGAGGGGGGGGGGTGGAGGTTGAACCCCCAAAACCCACCCCGTGCGCACGGAAATGATACAACCTGAAAAAAACGACTAAAAACATGTTGTGCATCCTATACATATTCTCAAAAGTAGCAAATAAAACTATTTTTCGAGTACATAACCTCAAATATCTCAAAATCCTGACGTGATCATCCAATTCTGACCTTGGGTTTGGTTCTACGCAGCAAATAAATTTGGAAATACCCCCAACTGCTAAATATACGGAATATAACAATTATATTTCTAGTTCCTTCCTGCCTTCCCCAATTTTATTAATAAATAATTCTAAAATGTCTTCTACAACTGTACAAATTTTCAAATCGATAGCAATAGGACTAGTGAGAAAAACGGCCGTGACATACTAACAGATACACACACTATAAGACACACTATACGACCTTTTAGGTACGGAACTCTTAAAACGTTTGCCCCATTACAAGGATTTGAAGAAAATAAGAAGTTTTCCAAAAGAAGACTGCGTACGTGTAATTTTTTTTTCTTTTAAAGACATGTAGGAGAGGTAAGAGCCAGGTCAAAAAACAAAACTAAAGAAAGAAGTATTTTCTGTTCGTTTTTTATTAGCTCTTAAGATATCTCTGATGAAGCTGCGCATTTGTCTGCTTTGTTGTTATATCCCTCCAAACTTGATAAACTATGCTGAAATCGAAACTATGGTCGAAATCTTTACGACAAACATCTTTCTTGGTAACTTTACCTTACCCAGCGTTCAATGGGTATTCAAAGCTGATGACGATGACTACCTTCCCTTTAATTGTCTTACTACTAAAGACTCCCATTTTCTTGACGCATCTCCTCCTCTGCTTTACATCAAATGAGTGATGTAAGGAACTCTATGGGAAGACAGTTAGATCGTATCTTTTCTTCTGATTCGAGTAAGACTATAGTCGAACCGACGTCTCATAACTTATCCGCTATCGGCAGTTTACATCCGCGTTTCTTTTTGCTACGAAGGTACTAATACTGCCGACCCCAACGTAGATATCAAAACGTTCTTGATTTTAGAAGGGCGGACTACTCTGATCTTTCAAACAGGATCCTTTCGATCGATTTCACGTCTCTTTTTTATGATAGCGATATCGATGTTGCGTTTCCATGTTTTATGATAGGATTTATGATCTGTTTAATTCGTGTGTACCACTCAAGCGGTCGAGATTATCCTGCCAGTCTCCCCGTGGTATACTAGAGAACTACGGAGATTTAAGAAAGAGAAAAATAGACTATGGAAAACTTAATTACACTGTAGAAGCACGCCAGCTTCTTG
Source organism: Leptarthrus brevirostris (assembly GCA_964036015.1). Lineage (NCBI taxonomy): Eukaryota > Metazoa > Arthropoda > Insecta > Diptera > Asilidae > Leptarthrus > Leptarthrus brevirostris. The sequence continues at coordinate 41,712,031 of OZ038372.1, forward strand.
TGATTTCGTTTATTGTTATGACGGCTTTTTAGCGTTATCATCATCTTTATACAGGGAATACCTCGATAATGTTCGCGATAACTTGCATAATAATCCTCGTACCTTTTTTAAATTTGTAAATATGAAGATGAAAACTAATAATTATCAATCTACAATGTAGAATAATGGATCCTCTAGTTGCAGTGCGCTCGATATAGCCGACAACTTAGGATTGTTTTTTGAGGGCGGCTTTTAATCAGGCAATTTTGTGCCTTCCCTGGAATAGTTTGGTCATATCTAAGATCGTCCCGCTGCCCCCATTGCTTTGACCATTGTAATATTATCATTGATTGTATAAGGAAGTTAAAATGGACTTTTCCTTTGGGCGTGATGGTATTCCATCTGCATTCTTGAGATGCTGTTCTGACGCCTTACTCACTCCAGTGGAACTCATCTTCAACAAATCTCTTCAGGCCGGTAGATTTCCTACGCTATGGAAGAGCTCCTTTATAATTCCTGTTTATAAAAGGGGGCATAACAACTTTATAACAAATTATAGGCCAATCACAAAGCTTTCTTGCATACCCAAGTTGTTCTGATCTGTTATATTATCACAGCTTGTAGGGCAGTGTAAGGGGTTAATCTCATTTAATCAACATGGCTTTCTGCCTGGTAGATCGACGACAACTAACCTGCTTGAATTTACATCCCACATAGTCTCTGCCTTTCAACAAGGTCTCCAGACTGACTGCGTCTACACCGACTTTAGCAAGGCATTTGATAAACTCCCTCACTCTATGATTATGTTTAAACTTGAACTTTATTGCTCGACTGGATCTACTCTTACTTAAAAAATAGGATATATCGAGTATGTTTCCGTAATACTTTATCTAGAGTCGTTAGGGCTTCATCGGGCGTACCGCAGGCTAGTCATCTGGGGACGCTGTCGTTTATTCTTGCCATTGACGACATTGTCCCTCTGATTAAGCACTTCAAAGACTTAATCTACGCAGACAAAATGATGATTTTCTCATACGTTAGAAACAGTTATGATTCTTCCTGCATTCAGGATGATTTAAATACCTTCAAGACTTGGTGTGGATTAAATGGCCTGCAACTTAACCTGGATAAATGTGAAGTTATGTCATTCTCTAGGAACCAAAATCAGTTCTTCTTTGATTATACCTTTGCGGAAACTAATATCTGTCATGTGCAGTCCGTCACTGATCTTGGCGTGAACTTGACCGTAAACTTGATTTCACTCTGCACATTAACTACATTGTTTCTAAGAGCAATTCAGTTCTGCGTTATGTAAAGCGATTTGTTTTTTGATCGGAAGCCTTAATTCATTTATTCTTTTTTTTTGTCAGGCCAATTCTCGAGTATGCATCTCAGGTATGGTCTCCCTACTATGCTGTTCATTATAGACGCATTGAGCCGGTGCGGCGGAACTTTGTTAGGTTTGCACTAAGAGACTGTCCATGGAATGATCCACTCAGGCTTCCTCCTATGTGGATCGCCTCCGGTTGCTTAATATACACTCATTGGAAGACCGACGTAGAGTTGCTAACCTAGTCTGTATTCACCAGCTTTTGAACTCGGACAGAAATTCTTGTACTCTCGCAGGTATAATTTCTTATTGGCATACCCCGTATAGCTTAAGAAAACTGCATTTCATGTATGTTGTTCACTCTCGGTCTAACTAAGGTAAGCATGAGCCTATGAATCGCATGTGTAGAGCCGTGAATATGTGTCCTGTTTTTGACCGGACTCTTACTAAGGATATGCTGAAATGATCTCTGTTGTCTGTGCACCCGTGATTGTTGAGATTTTGTTATATTCTGGCGAATAGGTCAATTGGTTCTAGGCTTCTGCCTGATAAGTGCGCCTTCTGAGTTAGAAGGATTATTTCTATAAAAATAATTTTTTATGTTTAACTTAATGCGGCTTGGTTGTTGGGTTAGGTACTCTACTGAATTAAAACAAAAGGCATTTGGCAATATTCTTGTTTTTCTCCTAATAAGATTAATTAAGGTATTGAACTCAGAATGTATTATATTATTGTGTCGTTAATTTTCACCTATTAAGTTCCAGGTTTCATAGTTTATCCTGCCATTGCAAAAGACTGCTTTGCACCCTCCTTTCGATGTTTCCTTTACTTCAGGATTAGTCCAGCATATTTCCTGGGCTGGCACTTTACGTTTTTTGGATTAGGCGGCAATTTATTATTCAAATATTGGGCTACGCGTACATTGAGATGGCGATTAATATTATCATTTTTATCGATTTTCTCTAAAATGGTCTAAATGCAGTCTGTACGTTTGGATGGTAGACCCCTAAAGTACAATAAAAACCCATATTATTATACAATATTTTCTTAAGATTCTACCCATGTAAAATGAATTGAACCTTAATAAAATAATCATGTTCAATAAAAAAAAACTCTTACAGAACCGGCAATTTAATTAAATTTTGTATCCTGGTCTAGATAGTACATATGAGGTGACTATCAAACTTAATAGAACAAGATTTTATTAATTACCACTAACGATTTTATTATCTTACAGCGCAGTATGCATTATTTCCATCCTCTTCTGACCTTTTCAAGGTCACTGCTATTCTAGCAGTAATCTACAACAGGATATCTACGCAAAACAAACCTGTTAGTGATTTCCATTACAAGTGGCGTTAATCCGAATTTTTTTATACAATATATCTTTTGACTATTTAACATAATTCTGAATATGCTAATGAAATTGCACCAACAGTCACACAAGGCGTCACACTTCTAATTAATTATTCTCTCTCTTGTCTTTCTTTTCTGACTTGTTTACTTCTTAATTTTGCAAAAATGAAAACAAATTTAAGCCTAGATTACCAAAAGGAACAAGTTCCAGTTACTAGTTAGTTACTGTGTTGTGGAATTCCCACTAGTTTTAAATGTAAACAGTACAAAAAATTAGACGAAGTCCTGCTCACAAATTCAACATTTATCGGTCACAATTTCAATCTGAAATAGAGTGAAGAGTTTTGCTAATACGCAAAACGTTAATTTATTCAAAACGAGCACTAATTTCTTATAGAAAAAATGGTATAGGTATTTGTTTTAATACGGAGAAGACATTTCAGTTATTTTACTTTGTTTATTTCAGCGTTTACATAGAATCACATAAATTACAAATGAAACAAATTGACTTGTTCGCACATATTCATAGTTCTTAGACCTATGAATTATTTATTTTCATCCTATAAGTAATAAATACTATTTTTAATACTAATCTAAATAATACAAGGTAATTAATATTTTCCAAATAACTTGGAATACTTGAGAGTACCTTTTCTCGTAGAGTGTGACTAGAAAAAAGATACATTAAAGGCTGGTTTCATAGGAGTATTACCTTTGACTTAAAATATTATTTTTGAAGTTTGCTTGTTTTCATTAGCAAATACGTTAAAATGAAAATATTAAAAAATTCGTATTTGTACTTATTGCTAAAGAATTAAGCTTGATCGGTACTATCTGATGCGATCTTGAAAATTTTAAATTAAAATTCTTTATTTTTCGGTCAAGATCAAAACTTTACGAGGTTCTCATAAATAGGAGCACCGTGAAGCAATCAATTTTATGATATCATTTAGAGAAACATAGTCTTAGATGCGCATATACATACGGAGTAGACTAAGCTTATTTTTCAAATAATCTTTGATCTTTAAATCAACTATGAAAGGTTTAGGACATCAAATAGACGTTATCAGATAGTACTTCACACTAATATCTAATGTTGAGTTAATGTTATAATGCGCTCAAATCACAAAATCAATTATTATCTAGCGTTAATAGATGAGACACAATAAATAGCATGAGAGTCATAAAAATTAAATAACACAGCTCACGTAGCAGCGGGCTGACAAATCAGGCCGGTGTAAACACGCATTCACACATTCCAGTCACATTCAGTCGGGGAAAAACTTGTGTTACCATAAAACTTTTACTAAGCATCGACCTCAAAGTCGGAAGCAGGAAGCATAATAGATAACTTCATGGTCTTCAATGCCTTTGGGTAGTTCTATAACTACTGCTACTTCTGTACTGCTTGTGTTGGTGGCCTTTACCATAGTGAGCCCTTCCAATCGCAAAAACTTCACGATCATCATCATGTGGAAGTGGTCTATGCTTGTCCTCTTCAACAGGAGTACCATCGGGAAGAACACGAATAACCAAAGGACCAGTCAAATAGGTTGTCGGCCGATGGTGAGATGCGGCTTCCTGATGCAAATGGTTCTTATGTTCATTAGCGGCTGGATATCTATGATTGTTTCCACTAGCAGCATCCATTCCAATCGCATAAGAGTTGTCCTTATCATCTAAGCCTTCAAATAATGGATTCTTCTGATGATTTTTATGTGAATTTCCAAGAATAACAGCTGGTGATGAAGATGGAGCCAGTGATGATGCCGATGGTTGGAATTTCGCGTGCACTGTTTTTACAGTTGGATGATTTCTCATAACCGATTCCCATACTAAAAAAGAAATAAAAAGAAATGAATAAATAACTCGGTAAACTTCAAGTTCATTGCCATTATGGCCAATGATCAAAGAAATCTTCATAAGCTCCGCTCTTAATGATCTACAGTCATGACATCTGAAAGTCAACAAATTCATTGATCACTAATTGGATTTTTCGTGGTAATAATATTACATATGCAGTGTGATCTTGATAAATGCCTTGGTTGCTAGATTTTTTTATATTATTTAGCATAAATTGAATATTTATTAATTCCTTCCGGTTTTAATAATTGCTCATGATAATTTATGATCAATTGCACCTTTCTTGATGGTTGCTCTCTACTATGGAATGGTATGACTTTGAGGGACTTTCTAGCAGTTACTTTTGGATAACGTTTAAAAATGTAAATTTACAAGCGTAAAGGAAAGTAAGTAAAAGTAATATAACGGGAAAATGGGCAGGTCTAATTAAAATCCTAATACCTAGAATTCTATAAACTTCTATATAGACCACCAGTGTATCGTCATATGTGGCCAAATATTTTAGTAAAATTTATAAATTTAGAAGAGCAGATATTGGATGCAAGCATCACCCATAATCCACAAATTCTATACAAATGTCTCTAACCAGTAAAAAATAAGAAAATTTAATAAAACGAGCAATTGAAAACTCAATGAGGGAAAGGAATTATGATTGTGAAAGCTTAAAGCAACCAGTGTAAAAATAAACTGTACTTTAGAAATTTATTTGGAGCTATGCAAATATCTAAACCTTCCTATGTAGCATAACCCAGGACTTTTCTTGTCCAAGCGAAATCGAACTAAGATACAACGTAAATAATTAGAAGTAAATAGTGACATTATTTTCAGAAGTATCAACTAATGCGGAAAAATCACTCCTCTTTTTTCAATTTCCATCTCTTTCTAATTGTATCAGACGTGCCCCAAAGTAGCCAGGTAGGACCTTTATTGTTTTTAATAAGTCTAAAGGTTACCTATGAAATTAATAGATTTAAAATTTAGAGTACTGGGAACAGTTTCATATTAAAACTTAGGAAATGCAAATGTATAAATTGTTCTCACCAATTTAATATCAAGGTTTGCTGCTCTACGGATAGCCGAAGTGAAAGATTTTCGATTGATAATCGACTCGAAGCTGTGTTTAAACAAACATATTTATTATATAATTTTTAACATTCGTAAGAACCTTTTAGACTATTTAGACTGACGTCTTTGTGCTACTCCTAAGTAAGGTAACTTCTCGAATGCAATCCTGTGTTTTAATCTTCTCTAAACTCAGGTTATACATATATAAGGAGTTGAATCTGTATAAAGAGCTTCTCCTTTAGGAGAGTGAATTGGCGTAAGTTTGTACAATCTTATAGTTCTACTATAGGGTTGTAATGGTGGTTGTTTTTGTTCCGACCATAGTAATACTCAATTTGAATTGAAGGGAATATCCTTCTAGGTCTTGTATAGAAAGCTATCAGTCTGTTATTAAGGTCTCAAAGAAAACTTATAGTCGACACTATAAAATATAACTGAAACATAAAATATACAAAGAAACTTTGAATTCTGAGTTGACAAATTTCTGAATCATATTTATATAGGATATTTGTTAGGACCGTAGTGCTTCAAGACCTTAATAACTATCTTTAAAAAATACTTCAAATTCATTTTACCTTAGCAACCTACAACATAGTATAACAAAACCTTTTAAGAGGCGGATATTCCTTTGTTCAATAAAAAAGTTCCCTAAAATTTTTAAAAATACTCACTTAATTCAGGAGCGCCTCTCTGGAAAATGTCCATATTGTCCAATTGATTGTTTGTCATTCTGTGCAACTGATTCGATCCATATCCCAACAAATCGTGTTTACATTGCGCAACTGATAATTTCATAGCTGCGTTGTTAGTCTTGCAATAATCGCTTACCAATTTCCCAAGCATTGAGTACAAGTGTGACATCTGTAATTATAAAAAATTGAAGTAAGTATTATTATAACTGCTAGTAAATCATATCAAAGGTAAGAATTATGTCTAAGATCCGTACAGGTATCTACTAATTAACATATAATGGCAAGGTTTTTTCGTTGCGAGTGCTGCACGTTACGATGTTGGCTGGCGGATGAGTTAAAACGACTCGAACAATGGAAGCCAGCAATAGTAGTATTGAACGTTTTTCATCTAATTATTTCACGGCATATAGGTCTGCTCATATTGTTTGATCATGTAAATCGTAGCAATATGTCATTACATAATGTTTCAGAATTTTTGCAACTATTTGTAATTTATGCACGATTTTTTGCGTTGGTTTCGTCGATTCATCACATGTGAGTCACGTCTTCTTGCGAAGTTGTTTTTTCTTGTACGAGTACTAATTGAAATGCAAGAGAAATTTTTCACATTTCTAAATCACCATTCAAGACGTTAACGGACTTGTAAACCGTCTTCTTGGATCTTGCTCAAAAAACACCTCAGGTAATTTGTTTCGTTTACGAAAATTTTACCCAAAAGTCGTGGAAAAGTGTGCTTCGGTTGACTGAAGTGATTCACGAGTCACCGTTGCGTTTCATTAAATATTTTCATATCGTTACAGGTATGCCTGTAAGGCGAGTTTATTGCTGCGTTTGAGTTCACAAAATGTCAAAGAAAAGTGAAAGTTTTCTTGTACTGCCCATGGGGAAATTGACGAGCTATGAATATGGTGGAACTAAAGCGTTATGCTTCATTTAAAGCGTAATAATTTAATTTCGATCACTTTTAATATTTCCACGCTTTCATTATACCGACCCAGCCCAATGATCATATTGTGCTTGGCATGCAAATAAGCATACTCTTCACCACATCATCCAGGTAAAAGACAGACCTTTCTTTGCATATTATTATTCTGTGTTTACAGTGTGTCAATGCGATTCTTCTGACCTAGTGACAACGGATAGATACTAGCAAAGCTTTCTAAAAGCGATAAATTAAGAATTATTACCAAAACAGTTAGAAGTTTAGAAGTTCATAAGAGCCGCTTTCGAAAACTCTCTTCAAAAGGTCAGTGTTAAGGTTGCCAAATTTTGCTTTCAAGATTAAATGAAAATTAATACTATTTTGATTATTAACAGCTATAGGAAATGCCTAAGCTGTCTATATTGTTTCTTTGGTTTTACAAATGGATCACTTATGCTAATTTTTCTCTTCAGTCAGGACATAATTCAGTGATCAGTGTTTAGAAAGTTAACGATAGTAGAAGGTTAATTGAAATAAAACAGCGTGTAATCCTTTTCTGTATTTTTTTAAGATAATTACACATTTTTAGTTATTCATTTTTTGGTTAAGACTATTCGGTGCTCAAGGAGAATAAAATTTATTAAATTTGATTTTAAAGATCTGCGATAAACATTCTGATCATGGAAGACTTAATTTCTAGAGCGCAAAGGTAAGAGATTGAAGTTTTCCAGCTTTGATTACAAAACCTACGCATATGCATGGTTTAACTACCTACAAAATTAATTTGAGGATAAGTGTACATTCTGTTTAGGTTCTGATGAAACCGAAGTATTTTTAAATTGCTCCCTTTTGATAAGATATAAGACTTGCTATGGCAATGGTCATACCCAATTGCAAGGTGCTATCACGCCTACGTCATTTCTTTTGATGTTAAATGTAAATAGCCGTAGGTACGCTACGCGAAAAAAGAGCGAAAAGTCAAGGTTGGATAGTATCATCTCTCTAGTGCTCTTAGGTGGATCGAATACACCAATTTAACAAAGTGTTACATATAAGGTCTGTTCCTCCGATTTCTCGTTCCATGTAAGAACTTACTGGAGTGGAAGGAAAGAATTTGTTCAAAGCCGAAAAAGCGAAGGAACGAATCTGATGCAAATTGATTAAAAGAAAAATTAGATGCTAGAAATGACATTTCATGAAGTAGCATTAACGATCAGTGAACAGACCTAAAGTAAGCAATTAAAACACAGTTGTGTGTTAATGCAATTTTTAAATTAATATTAAAAACTTAATGTCCAAAAGTGGCAAATACATACAGCAAAACAGAAAACTGTTTTTGTAGTATGTAAACCCTTTATAAGTGTCAAAGTGCTATTTAATTTTATATTCGGTTTTGACACGAAAATTCAACATAGATCACTTGTAACCACTAAACATATTTTATTTATGTGATCACGAATACACATAACTCGATTTCGAAACAAATGTTTCATTGACCATCTACATATACTCTGTGGTCGCCACATGAGGTCTTTTGTTTTCTTACGAGAGTCAGCCACAACAAGATTCCAATGATTTTAGAAATTGGCGGGAAGAAAAACGGTGATATGACAAAAAGTTGCTTACCTTGAGACCAGTTATAGTCAATATGGAAAACAGCTGTGCATTAATCAGCTGATAGTCTAGTTTCTAAGGTAAATGCTAAGAAATCATTTGGAAATATTTTGTCATTAATACAATTTATACCGTAAAATGTATAAAAGTGTTCGAACATTAAAAAAATTAAAATTAAGATTCGTTGCCTTACTAATAAAAACTGTACAGATGGGGATACTCAGATATTTCTTAATAAATAATAAAACCGATTCACCATGTCCTAAAGTATTAAAAAGCATCCGAGCCAGCAAACTTATTTTCGTAACGCATAATCGATTTGTAGAAGTATTCTGATTTAACTAAACATTCTTGGCCGCGACACCAAACATTGGTAGAAGCCGATGAAAAAGTTTAGTAAAATAGCTTCGAAAAAAAGATCACTTTAGAAGTCAATTCCTACTCCACACTTTGCGCATTCTCACAATTGAGCATTTTAAAATGTAGTAGCATATGAAATAGCCAAAAATGAAAGAAGCAAAGAATGAATATTGTGCGCTTTTATCTAACTAATGTATGAAGTATGCCTCAGGACAGCCATTTGGATCCACTGCTTTTCACCATATAAATTAACGATTTATATATATCTACGCTACTAACTACTTTGAGAATTCTTTGGTTGGTTAAAGAACTGTTTAAATTAATAATGTCTGTACTATTTTGAAGACTTGTAGAAATGGTGCTCTATGAATACCTCTTTGTCTCTTTCTTGAACATTAAGTGCAAAGCTGCCGTTCTGTATGTTTGGTAATGAACAAGTGTAACCCTATAAAGAACTGTTCTAATATGAGCCAACTAACTTACTCTGTTATTAAGTAATTGTCTTTGGTGAATGTACTATTTTATATTAGGACGAGGCTTTATTTATAACTTTATGGTTTTTATAACTAAATGTTTTTCGAAGGATAATGAGGAATTGTAAGCCGCTCCATATCCATATCAAAACTGATTGAAGATTAGTGTTAATTCGACTAAATATCAACCTTCAATGATGAAGCATATAGATAAAGTTCACAATACTTCAAAATAAAATGTTATTGCTGTAAGGGAGACAGGAGTTGCAGATTCGAAACCTACCATTAACGATTTATGATTGTTTTATTAAATAACAACAGATCACTCTTAAAGCCACTGCGGCTGGAAAGTAATGTCGATGTGACTAAAGAAAGGATGTTGTGAGTCCACCGAATAGCAATTTTTCTGCAAAATAAAGAATGAACATAGAAAGTACGAGGGAACAAAGAATTGATTCTTGAGGAAGTTAAGAGCTCACCGCTCACTCATTGATTGATTTATAAGATTATATTCCGTGTTATCCCTACTAGTTCTTTTAGGCATAGATATAATCTTCGAATATTTCCAATCTTAAATCTTGAATATTTCAGTCCTTCTACTATATCCTATATTTTATGGCAAGTCTTTTTCCCAAAATTGTATTTCTTTTTTGTACATCTTCGTTTATATTCAGACGATCTTTACAATTAAAATTGATTGCTAAACCAATCTCGTTCAAACTTTTCTAGAAATTGCAATCGTTTTTATGGTTATTTTTTCTTCAATGCTGGTATATGGTCTCTCTATAACATTTTACAGAATTTTCACTTGGCATCTAGTCAAATTGACTAAATAGAGGAGGCTAAAAAACTGACGCTAAAATGTTGCGTGAATTAAAATTAGGTTTTACTTCCGAGGTAAGGGTTTTAAGTTAAGAAATTAAGCTGTACTTTTACGCTATATCATTTCGAAATTGTTTGTATATTTCATTTATAAATTAGGTCGGCAATTACGTTCGACATTTAATTTGGACAAACTGTAATTTAAGTTAAACGAACTGAGGTTTTATTTGATTTCAAAAGAATAGGTTTTTATCAACCGTCATATGATTTAGCAATTTAATACTAAACTAATTTATATCTGAAATTATTTAACAACGAACATACCAATTTCGGATCAAGAGTATAATTATTTAGTCACACAATTGTTGATATCATCAATTTTAATAAACGAGAAAAAAAAACATAAAAACGTGGAATTAGCAAAAACATTCAACAGTTTTGATTTTTTACGCTTTTCTTCACTGCAGTAATAGGAATCGTATAAACCGGCTCAGTTACGACCTTCGGCAAAGTCAATAGCAAGAACTTCCACAACCAAAGGTCAATTAGTGGTTGACTTTTCGTACCAGATATGGTCTCATTGATTCACGCGGATGAATAAAGTAATTCAATACAAATTTTATATTCTTTACCAATTTAAATGCTAGACGATTTCGATTGAATAACAATAAAGGCAAAACGACACCGCAAAACTTAACTAACCAATAAGCTCAGTTTTTCGCGGGGCTTTTTGTTGAGTTAACAAAACGCTAACACAGCACTGAAATTATTTTTTGTTCTACTTGAAAACACTACTTATGTACAAATACTGACCTTTTCGTCTCGGCTGAGAAATTCCCACATTGGAATGGCTGAACCAGAGCACGCACTGATAATGCCGCAGACAATTAGTACTGATGTTGCAAGCTTGACTTCCATTTTTGCTTTGATTCGAAATAATTCACAAAAACACTCGTTGTCAATAAAGATCCACACTACTAGAAATCACTTCTTCAACAACGATCTACAATTATTAATCGCTGACCACAAATTAATTGCTTAGTAGAAATTAATTGCAAACTTTTCACTTTAAACCATACGCAAAAACTTGAACTTTCTTAAAAAATTTCTCCTCAACTTCCTGATGCTTTCTGCAGTGATCTAGCACACAAGATCAGTTTTTATTTTTTGTTTTTGTAGTTCCTTTTGCACTTTCTCAAAAATTTCTTCTCATTACTTTTTGACTATTTTGTTTATGTTCTCGGCTTCGATCGAATGATTCAAGCTTTCAACCTAAGCTGTGCACGTCTCAATATAGAGTGAGCTGGTCATCTCCGAGCTTCAAGGGTATATATACGAGTTATCAAAAGTAGTGACGTCATAACAGTAGCGACTCTAAGACGCCAGCCAATATGAACCAAAGTGACCGATGTAAGATATTTTTGTGGTCTTTTTTTATTTCTTTATTGAATACCGAAATGAAGATGAGCGAGTAATACTACAGACGAGAAATGATCTCGACAGTGATCTTGTGTTTCGCTGTGTTTGTGTGATCGATTAATCGTCTTGTGCAGGTTAATCTGAACATCGTGCCGGTTTGCTGCTGTTGTTTATCTTCGTGGACTCTCTTTTTTTCTTAGTTCGTTTTTTTCTGGTCTTTTTGAAATTCTCTTCTTATTCTTTAGTTTTATCAGGTAAAAAATGTCATCAAATACCTGTGTCAACAGGAACCAGAGTTTTTGCACCAATTTGGGAAAGTTTGGATGCGTCAGAGTTGCTATTGTTGTTTATCCCATTTTGTGGCACGTTTTGTATCTTTTTATGAAAACATAGAAACATTTTAGATGTTTTTTACAGTTTAATTAATTATTTAAATCATAGAACGAAAACTAATTCCAAAAACATAAAAAAAAATTAGAAAATTTGTTGATTAGTCTTTTTTCAGTGTTAGGCTAGCACCTAAAAACATTTTTCCAATACATACTTATAAATTTGTTTTTACATACTTTCTCTGTGTTCTTATAATAACACACACGAAACTTTACTTTGACATTGTAAAATTCAGTTGTTAGTTCATATACCAAACATACATATGCATATAAGGAAATATTAGAACTGTTTACAATCTGCTATGCATGTGTATTTCAAAAATTATTAATAAAATATAGCAAATGTTGTCAAACACGTTACGTATCTTGTGAATATTAGTTATTAAATAATATATTACGTAGAAGAATTGGGTGAATACCAAAATTCAAACAACAATACTGTCAACAGTGAAATGAAGTTAAAAAAAAGTGAATTCATTAGTTACATATGCAATGTTTTCGACTGCTCCGGTCAAAAACTTTAAAAGAAAGTTGTTACGTCAACAATTACGTATATTTTGTTTATGGTTTTTGCAGATTAACTTTGGTATCCATGAGTCACTGTATCTGGGAACATCCAAATCGATAATCGAGGGGACTTCCATTTTACATTTTTTTTTAAATTTACTACTAATGTTCAAGCCTCTCGGCTACATGAGCTTCAAATATTGCACAATTAAAAAAATAAGCGTCGAACTTAGAATCTCTTTGTTTTTGGGAAGTCGGTTAACAAAATAACATTATTTAGAGCATTCTTTAAGTGATGATAGTTTTTGAAAGAATTGATACTGATGATTAAAACGGGTATCGATAAGCAATATTATTCTATTTACATATTAGAAGAACAAAGATTGCGATTCTTTGAACAGGTACATTTGAACATGGGACTTAAAAATATTCTTTTACAAAAACACTGTACAAAGTGTAAATTAATAATTGGTTAAATCAATCAATCTTTAAGCAATATTTTTATGTTGTTCGCCCAGATTTTCCAGCATATATCATCCCTATTTAAAATGAAGCTTGAACGATTAAGATCTTGAGAAGGATTCTGCTCCTGACATAAAGCTTGACCAGTGCAAGACTGGTGTAGCAACAATTTATCTAATTTTATTTTGGATCTCCATGAAATACCGTTTTATAAAGAATAATATTATATAAAGGTTATTCGCCTTATAAAATATTGCTTTGCCCAAAATCCCACAAAATTTAGATTTGCCTATTACGCGTCGATCTCACTGGGATGCGAAAATTAATAAGTGCAAAGAAGAGACAATTTTACATTCTATTGAAATCTCTAATAAACATAACATTCTGAATTATACGATGAAGCAAAAGTTTTTGTAGATTGGAAGGAACACTGCCAGAGCAATTTAAATTTCTCAGTGAAAATCGAGTAAAATGTTTTTAATTCTCTCAATTCTAAGCGAAAGGATCCCATACAACTGAACAATATTCAAGTATATGCCTAACGAGAAACACATATAAGCTCTTAAATGCACGTCGCTTTACGAAATTAAGACGAGAATATGCTTTACTTGTAATAAATTCAATACGCAAAGTAAGGAATAAGCTTACTGTCAATAATAACTTCTAAATCATAAACACTATCAGATCTGAAAATAATCACATTAGAAAAGACAATTGCCGTCGACATTGCCTAGGCATTTAGAAAACTCGAAGAAGGACAAAACAACGTTAATAAAAAGAATAAACAGAATAGGTTCAATATGGCTGCCTTGAGAAACCCCGAAGAAAATGGAAAGTTAACGTGATTGAAAATTACCTATAAAAACTATCTGAGTTCTATTAGTCAAGCAAGATGATAACCAATTAGAAAATTCAGAATGGAATACTTAAGTCTTAAACTTCATTAAGAATAAAGATTTTGCTAAGAAATTTATCAAAGATCTTAGCTAAATCTGTATACCAAATACCAAATTAGTCTCAGTAGAACGAACCATGTTGTTCAATATTCGTTCAAAAGGCTTAGGAATTGCCTACATCTTACAGAAAGAACGATAATTAACTAAACTTAAAAATAACTTAATTAAAACCAGAGGGAGAAGGAACAAAATTATATATATTGACAATATCATCATCATCATTTTATAGTTTTCAGTTCCGTTACTGCGAAATCCGTAAAAATAATTCGACATGAATTGATATAATTGAGCAACTGGAATTAAAGGAAATACATACGTATTTTTTTTAGAACGATAATGATGTAAGTTACATGGAAAAACTATACTATATTTATTTATTAAATTTAATTACATTTAATGAACTAACATACTGCCGATAGTACATCTCTAATCAAACTATGCATTTTTTTAATTAATGTATATAGCACCGAACTATAACACAATGTCAAATAGCGGACGGAGTTATTCAGTATTAAAGGGCTCTTCCAGAAAAAATAATGGCAGTTTGGAATTATTTTACCACCGATAATGTAAATAAAATTTTTGTGGAATAATATTACCATAACAAAATGTAATTTTATATATATACGTAGGTTGCAATTTAAGTTTTCAGATAAAGCAACACAAGTGTGAATATGTCATGGTAAAGTTTGACAGTTTTAATGGTAATGTTAATGTGAAAAAATGGAATTAAATCGTGAACATTTTCGTGCGATGATTTTCTATGATTTTCGACGTGGATTAAACCAACAGTAATGAGCCAATCAACTCGCTTCGATTTTTGGTAATGAAGCACCATCTCGAGCTACCGTGTTTCACTGGTTAATTCAATCGTGGTCGTACTTCGCTACAGGACAAATTTCATGAAGTTCCTCCTAAATCGGTTATTGCGCCAGAAAAAAATCGATGCTGTGCGTGAACTGATATTGCAAGATCATCATGTGGCATACCGTGAGATTGAGGCATGCTTGGGTATTAGTTCCACTAGCATACAATCAATATTGCATGCCCGTCAAAAATATTTGTTCGTGTTAGATACCACATAATTTGATAATCGCTCAAAAAAGGGCTCGTGTCGATTGGTGCAAAGAAATGTTGAAAAAATTCAATCACGGTGCGTCAAAAGACGTCTATAAGATCGGGACAGGCGATGAATCATGGCTCTATGCATATGAACCCGAAACTAGGCAACAGTACAGTATGGGATGAGCCATATCCAACAAAAGTTATTCGCGCACGAAGGACTTCGAAGCAATTGTTGCCCGTTTTTTCGGAATAATTGCACATGTCGCTACAGTTCCATTACAGCAACGTAGAACCAGAAGTGTTCGGAAAAATAAGGGAAACCAATCGCAAAAGACGAATCATTCCCCACCACGACAATTCAAGCTCTCACACATCGGCTCAAACAAGTGAATTTTTGAGCCGATTTTGGGTCATCCGCCATACAATCCTGATTTAGCACCCAATGATTTCTTCTTATTTCTGCAGATGAAAAATAAAATGCAAGGTCAACGTTTTTCGACTCCTGAAGAAGCGATTGATGCGTTTGAATCACATGTTTTGGAGGTACCTCAATCGGAGTGAAAAATTGCTTCGAAAATTGGTTCAAACGCATGCAACAGCGTATTGATCTTCATGGAAAATATTTTGAAAAGCAATAAAGCCATTTTCGTTTATAAATATTTATTTTTACTTGTCTATCTCAAAACTTAAGTAGCAACCCTCGTATTATACACTTTTCAATAGATATAGCGCCAGCAAAGAAATCATAAATCTATTTAACTATTGTTAGAATACTGGCATGTTTCAGAAGAAGACAAATTAATGAATATTTACTCTATCGATAACATTGATCCAAACCGAAATATGTTGATGTTCCCTATACTTTTCTTCAATTCGTCGTATTTTAAAATTAATGTCACTCGCGTGCTTCGAAGCATACAACACAACTGAATAGACGTTGTTCTTAATATGAAGTCGAAAAAAAAACAGTTAATACAGAATAATAACATTTAGTGCCATATCGTGGGAATAGTTCTAAAAAGAGAAATTGGCAATTTTTCTGATAAACGGGGTCGATTTTTATTTTTAAATGATAATTGCATTTTGTTCGAATATGAATGAAGTTTTAGTTAAAATATGGGATGAAGGACCTTAAAACGCCATTCGTGTCATCTGTATCGACTTCAACTGTCCGTCGGCTTTTAAATATTATCGAATAAAAATTTTAAATAATTTAATATAAAGTCTGTTCCGTTCTGTAATTAAGTTTTTAGTTATTATTTTACAGCCTGTTAAATTACAATCTTAAAATCAAAACAAAAAATATTCTCATTAAAAATATAAAAAAGTCTATCAAAGATGAACGTTAATCATTTACGCTTTTAATTTAACACATTATTACTTTTGCCAGTCCTGTTAATTTTTTAGATGTTTAATTTAGGGACATCTTTTGTGACAAGTAATATCTCGGATGGCAATCTACAGGCTTCTTTATTTTTCTCGTACTCTGGTTCAATCTTAAAAATGACATTTAATGAATTTAAAAATGCAAAGAATCTTTGAATACTACAATGTTAAAAATATTATTGATGAAGCTGAAATGTGGTAAAACGATTCTCTCTCTCAAGTTCCCATAACCCCTTGTGGAGTATGGGGCGGGAGATAAACTTCATCCCAGTGCACCTACAATTTAACGTGCACCTACAATTTAAAGTGGATTCCGAACCACTGGCATTCTCTCTGCAACCCCCGTGGCCTTTTTATCGTAATCGGCTGTCAGCAGAGAACAACCATGCGTCGCCGCCGGTGGGATTCGCACCTGCGACCTCCGGATTGGTAGGCCGACACGTTACCACTTACTCCAATGACGACGTTGATATCACGTTACGCGTGATAAAAAAATGGAAAAGGAAACTTTAAATAACTCATTTTGTAGAAGTACTGAATGAGACTGGGACATTCTTTCCGGCTAATTCTTAAATCTCTTCGAAAAGTCGTTCTCTACGTTGCAGCCCGTGAAAACGTGGCTGAGATCTACAATGACTGAAAACCTACGGACCGGTACTGATATTTTGGGAAAAGATCTAAGACGCTTAGTATTTAATTGAGTTTTCATTTTTACAGAATATAAAAAATTTAAATATAAATGAAAAACAAATGTAAATAAACAAAAGATTAAGTGGTACCTGTAAAATTGTCGGCATTTTTAAATTATGGTACATGATCCTCCAATGCGCTGTTGTTTATCAGTTGATTGATGAGACTTTGATTTTTCATATACGGAGATTCTTCAATAAAAATATTACTGTGAGTTTTTGTTGATTTATTGACTAACCTTTTGAAGCCGTTAACCAAGACTTCCGGCCAATTCATCCACTCCTTTCTAAATTTTTCCTGTCGTTTATTTATGTCTGACTTTTTTCGGAATTTCTTGCTGTAAATCGTATTCGTAGTCTGACATGATAACTAGGCGTTATATTCATCCCACAAAAAACGCGAGAAGTGAAGGCGAGAAAAGTGTTGAGGATTCCAGTGGGTTGTAGGCAGCCATTACCGCGGTTGAACTTCCACAATATAGTTGGCATATTAGAATTTTTAAAAATTAATTATTTGTCGGTGGGTAGTATCGCATCCCAAAGCAAATGGCCCGTAAGTGGCATAAGACGATCCTGGTGAAATATACACAGTGTCCAAAAATACCTCCTCTATCGAAACTTTAGAACGATCGCCAGTAGTTTAAGACCATCTACAACATCAACATCAACCAAGAAAGCAGGTATGATTCGCCGAAACCTCGTTCCCTCAACAGAAATGTTGGCCTGGTCCGAATATGGTTGAGAGTTGAACAGTTCACAAATTAGTACATGACTATGTTTCTGTCACACATCCGTGATACATTTGGGTAGTATAATGGAAGTTCACTGAGAAGTTTTTCGTGGTAATTTTGACCAACCAGAAATTCATGAATTTTAAAATTAACAGGCGAAATATGCGGAATGACACAGGTGAAAAAAATTCTCCCGGAATCAATACTTTAGAGAAGGCGGAAAAAATGCATTCAAAAGGCTTTTTAGTTGCGTTAATTCTTCTGCAGGAAATCTTAGATCGCGCATCAGTCGCATTCAACAAAACATTTCAAACAGAATGCACTCTAGATATAAAGGAAGATGCGTTTAGCAAACCTCCAAGACACTTATCGCAACAAAGGTAAGTACAATGATAGCTGCCTTGCTGAGAAAACATCCAGTGAATCAGTAGCCGACCACATCACGAGGTTTGTATAAGGTTTCTTCCGCCACGTACAGTTTCTGTTTCTTCTGCGTCCTTTACCCGATATGTAGGAGATTCATTGAAAGAACCAAGTATTGTTATTGGTAGTACAGTGTTTGATGCGGAGTTGCATAGTGAAAACGCACATCAGTTTAGATCTTCCGAATTAGGGCACATACATAAACGCAGGTTTGCGTATCATCTGCACACTTCAGCTGAACACTGTGTATTGCTAAATTATGCAACTGCAGTGCAAACCTGCGTTTATGAATAGGGCCTTAAATTTATTCAACTAACCCTAAACTTGATCGATCCTGAAAGCCCAAAATCTTATCCGACGATGAATACATTTTTGTGACTTGTTTACGATGCAGTGCTACTACAGCCAACCAATATATATAAATATACCTGGTTGGCGTAAGGTTACACTCACATTACCATTCAATCATGCTGTTCTTGTGGTCCTAAAATTAGCAAAACGACGTTTTTCCAAAATCTTCAGGAAGTATATCTGTATTTTCCCATCCGTGCATCTGCACCTTGTCGTGGTGGATGGGCTTGTGTGCATCTAAGATAGATTGAGCTATGTCGGCTGTAGTTTTCTTTTAAGCTACTGGCAGGGTCACCCATGCCGAACAGGTCAATCTGGAGATGCCAGACGAAGTAGATGCAACCTGGCAGTAGGTATAAAATGCAACCTGGCAGCAGGTATAAACTGCATGCATGGAGGAGTCTAAAAACTCACAAACAGGGATAGGGATATCTATTCCAATGTCGGAGGATGCCGCGACCTCCGGCAGGCGTGGTGGAGACATCAAGTCTCCTCTGCACGTCGCCAGTGGCTCAACGACAGCTGCTACGCTGACAACAACAACAACGACTACACGAACGACGACGACAGAAACAACAAGCGTAGTAGCAACTAAGATAAATACAACGACGACTACGGCTAACACTAATAGGCTCACACGTCAAGATGCTTGTCCTTCTCGAGACACGCCGCTGTCGACGGGACCCTTGATGGATCTATCTGCCCTGAAGGAGGTTTTGTCCTCTCAGGGCAGCGATGATTCAGAAATGGACACGGAGACAGAGGAAAATCTCCTGAAGGAAACCGACCAGGCATCCAAGGAACCAGAAGCATCAAAAAGAAGGAAATCAGCTAAGCAAGTAGCCAGATCTGGTTACAAAAGCTCAGCTAAATTCCTCCGCAAGATGGATGCGAAGGACACCGAGACGTGGACGGATAGAGAAAAGAGGATAGTAAAGAAGCACAGGAAAATAGTTAAGGCTTTCGAAAAACGCTACGGTGAAGTAGCACCTTCCGAAGTCTCAACGACATGTGCAGCTTCAATAGCCACAAACAAAAAAGAGGAAGAGAAACCTAGCGAGACGGGGAAGGGCAAGAAACGTCCTATTAAGACAACTCAAGCCCCCTCCACATCCGCGGCAAACGCCTCTGAAATGAGCAAAAATGCCAAGGAGAAGGATAAGGGCGAGAAACGTCTTGACAGCACAACTCAAGCCCCCTCCACATCCAAGGTCACTCTAAAGCTGGGTGACAACTCAAGGAGTAAGGCAAAGCAACCTACCAAACCGAGGACCACAAAGTCTGAAGGGAGGGATACAGCAAAGCCAAATCCCAAGAGAACACGCTCAGCTGACGAGGGAGTAAATGAAAATATGAAGAAGAAGGCTAAAGCAACTCTCACCAGCAGCGAAGAACTCACTCTGGCAGTGATCGATCGGAGCGATCCGGGCGGTAAAATCTCGAGGGAAAACTGGCTAAAGGTGGAAGCCAAAATAATGGAGGCCATGCTAGCCGCCGGAGAAACAAGGGATGTTGGAAACATCTGCAACTTCGACGGGGCTGGCTGGCGGAAGGGTGTTAAGATTATTGGATGCAATAATAAGGAATCCTACGACTTCCTGATTACATGCATCCGTAATCTAGGAGACCTCTGGCCCGGCGCAAGGTTAGAGGCAGCGCCAGCTGCAAGCTTGCCTCTGCGCGTGTTAGCCCATGTGTGGATACCGCCTCCAGTATTGGAAGTAACCTCCACACTGCGGCTAATCTCGCTGCAGAACAAAGGCCTGTGTACTAGCGGCTGGCAGGTCCTGTCCTCTAAACCCGGAACAAAATGAGAGGGACAAGACCTTAAAATAGCGATGGACCACGCGTCCGCCACAGTCTTAAGAGCGGCTACAGGGGTGGTGAAGTTCGGGTTGGGGCGACTCAGATTCACCATCTCAAATGAAGGAAGTTGGAAATCTAAGGGTGGTGCAAATTAATCTGCACCACTCCCAAGCTGCCACCGACGACCTGCTGCTCTTCATGGCGGAGGAGAAAATAGATGTTGCCCTAATCCAAGAACCGTGGCTCTCCGGAGCTGCAATTCAAGGATTGAGGACAAAACATTATGAGCTCCTACATACAAATAAGGAAGGTAAACTAAGAAGCTGCATCCTGGTAAGCAAAAAGCTAAATTTCTTAGTTTCTTATCGTTTCAGTACCTGCGACCTTACAGTAGCAGTATGCGACCGCAAGAATGAACCACAACTCATTCTCGCATCCGCGTACCTGCCATACGAAGAAGAGAACCCTCCATCGAGTGACCTGAAACACCTGGTTGGCTACTCCAGCACCACCGGAGCAAATCTGGTCATTGGAATGGACGCCAACGCTCATCATACTCAATGGGGGAGCAGCGACACAAACACTAGAGGTGAGTCTATTTTTGAATTTATTCTACTTTCCAAACTAAGTATCTGTAACAGAGGAAGACATCCTACCTTTCAAAACAGATCTAGGCAGGAAGTAATAGATTTAACACTAGCTCAAACCACAGATAAATCTAGGGTTAGTGACTGGAGAGTATCACCTAAATTCTCCTTTTCGGATCATTTTAGGATAACCTTCAGTATCAACTTTGAAATTCGGATAGGTAAACCCTTTCGAAACCCTGTCAAGACTGACTGGGATAAATTCTCTAAGTTTGTAGCAAGTCGATTAAAATCCTCCCCAGAGGGTAACATTTCGAACAAAACACAAATCGAGGAATCAGTCAACCTCATCACGAATACGCTAACGGCTGCTTTCAAGAGATCCTGTCCTATTAGTCGACCACCTAAAAGAAGCCATGCTCCATGGTGGACAGAGGAACTTCGACTACTTAGGACCAAGACCAGGAAACTCTTCAATAAGGCCAAGCAAACAAGAACAGAAAAAGATTGGAACCTATATCGCTCCAGCTTCAATGAATTTAAAAAGAAAACGAGAACTGCAAAAAGAACATCCTGGATTAACTACTGTTCGAACATAGAGTCAACGACAGAAGCTGCTAGACTCCGCAGGATCCTAGCCAAAGCCCCTACACCCCTGGGGCACATCTGTAAAGACGACGGCTCCTGGACAGAGGACAGCCAGGAAATTCTTGAACAGCTCGTCTCCACTCATTTCCCTGGATGCTCGGACGGAAACCTAGAAGATCAACAACAAGATGTTCGGCAATTTCCACTTCCAATGGAAAACTTGGCAGCCATCGGGGACTGCATAAGTGAGGACAAGGTAGTATGGGCGGTAAAATCCTTCCAACCCTACAAATCTGCTGGACCGGATGGAATCATCCCCGCTATGCTACAAAATA
Source organism: Leptarthrus brevirostris (assembly GCA_964036015.1). Taxonomy (NCBI): domain Eukaryota; kingdom Metazoa; phylum Arthropoda; class Insecta; order Diptera; family Asilidae; genus Leptarthrus; species Leptarthrus brevirostris. The sequence goes on from OZ038372.1 coordinate 41,734,201, forward strand.
CTGTAACGAGTATCACTCCCTGGCTTAAAGCAGTCTTTGAAGCATGCCTTATTACCGGATACGTACCGAAAAGATGGAGAGAGGTGCGTGTGGCCTTTATTCCCAAAGCAGGGAAACCAAGCCACACAATAGCCAAAGATTATAGACCAATCAGCCTCTCATCGTTTCTATTGAAAACACTAGAGAGGATACTGGATCTACATCTCAGGCAACATCTCGAGTCAACCAAGTACCTGTGTAATGCACAACACGCGTATATTAAAGGCAAGTCTGTTGACACAGCACTACATGAGGTTATGAGAACGATTGAGAAATCTCTCCATGATAAGGAATATACCTTGGCTGCCTTCCTTGATATTGAAGGAGCCTTCAACAACCTTAAAACAGGATCCATCACTTCCTCTTTAGAGGAATCTGGAAATGAAATATTTCTGACAAACTGGATACAAACAATGCTAAATAGCAGGGTCATCAATGCCAGTTTAGGGGAGTCTTCCATTAGGAGAACAGTTCACAGAGGTACACCACAGGGGGGAGTATTGTCACCCCTGCTTTGGAACATCTCTCTAAACAAAATCCTCAAATCTCTCGTCAGTAAAGGCATTAAAACAGTAGCGTACGCAGACGACATAGTTTTGCTGACAAAAGGAAAGTTCCTACAAACGGTCAGTGATGTTATGAGCTCTGCTTTGACAGACATAGCAAGATGGGCAGAGGACAATGGTCTTACTATAAACCCCCGTAAGACAGAATTGGTCCTGTTCACAAGGAAATACAAACTACCTATTTGGAAACCACCAAAACTTAAAGGTAGTGCCCTCAAACTCTCCTCGGAAGCAAAGTTCCTAGGCGTCATATTCGATTCCAAATTGAATTGGAGACGGAATATGGAAGAGAGGATGAAGAAAGGACTCAATGCGTTCTATGCTTGCAAGAAAACCTTTGGTAAGAAATGGGGCATGAAACCGCACATTGTACACTGGATGTACACAGCGATCGTCAGGCCTATTCTTACCCATGGGTCAATTGTTTGGTGGGATGCATTAAATAAGAAATCGCACCTTAAGTTTTTAGCAAAGGTGCAAAGGCTCGCGTGCTTGGGAACAACAGGTGCAATAAAATCCACACCACAAGCTGGTTTGGAAGCCATTTTACACCTTCAACCCATAGAACTCCACACGAAAAAAATGGCAACCCTGGCAGCCCTCAGACTCAGAGAAAACAGCCAATGGATACCACAGAATTTGGACATGCAGTCATACTGAACTTCTTTAATCAAAATGGGTTGCACCCCACAACTGATTATATGAAACCACAATATGACTTTAGAAAACCCTTTTCCGTTATCATACCCAATAGAGAAGATTGGAGGCATCCTGAAAACATAATTAAAGGAACTGCCATCTTCACAGACGGATCGAAAACGGAAAGGGGGATTGGAGCTGGAGTTTTCTCGGAGGCGCTGCAAATGAGTAGATCGTATAGACTCACCAACGAATGCAGCATCTTCCAAGCGGAAATATACGCTATAATGAAGGCTGCACTGATTGTCCAAGAAAAACAGATTTCAACAACTGAGATCACTATTTGTGTGGACAGTCAAGCAGCACTCAAGGCGTTGAACTCCAACGTGATAAAGTCAGAATGTGTGAAGGATTGTATCAGAGCCCTAAGAAATATTTCACAACATACGCTTAGGCTCTGCTGGGTTCCAGGACATGTCGGTATAGAGGGTAACGAAAAAGCCGACGAACTGGCCAAAAATGGTTCAAGTACAGATATAGACATGCCGGTGGAAAGGGTGCACCCTCCCCTCAATACAGCAAAAAGTCAAATCGATAGACACTACTCCAACATGACTTCGGAACGGTGGAGAAATATCAGCTACTGTCTCACAACACGAAGTATATGGCCGGAGCTGAATCAGAGCAGAACTTCAAATCTCTTATCCTTCGATAGAAAGCGCATTCGAACACTCGTCGGCGTCATCACCGGACACTGCCCCATAGGAGCTATGGGCATCAGACTCGGCGTACCATCGAATGAGTTCTGCAGAAGCTGCAGAGACGAAGAAGAAATTGAGTCCATAGTGCACCTACTCTGCGAATGTCCGGCTTTAAAAGAACGACGACTCGCCTGTTTGGGAGCAAGGTTCTTTGACAACCTGGACGACTTAGCGGAGGTAGCAATGGTGGACCTAAATAGATTCTTACAGAGATCTGGATGGTTTTAAGGTCTGACCATGCATTTTATTTTTTAAGGGCATTCACAATGGGCCTTCATGGCCTCCGAGTGAATTTGGTGCTTCTTAGCAACAAACAGCCCGACTAACCAACCAACCAACCATATCTGTATTTTCATTTGATTAGTTTTTAAAGCGGTTTCAGACCTGACCAGTGTTGGTTTTATTGCTGCATTTCGTGTTTCGTTGAGGTTCAGACCTTTATAGCGATTGAAGAACAAATTTTCGATGCATCCAATTAAAAATTTAATATTCTTTACCAAAAGAGATTAAAAACAGTTAGTTCAGAATTTTTTTCCAATTCTTCTAGTTAAGAAAATAGCACCTGCGAGTTTTAAACGAGCACCTTTCTCACTCATATTTAAGCGAGTTTAAATTTACACCCACTGAGTCCAATAAGTAATGACTGAAATAATTCTTAAGACTTAACTTCACCACACTTTATACTAGGAAAGCTTAGAGCAGCCCACATAATATAACATAACATAAGACCTGTAAACCCTAATCGACTGTATCGATGGCAAAAAATTAAGGTCCAATAAAGAGACCTTGGCCATTAGATTATATAAGAAGACTGCATGAAAGACACAACTTAAGAAGAGTGCAAAAGAAATTAGTAACTAAGTGACCTGTAACCTGTATTATCAAAAGCAATCTTGGTTAGAGTTGTTACAATACAATGTAGAACTAAAATTCTTAGAAGGCCGATAACAAAGATCATAGTAATAATAATTCGATAATTCAAATAGAGCGATGACGAGCACTTTAACTTTCTTTTATCTCTTTTATCGTTTTATTTCTGAGAAAATAGTGAAACTAAATAGTTGTCACCTTTATGAATAATTAAGGACGTTTCGGCCAAAGCAGGCGATATGGTTGACTTAAAAACCACGGAACCACAACCACATCAAAAATAAAAGCGCTACAAATTTTATTTTTGTGTCTAATGTTCGCCTTACTCATATCTGCACCAGAAAGAGAAATTCTTCCCAGCAGCAAGCGTGTTAGTTTGGAGCCATTGGAATGAAGAAGTGACTTGCAGACTGATAAGACGTGGACCGGCAGTAACTAAGTGTTTTCTTTTAAACAGTTCAGTTAAATAATAAAGTTTATATAAAGATCTTATCTAATTTCCTAATTGTAAATAATAATAATATTACCTGTGAAAAAAGTGATCAATAATTAGTTTGTTTTGAGAATTAATTTTTACCAGAAATATTGTACATCTGTGAATTGTTCATGTTATCGGGAAAACTGGGTTTTTTAATAATTACATTGAGTATTATTTTTATAGATAAAGAAAATGAATCTTATAAACCGTGTTACAAGGTTTCATAAAATTATTTTAACTCAAGTGATAATTGGCTGTTTGATAATTGCAAGGCAAAAACCAGCATATTTTAGGTCATGCTGACCTATAATATGTTTGACAGCCGCTAGGAATCTTATCTTATATGAAATAGCAAGCAAGACTTCTTGATCGGGTGGACGACATTAACTGTCGCCATGTTTTTACAGGTAGAGGCTTTATTACAACGAAATTAATACATTTACTTTTAACTATACTATCGTTTCTTAAATATCAGAGAACAGAGGGATGAAGACAATGTTATTACCACAATAATACTGATAATATGGTTTGAATTATCAGTTTTTGCAGTTGGATTAAACCTGAGTGAATTCAAAGGATAAAGTTGTTGGCTTTGGGTGAATTGCATACTCACACACATCATTTAAAGATGAAAAAAGTAAATACACTTGTTTTACTTCCACATAATAGGATTAGACCACCCAAATTTTCAAAGTGTTTTTTTTTTTGCTCCATGAGGATTTTTTGTAGATCATGATGAAAAAATAAGATTAGGGAAAATTAAATAGTTTTAAAACAAAAAGTTGAACCGACTTCACAAAAAGCGCTAAAAAGCATAAAATAATTTTTAATTTTATATCTATTACGACATTTTGAAGTCGGTGCAAATCAAACAAACCAAGCAACTATACAACGAAGAAAGAACCATCCAAATCGGTCCACGAGTTAAAAGTTAGTTATAACCCCCTACCCCACCCCCATTCCACTAAACTTTTTTTCTCATGGTATCAATCAAGGAACATACTCTACCGAACAGAAAAGGAATCATCGAAATCAGTCCACGAATAACGAAGTTACTACCCCTCCCCCTCCCCCATCACCACCATAGGACCAAATTATTCTCCTAATAGCAATGGGTGATCACACTCTATACAACAGCAAGAGAACCATCCAAATCGGTCCACGCGTTACAAAGATAGGTTCCAACCCCCTTCTCCCACCCCAACCACACCAACAATTTTTTTTCTCGTGGTATCAACCAGGGAGCATACTCTACCCAAAAGAAAAAGAAATATCCAAATCGGTCCACGCGTTACAATGTTAGACTACTCCTCTCCTCGCCCAACCCCCTACCATGGGCCAAATTATTCTTCTATTAGCAATGGGTGATCACACTCTATACAACAGCAAAAGAACCATCCAAATCGGTCCACGTGTTACAAAGTTAGGTTCCACCCCCCTCACCGCAGCAACATTTGTTTTCTCGTAGTATCAACCACGGAACATACTCTACCCAACAAAAAAAGAATTATCCAAATCGGTCCACGCGTTACAAAGTTAGCCTATCCCTCCCCCCTCCCCCCACCCTAGGTCAAATTGTTTTCTCCTATTAGCAATGGGGGATCATACCCTGTACAACAAAAAAAGAACCATCCAAATCGGACCACGCGTTACAAAGTTAGGTTTCACCCCCACCCCCCACCCCCACCCTACCAAAAATTTTTTTGATATGGTACCAATCGGTGAACATACTCTACCCAACAAAAACAGAATTATCAGTCAGACATAAAAAAAAAAAAAAAAAAAAAATACGCGTCGAACTTAGAACCTCTTTGTTTTTGGGAAGTCGGTTAAAAATAAGTTAGTCTAGTGGAAAAAACCCATGCAGTATTCAATTAAAGCCGAAAAAAATTTCTTAAAAGTCATTGATTACTTAAATGAAATATTAATGTTCAGAAAAAAAATTCTGGAGACTGGTCTAAGGCATATTTTTATGGAAGTGTCTATTTACCACTCTCAAATTTCCGTGTAATTTCCGTGTACACGGAACACTACGTATGTACATACTTTTTCCATACTTTTGATGTACGTATGATATTTCATGGTGTTCTAGTTGAGAAAAGCCATTTTTTTTAAAATATTTTTTTTAAAAGTAATCTACATTTCATGGTCTACAAAATTATGCATTTTCCAGAGAATTATCGGTCACAAAAAAGTACGTTAGAACCGTCTAAAGAACTTTTGGAACGAAAATTGACCTTATCAACTAGAAGAACATCATCAAATATCATTCGTACATCAAAAATTTGTATGGATTCTCTTTAAAAGTAGGCAGTGTCTATTTACCACCCTCAAATTGCCGTGTAATTTCCGTGTACACGGATGTACACGGAAATATACGCAAAGTACGTTAAATTTTTATTGGACTTTCTGAGAGGAAGAGGTTATTAATCAGGCTTTTAGTTGCTTTAGTTACTTTCTTCCCCCCGCCAGGTTTGTATGTAGAACAGGCTGTGATAAACTATTACCAGTAATATGAATATGGAAGTGACTATTTGCACTTATCGTGTACTTTCGTGAATTTCCGTAAATAGACATTTCAATAAAAATATGCTTTAGACCAGTCTCCAGCATTTTTTTTTTTGCTGAACATTAATATTTCATTTAAGTAATTAATGATTTTTGAGCAATTTTTCGGCTTTAATTGAATATCGCATGGGTTTTTACCACTAGACTAACTTATTTTTTTACTAAAAAAAATACACTTTAGCAATTTCAATACCTTTCATGGGTGGTCTAATATATATTCATACAATAAATAGATCGCCATATTGACCTACTTCTCGTTTTTAACCTACTTCTCGTTTTTAACCTACTTCTCGTTATAACCTACTTCTCATTTTTAGGAACTCGGTTAAAAACAGTCCTCAAAATTGGTATATAAAATATGGATTGAGGCACCACTCTATCCTAATTTAACCTCACCTCACCTTAAACGTACGAAGAAATAACTAAACGGAACGGCTGTAAACGCAATTTTCTGAAGCATCTCACAACTCCAAACATACTTTCCACTACAAACATACATATTTTGAACAATGCCGACGTAATTTTTCTTTTCTAGGTAAATTTGCGAAAAATATTACTTTAAGTTCAATAGCCCCAAAAGCATCTGTACGACGTCTCTGCGCCAAATTAAACCAAGTTCAAGCTAAATAAAAACAAAATTGCGAAATGTAAACAAGAACGAAAAACTTTTAATTAAAATTGCTTAGTAATTAACTTTGTTCACACATTTAGAGCTTATTTACTACCTATATGTAGCGAAAGATTTTGAAGAAACTTGCGTATGAAATGGATATTCCGGACAATCGGCGATTTTGCACAATGCACGACATTTCATTTAGTTTATTCTAGTTTATTTTACAATGGAAACTATTTTCACTTCCTTTATGTTTAAATTTTTTAGGTTTTTTTCACGAATTAACACTTTTTAAAGCGATCGAACATAAAAGAAAACTTTTTCGGCACTTGTTTACATTAAAAATGACAGTTTAAGTATCTTCTTCTTATTGACGAAATTAAAGTCGCCCTTTCGTCCCCCATACTTCTTCCACAAACGAGATGCTTCACTCACGTACAGGACTTTTACACGGTACAGTCATTCCGTTTAGTTCTTTCTTCGTAGCCTTAAACCCAACCCACATTTACCAGTAGATATCCTGCTATCAATGGGTCAACATACTCTATACAACAAAGAAGGAATTATCTAATTTAACTCAACACATTAAAAAGCTAGGTGAAGCCCGTCCAAAATATCGAATGTGGAACCGATGGGGCAAGATTCTCTATACAACAAAAAATAATCATCAAATTTAAGTTACGCGGGGTTGGGTGAAGGAGTGACGCCTAACTTTGCACTTTATGCACCGATTTTGATTAATCTTTTTAACTTACTTTAAATTACGAACCGTAGGAAGGGTTGGATGAGGGGAGCCTAACTTCATAACGCGTGAACCGATTTCAGTGATTCTTTTCTTTTGTTGTATAGAGTATGTTCCTCATTGTCAACATATCAAAAATTTTGAAAGTAACCTAACCTAACTAAGTAACGTATGGACCGGATGAACTACTACTATTAAATAGATTTTGAACCTGGGGTGAAGTGAGGGATGGCTGTACCCAAACTTTGTAACATGTGGACCGATTGTATTCTATTTTTGTGTTTCAAAATATATTTCCCCATTAAAAAGAAAAACGTCTAGGATGGAAGTGGGAAGAAGAGTAGAGCCTAGTGTCGAAACGCGTGGACCGTTTTATATGATGTCAAAACTTGTGTACTTAGGGTTGGAGTGGAGGAGGGGCGGCACCTAGATTTTTAAGACGTGCCCGATTTTAATGATTTTGAGTTTACCAGAATATGTTTTTTCATTGGTTTTATGATGAAAATGTTGAACCTAGAGTGTGGATAGGGACAGATCCGATATAGATCTTGATTCTATATGAAGTACATTGCGGTTTAACTTATCTTTTAAACTATCTAATTTTGAGTTTTTTTATTGTCTTAAGATATGCTACTCGAAAAATGCTGCTCGTATTAACTAAGTGACTGTAAGGTTAGATTAGATTAGAGTAGCAGCCATCCCAGGGGATGGCACACTTAGTTCAAAGTGGCCCATTGTGATACCATATTGAGGCTAGATTCTCAACCTTATCAAAAACCTGAAAACTATTTCAAGTTCTTGATGAGCCGATCTAAGTCCTTGACATCAGTAGTTCGGCTAACTCCTTAAAATGGGGGAGCATAAGTACCGACTCCTGCAGTTGGCTAGAGCTAGTCAGTTACAAAAGAAATGAGGGATGGTTTATTTTTCTTCTTCATCTTGAAAACTCCTACAGCAGTCATTCGAGGGCCGAAATGACAGCCACAACACAACACTTGAGCTCTCTTGACCGCTCTTAGCCAGTTCAACTGGGTGATTAGACAGGCATATTCTTTTCGCCTTAAACAACCATGAAGGATGCTTGTTTAATTTATAGCTTGCTTGGCTAGCGACTTACCAAGCTGGTGAGTAATGTCTGAGTCTAGTAAAGTAGTGCCTATTAGTTCTTGCTTGCTCATCAGATTTACAGATGCTCGGAAGTCACTATGATTGTCGCTGAACTTTAAAATTATTTATACGGCGAAATCCAAAGAGCAGGATTTTAAAAATTAAACCAATTGTTGATTATGTGATTTCAAAATTTAATACTCTATGTGCCCGAGCAGGAATTCTTCTTAGATGAGAGCATCATTCTATTAAGGGAAAGACTAGTATTCAAAACGTTAAATCTCAATAAATCGATAAAATTTGGCATCCTCATACGGATATATATGTAACTTTGAGATATGTATATACCATCCAAGAGAAAAAAACACAACAGACAATTCTATCCGTGCTCCAATTTTATAAAAATTGATGGTACCTGGTATACCAGGACACTTTTGGTAGTAGTGTTAAGCTAATTAAATAGTTTACTTTTGAAAAACTAATTTAGGGTATGCGGATAAGACAAAATGGATGCCAACCTAAGACCTTAAGAACTTAGTAAACGAACGCGGAACGGAATTTGGTCGATGTTTTTGCAAGTAATACCGGCCGGATATGTGTTAAGTTATTTTCCTACTCCTACCATTTCAGTCTGAATAACAAATAAATACAATGACTCCGTAATGATATAATTGTATAAATATTGTTCCACTTTTTCACTTGCTCCCACACTCCATTTAATTTGACGCTGAAAGTAACCTCAAAAATCGATTCAGAGACCTTCTAATCGTAAAGAAAACCATAATTGTGATTTAATTACAAAAAACTACCACGGCTAAAGTTTTATCCGGCTAAAAATGCATTCTATCCCACTATCTGTCACCTCCTCTACCCCAGGAACAAAATGTTTTTCATGGTACAAATGAGGCAAGAAACTCCAAATAACCAAAAAATAATTATCCAAATGGGCTTACGCGTTACAAAGTGCAGAGTAAAAGTTTTTTCTCAGAGTAGTAGAAAATCAGTACTTTATAGCACAAAAAAGGAAACATGTAAATCGATTCACGTATTACAAACTTGAGACACCTCCACCCCCCCAAATTTTTATCAAGATACTAAAGGATGAACATACTCTCTGCATAAAAAATAAAAGTAAGTGTCGAATTACAAACCCCTCTTTTTGGGAATTCCAATAAAAATAGTATAGGAAACTCCAAAAATTTTGTCGCAAGCCCCAAACAATGGTTGCTTTTTGCTCTTTACTGCATCAAATGTATTACGAAAATTTATGACTAAAAGTTTCAATCATATTTTTTATTCGTGAGAAAAACTATGAAAAACTGTGTTAGATTTGCCCCTAGGAATGCGGTGTAAAATAAAATCATAGTATATATTCAGGATCTTCTTCATGGCACGATAAATAAACTCAAATTGCGCACTAATTAACTTCAAATGTCGTCAGCATTGAGTTTCTAAAAGACAACTTTACCAATTTTAACTTTAAAGGATTCCGCAAATTTCTGTTTTTATAAGCAACCTGGCAAAAATTTGCGTCTAATGTGCTCAGGCGCCAATTTTCATAACTTTTATGGAAATTTTGCTTTCGGTAGCCGATAAAGCAAAATTTATTAGAATAAATTATTCTAATTCCTGGAGATGAAATCAAATGGCATAATTTATAAAAAGTCTACGAAGAATCTTTAGAAAGTTCTAAGAAAAAAGCAAACAAGTAAATGCGGTGAATGGATTACCTGTATGTGCCATTATGTGTGCATGTAATCGCGTTCTTCGTCAAGAAAAGTAATAAAAAAATTTATTTTTTTGGCTAACATAGCGGGTCATAATGTTGCTATATAATTTATAAAGTACGATTAGCAGCTCAAAGACCTTAATTTAGGTCAGATCGACAATCCATTAAAAACCTTTCACATGCCACTATTAACAGAATTGTGATGTGCAAAAAAGGTGTTTGCGAAAAGTTCCGGTTTGTGGCCTCTTAAAAGTATTTTGTGCCATGCTAAGAGTTAAATTGACTAGCGCATCTACCTGTTCTGCAGAGTCTCCAGAACTCTTACGTAAAGATGTGCTCAAAAGACGTCAAGTAGTTATATGCAAATTGACAAAATTTTGTCCATGTTGGCTTTGACTTTATGTTTTGTTTCGACGAAATTACGTAAAATATCGGCAAACAATAATTATTCACGAAAAAAGGCGGAGATGATTTTTAAGAACCAACTTTACCTGTTACAGGTGTTGTTTTTTGTTGTAAGGTTTTTTGTGTTCGCTTTTTATACTCTGTTGTTTACAAAGTTTAGCAAAACAACACGTAAAGCAATTTGGTAGAGTTCGTCTGAGCAAGTTTTACTAGAAATGTGAAAGTAGACTTGCATTATTGCCTGTTTTGATAATATCAAATTATTGGTCGTCTGAGATTTGCCTGGAATTCTAATAAGATTAGCCATTTCAAAAAAACACGATTGAAAAAAGAGGATTTTGGATGAGAGTGCTTTTTTATTTTGCGATTAAGAACAAGGAATGACGGATTTATGGGATTTCCAAAATTCTTTAAAACAAAATATAGAGAAATAATTTTTTTAAGCATCTTAAATAGGATGTGATAGGGATTTCAATAAATTAAGTTACATAAACGACAATTTTATTTTTGTATAACAATAAGTATATAAATGTTTGCTTTTAAATATTATTAATATTATTTCTTCATTAGATCATATACAGTTTTTCGCAGAGACTCACATATGTATTCAGGACAAACCCAGGGTGGAGGAGTTTCTCTAGCTCTTCAACTCAGAAACGTTATAACGTCTGTGGTTAAGCAATACTTCCTAGGTGCAGGTACTAATTTTGGATCTGGTACGTAATATCTCACTGTTCTATTAAGAATAACGATATTTAGTAAGTACAAACAACGAATTTTTCAAAAATTTTCCAAAAAATTTTCCCAACAATTAAATTTGAGTATTGACAAATGTTTGTATTCTACTCCAAAATTGCAGCATATATTTTAGTATAGGATTTTTCATTACATTATTCCATTATTTTTAATTAATTGTTCCAATATATAATAAATCCGACTCAATATTTATAATACTGATTTTATGAAAACTTTATGATTTTTAAAAAATTCTATTCACCATATTGTTTCCGCCATTTTGAATTTTGGAATTTTAAGTTAATTTTCTTAGCAAGCTACTTCAAACCATAGGCATACCAAAAATCAAAATATTCGGGAAACACCTTCGTATTGTTCTTGCTTGTTGAATTTTTCGACCATGGTGAGCCGTGGCGAAAAATTCCTGCTTAAAATCTAAACGAGAACGTATGAAATACCAATAATAGTCTCAAATATTTATTATGTGGACCGTTTATTTTGAAAGTGGTGTAAGTCCACTGATGAAATAAGCCGAAATTCAACCTTTAGCCAAAAAAACGGTTTGAATTTTTTATTCTAAAGGGTAACATCAGTAAAAGGTATAGTAAATATAATATTTACTAGTTAAAAATTTTTTTTCGATATAAACGGGCCATGTACAGATAATTTTATTTTAGAATAATCCCCCCCCTCCCCCCCTCCCCCGGCTCGTCTAACAATCTTTAGTGTCTTATCAAATCTAGCTACAAGCGGCACGATTGGCCTCCACTGATATTTAATCCCATTTTCATAATAAATTTTTGGAATTGTTTCAAGTTAGTGTATTGATATAATTCAAAAGTGCAAATTATATACGAATACGCACTTGTCTCGAGTGAAAATTTACAATAAACGTTCACGGCATAACCGTTCAAAATATGAGCGAAATAAGAAATGTTAAAAATGTCTTACTTAGCTTAGCTCTCTTAAAGACAATCTAACCGTTTAATACTGCTACGGAAGAATTAGCGGAGTTTAGTTCTTCTCAATCATACACGCAGATCGTGCTGAAAGGGATGAGGGGGTTTTGAAGGTCCTCAATTCCTTAAAGGCCATTCTACATCCAAAAGTTCGGCTTGGTCGTCGGCGTGGTCGTGGGCTTCACAGCTCAATTCAACGCTCATATTTCTACATTGGAAAAGTTCAGCGTGATATTTGACAGGAAACATATGATTGGAACGTCATTTAAAGTCACTTCATTTTGTGTTTGAAATTCGTTTATTTGTGAAAGTATAGTAATAATAATTCTCAATTTTTACTTTCTTTCACATGAAATACTTGTCAAAACAATTTTCAAGTGAAGGAATTGGTAACATTGATTTGGGTCATTAAGTTGGCTGGCCTGCTTTTTCGGCGTCGGCTTTGAAATTTCTCAAAGCTGGAACTGACGACCACGCCGACGCCCACGACCAGGCCGGGATGTAGAAGAACAATTCATTTAACACGTAGTCAAAGCCCACGATCAAGCCGAACTTTTGGATGTAGAATGGCCTTAAACGATTCTAAGAAAGCTCAGTCTTTGACTGGTACATAAAGTCGCGGTCTAGAGAGAATACAAGGTCTGTGCAATAATTTCAGATGGACGAGTATAAGGTGCCAAGGAGAAATGAGGTGTGAATAATAAAAAGCGATTTTAAAATTAAATTTTTTCCAAATATTTTTAAATTAAAGGGGTATTAGTTTTGACCGAATTTAGTTTTTTATGAGCCAGTAGTGTTTTTTGAAAAGTGAATACAAAATTTTAGCAATTAATTACAATTAGGGATGTTGGTATTCAGGCGTCTCAAGGGATGTTGGTATTCAGGCGTCGCAAATTATACAAAGAAAATGAAAGTTGAGTTAAACAGAACATTATTCCAAGAGAAGTAAAAGAAGGCCTCTGGTTTTCGTTGAATTCAACTTGTTCATGATATAGACGTTATTAATATCTCAGTTGACAGGTTACACAATAGTGTTAAAGTAATTTTTTTTTTACTGCTAATGGATTTAAAAAATGATTCTCAACATAAATAAAAAAAAATTATTTTGTACATTTCAAACAGAGATATTTTGAAAATTTTCCCTATGACTATAAATTTTAACTAATTAATTTGACTTACTTTTTAGCATTATTAGAAGGGCAGGTATGATCTGTTCGCTCAGTCATGTAACTTGAAAAAGGTAAAAGATTTTCATGTGTTTTAAATTTCTCTTAAAAGAACTATTTTAAACCTGAAAATAAAAAAATTATTTTCAAAATATCTTCGTTGGAAATGAAAAAATTTATTTTTTTTCACAAAATTTAAATGTAATTTTTTTAAATTTATTAGCAGTAAGAAAAAATACTGTCTTAATTACTTTAACACCTATGTGATACAACGAAAACAAAGAGCGTATTTGTAAATAGTGTTTGGGATTTAAATCTGTGCTGCAATTCAAAAGTGTCTCAAAGTGTAATTAAATGTTTTTATTATCAAAAAAGCTGTTACCTGTTGCAGTTGTTATGATAGACACTTAGTTTGTTACTTCAGATATTAAAGACAGTGTGTAGTTTTGTTTAAAATTGTAATATGTAGTGCAGTGTACTATCCTGTGGTAATAACTCCAAATCTCAAAGCGGAAAGATTTTTTTTAAGCAAGTCACTAGTTAGATAATTCACCAATAAAATTAATTAAATCGGTGCGGTGATAAATATGTAAATAGACATAAATTTTTAAAAATTAAAAAAAATTTATTTTAGATTTAAAATTTGTTTACTAAAAATGTGAATTTTTTTGTTACCGGCGGATTTAGTTGTTAACATTAAAAATATTGTCAATACTCATGAGAGCTTAGTGCATATACGGTCCGAGAAAAGTTATATGTGGGGGCTTCTATTAAAAATAATTGAAATTTGTTAAAAGTATTATATTTATTTTATTTCTTAAGGTGTTATCGGTGGTTGGAAGCAATTCAACGCATATATTTTTGTCTGATTTCAAATTGAAATTTTTTACAGATTTATAAATTTGTTTAAGTTAGTTTTATATTTTAAGTTATAATCTCTAGACCACTATTGCATACAATTACAATGGTAGGACAAAAAATATGTCACAATCAGCTGCAGAAACCGGAACGAACGCGTGGCCAACTTCGAACTTTTTACGGAATACACAACCTGAAAATTTTGGCTTACGATTATTTATATATTTTTTCGCACGCATGAGGGATAAGTACCATTTTTTCGCACGCCTCTACATGCGGTATACCTAGTGGTACTTATCTCTCACGCATGCGAAAAAATAGAATGGACAACTAGGGCGGTGCGTAACCGATCGCTTACGCTACAGTGCGTTTCATAATTATAGCACACCTACCAACTTCATGCAATTTAAGCGATAATTTTTTGGTTTTGCACATTGGCACAAAACAGCTTGTGCTAGAATATATTCTCTCTCTTCCGCTCTGAGAAAAAAGAATTTTTTTTTTAAATGTTTCGATTATTCCATAGTACTGTTATAAGACACTGCAATTTTAGCTCTTCTTTTCGCGTTTCATAATTATAGCACATTTAAAAAAAACGAAAGAAAATTCAACTTTATTTTTGCAATTGTGATAGAAAACAATATTTAATATCTAGTTACACTGCCCTGAGCTTTTATGCATTCAAAAATTCTTTTTTTCATTGACTCAGCCATCAATTTGAACAAATTTTGATCCAACGCGTTCCACTCCCTTGAAATTGCAGTTTTAAACTCAGAAATCGAATCGTAGTGCCGATTATTGGCATAAACGGCTCTTAAGAGAATGCCCCAAATATTTTCTATTGGTTTAAGTTTGGAAAGTAAACTCTTTTCCTGAATTTCTTCGCAAAAATAGTAAAATACTGCATTGTAGCACGTTAATGTAGTCGCAGCTTTTCATTTTTGATGAAACTTATTGTATTTCCAACGGACCATCTACGCAAAAAGCTCCCCATAACATTACGGAACCTCCTCCAAAATTTCTTTTTGAGAGATTGGTCTCAAGTAAGTAAAATAAACAAAAATATTATACTTTTTTTACAATGCCTCTCTTACTTACATTTAGATCATTTTTTCGGATGAAAAGAAATTGAATTTGGATGGCCCTGACGGGTTAACCCACTACTGGCGCGATGTGCGAAAGGAACGGCAATATTTCTTAAAAAGAAATTTTAGAGGAGGTTCCGTAATGTTATGTGGAGCTTTTTGCGTAGATGGAAATACAATTAGTTTCATCAAAAATGAAAAGCTGCGACTACATAAACGTGCTACAATGCAGTATTTTACTATTTTTGCGAAGAAATTCAGGAAAAGAGTTTACTTTCCAGCAGGAGAACGCAAGTATACGCGTAAGCCACCAAACAAAATACTGGTTAAGGGAAAATAACACCAGGGTGTTGGACTGGCCGGCCTGCTCGCTGGACTTTAACCCAATAGAAAATATTTGGGGCATTCTCTTAAGAGCCGTTTATGCCAATAATCGGCACTACGATTCGATATCTGAGTTTAAAACTGCAATTTCAAGGGAGTGGAACGCGTTGGATCAAAATTTGTTCAAATTGATGGCTGAGTCAATGACAAAAAGAATTTTTGAATGCATGAAAGCTCAGGGCTGTGTAACTAGATATTAAATATTGTTTTCTATCACAATTGCAAAAATAAAGTTGAATTTTCTTTCGTTTTTTTTAAATGTGCTATAATTATGAAACGCGAAAAGAAGAGCTAAAATTGCAGTGTCTCACTTCTTATAACAGTACTATGGAATAATCGAAACATTTCAAAAAAAAAATTCTTTTTTCTCAGAGCGGAAGAGAGAGAATATATTCTAGCACAAGCTGTTTTGTGCCAATGTGCAAAACCAAAAAATTATCGCTTAAATTGCATGAAGTTGGTAGGCGTGCTATAATTATGAAACGCACTGTAGCAGCTAAACGCACCTATTACTGCCGGCATACGCAATCGGCTACTTACCGCCCTTGTTGAACAATATATATTTTTACGTTAAATTCCTAATCAGACAAACTGTAGGTGTCAATAAATATGTGATCGTGTTTATTAATATTTATACAAAGGGGGCAGAATTATATTATTATTCCCTTATAAAACAGAAGTCGCTCTTCTTGGTAAGAGCCAAGAAAAAATTGACTTATTCTATTATTTTAATTTTACATAAAAGTACATTCAAATTCCTACGTCACAACAACCAAATATAATGTCCAATCCCCATCGTTTTCAAGTATCGATTGACATCGTTTTGACATGCTCTCCACCAATTTTTCGACGTATTCTGTTGGTAATGAGCGAAATAACGCTCTGATTTTCTGCGAGAGCTGCTTCAGGGTGAGCACACATTTTCCCGTAAGTTTTCCCTTCACAACACTTTAGACATTTTCGATAGGATTGGCATCAAGGCACCGTAGAGGCCAGACCAGGTCGTAATGCCATTTTCCTCTTTCCAGGCATTGCAAAGACGACTGCGAAATTTGGAATCGTTGTCCTCCTTAAGGATCCAATCCTCATTTTTTGTTTCAAACATCTACTTAGCGGACTTCAGCAAACCCCGTTTAAAGATGCTGAGCATTTTTTCAGTATTCAGGTTCGAATGAAGAATTCTAAACACCCCAAACCACGCTTCGAGAAGCATCCGCAAACATGAGCCTTTACAGCGTGTTTAACGGTTTACTGGTGTAGCAATCGCTCACTGGCGGTAGACCATGCACGGTTCGTAGAAACCCATGCCCAAAAAGACGATTCATCCGAAAAATTGACGTTCGATCAATTGCGCTTTTCTTGGTGTGTTGCCGAGAGCAAGCTTTTTTGTCTCGTAACACTGTCCTGGATCCTCTTTTCAGCCAATCGCTGTCTGACTATAATAACGCTCATGTGGGCTCCCCTCTTAGCTACCTGAGCCTTGGCAGAGTGGGGTTACGCTCGAACAGCTGTAAGATGACTTTGTCCAGCTTGCTGTTAGTCGTGTGAAACTTGCTTCATTCCGGAAAGTCGTCGAAGTTTTTATAGTCTCTATACCGTTTCAGTTGTCCAGATTTTATTAATACCTGAAATACGTCGATTTCGCCACTCATAATCATCAAAACCTCCGTCATCAAAACCTCTGGGGTAGTTCCTGAAGTCTTAGAAAGCTGAAATTTGGTATGCTGGCTAGGATTAGCACACAAGCAACGAAAATGTTAAGAAATCTGTATATAAGCTTTCTTATTGATAGGTACTTCCAAAAGTTCTAGAAAGCACACAAACAACGAAAAAATTAAGAAATCTGTAACGTTCATCCTCCAACCCATCGAAAAGGGGGTCAGGTTCTGTATTATATAACAATTTCTCATAAGACAATTTCAAAACTTCCAAAAGCCCTAGAAAGATGAAATTTGGTATGTAAACTAGGTTCTGCACGTCAACAACGAGAAAATTAAGAAATCTCTAACTTTCATCCTCTAATCACCCATAAAGGGGGTGCAGGTCTGAATATAACATTTTTTCTAGGGAGGTACTTTCAAAAATTCTAGAAAGCTGAAATTTTATATCAAAGCTAGATGTTATTAGTACATAAACAACTAAAAAGTGAGTGTGCTACGAAGTAAGGAACTTCTGGCGTGCAACACATACCTTCTTCACTCGACTACGCCAGAACGAAGGGCCGCCGGGGTGATTTAGTGTTTATAGAGTTATTGGTTGTAGAGTTAGGCCTTGTAGAGTTAGGAGCTTGGCTTATGAGATCTGATAACTTTTTAACAGTGAAAGCGGTATGAGCTTGTGAGTCTTGGCAACCTTCTTTACATGAAATGTTTTTGGTGAGATTTTCTTTACTGAAAAATACCCCTTTTTAACTGTTTAAAGCTACTGTAAAGGTTTAGGTTAATTTTTTAAATTTTACCAGGCCAACGTTTTTTTATTGTAATATTAGGTTTCCGTCAAATCATCGTTAGTCCTCAGCCCAAATACAAAAACAATTGGTACTATTAAACTTCTGCAATAGAGAACTGGTTTCTTTATTTGTAACCCGCACAAAGAAGTATGGCATGAAGTATAATAGAAAACTTTCTTACCTGGATCACATAAAATATTCCTTTATTTTTGGATTTAATTAAATATTAACAAATTATTAAATATTCTATATCTTTTCATAACAATATTTATTATGATTCCTACATCTTAAATACTCGGCAGTACATTAGTGCCAACACAAAGATTCAATTTTAATTAATGACCGCAAAACTAAGCAAATAAAATTTTTATTCGTGATTTAAATTCTCAACTTCCTCACTAATTATACGTAATTTATTCAAAGGCATATGTGGGTGATGTTCGGTTTTTTTGTTTAAATATCAAATTCTAGCTTATTTATTAGTTTCCTCTAATTAGCAACAGAAATTTACGCCAAAAACAACATCTTTTGCAATCGGCTAACTAGTTTCTACGACATATCCTTTATAACCCAGCGAACTGTAGTAGGTCAAAGTAGAGGACAGACTATTGAGACGTGTCATTAATTATGTAAAAACGAAAATATTACGTAATTTTTACTAAATGTAATCATTAATTATTTAAGCTGGTAAACAACTTAGACTGTGGTATGATTTTCACTACCAATCAAAGTAAGCAAGAAGTTCTTAATCATTTCTCGATATTTGAATAAATTTCCAATTTTATTATTACAGGTGGTGTGTTCCGGAGATACATGTTTCCTTGTTTTTGTGATTCACAAATTAATTTTTTTGAAATAATTAAGAGGATGTTCTATTGTGCGTTATTCAAAAGGCTTATGAATGACCTAAGAATTATAAACTGGTCGAACACCATAAATAAACGACATTCCAATCCAATCTAATTGATCCAGTTCGTTAGAATGATTAGAAATAAAATTCTTATTTTTCTTAAATAACTAAAATTCCCAAAAATGTTTGAATACATTGTAAAAAATCTATTTGAAACGAATGCTAGTCCAGTTTATGCATTTTGTTAAAAATCATAGTATATTTGCATATTAGAGATTATGCACTCTTTATACTCGTATAACACATGTACATAAACGAAACTGTGTTTTTAGCAATAATAATTTTTTATGTAAATTTGGCTATTTATTATTTCGCACATCATTATAAATGTAAAAATTTAACACAAACTAGCTGTCCGAAAAATTACAATTGTTGAAAATCACAATAAAATACTCAAACCTATTTAAAAAATGACATAAAATACTAAAAGTAACTGAAAGGTTCAAAAAACTGAAGGCAAAAATAATTAAAAATTTAAAAAAAAAATATGAGTTTGCTTTAGACCAAACTAAAAAAGTAAAACTTCTTTAGCTTCATCTATATGTACGTATATATATATGTTTATATATGTATAATATATACATGTATATACATATGCATATACATATTTTAATTTTCTACAAATATTTAAATTTATTATCGGTTTTTATTGATAAACGAAATGAAATTACGAAATAATCAAGAAATCACCGTATATCTCCCTCTCAACTTCCGTTCGCCTAGCCCGATCACACTTTTCGTAACGCATTCCACAGCTTACTCCCAAAGTCAAGCGTGCGTAAAGAAGTATTACTTCAAAAATTTCGGAACGTCTCCAGGTGGGAACATCATTGCCTATGTGTTCCTAGAGGGTAGAAGCACCACCACCGAAGTTCCTACTGCCTACCTTTGCTTGCAAGTAAATGCCCTCTCCAAAAGGCCCTTTGTCGAACGCACTAAACTTCCGGAACCGATTAGAATCCCTCGCAATAAGTGGGGTGCACTGAGATATATAATACTGGAGTGATTGGTGCTCTGAAATTTCTTCAAGAAAATGGTATTACTTTTCGCTAGTTGTCCCTTCTGTGAAAGCATCTTTTTTTTCAGCGTGGTTTTCTTAATTGTCAACGTCATGTCGCCTATTAAATGCTGACGATAGAAATAGATGACAATATTCACAATCATTTTATATCTCTTTCTGGGTAAGCATTATGCAGATTAGAATAACCTTTTTTTGTCATTTTTATATCAGTAATTCCAATGATTTTTACATTTGCCTTACAACAATATAAAAGATTTAAACTAAATATGTCATTTCGTATTTATTTGGTTATTTTATTCTGCTTGGAACAGCTGCAAATTCAGAATAAACATTGGAGATAAAAAATGGTTTTCCTCCACTGAAAGTAAAATTGTACCCATATCAGATAGCTTATAAGTCACTCCATTTTAATACATCTCAGTGGTGGGGTGATAGACCTCACGTAGCCAAACAAAACCAAATTTGACTAACACATGCTAATATCGGACATCGAACAAAATTACACTAACATATTTATAACTTTTTTGCAACAATAATTAAAATTAATTTCATGACCCTTTGTCTTAAAAATTTTGTTTATTTAAACAAAATCCTACCTAAAGTACACTAAAATAATTAGGTAGTCAGCGAATTCTAAGAATGCGATTTTTCTTTCTCTACCTTGCCATGTTGTACTTTTTTGAAAAGGTAATAAGATGGCCAATTTTATAAAAATAAAAAAACCGACCTATTAACTACATGAATTTTATAGAAAATTTTGGAAAGAAAATCAATTTTGGAGGTGACTGTACCTGAATTAGTTAAAAAGTTAAAAATTAAATAGTTTTTTAAAAAAAGGTTGAACCGACTTCACAGAAAGCACAAAAAAGCATAACATAATTTTTAATATAATATTTAAAACTACCTGAACGTTTCACCTCACGGGATCATAAGGAAGGACGATTTAGGACTTTTAGTGATTCATTCACTCACACTTCACATTTCTTTTCCTCGTAACTTTATATAATAACATATATAACATTTATATATATATATAATAGAATTACTAATTAATTTTATCCTGAATAGTACTTTGTGAATTCCTTAACGGAAATAAGTTTCGAACTTAATAATTTCAAATATGACTAACAGAGATATCTTAAAACCCTGAATATTGAGGCAATCCGATACCCTTATAATCCTCCAATAACCGCCTCTACAACTAGATTAAAACCAAGTTAAAGAAATTATTACCGAAAAAGTTAGGGCAGAAAATCACGATTTGCGTAGACAGTTAATTTCCCTTGACACTAACAGATCAAATAATAGATGCCAGATTTAAACAACATGGATCGTTAAAATTTACACCAAAAACGGGAAATGCAGTCACAGCATTAGAATCGTACAATACCTCCCTGAACTGGAAAAAAATTCCCAAGTACTTAGCACTTCACCACGCTGACGAAAAAGACCTTGATACACTCCAATATTAGATGGCCACGCTGGTCCAGCAAAGTAACACCATCACAAAATTCTATCATTTGTATTTCCATCTATCGTTGATATTAAACAAATCATTAGCATTAGATACGTTTATCCGAAGTCTTAAAGGAGATCTACCACACCGCCTTAGTATAAAAGGACCCAGAGACTTGCCCGAGCCCCCCCCCCCCAGGCATAGATGTACATGCTTGCATTACCGAGTTTAGTACAGCGAGGGTAACGTCCGAAGTCAACAACAGCCTCCTCCTATTACCACTAGGAAAATTTTTGGACAACGCCACCAAAATAACAACTTTTACCCACACCTACTTTATAACCCCCAAGTATCGCAAAGCTTCTCGAAACTTTCTTTCGATTTTATACAATATCCCCTAAAATACCCTCAACAACAAAACCAACAACCCCCAAGACTACCTTACAGAAATTATTGCCAGAAAATCGAAACAATCCAGCAGCCAAATAAATTCTGAACAAGTGCTCGACAATCTCGAAATGACGTATTATCATGAGCAAATGCTTACTTATGATTCAAAATTTGACCAGACACTCGTAGAATACACCGATTCACAGGATCTAATGCAACTACTCGAGATTACAGATTTTGAAGACAATCCAAATCCTCAGGAATTAACAGAACATCTATGTAGATGATATCCATTTTTTAGACCAAAAACTCTTCGCTTCCTTATTTAGAACACGTTGCGAAAGGGGGTAAAACATTTAAATTCTTAGTAGGTACAGGTTTCAATAAAAACTACGTTCAATCCCATTACGTAAGAAATCAAATTCTTAACGAAAATTTGTTGGGGGGGGGGATCCTGTGAAACGTTACGGTGCGTTATATCGGGGAGAGGGTCAAGCAACGCGTTAAGTTTTTGTTAAAATTAAAAGATTTAACCCTTAACTCGTGACTCACGGCTCAATATATATGGTATATCTACACTACACATATTTTTTTACCTACGAAAAGAGTCGCGTCACTGAGAATATATGACAAATAACCACAATAAGCCGTGTACCACGAGTCCATAGTTTGGACTGCCATGAGTATTTTGCGCAACATAATTGACATTTTTAGGTAAAAATAATCATCTGAGTGTTACTAACGTTTGGGGGGGTACCGTAAAACGTTACGTCCCATTCTCGAAATCCAAGACGTTTTGGCAAATCTATGGAATAACAAACATTTCACAGTGATTTATTTAAATAGCTTTCATCAGAGCATTTAGAAAACCTGGAGTTATTTTTCAAAACATTAGTATCAGTATATATGAAGATAGAGCTGGAAAAGTCTGAATTTCTCCCGGATAAAGTCGAATTTCTAGGCTTCGCAATTTCTAAAAATAGTTTTTAAAAAAAAAGTTGAACCGACTTCACAAAAAGCGCTAAAAAGCATAAAATAATTTTTAATTTTATATCTATTGCGACATTTTGAAGTCGGTGCAAATCAAACAAACCAAACAACAACACAAATATTTAATCGGCATTTCTTATGATCCCGTAAGCTGAAACGTTCAGGTAGTATTATGTATTATTTTCAATTGTGGTTTTGTAGTTGTTTTATTTGTTTAATTTGCACCGACTTCAAAATGTCGTAATAGATATAAAATTAAAAATTATTTTATGCTTTTTAGCGCTTTTTGTGATGTCGGTTCAACTTTTTTTTAAAAACTATTTTATTTTTCACTTTTTAGTGTCTTCTACTCCATACAACGAAGAAACAACCATCCAAATCGGTCCACGCGTTAAAGGTTGATATTAACCCCCTACCTCACCCCCATTCCACTAAACTTTTTTTCTCATGGTATCAAGGAACATACTCTACCGAACATAAAAGGAATCATCGAAATCGGTCCACGCGTTACGAAGTTACTACCTCCCCCCTCCCCCACCACCACCATAGGACCAAATTATTCTCCTATTAGCAATGGGGGATCACACTCTATACAACAGCAAAAGAACCATCTAAATCGAACCACGCGTTACAAAGTTAGGTTCCACCACCCTTCTCCCACCTCCACCCCAGCAACATTTGTTTTCTCGTAGTATCAACCAAGCATCATATTCTACCCACTAGAAAAATAATTATCCAAATCGGTCCACGCGTTACGAAGTTAGACTACCCCCCCCCCCCACCCACACCTTTCACCATAGGACCAAATTATTCTCCTATTAGCAATGGGGGGTCATACTCTATACAACAGAAAAAGAACCATTGAAATCGGACCACGCGTTACAAAGTTAGGTTCCACACCCACCCCCCACCCCAATCCCCCAAAAAATTTTTTTCACCTGGTATCAACCACGGAACATACTCTACCCAACAGAAAAAGAATTATTCAAATCGGTCCACGCGTTACAAAGTTAGTCTATCCCTCCCCCCTCCCCCCATCCTAGGCCAAATTTTTTTTTCTCCTATTAGCAATGGGGGATCATACTCTGTACAACAAAAAAAGAATCATACAAATCGGAAAACGCGTTACAAAGTTAGGTTTCATCCCCACCCCCCACCCCCACCCACAATTTTTTTGACATGGTACCAATCGGTGAACATACTCTACTCAACAAAAAAAAGAATCATCAAAATCGGTTGACGCGTTACGAAGTTATGCCCGGTCAGACATAAAAAAAAATTAAATTAAAAAAAAATTAATAAAAAAAATAAAAAATAAAAAAAAAATACGCGTCGAACTTAGAACCTCTTTGTTTTTGGAAAGTCGGTTAAAAATGAAATAAAAACCAATCCCAACAATATCCGTTAAAGACATTCAATCCTTTCTCGGATTGGCAAGTTATTATCAACTGAGTAATGAGTAATGTTGGTTTTCTCGGAAACCACTTTAAATTTTAGGTCCACTTATAATCGTTGTCTCGAATTGGAAGAAGTTTGTTCTCCAGCCCCATATCACACAAGGGGTTACGAGAACTAGAGAGATCTGCGAATGTTGGTAGCTGAGTGTGATGCGACCCCTAAACTTTTGTGGGGAATAGGAGACGAGGTTGGATCGATGGATGAGTGGCACGACCACCATGCCATGGTTTCAGAGTTCGAGCTTCGGTCTCCCCGTGAGTTTTTAAAAAAATATAAAAATTAAAAATCCAGTTTGTCTCTGGGCTATTATCTAGCTTGCAGCAAGTCAAAAAAAGACATTCATTTAGAAGAGTACATTCCCATACGTTCTCCGTCAACTTTAAATGCGTTTTGCGGAACTGCGATTGCGCGAAAACTATTTAGCCGATTTACTCCAATTAAACTGCTAATAAAATACAACGATTGAACACAGGAGGTAACTTCGAGTTTTTTAAATTAAATTTTTTATAGTACTAAGGAGTAAAAACGTGTCGAAAATAAATTTTTGACATACACACTTTTTTCGAACGCCACGTCCTGCAAACAGAATGAAATAAGGGTTCAAATTTTGACTTCAGATTACTGTTGTACTCCGTAAAGTAGTGCCCCGGCCACAATGCCGGTATAGTGCTATAAAATGCAATACAAAAATTAGATTAATGGGACTTTTCATTACGCAACAAAAATTTCCAAAAAATTACCTCTTTTGGTTGCTACACTAGGTTGCCACCCTGTAATAGGTCTTTAAATTAGTGTATAAAAATTTTCTGTGGTATACTTCAATTTAATTTTGCTATTTTCCGTGCAATTAAAAAATCAAAGCGGTGTTTTTAAGACCAAAGTCGCTCTGTCTGTCGATATCTGGTTTTTACGTATACATAATATATTCATGCAAAATTTGGACCGGTATAAAACACTTTGAACAAATTGTTCACCAGCTCTTAGACTATTATATGATTCCTTTTCATAATATAATTTTTGTTATTTCCAGATTTCTAAAAAATGAGCCTTCTGGACCTAAACGAAGATTGCCTTTTTCATATCTTCTCATTTGTCGGACTTTATGATCTTATTAATTTGGCCGAAACCAATGAATATTTTAAAGATGTCTCTGAAAATATTTTTAAGCGACAGAAGGAGTTGACAATAACCTTCAGGGAAATTGACGTCAAGAAAACTATTAGACTTATACAATATATTGGACCATATATAGCGAACCTTATCATGACAGTGGGCTACAGCATACCTAATCAAATTGCTCTGGAGATCCTTTGCACCATAGTCGAATTCTGTCGGAGTCTGAAAAGTTTCAAAATTCATTACTTGAAAACAAATCAAGATTGCACAAAATTACTAAAGAAAATTATTGTAGCTGTGAAATACTTAGATTTAAGTTACTGCGATCTTGATGACTCTGCTGAAGAACTACTTAACGAATGTAAAGAACTAAATCACTTAGTACTTATTGGAAACTACAAATTTTTGGGGAAAGGACTTTGCTCTGTAAAAACCCTCAAGAAGTTAGAGGTTGAATTTAAAACTGTTTACCAAAACCCGATATTTGTCCAACTAAAAAAGGAGAATCCTGAACTGCAGATTGAGGTATTTGAAAATGGCATGATGGTAAGATCTGTAATGGAGATTTGATTCAAAACATATTTCTGAATACACACAATAATTAGAATTCCATTTTGTAAGAACATAGTTGGGAATGATGTAAAAAGTTAAAACTGTTTCGACTTCTTTTTGATACTCTTATGTTTAGAATAGTTCTTGATATCATTGTGTTATATACAATTTGTTTGCTTTTCTTTTTGTTAATCTGAACAAGTATACTCTTTTAACCATTACAATGCGATTTTAAATACATATATATTATTATAAAAAGTGATACTATTCCATAAGTGTAACTAGTGAAAACTATTATCAGGGGTAAATTTTTAAAATTTAAAATTGACATATTTTCAAAACGCAAACGCAGTGATAATAGAAGAATATGGACAAGTACATTTACATAAATTATATTAACTTCGAGATTATTAATTTGCTTAATTTCCTCTTTATAACATTTTTTCATCTTAAAAGGCAAGGATTACGCTAAACTAATAAAACTTTTGATTGCGCATTTTTCAGGGGAGAATGAACATGTGCCCAAACAACTTTCAAAAACGAGAAGGATCGAGCTAGACAGCAGAGCAATTGAACCTTTTAATAAGGTCAAATATTCCCTTACCTCAGAAGACGTATCACTCTCTTTCACTAATTTCAAAGAGGGATTTGAGCTTACCATTCGATGAATCCAACAAACAAGAAAATTAAAAAAGTTTGCTATGCCTAAAGAATGTACATATATATGTATATAATATTTTAGTCTTTACTTTCCTTATATAGTATACATTCTTTAGCTATGCCTATCATCCTCCAGAACAACCACTACCCACTGGCAGATATAGAGAGAGGGCTGAAGAGCTGAAGCCCCTTCCAAACGATTAGCGACAGATTTCCTATTAAACTACTACGGCAGAGGAATTGACACGACAATTCACGACAATCTTTTATTACACTAAAGATTTCTGACTGTATAATTTCTGTTTGAGAGTCAGTCAGAGTTGTTAATAAAATAGTTTTTCAAAAAAAGTTGAACCGACTTCACTAAAAGCCCTAAAAAGCATAAAATAATTTTTTATTTTATCTCTATTACAAAGTCGATGCAAATTAAACAAACCAAACAACTAAAATAAAATGATTTAATCGTCCGTCCTTATGATACCGTGAGCTGTTCAGGGAGTTTTATATGTTATCCTCAATGGCGGTTGCGGAGTTGTTTTATTGGTTTCATTTGCACCGACTTTAAAGTGTTGTAATAGATATAAAATGAAAAATTATTTTATGCTTTTTGTGAAGCCGGTTAAATTTTTTTAAAACTATTTTATTTTTTACTTTTTAGTGTCTTCATATATACCACTCGAAGAATGCTGTTCGTACGAACAAAGCGATTTCAAAAGTGGCAGAGGTAGTGCACTGACAAAATTATCCAAATCCGGCAACATATTACGAAATTAGTCACGGTCACCCTTTAGTATCCTCACCTTAGAAAATTCTTAACATGATCCTGGTGCACCACCGTATACAGCAAGAGAGAATTATCCTAGTCAGAGAATCATCTTAGTCAATCAGGAAACGTATTCCGCACAACCGAATCAAAATCGGTCTATGCCTTATGAAGCTCCAACTCTCACCATAAGCCATAATTTTTGTCAGAATACAAATAGATACACTATGCACTCAGAATAATCTAAATCCGTCCACGCGTTACAAAGTTAGGTTTCCCCTCCCCCCACCCCAACCCTAAGTCAACATTTTTCCATAGAGTAGCAATGGGGGATCATATAATACACATCAAAAAGGAATCTTCCAAATAGGTGTGTAAATTAAGAAATTGTGTAGCGCCCTCTCCGCACATCACCCAACTTATAAATTTTTGTCATACTAGTCGGGCAACATATTCTACACATCAAAAGAAAAATCATCGAAATCGGTCCACACGTTACGAAGTTATACTACCCCTCCCCTCCCCACCCACACTCTAGGACCAAATTATTCTCCTATTAGCAATGGGGGATAACACTCTATACACCAGCAAAGGAATCATCCAAATCGGTCCACAAAGTTAGGTGCCACCCCCACCACCACCCCCCACAACACCAAAATTTTTTTTCTGCTGATATCAACTAGGAAACATACTCTACCCAACAGAAAAAGGAATATCCAAATAGGCCCAGGCTTTAAAGAGTTAGATTAACCCTCCCCCCTCCCCCACACCTTAAGGCAAATGTTTTTCTCCTATTAGCAATGGGGGATAATACTCTGTACAAAAAGAAAAGAATCATCAAAGTCGGTCGACGCGTTACGAAGTTACGCTCAGTCAGACATAAAAAAAAATACACGTCGAACTTAGAACCTCTTTGTTTTTTGGAAGTCGGTTAAAAAATAGCATGCAAGACTTTCCTTTCCTTTAACTTTTTATCTTTGTTTATTTCCAAAAGTTACGAAGAATCTTTAGACGGCCACTTGATTTTAACAATGGCATGGCAGAGCAGACAGCAGCAGCGGTGCATCAAAATAACTTCTTCACAAATGATATTACTATACCAGTCTCGGCATGCAGCATTGAGAGGAGTTTCTCATCTCTCAAACAAATTATATCTTATCTTCGTACTACCATGACATGAAAAGTAACCACCTAAGAAATAACAGAGCTGTAGCTTCATATTTCCGAACTCATAGAACTACTTGGAATTGCTTAAGGAAACTCTCTGCATCCAAACAACTATAATGTATTTTTAAATACTTATTTTTGGTTTACTAGTAATTTATTTATTTTCAATTACAGCCTTTATTCTTGTCGGCCTAATTAACCTAATTCAATTTTCTATGGAACCAATTGAAATTTCCCTCCAAGCTCTATTAACTTCACTCCAGAGTTGTTCTAAATTGCTAATTGGTTTTTTATGGATTTCTGTGTCGACTTTAAGCATGCCAATTTTCTAATATTAGTATGCAGTTCTGCTGAAGCCATGTAGTTACCAACTTCGTTTTATGACAGAGTGCATTATCTTGTTGGAAATAAAATATTATTGGTGTAGGCAGGCTGTAAATGCTCGGCAATAAAGAATTTTTCAAAATATGATGGTATATTCTGTGACATTGAACTCCTTTCAATTCGGCTGTAAAACAGCCTTATATCATAATTCCCAAGTTGCCTTTGGATATTGGTTGGATGCAAAAACTTCCGTTAACTACAAGCCATGAAGTAAGAAATCTTACGCACACACATTACGGCCCAAGTGGTCTTAATTTCCGACAAATTTACATTTCTTCTTATAGCAGCCAGGGGGTGATTTTTCTTTAAACACGTCCTAGCGCCTAAACTATTACTTATATGAAAAAAATATTTCCGGTTTATCCGGGAATATGAAATGTGAAAAATGAGTAAAGATATTATCTTCTATCGGTATGGGTAGCCTATAGTAGGGTTAAAAATGGATGCAATCAATCGTAAAGGGTCGAGGAGAGCGATCTTTCTCCACCTTACGCCGACTAAAGACATATATTCGTAGCAGGATGACAGAAGATCGATTATATGGACTGGCTTTAATCCATATCCAGCAAGACATTGCGTCAATGATGAACACTACAGAAGTACTTGATATCTTCAGCAGAAAACATAAAAGAAAACTATCATTATTAAACATGTAATTTTTCATTATTTTCATTATTAAACCTATATTATTTTACAATTAATTCCAAAAATATAGTGTAATCTTATGAGTACAGTCCTTGTCAGTCTGACCCTTGTGCCCCTCCCAGGAAAAATCTTGGATCCGACACTGGTTGGATGCATCGGGGATGAAGTTTCTCACCAACTCTTCGTCTGCAATTTTCTGGTTGATCAGACTTTAAACAAAATCACGATTTGTCCGATCAAATTATTTTGCTCAAATCCATAGCTTTGTAATCTTTTGCGCTTTGTGGCGTCTCATAACCGCTGGAACTCTTCTGCAACATCGACTTTCGAATTGTTCTCTCTTTAATCGACGGTTTACAGTATAGCGACCAACCTTATCACCGCTCGAAGAGACAAATTACTTTTAGAGGCGACTGAATGGTGTCTTTCGGTTTTTGAAAACTTTGTGCTTCAGAGTAGTAACATCTCTACCGCTTAGCTCTTGATTTCTAGCGGATTCTTGGCGTCTCTCTATGAGGTTATCCAGAATCACTAAGACCCACTACGAATCCTTTTTCTCATTCGGTAAGCTGGCGTCGTCTGAAATAATAAATTTAATCACACACTCGCATTACTTTTTCTCGGAATAAATTAAAGCTGTAAAAATAAAGGACACTACGTCAACAGAAAGGATAAAAAGCAAAGAAAATGCAATAGCATAACACGACAGGGATGTTACAGAAACATAAATAAAAAATAATTCACTTTCTATTGAATTTTGGTTAACAATGCTTAGGTTAATAAAATTTAAGGCAGAACTTACCGTGTTCATTGTTACAAAAATAAAATAACTTAATTATAACTTTGAATTATAAAAAACTCTCAAAACTGCCACTCGCGCTGTTGTTGTTCGCTAGTATCTTCACTTTACTGCGTGCAGTAGTAACAATTTAAATAATGAAAACTCATGCCTTTGCCTTGTACAGGGTCACCTTCCGGCGGCCGGTAGGATTTTCAGGTTATAGAAGAATTCAGACAGAAATATCGCCGAAGATTAGCGATGTCGTTAGAAAAATAAAACTCAATATTATAAAACATATTTATTTTTTTTTATTTGAATTTTCGACTGATTCTTAAAACAAATGAAACTATTCGTCAGATCCCCCTAAAAATAAATACTAGATCCGTCATTGCCTCTACTTACGTGCCTACGATCTTTATTTATTTTATTTCCTACTTATACTAATCAAAATAATCTTGTTCATTCAAATCATTATTCAAAGAGATACAATTGCTTGTTATAGCGAAAATACAAATCCCACCAAAAACATTTCATGTAGAGAAGGTTGCCAAGACTCACACGCTCATACCGCTTTCACTGTTATCAGATCTGATGTGGAGCCAAGCCCCCAACTCTACAAGGCCTAACTCTAGAAACCTTACATCTTGGACAAAAAGTATGGCTTGGCAGTTTATGGACTTATGGTAAGAAATTAAGTCACTGGTCTTTAATGTTGTGTCATGCATTAGATCCATGAAACGGCCAAGCCATACTGTTTGACCAAGATGTACGGTTTCTAGAGTTAGGCCTTGTAGAGTTAGGGGCTTGGCTCCACATTAGATCTGATAACTTTTTAACATTGAGCTCGGTTTGAGCTCGTGAGGCTTGGCAACCTTCTTTACATAAAATGTTTTTATTGGGATTTCATTTCTTTTTGTAAGATGTTCTAGTTCTTTTTATTTTTTGGGCTGTATTTCTTGTGCGTCAGCTATTCTTTTTTTCATAGCCCACTCTCTATCGTTGCCTCTTTTCCTTGCTGGCTTATTATTTGCAATAAGCGATAACTAAAGTTGGCACTTACCTATTAATCGATTATATTCAACTACAGCTGACTGTAGTGCTTTATTTATATTAACTTAAAAACATGAATTCTTCATTAACCGAAATAACAAGAAATCTCTGATTAAACCTGAAATTTTAGTGGCAAACCAAATTTTCATCCAAAACGCAAGCAATAAAATAATCATGGTCCGACCATGGTCTGGTGCTTTTTATTTATTTTTTAATTTCTCCTTCCGTACAATTCCGCACTTTTAGGCTTCAAAATACTTGTTAGTTTCTTAAATACGGTATGACTATTTCTACTTCATTCTAAAGATTGTTTTGTTAACTTCAAGTAGAAAAAAACAATCTTTTCATAGAAGCAATAGATTAGGCATCAGGACGAGTTTAAAGAAAAATCACCCCCTTTATGGGGGGTTGGAGGGTGAAAGTTACAGATTTCTTAATTTTCTCGTTGTTTGCGTACATAACCTAGCCTGCATACCAAATTTCAGCTTTCTAGGGCTTTTGGAAGTTTGGAAATTATCTTATGAAAAATTGTTATAAAATACAGAAGGGGGGTTGGATTTCTTAATTTTTTCGTTGTTTGTGTGCTAATCCTAGTGTACATATCAAATTTCAGCTTTCTAGAACTTTTGGAAGGACCTACCAATAAGAAATTTTATATACAGACCTGAACCCTCTTTATGGAGGGTAGAGGGTGAAAATCTAAAGTATAAAAGCTGGACAAATGATACTTAGTGAGTTTCATTAGTCTGGTAACTACATCTTATACTTGTTCTCTCTGGTATTATCGAGACCGAATCTATGAGGGTTCGAAAATACGACGAAACGCTTCGAGAAAAGGTATGTAGTTCCCAGTCTTGGCGGGGGCACTGAAATTAAGTTTCTTTTGGGTCGACAAATTCTACTTTAAACTTACAATACTTCACAGAAATAGGATTCTCTGAGTTGGAATGCGCATAAATATATCAAGCTGTTAATTTCTTCTAATCATTATATTACACTATATCCAGTAATAAATATATATACAAATACTAATCGGAATTAACGAATTTTAAGTGGCATATAATTAAAAACGTACTAGATTAGAGAATAAATGTCCAGCCGTCCAGCCCAATATGAGTTCCACACATTTTTCGCAAGAAAACTGCTAGAATAACGTAAAATTATGCTAAGACCAACAGCTGAGCTAATGCCAAACTGTCATTTAATGGAAATATGTCAGAATAGTGGTTCCTTCTAACTTTCTTCCGCGTAAAGTGAAATTTAAATTAAGTTCAATTATAATAATATTAAAATAAAATACGCAACAGATTAAAATGTCCGGAACATTTGCCTTCTTGAAAAGCAAACGTGTTTTGTTTGCAAGTTTAACAGGAACTGCAATCGGCGTTGCTTGTTTAGTGAAGTAGTCCTTTAGTCCTTTCTAATTGTTCACTTTAATCATTGTAAAATTATAATTTCAGGGATCATATGCAAGGCGGCCAATTCAAAAATCCAATCAAAGCTGAGGGAAAAATTTGTATCGTGACTGGGGCAAATACGGGCATAGGAAGGGAAACGGTTAATGAATTGGCAAAAAGAGGAGCTCATGTTTATATGGCCTGCAGGGATATACAGAGGTGCGAAGAAGCACGAAAAGAAATAGTTCTTGAAAGCCGAAATAAATATGTTTACTGCAGAGAATGTGATTTGGCATCCTTTGATTCTATCAGGAAGTTTGTTGATACGTAAGAGAATTGTTCCCTACCTTGAGAATTTCCTAAAGAATATTTAGTTTTAAATCTGAACAGAGTCGTCTCGATATTCTCATCAATAATGCTGGTGTTATGCGTTGTCCCCGCTCACTGACGAAGGAAGGCATTGAAATGCAATTAGGAGTGAATCATATAGGTCACTTCCTTTTAACAAATTTATTATTGGACTTGCTGAAGGTATGACCTAATATTTTTGAGAGAACTTAGCTTTTTAATGTCCTGTTTTTTAAGAAATCAGCACCTAGTAGAATAGTTGTTGTCTCTAGTTTAGCTCATACAAGAGGAGAAATAAATGTGACAGACCTTAATAGTGACAATAGCTATGACGAAGGAAAAGCCTATAGTCAAAGTAAGCTGGCAAACATCCTCTTCACTAGAGAGCTTGCAAAAAGATTGGAAGGTGATTTATTAAATTTAAGATTTTACAGTATTTCAAGAATGGTTTTTGCAGGCACCGGTGTAACTGTGAACGCTTTACATCCAGGAGTGGTGGATACAGAGCTTACGAGACATATGGGACTGTTCAATAGTTTCTTTTCGGGGTAAATTCAATATATTATTAAAAATAGTTGTTTAAACCACGTTTATATCTTTTAGAATAATCGTTAAGCCATTTGTATGGCCATTTTTAAAGAATCCAAAATCGGGTGCTCAGACTACTTTATACGCAGCTTTAGATCCAGAACTGGAAAAGGTTTCTGGTCTTTATTTTAGTGATTGCGAACCTAAAGAGGTTGCAGACGTCGCAAAGAATGACAATCTGGCTAAATGGCTCTGGGCTGTCAGTGAAAAATGGACAAAAATTAAATACAACTGAAATGTAAAACATATGCGTAAGACAAATATATTAAAATGCAAATACCTAAGTCGTATTTGATTAGAAACTAACTCTTTGACAAAAACCTATAAGACCAGTTTTTTTTATTGTTTAATTGGAGCGCTGTAATTTATAAACAAATCTTTTCACATTTGCGTTTTTATACACAAAATGTCATTAACGACTTTCATTGTTCATAATTTCAAATTTTAGCATTAATATTTCTCTTATAAGCATATGTATTACTCTATACTCTATTAGAAACCTCTGCGGGTCTAGTTTCCGAAGCAGTCTGTTAAAATATAGTCCAAGTTTAGTCTGCTGAAAGTACAAGTTTAGTCACTTTGTCAGCCGGCCTTAAAGTAAAAGCAAACAGGCGCTTAATCACGTAAGCAGAGCAAGTAAGGCACCCATTTCATCAACCACCAATTTGTGGTAAGTATACAAAAACAGTATTTGACACTTTAAATGTAGTTCTCTCGAAATATTTTTTTTTTAATTGGTTGGGCGTATTTAAGCAAAAAGTATTGAACTGATTAAGTTCACCTAATAATTTCTGTGCTGAGTAACTTATCTATTCAAACTAAAAGCATTAATCTGTCTCTCTCTTTCTTATTCCCACAACCCCTTGAGGGACACATGGGGGGGAAGAAAAATTTCACTCGATTCGAGGCAACGATTTCAAGTGAACCCACGAATTAAAGTGGATCCTACACCTCTAACATTTTCTCTGCAACCCCCATGGTCTTTTTTTTATCGTAATTGTCGTCAGCATAAAACAACCATGGCTTCCTGTAGGTGGTATTCGAACCTGGGACTGCCGGATTGTTAGGTCGACATAGTATCACACTTACCGACGACTTAAAACCATTAATAAAACATGTTAATTTTGACATCTTTCTGGAACAAATTCGCCACAATTTTTCGATGAAAATCGATCCTCTTTTTAGTTCTCAT
This sequence comes from Leptarthrus brevirostris, assembly GCA_964036015.1. Lineage (NCBI taxonomy): Eukaryota > Metazoa > Arthropoda > Insecta > Diptera > Asilidae > Leptarthrus > Leptarthrus brevirostris. The sequence goes on from OZ038372.1 coordinate 41,769,222, forward strand.
TAAGAGTTAGTATTATTTGTGTTACCCATATGCAGTGGCGGCGTAACATGAGGCGACCGGGGCGGTTTTCTAATAAGCAACCCCCCTCCCACAAATAAAACATCACATACTAAACGTGCTTACACGACTTTATTTTACTAAAATATTCAATTACATTATCAAAGTTTACCCGTTCCCTTTCAATAGAGAAAATGGAAAGATTGGTCAGTCGCGCTTGGCTCATTGTCGATCTTAGGTACGATTTTATTAACTTTAATTTTGAAAATCTTCTTTCACATCAAGCCACCGAAACGCAAATAGTTAAGAAATATCTTAGACACAGCACTAGACTCGGAACAGGCTCAGAATAGCCCCATTTTACAATGAATCACTGGACCGCCACTTCAGTAAACATGCTGGCGGCTTCCAAGTGGCCCCGCACTCGTAAAATCTCTCTGTCCTCTCCTGAAAATTCAACATAGATGTTTGTCAGATTTGGAACTATACCACGAAGTTCTTCTTCTGTTGACGTAAGTAGAATTTTAGGCTGCACAACACCAAATGTTATGAGGATGTCATCCATTGCTCTGTAACGATGGTCTAGTTCTTCGTAAAATCTATCAAGACACTCTAACATTGCTGTCTGCGGCTCTTCTGGGAATGTTAGTCCAGCATCTCTGGCTTCTTCTCCTGGCATACATTTTCAGAATCTCCTCCTTCCTCTTCTTTCAACTGAAATATCCAAGTCCTCACACTATATTTTGTTGCGTAGGAAATAGCTCTTTCCACTATTTGGATGCGTTAGCTTTGAAGAAAAATTTTAAGATCTTTGATTTTTATCACACACTTATCCAGCGAAAGGTCAGATGTCTACATACTTCTGTTTCTGGTTCATTTCTTCTAGAACTTCACCCAAAAAGAAATGTAGCATAAAAAACTGAAGTTACAAAAATATTGAGCTTTAGATTTAAAAAAAATCATCCTATACTTACTTTTGGACTCTCTAAACCAAAAAAAGCTTCCCCCTTGCACCACTGTATCAACAATATCTTTTTGGTATCACCCAAAGATGATTGAATCGTTTCTCGACGTGGTCCGCCTGACTGAAATTTGGCTGTGTGGTAAAATATCTGACGCGGAACTCTTGCTGGAATTCTTGTGTGCTGTATTGAAGCTTCATCACAAGAGTGCGTTTGTTGCCTCTACATATATCCCGCCCTGCCCTCCTTCTGAAGTTTATGATCTGCCCGCCGCACGAATCGACGAGATTACTGATGCTATGCTGCCTTTAGACGAACTTTTGCTTTTTGGTGACTTCAACATGTCTGCAGATGATTGGGGTTATCGCTCTGACGGCGACGGCATGTTAACTTCTCCACAATGTTGCTCGTCTTTCATCGATGGCATTGCGGCTTCTGGCTTGACTTAGTGCAACAGTATTGTGAATAACTCGGGTAAACTCCTGGATCTCTGCATTATCTATGGGTTCCCGTGGGACAGTCGTGAGAAAATTTTTGTCGCCCATTGTTCCTGAAACCGGTCATCATCCTTTACATTATCTTCTGTTTTGATCCTGTAATTATTAATTCTTATGACTCGTTAGATTACTATTATGCCTTAGACTGAAGAAATGTTCTTGAGGAACGTGACGACGATAAAGCAGTGTTTAATTTTTCTGGAAATTTTGCGGTTTGCTTTGCTCAATCTGTTCCTATTTCTAAATCTAAAAGTCAGTGTACTTTTCAACTATGGCTGAATAGTTTTGTTAAATACATTAAGAACTTAAAAAATAAAGCTTGGAAGAGGTTCTGCTTCTTTCGGATGATCCTGATTACTTACATTACTCAAATTTACGCAATCATTTTATAGTCTGTTTTGAGTTCTCATACAACATATACTTGGATAAAATTGGGTTATATAATTTTTGAGGTTCGTTAACTCGAAACATAACTGTGATGTATATCCTTCTACATTGAAACTGGAGGACTGTTAGAGTTATGATCCCCTGGTTATTTCCAATCTATGCGCGCGCTTTTTCAAAAGGAATTTCTATTTGACAAGGCTACTATCCTAAAGCACATCTCAAATTTGGCCAATAGCTTCTCGAGCGGCCCAGATGGCATCCAAGCCTCCTTTCTGAAAGCATGTAGCTCGTCCCTTGTTTTGTTTCTGTTATTTACTTAACTTATGTATTCGTAGTGGTATCTTTCCGAGACCCTAGAAGCATTCTGTTTTTATTCCGTTACATAAAAAGGGAAATAAGTGCGACATAATGAATTATATACCTATTGCTAGTTTATATTGCATTGCGAAGGTTTTTCAATCTTTAGTTTGTGATATGCTTCAGTTTCTGGGCTCGTTTCAACACGGTTTTATGAAGAGCAAACCCCCCACAAGAATTCTCCAAGTACTGCGTTTTGGGCATTGAGGCCGGTAAAAAAGTTGATTGCATCTTTACTGATTTCGGTAAAGCTTTCGATAGAATCAACCACTCTCATTTATAAGTTTCACGCTTTAGGTTTTCCTTCGATTTTTGTAACTTGGGTGTTTTCGTATCTGCCTCTCTGTACACAGCGTGTTCTGTTGCTGGGTGCACTTTCTAATAAAATACCTAACAGCTCATATTACACCGATGCTTTTTATCATTTCAATCAATGGTATAATGATCCTCCATCACTCGAGAACTCTTTGCTATGCTGACGATTTTTCGTGTGGTCCATATTAACTGTATCGAGCGCGTCCAGCGTAACTTTTTGACATTTGCTTTTAGGAGTCTTCCCTGGAATAATCCTCATATTCTGTCTCATATTCAGACAGATTTAATCCATTCTCATTGAATTCTCTTGAGGACAGGCGTAACAGGTCTAAAATTATTCTTGCTTTCGATTGCTTACAAGACACAATTAATTCTCCGGAGCTGCTAAGGTCTCTGAATATCCCACAGTATTATTCTGAGTCTGGCATATTGGCGCATTTGCGCATACTTTCTTTGAGACGGTTTCCTCGAGGCATTAGGACAAGGAGACCAAGTGCAGGGATTCGTGCAGTCCAACGCTGGTTACTCCAAATTTATAGGCTCAAGTAGCCTCAAGTAATAAGTATATGCGGCAACCACACCACACTTTCCTATTATCCCGATTGGAAAAAAAAATTTGTAACTTGACCTTTCTTATAAAAGTAGAAGTCATGTCATTCCTTTCTCTGTGGCTGGTAATTTGCAGCCGGGTCGCTGTTGCATCTAATTCATTTTCTTTGCCGCCACATGCATTATCAACCCTCTACGGAACGGGGAACATCCTTAAAAGCACGCAAGGATTAATGAGTGGCACCAATTTAACGAGGCCTCGAAAAAAACAAAACTTCATCAACCCAGGAGGAGAGATTTATATAATTTATTCCCATATGGACTAGGTTTTTCGGGGACTCTTAACATACACGGAGCCGACTAGTGAGTTTCGGTTAGAAAAATAGACATAGCAAGTAATTGCCCGATAAGTAACTACAAAAAGAAGTAAATACCAATTTTCGGCCATTTAATCAGCCAACATGATTATCAGGAGCTACTGACATACCTTTTTTATAATAATTGTGCTGGTCTCAACCCCATAAACTGTTGGGTTTGTTTTGAGACTTAGGATTTCAACGACAATATCATTACTTTCACCAAATATATTATAATTTCTTAGACATAGATTGCAAGTAAATTCACTTGAGCATTGACAGTATTGTTTAAACAATTTCATTACTTACCAGTTAAAATAGTTTGATACTTTTCTTATATTTCTTTCACTGCATCGAGAAAAAGATAGAACAAATGACAAAATGAATATAGTCTCATAGTGAGATTTTTTTTTAACAACATTGGCAGAACTACTAGAGTTTTGATATACTGTGAAATTTGTCATAAGAATTCTATCGCAAAGTTATAATTAAATTTTTTTTATTCATATAGGGAGTTTTCCCCTTTTAAATAGGGTGTGAATTGGGTGATTTTTTTTATTCGTCATAAAAGTGACATAGAACACTAAAATTGATTCGGAAATCATGTGCCATTAAAAAGTTATTTGTACAAATCTAACCTTTTACTAATTGTACTTTGCGCATCCGTAAGGCCTTACCTTTTGTCGTTAATTCTTTACGGAAAAACTCCGCCAGACTTGTTATTTTAGTACTAACATATGTTAATAATTTCAGGCTTCATTCTTTTTTTTCACTAAAATTTTCTTAGGACTTACGAAAAGGCTTACAAGAACACACAGAAAGCGTACGTGTTCAATTTTCATTAGGGTTAATAGAGCGAAATATCTATATACCTAAAATTGAGCACAATTTAAACATAGGGTCGCGACACATAGATTGAAAATAAAAATAATCGTCTGCATTATGAAACGTGCGTAGATCTTAATTAATAATGGTTATAATTAGGGAATTGTTCCCTTTTAAATAAAGCAATTCAAACGCCTGACGAAGGAATCGGTGTTTTACCTTCCCGTAGTAGTCATGATAACGCATTTACACCATCTGTGTTTTTTTATACAAATTTTTCTGCTACGAATATAACTGTAGGTTATTTCCTACTGTTAGGATATATATATATAAATAATTTTTAACATTTATATTTTCGCATACACTGATCGTTATCTTTTTAGCTTACTGTGATTAGTAACATTAATCAATACAAATATTTTCTGTTCGATTCGTTTCAAAGCACAATCATTTGTACCTATTTTATTTGCCTATACGCATAATTTGAGATTTCGGTATAAAATGATTGATGCAGATCTATTTAGGATATATCGTAAGTGAATGCTGTTCGTTTTATTTTGAATTGCTAATGCTAGGCTATTAGTCAAGTATTGCTACTTGAGCTAAGAAGTATGCATACATATAAAGATAGCGTATAAGCTGTAGGTCAGCAGGACAGCTGATCCTTGCAAAATTGTTTATGATTAAGGTTATACTAATACACTTGGCAATTATTATATGAGATGAAATTTTAGTTTTTTTTATTTCAGGAAATACCATGAAGCTTCTTCCCTCCCTTGCTTCACTCACTACTTGAGCTAAGAAGTATGCATACATATAAAGATAGCGTATAAGCTGTAGGTCAGCAGGACAGCTGATCCTTGCAAAATTGTTTATGATTAAGGTTATGCTAATACACTTGGCAATTATTATATGAGATGAAATTTTAGTTTTTTTTATTTCAGGAAATACCATGAAGCTTCTTCCCTCCCTTGCTTCACTCACTACTTGAGCTAAGAAGTATGCATACATATAAAGATAGCGTATAAGCTGTAGGTCAGCAGGACAGCTGATCCTTGCAAAATTGTTTATGATTAAGGTTATACTAATACACTTGGCAATTATTATATGAGATGAAATTTTATTTTTTTTATTTCAGGAAATACCATGAAGCTTCTTCCCTCCCTTGCTTCACTCATTCCTTCTCCCCCTACCCCGATGTTTTAATTTTCGTTTTCCTTTTACAGTTCCGTGCGGCTAGGAACAACAGGTGACACCAGACCTGTTGTTCTTCCTTCAATATCTGTCTCTCTTGTGTTTTTCATCCCTGGTGGCAGACCTGAAAGAAGAATTCCACAACCTTCTTTCGCCACAGGCACCAGAAACGCAGTTATGAGTGTGTGACTAGGATGTTCAAGGACCCTCATCACATACCGACGAGCTATGACGTGCAGCCAGCTAGCGCGTGCCAAGTGAACATCCCGCGACAACTTCACGTTGCACATGCGCACACATAATACATTACATAACATTCGACGGAAATTTGAAAACTTAAAACTCAAAACTTGTCTGACATGTTACTAATGGGGAAATAAACTCCCTATACAAAAAAAATCATCCAAATCGATTCACGCTTTCCATCCCTTTCCACCAACAAAAGTTATTATATGGTATCAATAGCGCAACATACTCTATACAACAAAAAAAGAATCCATGCGTTTTGAAATTGTGCTCGGTCATACATAAGAGAATGGACATGCGACATGTGTAACGAAGAACGGGGCTAACAAAGGTTCACTTTGCAAATAATAGCACGAGCATAAATCGTAACACAAGCATTTGTCCGGTCGAGGAGAGCGGACTAGTGGACGATCCATGCGCAACAATCAGTTAAAGAAACAGGAGAGCGAACATTAGATTGAAAAAAAATTAAATTACATGTGACGTTTGTAATAAAAACTGAATTTAATCAAATCGAACTTAGACTGAAAATATGGACATATTCGTTTTGAAATTGCCTCATTTGAAAGTTGTCGAAATTTTTAATCAAATTACATAAACTTCCCAATATGCTTTTGATCATAGATACCAAAGCGACTAAATAGTAAACAATGCACTAAAACGACTAATCAGATTAATTGAAAGAAAAACAGTTTGGTTTTATTTCGAAAATGGCATCGCTTAGTTTTTGTGGAGTAATATCAAATAAATCAGATAAAAAAGAACAAGCGGATAAATTGAAATCGTACGATACTTATAAATTTTCTAATTTGGAACGAGAATTAAATTCATTGACAAGTGAAGCTGGCAACCTCGAAAGGGAATTCCATATTAAAGCAATTGGAGTGAATGAATGGCAAAATAAAGTTCAAAAGAATTTTAGTGAGGTAAAAAAAAAGTGTTACTTCTAAAAAACAGTAACTTAAACTTTAACTTTAGATTAGGCTCATTGCTGAGAAAATAGCATGTTTACAAAATGTTGTGGCAGATATTGAAAATATTTCCAAAGTCATCGATTGGGATATTGAAGAGCTGGAAGTGAACATAAATAATGTTTGTGCTTTAGCAGCGGAACTAGATTCTGGTATCGCTGAACCTCAAAGATTTGCAATGTACCAAATCCTGTTTGATATGGAAGTTACGTTGAGACATACAAAACGAGAATTAAATGAACTTACTGAGTATTGGATAAAGAAACCATGTTCTTTGGTAAGAGTTGTATTTTTTTTCTGTTAATTTTATACATCATTGGAGTAGGTAACAAAAGATTTACGCACACCTGCTATAGAACTACTTATTATTGTTAAAACTAGTAGCTATACTGCACATGCGGCGAATAGAAAATGTGAAAGCAGTAAAAGCAAGTGTTAATTTAAACAAGTATTGAAATTTATTCATTAAATGTTTTATTAATCAAATACAATAGAATTAATACTAAACCCTTTTACACTTGAATAGCCGCACTCTAAAAGTTGTCAGGTTTGGACGCGTGAACTGATACTGTACTCACATTTCATTTTAATTAAAATGACTTGCTTCTGGGTATCAATTCTCGCAAACCTGGTTGCATTCGGTTGCCTTATAAATACACGAAAGTTTATAAATGTGTAGGGTATGTGTTTAGCATGTGTGTTCAAACGGTAAAAGGGGAATGGCCAGCCGTTTTACAAAATTCTTACCCATGGCGCTATAAAGTGTCAAAATCACACGCCAGGGTAGGAATTCTCAGCCAAATGGTTGCCTCCAGACAACCAAACCGTTTCAATAAATAAAGCGCATGCCCAAAAAATGTTGTGGCAACATGCATTGCATCTAAATCCTCAGTCACCTATTTGGAAGTTGGCGTGTGATTTTGACACTTCATAGCGCTTGGTCTGCCATGAGTAAAAATTTTGTAAAACGGTTGGCATTCCCCTTGAACCGATTGAACATATACTTGTTAAAGTCAACCTCTACACATTTTTGCGTACTTACAAGGCAACCCGGTTGTCTGAAAGCAACCAATTTTGTGAGAATTCCAACCCAGGTTGTCTGAAAACAACCAATTTCGTGAGAATTCCTAACCAGGTTTTTTTTATACGATGTAGCCAAATCCTAGGGGAAAACCCTTTGATGCGTTAGCATGGTTTTGGCCGGAAGGGAATTAGGGTAAGGGAAGTGAGGAAACTTGAGTCTTGTTTTTGCGAGCTGCGAGCTAGACAACAGCCCAGAGACGGAATGGATTATTTTAATTTCTTAATAAAAGCTTACGGGGTCATTTGGTCTCGAACCCATGTCATGTTGGTCTTGCCGCTCAACGTATTGATCTAACTCCGTCTCCGTCTGAAAACAACCAATTTCGTTAGAATTCCTACCCAGTATGGGAGAATCACAGATCATGCGCACAAACGTGACACACTAGGACATTTTTTGGGCGTGCGCTTAATTTATTGAAACGGTTTGGTTGGCTGGAGGCAACCAAATTGTCTAAGAATCGCTACCCTGATTGCAATAAAATAGTCACTAATACTTATAGTGGAGACCGGAGTAGAATCGTCCTTTTTCTAACTTCGATTTTTAACAAAATAAACGCTCGTTGGTCAGAAGCACTAAGTGAAACCAAGGTTGTTTCTGATTCTGATATTGATCAGTATCACATTTCGTGGTATCACTGCCGCTCTTCTCTCCCTAGAGGGGAATCGGTGTTTATGTTAGAAATGATGTGCCATTCTCCCATCTTGCTTAGTTCTACTAATCCAGAATTTAATTACGTCTGGATTAGCTTTCAACTCTATCGGCACATCTGCTTTTTATACTGTGTTTCTTTGATAAATTGTCTTCTGATATTGATAAGATTTTGGAAGTATCTCCCTTTTCTAAAATCGTTCTTGCTAGCGATTTCAATGTGCACAATACACAGTGGCTCAAGCATTCTTCTACCACAAGCTCGCCTGGAAGACACGTAGAGTTATTTAGTGAGTCCATTAATTTACTTTACAATTTGGTTGAGTGTCCGACTCATGTTCCTGATACTTTAGCGCACAACGCGCATCTTTTGAATCTATTTTTAACATCGCATCCAGACAAGTACTCGGTTTCGGTAACTGCTCCCTTGGGCAATTCGGATCATTGTCTTATCTCCGCCCAATTCTTCACCTTTTCTCTGACAACCACTAACCTAAATTCCACCGAAAGATTAGTGTGGCACTATAAAAATGCTGATTGGGCTGGACTTAATAAATATCTCAGAGACGTTAACAAAAGCACCGATTATATTTTGAACATCGTATGGTTAGGGATGTATCGCTTTATTCGTCATAGCTTCAAGACATTAAACCAACTAACACCAATTGGTTCAATAATTACAGTTCCATAGCCATTAAAAGCAAGGAAGCAGCCTCCCAGGCATATAAAATGTGCACTTCAGAGGAATTCAGACGTATCTATAGAGATGAGAGAAATATTTGCAATTCAGTGATTAGTCGGGCAAAGTTCAATTTCGACCAGAGCGTTAGACGAAAGGTATTTTCTACTTAAAGGGGTAGTATGGGCTTCTGGTCTCTAGTAAAAACCGTAAAGAACAATTTCACCTGTTCTTCAACTCCGCCACTCATTTATAATGGGAATATTTTTACTGACTCATTGGATAAGGCTAACCTGTTTCCTGCTAACTCGTACTTGCCACCTTCATCACAGTGCACTAGCAGTTAAAATGCGCTACACTTTCGCACTCGGGAAGATTTCAGCGTACTTTCCAAACTCGACGTGTCTAAAGTGTTATGGTCTCTCGCCCCTGGTTGCAAAATGCTGCGCCTTTGTTTTGATTAAACTTTTGCGCGAACTTTTTCACCTATAATATTCAATAGGAGTGTTTCCAAGTGCATGTAAACTTGCTCATGTTCAGCCGATAACTAAAAAGGAGAGAACCCTCTAACTACAGACCAATTGCACTAACTTCGGTCTTATCTAAAGTTTTTGAATCACTACCCAATTCGACCTCTCTTAACATCTAAGGTATTGAGATATCCACCAATCTTAGCTGGACTGATCATATATTTGTAATCGCTAAAAATGCTATGAAATGATTGGGTTTTCTACAGAGATGTAAAAATATTTCACCCCAACTGACTTAGCGCTGATCTACAAGTCCTACATCAGGCCTAGACTTGAATATAATTCAAATATTTGGGCAGGGCCAGACACACCGCATTGTCCGCGTTAGAACAAGTCCAGTGTAAGGCTATTAAACTTATTGGCGATCCCTCAATCTCGGCAAGCATTGATTTTTTAGAGCATCGGCGGAATGTCGGTTGTCTCTCACTCTTCAATCGTTATTTCCACGGCCAATGTTCGTGTAGACACATGTCGAATTTCGGAAATCTTTTCTAAGCAGAGCAACACACATGTGGAACAGTTTACTATCTTGTTTTTCCATCATCTTAGGAACCCGAAACTTTTAAACAAGGCGTACATCGACACCTTCAATCAACCTCAACCCATTTCCCTTACCCTTAATTCCTTTCCTTCCAGGCCTGTGCTTTAGCATCATAGGACATCCCCTGAGCTTTGGCAATATCATCTAAAAAAAAACCTCCAGAAGATTTAACTCAATTAGTGTAACTGGCAAAAATCATAAACGACAAAGGCAAAATTGTTGGAGCAAAGTTGACACTACATTTTTAGGTCGACTATCGAATAAGGCATTAATCGCGTCTATTTGAGTGTCCCACTATCTTTAACATGTTGAATTCCATGGGGGTCAATGGTCAAATAATTATTTTTTCACTAAGATTTTAACCTTTTTCAAACCATCTCCAACTGTTTTTATTTCAAACTCTTTTTCAAACCAAACCCTAATAAATTTGAATCAAACTCACCCGGAGAAAAAAAATGTGAAATTCCAATTTTTGCTATTAGTATAAGTGTTAACACTGACTATTGTTGTTAAGTGCTTAAAATAAAATTGGAATTTCCCAGTGGATCCTAAAAATTTGTTTGTTTGAATTATTTCTTTTAAAAAATACTTAGTCCTAGTCCTTTGTAGGATGGAAATCTACCAAAATGCACATGCTCAGCTCTTCGATAAGATTTACTTGAAAAGATTTGTAATTAGTTTTTTAAAATTAAATTTTATTTAAATAAAGAAAACTTGTAATTTTCATGGTTATCTTTCCTTTATAAGGACGGTAACTTGAGCGATGTACTGGATTACCATCTTCGTATATTGGGTAATATCGAAAATAAATTAGACTCATTGGCAATGTCTCAAGAGGTCTGTCAGAATTCTCTCGACATTTTGCAGCAGCAAGGTAAGTTTTTGTGAATTTTTTTGACGAAAATAATAAACACAATTTTATTTGCAGGCGTTACTTCATGCCAACAGCGTCATCTAAATTAAATCCATTTGTGTTTTAAAAAATTAAACAACGGAATCCACATTGTGAAACTAGCGATTAACATTTATTCGATTTATTGCAAAGTAAATTCTACATAAAATAAATATCACAAAATCAAAAAAGAAAAGAACCATAACGCTTAAGTAATCGTATAAACATTTCATTAATTATAAACTATGAAATTATTAGATATGGATGACAATACACGTGTAAAAGGTAAGGCTCTAAAAATCATTTAGAGAGCACTATCCTAACCATGAACATTGTAAGTCAAACAAAATTGTCGTATTGTACCAGAACAGAATATAAATGCACTATAAATTATTTAATAATACGATTATGTATTAATAAAACCCAAAATAAATAAAATTATTCTCTTTTACTAAATTAACCCTCCCTAATGAGAACGTATGGAAGGTTTCCGCCATCCACAAATATTTGTTTTACACCGAGAGATATACTTATAAAATTATTAGTCCAATTTTAAAACCTGAGTATACAGGGTGTTTCAGATCTAACGTGCCAAAATGAGTGGGATGATAGATCTCAACTAGACAAACTAAAAGTTGTATGGCAGGGGGGGAGTAATCTCAACCGTTTGGGAGTTACAGGGTGTTTCATAAATTTCAGTTTTACACGGTATGCACATTACTCTTTTATTTTTATCTTTTAATCTACCCAACATAGCGACATCAAACAAACGCTTAAAAACTACTATCCCAATGGTTTTTTCAAAAGTGTCAACAATGTTGATCTAACTCCTACCATTAGAGGTAGGTTTGCGATTACCTAAAGTTCAGCATTTTCCCAAATTTTCTCCGAAATTCATGTAATTAGTGCACCCCTTTTTTATTTTTATTGGTTTTCCCATCTTATTACCTTTCCAAAAAGGTGCAACATGTCCACGTAGAAAAAATATGTAGAAATTTATACGTAGAAATCCTATCGGAGAATATTATAAAAATCAACTAATTAAAGAAATTAAATTTAAATTAATTCTAAAATGCTTTTTATTGAAGTTAAAAATAATTACAATTACTCTTGATAAGTAACAAAAGCCGTTCAAAATGTCCACCGCCACTTTGGATACATGTCAACAATCTCCTAAGTCCCTGTTTAAGATGTATTGCACCCAGCCTCTCACGTATTTTCGTCGCTACATTCCCAATTCGGCTAACTAAATCCTCCCTATTATTAACTGGGATTGAATAAACTTCATCCTTCATTGGTCCCCATAAGAAAATGTTCAATAGGGTAAGGTCTGGAGATCTAGCAGGCCAAGGAATCGGTACGTCGTCCGATCCAGCGGTTAGGACATTTTTCACTTAGTATTACCCTCACAATGTTAGCCATATGCGCTAGTACTCCATCGTTCCGTCGGCTTCTCCTTTATTAGATCTGCCAGTGTATTGTCCAAAAAGTCTGCATAAATTTCACTATTAAGCACTTGCGGCAAAATTAATGGTCCTACCAAATGTTTGCCGATGACACCAGCCCAAATATTTACACTCAATCTCTGCTGGAATGAGGTCACCTTTGATCTGTGTGGGTAAGTGCTCGAAAAGGTATGGATGTTATGGAAGTTCGTGATATCATTCCTGGTGAATTGATTAATCTGTCCACAGAATTCGGTCCAGAAACGCTCTGTCGTCAATGTCGCGTTCCATAATCCAAGTGCTAAATTTCATTTTTCTCTCAGAATCTCGGTTTTTCTAATCCTGTGTCTACCTTACCATATTGCACCTTTTTGGAAAGGTAATAAGATGGGCAATCCAATAAAAATAAAAGAGAGGTGTACTAATTACAAGAATTTCGGAGAAAATTTGAAAAATTCTAAATTTTAGGTAATTGCAAACCATTTTTTTCACGTCAACTGACTGTACCGTGGGGTTTTTATGAAACATCGTAAATTATTAATTAATTAAAACTTAGTTTTACTTGTTTCAAACTTTATTTTTATTCCGATACGCGTATTTCGGCTTATGAGGCCATTTTCAAGGGAGTCAAATACATTTCGGCTTATGAGGCCATTTTCAAGGGAGTCAAATACAAACTCTTTGTATTCAAATACATTTCGGCTTATGAGGCCATTTTCAAGGGAGTCAAATACAAACTCTTTGTATTTGACTCCCTTGAAAATGGCCTCATAAGCCGAAATACGCGTATCGGAATAAAAATAAAGTTTGAAACAAGTAAAACTAAGTTTTAATTAATTAATAACCATTTTTTTCACTTTTGGAAGTGACTGTACGTGCAATGGTAGGAGTTAGATCAGTAGTGTTGACATTAGAATAGTTGTTTTCTAGCGTTTGTTTGATGTCGCTAAGTTAGGTAGATGAAAAGATAAAAATAAAAGAGTAATGTGCATACCATGAAAAACTGAAATTTATGAATCACACTGTAACTCCCAAACGGTTGAGACTGCCCTCCCCCTGCCATACAATTTTTTGTTTGACTAGTTAAGATCTATCACTCCACTCATTTTGGCAAAAACAAAAATCTTACTGGAGGTGGTCACTCTTCCAAATGGGTTCAATTTACAATTTTATCTAGTTGGGTTAATTCCTAATTTGTTCGCCTGGCCGTGTGATGCGGCCAGATGTCTGATTCCTTTTCTGGGCTAGCACCCAGTTCAACGATACTGGTATGGACGAGTTGAAGACCTGGCACCCCTTCTTGGGCAGATTTTCACAATCTGCTGCCCGTTCTTTCAAATGCCCAAAATTATCTCTGTCAGTTTGATAAAAAGGGGTTCTTTGTTAATTACAAACTTATTCAGGCTTGGATGGCGTGAATATGTAAAAAAGTTAGATAACAAAAATGTCACTTACCTCCCTGGCAGCTGTCACGAAATGTAATTGCTTCTCCCCCAAAAGATTACATCCGTGGCAGCTAACAGGGACGGCAACCCCAAAGTATAAACTACTATGTACACTTTGAATAGATAAGGCATGGCTCACATTACAACCCCTTTTTAAAATGATGATCTTTGAACAAACAAATAATACTTATTTAACACCTCTTACAACAGGGGATAAAATAAAACCGATCGTATGGGTGGTATGGGTTTGCGCACATACCGATTCAAATTAGCATTTGAGGAAAATTGAGTATTTATATTTGAAGTATAAATGTGTAGAAATACATACAGTATTAGATGTATTGTAATGAGTGCCGGTATTGAAGGACTAGTATTCACGGAAGACAGAAGCCCTTACTTTTGTCTCCTTTAATCCCTCGTGGGACATAGGGAGGAAACAGTTGCCCTCTAATGGACTATTTGGTGTGCCATCTTTCAGTTCTGTCCAGGATTTCCCAGTTGCTGCGTCCTCTGCTAGCAGGGTTCTCCTCCTTCTTTGGTCTGCCTACCCGACGGGTTCCTTGTGGGTTCCAGTCGAGGGCCTGGCCAGCAAACAGATATCATCTGCGTAGTCGAGGTCTTTGAGTCGATCTAGCGGTCCCCATTATATGCTCACTGCTTGTCTATCGAGAGCGCTGACAAGGATGTCGTGTATCACTATGAAGAAAAGTAGTGGCGAAAGTAAACATCCTTGTCGAACACCGGAGCTCATTTCAAAGCTGTCGGACAGCTTTCCATTGTGGAGAACGCTTTTTCTGGCGCAGAGCACTCGCCACTCGACCCTCTTCCGTTTGCTCCATCCGAAATACCCCAGGGGCACCGCGGGGAGATGGTGAGATATTTCATATGTTCATTTTATAATGCCACATTACTCTTTTGGTGGAAATTTGATTAGTGGTTATTAGAGTGTGAGTTTATAAAAGGAACACAACAGTATTACCGTCAGCAATGAACGTAATCCACAAATGCGAAATAAAACCGCCTCAGTGGAGACCCGTTAAGTGGATCCAACGAGGAACAGGCGTGGTATCTTGAAAGCTGGATGAAAAAGGCGCAGAATTACTGGACTGTGCTTTTCAATAGATCGCAAAAACTTCTTTTACAATATTATTGAGAAATTATGCTGATAATTATGATGCGGTACCTATTCCTATACTGAGATTAAGTGCCTTACGCATAAACATAAAAAACAGAAATCCAATCTTAGAAGAGTTCAAATAAGGGGATCTTCTATTCTTTTCATACCTTTAAGTTCTATTTACGATTTTGACATAATCTGACATCCCTAACGCTTGTGTTTACTGCGAAAAGGTGGGTCTCTTCACCAACACTTTCATAAAAGACACAATCTATAAATAATTCATAATAAAAAAGAAATTTTAAGGCAAATGGCCTTTAAATTATATTTAAATGACAAATTCAGTGTAATCACATGTTTTAAAATATTTAAAAGTAATAAATAAGTTTAGAAAAAACAATTAAAACCTAAACATATTTATGACATATCAACACAACACTTTTTTCTTTCATTGCGAGTTTGTCCACTTCCTTTTGGCTTGAATGCTTCTGTTAAGTTCAGACTCAGTGGAAGACTGCTAAAATATAGTTTCAATGAATATATATACTACATAATAAACCGTACTTACACTCTTGGTATATGTCAGCATATTTTTAAACTGTTTACATTGGGTCAAATGGAACCGCTTAACCTAAATTTTAAAAAAGTAGATCAAGACATTTTTATTTTAAATCATTGATTATGTAATTTATGGTAACGGGGAATTAAAGATTAAGTAGTAGCTTAAAGCGTAAAAACCAAATCACAGACTAGAGATTGACGTTTCAAAAATACTTTCTCATTTTTAGAACCATACTTAAATTTTTTTTTCTGGTGTGATAGCAAACAACTAACCATATTTTTGAAATCAGCACACTTTATTACCAAAAAAAATAATATAAAAGGGAAATTGCAAGTATAAATTCGCAGGCCTGTGATATTTAGTTATAAAAAAGTTCATTAATTCACATAAGACGAAATAAAGAAAGGGCTATTATTAAAAAAGAAAGTTTGCAAAACACCTCGCTCAGTGATTGCATGCATCACAGTCATACTGGGTAGTACGACAGACGTAGTATCTAGTTCCAAACAGACTGAACCCTGAATTAGTAGATTTAGTGTTCAGTAATGTATGATGATATCGTAACGGCCAATATATGACAGCGAACAGTTTTTGGATATAATTGATGCTTCTAGAAACATTCTGACACAACGCCTAAATCACATAACTAAACGAATTCATGGATACATCGCGACAGCGTTTAAGTCATCCCACTACTGGGTACTCGAGAACCGATGTGGTAAACGCTTTAATACTTAATCGACCGCCGGACAAGACATTCGGTACAACTACTTTACGTCCTCCAATGGCCTTTTTATATCAATCTGTTGTCAGTAGATAACAACCATGGATTTCCGCGGGTGAGGTTCGAACCTGGGATCTTCGGGATGGAAGGCCAACTTTGTTCTAACTATTCACCTGTATCATGTGCTAAGCAACAGCCCACTGAACCACAAGTACGTACAGGTGTACTTAAGAGCCACTTCGTTATAAGATTGAGAAGGCGATTACATCTATTGCTCCTGGCAACGATGAGAGACACATTGAACTGCACCTGGCAGCTGTTATCGTCGGCGCAGAACTCGTCTTTCGCTGGAAATAACAGGCGGCAGACTTACAGCAGCTTGTCGACGGAGGTCCTTTCGCCTTGGAATTACTACAAGTGCTGTGTATGAGGGGATGATGGAAGCAGCTATCAAACGTCGATGGCTCTGCAAATTGGTCCCGCATGACTATAAGCGCACAAGATTGGGTTTAAAACATTTTTGGACTGAGTGCTACTAGAGGAGTAGAAAAGTGGCGAACGGCTTTCTGGAGAATACTTCTGTGTACGAGCAGGGTTTCTGGAAGTTGAAGTTAACCAATGCTATTTTGGTTAAATTTTTTGGGTTAATTTTATTCGTTCGTTTAGTTTTAGTTTCGGAAATTTTTTTAAAAATTGTTGCGGAAGTTTTCTTAGAACTAATACTCACAATGAGGCATTCCAAAATTCCAAAATCTTTTTATAGATATTTGTCTTTAAGGTATTCGGTACTGACGGTCGAAAGTCGATTTTTTTACTTTTACATACCGAAAACCCTATGTTTGAAGAAGTTTCGAAAAATTCGTTGAATTAAAAAAGTTACAGAACTCAGAAATTCGACGTGTTTGTCGAATTTGTTGATCTCTGTGACTTCGTTCTCTACGGATTTCCTACATGTTTGCGCGGTCTGCAATTCCGCGTCTTCTTTGCATCCCGTGCGGGTTCTAATCTAGAGCCTGTTGAGCGATATTGTTTGGCTCTTTTCTTAAAGTGTGACCTGCGAATACTGGTGGCTATCTCGTCTTGGCCTGTAAGGCTGTGCAGAGGTCTTCTTTGGTAATAACATCCGGCCAATGGAAATTTGCTTCGATTTATTCATATTTCAAAACTTCAAACCTGTTTTTCTCGAAACCACGTTTTTCGAACCGATTACCACGATATTCTGAGTTCTACTGAATCGATTTAATTGAAACTTTTACAGTACCTTTAGTACATTTCCTTTATTGGTGGTAGTGCGATTGTTTTAATTTTTTTTACGCAAACCTTTACTTTGAAAAAAAAACACCCAAAAATCGCCCGTTTCTCTTTGTATTTGCATGCATCTTCGTAATATTCAGTATTTCACTCTTTATTTATTTACAATATTTCATCAATGTGCTGACTACTACAAAAAAAAAACTAGATAAAAATAGTATAATAAACTATATACAATCAAAGCATTAGGAGAAAAATTGCAAAATACACTACTAAAGAAAAACATTTCCGGATTAGCCTCGTAAATGATTCACTTTGAAAAATCTGCAGTCCTGTCTCGGGAATATCGTTACACGCCACGTCTTGTCCGTGAGGCGATTGAAATTAAGCGGCGACAAAACTTCAATCGCGACAATAGTTTTCCGCTTTCACGGACATGGGATCCTGTACTTAACACCTCGATGCAGTTGATCCGAAATGATTTACACCCAAACAGTGACGTAGTGAGTTTTGTTTGTCTACAACAACACTCTGCACCATTACACCAACAACAGCAAGTTCAACCGAAACAACAGCTTACGCACTGATATAATCTGCGTAACTTAAAGCATCGATAACAGCTTCATGCAGTTTCCCGGTGACCACGCTCAATATAACTTGAAGCGAACGTTCGGGGTGAGTACTAATATTAGCACTCATTTAACTTATATATCATTTACGCGGCTAATCCGGAAATATTTACAAATTAATATGAGCAACCGCGAAAGCCTAAAAAGTTATAAATAAAAACAGTATAACAAACTATAAAAAAAACAAAGAACAAGGAGAGAATTCGCAAAATATAAATACAAAAAATAAAAGTGCCAAAGTGAATAAAAAGCCAACAAAAATTAAAAAGCACACAAAGCAAAAAGTAACCTCAACAAAGCTGACTTCTCGCTGATTACGTGATGGATGAAAATCAATACAATCAAAAGAGGAATTAAAAAATCGCGACATCGATGTGATAGGCTCAATTAATCCATAATTAGTGCGATGAAAAGGTAACTGAAGAAAGTCGTGATTCCTCAGGGAGCGAGCCGGAACCGATATGCCAAAACAAGCCAAGAGAACTGAAGAGTCTATGGACCCCCGAACGCAGTCGAAAGCAAAAAGTACCCTGACGTTACGGCGTCTCTTTTCAAAGTTCGGCGTCAAGTGCAAAAGTTCAAGTCTATCAACATAAGGAGGTAATATAAGGGAGTTATTCCAAGGAAGGCCTCGAAGAGCGAACCTAACGAACCTCCGTTGAACAGCTTCAATGCGATTGATATGTGTCACATAGAGCGGTGACCAGACTGGAGAGGCATATTCCAGAATAGGTCGGACAAAAGTGCAATATAAGAGCTTTGTAATGTAAGGGTCATCAAATTCCTTTGACCACCTCTTCACGAAACCAAGAGTCATATTAGCCTTGTTGACTATGGCGTCAAAATGATCCTCGAAAAAAAATTGGGAATTGAGCCAGACACCTAGGTCCTTAGTCTTTGTAACTCTTGCTACAGATGATAGCCAATAGAGTAATAATTAATAACAATTATTAAATTTTTTTGTATTGTTATTTTAGAGGAATGCAATCATGGTAACCGTTTATACTTTAATTGCGGGCGCCTTAACTTTTAAGCGCTTTCGGGTCCTTCTCTTTTAATAAATTAAATATATTTTTGTATAAAAACGTTGAATAAATATACGAAAAAGAAAAATTTTTAAATATGTCTTACTGATCCCGAGAACAAAATTCCTGAATTTATACAAAAAAAAAACGCAGCCACTACTGACTACCCCTTTAAGTTTTAGAGTCAGTTTTATTTAATCTTTCTAGAGTAACTGTTAATAACTTGTGTCATTTTTTGCGTTGTTTTTGATCGTTTACTACTGTAACTTTTAATATATATAACTATAGGATAACTAGCAGTTTCTGGATTTTTATAACGATTGAGTCAAAAAAAGAGCCCTAATACATAAAATAACTATTCTTAACGTTTTCAGATTCCGTACTTAAAATTTAATTTTTTAAATAAAATGGTAGGTATGTATTTGTCCGCCACTTTATTTTTTTATTTTTATATCACATTGCCAAAGCTCAGAGGATGCCCTGTGATGTTTAAGCACAGCCTTGGGAGGAAAGGAATTAAAGATGAGGAACATGGGTTAAGAGGTTGAGTGAAGGAGGTGTCGATGTAGGCCTCATTTGAAAGCTTCGGAGTCCTTAGAGGGTAAACTGTTCTACACTTGTGTTGTTCAGCTTAGAAAAGAGATTCTCAGTACGTTCAAATTTGATCTGGAGAGTATAGGGGTGGGAGCAGCATCGAGTTTTGGATGCATTAAACATAATACGATTTGCTGCTCAGCTCTGATTTCTGGATCAAAGAAATGTCGTTGTTTAATGATCCAAACATGCGTTCTCGGTTGATTTCTATAGCCTTCCCACGAGAATTTATTACATTATCAAAAGAGTACCTAAAATCAAGTGTGTTTTCATCGACAAAACTATGAATAAGATTGTATGTAAAAGTCAAAAGATTATTGATAAAAAAAAAGAAATAAGGTTGTTAAAAGAATTGAACGCTCAGGTACACCGGCATTTATTTCGTAGGAATCAGATGTAACTCCGTCTATTATTACACGGATTGAATGGCCTGACAAAAAACTTTTTATCCATTTTAAGAGGTGAAGATTCAGACCAAATGCTTGAAGTTTAGCTAAAAGGGCAGCATGTCAAACTCTGTCCAAGGCTTTTGATATATCAGGAGCAACGATTTCGGACTCACCAAAGCTATGGAGACAGTGATTCCAACGCTCCGTTAGAGCCGTTAGTAAGTCTTCGGTTGACCGGCCAGCGCGGAATTATAGATAGGATGATTACTTTCTAGATATTCCACCAACTGAAAGTTAATGAGTGATTCAAAAACTTTAGATGTAACCAAAGTAAATGCAATTGGTCTGTAGATAGAGGGGTTGCATTTCTCTCCTTTTTAAAAAAAATAAAAATAAATTTAGATGTAACCGAAGTAAAAGCAATTGGTCTGTAATTAGAGGGGTCGCATTCCTCCTCTTTCTTAGGTATCGGTTGAGCATGAGCAAGTTTCGATGCACATGGAAGCACTCCCGTTCAGTATAACAGATAAAAAAGTTTTCAAAAAGACTTCCCCAAAGCAAAGGCGCAGCATTTTAAAACCACAGGGTCAACAAAATGATCAGGTCCAGTAGCCTTGGACACGTGAAGTTTCGAAAGTGCCATAAAAACTTCCCGAGTGCGAAAGTGGGCTTTTGCCTGCTAGCGGACAACAATAGCGATGGAGGTGCCTGCAATGAAGGTGGCAAGTACGAGTAAGCGGCAAAAATATACGGTAAGATAAACTTTTTGAAGAAGAAAAAAACCAAAACAAACAGACAAACAAAACAAGGATACAGAATAGGTAATCTCAACATTACATGAAAACAGTTGCGGTTCTGAAATTCCGTGAAAGTTTTCACTTCAACTTTTCGAGGATGCTGATCATGATGGTGGGCCTCGAGTGGTGGAGTGCAAAACGATCTTTTTTAAGGGTTTTTAAGAGATGCTTTTTTATATGCCATATAATCCCACCCTTATTCAGACACATTCAGAGTTAGCCCTTCTAAATGGTGGTGGTAGGCCGTGAAGAATTGCTTTTGATTTTGCAGTTTTTTGCAGGTTCAGGTAGAGAAAGTGATTTGAAAGAAAAAGAATTGTTTCCTTCAATTCCTTGGAGGTTTGCTAGGGGGTAACATTTCCCTCAAGCAATTAAATCTCATCTAAATATTACTTTCTCTATCTGAAAATAAAAAAAAATCATCTTCACTCGCTTGAAGGGTTGTTTCAAGTGTCTCAACGATGGTGGGGTTATATGACATCGCAAATAATAAACCGCATCCAATCGCATCTTTTAATGGAAAATACCGCAAAAAACCTTAAAAAGGGTTCTTTTGCATTTTAAGGATATTTCTCACACTCGTGGATTTCGTTCACCACCATCGTGTTTAGCAGCCTCGAAAATGGCATATGTTAGTAGCTATGTCAGTGTAGGTATGGAGCTAAATCAACTTTTTATATATCATATGAACCTGTTCAGAAGTCCAGGTTTGCGGTTATTTATTATATCTCTTTTTATTTACCTGCGAAGACTGTGTTGCATCAGGATCAGCACTTCTACCCAAAAATTTTAATTTCCTTTGGCTCTGAAAAGAGTTAAAATATTTATTTTTAGTTTTGAAAATGTTATATTATTTTAGTAACTTCAGATTGATATCATTTTCCAGTTATTTCCTATTCCGCCTTTAACTTGACATTAAGAAGTAATTTAAATTTTGAGGCTGGTCTATATTTAATTTTTAAATATGTACTAGAGTTGATAAATGACAATCCCAATCAATTTTGCATACACATTTACAGCTACTTCTTTTACTTAAAAAAACTAATATAATTTAATAGTTTTATTAGTAAATTAATATATCTGTAGAACATCGGAAAAAAACTATGATTAATTTCATTTACCACCCATTATTTTTGTGTTCGAATAGTAAATGGTTGACGTTTCAATACACGCCAAAATGAATATCCTAGTTCACTTAAATATCTTTGTAATCAAAATGTGTAATATTGCGAATTTTACTAATTTTATTTTATTTAACCGCAAATAATAAATGTACATGTATTGGAGATGGTCTCAACGGATTTGCATGAAACAGACACTAGACCACTGGTTCTACTTCCCAAATTAAACTGGAGGATTCAGAATGTTCAAAAATATAAAAATAAAATGGTAAGCCTTTGCGAGGACATGAATAGAAGTATTGCATTGAATACTATAAACGATTTGAAAGAGGCTATCATTAATGCTTCAGTTGCTAGTCCAATGAATAGGCCACAGTTAGCTGCAAAGTGGTTTGATAAAGATTGTTATCAACCTAGAAAGACATCCTTCAAATGGCTTACCATATACCGGCGATGTGGTACTACAGCTGCAAGGCAATATTACTTATATGCTAATAGGAGCTTTAAGACATTGTGTAAAGAGAAGAAAAAAGAATATCACAGAGCCTTATCTACAAAATTTAAACTAGTAACGGATTCTAAGACCTGGTGGAATCTGGCAAGAGAACTATCAGGGAAAACACATATCATTAGTTCTTGTATGGATATCGGTAAGTTGAGGGAATATTTTGAACTTTTACTGAATCCAGGATCGGAATATAATTCTGTTCTATATGCTTCTCCCTTGACATGTGATAGTCTTCTAGATATGCAGTTCGAACTAAGTGAACTTTATGTTGTGCTAGGTAAGGCTAAGGACAATAAAGCACCAGGAGTAGATAGGATTCCATATGAATTTTATAAGAACGCTCCGGAATGTTTCTTAGTGAAGATAGTCGAATATTTCAATTATATCTATGATAATTCGGCGGTACCGGATTCGTTCACGAGGTCAATAATTTATCCACTTCATAAAAAGGGAGACATACACAGAGCGGAGAATTATCGTGGACTTTCCTTTATTAACACCATAGCCAGGCTTTTTACCGGAATGCTATATAATAGATTGGCCTTTTGGGAAAAGGGTCACCATATCTTAAAAGAAAGCCAAGCAGGTTTCCGCGGCGGTTACTCTACGATGGATAACGTTTTCAGTTTGTTGAATGCAAGTTTTAGTCAATCAAATAAAATTAAAAAAGTATATGCCTTTTTCGTTGATTTCAAAGCTGCGTTTGATACTATTCAAAGGGGTGCACTTTTTTACAAGTTGTATAACTTGGGAATATCCAGTAAACTGGTACGAGTTCTGCAGAAACTTTATGAAAGGACTTCTGTTCAGGTATGGAATGGAGAGCACTTATCTGGTAGTTTTCGGACGGAATCGGGGGTCAGGCAGGGTTGTAATTTAAGTCCGTTGCTGTTCTCGTTATATATCAATGACTTAGAGGACTCCATGGATGTAGGTATTACAATCGAAGACGTAGAGCTGAAAGTCCTGAAATACGCTGACGATATTGTTATTCTCGCTGATGAAACTGAAAAAATGCAGAGAATGATTGATAACCTTCAGGAATACTGACGCTTATGGGGTTTGGTGGTTAATCTGGAGAAGTCTAAAATAATGATTTTCCAGCGAGGGGGTGGTCCAAGAAGAGGCAATGAAAACTGGTTATATAACGGTGAACAAATTAAGATCGTTAAAGAGTACACTTACCTGGGAATATGCTTAACCCCAAAACTTTCATTCACCCGGCACCTTACAAAGCGGCTACAAGCGGCAAAAACGGCTATTAATGTAACTTGGAAAGACTTTATTGAGAAGAAGGAAATCAAACATTCAAGTAAATTTACACTATTTAACTCCGTTTCAAGGTCAGTTCTCTGTTACGGTGCGCAGATATGGGGATTTGAGCAGCATGAGTCAGTTGAAAAGTTGTTGCGTTTTTTCATCAAAAGGTTATTTCACCTACCACAGAATGCACCTAATTATATGTTGGACTTAGAGTTCAATTTAACTCACATTTATATTTTTACGCTGAAATGCCACTTTAAATTCATGTTAAAGGTGCTGTATAAGTATCCCCCACACAGACTCCCTCATCAGTTAGCCTGGAAAGCTATACGTAAGGTTGTGAATTGGTACGGGGACTGGCAAGAAATGGCTGAGTCACACAGCCTTCAATTAAGTTTGACACAAGAGGCGTGTGCTGATGTAAGAGAGATTCTGCAAGACCTAGTTGAAAAGGAGTGTGAGACTCAGGCAGATAGCTGTGGAGAGGGCCAGAGGATCACTTAGACATGACTTATATTCTAGGCTTGAGTATCTAGGGGAAAATACTTATCTTCGAGATGAATACTCCCTAGACAAAATTAGCCTTATCTGTAAGTATAGAGGAGGACTCTTAAGTTTAAATGCCAATCCATTTAGACATGTAGGTCGATCTGTATGCTCGTTGTGTAACCTGGACGAGGATGAAAATACAGTGCACTTTGTAGGGGTGTGTCCTATTCTGTCAGAGCTCCGTTTAGGGGCATTTGGGAAAAACACTTTGACTGAGGAGGAAGTAATAGATGTGTTAAACGGAAAAAACAATTTTAAAGATTTGATTATTTATGCTGGAAAGGCCTGGAAATATCGAGATTTTCTAGTAAAGGAATTTAATTATTAATGTGTATTGAATAATTTCGCTCTTGATTTAATGCAAAACCAACAGAAAGACCCAAGGACTGTTGTATTTTGAATAAGCATATGATACATAATATAGATACTTTTGAAGACTGTTTTTTTATTTTGATTGTGTTGCTAATCTCGGCAGACGGCCTCGGTAGCCATTGTCGTTGTTTATTTGCTTATATATAGGTATAGGAAAAGTGTAGTTATTAACGTAAATATAAGAATAGCTTTAATATATACTATGGATTTTTTGTTGGTTTTTTTTTAAACATAACTTAACTTCCTTTTTTTGTTTTTTTGTTAGCTTAAATTAGGTAATTTAGCTAATTTAACGTATTTTCTTAAGGGATTGAATTGTTAGAAAACCTAGAGAAAATTATGATAGTACTACACTGTAAAATTATCTGTTATTTGAAATAAACATTATTATTATTATTATTAATAAATGTACATATGTCCAGCAAAAAAAAAGATATGTTTTTCTATGAGATAATATCAAAGACATAAATATTTTTAATTTATGAAAATTATCAAACGCATAGTAGATGTTGTTTGCCCTTTTCCCCCAGTTTTTCTTACGTAAAAGAAGTAATACCATACTTACATATTCTCTTTCTACATTACTCTGTAGAATTTTTAGTATTGTCATTAAATTTATTGAATTAAGTTGTTTTTGCTAATTTTTATTTCTTTTGCAAATTTAGTTTTATGTAAGTACCATTTTTGCACCACTAACGAAGTAATTAAGAAACCTAACTAATATTTTTAGTTTCACTTACTTGAACTGGTTCCGGGTTATCAGCCACATAAGAAAAAGAGATTGAATTGAAACTTGTTGAAGTATGAACAGACTCACTATCAGTGATATTCCAAACTTTATGACGATCAGTTCTTTTCTTTTCGATTACGTCTTGCATAATTTTTTGTTCCTGCATTTTTTGCAATTTAATTTGAAGTTCAGTAATTTTATCCTCTAACTAAATTAAATAAATAAATATATATTGTCTGACGTTTATCTATACTTAATACTTACTAATTTATTTTTTTCAACAAGGTCGTTCTTTTGAGTAATTTCCTCCTTTAAATGTTTCTTGGTATCAATAGTTAACTGCTCGAACTTTTTGGCCCTTCCTACTTCATAATCTCTTTCATTTTTTAAAGTGTTTATTATGTTTTTGTTGTCTTCTATGATTTCCTAGAAAGAGTTCAATTAGTTTGTTGTTTGTTTAGTTTGTAGACTTTCCCCTTCAATTATTCCCCAAATTATTTGTTTAATGGCAAAGGCGCATTGTCGTGATTTGTTTTCTAATTTCACAAATTCGGTTATTTAAGTTTAGTTCCTTATAAATTAAATATTCTAAAGTTTTCATATTAAATATCCTGCAATTACATTGACTATTAATTTAAAAACTTTACCTTTTTTTAACGACTTAATAACTTTAAGTATAAATTTAATTAAATGTACAATAAGGTATTGAAAGCGCGAATTAGTCCAAAAACCCAAGTCCTTAATTTTCTCTAATACACTTAAAGAGCAGTAATTAATTTAGGGGTGACCGGAAAATAGAGTTACATTTGTGAAAGAGAGCGGGTTTACTTAAGTAATTTAAGGTAAATGAATTCGACTGATTCCATTTCACATAACAGTTATACGTTATAACAAACAAAGATAATCAAGAGGCAAAATATATTTAGTCCTATCACTATCATTAAAAGTTTATGAATGGCGATGGAAAACTTATGCGGAATACTTTTTAGATTCAAAAGTTCGACTTGGTCATCAGTTTTGAGTGCGGATTAAATTTCAAAGCTGACGCTGAGAATGTATAAGAAAATCGGGAGATGGAAGGGAAAGTAATTAACAATGTTCGAAATAATAAATATTTTCCATATTTCTTTCTATAGTTTAGTACAAAACACCCAATTATTTTAAAGAAATTTTAATCATATGTTTCCTGTCAAAAGTGACGCTGAGCTTTTCTATGTAGAAACATGAACTTTAAATGTTGGTAAAAGTAAAACGACGACGACCGAGCCGAACTTTTGAATGTAAAATGTCCTTTAATTCATATAAAAGATGAATTTTAAGAAATACCTAAAGCGCGCGACAAGATTTATAACGCGATAACATATAGGGAAGTTGAGAAAAATGCGACTATTACGGTATGGCAAGCTACTCAAAAATATGGAAATAAAAAAACAAGATAAATAAATCAACCCTTCAGAGTTTCAAATCAAGAAAACTTGAAATTACATACATAATTTACTGCCCCAAAAAAATGAAAGAAAAAAGCATACCACTTGACTTGACATCTCATTGATCTCGAGATGCCACAGAATTTTTTAAGTCTATTGATCTGCGCTGGTCTAATGGTGAAGTTATTCGGAGAAATCTGCGAAATATTGGTTGGCAAGAATTCGAGTTCAGACATTTCGTAAAAAAAACTTTTGAAAATCCACTAAAAAATTAAAGTGTGAATTTCCACGCACCCTTTATATGTAATCTCTTCATTACTTTATTCCAGTTTTTACCAACAATAACAGCGAATAGAATAATTTCGATGGCATAAAGCTTTATGTGTATAATTAATCCGCGCTAACATATATCTTACTTTATTTAGCTTTAACTTTTTTATTTTTCTTCTGCTTCACCTTTGCTTTATATTTTTGACAATTTTTTTTCTTTTTGATCTAATCAGTAATGGATGAACTTGTAAATAATTAAGTCACTACATATTCTAAAACAAAGTGGGTGTGCACGATTTTCTTCGTAACTATTGAACGGATTTTCTTCCGGTTTTCAGAAGAAGGAAAGTCAATGAGATAATCTTCGAGTGCACTGCATAAACTGTTGGTGATACTCTGAGTGTCAAAAGTGTGTGTACAACTAGGAATTCTGTTTCTATTAGAATACCGACAAATTCAAAAAACCAAAATTAATGAGGAATAGGAAATTTTTGTTTGTAATAAAGTATATCAATAACATTTTAATAACAAAGAAAACAAAAACGCTTCGGAAGTAACAAACTAAAAATGGTCATTATTTAGGCGTCAAAAGCAAGTGTACGATAAATTAATTTATGGATTTTCTTAATAACTAAGTTAACATTTTTACAATGTCAACATTTTGTTTGACTTTCTTTTGCTTTTAATATAGCATTTAATCTTCTGGGCATAGATTCCACTAAGTTTTTAGTTTTTCTTTCTGGAATATTTTACTATTCTTCAAGAACTGCTCTTTTCAGTGATTGTTTGCTGGTGATTGTTCTTTTACGTATCTGTTGACCCAAATAGTCCCATAAATGTTCAATGGGGTTTAGATCCGGGGATTGGGAAGGATTATTAAACTAATTTGGTGAAGCCGCCCCAGAACCATCGCAACCCACTACAACAATGGAAAGTAACCATGGAAAATATTCCGCATGTGATAAGAGACGCTACTGCGGTTTACGAAGAAGTTACAACAACCACCGACGGTCAGTAAGCTTTCAGCTGCATTAGAGGAAATTAGACCATTTCCTGTAATACAAAAAAAGTACCCGAGGTAGATAGCCAATGCCTGAAAGTGTTGTTTTAAGTTCTCCGGAGGCCCGGGAACGTGCCCATCACGTGCTCATCTTAGTATTGTTCCTCCTAAATAATTCTACAATTATAGACTAAGATAACACATGTCTATCTACTAAGGTTAATCCATATTATGGAAAAATTTCTTTATTCTAGACTAAATTCAACTTCGACTAGAGTGTTAGATAGAAGATATTTGTTAACCAAAACAATAGTAAGGGCTTCTGGATTTGGTTAAGAACAATTTTACCAGTTCTTCATTACCACCACTCATACATAATGGGAATGTTTGTAAAGGCTCTTTGGACAAAGCCAATCTGCTTGCTGCTAATTCCTACTAAAAACCTTCATCGCAATCTCTTCCATCTCCGCCGCAGTGCAACAGGCAAAAGCCGCTACACTTTCTCACTCGGGAAGTTTTTAAGGTATTCTCTAAACTGGTCGTGTCCAAAGCTACTGGACCTGAAGGGTTTTCATCACTGATTTTAAAATGCTGCGCCTTTGCTTGGCTTAACCTTTGCGCAAATTCTTTTACCTGTCATACTCAACATGAGTGTTTCCGTCTACATTGAAACTTGCTCATGTTTAATCGATACTACTTCACTTTTATCGAAGGTTTTTGAATCACTCATCAGCCTTCAGTTGGTGAAATATCTAGAAAGCACCCATCCTATCAACGATTGTCTGTACGGATTTCGCGAATCTTCACCTCTTAAAAACTTTGTCAGGCCGTTCAATCCGTGTAATAATAGACGGAGTTACATCTGATCCCTACGAAATAAATGCCGGTGTACCTCAAGGTTCAAATCTTTCACCAACTTTATTTCTTGTTATCAATAATCTTTTGTTTCTTACTTCAATATCCTATTCATAGTTTCGCCGACGGCAACACACTTGATTTCGCGTACTCTTTTGAATCTGTAATGAATTCTCGTAGGTCCGCTACAGAAATCGACATTTCTACGCTCCTCGCTTGGGACGAAGCAAACCGTGTTATGTTTAATGCATCCAAATCTCAATTCTGTCATCGGAGTGAATATACCAAATTCGTCCTCTTTAAACAGTTGGGTATTGAGTAACCTCAGTTGGACCGACCATA
This sequence comes from Leptarthrus brevirostris, assembly GCA_964036015.1. Classification (NCBI taxonomy): domain Eukaryota; kingdom Metazoa; phylum Arthropoda; class Insecta; order Diptera; family Asilidae; genus Leptarthrus; species Leptarthrus brevirostris. The sequence continues at coordinate 41,798,667 of OZ038372.1, forward strand.
TATCTTCTGCAAGAAATACTTCACCTCGTCTTAATTTCCGCTGATCAACAGGTTCCACATCAGGCCTTGACTCGAATATAATTCCCATATTTGGACATTGTCCGCGTTAGACAAAGTGCAACGTAAGGCTATTAAACATATTGGCGGTCCCTCAATCTCTGAGAGCTTTGACATTTTGGAGCATCAACGCAATGTCGGTTCTCTCTCACTCTTCCATCGCTATTTCCACGGTCAATGTTCTGAAAAAATTGCTAGCCTGATTTGTTGTGAGGCAAGCATCTCACGCACTTGTTGTTGCTACTTACCTAAAGGTCATTAACCATTAACTCAAGTGCAGTCACCCAAATAATCAAATAATCTTATCTTACTCATCAAATTCAAGTAATCTTAATCCATTTGCCAAGTGCATTAAATTCTTTGTCATAAAATCTTTCTTGCGAAATCACAAGTAATCCGTCTGCACTAATCAACATTTTTATCACCTAAAGGTCTCATGTTACAACACCGTGTGTGGGAACCGCGTTTCACTTATGGCGCAGTATGCACCGTTTAGAAACTAAGAATTCAAGAGTACTTTTAAACCCGAACTAGAGCGGTTCGAAATCAATAAATGTATAAATAATTTCGATGTTAAAATTTTAAAAGTATACCTAATTCTGATGTTAAAATTTTCGAGTTTTGCAATAAAGTATTGTCGTAGTGAGTTCGGTATTATTTTCATTTCATCTTCCAAAAAGTGCTCTCCCCGTCGTAAAAGATTTCTTGTAGACACCACAACACGCAATACAAGAGCTTCAAGCCGCTCCCACCTCTACACTTTCCACGTCAAATTTGGACGTGCCTTCAACATGTATGTAAAACAGTTTACCATTTTCTCAATTTCCCTCGTCTTATGAGCCCAAAAATGTCAAGCGAGGCATATTTCTACATCTACATCATAGGGCATCCTCTGAGCTTTGGTATTATCATATTTAAAAAAAAAACATGGAAAAATGTTTCAACTAATGAATGGCCCTGATTAAGAATACATAAAGTCCTATCAAATTGAATACGTTCTTTGGTTTCTATTTGTTGTGTTATTTGGATTATGAATAATTACATTCCCGATGCCTACGCTTGGTACCCGCAGGGCTCGTGATAATAAGGGAGTAACATGTAAAATTAACTGAAAACGACGTTCACTTACCCAAAACCCGAGCAACGTCGGGTTGAGCTCTATCTAGTTCTGCTAACCCCATCGTTGGTCGGGTTCGAACCTGGAACCTCCGGGTTGACAGATCGACAAGTTATTACTTAGTACACCGAAGACTTAATCTCACGCAGCTAGTTGTATAATAATTTGGAGACAGAGTTGGATCAACTGATTAAGCGGGAACGACCACCATGTCACCACCGGGTTCGAAGCCAGGTATCCCCGTGAATTTTTATTAAGAAATTAATATAATCCACTACGTCTCTGGGCTGTTGTCTAGCTCGCAGCAATACAAAACCAAGAAATTCAAGTTTCCTCACTTCTTTTCCGGCAAAAGCCATGCTTACGCTTCAAAGGGCTAGGCTAGGCTAGGCCTAGGCTCTGGCCACATCGTATAAAAAAAAAGTTTCAAGTATTTCAACACTATAGTTGACGTAGCAGATTCACTGAGTCAAATTATTGGGAGAGAATAATCGGCAAAATACTACGGCAAATGAAGCTGTCCAAAAGTTCTGTGGCTCGCAGGCCCTTGGCGGAATACATAATTAGATCAGGAAGTTGCTGGAAACAGTTGTACTAATGCTGAAGATAATCGCCACTCAGGCAGTGGATCTGCCCCTTAAAAAAAGTTAAAGTTTTGTACAAGGTACTTTTCAGTTTATAAAGTGGACATTCGCAACTGCTAGATAATTATCGCTCTGTATGTTTGCCGTATGACTCTTTCGACGCACTGCCATTGAAGGAGACCTCATTAGACTAGCGTATGTGGAGGAGCAGCACATTGTCTTGAGATATGCGACGAACCTGTGAGAGCACCAATATCAACTGCAGTGAGCACTTTTTGATTATTTATTGGCTACTAACCCGGTTAAAGACAAAATTGTAAAGCTATATTTAGCAATTTGCTTGCATTTAAATTGTGATTTTAATAAGTGTAATGAGTAACCTTAGCAATGACAACTGTGTGTGAGTATTCATACGTTTATCTGACAAAATACTCCAAATTCATTTCATTATGCAAATTTTAATACTTACATCTAAATGTTTTACTTTGGTTTGAAAACAACCGATCTCCTTGGACAATTCCTTTTGATGTTCTATAGTCTTTTCCTGTAAGCGTAATATGGAGGATTTTGCTAAGCCTTATTGCAATATGTAAATTACCTGACTTTCTTTTAAATTTTCGTTTTCTTGCTGTAATTTTATAATTTGATTTTGGTGTTGAACTAAACTAGACAACTTAGAGGCCTGCTCCTCTTGTGTTTTAAGCAATATTTCTTCTTTAAATTTAAATTTTTCAACTTTTTCCAAAATGTCTAAGAAGTGGCCTTTTTCCTAAACAATTTTATAAGATGCGACGTAATTTCATATTTTCAGAATACCTTTGTTGCTTCATCTTGCTTTAATGAAAGACTTCCTTGCACCTTTTGCATTTCATTATAACATTTTTCTATCAATTCGGACATTTGAGTTATATTTTGTTCGAGGACTTCATTTTTTTTATAACATTTTTCTAAAACAAATTAAATTCGGTTATTGCTAAATTACAGTTAAATGTAAAAAGTTTGTTGTAGTGTCTGAAAGAAAAAACAATGTTCAAAGCGATAAATTGCTTACGTTACTTAAACATTTAGGTTGTGGGAAAGCATAAGTTTGTTAATACGAAGAACTTGTTTAGTAAAATATTAGATATGCTAGACGTAGTCAACTCATCTCTTTGTATCATACTTGCGTTGAGGAATATATTGCGAGTGTATAAAGCAATGAAATTGAAATTTCTTTACTCCAAATAAAAACCAACAATTCCACTAAAATTGTTTTCTTCAAAAAATCCTAAATAAATTAACGCCCCTTCGTGGGCGTTGAAATCTCCAGCAAGAACGATTTCCGATTTTATGAAGACTATTTATCAAAGGAACACAGTATCAGGGACTGCGGACTGCGTTAAAAAAGAAAAAATTAATCAAGTATCAATGGAGTTTAAATCTAACCCAGACAAAAGTAAATTCTGAATTAATTGAAGTGAGTTGAGGGAGATGTGAAGGGCATTTCATCCCTTATGTAAACTGTGATTTCACTCTGGGGAGAGAAGAGCGGCATTAACTGATAACCGGGGTTCCCTTAAATCTTTGTGGTGCGGGCGTCTACTACATCGACTCTGCCCTGGTTTTGCGTCAACTCCGTTAACCGTAGCCACAATTTGTTGATCTAGGTACCTTCCCTCTCGACGAATCTCCTACATGTGTTACACGGTCGTTCAATTCGGCGTCTTCCTTGAGTCTCGTGGGGATTGCATTCTAGAGCCTGTTGTGCGATGTTGTTGGCCCTTTTCTCATTGTGTGTCATATCCATGACAACAGGTTAAATAGGTTTGGATTTTGAAGATGCAAATTTTTCTCCAAAGTGCAGCACATTTGTAGAAATATCTCTTTGCTTCTGTTACCTCTTCCCCAGATAACCGGTTCGACAACAGCTGCAAGAATACTCGTCTGGAATGGCCCATTGCCACTTTCGCCTGCGAATACTGGAATCTATTCCGTCTTGGCCTGTGTACGTCTGTGCAGGTCTTCATTAGTAATGTTGTTATTGCGCCAGCTTTGAGCAAGAATATTAAATGCAACTCGAAGCTTATGAATGCGAACCTGTATACATCAGCTTCAGCTCCGCCATTTACTGTAGCAATGCTTCCGAGGTAGCTTCCGCTTGCTCTATTTGCTGCTCTTTCAGATAAATTTAATGTTGTCTCCTGGAGTCCAAGGTCATAAGTTTGGTTTTAGCAGCATTGATCTTAAGGTAGCTTCCGCTTGCTCTATTTGCTGCTCTTTTAGATAAATTTAATGTTGTCTCCTGGAGTCCAAGGTCATAAGTTTGGTTTTAGCAGCATTGATCTTAAGCCTTACTAACTTGATTCTACTTAGCGCAAAAACAGTAAACTTTTCCAAAATTAAGTGGCAATAACCGAAGTTGCTTGAAAACCGAATTTTTGCATTGTCCCGCACAATTTTACTTTGTTCAAAACAAAACAAAAAACGCCTATCGACACGAAGACTGATGAACGGAATAACCAATGCGAAGCAAGGTCGCCTCGTTGTGGTCAAAGCCAATGTTATGTCCACTGTGTGATTGATGCACATGCGGCTTTCTAGTTCTGGTAAATTTGATTTTTAATTAAGTATTTGAAGAAAAAAAAAGGCGAAAGTGATCCTGTCACCAAGAAACGCAAATAGATCACTTTGGAATAAAAGCTCGATGTAATTAACTTGTACTGTAAAAAACTTGTAAAAAAAATAAAGGTCAATACAAATCGATGGTTATGGCTACGGAATCTAATTTATGAAAAGCAGTAACCAAAATTAGAAGCACTCGAATGGTAAACATGAAGCGCCTTTTATTTATGTTGACCTAGGATATTTATCAAAAACAAGCTTCACATAGTCGAATGGAAATTCAAGTCAAAGTACTAATTCTTTAAAACGCCTTGAAGACTATTGATGTAGTAGAAAGCGAAGGCGAGAGTATTACTGAAAAAACATGGACAAAATTTTGCTTAAGGCTTAATGGATAGGCATAAATCCATGTCAATGTACAATATGTATACGGCGATTAATTAAAAGAGCAACAAATGTTAGAGAGAGCTTAAAAGAAATTTCTAAGTATAAAACTTACCACGTTTACGATAACAATCTAAAATTCCAAACAACTGCTTTAAAGTTTGCTGATAATTCTGGTTGAAAGGAGGCAATTCTTTTTCGATTGAAGTTCGTCTGAATTCTAATTCATTCACTCGATCCACTAACTCGTTAAGATGAACATTTAGAACTGTTAAAGCGGTTTTAATTTCATCATCACTGAAAATTAAATAATTCAAATAATTAATATTAATTCTAAGATAATAATTATATATATATAACCTCAAACTTTATAATATTCTACACAATTTTTTTAATTTTTGGGAAATATACCGGCGTCATTTAATATAATGCAATGACGTTTAATTTGTAATGTGTCTATATTAAAATTAACAAAACTGAATGCTAAATGCTAACTATTTAAATCTTGCTTCAACTTTTCAGTTTTTATGTCTATTAAAAACTTTCTAAAGTTTTTAAACCAATCAAAGTTTCTACCTCCTGAAAAGATAAAATAATTAAACGTAAACGTTAAACATCTTAGATTAGGCTAATTCTAATCGTCATGTTAAAAAATCTTTCTTATAATGTTTGTGTCTTTATAATTAAACAACTTTAAATATAAAATATTTTAATTAAGAAGTCAATCTCTCTGGTTCCTTTAACCCCTTGTGGGTCATACTACTACACCAACGACGTTATAGGCACCAATATTCGCAGGTGAATGTGGCAATCGATAGGCAACACACTAAGAAAAGAGCCAAACAACATCGCTCAACACGCTCTAGATTGGAACCCGTACGGGACCCAAGGAACATGTTGAATTGGACGACCGCGCAAACACATGTAGAAGATCCGTAGAGAAGAAAGGCACCGAGATCAACAAATCGTGGCAACAGTTAAAGGCGTTTGCGCAAAGCCTGGAGTCGGTGTAGTAGACGCCCATTGCCCCACAAGGGGTTAAAGGACCCAGAGAGAGAGAGAGAATGCTTACTACTAAACTTACTCCAACTAAGCAATAATATGGCAAATCAGATCATTCAAAATTTATTTATTAAATTTAAAAACTTTTAGAGAAATTGAGCTGATCGTAAACAGTTGTCGTTGGTCGGAACCTTTCATTTGTCTAAAAAGTAACTCTAAAGCATCTTATCTACCGAGCGCGCATTCAGCTTGCAATTAGACCGCAAGGTTTTATATACTTTGTATACACGGGAAAGCCCGAGACTGCCCAAGTCTTTTATGATAATGGTCGAATCTAAGGATGTCAGACTTTTTTTTACCTAAATCTACAGTCAACTTAATACTGATTTATCAATTTTATTTAAAAACTATGTAAAATGGACATTAATTGTCTCTCAGTTCTAGTCCAGATACAAAATATGTCGTCAACATATTGAAATCAGGTCATTATGTGCTTATGTTAGATACAAAATATGTCGTCAACATATCGAAATCAGGTCATTGTATGCTTATGTTATAATATTCTCAAGGTTGCCCATGTCAAAATCTACTAAAAAAACTATTAAAACTCTCCTGATAAACAACACTATCGGCTTAAAAAGAAATGAACTAAACGAGAGCGGGGTTCACCAAAACAATTGTTACGATTGATCACGTTCATACATACATAGGTAAAACAAAGATCTATTAACTTTAGGTTTAAAGATAATAGATACATGTACATGTAAGACTGATAACATCAGGTTAACTTCTTGTTAGATCCAAACATAGTGAAGTTTCAATGATTGATGTAAATATTATGTCACTTGTATTAATTTTTATATTTGTTTATCGTACGATTAGTTAGGATAATTAGAGATTTAGTAGAGACCCTCAAGAAGCCCTAATACGGCGGAACGCATAAGTCGCGACAAGTCGTATATTAAAATGCGGAATTTTATGGAATCGAGTATTTTTTTTATATCTTATAATGCGTAATTTATTTGTTTCCAAAAATTTCTACCAATATTTTATTTATTAATTTAAATGATAAGCTACATAAATTTGGGAATTTTATGGGATTTTGAGTGTTTTACTCCTTCTCCAGTTCATCGGTGATACAGCTTTATACTTTCCAAATTGCCATGGAAAGCAGAGGCAATTAAACGCTCAACTCACACGTAACAGTTTTTCGTCTGCACACACAGTGCCTCACTACGGAATGCACGTTGCATTTGAATTCGCGTGCAAAGAATAGCAGATTTTCTAGACAAAAACCACTAAATTATAGTGGAAAAACAGTTTATAATTTTTATAAGTCATTAAATCAGAAAATGGATAGCAAATAGAATTTGTCCTAGGCTATCATCAGCGAAACAAACTTTTCAATGTAATCCAGTGAATTAAGAGTTGAATTTGTTTGTTGACATTGTCCTTTTCAATGAAAATGTAATAAAAATATGCACAATAGCTGCATCTAATGTTGTTAATGTTATTTCAACAACTTAGTTTTTAAGAACATTGTACAGTTTTATGTTAATAAGTTATAAATTTTAAAAATTTATTTGATTAATAATTAAGGAGGTGGTGAACAACGGTCAAATTACACAAAAATACATTTTACAGGAGCAAAAACTGTTCGTTTTGACCGAAATAACTCACTTCTGACTCGATTTTTGCATAATTTTAAGGGGTTTTATTTAAAGCGAATACGTAATTAGATGAATAGATAGAGGAACAGCCGCATTAAAACAAATTAAAAAAAAGGACACAAGTGTAATTAGATCGTTTTGTTCGCCATCTCCTTAATTGATATGAAGACAGAATTTGATCAACGTATTATAAAATGTCAAATATTTGCCTGCAGCCTATATATTTACATTTCAACATAATGTGTGAAATCTCCAATTTATTGTAGCAAAACAACGGCCATACACTTAATTTACAACAGAATCGCAAATCTGATATACTTTTTATGTCGATTCTCCACTTTTCATGTATCTAGCGAAATAAAGACCTACACTGAAGTTTCCCTCTTTAAACAAACAGAGAGAGTTTACAAGTTTAACTAGAAGTATCGTCTGTAAAATTATTATCGATACTAAATCGACTAACAACTACTAACAAGCCCTAACGTTAGTAAAGGTAAAGATTTTTGTAGCCACTTAGTTTAAAATGAAGTAAAGACATGTTCATCAAATAAAATAAAAAACATTACTTAAATTTTAAGTTTATAAAAATCACTTAGGGGAGACCGGGGTTACAACATTTGTCATCAACTTTTTCTGGGAAATTGTTGCATTAAACAGGAAAAATGAATGAAGCAGTTTTGTAGAAAAATATCAGAGCTACAAATTTGCTTCAGACA